>CM066320.1:210358211-211624461 GCA_033807775.1 Saussurea involucrata
TGAAGTCTTCTCATTATGCCACATAAGCAACTCTAGGTTTTACTTTTAAATATATATAGATATATTGAAACGTCTTTTATCTACTTAATATTCTCTTACAAAATGAAATAATTGAATGTTATTTCATATATTGTGATGGAAGCAAGTTTGGATAAATATGAATATTTATTTTTGTTTTGGAAATTTGTGGTTATGTTTTGGTCTTCATTGGTGCCAATTGGGAGTGTGTTTAATGGGATGGATAGCTAGTTGAGTGGCCTTTAGAAGCCATTAATGCACATCATCATCATGGGAGTTGGCTTTAAAGAATATGCTAATGTTCTAGGTCAGTATAGACTTATCATATGAATTTAATGTAGAAATATCAAGAATAAAACAAAAAATAAATAAAATCCAACTAATCAAATATAAATCAAGAATAAAATAAAAAACAAATAAATTAACTAAATAAATAGAAATCAATAATTTAGGATGTTTGGTTAGAAATATTAAATAATAATTAATAAAAACAGAATAAAATAAGGTGTTTAGTATTATATACAAATATAATTGACTAATTTCCCTACAAGATCAAAATTTTCATATCATGTTATATTGAAGAGAATGAAAATTCATTCATTTTTTTAACCAAACAGATATCGTAGAAAAAACATTTGATTGATAACATAGAACACATATATGAACTTATCAATAAGAGCGAATTATGGATTTGGTCCATCTGGTTTTGTGTTTTCTTTGACTATAGTTCTCATTCTATGTTGATTATGTATATGGTCCCTGTGGTATGCAATATATTGTGGCTAGACTCCCTCAACACAAACACCGTTAAGTTTGAAAGGTTAAAGGCATCATATGCCTTGCACATGATGAGTTTAAATTATAAATTTGGTCCCTATGGTTTACAGAAAATTTTGAAAGTGTTTAATGTTTTTATTTTTTGAGTAGACTTTGTGGGAATTGTTACTCTCTTAATGAGAACCCATACGAATTATTGATGGTCCTCGATCGATAACGAGGATAAAAAAGGGAGACTTGATCAACCAACCATGTGTTGGTCGACTTATCGTGACTATCTTTTCCATGTATTTGTTTTGAACTTTTAGCAATTGCGTGATCTAACTCTTTTGATGGGTTGGATTACGTACGCTTCAAATTTAGTAAACGCCTAGAATATAAAAACGTAACCTAACTTAAGTTTAAATATGCTTATTAATTCGATAACAAGAAAAACGATGTTTTAAAAGGCTCGTCACAAAGTTGTCATGCCTAAATACCTGTGTCTCACGCCACGTTAAGCATGTGGCACACCACAACCTAGTGTACGGTTTTTGTTACACAAATATTTGATTTTTCTTTAGTTTGTAATGTTTTATTTGCTAGTTTTTAATATATATATATATATATATATATATGATCTAGGAATATGCCGTCATAAGTCATGTTAGACCTTAGATACACGAATTGAAATTCGTAACACACAATATTGAATCAAATGGAAATACTGAATTATTTATATGTATATATATATATATATATATCCGAAATTTACATATCAATGAAAATACATAATCAAAAGTTCAAGATAAAATACTAACTCGACTTTCTTGATCACGAAGTTGAAGAAGATCGTTATTTGGATTGAGGTCTGCCAAGCAGTGTCCTTAGACAGAAATTCGTCCCTCGTACCGTATCGATTGGACGTCTATCTAAAGGATACAACAACCCGTTCAAGAATCGAACTCTCGAACCCGACGAATCAAACTATGCTTCCATGATGAAGAACAATGAAGAACTTTGAGAGAATTTAAGAGAATATGTGTTTTTTTTGTCTATTATAATTTGTTACATATGCTTCCTATTTATACTAGATCAACCGGTGCCAATGAACCATTGTAATTGTTCGGTTATGGCGGTTGGAGGATGAAAAGTCACACCTTTTCATATGAAAAGTCACACCTTTTCATCTTTGCCCTATTTACATATCTAGTACTTGAGGTATGATTGAGATTATCCCAACAATACCCCACATTTTCTATTCAAACTCTAACAATACCCCACATTTGAATAGAAAATAAGATATTCTCAAAGTATTTATTGTTCTTATTCAGGAAATAAACATGAAATGCATCAGAAAAAGGTGTCTAGGTGACTTGAACCGTTCTTAGTGAGTATTCATCGGACATACTTTGTGGGTAGTGACGAAGAGTCTTGAACTAACCACGTTTTGTAGTAAGTCAAGGCAATGAATATCACACATATCATGTTTATGCATAGTTGACTCTTACCGTTGTGTTCATTTCGGTCGTGAACAATCATTTCTTCATGAGAATTTTAGAAGACGTAGCCATATCCGTCCTCAAAGATGCGACCCCACATCAATCTCATATAGGTAATACTGATCAAGAACATTCCGTTGTGTTCCACCAATAAGCTATCAGTATTATTAAGAATAAGAATTCAACCCTTAAATCATCAACGGAAAATACACTAAATAAACATCATAGGAATAGGCGTACCTGTGTATTCAGTCTTGAGTTTTCCTCAACTAGTTGTCCTATTGAACCTAGACCATGGGATCTCCAATGTTGCTAGGTTAGGTTTCCGCCGAGTAGAACTCATTGGATTGGCTTTAAGCCCATTCCCCTCGATGTATAAGAGACTTGTTCTCTATTAAGGCCTTTTGTCAAAGGATCTGCAATATTTTCCTTTGATTTTACATAATCGATGGAAATTATTCCATTCTTGAGCAAGTCTCGTATCGTTTTGTGGCGACACCTTATATGTATCGATTTGCCGTTATAAATTTGATTCTTTGCTCTTGTAAGAGCAACCATACTATCACAATGTATGCAAACGGCGGTAACATGCTTAGGCCACAAGGGAATACCCTCTAGGAAGCTTTTAAGCCATTCTACCTCTTCGGCAGCTTTATCTAAGGCTACGAATTCGGTTTCCATGGTGGACCGTGTATTCACGGTTTGCTTTGAAGATTTCCACGATATGGCTGCACCACCAAGTGTAAACACATAGCCACTTGTGGACTTACTTTCAGAATGATTGGAAATCCAGTTTGCATCACAATATCCTTCTAGTACGGGAGGATATTTGGTATAGTATAACCCATAGTTCATAGTGTATTTGAGATATCGAATCACTCTTATAAGTGCATGCCAATGATCCTTACTTGGGTTATGTGAGTATCGACTAAGTATACTCACAGTATATGCTAGATCCGGTCTCGTACAATTCATAATGTACATCAAACTCCCAAGCACTTGAGTGTATTCCAATTGAGATACACTATCTCCTTGATTCTACTTGAGTTGGCTAGAAGGATCAAAGGGAGTGACTACCAGTTTATCATCATAGTGACCAAATTTCCTAAGAACTTTCTCAACATAGTGAGATTGAGTCAGAGTGTAACCGTTAGGATCTCTTTGGATCTTTATCCCAAGAATTACATCTGCTACTCCAAGATCCTTCATGTCAAACGAGGAGTGCAACATCTTCTTGGTTTGATTGATTACATCCAAGTTGGTCCCCATGATTAGCATATCATCCACATATAGACATATTATGACACATGCGTTCTTGCTTTGTTTCACATATACGCATTTGTCACGCTCATTAATTTGGAAACCATTTGATAGAAGAGTGTTATCAAACTTCTCATGCCATTGCTTTGGGGCTTGTTTAAGTCCATATAAAGACTTAACAAGTTTGCATACTTTGTTCTCTTGGCCTCTTACAACAAAACCTTCCGGTTGTTGCATATATATTTCTTCATCTAATTCACCATTTAAGAAAGCAGTTTTCACATCCATTTGATGTATGTGTAGGTTGTGAATTGCTGCTATAGCCATCAATATCCTAATGGATGTGATTCGTGTTACCGGTGAATAGGTGTCAAAGAAATCTTGACCTTCCTTTTGGCGGTAACCTTTGGCAACTAATCGAGCTTTATATTTCTCTATAGTACCATCAGGTCTTAGTTTCCGCTTGAAGATCCATTTATGACCAATTACCTTGTGACCCGGTGGTAAGTCTACCAATCTCCATGTGTTATTCTGAACAATGGAGTCTATCTCACCTTGAATAGCCTCTTTCCAATAAGGTGCCTCCGATGAGTCCATGGCGGCTTTATAGGATTGAGGTTCTTCATCGACAACGAATGTCATGAAGTCGGGTCCAAAGTCTTTAGCAATCTTTCCCTTTTTACTTCTTCTAGGCTCTAAGTTTTCTTCTTGAGCCTTTGATGTACCCTCTTCATTTGGTTTCTCAACACTATCGGTGCTATCTACTTCACATACTCTCTTTCTTGGATTAGAGATTTCTTTCCCTTTATCCTTGAAAGGAAATATGTGTTCAAAGAATTCAGCCTCAATTGATTCCATGATTGTGTTATTGTGGATATCTTCATTGTTTGACTTATAGACCAGAAATCTATAAGCAACACTATTACTTGCAGGACCAAGATATACACAATCAATGGTCTTCGGTCCAAGTTTTGTCCTTTTGGGTAAAGGTACTTGAACCTTTGCAAGGCAACCCCACACTTTCATCCTTTTGTAGGAAGGAAGTTTTCCTTTCCATAGTTCATAAGGAGATTTATCGCTCTTTTTATGAGGAGTTCTATTAAGTATCATATTTGCAGTTAAGCATGCTTCACCCCACAAACTATGTGGTGCTCCTGAGGTAATCAACATTGAATTAATCATGTTTTTCAATGTTCTATTTTTCCTTTCGGCTACTCCATTTTGTTGTGGAGTATAGGGAGCCGTGGTTTGGTGAACTATGCCATGATGAGAACAAAATTCTGCAAAGTCCTTAGACTCATATTCTCCTCCTCTATCGGATCTCAGAATTTTTATTCTTTTATCAAGTTGGTTTTCAACTTCAGCCTTGTATGTCTTAAACATATTCAAAGCTTCATCTTTGGTATGTATTAGATATACATAACAATATTTACTGCAATCATCAATAAATGATACATAATAGTTCTTTCCTCCACGTGTGGGTGTGGCTTTATAATCACATAAATCGCTATGGATTAGTCCAAGTACTTGATTAGACTTTTCAACAGATTTGTGTGGATGGCTTGATTATTTAGATTCAACACATACCTCACATTTTGTCTTGTTATCCATGGAACACTTGGGTAATAACCCAAGTTTTGTCATCCTTTGTAAGGATCGGAAGTTTACATGTCCTAGACGGGAATGCCATAAGGAAGAAGAGTCAAGCATGTACATAGAAGCAGAGCTAAGGCCTGCGATTTTATTGTTATTTACAATATTTACAATATTTACATCATCATTGTTCATCACACTAAGTTTAAAGAGCCCCTCATTTAGGTAGCCCTTACCAACATACATTCCACCCTTAGTAATCACAAATTTATCCGATTCAAACACCATCTTGAATCCTTTGTTACTAAGTGTGGGTCCAGAAATCAAGTTCTTTGTAATAGCCGGTACATGCAAGACATTGGTGAGCACAAGTTCCTTCCCCGATGTAAGCTTGAGATTCACCTTTCCCTTCCCTTCAACTTTCACGGTCGTGGCATTACCCATATACATGGGTTCTTCATCATCAACTTTTTGGTATGTAGTAAACATGTTCTTGGAGTTACAAATATGTTTGGTGGCACCGGTATCAACCCACCAATCGGTCACGTTCGTAACCATAAAAGCCTCAATTACTCCAACGAATTGATTTGGAGCATTGACCACGTTGGCTTGATGGGGGTTTCCACCGACACCTTCTCCTTCGGCGCCTCCTCCTCCGGGACCACCATGGTCTCTTCTATGGCGGCAATCCTTTGCTCGATGCCTCGGCTTTCCGCATACCCAACAACTCATCACACGCTTCTTGAAAGGCCTCCGTTGTACGGATAGTGGGTTTGAAGCATTGAGATTATGCTTGAAACCCGTCGCCTTTCCCTTTCCTTTTTGGAACTTAGACTTTGATGAGTTTCCGGTAACCATGTTTGCATTTGGTTCTAACGAGATTGCATCCGCCTTCTCGTTCATCCGGTTGTCCTCCTCCACCCGCAATTTGAGTATCAATTGCTCAAAACTCATATCCTCGGACAAATGTTTAAGATAGAGTTTAAAATTTTTCCAGGATGGAGGTAACTTGTCAATAATTGAACCAATAACAAAATTAGAGTTGATGCCCATACCTTCGACTTCCAATTCATGGACCAAGATTTGCATTTCTTCTACTTGTTTCACGATCGATTTGGAATCCGTCATCTTATAGTTTAGGAATTTGCCCACGATAAATCGTTTGGAACAAGCGACTTCCGTCTTGTACTTTGATTCCAACGACTCCCAAATTTCTCTTGCCGTGGTGAAGGATGAATATATGTCATAAAGACCATCATCCAAACCATTAAGAATAAAATTCCGACAATTATATTCGTTGGCGTTCCAAATATCCAAGGATCGTTGGAACATAGCCAATTCAATTTGGGATGGGGCGTTTTCTCCCTCTCCAACCGGCGGTGTCGGTGCTTGATCGGTAAGCACGTTAGACACTTTCAACGTCGTCAAGTAGAAGAGCATCTTTTGTTGCCATCTTCTAAAATCGGAACCCTTAAATTTTTCGGGTTTCTCCACATTCGATTTCAACAAGGAAGAGTTTTCCATCGTCAACGAAATTTCTGTCTAAGATTGTTAGACCTTAGATACACGAATTGAAATTCGTAACACACAATATTGAATCAAATGGAAATACTGAATTATTTATATGTATATATATATATATCCGAAATTTACATATCAATGAAAATACATAATCAAAAGTTCAAGATAAAATACTAACTCGACTTTCTTGATCACGAAGTTGAAGAAGATCGTTATTTGGATTGAGGCTTGCCAAGAAGTGTCCTTAGACAGAAATTCGTCCCTCGTACCGTATCGATTGGACGTCTATCTAGAGGATACAACAACCCGTTCAAGAATCGAACTCTCGAACCCGACGAATCAAACTATGCTTCCATGATGAAGAACTTTGAGAGAATTTAAGAGAATATGTGTTTTTTTGTCTATTATAATATGTTACATATGCTTCATATTTATACTAGATCAACCGGTGCCAATGAACCATTGTAACTGTTCGGTTATGGCGGTTGGAGGATGAAAAGTCACACCTTTTCATATGAAAAGTCACACCTTTTCATCTTTGCCCTATTTACATATCTAGTACTTGAGGTATGATTGAGATTATCCCAACAAGTGAAACCTTGAAAACAGCATGGCCTTGGCGTGACTCCTAAGACTTAAGGATTGGTCTCATCGCCACGACTCACGTCATTTAGAACATTGCAAAAAGATAAGATATTTTATCGAAGTTACGTGCGTTTGGGTATGAATGTTACCATCTTGATTTTAACAATTTGTTCATCTTTTCTTGTTTTCGACATTAAATTTTAATTTTTAATGTTATTATATTAGCGTGGATTCAAAATAAACTTTAATGTTACTATTTTTTTTAATTTTCATAACCCCTCCTATAAGGTGTTCGTAAGTGATGTATGTGAGTGAAAATGGTGTATGAATAGCAATCCCTTTATATAGAATTGATCAATTATTGTAGTAATTATGAAAACACATATTAATAAGAACTTTTCATTAATCTAGCGTCATTAAAAACACTATATTAAAAATATTAAAAATATATATAAAATAAATCTGTATAATAACATTAAATTGAACATCTCTAAGGCCATCCGCAGCGCCCACGGGCTCGGGCTCACTGCGGGCTCGTGCGGGGTACGCGGGCTTGGTCCTCGGGCTCGGCCAGCGGGTTTTCAAACCCGAGGAACCCGAAAGCTATTTGACATTTTTTTTAAAATCTTGAATATTTTTTTAGTCTGCAATCTTGAATATTTTTTTAAATAAAAGAGTTAAAAAAATGAGGTGGCAAGATGGCTTTTAGTTATGCGCTGCGGGTCTTTAGGGCTTGAGGGCTTAGCTGATGTGGCGCTGATGTGGCATTGAGGGCTTTTATCTATGCGCTGTGGATGGCCTAAGGCCATCAGTACCGCTCCGTAGAAGCACTCAAGCCCTCAAGCGCCACATCAGCTTTTCTCCTAACCCTCTCTTCAAGCCCTCAAGCCCTAAAGACCCGTAGCGCTACCCTCAAGCCCTCTTGCCACCTCATTTTTTTTAATTCTTTTATTTATACATTTAATTATTTAACGACATAAAAATATTTATATATTTTTTAATAAATAAAAATAAGATAAATAATAAAAATAAAAATTCATATCATTCATTAAAAAATTAAAAATTACAAAATACAAAACACTACCAATTATGATATTTTTTAATTTGCTCTTTTCTCGCTACCATAGCCATCAAAGCGGGGCCCGAAAGGTGATTATGCGGGGTTATGAAAAACTCGAAGTCTTTATCAAATCGTTTTGCTCGTTCGATTTCTCGTTCGTGTTCCAACTTTTCTCGTTCGAGTTCAAATTTTTTCATTTTGTACTCCATTGTATCATCAATCTTCTCGTGAACGTCGTGAACAACTGAGTAACACTTTCGTTCGTATTCGACCCGCTCGTATTACTCGTTGATGTTTTTTTTGCCTTGTTTCTCCCGATGGGTCGTTGAAGTCTCTCAATGAAGTTGTCGTCATCGTCATCATTGGAAGGGTTGGTACGTTTTGAACCCCGCGATGAAGTTGTCATCATCGTTGGAACGACTCCCCATTTTGGACATTTTTTGAGGACTTCCCAAGCTTGTTCGTGAGTGAAAGCAAACCCAAGTTGTGCTCGGTACCGTTCGTGTGCCGTTCGTGAAATGTCGGCCTCACTCATTCCGCTCCCTCTATTAGTGAGCAAGTTGTTGTAGATGCCGCCAAAAGAATTTATTCTTTTATTGAGGTCGTTGAACTTGGTGTTGAGTTGATGAGTTGTTCTATAATTTTCGCGACCCATTAAACTAAAGAACACTTGCCCGACACGGGTCTAAAAACTTTCTACATTTATGTAAATTCAAGTATAAGAATATTAACAAGAATAATAATAATATTAATAATATTAATAATAATAATAATAACAATAATAATAATAATAACAATAAAAATATTACCACCGGTTTGTGCGTTACCGATAACGGGGTCCTCCGAAACATCAACCCACGCCGACACTAACCTTAGTTTCTCCTCTTTACTCCACATCTGTTTGGGGGCTCTATTTTCATATTGTTTGTTTTTTCCTTTTCTCGTTGGTCTCGGGTTTGATGGTTCCGGGTTTGATGGTTGTGTGTAGATGGATTGTGGTGTGTGCGGGCTAGAATGTTGGGTTTCCGGAACAATGTCGTCGGCGAGATTGATTGCGGGTGAAGGAATATTGTAGTTGGTCGGAGTAAAACTTTGTTCAATCATACCGGGACGTGTAAGTTGGTAAGGAATTTGTTGCGGATATTGTTGGAGAAATTGTTGCGAAAATTGTTGCGGATATTGTTGCGAAAATTGTGGCGGATTTTGTGGCGAAAATTGTGGTGGAATTGGTTGCGAAAAGTGCGGATGATAACCTTGTTGTGCAAACGCTTGAAAACCAAGCTCCGGGTCTTCTTGCGGTTGCGGTGTATCCGGTCGGTTACGACGGGATGTAGGTGTTTTGTTTGGATTCATGATGAAATTTGAGAGAGTTTGAGAGAATTTGAGAGGGTTTAAGAGAGTTTGAGAGAGTTTGAGAGATTTTTGTGTGAAAAATAATATGGGTTTGGATTAATATATATAGTGTGATTAAATTGAATTTATTTTTAAAAAAAATTGCCGTTGGCAACGGATTTATTTTCAAATTATTAAAAAAAAATCACTCGGGTTCAACGGGTTTTGGAACCCGAGCCCGAACCCGCTCCCCCCCGTACCACAGCCCGCATGAGCCCGAGCCCGCGTGCCATACGGATGGCCTAACAACTATCGTATAATTTTTCTCAAATTGAGAATCTTATAGAAAAATATATTCATATATACTAAAAATGTAAGTTTTTTCTATTTTTTCTGATATTTTAACATACTGTAAATCATAGTTGTTAAAGATGATCTAAATATTTAATACCAGAACTTTCAAATAAGAAAATCCAAATGAAGATGAATGAATATTGATGAAAACAAAATTAAAGAATGAAAATACGAGTTAAAAATTTAGAATTTGAATTTAAAGAACAAATTATAAAAATAACTTACCAAACATAGTCATATTTTGTATATGTAATTAATCCCGACAAAACTTGTAATAACACAAACCTATATGGAAATAATAATTTAAAATAAAAAACACAGAGTTAAACCATAAGCTACTTTGTTTAAAATTTTATCCGGAATAATTTATATATAAATATAATTACAGGTAAAAAGTTAAAGAAAATCGGCCCCCGACGACCGGAGGCCCTGTGCGGTAGAACCTATTGGAACACCCTGAAGCACGGGCCTGATTTCAAACCAAAGGGCTTTTTACCTAGCGGTATCGAAGCCCTTGAGCTTATAGGAGGTCATGGGTTCAAACCTCACCAAAGGTGAGGAGGGTGTGTAAGTTTACTTGTTTCATTTGCCGTATATAAATATTATATACTTCAAAAAAAAATTCAAATTCGAATTAATTTTTAAATAGAAATATATGTTTCTCGTCTAATTAAAATATAAATTTCATTTATAATTTAATACTAGAAGTGTACTCGTGCAATGCAGCGCGATATATTTCGATTTTAATGTTTTGTATTATTTTCTGTCGATTTTATAATACGATTTTGTCGATTTAGGTTTAATAATAAGTTATTAGAGTAAATTACTGTTTTGGTCCCTGTGGTTTGTCAAAAAATACGGAATTGGTCCCTAAACTTCATTTATTACTGTTTTGGTCCCTGTGGTATGCACTTTGTTACGAATTTGGTCCCTCGAGTTTACAGCCGTCTCTTTTCTCCGTTATCATTAAGGGCATTTCTGTCTTTTTCAATTTCTTTTTTTTAGAATTAAGTTTTAATGATTTTTTATTATTTTATTATTTCTTATTTTTAATGACCAATTAGAAAATGACACGTGTCAAATTATTTTAAAAAATCTTTTTTACTTTTCTTTCTTCTCCTTCTTTCTCTCTTCTCTTTCATTCTCTGAAACCATACATATATATATATATATATATACAAACATATACATGATATATATATACACACCACCACCACCACCACCACCACCAACCCATCACCACCACCACCATCATCAACCCATATTCTTTCTCTCTTGATGATCAGTAATTCACTATTCATCCCGAAAAATTTCATAATTTTGGATTCGATTTCTGGATTGTGCTTGATGTTTTGATGGAATTTAATCATACATATCACCTTGTTTGGTGTTTCTGAACATACAACAAATTTCAGGATCGATTTTCATCAAGTATTAAGGGATTTTAATTTTCTGAAAATTTCACAGTGGGTGTTCTTCGTGATGGTGAAGATGATGAAAATAAATTTCGGTGTTCGAGTGTGGTTTGGTTGCATTTAATCATACCAAAGTGTTTCTCCATTGATTCTGAGTGTGTTACAACTGTTTGTTCGAGATTTGAGCAACAATTTCATGATTTCAATTTCTGAAAAATTTCACAGAATGTACATCGAAGTGGGTCTTGAAGATGAAATGTGATTTTGATGATATGTTGAGTGTTAGTCGAATCTAATCGTACCAAATCATTTCTCCATTGATTTCTAACAGATTGCAAGTTTTTATTTCGAGTTTTGAGCAAGAAATCAAAGAGTTTGAACGAGTTCGCCGGACTTTCGCTGGATTCTGGAAAAGTCGCCGGAAACTCCATAGTTGTTTCCAAGAGAGAAAAGTCGCCGAAAACTTCATGGTGGTGGTGGTGGTGGTGGTGGGTTGGTGGTGGTGGCGGTGGTGATGGTGATGGGTTGATGATGGTGGTGGTGGTGGTGGTGTGTATATATATATATATATATATCCTGTATATGTTTATATATATATATATGTGTATTTCAGATAGAAGAAAGAGAAGAGAGAAAGAATTGAAGGAGAAGAAAGAAAAAATAAACTAATAAAAAGACAGGGACCAAATCCGTAATTTATATAAAAAGACAGAAATGCCCTCGAGCTTAACGGAGGAAATAGACGTCCGTCAGCTCGAGGGACCAATTCCGTAAAATTCTGCATACCACAGGGACCAAAATTGTAATAAATGAAGTTTAGGGACCAATTCCGTATTTTTTGACAAACCACAGGGACCAAAACAGTAATTTACTCAAGTTATTATGTTCAAATTTAATGATTATCCGAATTATATTTTTAATTTTTATATTTAAAATGAGATGTTTATACTATATTTGATTATGTTTATCGGTTAGTTGGTTCTGAATTTGAATATGCAGCCTTAAAAAACTGGACTCATACATCATTTACTTGTAATCTTGAACTTCAAGTAAAATGCATTAATAGACAGTACATGATGTATAAAAGTGTTTTTAAGAGTTTTTCTCGAATGTTTTAAAATAGGGAAATTAATTAAAATGCCACAAGTTTGAAAGTGAGTTACCAAAATACCCAAAAAAATGAAAAGTTTACCAAAATGCCATTTTTTTTCCGCGGAGGGAGCCCTCTATAGCGGGCAGGGACTGAAAGTGTAAAATTTTGCAAGATTATTTACACTTTCAGTCCCCATAGCGGGCCATCGCGGGGGCCAGGGACTGAAAGTGTAAATATATCTTGCAAAAAATTTCACAATCGGTCCCTGCTCGTGATCGACGGGCTCTTATCGTGGAGAAAAATGACATTTTGGTAAGAAATTAATTTTTTGGAGTATTTTGGTAAGTCCCTTTCAAACTTGTGGCATTTTAATTAATTTCCCTTTAAAATATAGTATTGACATAACAATGTGAGCAGGTTTTATTACTTTCATAAATAAATTAGATGCAAAAAGGAATTTTTGATATTAAATAAGAAATAGAAAATTGCAATGTTGGGTAAATTGTGGATATCAAAAATGGGCTTGAAAATCTACTCAAACAAAATGGGATTTAAAATGGCTCGATCTTGTTATTATAAAACGGGCTTTGAAAACTGGGCCTTCTTCAAGACTGGGCTTTGAAATTGAGAATTTTATTGGGAGAAAATCTTGAATTGATATAAGAGTAAATTACAATTTTAGTCCTTGTGGTATGTCAAAAATTTCTATTTTCGTCCTTATGGTTTTAAAATTGCAATTTTCATTCTTATGGTTTATAATTCATCACCTTTTTGTTCTTGTGATTCAAGTGTTATTGCTATTTTCATTCCTATGGTTTACAATTCATTTCTATTTTAGTCCTTCATACTTAAAAGTAGTATTTTGTCCACAGGGACGAAAATAGAAATGAAATACAAACCACATGAATGAAAACCAAAATTTCTAAACCACAGGGTTGAAATCCGCAATTTATAGCAAACTACAGGGACAAAAAACGTAATTTACTCTTGATATAAGTTTGTGATGGTTTTTAGGAACCCAACATATATATATATATATATAGGGAAACGTTCAATAGAGAATTGCAAATATTTAGAGAAATAGAGAAATAAAAAAACACGGGACCGTTCATATATGAACGGTCCCGTGTTTTTTTACTTCTCTATTTCTCTAAATATTTGCACTTCTCTATTGAACCTAAGGCTATATATATATATATATATATATATATATATATATATATATATATATATATATATATATATATATATATATATATATATATATAGTCTTAGGTTCAAATGAGAAGTGCAATTTTTTTTAGAAATAGAGAAGTGATCTTGGCCATTTATTCGGTCAAGATCGGTTATAATTGGTCAAAAGTTGCGGCTTTGACTGGTCAAAAGTTGCGGTTGTTCCAAAAATAGAAGGGCAATTTCGTAACTTTTACAAAAAATACGGGTTGAGTTCATATATGAACTATACGTTCATATATGAATCTTTGTAAATCACATATGAACTCTTTATAACTAATTCATATATGAATCTTGTGATTCATATATGAACCTTTGTATTTCATATATGAAACTAATTAACTGTAGGTTCATATATGAATCAGTTGAACCAATTAACTGATTCATATATGAATCTTTGTGTTCATATATGAACCTTTGTGATTCATATATGAATTTTTTAACTAATTCATATATGAACCTTTGTGATTCATATATGAATTTTTTTTAACTACTTCTCATATGAACAAATTAACTGATTCATATATGAATCACAAAGGTTCATATATGAATTAGTTAAAAATATTTTATATGTGAATTACAAAGGTTCATATATGAATCACACAGATTCATATATGAACCTGTCCCGCGTATTTTTTACGAAACTACCCCTCTATCTTGTGCAGACCACGTGAGGAATTATCCTCTGCTTCTCGGTCAAAGCCGCCGATCTTGACCGAATAAATGGCCAAGATCACTTCTCTATTTCTCAAAATATTTGTACTTCTCTTTTGAACACTTCCCTATATATATATATATCTGGTTTTTGGATGGTTCGGACCAAACATCAAACCCAATTCACACCCAAATATCCCCAAAAGTCGGGTTTAAGATTTTTGAATTTTGAAGCATTCATGTATTACATAAACACCTTAATTTCGGTTCAAATTACATTTGAATTTCTAAATCTTTTGCAAACCCCTAAAAGAGTGTTTTAAATTGTTTATGAGAGCAATTTATTGACCTTTTTGGCATGGGCCAAGAGGAACATTATTTATGGCAATGGTCGCCTTCTTATGATTCTAACTTCCTACCACCAATCATCAAATTCAAAGACAAAGCATTACCCTTTCAATTATACCTTTCTTTATTTTGTCTTTCATTTTAATATTATTGTAATAGGCTCGGAAATCCTATATTAATCTCAACATTTACTAAAATAAAAGGGAAATTAATTAAAATACCCTAAGTCAAACATTGAGTACCCAAAATACCCTAAATTTTTTCAATTTTGCAAAAATACCCAAAATACCCGCGATGAGGTCCCGCGATCGTGGGATACGGTGACGTGGCACGTACTTTGGCCCCAAATGCCCCGCGAAGCCCCTCAACTTTGGCCGCGGTGCACTTTTGGTCCCTGCCCGCGATCGCGGCCAGCGATGGACCAAAATTTACACTTTTGGTCCCTGAAAATTTACACTTTCAGCCCCTGTTTTACTGTTTTTTCCACAATTATTGCACTTTAAAGACCAATTTGTGGTTGAAATTCATTTGCATGTTTGAATCAATGTTAAATCAATGTTTTTGGAATACCAGTTTGTGGATGAAATGAGAGATTGGTTTTCTGATATGTTGGTTGTTTCATTGATAAATAGACGTAAAATTCAAGCCATAATCCCCACACAACGATTTCATTGTTGCAATATTTCTTTCTGCAATATTTTGTGTTTGAGATACTACTGAAAAAATGAGTTCAGCTGTTGCAAAAGCTAAGCTATATTTCTGTTTTGATGGTGAATGGGTGCAAGATAACAACGAGTGGAATTTTGCTTATAAATCTAAGCATGGTGTAAAAGTGTCAGTAAACTATACTTATCAGAAGTTTGTTGCATACGCCATGCAAAAATGTGGAATCAACTCTTCTGATATTTGCAAGTTAGTGTTTAAAAATGGCGATGGGTCATTTGTGGATTTATCCAACGATGGGGATATCTCTACTTTTCTGCACCTTGCAGTCGATTCAGAAAGACCCCCATTACTCTTTGTGTATCCCGGCGTATCCGACGGTGACGACGACGGTGACGAGGAGGGTGATTCTCAACAAATAGAGCAACCTGATTCTCAACAACAACAACCACCACAACCACACGAATGGCGTACTGCTGGAGTTGCTGATGACGAAACCCACGTTTTCAGAACGGGTAATTCTGAAATAGATAGATCAGACACCGATAACGATGATCACGAAGAATATACCCTTAGTAGAAAATCATGTAGTCAAATAAATGAGTTTTTTGATATGCTCCCTATTCTTCCAGACTCCCATACCCAGACACAAAGCTACGAACCTACACCTTATATTCGCAGTGAAAGTTTAACAGCAGGTCAGATATTCGATTCGAATGATCTCTTAGCAAGTCAGATCGGACTCAAGTTCTTGGAAGAGGGTTTCCAAAGTCGCGTGCGGGCATCTGACAAAAGCAAATACGTAGTTGAATGTGCTAGAGAAAAGTGTGAGTGGAGGTTGTACGCGATTCACACGGGTCCCAAAGGAGGGGCGATAATGATTAGAAAGTTGCACGACGTACACACTTGTACGAGGACGCAACTTAATCCCCACCACAAACAAGCCGGCAAAAAGACTTTGGGTGCGATCCTGAAAAACAAATTTCTTGATGTTAGCAGGTCATTGCGTCCAAAGGACATCGTCCACGGCGTTCACCGGCAGTTCGGCGTCACGATTGATTACCACCAAGCGTGGCGTGCGCGCTGCCATGCACTGTTTATGGTGAGAGGCACGTTCGAGGAGTCGTATGAACGACTCCCGACATATTTATATAATTTGCAGTTGCAGAACCCTGGTACTGTCACGCAGCTACGGACCGATTCACGTGGACGGTTTGAGATGTGCTTCGTGGCCCTTGGACCCGCGGTACGTATTTTAACACGTTATATGTTTACACATTATAAACTATAACATTTACACATTATAAAACTATAACATTTTAACCTATGTTTTTGCAGATCCGCACATTTCTGGCAAATCTACGTCGTGTCCTGATAATAGACGCAGCCCATTTAAAGGGCCGTTACTTGGGTATGATGTTCCTGGCGGTTGCCATGGACGGGGATAACTCCATCGTTCCAGTAGCTTTCGGCGTAGGCAAGTCTGAAACCGGGGACGAGTGGACTTGGTTTATGTCCATGTTGAGACAAGCTATCGGAGACCCGCAAGGGTTGGTGTTTATGTCTGACAGGGCTCCTTCCATAAGCGCCGCAATCTCTGCCATGTACCCAAACGCCCCTCACACCATATGCTGTCGACATTTGGAGATGAACGCCAAATCCAAGGACAAACGTATTACCACCTACAAGGATGTCTATTGGGCGGCATGCAGAGCATATACGGATCGGGAGTTTAGGGGCTGAAAGTGTAAATTTTCAGGGACCAAAAGTGTAAATTTTCGCCCATCGCAGGCTGCGATCGCGGGCAGGGACCAAAAGTGCACCGCGGCCAAAGTTGAGGGGCTTCGCGGAGCATTTGTACCCAAAGTACGTGCCACGTCAGCCCTAGCCCGCGATCGCGGGATCCATTGCGGGTATTTTTGCAAAATTGAAAAAATTTAGGGTATTTCGGTAACAGTTGGTCAAACTTGGGGTATTTTAATTAATTTCCCAAAATAAAATACCAAATATTACTATAACTTGCATCAAAATGAAAAATTAACCAATTAAATGTGATTATTTTTATACTGATGTTAATCTATATTACACGACAGTATATATCAAATTATAAGATACAATCAGAATCAAGAATCACATAATAACTTAAAATAAATCAATGTGTATTTCAAACGGGGACATGAAATATCTACTTTTAATTATCGAATTTTTGGATACATGTTTTAGAATGTTTTTTATGTTAATGATATCACTACATATTGTATGGTTAGCGACATGCAATATTTTTTTGTTATTTGTTAAAAATTAGAAAAAAAACATAAAACCAAATTCATAACCAAATTCACATAATATATTGAAAAACGAACAGATCCAATATATAAGATACATTCTTCGGTGTTCATGTTTTTGTTTTATTTATGATAAAACATAACAGCATCTTCAACAACTTCCTCAAAAAAAACTATATCAAAATATAGAACCAAAAGTCAAAATCCATAGAAAAAGGTACATCAATCTCCAACAAATTTCCCATTTTGAAGAAACAAACATTGATTATAATATTAAATTATTTAATTTATCTATTAAAATATTATTTCTCCCATCAAATATTTATTTTCAAAGATTTCTATTGATAATCTCATCTAGTAATCATTTTTTGGATTATCTCCATATTTGGAGAAAAACTTCTTCTCTTTCCTATCTTCTCCATTTTGGAGAAGCTATTGGAACAAAAATATAGCTCAAAATCCTCATATTTTTCATTTTCTTTAAAATGGGAAAACTATTGGAGATGCTCTAAATAGATACATCTATAGTAAAAAAAGAATCTTCAAACATTATAACTATCGATAAAACAAAATACAGGAAAAAAAGTTGAAAACACAGTATGAAAGTGGGGATAAATCAATTTATACAAGGGGAAAAGTCGAGCATGACATATCATGGGTGCACACTTGCCCAAATACTTGGGGGAATTGATGAACATGTGAAGGATCGTGTAATAAGTTGAGGTTAAATGTGAGAAACGTGAGAAGTAGATTTAAATCGTTGGTCGCTTTTAATCAAATGTCTTTCCATGAATTGCGGCTTAGAGTGTAACAACCCTGATTCCATATATACAAATAACATATAATTCATAACATACTTTCAACAAAAATACATTATATTTCACATTCGGCCCCATAGTCTAGATAACCATACTAATAAAAACTGTACAAACTTTTCGTGAATTACATTACATTACATTATGACTAACAACAAGTCATGAGTACAAAAATGCATCTATAACTTCATATACAAAGTCTTCACAAAACTATCCATCGATCGTCCTATTCACTTGTTCTTACTCGATCCGCCATCTGGAATACATATTTTTAAAACAGAAATGAGGGTTAGACCTAATGGTCTAGTGAGAAATCCCTGTCAATTTAGTAAACCTTTGTATCAAAACCATTTATGTAAAACCTTTCATATACATTCAAGTACTACTCGTATATACATACCATTCAAGACTCGTACTTCTCATTCCACCTTATTCCTCCACAAATGGCCAAATTAATTGGTTGCGAGCCAATTTAACACACCGGTCCAAAGCCCGGCCACGTATTATATTCTCATATAATACTCACGTAATTATAATATCTCGATATATTATAATCACCCACATATGACATATTCATACAATTTATCAAGTATTTGTTATCCACATAATGTATTCCAGTAAAAATACTTTAAAGTAAAACTCACCTGTTTAGCTTATCAAAATACTTCCAAGCCTTTCCAATGGATTCAGTCTTTCACTTCAAACTCTTAGTATCTCAATAACGACTCCAAACGAATCAATCGAAGCCCTAACCGTACGGATCCTTTTTCCGCTTCTTCTCGCCTCAGGAACACACACACTGATAAAATTTAGATGATACTGCTGAATGAAATATCTTAAGGGTGTATATTAATCCCATACTTACCAAATGGACCCTGGACTACTCACTAATGACCAACACACCCCTTAACTTATAACTTGATCCAAACTTAACCAAAACATTTAACTTTAAAGTTAACTAAACTTAACGAAAAAGGATTTTAACTAACGGACTTACTCGGGTATTACAGCACCTCCCCCTTAAAAGAATTCCGTCCCGGAATTCGATTAAGCGAACAGATGAGGGTATTTGGCTCTCATTTCCAACTCTGATTCCCACGTCGCATCCTGACCTCTATGATGTTTCCACTGAACCTTTACTTGTCTGATCTCTTTGTTCCTCAATACTTTGACCTTGTAATCAACTATAGCTTCCGGTTCCTCCACATAGTTCAACTTTTCATCAACCTGGATATCTGGTAGGGAGACTGCTTGGTCTGGTGTAATCAAACACTTTCGAAAATTTGATACATGAAAAGCGTTGTGAATCCTGCTTAATTCCGGCGGAAGATCCAATCTGTAAGCTATTTCACCAATTCTTTCCGTAATTTCAAATGGCCTAATATACCGCGGACTGAGTTTACATTGCTTCCCAAAACGTATGACTCCTTTCCAATGTGACACTTTCAACATCACAAATTCCCCAACTTGGAACTCTAACGGTTTCCGACGTCGATCTGCATAGCTTTTCTGTCTGTCCTGAGCCACTTTTAATCTGTCCCGAATCTGAGTGATCTTATCCGCTGTTAATTGTACTATTTCTGGCCCTGCTAATTGTTTCTCCCCCACTTCATTCCAACACAAAGGCGTTCGGCATTTTCTACCATACAATACTTCAAACGGTGCCGCTTGAATGCTGGAATGATAACTGTTGTTGTAGGCAAATTCTATCAAAGGCAGGTGTTTATCCCACGATCCCCCAAAATAAACTATACAAGCCCGAAGCATATCTTCTAAAGTCTGGATTGTTCTTTCACTCTGCCCGTCAGTCTGAGGATGATATGTTGTACTCAACTTTATCTGCGTTCCCATATCTTTTTGAAAGCTTCTCCAGAATCTGGAAGTAAAATGACTATCTCGATCAGAAATAATCGAGATTGGAATTCCATGTCGAGTTACTATTTCATTAATGTACAATTTAGCTAAACGTTCCAAGGAATCAGTTTCTTTTATCGGCAAGAAATGAGCAGACTTCGTCAATCTATCCACAATCACCCAAATAGAATCGAATCCCTTTGAAGTTCTAGGCAACTTGGTAATAAAATCAGTAGTGATCTGATCCCATTTCCACATTGGTATATCCAGTCGTTGTAACTGTCCAAAAGGCTTCTGATGTTCAATCTTTACTTTCTTGCAAGTAGTACAATCTTCCACATACTTAGCAACACTTTTCTTCATTCCCGGCCACCAATAGAACTGTTTCAAATCTCTATACATTTTATTTGTACCTGGATGAATAGAAAATTGAGACTGATGAGCTTCTTGTAGTACACGATCACGTAATCCACCCAAACGAGGTACCCAAATTCTGTTTCCCATACACAATAACCCACGGTCATCTTTCCCAAGCAATGCTGATATTCCCACCAATCGTTCTGACTTCAAACTTTCTTCCTGATAAGCATCTATTTGGCATTTTAGCAATTCTTCAAAGATATTAGGAAGGAGTTCAGCTCGTAACGATATAGCTTTTATTGTTCCACTTCTTTCTTGACGACTCAGTGCATCTGCTACCACGTTCGCCTTCCCAGGGTGATAAAGAATTTCACAATCATAATCATTTACTAATTCTAACCATCTTCTTTGCCTCATATTCAGTTCCTTTTGATCGAAAAGATGTTGGAGACTCTTATGGTCAGTAAAAATTTGGCATTTAGAACCATAAAGATAATGTCTCCAAATTTTCAATGCGAAGACAACTGCTGCAAGCTCCATATCATGGGTAGGATATTGTCTTTCGTGATCCTTCAGTTGACGAGAAGCATAGGAAATCACTTTTCCACGCTGCATAAGTACACATCCCAATCCCAGTTTAGAAGCATCACTGTAGACCACAAAATCGTCGGAACCTTCTGGCAATGCTAATATCGGCGCGCTACAAAGTTTCTCCTTCAATATTCTGAATGCCTCATCCTGTTCTGCTTTCCATTCAAACTTTAGATTCTTCCGAGTCAGCTTAGTCAATGGCGTCGCGATTCGTGAAAAGTCTTTTATAAATTTCCGATAGTATCCAGCTAGACCCAGAAAACTACGTACTTCGGTTGGCGTCTTCGGCGGTTCCCATCTTTCAATTGCTTCCACTTTCGCTGGATCAACTTGTATACCCTTCTCTGAAACTACATGACCCAAAAACTGAACTTCCCGCAACCAGAATTCACATTTAGAAAACTTAGCGTACAACTTTTCTTTCTTCAGCAACTCCAGAATCAAACAAAGATGTTGTGCGTGATCCTCTTTGGATCGAGAATAAATAAGTATATCATCGATAAACACAATGACAAATTTATCGAGATAAGGCTTACATACCCGATTCATTAGATCCATAAAAGCGGCCGGAGCGTTCGTTAATCCGAAAGGCATCACAAAAAATTCGTAGTGACCGTACCTCGTACGAAAGGCAGTCTTCAGAACATCTTCTTCCTTAACCTTCAACTGATGGTAGCCAGATCTGAGATCAATCTTGGAGAAGTAACAAGCTCCAACTAATTGATCGAAGAGGTCATCAATTCTCGGAAGTGGATACTTGTTCTTGATCGTGCGCTTGTTCAGCTCTCGGTAGTCGATACACATTCTCATTGAACCGTCTTTCTTCTTTACAAATAAAACTGGTGCACCCCATGGCGAAGAGCTAGGTCTGATGAAACCCTTATCAGTTAAGTCTTGAAGCTGTGCCATCATTTCTTTCATCTCTGGAGGTGCTAATCGGTAAGGCGCACGAGCGATAGGAGCGGCTCCTGGGATTAAGTCAATACCAAATTCTACTTGTCTAATAGGAGGAAGACTATTCAAGTCTTCAGGGAAAACTTCTGGATAGTCACTAACGATAGAAATATCCTCCAGCTTAATCTTTTCAGGCCTACTGTCTATCACATAAGCTAAATAACTAGAGCAACCCTTGTTGACACATTTATGGGCTTTTACCATAGATATAAGACTGGACTGATGATTCTTACGATCTCCATAAATCACTACTGATCTCTTATCAGGCAAAACGACATTCATTATTTTCTTATCACAAACTATGTTAGCCTGATTTTCAGCTAACCAATCCATTCCTACTACCACATCAAATTCAATCAAAGCTATTGGAAATAGTTGTATCGGTACTCCACACCCCTCTATATTTATCATGCAACGATCAAAAACTTCTTTAACTGCCACCTGGCTATCATTTGCAGTATCTACTAATAAAGCATGTTTTAACATTTTAGGCTCTAAATGCATGTGAGCAGCAAAGGAGGGAGACACAAAAGATCGGTTTGCACCGGAATCAAATAACACTTTAGCACTCGTGGAGTTTATGAGAAATGTACATGTGACCACATCCGGAGTTTCCTCCGCCTCTTTAGCTGTCATTTGGAATGTACGACCCCTCGTTTTCGGCGGTTCTATTCTTGGGACTACTGGTCTAGTAATGGCTGGTTTCCCGGATGTTCCCCCTTGGTTTATTCTACCTCTTGGACAATCTGATTGGAGGTGATCCAGAGAATTACACAAAAAGCAAAACCGCGTTAATCGACAATCTTTAACAACATGACCGGTTTTCTCACATTTAAAACAAACCCGCGATTCCACTTGACAATTTCCCTGATGGTAGTGATTACATCTTGGACATGGTCTATCCGCTGGTCGAAATGACGGACGGTTATCGAACCTCTGAAATCTAGGCTTCCTTGAATCCTGTGGTGGTCCTTCCCATTTCCTTTTCCCCAAGCTCTTATCTCCGGCATCTCTTTTATTATCTCGTTCTACATTTTCTGCAGCATCCACCGCAGCTGTAAAGGTAATTGGCCCCGTGGCAGTCACTAGTCTTCGGACCTCTGAATTTAACCCATAGATAAATCTCTCCATTTTCATCTTCTCTGTAGCGACATAATATCCTGCAAAACGAGATTTTTCTAAAAATCGTGCAGTATAATCTCTAACCGACAGATTCCCTTGTTGTAGATTTATAAATTCTTCTTCCAATTGTCTAACAGCAGCTTGTGGACAGAAGTGTGTTGTGAAAGCTAACACGAATTCCTCCCATGAAAAGGTAGTATATACATCCGTTCCTCTCGATTCTGTATGAGCCTCCCACCAATACAAAGCATCACCTTTCAGCATCGCAGCTCCATAAAGTACTTTATCTTCTTCAGCACATTTACACGTCTTGAAGATAGCCTCTATTTCTTTCAGCCATCTCATCTCTTTTACCGGATCCCGATCTCCTGAATATGTAGGGGGCTTGCAACTAAGAAACATTTTATAGTCACACCTTTTCATCATCGGTAAGACCGTAGAGGTAAGTGGTATTTCAACTTCGTGTTCCGGACTTGGTCTTTCAGTTTCATTATGACGATTATGTTCGAACATAGCTTGTATGCTATCCTGTAATCTCCCCATTTCCGCAGTCAAATCATCCCGTGTAACAAACTCTGTACCATGTGGTTGTGTTCTTCCCCCAGTTTGGCCCCCAGTTCCTCTTCCGGTTCTGCCTCTACCACGATCTCCTCCTCTTCCCCCTGTTCCTATTGGTGGATTCTCTCCACTCGAATTCCTTCCTCCTCTTTGATTCCTTTGTCTAGTGCCACTTGCCATTCTGTAGATTCAAACAAAGTTAATATACACATAAGCACATACCCCATATAACAAGATATTCCAGTTCAAACATGTACCTGTAAGATCATAATTACACTGGCCAGGTGTAATCTGAAATTACCTTACATGATGTTCCTTCTACCCTTTATACTTAGCATCCCCAAGTTCTATCATAATAAGGACATCCTACTTCACATGCAGTTTAAGTCTAGGTACATATACTAATACCTAAATCCCTTAAACTAGGGCTCTGATACCATCTGTAACAACCCTGATTCCATATATACAAATGACATATAATTCATAACATACTTTCAACAAAAATACATTATATTTCACATTCGGTCCCATAGTCTTGATAACCATACTAATAAAAACTGTACAAACTTTTCGTGAATTACATTACATTATGACTAACAACAAGTCATGAGTACAAAAATGCATCTATAACTTCATATACAAAGTCTTCACAAAACTATCCATCGATCGTCCTATTCACTTGTTCTTACTCGATCTGCCACCTGGAATACATATTTTTAAAACAGAAATGAGGGTTAGACCTAATGGTCTAGTGAGAAATCCCTGTCAATTTAGTAAACCTTTGTATCAAAACCATTTATGTAAAACCTTTCATATACATCCAAGTACTACTCGTATATACATACCATTCAAGACTCGTACTTCTCATTCCACCTTATTCCTCCACAAATGGCCAAATTAATTGGTTGCGAGCCAATTTAACACACCGGTCCAAAGCCCGGCCACGTATTATATTCTCATATAATACTCACGTAATTATAATATCTCGATATATTATAATCACCCACGTATGACATATTCATACAATTTATCAAGTATTTGTTATCCACATAATGTATTCCAGTAAAAATACTTTAAAGTAAAACTCACCTGTTTAGCTTATCAAAATACTTCCAAACCTTTCCAATGGATTCAGTCTTTCACTTCAAACTCTTAGTATCTCAATAACGACTCCAAACGAATCAATCGAAGCCCTAACCATAAGAATCCTTTTTCCGCTTCTTCTCGCCTCAGGAACACACACACTGATAAAATTTAGATGATACTGCTGAATGAAATATCTTAAGGGTGTATATTAATCCCATACTTACCAAATGGACCCTGGACTACTCACTAATGACCAACACACCCCTTAACTTATAACTTGATCCAAACTTAACCAAAACATTTAACTTTAAAGTTAACTAAACTTAACGAAAAAGGATTTTAACTAACGGACTTACTCGGGTATTACAGCACCTCCCCCTTAAAAGAATTCCGTCCCGGAATTCGATTAAGCGAACAGATGAGGGTATTTGGCTCTCATTTCCAACTCTGATTCCCACGTCGCATCCTGACCTCTATGATGTTTCCACTGAACCTTTACTTGTCTGATCTCTTTGTTCCTCAATACTTTAACCTTGTAATCAACTATAGCTTCCGGTTCCTCCACATAGTTCAGCTTTTCATCAACCTGGATATCTGGTAGGGAGACTGCTTGGTCTGGTGTAATCAAACACTTTCGAAAATTTGATACATGAAAAGCGTTGTGAATCCTGCTTAATTCCGGCGGAAGATCCAATCTGTAAGCTACTTCACCAATTCTTTCCGGCGGAAGATCCATGTACTGGATCACATGTGATCCACTACTCCCTAAAAAATCGGGGTAGCGGGCGACCTGGTTCGCGAGTCGCGTGGAAGTCGCCCGGATCACATGTGATTTTAGGCGTGAATCACATGTGATCCACTACATGGGCGGAAGCCCCCCGATCAGGTGTGAATCACATGTGATTTTGTACGTGAATCACATGTGATTCAGTACATGGGCGGTGCTCCTCGCGTTTTCTTAAATTGTTACGCTCCTCGTTTGAACCCGCCTCTATATATATAGGGAGAAGTTCAATAGAGAAGTGCAAAATTTTAGAGAAATAGAGAAGTGATCTTGGCCATTTATTCGGTCAAGATCGGCGGTTTTGACCGAGAAGCAGCGGATAAATCCTCGCGTGGTCTGCACAAGATAGAGGGGTAGTTTCGTAAAAAATACGTGTGACGAGTTTATATATGAATTTGTGTGATTCTTATATGAACCTTTGTGTTCATATATGAACCTTTGTAATTCACATATAAACTTTTTTTAACTAATTCATATATGAATCTTTGTGATTCATATATGAATCAGTTAATTTATTCAGATCAGAAGTAGTTAAAAAAATTTCATATATGAATCACAAAGGTTCATATATGAACACAAATGTTCATAAATGAATTAGTTAAAAAAATTCATATATGAATCAGTTAATTGGTTCAACTGATTCATGAACCTACAGTTAATTAGTTTCATATATGAAATACAAAGGTTCATATATGAATCACAAGATTTATATATGAATTAGTTATAAAGAGTTCATATGTGAATTACAAAGGTTCATATATGAACGTATAGTTCATATGTGAATCACACAGATTCATATATGAACTCAGCCCGTGTTTTTTGTAAAAGTTACGAAATTGCCCTTCTATTTTTGGAACAGCCGCAACTTTTGACCAATTATAACCGATCTTGACCGAATAAATGGCCAAGATCACTTCTCTATTTCTCTAAAATTTTGCACTTCTCTATTGAACCTAAGGCTATATACACACACACACACACACACACACACATATATATATATATATATATATATATATGGTTGGGTTCACGTTAGACCAACCTGTTTTCGTGAGACCGTGAGACCACAAAATTAACACTAAACCTTCACAGTGATTCACTGTGAAGGTAAGAAAAACAGCAAACCTTCACAGTAAAAACACTGTGAAGGTTTACCATCACAATACCTTCACAGTCTTTTGTTGTGAATGTTTAGTGTTAATTTTTTGGTCTCATGGAAATAGTCTGGTCTCACATGATCTCAAGTCTCGCTCTCTCTCTCTCTCTATATATATATATATATATATAGCCTTAGGTTCAAATGAGAAGTGCAAATATTTTGAGAAATAGAGAAGTGATCTTGGCCATTTATTCGGTCAAGATCGGTTATAATTGGTCAAAAGTTGCGGCTTTGACTGGTCAAATGTTGCGGCTTTGACTGGTCAAAAGTTGCGGCTGTTCCAAAAATAGAAGGGCAATTTCGTAACTTTTACAAAAAACACGGGCTGAGTTCATATATGAATCTGTGTGATTCACAAATGAACTATACGTTCATATATGAACCTTTGTAATTCACATATGAACTCTTTATAACTAATTCATATATGAATCTTTGTATTTCATATATGAAACTAATTAACTGTAGGTTCATATATGAATCAGTTGAACCAATTAACTGATTCATATATGAATCTTTGTGTTCATATATGAACCTTTGTGATTCATATATGAATTTTTTAACTAAGTAATATATGAATTTTTTTAACTAATTCATATATGAATTTTTTTAACTAATTCATATATGAACCTTTGTGATTCATATATGAATTTTTTTTAACCACTACTTATATGAACAAATTAACTGATTCATATATGAATCACAAAGGTTCATATATGAATTAGTTAAAAAGAGTTTATATGTGAATTACAAAGGTTCATATATGAACACAAATGTTCATATATGAATCACACAGATTCATATATGAATTCGTCCCGCGTATTTTTTACGAAACTACCCCTCTATCTTGTGTAGACCACGCACAGACCACACGAGGAATTATCCGCTACTTCTCGGTCAAAGCCGTCGATCTTGACCGAATAAATGACCAAGATCACTTCTCTATTTTTCAAAATATTTGCACTTCTCATTTGAACCTCTCCATATATATATATATATATATATATATATATATATATATATATATATATATATATATATATATATATATATATATATATATATATATATATATATATATATATATATATATATCAAATAATACTTGAAAGATACATCGCTTCTATGTCCCCATGTTCATGCGTGTGTGCAAATACTTACAAAATATAACAACTCAAACTCAAGATTATGAGCCACACAAAATAACTTCAAGCACAACTGTGTCTCCTTTTTAATATATATAAATATATGTTATATATCCCATGGATCAATAATAACTAATCAAACCAAGATCTCTTAATTATATGGTTGGGATCTCTTAAGAATAATATAAGACCCTTTGATTTATGAGGTTTGATGAGATTTAGAATTAGATTCCATTTTAATTTTGTATTTGATTTAAAGGAAAATTTATAATAAAATCATGAAACTTTAGTGAAGTCTTATAAACATTAAATTTAAAAATCATCGTGTGGATAGTTAATATTTTACGGAATTTCATATGATTTGTCTATAAAAATGTTTTAAATTATTTATTTTATAATAATCAATTAATAAAAGATAATCCAAATATTTTTATGGTTATTTATATTTACTTTTTCTTTAAGTATCGATAAATAATAGAATTCAATTTTATTTTAAATTCTAGAGTAAACTACAATTTTGGTCTATGAGGTTTGTTGTTTTTCTCACTTTTGATCCCTATAAATTTTTTATTGCAAGAAAAACCCTGTGGTATGTAAAAGTGCTTGGATTCTTGAGAAGTAACACCGTTAATTTGCTCCGTTAAAACCCCTAAAAGACCAAAATTGCAATTTATTCTTTTATTATTATATCATTTATTTAAAGCATAATAATTATATTATCTAATTAATAAATAATTATCAATTGGTTTAAAAATATCTTATTAATAAAATGAATTTTTTTAATTAATTAGTAGTTTATGTTTACATTTCGTCCATCATGAATTATAATAAAATAATTTATATTTTCGGTTGTTTTTTTAATTATATATATTCTATATTTTATATAAATAATCAAAACTTCATGTCTTTAACTTATTTGTATTGAATAATTTACTTTCTATTAAAAATGTAATTTTTATAAATAATAAATACTTCACTTCTTTAATTTATTTTTATCGGTAATTTATTTTTTGAAAAGATTTTGATTTTGATTCTTCACTTTATTTTTTTTGAATAATCTGTTAAAGTTGTTTCAAAGGTTTTTTTGGTCGCTTATTCTCTCCCAAACATGTTACATCATTTTAATAATCGTATGATAATTGGTTTAAAAAATCTAAAAAACGTCGAGTTCAATAAGATGTAAATTTAGTTATAAATTTACTCTGTTTAAATATTATTTCATATACTATTTTAATATGTGCTAGATTTGTTTAAATATTATATATGTTATATTTTATATAGATAATCAAAAACCGCGTGTCTTTAATTTATTTTCATTGAATAATTTATTTTTCTATTAAAATTGAAACTTAGTAAAATCAAAAATATAAATTATTTGTTATTATAATTTTTATCGACGAAACGTAAACATAAATTATTATTTAGTTAAAATTTTGTCATTTTATTAATAAGTTATTTTTAAATCAAGTGATAATTATTTATTAAGTATATAATATAAATAAATTATTATGTTTTAAAACAAATGATATAATAATAAAAGAATAAATTGCAATCTTGGTCTTTTGGGGGTTTTAATGGAGCAAACTAACGGTGTTACTCCTCATGGACCAAATCCAAACATTTTTGCATACCACAAGATTTTTCTTACAATAAAAATTTTGTAGGGACCAAAAATGAGAAAAACAACAAACCACAGGGACCAAAATTTCAATTTACTCTAAATTCTATAAGTCAAACAAACCAAACACATCAAAGATTCATAAGTAAACTACACTTTTGGTCCCTGAGGTTTAGTGTTTATAACACATTTGGTCCCTACAATTTAAAAATTACACTTTAGCCACTACAATTTGCTATTTGGTCCGGATTTGGTCCCTGCATCTAACAGCCGTTAAAAAATCTCGTTAACTGAGAGGTATTTCAGTCTTTTTAGGTTTTCATCACATTTTCTGTTAAAATAAATAAAAATGTAAATTGCAGGGACTAAAGACATATGAATCAAGGTGTTCCTCACAAAAACATGATCATCAAGGCTGTGTTTTACCGCAATACAATGAGTTTGTTTTCCCAACAAAATTGACCCACATTGGGCACTGGATTTAATCAAGAAAGAGAGAGTAAAATTATCTACAAACTCTCCATGATCAAGCATCTTCTTATAATAATAAAACACTTTATCTACTTGATTCACCCTACGGAAACCCTCTAATCATCGTGTTCCAAAGAAACCCATCTGGGTTCTCAATCGTTTCGAAAATCGAAACAGCGTAATCAATACAACACTCATCTGATACAACACAAAACACGATGATCTTGCCCATAACAAACAGGATATCCAACTGCCTTCGATGGTGAGGGTGGAGCAGACCCCATCTGAGTTCGTTCCTAAAAATCAAACCATGATGAGGGTGGAGCAAAGCTGTGTGGTCGAGATGAGGGACGGTGATGGAGTTTAGCTGGGTTGGGGGAAGGCATTGGTTCACCGGAGGAGGTGACCGACGATGGTCCACCGGAGGTGACCGGCGTTGGTCGGTGTGTGTATATCGTATATGTAAATATATATATATATAATTATATACTATATTATGTAATATAATTAAGAGTAAATTACATGATTGGTCCCTGTGGTTTACATAAAATTGCACTGTTGGTCCCTAAAATGAAATAATTACGTGTTTGGTCCTTGTGGTTTACATTTTCACACGTCTTTGGTCCCTTTACCCTAACACCGTTAAATGATTATGTTAAGGTGGGTTAAATTTAAGGGTATTCTAGTCTTTTTATATTTTTTATTAAAATTTATCTATATTATAAAATAATATGATATGTGTATAATATATATATATATATATATATATATATATATATATATATATATATATAAGTGTACTCTGACACTTGTATATATATATATATATAGGTGTACTCTGACACTTGCACCATCATCATCTTCTTCTTCGCAAAAGATGTCTATAATAACAATAATAAATCAAACTCCAATGGCACAATGGCCATGGCAGTTTCCGAGCAACCACCACCTCCCTCAGCATCATCTCCCCTCAAAATTATTCAAGATCTCAAACCCTTTTCAATTCTCTCTCTCTCTCTACACCCACCTCCACCGCCATCGCTTCCTTCAATCACCTGCATGAGATGGGAGTAGCACCGCCGGCCACCATCAGAACCGTCGTCATCCTTCTGTGCTTCTGCGACGCCGTTGCAAAGTTAGGCACTTAACAAAGAGAAATAAAATGTTTCTATAATACCAACTAATGAAAATATCTATGATGACATAAGCATACACAGAGGCGTGAAAACTCTCCCCCATCGTCTTCAAAAAGCCTCGAAGGGGGGCCTCGGTGTTGGCCGGAGATCGAGAGAAGAACATGATTGTAAGCCATCATGGAGGAGGTGTTGCCAAACATTCATTGAGCACAGATTGAGGAGGTGTGGAGGAATCTCGCCTTTTAAATGATAGGTGGATAGATAAAGAAACTGGAGGTTGCCATTTACCGGAAAAATGGTATCTCGCCGTCGCCGACGAACTGAAGCTCAGATGAGAAATTGTTTGCAGAGAGATCTAAGTACTCCAAGTTGGGGCAATCGAACTCCGGCAAATATCCGGTGACTTTGTTCCAGTGTTGAAGCTCCCGACAGCAGAGAGAAACCCCTATCAGTTTCGGTTTCAGTTTCAGACCACCATTAAAATCGATCGAGTTTCTTGACAAATGGTTTCTCACCGCTGTTTGTTTGTCATCGTCCTCAATCCATCATATACATGTGTATATATATTATATACACACCGACACACACATACATTATATTATATTATAATATAGATAAATTTTTAATAGAAAATAGAAAATATAAAAAGACTAAACTACCCTTAAAGTTAACCCATTTTAACATAATCCTTTAACGGAGTTAGGACAGAGGGACCAAAGGCGTGAGAAAATGTAAACCACAGGGACCAAACACGTAATTATTTCATTTTAGGGACCAACAGTGCAATTTTATGTAAACCACAGGGACCAATCGTGTAATTTACTCTATAATTAATAAGATTTATAACTTTGAGCAATTTACATTTTAAGTCCCTATAATATAATATAATATACATATTAATTTATTTATTAAATAAAAATAAGTTACAAATTCTAAAAAGACTGAAATACCCCTCAGTTAACGAGAGTTTTTAACGGCTGTTAGATTCAGGGACCAAATCCGGACCAAATAGCAAATTGCGGTGGCTAAAGTGTAATTTTTAAATTGTAGAGACCAAATGTGTTATAAACACTAAACCTCAAGGACCAAAAGTGTAGTTTACTCAAGATTCAAAGTTCTTTTAATTCCAAATCTCTATTCCACCAAATCTAAATTCCTAAAAAATATTATGTCAAACCAAACGGATCTAAAGGGCCCGTTTGAATAGCGAAGTTGGTGAGATTTGCAGATAATTTTCATACCTTACCAAATTAAGGATGATGCAAATTTAATTCGTATTCCCTTTCTCCCCTATTCTCGTATTTCCATTTTCATTCTCATTCATAAAATAAACCAAACACCTTGTAATTTTTATAAATTTGTTAATGGTTTATCTTTCCCTTATAATATAATAGGTCTGAAAAGGAAAACATATATCCACTTAATAGAGACTGGACCATTAATAGGCAAACACTTTCAAAAATAGGAAATTTATATTTCCTATAAATAGTAATCCAAAACAAAAACATTAGGTTAATTAAGATGTATGTATTATTAATAGGCAACAGTACACTAGAGAGTGCTGGACCATTGTTTCCAAAAATAGGTGCGACCACGGACCCAAGACACCAACGATTCAAACCTCGTGCTTATGTATTGTCAATTTTAGAAACATGACTATTTTGGAAATTATAATTTAATTCAACCACCTCATTATATATATATATATATATGGGCCTAATCAAATGAGAACTATGTTGTTTGTGGTAACCGTGGGATCCAATATTAACCACTCATTTATAATATAAATAATTATTTTCTAAATAATCATAAAGGGTAATTTAGTAAAAAAAATGACAACTCATCAAATAATTAATACACCTACCTTCCTCTTATTTTCTCGTGCGCTCACCCTAATCTCTCATACCTCACCATATTCTTTGTTTCAGATCCGCCGCTGACCTGATCAAAACCCTAGAGTTTGAAAAGTTGAAGGCGAAGATACGAGACTGTGTGCTGATCAAAGTCAAAATGAAGAAACTGCAGGCAGATCTCCGCCATTGAATCCACAATGGGATTGTTGCTTGCGAGATTCTGCACATGCCAATGCATTGGGAGACAATTTCGAGTGTCCTTACGGTGAGGGTTCTTCTTCTTCTTTGAAAAATGGAGTCGATTTAGAGATTTTAGCGCTTATTTCAAAGGTTTGCTGGAGAGAGTTTATGGTACTAGTTCCTCACAAAAAACAGTAACAATGGCAGGGATTAGTGTGGCGATTTGTGATTCACGAGATGGTTGCTTTTTGAAATGAGAAAGCCTTTGGACTCGAATAAAGATGATTGGATGAGGAGACAGAGTGTGGAGGGGAAGGCGTTGATTAAGGACCTAAATGTTGCTACTGCTTTAGATCTCAAGAGAATCACTTGTATCACGGTGTATCACAATGTGTATCATAGTGATACACTGTCTTAAAGTTTAGTATTATCGAGATAGCAATTTGTATCATTGTTGATTACAAAGTGTATCACAGTGATACATTGTCTTCTTTTTCTTCTTCTTCTTCTGTCAATCATGTATATACACAGTGGCTACAATGAATCTTGTATGTATTTTGGTCTCACATTATATTTGGTATTAATGTGATACATGATAAGGTATCATGGTGCATTTTGTATGGTATCACAGCGTGTCATGTGTTTGTCGGAAAACAATTCGCCGGAAAAAAAGTTCGTCGGAGAAGAGAGGGTCGAATAGGAGAAAGAAGGGAGGAGGGAGGAGAGATGATACTTTTAAAATACCTAAATTGCCCTTTCATTAAAATTTTAAGTCAATATTACCATAATAAAATAGTTTCCTAATTTATCTCTGATTTGTGGTTGAGATTGGATCTCACAGTTACCACAAAATACTAGGATCTCCCTTGAATGACGTTAACGTGAGAAATATGAAAAGTGGTAATCAACCGTTGGATGAGAATGAATGTATATTAAGATGAGATGCACCAAGAAAAGATCCATCGGATCGGTTTCCTTCTAAATCGCAATTCATATGAGGGCATTTGATTAAAAGCGATCAACAGTTCAGATCCACTTCTCATGATAACCTCAAATTATCACACCATCATTTGTCTATATATACAGTCATTCAAAGGAGAACTTGGTTGTTTGTGATAACCGTGAGATCCAATATCATCCACAGATTAATAATAATCAATGATTATAATTAAATTTTTTTTTTGTAATTATCCGTTAATTTAAAAAAAATGAATTTATGGATAATATTTAGGGGTAAATTAGTATTTTTATAAATCTCTCTCCTCTCCTTTCTCGGGCGAACCTTACTCCGGTCAAACTTATACCGGTGTACCCTACCGTGATACCTACTGTGATACCCAAGAACTTATGTGATACCACTATGAAACTACCACTGTCATCCATCCAATTCATCATCAAATTCAACTGATTCATTTTTTGAGAGAATCATCGTGTTGCCTTCAGAACCACCACTGTGATACATATTGTGATACCCAAGAACTTATGTGATACCCAATATGTTGCCTAACTGTGAAAGCCATCAAATTCATCATCAAATACCCCACTTGGGAGTCTGACATATAAGAGCGCACATGTCTTCTTGGTAGTATAGATGTCTTGCACTTTTATGTCACCACCTATAGCAAACCTATTTGTCTAAGAGTTCACAATATTTTGATTCATTGCTTAATTAGTTTTGGCTTTTGCCACCACCATTACTCACCTTTTAAACACTGAAAATTGTGCACAAGTTGCAGAGCCACTAAGAGTGATGGTAATGAGAGTTTCTACATCGACGCTTAACAGAGACGATGACGGTGATGAAGTGATTATTTAAAAATTGATGCCATAATTTTAGGGATGGATCCATGATTTTAGGAATGATTGTTAAATGAACTAAATTACCAATATGCCCTTTTATATTTAATTATTAAATAAAATCAACAAAGTTATATGATCGGCTCACATTGGAAGTTTGAGGCAATAAAGTTCTCATTTGATTAGACCCTATATGTGTGTGTGTGTGTATGTGCACGCACATGAGGTTGGTCTGGCTACCATGGTGTTCCACCAACCATACCCTTCGGCCGACAGGTTGCCGGTGATTTAAACATCATTCAAGTTGTTACAACGACTATTCATTCATTATTCATATATATGGAAATTAATCAACTTTATGAAGCTAGCTATGCATGCATGGGACACAAAAACCCTACCATTTATTGCATACCCCCATCAAATATCTCCATGCACCCTTGTTTTTTTCATCTAAAAATGCTGATTTTAAGGGTTGTTTATTAATTATTGATCATTTTTTACTGGATAAAAAACGTTTATCCAATAAATAAGTAAGAGGTGAAGTTGCTTACCAAACACTACGACTGATAAATTATGTTGACAGAAACATTGACTAGCTAGCTAGGTAAGGAAGGAAATATTGTTTTTCGTCGGTTACCGCTTACTAGTTAGATAAGAAAAGAACCTCTTAATCAAAGGGTAGTTTTATCTGATTAACATTTACTCAAACTGTGTTGGTGAAAATTTCTTATATATACCTTATGTTTATCAAATTTGATTGATATTATGAGACATGCAATATAAATCTAGAAAACAAAATAAAAATTTCCATAAATTTATAGAGCCAATACAATTATGAAGTTCTTGTTCAGCTGCCATGAGGCTTGCTGCCTTTGCTGGACTTCTGTCTCCACTCTTTACTCATCCTTCTTTATTATATATATATATATATATATATATATATATAAAAGTTCAAAGGAGAATACTAACTATTTAAGAAAACACGAAACAACAAATTATGTACAAAATAACATGTGATTTTATATTAACGGCAAAAAAAACTGGACGTGGACGACCTTGGTCGCGACTTAAATCGCAAGGCAAAGTCGCGTGAATCATATATGATTTTGTACGTGAATCATATGTGATTTTGTAAATTGACAGCCGTTTTCGGGTTTTCTTAAATAATTAGCGTTCTCGTTTGAACCAACCTCTCTCTCTCTCTCTCTCTATATATATATATATATATATATATATATATATGCATAGGCGGAGCCAGGATTTTTTTCTTACGGTGGCACCTTTGACGAACCTAAAAAATTTCCACATCGTCCGATTGCTTTGAGAATTTATTTTTTACTTTTTTTCTTGATTTCGAGGAACTTTTAAAAAAAATCAATTTCGAGAGAACTTTTCGGGGTTTTTTGGTTGCTTTTAAGAGTTTTTTTGAGTTTTTTGGTTGATTTTAAAAGTTTTTTTTGATACGGTTGCACCATTTAAAACGATACGGTTGCACCCTCCAAAATAATACGGTTGCACTCTTCATACCGCTCGAAAATATTACCCTTCGCCGCTCGAACGATACGGTGGCACGTGCCACCCATTGCTCTTGACTGGATCCGCCCATGTATATATGTGTGTGTGTGTGAGAATGATAGTGTGAAAAGTCGAGTTAACATGAGAAGTGGATTAAAACTCTTGTTCACTTTTAATCTTAAGCCCACCAATGGATAACCAATGGATCACGCTTGATATTGGGATTGATCCAGTGCATCTCATCATAATGTGCATCTAACGATTGATAACCATTCTACGATTATCACGTTAACTCAACTTTCACCGGACCTAACCATATATATAGGGAGGTTCAGAAGAAACCCCAAAAAATGGAAAAAATGTGGAATACCTTGATAAGTGATAACCATTCATCTGGACGGTATTCGCACGTGCATACAAGTAATTGAAGTTGTGTTTTGGTTTTATGCACGCGTGCATGTTATGCACTTGTGCATATCGGACAAATTGTTTATAAGTCAGTTGTATGCATGTGCATACCTTCCAGATGAGAAATTACCAGGTAGTTTACAAATTGATATATATATATATATATATAGGTTAAATCAAATGAGAACCACAAATACTAAAATCGTCAATCTTTTCCAACGACTACTCGCTTAGAAATTTCTTCACTACCCCAACGGTCATCACATTAAATTAGTCCAAGTATGCACATGTAACTAGTAGGTTCACCATGACATTGGCCAGGTGTCATTATGAACGTACCGTACATGATTATCCTTGCTACTCTTGACATGATTCTCGTTTCTAGTGACTCCATCGACCTCAGATCATCCTATCTTAAAGTGCTTAATGGTGAATTTCACTCTCATTTACTTAAAAGAACGATAGTTTGAGTATAGGTATCCAAAAATCAACACCTAATTCTCTCAAACTTATGTTCTGATACCAACTTGTAACACCCTCGAATTGGGAAAGAGCAACTAAACAAAAAATTTGAAAATACATCCGAAATAATAGGATTTCTTCCTATAATTCAATAGGTGAAATACCTCAAATTAAAATCTATAATCAACCTCAACAATATATAATTCAAGTCTTATTACAAAGACTAAAATCACTTCGGGTATTACTTAACCCAAACACAAAGTGCTATTCTCAAGGGTAAATGCGGAAGACATCACTTAATCAATTCACCTCTCGAGCACATTCCTAGCACACAACCTTTTACAGTGTCACTAGAACTACTCCCAACCTGAACCTGTTACACATGCTGGCAAATAAAAAGGGTTAGGCTAACGCCTAGTTAGTTCAAGAGTTTATAGCATGATTTAAATAATTCTTTAAATGAAAGTTTGCGACATAGATTATGATTTCCAAAGGAGTTTACAAAAAAGATATAAACGACTCATTTTCCAACGCACCCCAAATCATTGAGAAAAGTTCCAAAAGGTATAAAGCGTTTTCCAAAATGAATTCCAATCCAAACTCACTCAACACGTGAATAAATCTATAATATGCAAAACCTTCAAATGCGGTTGACGACAAATACTCAACCCATAAATCATGGAAGAACAATCCATTTAAATATAATACTTCATCGAAAACATAATACGAACCAATACTCACGATAACGTAAAATGTAATGAAGTCCAAATACCATAAATATGGAAATGACCTGCTTCATTTAAACTTCAATATATATGGAGGGGAATCTAATATTAAAGTCATCCAATCGCAGTCAAATGTATAAGACCAACAATAATAAAACATGGACATTATAAAGTCCCAAGTAGGCATGTCCAAACGGGCGGGCCGGGCTAGCCCGGACCGGGCTTTGGGCGGGCCCGGGCCCAATCACTATTCACAAGCCCGGGATTTGGGTCGGGCTGGGCCGGGCCCGGCTTCGATGTGTAGGGTTGGGCCCGAACATGCTTTTCAAAAGACCGGGCCCAAAACCGGGCTTTGTAAAAAAATGTATTTTTTGCATTTTTAGTAAATATTATTCGTATCCACTATAAAATACTTAATTGGGTCACTCAAACATACTTAAAAATACGTTCTATTAGAATTTCATATATAAAGAAAAATACATTCTATTAATTTTATATAAATTATAAAGAAAAATACATTTAAAGAAGTACATTTATTGAATTATAAAGAAAAATACATTTAAAGAAGTACATTTATTGAATTATAAAGAAAAATACTCTTAATCCTCGTCCTCGTATGGTGGATAATATGCAAGAGTTCCGGTCGTTTTAAGTCTAGTAAGAGCCGTAGGATCATCGAGTTCATCAACATCGAGTTGTTCTTCAGGGTCGATCTCGTCGTCGTCGTAACGTGATACATTACTTTCACAATCGGTGCTTGGCGGGGTACTTAGTTGGGCACTTTCGTTTTCTTCAGGATTTTCTTCCACTCCATCAAGCTCCGCCTCTAGGCTCGTTGGGTCTTGAATTCTTTCAATACTATCCAAGTAGTCCTTCAAACAAACGCAAGCTTGTACTGACTCCGGGGTTAATCTTGTCCGACGGGCCGAAATGATCCTGCCACTAAGAGAAAAAGCGGACTCAGAAGCTACGGTACTAGCTTGGACTGTTAGTATATCACGGGCCATTAATGCCAAACCGGAAATGCTTGTTCTCTTTCTTGCCAAAATCCTAATATGTTTAATTCTTCAAAATTATCAACTTGAGTATTCCAAGAGAAATTAGTATTCATGTAAATTTGTAATTCATTGAGATTACTGTCATATCGGGATTTTTTACTTGATTCATTTTGCACCTTATTCATTAAAGAGGTCATTAAGTCATTCCGGTTTTGGCGATGACCACTACTAGAAGAACCCGACGCAAATAGTGGTTGTTGGGAGGGTTGTTGGTGTGTGTGTAACAACCCACATCCCATAACATACATCATAATACATAACATGCATACATATCATTGATTTACAACAAAAGTTACATAACAAACCAAGTACGGTCTCATTAGTCTTGACACTACAAAATATATAAAAGCTTCTTAAACATCATCGATCAACGGAGGCAGCCTACACCTTATTCTTTCCTTTGCCGCTATCAATTCCTCGACCTGGAAAACATATTTTTGAAAACAAAATGAGGGTTAGACCAAACGGGTCTAGTGAGTTAATCCCGGTCCCTTCCAAAATTATTATAAAGCCTTTTATGTAAATCCTTTGTATCAAAATAGTTTAGATAAACCTTTGGTAATCCTTTCGTAAAATATAAACATACCACACGTATTTAAATACCAATCCAGACTCGTGCATCGTGTACATCTCATTCACCTTATTCCTCCACAAATGGCCATATTAGTTGGTAGCAAGCCAACTAATAAATCAACAACCGGTCCGCACACCGGAACCCGGCTACCCGTCGGTCCGCACACCGGAACCCGACTACTCACCGGTCCGCACACCGGAACCCGACTACTTACCGGTCCGCACACCGAAACCCGGCAACAAGTGCACTCGTGTAGTGCAAAGCTTATATAAATACAATATATTTCTCATTACATCATATTGTCATTTATATACACATAATCATATTCCTACCACATAATCATCTCATATATATATATATATATATATATATATATATGTATCCCAATTCAAAAACGTTTTAAAGCAAAACTCACCTTGAATGCTTAAAATACTCTTCCAAGCCTTTCTCCGAGCTATCCGATCTTTTATCCAAAATTCTCAGAATCTGAAACCATTTACATACAAATATTTCCTTACCAACTTATGTATAAGACTTACTAGCAGGTTATGGACTCTAGATACATCCACATAACTCTTATCCTCAAAATTGACCAAACAGCCAAGTTATCCGGAAACCTCAAAACTACCCGGACAATCATGAACTTTCCGGACAGCATAAAGAATCCGGACAGCATAATTTATCCGGAAAACACAAGGAATCCGGATGCCATCCGGATCTAAATCATCCGAAAATCATCAAACAAATCATCCGGACACTATCAATAAACTACCCGGACACCACCCAAGAAACTACCCCGGATACCTTCATATCATCCGGACACCTCTGACTGTTTATCCCATTTTCACCCAGAAATCGACTGAATCATTAACAGATGTGATTTTGACTATTCTACTCCGATAGGAACTATCTAAAAGCAATTACAAACATAAAATACAAAGAGACATACCTCAGATTCACTTCCAAGCACATCAATTGGAGCTTTACCCTACTTGTCTTCTTTTCTCCTCCTTGCCTCCAAACACACACACACACTAAGCTGAAATATCTGAATTCCTGAGTTGTGACATATCTGAACTCCTAAAGGGGTAATATCAACCTATTTTCATTTTAAACCTTGAACTTCTCAATAATGACCCAAACACCCCTAAACTTATAATTTACCCAAACATACCCTAAACATCTAACTTTAAAGTTGACTAAACTTAACGGAAAAAGGGATTTTAACTAACGAACTTACATGGGGTATTACAGTGCGCCCCCATGTCGGATTTTATAAATTTCAAATAATTCTAAAAACATGTTATTAAATAATGTTTTTCTTTTCGTTGAAAAACTACAATTTGTGGACGTATCTAAACCAAAAGCTTGACTTATTCCAGTAATTAAAACCTCAACACCGGTAACCTTTAGCCACGGGTTTAACGCCGCGACACAAAGAAAAGAAAAAAGGATTTTTCTAAAATATTTTAACAATTTTGCTTTCATTGTAACAATCATATTCGACCAATGGTCTTCTCTCCCCTCGTACTCTCTAATTTTGTTTGCTAAAATATATATTTGATTTAAAACTAGAGGGCTTGTTGGATAATAAACACCGGATAAGTAAGTTGTTGCGTTTTTAAAATCACCCAAAAGATCGTATAATTCCTCAATCACGACCCAATCCCACTCTACAATAGTATTCCGTGGGTAATGCATATTATAAAATGCATGTAAATAAATTCTTTGTGCACGCAAATTTTCGATCATTTAATATGTCGAATTCCATCGAACAGCCATATCATGAGCCGGTCCCAAAGCTCTAAATCCACATTCCATGCAATATTTTCTAAAAGATGCTTGCATTGATTTACCTTTATTAAAAATTCTCCGTAACATAAGTCTAAATTTGTTTAGTGTGTCACTGCATTGTCCTAAACCGTCTTGAACGACTAAATTAATAATGTGGGCAACACAACGTGTATGAAATATTTCACCGTCCAACATAGGGGTTAAAGCACATTTTAATTTATCCACACATGCAGTATTATTACTAGCGTTATCAAATGAAATGCTAACGATTTTATTTGAAATATTATAAAAAACAAGTGCTTTTTTTATAATTGAAAATTGACGTTCACCCGAATGTGGCGAACCAAACGTTTCAAACGCTATTACACGTTTGACCATTTGCCACGACTCCATCCAATGTGTCGTTATACATAAATAAGAATGTGGCAATCCGTGTGGTGCGCTCCACACATCACAAGTTAAATAAATGTTGTTAGGCATTTGTTCAAACATGTCTTTCATTTTATTTTTAGTATATTTCCACATTTTTAATGCATCACGTCTAAGAGTTTGACGGCTTACCGGAGTGTAGCGAGGTTGTAGACATTTTTGGATCATTTTGGTCATATGCGGATTGACGAAATGTCCGAACGGCAACCCCATTTGAATAACACAATTTGTTGTTAATTCCCGGGCCAACATGTTATCGTACGACCATATTTGACCTTGGTTGTCAAGTATGGGTTGACTTGAATCACCTCCGGACTTGAGTGCCTTGCATGCGCCATCGGTGTGCCTCTTTAAGGTCGAGTTTCCCGAGAGCGCAAGGAGAGCTCCACACGTTTTGCATTGTGCCTTTTTATTCCCGTCGGTGAGAACCACCATATTGAAATCGTTCCAAACATCGGATTTTCGTCCGTGCTCGGCAAGAACTTCTCTAATTTGAGGGGTTGATGAACTACCGCCGGCCATTTTGAGTGAAGAATGGAAAAATTGAAAGAACGAGAAGTTGTATGAAACGAACACGAGAAAGTGAGAAATCGAGAATTTTAAGCGAGAATTGTGTTTTTTGCGTTTTTGTAACTTGATATCAAACCTCTAACATCCACTACCTATTTATAGTGATTTGGAAGCAAAAAAACCAAAAAAACCGACCAAAAACGGCTAGTACAACGGCTCTAAAACGGCTATATTTTGAAACAAAACCGGGCCGGGCCGAGAAAATGGACGAAATCAAGGTCTGTTAGGGCCCGGGGGCTTAGACCGGGCTTTGGGTGGGGCGGGCCGGGCCCGGGCTTTAGGCGGGCTGGGCTTCGGGCTCTCGACGGGCTTTTTCGGGCCCGGGCCCATTTGAACATGTCTAGTTGTGACAACTGTCAAATTTACACCTCAGGTTAGAACCGCACTGGATATTTCATTTATTCATATCATAGTTCGAACAGTGCAATTTTAGCAGTAAACTCGGTACAATAGGAAAATTTGAGAAATTTTGCCTAGAAACCCTTAACATAGGAAATTATCCATAAATCTCATAAAATGCCAACTTAAGCTACAATTATATCACAAGTATATATATAATTAGCAACTAATTTTCTACAACTAAATTTTATATAAATACCTTACTTTATAGGGAAATTAATTAAAATACCCTAAGTCAAACCAACTGTTACCAAAGTACCCCAAAAAATTATTTTCTTACCGAAATGCCCTCTTTTTCCGCGATAAAATCCCGCTATCGCGGGCAGGGACTGAAAGTGTAAAATTTTGCAAGATTATTTACACTTTCAGTCCCCATAGCGGGCCATCGCGGGCCGCGTTTGATCCATCGCGGGCCGCGATCGCGGGGGCCAGGGACTGGAAGTGTAAATATTTCTTGCAAAAAATTTCACAATTGGTCCCTGACCGCGATCGCGGGATCCTATCGCGGAAAAAGAGGGCATTTCGGTAAGAAAATAATTTTTTGGGGTACTTTGGTAACAGTTGGTCAAACTTAGGGTATTTTAATTAATTTCCCTACTTTATATAATTGTTATGTTATTTATAATTTAAAAGAAAAATACATCTTGTTTTAAAATAAATCAAAAGGAGAAGAAATGACATTTTTATTTTTGCATCACCCCCCCTGGAGAGCCCCCCCCCCCCTCCCTCTCTACACTCCTTATGTATTTCTTTTATGCTATTACAATTCACTTACAACACATCTCACTCTCTCTCTAAATTCTCACTAGAATTCTCTCATCTCTTTCTCTCTCCATCTTCATCCATCTTCATCCAACAACTCCAGCCCCTAAACACATCTCTTCCAAGAGATAAAAGTGTTCAAGGTAATTACAAGTGTGTTGGATGAAATCCACACACTCTCTTTTGTCAAGTTTTCATTTTCTTGCATTTTTCTTATGAATGTTCTTCACCTTCTTCTATACTTTCTTTAATCTTCTCAAAAATCATCTTTACATATCTTAATGTTTGTAGATTCACCTCCATAACACTTGATTGTTATTAAAAAGGTGGTGAATCCAAAATCAAACCCATGTTAAGATCAAAGATGAACCTTTAAACACATGCATGTAGTTTTCTTGGAAAATCCATATCTTTTGGTTCAAAGGTTTCATGAGTAGGTCTTTGAATCCACTAAAAACATGTTTAAACCAACATGCATAAGCTAAAAATACACAATTTTAAGATGCATGATGAAGTTCTTGTCATAAACACCAACATTCTTCAAAAAGAACCATTTTCAAAATTTTATAAAAGATGAGATGATGGGTAACTTGCATGTAGTTTAAATGGCTAAAAATCAAGTTTTAGAACTGAAAATAATTGTATGGGGATGAGTCAAATCGGATTGCATGCAAAAAGGAATAAGAGTTTTGGGTAAAAAGTCAAGAGAATGCACATGCATATTTGACAGCTTGCTGTCAGATTCCACACCCCTCTTCAAAGGGTCATATCTCACTCAATAAAACTCCGAATTGAGTAATTCGTTTTCTGGAAGTTATTTTCATGTGTTAGAATTCAAATCCAAGTGGTTTCACTCAAAAACTCAAAGATTTCGTCTACCAAACAGTTTTCACAAAAACAGTGCGCAACCAGTAAAGTTTTATGTCATATATTACGTCAAGTATTATTTCATGTACTTAACCACCTCTAAAAATTATGAAACTTATGTCAAAAGTTTTCTAACTCATTAAACCACTTGGACATAAAATATCTTGACCTAAATATACCTGGAGGTTACCCAAAAGTGGACACAAAGTGACACCAAAATCTGGACACCAAAGGACAAATATCTTACTATAATTGAAGACTAACTTCTAATCCCATTTCATCATTTTATGATGAAATTGTGGAATATATATGTATATCTTATATTTATATATTTATGCATTTTATTTACTCTTGATCCCATTTCATCATTTTATGATGAAATTGTGGAATATACATATATATAACCTATCTATATATACTTATGCATTCTATATATTCTTGACCCCATTTCATCATTTTATGATGAAATTGTGGAATATATATATATATATATATATATATATATATATATATATATATACTATACATTTATATTTATGCACTTTAAATACTTCGTCTTTTCATTCAAAACCCCTATTTATCGTTCTTACGATAAAATTTCGGTTTATATATATATGTACTATATATATACATTCTTTAAACCCTTTTCGTTACTTATTACGACGAAATTGCGGTAACTTTAATCTAACAAGAACGAAGTATACATATGTTACAATTACAAATTTTGATAACTCCATACGATTTATAATAATTAAATCACAATAAAGGCATTTTATGACGATTTGGATAGTTAGTACCGAATCTTCGAGATCGAAAACTCACTAGTGACCTTACGTTCATAGGTTTGAAGTAGGATCATCTCGAAGTACTTGTGGGAGATTCCCGGATTCTATCGCTTATCAAGTGAGTTATCACAGCCCCTTTTTCAATATTTTACATATTTTGGGGTAAAAAGCATGTCGTTACTACAACTATTTTACGCACCGGTTATCTTGTTTTCTTGGAAATACGAAACTTGCTATATTTGTTTATGCTCTATGGTATCTATGTTTTCGCAAATGTTGTAAGTTTGAGTTTTCTTTTGCTATCGTTCAAAAGTCCCCGTTTATTTTTACGTTACCCGTTTAACTCATGTATTGAGCCGTTGGTAATTATGGATAACGTTATTTGGTTGACACCCCACTCACAAGTAGCGCTTGTTTGAGTGCATAATTATTGTTTGTATTTACGCATTGTTGGCGATAGAACATGCGGTGGGGCGATTCTGTCGGTATAGGTCGGGTAACGGGCTCATAACTTAAACATTTTACATACGATTACCTTGAGCAAGTGTTTTTATATACGATTGATTTATCCCTTGTGTGGATTGGAACTATTTTCTACGACAACATTTTTGAACTCGTTAAACCTGTGATCTCACCAACTAGTGCATTAGTTGACCTCTCATTTACATGCTTTTCAGGTGAGCGTCCTTAAGGTTAGGACTTAGGAAGGCTACACGTGATGAAGCTTTCTTTTCTATCTTTTATTTATGTTCATTTCCCTTTCGTAAAAACGATTGTAAAAGACAAGGTTTTAACCTTTTGAATGTATTTTGATGGTTGATGTGATCTTGTAACTTTTACTATGAAACTTGAGCTGCACATCCCGTGTTTCCGCTTTAGCGGGGTATGACACTAGTCCCAAGTAAGGTTGGCCAACGACGGGGGAGACCCGTATCCATTGAGAGTGGATGAACACAAAAGTACGTCACTCAAACAATGTTAATCGTACGACACTTCACTGCATAAAAGCCTAAGTGTCCCATACGACGCCTTTCAAGACACACCCAAAGAGACAGCTGACCTTAGCGGAATATTACTAAGAATACCACCAAAGGCTCGGCACAAGCGGGGATACAACCATGGCATTGCCCCGACATGGCGAAGGTCAATAAAACGTCCGTCAATCAACCTGACAGCTCAACCGCACTCAGCCCTCCTAGTGTACCCTTGAAAAGTAAAGGTCATAAAACATGGGGCCCGGTCAAATCCCGCGACACCCAGTAGACCATTCAACAAAGACTGACTTACGTGCCTATGGATCCAATGCAACACAGTCTATAATAATATGTCCATCTTGGAATGACTAACGCACCCGGGCATGTAAATATCAATAATGCGCAATAATATGCGATATGATGCAATAAATGCAAACCATAATTAAGACCCTACATTGAGTCATCAAAACCGGACAAAATGTCCCCAAGACTTTCTCAAAGTCAAAACCGAGCAAAATGCTCCAAACTTATTAGACCCATAAATAACGGTCATCATAGCATAAAATGCATTTAAACATCGTTTAGGTAAACAAGTACCACAAAATCATTATTAACCCAAAACTCGACACGGGTTAAACAAAAGGGTTTTCCCAAAAGGACTCATACCCTTATAATTCTCAAAATGACTCTTGACACTAAATTGTGCATTTTCCCAAATGGTTTATAAAATCAATTTCACCAATATGATTAAACCATCAAATAAACTTCATTTTGAGCAATAAATCTTTTAAGGACATATTTATGATTTCAACACATCAAAATATCAAAAAAAAAAACAAATATGGGTGTTTTACAACATTTATGAAGTTAAATACTTCAAAAGAGTTAAACTCGTCAAATAACTCAACATTTGATAATTTCAAGTAAAACACACAAGTACTTGGAAAATAACATTTTGGCATGTACAAAGTTTTCACAAATCAACTTGAACTCACCTTGCTAAATTTAGGCTAAATCTAGATTTTCCCCAAACGTAAGCTCCCTTGAAGAAACTTGAACTTTCAAGCCAAATCTTCAAAAAACCTAGATCCATAAGTTTCCAACCATAAACATTCATATCCAAACATAAATGTGAGATCCCACATCAGCTAGGAGGGGGAACGAACTCCTCCTTAAATAATTAATGATTTTGTATGGAAGTCATTATAATATTTTAAAAATGCCAATAAGATCAGGTTCGTTTATAATAAATTTGTACAATAATATAAAATATTTAATAATAAAGAGGGTTGAAAAAACCATATTCCCTCTATTATAATAGACTTTCTAACTTTATTAAGCTCAAAGATAAAAAGGTAAAATGTGTTTGAACTTAGTCAAGATAGGAGGAACTTGTTCCACATATGAACCAACACTTAATAAACTTTACCATTTAAGCATTAAATAAATCATTTAATTGTTTGTGTCTTGGAGTGTGGTGTTTTTGGTGGGCTCTATTTGATTCGTTAGATTTTAGTGTAAAACTTAAATACGATTGTTGTATCCTCTAGACAGACGTTATACCGACAACATTTCTGTCTTAGGACACTACTATCAGTTCAGGCCTCAATGGATTTCAATCTATACAAGAATCTACATATCAGGTAATATTTATTTGTTGATTTTCATTAGATTGGTTGTTGTATTATGTAAACACAAAAATATTATATATAAGAATTTATGTTTTCTCTTCTATTTTTTGTCCAATTATACACATATGTATGTGATTGGTTACTTCTAACAAAACGAAATAAAAATTATAATAACTAGAAAACAATATTTAAAAACCAACAATAGAATTAGTTATAAACAACAAACAACATGAACAAAAAACGTCGTATACTCTATTTAGAGCATCCACAACAATGAAATTTCAGGACCATTGCAAATGTGCCACATCAGTGTCACATCAGCTTTGCAATTATCTTGAAATTATCATCTACAATAATGAAATTTCAACCACTTTCTTAGGTGACACCTCATCATAAAAAACTATATTTTAATCAAATAACAACAAAAATACAATCAAATATTCTTTATTATAATTTAATACAAAATATTTTATTAATTAAATAATTATAATAAAATATTAATTTATAAAACATGAAATTAAAATACAAAGTAAAAATATTACATTAATCGTCATTTTTTCTTCTCTTTGCCAACCTTCAATATATATATATATATATAGAGAGAGAGAGAGAGGGGAGGTTCAAGGGAAAACCTCAAAAAAAAGAAAACTGAAGAACACCCTAGGAGCCTTTCATCTGAACGGTATGCACTTGTGCATACATGTAAATAGTTGACTTTTCGGTTTTATGCACAAGTGCATTATGCATTTGTGCATATATGCACAAATGTATGTTACAAATAACCTGTATGCACAAATGCATACCGCCCAGATGAAGGGCTCCTAGGGTGTTCTTCAGTTTTCCGTTTTTTTAGGTTTTTCCTTGAACCTGACCCTATATATATATATATATACTCTCAAAGCCTCGAATGATAAAGATAAAAAAGTCATTTTTCAACAAATTCTACCGAAACGAACAAGTGACAATGTTAGAACCCCTGAATATTGAAAAAGAAAAAATTTAGGTGATGAGAGAATTCCATACACCATTTGTGGAAACAGAAAAACTTAAAAACAAATGGGAAAATCGGAAAATGATCATGAAGTTGATGGAAATGGATCCCACAACAATAAGCGAACCACAATGGAGATTGTACGAACATCAACTTGAATAACTTCTAAACGAACAATGATGTATTTTTATGTGTTAAGTTTGTATTTTTTAATATGTAATTTATTTTATTGTACTTTAATATAAATTATATTTTGCATTTTTTAATATTTATTAACAAATAAAATTATTCATACATAATTTCATAAACATACTCTACAAAACATCACAAAACATGATTTGACATAAATCAATTTCTAATTTAGAAATTATTCTCTACAATTTCTTATACTATTCACTGTCACATCAACAAAAAGTACTGATTTGACATTTGCAAATTATCAAAACCAATTTCTAATTTAACAATCATACTCACAAGTCACAACCTCTATATCTTTAAAATAGAAATTCTACGCGACACATTTGCAATCCATATGAAATCTAAAGAATATCCTTGTTGTGGATGCTCTTATAATTTTGTGATGATGAAGATTTAAAAAGTAAAATTTAAATAAAAATAAGAGGCTATATATGGGAACGTGACGTGGCAAGGGGGTGGGGGACAAGCACGGGGAGACGATGCATTGAAAGACAGGGCAGGGGGGCCTATGACGCATTGACGAAGGTGCACCAACTAACAACTCGTGGTAACTTGTAAGTTATAAATAAATGTTACCATATTAAGTAGTAATTAATAAAACTAAAAATAGAAAAAGTACACTATGTACGATGGTGGTCCTTAACTTTTTGATTTACATTCACTTATGTTTATTCTATGTTAAACATAGGAGGACCATGAGAGAAAATAAATTAAATGTAGGAGGACCATGAATAAAAATAAATAAAACATAAGAGAAACATGAGTAAAAGTAAATTTAAAAGTTAGAAACAGCCATCGTAAGTAGTGTACTTTAGGGATCAAATCCAAAATTTTGGATGAACCACATGTACCACCGATGTAATTCACTCTTTTATATATTATAGTAATTTACTTTTCTTAAAGCTAAAAATCTTATTCTAGGTTAAATTGTGATGAATAAAAATTCATTCTTGTTTTTATTTTTTGTCATTTTTTTCCCTTCACTTAATCAGACAACCCTTAAATTACATAAAGTACTAAAGTAGTACAATATAAAAATTGATCATGGCACAGATTTCATTTGTTTGTTTTGTTTTGTTTAGAGTTATTACTTTTTAGTTAGTTTTGGATTAGTTTGCTTTTGAAATTTAAACTCACAGTTTATCTTCTAATTATTTTACTCTATAAATAAGATTTAGGTGATGTTTGTTTTTTAAGAGGTCTGAAGTCTGAAATCTGATTTTACATCTAAAAAGTAAGAGGTAGTGTAGAAGTCTGAAATCTGAAATATTAAGACTGTTTGTTTTTATAAAATGATAAACATCTTAATTGAATAAAAAAATTATGTTTTAAAATTTCAACTTGAAAGAGACCACTATTTGATAACACACATTCATACCCATCAACCATGCATGCAATTGAGGAGAAGGTAAAAGAAACTGAATTCTTGAAAAAAAAAAAGAATTAAGTGGATGGTGCACCTCTAAAATTTCAGAGGACATTAAGAGGTTTTCAGACTTTTTTCTAAAAATAAAACAAATAGTATTAAATATGAAAACCTCTTAATTTTCAGACTTAAGAGGTTTTAAGAGGTATATTTTCAAAAACAAACAGCCCTTCTCTTTCAATTAAGAGGGTGTTTGAGATTGCTTATTTTTTGGGCTTGTTAACTTATTACATTTTGTCAATGCTGATGAGCAATTTTTAGTCATTTCATCGTGAGTTAATAGAAACAATTTATTAAGCTTGAGAACCAAATAACCTTTCTACCTCTTTTTTCTTACACTACATAATTGCTCTCTCGTCTCCATGAATAAACAGAATTTGGCAAACACTTAAAAACAACTTATCAGTTTATTGCGTTTTGGTACCCTATAATCTAATCAAAACCCTTTTTATAAAACTTCATTTTGACACCGCATAAGTTGATAAACACTTATATAAAAAAAAATAGATAAGTTGTTTTAAATAAGCAATCCCAAACACCCCCTAAATTGATGATTAATAAAATACGTTTTTTATAACTTTATCCCAGTTTTTAACCGTTCTCCGTTAATTTTTTGACTTCTATGTTTGTAGGCTCGTTGTCATTTTAGAGATTAAATGTCTATCGACCTTGCACATTTTCCCGCTACAAAATTACTAAGTTTATATTTTTTTTAAAACCAAGAATTTAGGTATTTAATGATTTCCAAATAAAAATATGAATATTTTATTAACTTTTTAGATATATGTAATTGTACATTTCATTAGACGACAAGCTAATGAAGTTGTTCACACTTTAACGTAAGAATATAGTTTTCATCTTATCGCACCTTTTATATTGATTTTTTTTATTTTCTGACTTAATCTATGAATATTGTATGTCCACTAAAACTCATTAATAAAAGCTTTCTATTTTATATAAAAGAAACTCGATCACATAATTAAAAAAATCCTTAATAATTAAACAACCTAAATATAAATTTCAAATAATTTAATAGCCTTTGTATGTATTTTTTTCCATTAAATAATATCACTTCTTACAAGATAAAACACAATATTTTTGCAATCGAATTTGTGAGATTTTTTCTTAATTGAAAAATGTAAAACAGGTACTAAAGTATGATTGTAGGAATCAAAATATCAATTTAATACTTTATGAATAAACTTCAGTTTTGGTCCTCAAAGTTTAATAAAAAGTCTAAAAGTGATATTTGAATTTTGATAAGTTTAAAGTCAATTTTACCGTTTTTGTTTTTATTTGAAACTAGTCCTTGATCATTAACTTTGTTTATTTATTTTCGTTTAAACGAGATAAATTTCATTACTTTCATATAAATAAATATTAAAAACACAACATAACTGAAACAAGTGAGCTTGTCTCAATCCACTGGTTGAGACAAGTGAGGTCTGTGACATGTGGTTTGCGATAAGTGAGGGTTGTGACAAGTGGATATCCTCAGGGGTATTTTGGTCATTATTTAGGATTTTTAGCCTATCATAAGAGTCTAATATGGTAAGATGATGGAAATGTTAAATGTACTTGTTTAAATTCAGATTCTGTAAGAAAGTTGTGAAGTTCATCATCTGGGAATCTGGGATTAAGAGTGAGTGATGATTTGTCTTATTGCAATCAGCTGAGTTTTCCTTTAACCATTTTTGAACCGATATACATATATTTTCATAATGAAATTTAATATGGACGATATTATGAACCGCGTGGGATTGTGAATGGTTGGTTATTGTTATGCACTACACTATCGCGCTGTGCTAGACGCCAGCTCCACTAGACATAGGTTGTGCTCGAATGCCAACAATGTTGTGCTGAAATATGCACAGTAGGGACTAGACATGGGTTGTGCTTGAATGCCAACAATGTTGTGCTGAAATATGCACGAAAAGAATTAGACATAGGTTGGGCTTGTATGCCAACAATGTTGTGCTGAAATATGCACATAGAGGATGTTATGTTGAAAGAGGCATATAAGGGAAATAACAAACTCAGATACATTGACACATGTTTTATATTAATGATTTTTATAATATCATGTGCAAACTAATAGGGATTATCTCACTAGATCGTTTGGTCTAACCCTCGTTGTTTTTCAAATATGTAGAACTTTGTTATGTTCGTTGAAAAACAAAAAGTTTGTACTATAAATTATGTAAATTGTTGTATAGTTTTGAGACTTAGGGGGCGTTTGGTTCGCAGAATATTTTTGGATGAAATGAAACCTGTCAAAGGAATTTGACTTTGAAGGAATTGGAATGAAATGTTGTCAGGTTTGACCAGCTGTTTGGTTGACAGAATTGGAATGGAATCTGTTAAAGGAATTGGAATATGTCTGTTTGGTTCACAGAATGTAGCTTTGAAATTGGAATGAAATTTTGGTAAATGACCAAAATACCCTTTTGATAATAAACCACAAGATATCAATTACAAATGAATATATAGATAACACAAGTATTCTTGCTGTCAAAATCACATATACTCATCAAAATTCAAAATCAAAATTATAAGCAAAATCAAAAAGCAAGGTCACTCCATAATCAAAATCGAAAGCAAAATGAAAATGACATATATTGGAGAAGAAGACGAGAAGAAAAGGAGGAGAGAACGAACCACAGGTTCGATGTTGCTGTCGATGGAGAAGAAAACGACCACAGGTTCGATGTTGCTGTCGATGGAGAAGATAGACGATTTCTTGCTGGTTGTTCGATGGAGAAGATAGACGATTGGTTGCTGAATCGATTTCTTGCTGGTTGTTCGATTGGGCTCGATGGAGAAGAACCACAATTTGGGGGTCGATTTCTTGCTGTGTTGTTCGATTTGGCAAGGGGTATTTTTGGAATAAAAATAATAACACATTCCATTCCTTTAAAATCCCTACATAATGTGATGGAATGTCAAATACATAAAATAAAGAATTCAATGGAAAGTTTTAAGATTTCATGCTACAAAAGATTGAATCAAACACTGGAATGAAATCTGGTCAATGGAATGTCACATTCCAATTCCACCAGATTCCATCACTTTCCAGTGAACCAAACGCCACCTTAAGGTGCAGACCTTATGTGAGAAATTAATATGAATGTATCTATTTTATGTTACATGCTATTTGTGAGTATGGGTTGTTACAATAATAATTATGTTATATTTTGTATTTTATTATAAAATTTCTTTATCAATCCAAATTTCTTTTATTTTTTAGAACAAAAATCTTGTTATTTTCAAACGGAAAACTATATTTTTTTTATAAAAAGATTAAAGCATCCTTCGTTCTAACGGATAAAATAACCTGAGTTAACCTGTGACAATTTTCAGAAAAAAATGAAAACCACAACAATGATTAATATACTTATCCAAATTCAAAGTCCCAATTTCAGACTTTTTAGTAAACCTCAAGGGCAAGCATTGAAATTTACTCTAATTTCTTTTGTTAAACTAAGTAATAGAGATACAGAATTAAAGGTATTTGAAAGAGTAAAATACAAATTTAGTCCTAGTGATTTGTCAAAATATAATACCTTTCATACATACAATTTCAAAATTACAAGATGTCGATCGTGATTTGTAATTGATTTGGTCCGTCATAGGGTTGCACATAGATTGGATAGGTCATGTCAAAAGCATTTGAATACTCACTCCAACGTTTGCGGCTTGAAATATCTCAACCCCAAAAAAACTAAGGTTCTAAATGGCGTGAGGCGTGGCGTGACGACGAAGTCAAGTCTCAAGCCTTACGAGTTTACGGCAAGGCTACGGCGTTTTCCAATGTGTGGCTTAAGGCGGCAAATATGTATATAATATATATGTGTGTGTGTTTATGTCAGTGCCTTGAACAATAAAGATTAAGTTATTAACAATTTAAATTCATATAAACAATAAACAAAAGAAATTTTAAATTATAAGCAATACCACTATTTTAAAAGGCTCGCCGCGACAGCCGCCATGGCGCGCCATGGCTTAAGGCTTGTGTCTCACGCCACGTTATGCATGTGGCACGCCATGGCCTAATGTGCCGTCTTTAATAATGCGATATTTGATTTTTCTTTACGTTTTTAATGTCTTATTTGCTAGTTTTTAATATATAACATAATTTAACATGTTTATTGTCATTGACTCATCGATTAATACTACAAAACATATATTTTTATATATAATATGTAATATAGAGATTTGTCGCCATAAGTCACACTTTGATAAACGCCATGACCTCGCTGTGGCTCCTAAGGCTTGAGATTTGGCCTCACCGCCACGCCACGCCTCACGCCATTTAGAACCTTGAGCAATACTAATGGGCAAATTTGAATCGAATTTCGAAGTACATAGATTCGAAAAATTGAAAATACACAAATTTATAACGCTATAACGCGCCATGGCGGGGCGAGGTGTGCTAGGCCATAACGCGTCATGGCATGCCATAACGAGCTCCACATCTTATCTTGACGCCAAGGGGTATAACGTGGCGGCAAGGGCACGCCTCAGCGTCATGGCGGCGCCAAGGCGCGTTTTTTAGAACACTGAAAAAAATTACAACCCAATCCAACACAAACCGTGTGGGTTGGGTTGGTCGGGTTGAAATTTTGATACATCATTTTACAGTCTAGTTAAGCGTTTGTGTTTAAATGAAATAAAATAAAAATGAGTACATATAAAAAAATACTAACAAACTCCGGAAAAAAAGTTGAAAGTTCATATAAGTAAAAAAGTAAATTTACACTTGAAATTATAATATAACTTTGAATATAGCTAATTATAGATTGGTCTAATGTGTGTGTATGTATTAATCAAAGACTTAACAATCATATTAAGTTCATTGTATAGATAAGCATCTGGTTAATCGGGGTGGGTTCAAACTACCATAACCTAATTACAACCCAATAGATGCAGTTAGTCGTAATTTAGTATCAATTGTGTGTCGCAATACCTCAAGTTCTGCTTTTTTGGGTTTTATTGGGTTGGGTGGCCAGGTTGGTCGATTTTCGAGCACATCTAGTTCCTCCTCTACGATCGTAAAAGAATTCCATCAATTAAGAGTTTTTGTTTTTATCAATTTTTTACCTCCTACCCAATCAAAAACCAAAGTCAATTCGGTAAAATCGTAAAAGACATAAAAACTGATTAAATGACAATTCTTTTTTAACCAATAAAAAATTAACCAAATCCAAACATTTTTACAAAATGCAATTGTTATTTTATAACTTCAAAACTCAAGAAACAAAAAAGTGTTATTTTCAGTAAACTAGGGGACCAAAGTTGTACTTATCTATTTTTATCATAAACTCGTGGACGGAACTGTGGCGTAGACAAAATAAAAGGGGCCCACAATGAAAGAAATCAGACGGTGGAAAATGGAACCCACATGTTCCTCACTGTAACCCCGTTAGGGTAACACACAGTGGACCCTACATCCTGCCCGTACAAGCATTAGAATTTAGAAGATCCTCTCTTCGATAAGTGAAGCCCACGGTCTTGTATCCCCATTTTGCCCATACTTGTCTCACATAATTCCAAAATTGCCCCATCTGGGTTCGACCATTATGTTAGCCACCCCACACTGGGTCCGACCCACCAAGCCCAATGGTTCAACCAAATTTTGACATCTTCTCAATAGTGGTTCAATTACCCAGAGACATTGATTGAGCCATTTCAGCAAAATTGGGTCATATTCCCTTTGGTTAGTGACTTAGTGTTACTACCTCCCACTACATTTTGGTCCACTTCCCCTTCTATCTTGTCTTATATTTTGTTTTCGGGTATTTACTTCAGTTACGGTTATAAAACCAACTTTGAAATAAGGGAACCACAAGGATTGTAGCGTACTGGTTAAGATCCTGGGGGGATGTGGTGGAATATCTCATCCACCCAGGGTTCGAATCCAAACGTACACAACTTGTGGCCACTAAACTTTAATCAGGGTTGATGTCTTACAGTCATAATTTGCCAAGGGATTAGTGTAGGCATAGCCTAGGATACCCTTTTCAAAAAAAACTTTGAAATAAGGGTTAAGAAAGTCCAACACTTGCTATCATAGGTGAACTAACCTCAACCACTCTGGCTTATTCTTGACTAGTTACCTAACCATAAAAAAGTAAGGTAATGAGGTCTTCTTCAAACCATTTGAAAAGTCTTGATAAAAATCAAAAATGGACCATGTTGTTTTCAAGAAAATATTGATCATTAAATCACCATTGACCCCATTTGTCATAAATGCATGAAAGGGTTTACACCCAAAATGTAATGCAAATTGCAAAGGAGGAGTTTCACTTGTGGGCTGTGGCTACTATAAATTATCCACTCATGAGTCATGACCCCTTCCTATGAGAAAAGAAAGTATAATAGAAATCTTGAAATATAATATAATATTATTCTCTATCTTTATCTTTCCCCTCCACCTACAATGTTTTTCCATATTCTTTTTGTAAAGAGTATTTTGTTTTTTTGGGAAATTAATTAAAATACCCAAGTTTGAAGTTGACTTACCAAAATACCCTAAAAAATTAATTTCTTACCAAAATTCCCTTTTTCCCCGCGATAAGATCCCGCGATCGCGGGCAGGGACCAATTGTGAAATTTTTTGCAAGATATATTTACACTTTCAGTCCCTGGCCCCCGCGATCGAGGCTCGCGATGGCCCGCTATGGGGACTGAAAGTGTAAATAATCTTGCAAAATTTTACACTTTCTGTCCATGCCCGCTATAGAGGGCTCCCTCCGCGGAAAAAGGGCATTTTGGTAAGAAATTAATTTTTTGGGGTATTTTGATAACTCACTTTCAAACTTGGGGTATTTTAATTAATTTCCCTTGTTTTTTTATTAAAATTAAAGGAAAAAAACAATTGTTTCTCTGTACCCTTTATCAATTTTGAACTACTTTATTGAGTTTTTATTTTTGTTTGAAGAAAAACCACTCTCCTAAAAAACTCGTCACACAACCATCATGGCATGACACCAAGACTTGTGTCTTACGCCACGTTAAACCCGTGGCATGTCATGGCTTAATGCCCAGTTTCCGTAATGCGATATTTGGTTTTTTCTTACGTTTTTAATGTCTTATTTGCAAGATTTTTAATATATATAACTTAATTTAACTTGCTTATTACTATTAACTCATTGAGTAACACTACAAAACCCGTGTTTTCATATATAATATGAATTAGAAATTTCACGCCTTGAAAACGTCATGACTTCGTTGTAGCTCTTAAGGCTTGAGACTTGACCTTGCCGTCACGACACGCCTCATGCTATTTAGAACCTTGAGAAAAAACCATGATAAAGCAAATAAAAATCATTGCTAAAAATGATCCAAGGGAGGTGAGACTTCAATTCCAGACCGACTCGAAAAGGTAACCAACCTAGCAACTTCATCATTATTATTGATAAAGAAAGAAAATAAATATGTGGTGGTGGGCTATGTCTTAATTTGATGTACGATAATATTTATTTCTCATGGTATTATCTTGATCATGATATCTATTTAGACTACATGTTGAAATAAATTTATTGCAACATCGTAGGCTAACCGTATAAGATATTGTCTGCTTTATCCACAGACCTAAACTCGTGGTTTTAAAAAAGGTAAATTACGTAAAAAGGGAACATAATTTACTCTAGTTTCTGTTTTGAGGAACGGGATTTTGAAATACACATTTAAGGGTTTATGACAAAACTTTACAACCAAAAAAGGGACTTAGTTACCTGTTACCCGGGTAAAAGTTACAAATCATCATTAATATTCCCATGTCACTTAAATAATTTCCATGTCATTAAAAGAAATTTCATATCAATAATGTTTTATCACATTTTTCCAAATCTCAGTTCATTCCTCTCCTCTACCTATCGTCCTTTTTGAAATTACTTTTGAAATTCCTTTTAGGACAACTTGTGATAGAGGAGGTGTTCAATGTCCAGTTCCCTATGGGTGCGTTTGGTTGCAGGACATGACAGGACAGAACAGGACAGGACAGAACAGAACAGGGCAGAACAGAACAGTTGTCCAGCGTTTGGTAGAACATAACTAAACTGGACAGAACAGAACAGGACTGACAACATGACCAATTTACCCCCAGTGAGCTGTTTAGTGTTTTTTACGAAATAATCAATATAAATGAAAATTAACAAACAGCAAACAGCAAACATCAATAAAACTTCAGATTTGAAGCATCAAAACAGCAAAAACAATTCACAAGAATAATAAATCGTGAATAAAGTATGAATAGTTGGTTTATTGGATCTCAAATTTGAACCTGCCCCCTACATAACTAACCCAAATCTATAGTTTCTTGATACAAGATTCAATGTTTGCAATGCAAGATTGATCAAAGATTTCATCCACTTAGAAAATCACTGTTAATCTCAGGAAACAGATACATTATAACACGGATATGATGTAATTCAACCAAGGGAATGAAATAAAGAACCCTAACCTGATCAACATGTGTTTATACCATCTTTGCAGTCTCTGGTCAAGTTATAGAAAGTCTCGACTTGTGTCTTTGCCCTGTAAAGCACCTCAGTGTCCACAACAACTCGCATATATCCATCAAACTTACAGCAAAAATCGATTTTGGAAGCACAGAAAAGCAAATCGATTGAGTCGATTGAATAGAAAAGCATAGAAAAGCAAAAATCGATTTTGGGAAGAAATCGATTGGGAAGAAATCGAACCCTTGGGAAGAAATCGTGAACTCGTGATGGTGTGATGGACTGGAAGAAATCGATTAGGTTTTAGAAAAGGGGTATTTTGGTCAAAAAGATTTGAGTTCCATCTTGTTCCAGGGTTTTTGGTGGAACACGCGTGTTCTACATTTGTTCCATTTAGTTCTGTTCTGTTCCACCTTAAGCCATGCCAAACATGGGACAAGAGCCCTTGTTCCTGTCTGTTCTGTTCTGTTCCGCCTGCCAAACGCACCCTATAAGACAACTTTTGTTTTCCTTTCCAACTAATGTGGGATCTTAGAGCATCTCCAACAACATTGTTAAAATTGAAAAAAATGGATTTTTGTTTGTTATTCTTCTCCAACAGTATTGATATTTTGTTTGCTAAAATAGAGATTCATTGAAAAATCTCTAAATATAGAGAACTCTCTATAATTTTCTAAACAGAATAGAGAAATAATTATTTTATTCAACCTACCAATAACATAAATCTTTTATCATTTTATATTAAGTTTTTCTATTAAAGTGTATTTGGAATATAAATTAGAAAATATTATATTAATATAAATTGAGTTAAAATATCTAAAATGGCAAAGCTGTTGGAGATGAATATAACTCTTTTTAGAGATTTTTATATTTTGATTCTCTATTTTAGAAAAATTATAGAAAACCTGTTAGAAATGCTCTTACAATCTACACCCCCATAGGGAGAAAAGCGTCATCATTAGCACATTAGTCCGATTCCAAACTCTGATACCAACTTATAACACTCTATCATTACACATTATAATTTATGGCAAAAATTCGACACAGCCCATTCGTAAAGTCATGTCTTGCCATTTTTCTCACATAACATGTAAGCATTTTCTTTTACAATTATTAAATTCATAGTTAAAAAAGGATGCCATATGTATATAGAGGGAGGATCAAACGAGAATGATAGGGCAAATTGCGTAAAAAGGGAACGTACTTTACTCTAGTTTCTGTTTTGGGGAACGTACTTTTAAAATACACATTTAAGGGTCTATGACAAAACTTTAAAACCAAAAAAGTGACTCACTTACCTGCTACGCAGGTAACCGGTAATAGTTGTTGAGTTGTATTGTTATTTATTTTGTTTAATTAATTGGAGACATTACGTGGAAAACTAAAATCGGCCCTAAAAAATCCCGCCTTCTCTTCAGTCGACGATTCGACGTTCCGCTTCTTCTTCATCTAGTCATTTTCATTAGGATTCTTGGATTCGATCAAAATCATTCATTCTAAAATGGATGAAAATGACGAACTATGCTATTGCAAATGAACTTCAATTAAGATATGATATTTATGTTATTTACATACGCACAATGTTGAAGTAAATGACTATTTCAATAACCCTAATGGAAATGACGAGATGAAGAAGACGCAGAACGTTGAATCGACAATTGAAGAGAAGGCATGATTTCCTTTGGGCCGATTTTTGTCTTCCATGTAATGTCTCCAATTAATTAAACAAATAAATAAAAATACAATTCAACAACTATTACCGGTTACCTGGATAACAGGTAAGTGAGTCCCTTTTTTGGTTGTAAAGTTTTGTCATAGACCCTTAAATGTGTATTTTAAAAGTATGTTCCCCAAAACAGAAACTAGAGTAAAGTACATTCCCTTTTTACGCAATTTGCCGAGAATGATATCTATTTAAAAGAATAAAAGAATAATTTTAAGCCAATCATTTTATTAAATGATACCTTAAATAATTAATTCTAAAAATAAATAAATAAGGGTATATAAGTAATTTTGTTACATAAAAGCTATTTTAGGTATTTAATTAAGATTCCATTGTTACCATATTTATGTGTTTAATATGATTTAAAATTTTATTTAATAAAATATCTTATATTTATTTGTTTTAAAATAAGCGTATTTAAATTTCATTTAAAATTTTCATTTTTTCATTTAAAGCAATATTTTAAAAAAAATCATCAAAATCACGATTCACAATGAATTATTTTTTTTCAAAATATTTTCCTGATTTAAAATTTGTAAAACAATAATTCAAATTAATCATTGAAAAAGAAAATTAATGAAAACATAATCATATATGATGTGCAACAAAACACATTTAAAATGTATAAGATCATCGGTGCTTCAAAACGTAATTCATAATTTTACATCAAAATCACAAGTGATTCACAATGAATTTAACCTTTTTTCAAAAAAGTTTTCCTAATCACATGTGATTTAAAATTTATTGTGGATATCACATGTGATTCACAATAAATTAATTGTGAGTATCACTTGTGATTTTTGATGATTCGTAAAAAATTATTAAATAAAAATAAATATTTAAAATGAAAACCAAATCACACTTATTTTAATGTTATAAGCACTAATAATTAAATAATTAATCATGCTTAAATTACAAAACAAATCATGAATAAATACCTTAATTAAATTTATTACATAATCTATACAGAAATAAATGAGTTTCATATATAATATATATACACCAAATGACACATATGCCCTTTTAGTCGATTTTTTAGAAAATTTTATTTACGGTATTATTTTATGAAATCATTGGCCTAGAATTATTCTCTTATTCTTTTAAATAAGTATCATTCTCGTTTGAATCTGACTCTATGTATATATATATATCCTTTTTATTATATAAATAAATAAACAATGCAAGAAAAGAAAAAAAAGCCCTTAAAATGAAATGTTTTTTGAGAATTTACAAAAAGAAATGTTGTATTTATATTTGTTACAAAAGGCGTCGAGAAACAGGGCGGACCCATAAATTTTTAAACGATGGTACCATTTAACTATAAGAAACAAATGTAGAGATATTTTTCACAAAATCAATGTTGGTCAATCATTTGAGTCTCATTATCGCCATTTTTTTAGAAATATAGTAAATATGAAATTAAAAACTAAAAACTACAAAATGTCTCTAACAACACTTGAATTTGGGTCTTGAGTGGAATAAAAGTCTTCCAAACCAACTCTATAATGAAAAACTTGTGTCCTTGTTTAGTTTCAAAATATATATGATAACACTAATCAAATTGATACGGTTGCACATTTCACAAACCTAAGGTCGAGACGAGAAAAATTGGCTGTGGCAATTATGAGCCAAGTGGGCGCAGGATAAGCACGTGGGCGTCGCCTTTTCCTTCGATTGCCATAGCAGCACGCTGGCATTTTCACACACAAATAACTCCACTGATTATTCCCCAACATTTTCTCATCATTCAATCTTCTTCTTCCCTATTTTCAAGATTTCAGGTTCATTCTCTTTTCTTTATTACCCCCCTTTTTTTATTAATTTATCTCAAAACCTACGATTCCACAAAAAACCCCATAAAATCTAGTCAAAGCTGCTGTGTAATTTCAGTTATAATCTTGATGGGGTTTCAAGAAATCAAAAATGGGGTGTCAGTAATCAACTGAAACCACTTCGGGATTTGTTCTCTTTTCTTGGATTTTGTAACATTGAAGCTTTCGTACGGTTCTTTGGGTAATTCTTGAATGAATTCTGTTTTAGGATTTGGGTTTATTTCAAGAATCTGTTAAGGTTATGAATTATGAACATGGGGTTTTACGATTTTCTGATTGTGCTCTGTTTTTTGTTCATATGTTATAGGTATGTATTGTTTCATGTGGGGGAAAAGGTTGATTTCAGTTCATTGTACGTGAATATGAAAATAATCCTAATTTGAAAACATAAACCTGATAAGTTGAGAAGAAAAAATCCAGCCATGAAATTTATGAAACTTGGTTCTCGGCCTGATACTTTCTACAATTCAGAGTCTGTAAGGTATATTCATCAAATTCATCGAGTGTTTTCACCGTAATTTTACATAATTTCTTGTAATTCACAAATGAATATCTCTTATGAATTCAGGTCAGTTTCCTCTGAAGTTTCTAGTGATCTTGTAGTTCAAGTGAATGGAACAAGATATTTGCTTCACAAGGTGATACTTTTTAAGTTTTTAGTTATAATTCACTTATTTTTGTTCACTATGTTCTTGATTTTTACTTCAATTACACAAAAGGGTTTCAAGATTTGTTGTCGAGTAATCAAACAAAGTTGAAACAAATTATGGGTTTGATCTAAATTCGTTAGAGGGTCGGTTTGAAGGAAAACCGCAAAAAAAAAAAATATCAAAACTGACATGTGGATAAAAACAAAAAAACAACTTCAATTACTTATATGCACATGGGTTACCAGATGTTCCCCAATTTTTAACTATTATTGGGTTTTCCCCTAAACCTCTCCTTCATTAAAATCCATAAAATTTGTTAGATGGTGATCTGTTTTTTGTTTCTTGACAACAGTTTCCACTTTTATCCAAGTGTTTGAAGTTACAAAGACTCTGTTCTGAAACCCCTGAATCCTCCCAACATCAAATAATACAACTCCCAGATTTCCCAGGAGGCACTGAATCTTTTGAGTTATGTGCAAAATTCTGCTATGGAATCACAATCACTCTCAGTGCCTACAACATCGTATCGGCTCGATGCGCAGCCGAATACCTTCAAATGACCGAAGATGTCGAGAAAGGGAATCTTCTTTACAAGCTTGATGTTTTCTTGAATTCTTGCATTCTAAATGGCTGGAAAGATTCCATTATTACCCTTCAAACCACAAAGCCATTTCATTTATGGTCAGAGGATTTGGGGATCACTAGCCGTTGTATCGAAGCCATTGCGTCAAAAGTCCTTTCTAACCCTTCGAAGGTGAGTTTGTCGCATAGCTATTCGAGGCGAGGGAGGGACAAAGATGACATTTCGTGCAACGGAAGAACTACAACAAGCAAAGGGTGGTGGGCCGAGGATCTTTCCGAGTTGGGTATTGATCTTTATTGGAGAACGATGATTGCCCTTAAATCCGGTGGCAAAGTGCCCGCGAATCTTGTGGGCGATGCTTTAAGGATCTACGCGTCCAAATGGCTGCCAAACATTTCAAGAAATCTTGAAAGGGAGACTGGTTCGAATGGCGAACCAACTCCTTCGAATTCCAAGGGCAGACTGCTCTTGGAATCCATAATTAGTTTACTTCCGATGGAAAGAAATGCGGTTTCTTGTAGCTTTTTGCTAAAGTTGTTAAAAGCGGCCAACATTCTACGCGCTTCGTCTTCATCAAGAACGGAGTTGGCAAGAAGAATCGGGCTTCAATTAGACGAAGCCACCATTGCCGATTTAATGATCCCATCTTCATCGAACGATACTATGTATGACGTGGAAATTGTTTCGATTATCTTGGAGCAATTCATGTTACAGGGGCAGAGTCCGCCAACGAGTCCGCCACGTGTCAAGGGCCGATTCGAGCGGCATAGAAGGTCGAGATCGGCCAATAATGGAGATTTCGAGTTGCAAGAAAGCAGGAGGTCTTCTTCAGCATCTCATAGCTCCAAGATCAAAGTGGCAAGGCTTGTGGATGGATATTTGCAAGAAATTGCAAGAGATGTGAATCTGCCATTATCAAAGTTCACTGCTTTAGCTGAAGCTATTCCTGATTTTGCAAGATTGGATCATGATGATCTTTACAGAGCCATTGATATTTACCTCAAGGTAAAATAAAACCAATTTTTGGTATCATGTTGTTATATGGCACACATTACTTCATTTCCACTTAAACTTAATACACATTTAGGTATGAAAAAAGAGATTTTTGGACCATTTCTTCTTCATATAAGTTTTTTTGGAGACGCTACAACAAAATTAGGTTTATATAATGCCGCCAATTTATTAATAAGACTTAATTTATAGGACGCTTAGAAATTGGTGGCGTCCTATAAACCCAATTTTGTTGTAGTGTACCCAAAGAAGCCCGTGAGCAGAGAAGGTAGATTCTAACGTATACGAATAAGAAAGGGTATAAATCTATATATACCTTTTTTTCATGCCTACTAAATGTGTATTAAGTTTAAGTGGGAATGAAGTAATAAGTTTATAGGACACTTATGTGCGTCTTAACAAGTTTTTTTTATCACACTTTTAATATAAAGCCTCGCATTAGCTATTTCATATGACACTTTTGAGAAAGTGTCCTGTAAACTCATCTTTTTATTGGACAATTGTTTTTACAGACTTTTAAAATAGTGTCGTATAAAATAGCTGATACGATTTTTTTTTTTTATAAAAGTGTCCTAAAGTTTTTGTAAGAATGCCCAAAAGCATCATGTAAACTTATTACAAAGCATTTAGATAAAACGCTTTATTTTTTGTCCTATAAATTAAGTCTTATAGAACAGTCTATTAGAACGCATAGAAATTGGTGGTGTCCTATAAACCCAATTTTGTTCGGTGAGAATAATCTAATGGGTTTCTACATATTCTTAGAGACCATTTACTTGATAATTAAAACCGATCGGATCGTGTCATTATGCAGTCACACCCGAACCTCAACAAGACCGAAAGGAAGCGGCTTTGTCGAATACTAGACTGCAAGAAGTTATCGATGGAAGTTTGCATGCACGCAGCGCAAAACGAGTATCTCCCTTTACGCGTAGTGGTTCAAGTCCTGTTCTTCGAACAAGCTCGAGCGGCCATGGCGGGCGGTCAGCTGACCGACCTGCCCAGCAACATCAAGGCACTATTAGCTGCCCAAGATGATGCATCAAGACCACATGATGGTTCATTAAGCACCAACAGAAGCATGGTGCAACCAGAGGACCAGTGGAGTATTTCAAATCTCAAGTCTCCAAAATCCAATCTTTCCACTTTAAGAATGAAGTTAGCGGAAGACGACGATTTGGGTGTCAATTACCATGATGGAATCTCGAAATCTAATTCCTCGAAGGTGAAGCAACTTTGTTCGATCCCGAATCGACCCAAACGTATGTTTAGTAAGTTATGGTCCAGCAACAGAAGCACGAGCGAAAAACGCTAGTTTCCCATCGGCACGAAAAAACTTCCAACTTTGGGTAAATCTTTATTTTTATTTCATTCATCTTTCTTGGAAACATGTCTTTTGTAATCTTTAGGGAATTGAAAATTGTGTAATCTATGGTAATAAAATAAAAAGAGGAAGAGGTTTCTTGAAAATCTTTGGTGATTTTCAAGATTTTGGTTGGTTTAAAGCATCAAACTTTAAATCATGAGCACAAAATATTTCAATCATATAATATTATATAAGATAAGATAAAGTTGGTGGTTAATAATTGAAACTTGATCAAAGGTCATTGCAAGCAAAGAAAAAGAGAAGGGTAATTTTTCATTAGATTTTCCACCATTAAAACTAAGCACATTTTCATTTAAAAAAAGAAAAGAGGTTTCTTGAAATCTTTGGTGATTTTCAAGATTCTGGTTTTAAAGCATCAAACTTTAGAAATGCATGATGGGGACCAAAGCATTGATTTCATGAGCACTAAGTAGTCTTTTTCTCTACCATTAGTTTGCAGCTCAATAATTCAATTCCCACCCTTTTTTCTTCAGCTAAATGAGCCAACCACATGAATTGATACAAAAACATCCACCCCTCTTTTTATAGCCACTTCCTACTTCAAACTTTCATCTTTTCACCAACGTGGGATGATAAAACTCAACCACATTTCAATATTTAAGAATTACTCAAATTCTATGGTGCCAAGTCATTCTTGATGATTTCTTCTTTAATATATATATTGATGATTAGTTTCCAGCTCAATAATTCAATTCCCTCATCTTATACTCCATTATTGATTTCCACTTTTTCTCATATAGTCTAAAAGTTATACAAAAATTGACATTCTTTTGAAGTTTTTGGATGTTGACTTGTTGACCAAAGGCAGCATCCTAGAGAAGTTGGTTCACCACAGTTGACTAGCTCTAATATGCTCACTTTACATGATTGGTTTTTTCACTCCCCTACTTGAATGGTCATAATTGCCCTTGTCCAGTCAAGAAAACAGAGTAAGATGCAAGCCTTGTTTGGAATAAGTGATGTTTTATATAAAGTATTGCAAGTAATTTTTATGTTTGTTTAATAATGGTAAAAAGATTTGTCGATTTGTATACGATAAATGAATTCACATATTTTTTTCACTTTTAGGGCTAGTTTCTTAGCAAGAATGAGTGTAATGAGATTCACAACTTATCCGACCAGCTATTTATGATTGTTTTTTTTAAAGGGTATCATAGGCTTTGCCTAGACTAATCCCTGATACTGATTGACTGCAAAGCATGCAACCCTGAGATAATTCCTCAGTGGCCACAAGTTGCCAACGCCTGGATTTGAACCCGGGGTAGATGGGTTTCTGAGCCACATCCCCCCAAGGCCTTAACCAGTACGCCACAAGTCTTGTGGTTATGATTGTTTGGTAGTGGTTTAATGATATAGAATGTGACTTATTCAGTAAGCTTTTAGGGGTAACTTTATGCAGAAAACCATGTTCTTTTTTTTTTCAAACATACACCTCCCATTCCCAATAATAAAACACGCTCCTTCCATCTATGAAAAAACTCTCCCAAACAATTTCCCAATCTCTATAGATAGATTAATCCACCCATACAATTTTATCAATAGGACTTAATGGAAAACACACCAAACAACCCTGACCTCCTAAGAGGTTGGGCTCAACCGGTAATCCAGATACGGGATACCTGTAGGCCAAATACCCTTTGGTTTAGTACAAAGTTTGCTTCCATGGCAAAGGTGAACGCGATCTTGCCAAGTCGTGTTGGCCTTTTTAGGCTAAGATACATTTTTTCATATCCTTTCCACTTTTGGTACGTGATGCAAGGTGTTAAGAAATCTAATCACGTAGATGTAAAAAAATTGGAGCCATACGACCTTAGCCCGTGACCTTAAGTCGCATTGCAACTATCATAGAAAAAAGATAGCTAAAGGGATTGTTTATAGGTCACAAGGTCAAATATCCGATCTTTCCCAAAATAGAAGGTATGAGAGCCACCATTGTGGAATTTGTGCTTCATTCTCGATTTTATGTACATTGTAACCTCCGTTTGATTTATACAACTGATGTTTTTCTCCGTATAGACATACACTATTTCATTGATGGTAGGTAAATGTTAAATCTCATATCGTCGAGTGATTGACAAAATGCCTGAACCAATTAACGATCGTTTGTGTAATACATTGACTTCAAATACGTATGTGAAAAGTTCATATAATCTTTTTAAGGATTTAAGGAAATTAGAGTGGACTTTGAAAGGTGCATTCAGCAAAATTCCCCCAATAGGCCAATAACCCAATTTAATCTTGAATAAAAATTGGGCTTATAAATAAAAGTCCATTACATTATATAAAAACAAACAACTTTTTTTTCATCATAATTAATTATTATTTAATATTTTAACCAAATAACTCTTTAAAGGCCCAATATATTGTTTAGTGTTTACTAATGATTTTATATTAATTTTAGTTATTTTGAAAAAAAGTATAATTTTTTAAGAATGTTTCTATGGATTAAAATGGGCCGAGTTGGGCTACTATTTGTATCACCCAGTTTTTAGAGCAAAGTACAAGTTCAATCCCTACATTGTTTAAAGAACTGTAAATTTAGTCCCCAAAATGTATACTTTTTGCCCGAGTAAAGTTCAATTTTGGTCCTTAACGTTTACACTTTTTAACGGATTTGGTCCCTAAAGTTTATTTTCTCACTTTTAACCCTGACGTATGACACTTTGCAACGGTTTCAGTCCACGACCCTACCACCGGTTGCCTTCTGCCGTTACCCTCCCCCCACGTGCTACGCACACGAGGGCATTTTTGTCCTTTCACTTGTTGCCTTTGGTTTCCCTCCATTACTTTAATCCCTCTGAAACAAAACTCAATTACTCTGGTCAGACCTATCGACTCCCAAACAAAAACCCATCTCTTGCTACCAACTCTTGAAACAATCTCCAAGCTTCAAACAGTTGATGGCTACTTCAATGTGGTCGATTAGAGAAAGATTTGAAGATTTGGATCCAGATGAAATATATGGTGCGTATTTGTTTTTTGTTTTTTTGTATTCCAGACTTACAATGGGGATGGATTAATTATTTTTTGTTTGAATCGATCACAGGTTTGTACCCTGAATACTTTTCTTTCAAGGTTCATCATGCTGGGGTTTTCACTAGGAGTCCAGGGAGGCAATACGTGAATGAGAAAGAAACCTTCATCGATTTGATAGACCCTGATGAGTTATCAATCCATGAAGTGAACTCAATGATGCAAAAACTAGGGTATCCAGGTACTTACATGATGTTTTACCATTTTTTGGTCCCAAACAGTGACCTAGACTTTGGGCTACATGCCTTTGGCAGTGATCAAGATGTCATTCATTTACTAAAATATGTTCCACAATGTAAAATCCTTAATGTTTATGTTGAACATGGGATTACCAACTTGAAAACCTATTTTTTTGTCACCTGAACCTAAAAAAGTGATCATTGAGGAGTTACCTGATGAAATTTCACCACCTTATAATAAACTAAGAAAGAAACCTGTTGATCATGGGTCTAGTAAATGTAGGAAGAAATTATGTTTAGAATGGCATAAGAAAGAAGATGAAGTTAAGGATGCTACTGTGGATAGAATTGATATGAACAATTATGGGGATAAGAAAGAAGATTGTAACGACCCAGTTCCCAAACATACAACAAATAACATATTTTACATAACAAAAGATACATCATATAAGTCACGTAAGGCCCCTTAGTCTCAAAACTATACAATACAAAACATAAGCATTCCCTAGTCTTCATCAGCTATCAACCGCTTACTATACTTTATCCTTTCCTTTGCTAATAAAAGTTCCTCGACCTGGAATACATATTTTTGAAAACAAAATGAGGGTTAGACCAAACGGTCTAGTGAGATAATCCCTGTCAGTTTAAAATCATTTGTACAAACACCATAAACCACGAGTAATTAAATACCAAGCAAGACTCGTGCGCTGTGTACAACTCCTCATTCCCATGGCCAAATTAGTTGGTTGCGAGCCAACTAATCAATTTACTCCGCTGTACTAAAATTACAGCCAACACCGATGTCCCTCCGTACAACCAAAACTCCGTCGGTCCTAAGCCCGGCCAACGTGCTCTCGTGTAGTGTAATGCTCATGTAAATACAACATACATCTCAATATATTATATTTCAAACATAAACACATAATCACACCATCTATCACATTCTCAATCCACACATATATGTATCCCAGTTTGAAAATATTTTAAAGTAAAACTCACCTGCTAGTAGTCATGTCACTTCTTAAATTTCAAAGTCGTAAGAATCTTCGTCACCAACTTTACAGAAATCTGAAATACTCATATTCATAAAGTACTGGTATTAATCTACTGTTCAGAACCTTTAAAGATTAAGAATCTTAAATAATCCAAAATCCTCGGCTGTTATCGCAACCAACTAGCTGCGATAACCCCTTGTCGCAATACACATCACTTGTCGCAATCAACTACTGCGACATAGTAACTTGTCGCAACCCAACATTGCGACATCTCTTCTTATCGCAACCAACTGTTGCGATACACCACTTGTCGCAACCAACTGTTGCGATACCAATGAGCTTGTCGCAACCCAAGGTTGCGATACTCATGACTGTCGCAAATCACCATAATTGTCGCAACCCACTACTGCGACATTAATAACTATCTCAGTCAACTAAGTTCATCTTTTACCCAGAAATTTATAGATTTAGACCATGAATGATTCTATAATTTTGCAGAAATACTTAAGACCATAAATAGAAACTGTCCATAAACTCAGTTTTCCAAAAAACCTCCATATTTCATCAAAACCCATTTCTAAACCTTTTAGTAAACTTTAGGAAACTAAGAAACATAAAAGGATAATTTAACTAGAAACATACCTTGATTCTTACAGCTTTCACCTAAATTTCCAGCTTGAATACTCTTGTTTTATTCTTCTTCTTCTCCGTTACGGTTCTCTCTCTCCCTCTCTTAATCTTTGCCAAAAACACACACACATACTTTTAAAACTCTAAGTAATCCTAAGTGAGCCACCTCACTTCTAAAAGTGAAATGGGGCGGTTTGTGGTGATGTGTTTAATCACATTTACCAATCAAACCCCAAACTTCTCCTATTTGGCAAAACATACCCTTAGACTTCTATATTAAAATTAAAGCTTACCCCTTAACTTATAACTCCATAAAACAAATCCCAAACTTACCTTAAAACCAACATAATAAAATTTAATAAACCAAAAACGTACCCAGTTATTACAAAGATGAACTTAAGGATGCTACTGTGGATGGGATTGATATGAACAATTCTAGGGATAAGAAAGAAGATGATGTAACATCCCAAATTTCATAACAGGCAAACAACCATAAATAAGCATTAGAATTACATAAAACCTTGTCTTTACATCATCAATAATTCATACTAAACAAAATTGACAGCGGAAGTCTCTAAATCCACAGCCGAGAGCTATTCTATAGTCATCATAGCCAAAACTTGAAGTTACTCTAAGCTTCAAGTCCTTCTTATCGCCTCCTAGTTCTTACTCGAAGAACCCTTAACATGCTTACCTGAAAATGGTTTAGTTTTGAAAGCGAGGGTTAGACCAAAAGGTCTAGTGAATTCCCTCCATAAACATTTATCACAGTATAAAGATCATTTCATAAATAAAATACTTTCACATCTTTCTCATAACATTATCCAAGGTTAAACACGGGGTTCAGGGAATTGCATAAGCTACTCCGATCGGGGCCTAACGGACACCCTCTCGTCTACGCCGGAATCCAAATGGACTCCCCGTTCCTTCATGTAGGAGAAAACGAATTCCAACCTACAAGCTAACCTCCATATGCCCAAGGGATCAGAGATCCCAAGGTACCCTGGCCCCACCGTGCAACCGACTCCACATAGCATACACATACATTTGAAACCATATGCATGAAAACTTTAAACATCTTTCGTTTGTATGTAAACATGAAAATCATGAAAGCATGCATAACTTTTATAAATCAATTCATGCTCGATACAAGAACCATATTCAGTAAAAATGGTACGTCATAAAAAGGAGTGAGAGAACTCACCTTTGATTATCGTAGAACGCACTTCTTATATACCTCCCAGCTAAGCCAGTCGAACACATAAGGGCATTAGATTCGGATCAGAAAACAGTTCACCCTTCTGTCCGGAGAACTCAATCCGGACACGGCTATTTTCCAGATACAGCTATTTTCCGGATATAGCATTGTCCGGACGTAACATCTTTCCGGACGAGAAATCCGGACACTAGACCTATCCGGGCAAACTACCCGGACACTAAACCTATCCGGAGACCTCAGCCACCCGGATACCCAAAAACACCCGGACACTCTCAAGGGATACTCACTCGAACACTTGCAACCACGTCCGAACACTACTGAACATTAGTGTCCGGACACTACGGCTGTTCGAACCCAGACTTAATAAAAGTGATCATTAACCCGATTTTTGCCATTAGTTTGATTAGATAACTACAAGGGTTCATCCACTAACTCCAAATACCCAATTTAAACCATAATTACTCCCTTAAATCGGTTTATAGGGACAAAAGCCCATAAGACTCATTTTCAAGAAAATATGGTGAAAACTCAAGAATCATCAACATCTGTCTTAAGAATCCAAAACAATAAGAAGGAGAAGCACCACACTAAACAGAAGAACGAATTAGGAAGTATTACCTTGCAGATTCTAGCTTGATTTCTCTTTTCTCTTGATTTCTTCTCAAACCCTTCTTTCTTTCTTTCTTTCTTTTGCTCCCTCTCTTAGCCGCCAAACACCAACACCAAAATACTGAATTGCAGCAAATAGAGGCTGCCCTAGGGATTGGAGTCTTTATATACATTGCACTAATTACTAAATAGTCCCTCAACTTAACTTTCATTTCTTTCGCAATAGACACAAATCTTATGCATACTTGCAAACGAAACCCGGTTGTTACAACACTCCCTCCTTAAAAGAATTTTGTCCCCGGAATTCCTTATTGGAAAAGATGTGGGTATCATGCCCACACCACAATTGACACTTCCCCAAGGTAAAGCCACTTCTGACTCAGTCAACCACCTCAATAGATTCGAAACATGGAACATTGGATGCATTCCCTTCAGATCTTACGGTACTCTAACTCGCAGACTACTGTTCCTATTCAATCGGTCTTAACCATAGAAGAATAAATAAGGATTCTCAAGCACCTTTACTTCCCAAAAGGAGGAACCTGGCGGAATCCTCCACTACCACACGAGATTCATCTACTAAGAAACGGTCACTCACTTGACAGTTTGGCACAGGGCCAACCCTGTACATCCCGACAACTCACAACCCCGAGTTCCTTCATCGTATCACAACTCACTACCTTGCACCACCCAACAATCGTCTATGCAGATACATTTCCTTTATCTCGGACCACATAGACCGCAGTTCGACAATCACCTCTCCCATCCTCACCACTTCACCACCTCATACTTAAACATAACTAAGAGTAGGAACCTCCAACCCATCGTTGAAGTGTTCACCTACTCAATTTAAGCTTATCCTGAAACACATCAATTCCCCCTGGATTGCCACGTTCGTTCATTCTTATAAAACGTAACTCCGGTTATCCTCACTCCATTGGGAGGAGTAACCATGGTCACACCATACTATTCTCACTAGTTTAATCACTGCACGACCAATTCGTTTAAACATTTCTCACAAAGTCACTAACTTAACTCATTCGACTGTCTTATCCACTCCTTTTTTTGCACAACCTCGTACCCAATTCCCCTCCTCAATACTCTTTCCAACGGTCCGCACACTTATCAATGACAATCTACACAACACTGCACCTTTCGGCGTTACTGACAAGTTTACTACTTCCAATTTACTCACTTATTCCGACATGCTATCTTCACCTCCCCACGTTAGCGTGGAGCATTGCCCACCGAACATTACTTGCCCCTCTCTCCCGACCTTTCCACATGCTGGTATCGCTTTCTCATTACTCACATAACCAAACAGTTGCACCAAGATCTTATCTTAAGGCATTCAACCAAGCCGTCTTGAAACAAGACCATTGTTCGACGTCACTACACATTCTTTAATCTCCAACTTTTACCTTCTCAGACATTTCTTTCACACATAAGCAACAATTCACATTCTTTAAGGATTTCACATCTATCCCACCACGTTTTGACTAACACAACCCTCGTCCTCTTTAAACTTCCAATGACCCCAAAGTGAGTTTCTTAGTAACGTCCCCTATTCACTCTAATAATCCACCCCCTTGGATTCCCTATTACAAACGGATCTATTAACTCAGGAACACCCCGAAACTCGGGTTCCACAATTCTTTCGATTAACCACCATGATCATAAAATCAGACAGATGTATATATACCGTCATCCCGGCTTTCTTACTTAGATTTACCTTAAATAATTCTTTAATAATCAGTGTGTTAATCTCAATAACACTTCCCCAAGAATTGTAACACATCCTGTAATAACAAATGAACGTCATTACTTAACAAATCTATAAAATTTTAATCAACCAACCAAAGGCTTATACCTCTATCATGACATTTCAAATCAACTAATGATCATACTACCACTCCGACCCACAATCATCATCATGTCATTCCTTAAACATAACCAAAATTTCCAACTATTTCCTTCTAGGATCATTCCCTCACGCGTAAGGAACAATTTTCATTCTTTAACGATTTCTCATCTACTATACTACAGCTTGACTAATCTATTCATCATCTTCTTTAAACTTACTCTGCCTTCAAGAATATACTTAACAACATACAAAACCACAAAGCTTGGTCTCACAGCTGGGCAATCACCCAATTCTGCCCCGACATTCCATTCCGATAACAGTCAAAATAACACCAACTTACAAACCACGTACTTCAACAACTGGGATTGCAAAACGTACACTCTACCCGAAATCCCAAAAGGACTTCCTTCTAATCCTTCATCTTTCTAACATCGCCTTACTACATCACCGACTGACACAAATATATCTTGGCAATTGAAGCTACTATTCGTTCGTACATCCACCAATCCTATCATCACACTACCGACCAAGTCTCTCATGGTCATTCGTGCACAATTCATCATTTCCTTCATATTCTCCCGTATACTACAAACGAGTCTGTCTCGCTACTTAGTTCTCTCCCAACTTGTTGAACTATGACTCACGAGTTCACACTTAGCTCAAACACAAACATCCTAGCTAGCTCTTTATGATCCGAGTCCTTTCTTAGACACGACACATTTTCTTACTGACTGGTATAGTCTACACTCACTCCGCTTGTGTTACACACCTTGTCCTTCTACGGACCCTCCTCACCTCGTAAATAGAACGCCTATTCAACAACAACAGTCTCTTACTAATTTAACACCTCTACAAGATATTCTATCAACTTACACTCATCTGGTTTGAGTCTTCGGCCTCGGCCAACATACACCGTTGCCGAATTCAACAACAAAAGACACTCTTAACTACTTCCTTATCCTATCCTTTAACATGAGTTCCTTACGGGACCTATTCCTCCATACACATCATAGTTAACTTTATAATCCATCGCCCCTATTTCGAAACTTACTCATGTAACATCAATATTACAAGCTCCCTTCGAAACTCATGGCCCACACCGTGGACCTTTCATTCCTGCCTCACAACACTACTCATAAAGAGTTGCTAAAACCAATACCTTGATGACTCCTAGTCCTTCCTCCGGACACCATCGCCCCTCGGCAACTGTGTTCTCAGTTACCGAGCAAAGGTACAGACCCTCATACACCTGACACTAAAATCCATTCCCGACTCTTCCAAGGTCCAACTCTCCCCTTAAACACATATACCAAAACTACATACGTTCTCCCTTGACTTGACCAACGCCTCTCCGCTCTCGGAGTTCTTCCTTAGCTTAAGACGTAATACTCTACGACCTAGTGGGTTCATAGCCTTCATGCATGACAATACAGTAAATAATTCCCTCTACTCATTTTATCATTTTAAATAAACAACATTTAGAAACAACTCGGGTACCCGTGACCCCATCACTCTTATAACTTCAAAACCCTGCACAACGATTCGAGAATCGTTGGCATGCATCTTCACGTGAACCTCAATCTTGCTCAATTCGAACAATATTATTACGAGAATACTATATTGCATGAAAATCTTTTCGTATGAGACAATTCTGAAAGAATTACCGACACAAAGTAAACCAGTCGGTTCTCACACTCAATTGTATGATATCGAAAGGTCAATAAGCATTTTGGTTATAAGTGAAATGCAGGTAACCATTTTCTTGACCATTTTTGTAACAATTTAACTTATCATTAAAAGTGTGGAATACTTTGCAAATCGTTAACCTCAAAGTTTCAATGTGCGACGTACTGAAATCGCTTTTTCTTTAAACGTGCACTCGTACAAGCTGACTCATTTTGTTCAAAATTGACATTTACATTTTTATTTTAAATCGTGAAAATTTCATGTTACATAAAAGAACGCCATACATGAGACTCTATTTGCAATAGAAGGCTACTCACTCAACGAGGTCAACCGCTTTACTCACGCAACTTATCCTTGATACTCCACTTACGACCAAGGGTCGCCCTCTCGGTCAAGCACTAACTTGATGTACATGCGTTCCACATCTCACTTACTCAACCATTTCACACTATTTTCGCTTTGATCGACTACCTCACTTTCTACTTCTACATGCTTTCAATTCACTATAAGTATCTTATTCCATTTGTCCTGCCAATGAAAAGCTCGACTAAAAAGTCAGGGCTCCATTGATACTTTCAAGGTTTTGACACTGTTCTATCTTACCATCCCAAATGGTCTATCCCATGATTTCCATAACTAGGACTCTCCCGAAACTGGAGTCTTACTCAAACTCAAACGTTCATCCTCTCCGAATCCACGAAGAGCTACCTCTAGACGACTCATAACATTCTTTACAACGTTTCTTCTCTACGATGTCTACATACATCACATCATAATGACTCTTACACGACACTTCCCCAAGCAATGGAGCTCGGTCTATCCCTCAGGGATCTTGCTGACCTATTCCTCCACGTTCTCCCAGCCATAACGCTAAACTGAAAGAAACCGATAGTTAATCCTTGCTACACGTGACACAACAAATTTGCTATAAGTAAGGTATTGTAAGCACGCACATGTACCTGTAAGTTCGTAATTACACTGGCCAGGTGTAATCCCAAACTTACCTTACACGTTTGTCCTTGTCACCTTATTCCTAAGCGCATTTATAGTGATCGTTCCTAGAGGCAATCTTATGTCTCGGCTGTGTTCCTCATCTTACAGTTTAAGTTTAGGTCCGAATGGTCACCTAAATCCCTTAAACTAAGGCTCTGATACCATTTGTAACATCCCAAATTTCATAACAGGCAAACAACCATAAATAAGCATTCGAATTACATAAAACCTTGTCTTTACATCATCAATAATTCATACTAAACAAAATTGACAGCGGAAGTCTCTAAATCCACAGCCGAGAGCTATTCTATAGTCATCATAGCCAAAACTTGAAGTTACTCTAAGCTTCAAGTCCTTCTTATCGCCTCCTAGTTCTTACTCGAAGAACCCTTAACATGCTTACCTGAAAATGGTTTAGTTTTGAAAGCGAGGGTTAGACCAAAAGGTCTAGTGAACTCCCTCCATAAACATTTATCACAGTATAAAGATCATTTCATAAAGAAAATACTTTCACATCTTTCTCATAACATCATCCAAGGTTAAACACGGGGTTCAGGGAATTGCATAAGCTACTCCGATCGAGGCCTAACGGACACCCTCTCGTCTACGCCGGAATCCAAATGGACTCCCCGTTCCTTCATGTAGGAGAAAACGAATTCCAACCTACAAGCTAACCTCCATATGCCCAAGGGATCAGAGATCCCAAGGTACCCTGGCCCCACCGTGCAATCGACTCCACATAGCATACACATACATTTGAAACCATATGCATGAAAACTTTAAACATCTTTCGTTTGTATGTAAACATGTAAATCATGAAAGCATGCATAACTTTTATAAATCAATTCATGCTCGATACAAGAACCATATTCAGTAAAAATGGTACGTCATAAAAAGGAGTGAGAGAACTCACCTTTGATTATCGTAGAACGCACTTCTTATATACCTCCCAGCTAAGCCAGTCGAACACCTAAGGGCATTAGATTCGGATCAGAAAACAGTTCACCCTTCTGTCCGGAGAACTCAATTCGGACACGGCTATTTTCCGGATACAGCTATTTTCTGGATACAGCATTGTCCGGACGTAACATCTTTCCGGACGAGAAATCCGGACACTAGACCTATCCGGGAAAACTACCCGGACACTAAACCTATCCGGAGACCTCAGCCACCCGGATACCCAAAAACACCCGGACACTCTCAAGGGATACTCACCCAGACACTTGCAACCACGTCCGAACACTACTGAACATTAGTGTCCGGACACTACGGCTGTTCGAACCCAGACTTAATAAAAGTGATCATTAACCCAATTTTTGCCATTAGTTTGATTAGATACCTACAAGGGTTCATCCACTAACTCCAAATACCCAATTTAAACCATAATTACTCCCTTAAATCGGTTTATAGGGACAAAAGCCCATAAGACTCATTTTCAAGAAAATATGGTGAAAACTCAAGAATCATCAACATCTGTCTTAAGAATCCAAAACAATAAGAAGGAGAAGCACCACACTAAACAGAAGAACGAATTAGGAAGTATTAACTTGCAGATTCTAGCTTGATTTCTCTTTTCTCTTGATTTCTTCTCAAACCCTTCTTTCTTTCTTTCTTTCTTTTGCTCCCTCTCTTAGCCGCCAAACACCAACACCAAAATACTGAATTGCAGCAAATAGAGGTTGCCCTAGGGATTGGAGTCTTTATATACATTGCACTAATTGCTAAATAGTCCCTCAACTTAACTTTCATTTCTTTCGCAATAGACACAAATCTTATGCATACATGCAAACGAAACCCGGTTGTTACAGATGAACTTAAGGATGCTACTGTGGATGGGGTTGAAAAGATTTATAAGGCAATTGACTTTGATGAGGTTAAGGATGTAGAAGGGGTTGGTGAATCATTGCTTCCTGGAGAAGATTATGTTATTGAAAGGGAAAAGTTAGATGATTTTGACCCATTCTTTGGAGAGGGTTGTAGTGCAGTTAGGAAAGGAAATTATTGGTCCCAGCTATTGAGTAGCAATGGTAACAAGTATTGTAGAGGGGGGGGGGGGTTGAATACAATACACAAATTTTTTCACTTAATTTAATTCTTTTATTGAAAAACTTAAAATCAAGAATTACACATAGACAACTTAAAGATTGTTGCGGAACTATACAGATAAAATCTGCTCAAACAATCTAACACAAAGTCACACAGAGAATAAGAACAATTGTAAAACACTAAGAAAACAATGAACTTCTTTGAGAGAGAAATTTCCAGTACTTGAAAGCTTTGATAGTCTGTAATCTAGTGGTGTTGCAAGGTTGAAGACGACCTCTTTATATAGTGCCTCATGCATTAAATGCATGGACACTTGTCAAGTAGAGATAAGAGAGCAGCAGGTCTTCTGAAAAAGTACTGATATGCACTTTTGTCTTGAAGCGTTGACCTGCTTGTTGAAGTTGATCTTTCTTGAAAGAGATAAGAAATCCAAATAACCTTTTTCTGATCCTCGGATGATGTCTCTATCATTGCAAGATATCCCAAATATATTTTGCAATTAAAGTAGAATATACCTGCTGTTTGACCGAAGATGTTTTTCAAAAGATATCTTTAAGAATTATTTCTCAAGAATTCTTCAAGTGATCCTGCCGATCAAACCATGTCTTCAACTTTTACTTGGCTTCAACATTTTCTTGTTGAATCTTCAAGGGATCCTGCCGATCATGTCTTCAAGATTTTCCTTGCACTTCAAGTGTACTGGCCTAAGACTTTAGGAAGTCTTCAAGTAGCAGCTTAACCTTTGGTTGAGAAGTCCATCTTCAATCCGCTTTGAAGATACACTTATGCTTTGTTTTTATATATTTAAACTGCTTGTAAAGAACCTAAAAATTATTCTAAGTATGAACTGTGTAAAAATGAAAGGGGTGTCGAAGAGAGAAATAGAGAGAAATACAGAGAGAGGTGTCGAAGAGAGAGAGAGAAAGGTGTCCACATTCGTTCAAAGAATTAAAGGTAGGAAAAGGCAACAAGTGAAAGGACAAAAATGCCCTCGTGTGCGTAGCACGTGGGGGGAGGGTAACGGCAGAAGGCAAACGGTGTTAGGGTCGTGGACTGAAACCGTTGCAAAGTGTCATACGTCAGGGTTAAAAGTGAGAAAATAAACTTTAGGGACCAAATCCGTTGAAAAGTGTAAACGTTAAGGACCAAAATTGAACTTTACTCCTTTTTGCCCTTTTAGGCATCTTCTTATCTATATTATATTATAAATCATTTAAGAAAAACTCTTAAAAATAATCCATAAAGCCTTATGTACTACTATTTAATGCTAATTACTTAAATCTCTTAATGCTAATTACTTAAAATCTTTTAAAACAACTAACAAAGTTTTATGTACCACTGTTAATGCTAATTACTTAATTAGTCCTTATCTCTAACTCCCTACAAATTCTCGAAAGGTAAACCCCTAAAAAAGCATCATTCTTTAATCCTCATTAGTTACCTAATTAATCCTTCTCTTAACCCCTTTCAAATCCTCAAATCATGAACCCCATCAAAAAGCGTCATTCTTTGTACAAATTTATAAAAAAAAATTCTCAAAACTACACAAAATCGTTTTATAAAATCGACAATGATAAAAAGTAAACCAAACATTAAAATCAAGATATATCGTGCTGCGTTGCACGACTACCCTTCTAGTTTTAATCTATAAGCTTAAAAATTGTATGCATGGCACATTTAGGCATTGTTTGGCAAAAAAAAAACTAGCTTATTTTTGGGGTACATGTTTGGATGATCATAAACTAGCTTTTTGAAAAGCTACTTGGAGTAGCTTATGAGTAGTTTTTTGTTAATATTCCAATTATGCCCTCATTAATATTAACTATTATTTATTAACTATTTTTTTAATATATCTTTTTTGGTCATTTAAATGCTTATAAGTTTCTTTTTGCCAAACGTGACTTTTTCATCAGCTACCTTATCAGCTACCAGGTACCAGCTAGCTTATCAGTCAACAGCTAGCTTATCAGCTACCAGCTAGCTTATAAGTCATAAGCTCAGCTAGTTTGCCAAACATAGCCTTAGTTATCCGCTTTTATTACCGAACAAACCAGCATGCAAACGCAGAAAAGGATAGTTGCTTTCTTACTGCAAGCCCAAATTTGGAAAACAATGTTTTAAATTAGCACATCGAATGCGTTAATGAAGTCCGATTACGAATGAAGCGTTGGATTAATGGTTGGGGCTTAGCATGAAGCCCCAAATAATTAGTGTTTTCTTCTTCTTAGGCCACACGTAGCGGCTCGGGCTTCTTGCTCGGGCTTGCTGCAGGCTTCTTGCACAACCGGTACGGGGTGGCCGGGCTTGGGTGCGGGCTTCCCCACTCGGGTTCCCAAACCCGCTCGAGCTTTCCCATTTATTTATTTTTCAAAAATTTGAATTCCAACGGTTTGGAAACAGCTATTTTGGGTTTTTTAATTTTTTTTTCAATTTAATCACACTATATATATTAACCCTCAACCCTTATATTTTTCACACCTCTCAAACTCTCTCAAATTCTCTCAAACTCTCTCAATATGGATTCGCCACAACCCGGTTCATCGACCGCATCAGCATCATCCATAGACACCGACGAGTTCTTGAATCTACAAAGGGAAGTTTTTGTAGGCTTGGTTCAAGAGACTGCACAATTAACTTATGGTAGCACCGCTTCATCTTCAAGAAGAGAGAGGGCCACAAACATAGAAAGTGGTCGAGTAGATGCAAACCAGCGGCTTATACGGGACTACTTTGGCAACAACCCGGTTTATACACCGGATATGTTTAGGCGGCGGTTCAGGATGAGGAGGCAACTATTCGAACAAATAGTTGAAGATTTACAAGGACAATATCCATATTTTACATTTCGGTTGGACGCCGCTCATCAACAAGGTTTTTCTCCGCTACAAAAGTGTACTTCCGCTATTCGGCAATTGGCGTATGGAATAGCTGCTGACTCACTTGACGAGTACATCCGTATAGGAGAGAAAACGTCACGAGATTGTCTGCACAAATTCTGTACATGTATTACTGAACTGTATGGTCAAAAATATTTACGCAAGCCTACTTTTATTGATATTCAAAAGTTGTACGCCGCACATGAAGCTAAACACGGATTTCCCGGCATGCTCGGAAGCTTAGACTGTACTCATTGGGCGTGGGAAAATTGTACGGTAGCATGGCAAGGTCAATTCATGAGAGGTGATCATGAGCACCCGGCAATCATGTTAGAAGCAGTGGCCTCTCAAGATTTATGGATCTGGCACGCATTATTTGGTGTTGCCGGTTCCAACAACGACATTAATGTTCTGAATCAGTCGCCCATCTTCAACGATGTATATGATGGAAAAGCACCCGAGTGCCCTTTTGAGGTCAATGGAGTCACCTACAAGCACGAATATTATCTAACGGATGACCCCAAACGACAAAAGTTCAAGTCCGCGCAAGAAGCGGCACGTAAAGATGTTGAACGAGCTTTTGGCGTTCTTAAACAACGTTGGCATATACTTCATAACCCGGCACACAGTTGGCATCCGACAAGATTGACCACAATTATGTACGCTTGTGTCATATTACACAATATGATACTCGAAGACGAAGACCATGCTATTTGTGGTGACGTGGAAAACGACTTTTTCACGGATGATGAAGTAAGCCAAATCAGTGAGGCACAACGCGCGGTAAATGTTCGAGAAGTCAAAAACCGGGAGACTCATAATAACTTTCGGTCGGATTTGGTCGACCATATTTGGCGTATCCAAGTTCCCCACAATGACGGCAAGTAGATTTTTAAATTTATTTTGTAATTTTTAATTTTATTTTGTAGTTTTTAATTTTTTAATGAATGATATGAATTTTAATTTTTATTATTTATCTTATTTTTATTTATTAAAAAATATATAAATATTTTTATTTTGTTAAATAATTAAATGTATAAATAAAAGAATAAAAAAATGAGGTGGCATTTAGGGCTTTTGGGCTTTTTGCAAACGGGTACTCCACTTTTGGGTTTGGATTGGGTTTATAGAAAAGCTGATGTGGCGCTGTGGGCTTTTGGCTTTTTGCAAACGGGTACGGATGGTCTAAGTATATAATATATTTATACGTCAAATTAAACATACACATTGGGTTGGATTCCGGTGAGAAGTGGTTATCAATTGTTGGATGAGAAATGAACGAACATTATGATGAGATGCACCGAGATAAAATGCACCAGATCAATTCCCTTTTAAGTCGCAATTAATGGGAGGATATTTGGTTAAAAGTGATCAACGGTTTAAAAATATTTGTCACACTTCTCACATGATCCCATGCGCATTAGGTTATTTATTTATTTATTGGTAAAATGACATAACTATCCTTAAATAACTGTTAGAATATATTGTATTTAATGTATATTTCATATTTATGGCTGATTAGAATCGCTGTATTTTTGGTATAGATTAGATAGTTTTGTTGCTGATTTGTAGGAGTAGATTGATCTCCTGTATGTGTATTTATATCCTATTCTCTGTTAATGGAAAGGGGGGAGAAACCACACCATTTTACATGGTATCAGAGCCCTAGAGGACTTCTTTTGTTTTTCCTTTGGCTATCTTTTCTCTTATGCTCTTCTCTCTACCACATGACAAACTCGTCATCCTCCACAAATTCCTCTTCTGCTCGAATGGCAAACACATCGTCCTTTCATCCGGCTCTTGCAGTCTCCAATATTCGCAACCATGTTTCCATTACCCTTGAAATGGAAAATGTTCAATACGCGACATGGGCAGAACTATTCAAGATTCATGCCAGATCTCATAAGGTGATACATCACATTATCAAACCCGAGACAAATACCGTGAAAGAACCAACAACTGATGAGGAAAAAGAGCTTTGGTCTACACTAGATGCCACAGTTCTCCAATGGATCTATGCGACGATTTCGCAGGATCTGTTGCACACTATTCTTGAACCCGACACCACTGCAATGGAGGCTTGGAACCGGCTCAGAGATATATTTCAGGATAATAAGAATTCCCGAGCAGTTAATTTGGAACAAGATTTCTCTCACACGACAATGGAGGATTTTCCAAATGCATCGGCTTACTGTCAGCGGCTTAAGGTGCTTGCCGATCAACTTAAAAATGTAGGCGCTCCAGTATCCAATGATCGTCTCGTACTCCAAATGGTTGCCGGACTCACTGAGGCGTACAACGGCGTTGGCACTCTCCTTCGTCAAACGAACCCATTGCCTCCATTTTATCAAGCAAGGTCTATGCTCATACTTGAAGAAGCCGGTCTAACCAAGAAAACCGCAACCACCCAACCATCGGCCGCAATGGCAGCCGTAGCTCACAATGACGATCAACCACGGTACACTTCTGACTCATTTTCTTCTTATACTCATAATGGTGGTCGTCGTAACGGCCATATGGGAAATCGTGGGGGTAATGGCAGCCGCAGTCGCGGTTCTCGTGGTGGTCAGCGGGGCGGCAGGTCGGCTCGTGGTGGCCACCAGTCTGGTGGTAGTACTCAGTTCAATGGGGGGCGTTTCCGGCCTCAATTCAACCCTAGTTGGACTTGGCCTTGGATGCAATGGGCTGTCCCTCCTTGCCCCTACCCGACTACTCCCTGGTCCAGGCCTCTCACGGTCCAGCCTACATCACAGATGGGTCTTCTTGGCCCACGTCCTCAACAACAGCAGCAAGCTTACTCGGCCACTCCACCGCCAACCCAACAGTCCGCTCCAACTCCTACGGATATTGAAGCAGCAATGTATACCCTTGGTCTCACACCCCCGGATGCAAACTGGTATATGGATACGGGAGCTACGTCTCACATGACTTCAAATTCAGGTATTCTCACATCCTATTCTAATTTCGATAAGAATAATGGTATAATTGTAGGTAATGGCATGTCTTTTCCAATTCATGGTTATGGTCACACACATATTCCTCCTTTTCGCCTTCAAAACGTTCTTCACGTTCCTAATATTGTTAAAAATCTAGTATCTGTTCGGAAACTAACGAAAGATAATCATGTTTCGGTCGAATTTGACCCGTTTGGTTTTTCTGTTAAGGATTTTCGGACGGGGATCCGCCTGCTGAGATGTGACAGCCATGGTGATCTCTACCCTGTCCAACCTTCCACCAACACGCCTCCTTCCAGCTTTGTTGCGTTGTCTTCGACCATATGGCATCAACGTTTGGGTCATCCAGGCAAATCGGTTTTTCATTCTCTTAGGCAAAATAATCACATTTCGTGTTCCACCACGAAATGTTCGAGTGATTGTGCGTCATGTCGATTTGGTAAACAAATAAAGTTACCATTTTACCCATCTACTTCATGTACTGTAATGCCATTTGACATTCTTCATTGTGATGTATGGACCTCTCCAGTTTTGAGTACTATGGGTCACCGGTATTATCTTTTGATTTTGGATGATTATACTAAATACTTGTGGACTTTTCCGTTAACTCATAAATCCCAAGTTTTTTCTACGATCAAAACGTTTCACGCCTTAATCAAGACTCAATTTGAACGTACAATTAAAACCCTCCAATGTGACAATGGGAAGGAATTTGACAACTCGTTATTTCGTGAATTTTGCCAGCTTAATGGTCTTTCTATTCGTCTGTCGTGTCCATACTCCTCCTCTCAAAATGGTAAAGCTGAACGCACTATTCGAACCGTAAATAACATGGTCCGCACTTTTCTTACTCACGCTTCAGTACCACCTACTTTTTGGCCTCACGCCTTACAACACACCACTTATATTCTTAATATTCTTCCTCATAAATCCATCTCGTTTCAAACAACTCTTATGCGGCTTTTCCAAAAACACCCAACATATTCTCATCTTCGGGTTTTTGGTTGTTTATGTTACCCCTTAATCCCTTCCACGTTAATTAATAAGTTGCAACCCCGAACTACCCCGTGTGTGTTTCTTGGTTTTCCATCCAACCATCGTGGATACAAGTGTTTCGATCTTTCCACACGACGTCTTATTATTTGTCGTCATGTCCATTTTGAGGAAACCAAATTTCCGTTCTCTACACTTCACTCTAACTCAACTTCCCAATACGATTTTTTGGATGATGGCTTAAGCACATACAACCTTCGTCATCTAATTTCTAATACAAACACCTCATCCTCTTCTCAACCTAGTCTCCTCCCTCCTGACGCTCCTTCCGTTTCTGTCTCTCCTCCGGCTCCACAAACAATCACATCCGACAACATGGGTTCTGATCCTTCCGCTCGTTCCTCACAACCCATTATCGAGCAGCCACCCCCTACGACTTCTAGTCCTATTTCTCGTCGTCCTGTCACACGTAGCCAAACGGGGGTCTTTAAACCAAAACACATTCTAAACCTTTCCGCAACTATTTCTCGATCTCCTTTACCTCGAAATCCTATTTCTGCCCTCCGTGACATGAATTGGAAACAGGCCATGACTGATGAATATAATGCCCTTATTTCGAATGGAACGTGGGAATTAGTTCCCCGACCGCCTAATGTCAATGTGATACGCTCCATGTGGATTTTTTCCCATAAAGAACGGTCAGATGGTACTCTTGAGAGACATAAAGCTCGTCTTGTTGGTGATGGCAAGACGCAACAAGTTGGGGTTGATTGTGGTGATACATTTAGTCCTGTTGTCAAACCAGCTACGATACGAACTGTTCTCACTTTGGCTCTCTCCAAAGCTTGGTCAATCCACCAATTGGACGTTAAAAATGCGTTTTTGCATGGGAACTTGCATGAGACTGTTTACATGCACCAGCCTTTGGGTTTTCGCGATACCAGGTTTCTGTCTCATGTTTGTCTCTTGAAAAAATCATTATATGGCCTGAAACAGGCACCCCGCGCGTGGTATACACGGTTTGCCGATTTTCTCGCAACAATCGGTTTTATTCACAGCACATCTGATCACTCATTGTTCATTCTAAAGCAGGGTACTGACATGGCATATTTATTGCTCTATGTCGATGATATCATACTCACTACGTCGTCTGAGACACTTCGCGTATCCATTATCCATCGTCTTAGTAAGGAGTTTGCTATGAAGGATCTTGGTCCTATTAGCTATTTCTTGGGGATCGCTGTAAGTAGACATTCCGGGGGTCTCTTCTTATCCCAGCAAAAATATGCGTTGGAAATTATTGAACGTGCAGGTATGGTTTCGTGCAAGCCTTCGGCCACTCCGGTTGACACTAAACCCAAACTGAGTGCCTCGGGGTCTAACCCATATTCTGATCCTTCACAATACCGTAGTCTGGCGGGGGCTCTTCAATATCTCACCTTCACTCGTCCTGACATCACCTACGCGGTTCAGCAAGTATGTCTCTTTATGCATGACCCTCGTGAGATACATATGCATGCGTTAAAACGCATAATTCGATATCTGCAGGGGACTGTTAATCGTGGTCTTCATTTGTATCCATCACAGTCACCTACCCTTCGTGCCTATACCGATGCTGATTGGGGTGGGTGTCCGGACACTCGTCGTTCCACTTCCGGCTATTGTGTGTTCATGGGCGACACCCTTCTTACGTGGTCCGCCAAACGACAAGCTACTCTGTCTCGGTCAAGTGCGGAGGCTGAATATCGAGGTGTGGCCAACGTGGTCTCGGAATCGTGTTGGCTTCGAAATCTTCTGTTAGAATTGCATTGTCCTGTTCAAAAAGCTACCTTGGTACATTGTGACAATGTAAGTGCAATCTATTTATCGGGTAACCCGGTCCAACATCAACGGACCAAACATGTTGAAATGGATATCCACTTTGTCCGTGAGAAGGTCTCCCGTGGTCAAGTTTGGGTTCAACATATACCGTCCAGATTTCAAATCGCCGATATTTTCACAAAAGGGTTACCATTGGTCCTGTTTGAGGAATTTCGAGACAGCCTCAACGTTCGTCATCCTCCCGATTCGACTGAGGGGGAGTGTTAGAATATATTGTATTTAATGTATATTTCATATTTATGGCTGATTAGAATCGCTGTATTTTTGGTATAGATTAGATAGTTTTGTTGCTGATTTGTAGGAGTAGATTGATCTCCTGTATGTGTATTTATATCCTATTCTCTGTTAATGGAAAGGGGGGAGAAACCACACCATTTTACAATAACTACGACATTCTTATTTGCACTTGATACCATTTCAAGGTATTTTGTTAATTTGATTTAGGGACCAAAATAATATTACAAGATCGATTGTTTTAACAATTGTTGTTTTAACCACAAGGGTTGTGGTGTACTGGTTAAGACCATGGGGGTAGGCATGGCAACGGGGCGGGTATGGGGCGAGAACCCCCATCCCCGGCCCCGGCCCCGACCCCGGTTTGTAATACCCTCCCCCTCCCTCGGCCCCGGCCCCGCCCCGGTTTGTGACACCCTCCCCTGGCCCCGGTCAAACCCCGGTCAACCCCCTAAACCCTTAATAACTAATAAAATATATAACTTTTTTAATATATATATATTTAATAAAAATATACATTTTTTTAATATATATATATACTGGGTCCGGGGCGGGTCGGGGGATGGGCATCCCGGCCCCGTCCCCGTCCCCGGTTTTCTGAAATGGGGAATCCCCGGCCCCGGCCCCGGTCGGGGCGGGTGGACCGGGTTTCGGGGCGGGTCGGGGCAATTTGCCATGCCTACCTGCGGGATGTGGTGAAATATTCCATCTGCTCAGGGTTCTAATCCAGTCGTACACAACAATTGTGGTTACTGAGGTTTAATAAGGGCTAATGTTTTACAGCCATAATTTGCCAAGGGATTAGTCTAGACTTAGCCTAGGACACCCTTCCCAAAAAAAACCATTATTGTTTTGTAACGATATAACTATTAAAGTAATAATTGTTCAAATTACTAATTTCAAATACTTTTTAAGAAAAAAAAATCAAGAGTGAATTACATCTTACATCCTTTAACATTTGGCGTTTCTGACAAATCATGTTCCTATATAGAAAAATTAATAAGTTGGATCCACATGGTTGCATTTTTATACGAACAAGTTCTAATTCCATGACAAGGACCTAAGTCGTTAATTTTGGATAAGGTTCATCTAGGCTTTGCCTAGACTACATCCTTGGCAATTTGGAAACAAATAGACAACGCGGCCGTCTGAGACTAAGCCTGACCACAGAATGCTGACGTCTGGACTTGAACCCGGGGTGGATGGGATATTCCACCACATCCCCCAAGCCCTTGCCAACACGCCACCACCCATGTGGTTCATTAAATGCTAGCCTTAGATGGTAAAAAAATCATATTGAAGAATACTTTTAGTTAAAGTTTTCACGAATCTCATAAATTTTGGAGTTCACAAATGATAACCCAAATGATAAACTAGAGAGAGAGAGAGTCGGACAGAGAGAATAAATTCAATTGAAAATCAATTTTCGGTTGTGAATCGAAGAACAAAAGAGAATGCAACACGTGCCAGCAGGTGACTCTTGTATAGTAGTGAATAATATATAATTCATAATTCATGTATTATTCATTATGAAACGTGTATTATTTATCATAAATGACATGTGAAGGAGTGGGCATGTGGTGGCGTACGCTCTCCTTCATCCCTCAGTTCACTACTGAAAATTGTTAGAACTTGGATACACGAATTGAAATTCGTAACACACAATTAAGAATCAAATGGAAATACTGAATTTATTTATATGTATATGTATCCGAAATTTACATACAAACAGAAATACATAATCAAAAGTTTAAGAAAAGATGACTACCTCGATTTTCTTGATCACAAAGTTGAAGAAGATCGTTATTTGGATTGAGGCCTGCCAAGCAGTGTCCTTAGACAGAAATTCGTCCCTCATACCGTATCGATTGGACGTCTATCTAGAGAATACAACAACCCGTTCAAGAATCGAACTCTCGAACCCGATGAATCAAACTATGCTTCCATGATGAAGAACAATGAAGAACTTTGAGAGAATTTAAGAGAATATGTGTTTTTTTATCATAATCTGTTACATATGCTTCCTATTTATACTAGATCAACCGGTGCCAATGAACCATTGTAACTGTTCGGTTATGGCGGTTGGAGGATGAAAAGTCACACCTTTTCATATGAAAAATCACACCTTTTCATATGAAAAGTCACACATTTTCATCTTTGCCCTATTTACATATCTAGTACTTGAGGTATGATTGAGATTATCCCAACAATACCCCACATTTTCTATTCAAACTCTAACAATACCCCACATTTGAATAGAAAATAAGATATTCTCAAAGTATTTATTGTTCTTATTCAGGAAATAAACATGAAATGCATCAGAAAAAGGTGTCTAGGTGACTTGAACCGTTCTTAGTGAGTATTCATCGGACCTACTTTGTGGGTAGTGACGAAGAGTCTTGAACTAACCACGTTTTGTAGTAAGTCAAGGCAATGAATATCACATATCGTGTTTATGCATAGTTGACTCTTACCGTTGTGTTCATTTCGGTCGTGAACAATCCTTTCTTCATGAGAATTTTAGAAGACGTTGCCATATCCGTCTTCAAAGATGCGACCCCACATCAATCTCATATAGGTAATACTGATCAAGAACATTCCGTAGTGTTCCACCAATAAGCTATCAGTATTATTAAGAATAAGAATTCAACCCTTAAATCATCAACGGAAAATACACTAAATAAACATCATAGGAATAGGCGTACATGTGTATTCAGTCTTGAGTTTTCCTCAACTAGTTGTCCTATTGAACCTAGACCATGGGATCTCCAATGTTTCTAGGTTAGGTTTCCGCCGAGTAGAACTCATTGGATTGGCTTTAAGCCCATTCCCCTCGATGTATAAGAGAGTTGTTCTCTATTAAGGCCCTTTGTCAAAGGATCTGCGATATTTTCCTTTGACTTTACATAATCGATGGAAATTATTCCATTCTTAAGCAAGTCTCGTATTGTTTTGTGGTGACGCCTGATATGTCTCGATTTGCCGTTATAAATTTGATTCTTTGCTCTTGTAAGAGCGGCCATACTATCACAATGTATGCAAACGGCGGTAACAGGCTTAGGCCACAAGGGAATACCCTCTAGGAAGCTTTTAAGCCATTCTGCCTCTTCAGCAGCTTTATCTAGGGCTACGAATTCGGCTTCCATGGTGGACCGTGTATTCACGGTTTGCTTTGAAGATTTCCAAGATATGGCTGCACCACCAAGTGTAAACACATAGCCACTTGTGGACTTACTTTCAGAATGATTGGAAATCCAGTTTGCATCACAATATCCTTCTAGTACGGGGGGATATTTGGTATAGTATAACCCATAGTTCATTGTGTATTTGAGATATCGAAGCACTCTTATAAGTGCATACCAATGATCCTTACTTGGGTTATGTGAGTATCGACTAAGTCTACTCACGGTATTTGCTAGATCCGGTCTCGTACAATTCATAATGTACATCAAACTCCCAAGCACTTGAGTGTATTCCAATTGAGATACACTATCTCCTTGATTCTTCTTGAGTTGGCTAGAAGGATCAAAGGGAGTGACTACCGGTCTATCAGCATAGTGACCAAATTTCCTAAGTACTTTCTCAACATAGTGAGATTGAGTCAGAATGTAACCGTTAGGATCTCTTTGGATCTTAATCCCAAGAATTACATCTGCTACTCCAAGATCCTTCATGTCAAACGAGGAGTGCAACATCTTCTTGGTTTGATTGATTACATCCAAGTTGGTCCCCATGATTAGCATATCATCCACATATAGACATATTATGACACATGCGTTCTTGCTTTGTTTCACATATACGCATTTGTCACACTCATTAATTTGGAAACCATTTGATAGTAGAGTGTGATCAAACTTCTCATGCCATTTCTTTGGGGCTTGTTTAAGTCCATATAAAGACTTAACAAGTTTGCATACTTTGTTCTCTTGGCCTCTTACAACAAAACCTTCCGGTTGTTGCATATATATTTCTTCATCTAATTCACCATTTAAGAAAGCAGTTTTCACATCCATTTGATGTATTTGTATGTTGTGAATTGCTGCTATAGCCATCAATGTCCTAATGGACGTGATTCGTGTTACCGGTGAATAGGTGTCAAAGAAATCTTGACCTTCCTTTTGGCGGTAACCTTTTGCAACTAATCGAGCTTTATATTTCTCTATAGTGCCATCAGGTCTTAGTTTCCGCTTGAAGATCCATTTATGGCCAATTACCTTGTGACCCGGTGGTAAATCCACCAATCTCCATGTGTTATTCTGAACAATGGAGTCTATCTCGCCTTGAATAGCCTCTTTCCAATAAGGTGCCTCCGATGAATCCATGGCGGCTTTATAGGATTGAGGTTCTTCATCGACAACGAATGTCATGAAGTCGGGTCCAAAGTCTTTAGCAATTTTTCCCATTTTACTTCTTCTAGGCTCCAAGTTTTCTTCTTGAGCCTTCGATGTACCTTCTTCATTTGGGTTCTCAACACTATCGGTATTCTCTACTTCACATACTCTCTTCCTTGGATTAGAGATTTCTTTCCCTTTATCCTTGTAAGGAAATATGTGTTCAAAGAATTCAGCCTCAATTGATTCCATAATTGTGTTGTTGTGGATATCTTCATTGTTTGACTTATAGACCAGAAATCTATAAGCAGCACTATTACTTGCCGGACCAAGATATACACAATCAATGGTCTTCGGTCCAAGTTTTGTCCTTTTGGGTAAAGGTACTTGAACCTTTGCTAGGCAACCCCACACTTTCATCCTTTTGTAGGAAGGAAGTTTTCCTTTCCATAGTTCATAAGGTGATTTATCGCTCTTTTTATGAGGAATTCTATTAAGTATCATATTTGCAGTTAAGCATGCTTCACCCCACAAACTATGTGGTGCTCCCGAAGTAATCAACATTGAATTGATCATGTTTTTCAATGTTCTATTTTTCCTTTCGGCTACTCCATTTTGTTGTGGAGTATAGGGAACCGTGGTTTGGTGAACTATGCCATGATGAGAACAAAATTCTGCAAAGTTCTTAGACTCATACTCTCCTCCTCTATCGGATCTCAGAATTTTTATTCTTTTATCAAGTTGATTTTCAACTTCAGCCTTGTATGTCTTAAACATATTCAAAGCTTCATCTTTGGTATGTATTATGTATACATAACAATATTTACTGCAATCATCAATAAATGAAACATAATAGTTCTTTCCTCCACGTGTGGGTGTGGCTTTATAATCACATAAATCGTTGTGGATTAGTCCAAGTATTTGATTAGACTTTTCAACGGATTTGTGTGGGTGGCTTGAATATTTAGATTCAACACATACCTCACATTTTGTCTTGTTATCCATGGAACACTTGGGTAATAACCCAAGTCTTGTCATCCTTTGTAAGGATCGGAAGTTTACATGTCCTAGACGGGAATGCCATAAGGAAGAAGAGTCAAGCATGCACATAGAAGCAGAGCTAGAGCCTGCGGTTTTATTGCTATTTACAACATTTACAATATTTACATCATCATTGTTCATCACACTGAGTTTAAAGAGCCCCTCATTTAGGTAGCCCTTACCAACATACATCCCACCCTTAGTAATCACAAATTTATCAGATTCAAACACCATCTTGAATCCTTTGTTACTAAGTGTGGGTCCAAAAATCAAGTTCTTTGTAATAGCCGGTACATGCAAGACATTGGTGAGCACAAGTTCCTTCCCCGATGTAAGCTTGAGATTCACCTTCCCCTTCCCTTCAACTTTCGCGGTCGTGGCATTACCCATATACATGGGTTCTTCATCATCAACTTTTTGGTATGTAGCAAACATGTTCTTGGAGTTACAAATGTGTTTGGTGGCACCGGTATCATCGCACCAATCGGTCACGTTTGTAACCATAAAAGCCTCAATTACTCCAACGAATTGATTTGGAGCATTGACCACGTTGGCTTGATGGGGGTTTCCACCGGCACCTCCTCCTCCGGCGCCTCCTCCTCCGGGACCACCATGGTTTCTCCTATGGCGGCAATCCTTCGCTCGATGCCCCGTCTTGCCGCATACCCAACAACTCATCACAGGCTTCTTGAAAGGCCTTCGTTGTACCGATAGTGGGTTTGAAGCATTGAGATTTTGCTTGAAACCCATCGCCTTTCCCTTTCCTTTTTGGAACTTTGACTTTGATGAGTTTCCGGTAACCATGTTTGCATTTGGTTCCAACGAGATTGCATCCGCCTTCTCGTTCATCCGGTTGTCCTCCTCCACCCGCAATTTGAGTATCAATTGCTCAAAACTCATATCCTCGGACAAATGTTTAAGATAGAGTTTAAAATTTTTCCAGGATGGAGGTAACTTATCAATTATTGAACCAATAACAAAGTTAGAGTTGATGCCCATACCTTCGACTTCCAATTCATGGACCAAGATTTGCATTTCTTCTACTTGTTTCACGACCGGTTTGGAATCCGTCATCTTATAGTTTAGGAATTTGCCCACGATAAATCGTTTGGAACAAGCGACTTCCGTCTTGTACTTTGATTCCAACGACTCCCAAATTTCTCTTGCCGTGGTGAAGGATGAATATATGTCATAAAGACCATCATCCAAACCATTAAGAATAAAATTCCGACAATTATATTCGTTGGCGTTCCAAATATCCAAGGATCGTTGGAACATAGCCAATTCAATTTGGGATGATGCGTTTTCTCCTTCTCCAACCGGCGGTGTCAGTGCTTGATCGGTAAGCACGTTAGACACTTTCAAAGTTGTCAAGTAGAAGAGCATCTTTTGTTGCCATCTTCTAAAATCGGAACCCTTAAATTTTTCGGGTTTCTCCACACTCGATTTCAACGAGGAAGAGTTTTCCATCGTCAACGAAATTTCTGTCTAAGAGTGTTAGAACTTGGATACACGAATTGAAATTCGTAACACACAATTAAGAATCAAATGGAAATACTGAATTTATTTATATGTATATGTATCCGAAATTTACATACAAACAGAAGTACATAATCAAAAGTTTAAGAAAAGATGACTAACTCGATTTTCTTGATCACAAAGTTGAAGAAGATCGTTATTTGGATTGAGGCCTGCCAAGCAGTGTCCTTAGACAGAAATTCGTCCCTCGTACCGTATCGATTGGACGTCTATCTAGAGGATACAACAACCCGTTCAAGAATCGAACTCTCGAACCCGATGAATCAAACTATGCTTCCATGATGAAGAACAATGAAGAACTTTAAGAGAATTTAAGAGAATATGTGTTTTTTTTATCATAATCTTTTACATATGCTTCCTATTTATACTAGATCAACCGGTGCCAATGAACCATTGTAACTGTTCGGTTATGACGGTTGGAGGATGAAAAGTCACACATTTTCATATGAAAAGTCACACCTTTTCATCTTTGCTCTATTTACGTATCTAGTACTTGAGGTATGATTGAGATTATCCCAACAAAAATTGGTTTTCATAGCGCATATTTCATGGTTTTTTCAATTTACATGTACTTGAATAACTTAGAAAAATAAAGAAGAAACATGAGGTGTGTTTTGATGGCGTTGTTTTGGGTTATGATCGATCATCATCAGGCTTAGAATCCAAATTGATGCTTTTCGTTCGTTGAATGCCGCTAGGAGTACGGTGGAGCCGGCACCGGAAAGAACCTGCATGGGTGGTCGGAGAACATAAGCAGTTGTATTTCACCATACTACCTTGTCTTGCTAACCCTCCCATCGACGGTGGTGATGTCACCTGAATCTCTTCCACCTCCACCTTCAACTCCTCCTTTGCCGCCATGGATTATATATATATATATATATATCAACTGTTAAACAAGATTTATATGGTAGAAATTATTTATAAAACATATATAAATATAAATTAAATTGTTTTTAATTAAATTGAGAAATGAAATGAAAGATTGAGATGGGTTTTTTGTACCTGAAGATGAGAGACTGAAAATTTGCAATTGGTGAGTGGTGGGTGAGCATCTAAAGATTTAAAGACAGTGGAGATATGGAAGATAAGAGAAAAAGTGATCATGCATTCAATAATGTCTCATTTCATCCCCATAAAATAATAACCATGAATTACTTTTGTTTTATTTATTTATTAATTTATTTAAATCATATGAATCTTGATAAGGTGCCTTTTTTGGGTTGGTCTTTATTCTTAGCAAAATTTTAGTTTGTGTGCTTTAATGTTGTTTCAAATATTGTAAGTATATTTAGGAGTAAATGTTTACTTAGATGCATTTAGTGGCTATTTGTTTACCTCTTAATAGTTCCATTAAGAGTGAACCTCTGAATCCTTGTGAATCTTGTTTGGAAAAAAAAAATTGTCTCTTAATGGTTTAAAACCCTTTGAATGATTTAGCATCTTCAACCTTCCTTAACCATTCATCACCCTAATTTCATTCTAAACAATTACTAAACAACCATATTTCATTTTGCGCTATATTATAAAAGCCTCTTATTCATTCTGACTAATTAATCATTTTGCACCAAACTATTCAACAACTGCCCAAACAGCCTCTTAGCTTATTAAGTAAGGAATGGCAATGATCGAGCTTGTTACTTGTTTTGTAAATAAAATAGACTATATATATTATATATAATTGGTTGATAATTTGTTTAATTTTGTTGTTTAATTAAAATATTTTGAAAATTTATAAGATATATTTAAAATATATATATATATATATATATAAAATAAGGGAAACACGTGTCTGAAAATTGCAAGCAGTCACGGGGAGAAATAATTAAGATGGAGAAATAATGCTTCAACCACTCCAATCAATTCATTATAATTATTTTTCAAATATATAAATAAATTTTTGTTTTTGTTTCTTTCAATTTAAATCTCTTTTAGGCCATCCACACATCTGCAAGATCATACTCCTTTTTAAAATGTCACATCAGCTTTGCAATAACATCTTTCATACACATGCAAGACCAAACTCCTTTTTAAAGTAATAAATTATAACATAAATAATATGAATAATTATAATATAAATAATATAGATAATTATAATATAACTAATAATTTGATGTTTACGTTTATTAATGTACTTTTAATTTAGTAGTTTAAATAAAAAACATTGCATAAAAATATCATTTTTAAAAATAAAGCGTGGGTAAATTTTTTAATAAAATATTAAAAAAAATAATGTTCAAATAAACTAATAAATGAATTAAATTTAATAAAAATATTAATAATTAATGTTTAAACAAACAAATTAATTAATTAAATTAAATAAAAATACATTTGTTTAATATATAAGAGCATCCACAATGCATTAGGCCATCCTCAGCGCATAACAAAAAGCCATCAAGCCCTCAACGCCACATCAGCTAAGCCCTCAAGCCCTAAAGACCCGCAACACATAACTAAAAGCCCTCTTGCCACCTCATTTTTTTTAATTCTTTTATTTATACATTTAATTATTTAACAAAATAAAAATATTTATATATTTTTTAATAAATAAAAATAAGATAAATAATAAAAATAAATATTCATATCATTCATTAAAAAATTAAAAATTACAAAATACAAAACACTACCAATTATGAAATTTTTTAATTTGCTCTTTTCTCGTTAAAGTAACCCTCAAAACGTCTCCCGTAAGGTGCTCATTCGGGGTCATGAAAAACGCGAAGTCTTTCTCAAATCGTTTTTCTCGTTCGTGTTCCAACCTTTGAAGTTCAAGATCGAGTTTTTTCATTTTATATTCCATTGTATCATCAATCTTGTCGTTGAACGTTGTCAACAACTGAGTAACACTTTCGTTCGTATTCGTCCCGGACGTATTACTCGTTGATGTTTTTTTTGCCTTGTTTCTCCCGATGGGTCGTTGAAGTTGCTCGATGAAGTTGTCGTCATCGTCATCATCGGAAGGTTTGGTACGTTTTGAACCCCGCGATGAAGTTGTCGTCATCGTTGGAACGGCTCCCCATTTTGGACATTTTTTTAGGACTTCCCAAACTTGTTCTTTAGAGAAAGCAAACCCTTGTTGTGCTTGGTGTAACGACCGTACTATTTTGAGAAGTTTTATTGGGCTTGTGTCAAGTTTTAAATAAAAGAGGAAATGGAGGGACTAGTTGGTAATTTTGGGTTAGAGTATAAAAGGGGCACTAAACCCTAGGAGAAACATTCCCTACTGATTTGAGAGTGTGACGGCTGAGGAGAAACAGAGCCAGGGATTTCATCGAGTTCTTTCCAGAGCGAGAGAAAGAGAGAAGAAGATTCTTGCAACAAATCAGGTAATTCCTAAGCTTAAATCCTATCTTGTCATCGTATGTTGAATTTATGAACCAGTCGGAGGAATTTATTAAAATCTAAAGAGTCTCCTAAGAAAAGGATTAAAAGCTCCATGTATGTGACAGTGGTAAAGGATTGGTAAGGAAGGGATTTAGACTGTCTAATTAATCGTCTAATTCTTTATCGCGATGATTAAAAGAGCGTGATTAATCTCTGAAATCGTTCCAGTAGCAGTCCCGGTACTCTTTGGAATTAAGTCCCGATACAAGTCGACTCCCGGTAGTGTGAGTCCCGGTACAAGTCGACTCCCGGTAGTGTGAGTCCCGGTAGAGTAAATTCTAAGTCCCGGTACTTATTTTATTGGCAAGACCCTGTACTCATTTTAATTTCGAGTCCCGGTGTGCAATGTACCGGTAGTGTGTGGATTGAATTCTTGTAGTGAACACTTCACGAATCAATTGGATAGTGGGCCAACACGTGGCCTTTTGGCTTTGGTGTTTGGGCCGTGAGTTAGGAGCAACAGTATCATGTTAAACTTATTTTTTTAGCCATCAAAATTAGAATGTTGGGGCCACGTGGCTAGTTCTTGTCAAGAGGGGTTTCAATGATTCGTTTAAATTGAAAGTTGGGTGGGCTGATTTAAATGTGGCCGGTAAGCAAAGTCTAGAACCCGATGTTTGGTTTAATGTGTAACTTACCAACTTAGATGATTTTGGGTCATGTTCGGAAGTAAACTCGGGTAGCAAATGTTGGATTATTAATTTACGCCTCTTATATCTTAGGTGTTCTATCTAGGGGCGGGAGCATAAGTAGGAAGTCTTGAGACGAGAAATACTAAAGTGCCAGGTGAGTTTTCTAACTAAAATACGTGCTATTTTAACATGTTTTCTAAAGCGTGTACATGATGAGAAATGCCATGTTTTATTTTTATGCTTTGACTGCATGAAAGTTGTTTACAGTTTTAAATGAGATTTGTAAATGATTTATGGGACGGACCTATTCCGTGATATATATATATATATATATATATATATATATATATGTGGGATGTATGCATACATAGATGAGGTGTAAATTGGCCAAGTCGGGGGGTGTGGCCCGCCAGATCATGCCGGGGGGTGTGTCCCGTTTATGCCAGGGTAATGAACCTATACGGCAGCATGAGACTGACTCGTTGTCATCTACGGGTGACTTCAGGATGCCAATTTACGAGAGGCGGATTGTTTGTTGTAAATGTTTTCCATGCGATCGAATCTACGAATGAATTTTTACTGAAATGGTAAATGGTTTTAAATGCTTGATATCTATTAGGAGGGACCCACTAGACCTCATGGTCTAACCCTCGCATTTTCAAATAAAACATTTTCAGGCAAGCAGGTACAGAAGGGCTCTAGCAAGTAAGCAGGGCGTTAGCAGGAGGTAGAAGAATAGTGTAGCGACACTATAGCTTAACTTAGTTATTTCTCAGTTGTGTAGGTTGTTTCCGCCAACCAATTTTGTTATGCTTGTAAGGAAATTTCGGACCCGATTTTGGGATGTTTTACCCTTAACTTTATGACATTGCACTTTTAAAAATGTTGGGATGTTATAGTTGGTATCAGAGCCATAGTTTAAGAGAATTAGGTGACCGAATGGGCCTAAACTTAAACTGTGAGGAGTAGAAATCACAACTGAGAAATTAGGATTGCGTTAGGAAAGCACTACTTTAGATGTAGGGCTAATAGGGTATCGAGGACAATCATGTAAGGTAAGTTTGGGGTTACACCTGGCCAGTGTAACTGTGAACTTACAGGTACATGTATGTGCTTAAATCACCTTATTACCCTGTTGTTGTGACACTGTTGAGTCCTTAGTATTAAATGAGTTTCCTGTTGATGTTGTGTAGCAAAATGTCTGCAAGAACCTTGAGAAGTAGGTCGATCCCTAATGCGGTAGATACCCGAACAAATAGTACTACACTGCGGGAGGAAGCAGTGAGAGCCGAGGAGGAACCAGTGAATCAACCAAGAGTGACAGCCACTCGTGGGCGAGGAAGAGGTCGTGGGAGACCTAGAGGAGCGGTACCGAGAAAGGCAGCAACTGAAGTGGGGGCAACGACCACGAAAGGCAAGGAGAAGAAAAGGAAAACGACCGTCAAGCGCAAGGCGAAAAGTGTTGGAGAACCGGAGGTACAGGTAGTATCGGAACAAGAAAGTTCGATGCCGGTAAGGGAAGCAAAGACTAAGAAAGGGGGCAAACCTGGAACTGCACTAGCCTTCGTGACGGAGGATAAGTTCACGACAGAGATGGATAAGTTACAAAAGACCCTTCAAGCAGTGTTGGAAAACCAGAACAAGACTACGTCTGGGGAAAGTACCAAGAGCAGTACCGGAAAGAAGACCGGGGAAGGCAGTGAACCGCGAACTAAAATAGGAAACAACTCGGTAGCAACTGCTTCGGAACCAAAGGCAGAAAAGGGATGTTCGTTTAAGACGTTCACGTCGTGCAAACCTCCGACGTTCAACGGAGAACGTGATCCCGTGTTGGCTGTGAAATGGGTTCGCGAGATGGAACTGGCGTTCGATACCAGTAAGTGCGCCGAAGAGGATAAGGTACTGTTTGCCCGATCGATGCTGAAATCTGAAGCGATCTTTTGGTGGGATGTTGAAACTGGAGGAAAGGGGTCAGAGATGGCTAGAAGCATGTCGTGGGGAACGTTTGTTAAAAGATTCAAAGCGCAGTTTTGCCCTCTGGCAGCAATTAAGAAATTGGAGGAAGAGTTCCTGAGTCTGGAGCAAGGGTCGATGACGGTTCAGGAATACACGTCGAAGTTTATTGAGAAAGCCAGATTTGCTGAATTGTACGTACCTACTGAGGAGCGACGGATCGAGAGGTATATTTTTGGGCTGAAAAGCAGTATAAGAGAATTGGTGCAGGCAAAGGAACCAGTTACTTTTCAGTCGGCCGTGGATAAAGCGGAACTTACTGAAAGGGATAAGAACAGGCAGATGAACGAAAGAGTCGGAGACAAGCGTAAGTGGGACGAGCCGAGTCGTGATGGTAAGAGGCCGAGTACAGTTAGACCCGGTCTGCGGGCGAGAACCAAGTTGATGGAGAAACCTTGTACAAAGTGTAACAAGATACACCGAGGAGAGTGTTGGGCTGAGGGGTGTTACAAATGTGGGAAAATGGGGCATCTATCCCGAGATTGTCGCAGCCCAAGGACCTGTTATCAGTGCGGGATGTCGGGCCATCTCAAGTGGGACTGTCCGCAATTGAGGAAGGGTCATGCTGGGAGTGAAGGTGGAAGTAACGGAGGAAGGGGTAATGAGAGGAAGTTGGAGCCGACACGCGCCAGAGCTAGGGCTTTTCACATGTCGGCTGAAGAGGCAGAGAACACGCCTGATGTGGTGACAGGTACCTTTCCTATAGACTCGATGTATGCTAAAGTGATATTTGATTCGGGGGCCAATCGTTCGTTTGTGTCGCCCATTTTTGCTCAAAAATTGCATGTGAAACCCAAGGGGTTGAACTTTGGGTTTGAGGTAGAAATAGCTGTTGATTGTCGAGTCTGGGTAAAAGAGGTCTTTGAGGGTTGTAAGATAGAGGTGGATGGCCACTTTTTCCCGTTAAGATTATATCCTATGAGGATGGGGGAGTTTGATGTAGTCCTAGGGATGGACTGGTTAGCAAATAATGATGCTAGTATTGTGTGCAATAAGAAACTGATCCGTATTCCGTTAGCTGACAAGAAAGAGGTGGTAATATATGGGGATCAACGAAATAGGAAGTCGTGCCTAATTTCGTTAATCAAAGCCAGACGACGTATGGGAAAGGGTTGTGCAGGGTATCTAGCTTATGTGATAGATGCTAAGAAAGAAAAGAAAAGTGTGGAGGATGTGCCAGTAGTGGGTGAGTATCCGGAAGTGTTTCCTGATGACTTGACGAGTCTACCTCCAGATCGTCAAGTGGAGTTTAAAATTGAACTGCTACCTGGGGCGGCACCGATTGCCCGTGCGCCCTATCGGTTAGCACCAGCGGAAATGAAGGAGATGATGACTCAGCTGCAGGAATTGCTCGACAAAGGTTTCATTCGTCCGAGCTCATCGCCTTGGGGAGCACCGGTACTTTTCGTTAAGAAGAAGGATGGGTCTATGCGGATGTGCATAGATTACCGCGAGCTCAATAAAGTAACCGTGAAAAACAAGTACCCGCTTCCGAGGATCGATGACCTTTTCGATCAACTTCAGGGCGCGAGTTATTTCTCAAAAATAGACTTGAGGTCGGGTTACCATCAATTGAAGGTAAGAGAAGAAGACGTGTCGAAGACAGCTTTCCGTACGAGGTATGGGCACTATGAATTCTTAGTCATGCCCTTTGGGTTGACTAACGCGCCTGCGGTGTTCATGGATCTGATGAATCGGGTGTGTAGTCCACTGTTGGATAAATGCGTGATCGTCTTCATTGACGATATTCTAATTTATTCTCGGACACGAGAAGACCATGAGAGACATCTTCGGGCAGCACTGGAATTGCTTAAGCGCGAGAAGTTGTATGCGAAGTTTTCGAAATGTGAGTTTTGGTTAAGAGAAGTCCAGTTTCTGGGTCATGTGGTGTCGGCGGATGGTATCAAGGTGGACCCTGCTAAAATTGAAGCCATTAAAGATTGGGAGGCGCCTAGAACCCCATCGGAGGTGAGAAGTTTTCTCGGTTTAGCAGGATATTACCGGAAGTTCATTCAAGACTTCTCTCGAATAGCTTCGCCACTGACCTCATTGACAAGGAAGAACGTCAAATTTGTGTGGGCAGAAGCGCAAAAGTCTGCGTTTGAGGCGTTGAAAGAAAGTTTATGCAGTGCTCCGATTTTGTCGCTACCCAATGGATCGGAAGGATTTGTGATTTATAGCGATGCTTCCAAGCTCGGATTGGGGTGTGTACTAATGCAGAACGGGAAGGTAATTGCCTACGCTTCTCGACAGTTGAAAGACCACGAAAAGAACTACCCCACTCATGACATGGAGTTAGCGGCGGTTGTGTTCGCGTTAAAGATCTGGCGACATTATCTATATGGGGTAAAGTGTCAGATTTACACCGATCATAAAAGCCTGAAGCATCTGTTTGATCAAAAAGAGCTGAACATGAGGCAGAGGAAATGGATGGAACTGCTGAGTGATTATGATTGCGAGGTTCTCTATCACCCGGGTAAAGCAAATGTGGTGGCCGACGCGTTGAGCCGAAGGGATCGAGGGGAGCAGACCAAGGTGGTGGCTTTCAGGATCGAGGCAACTTCAGATCTTCTCGATGAAATTAAAAAGTTTCAGGGGGAAGCGTTGCAAGAAGTAAACGTGAAGGGCGAAAAGGTCATCGGGGCTACATCACTGTTAGAAGTCAACAGTGGTGGGTTGAAGTGTATGAAAGGCCGGGTGTGGGTGCCCAAGACGGGAAATTTAAGGGTAAGTATCCTTGAAGAGGCACACAAGTCGCGATTGTCTATGCACCCTGGAACAAACAAGATGTACAGAGACTTGAGACAATTCTATTGGTGGCCAGGAATGAAGAAGGATATCGCTCATCTGGTAGAGCGATGTGTGACTTGTTTAAAAGTTAAAGCGGAGCATCAGCGTCCTTATGGGGAGCTGCAACCCACGGTGATACCGGTGTGGAAATGGGATAATATCACCATGGATTTTGTCACGAAACTACCAAGAACCCCTAAGGGCAACGATGCGGTTTGGGTGATAGTGGATATTCTCACCAAATCAGCACATTTCTTGCCAATGAGGGAGTCGGATTCGTTGGAGAAGTTGGCGCGTTTGTATATCAACGAGATTGTGTCTAGACATGGAGTACCGAAATCCATTGTCTCGGATCGTGATAGTCGGTTCACATCAAGGTTTTGGAGAAGTCTCCAGCGCGAATTAGGATCTCAACTGAAACTGAGTACAGCATATCACCCACAAACGGATGGTCAAAGTGAGAGGACTATTCAGACGCTTGAAGATATGCTTCGGGCGTGTGTGATCGATTTCAAAGGATCGTGGGAGATGCATTTACCATTGATAGAATTTTCTTATAACAATAGCTATCACGCGAGTATCCAAGCGGCGCCATTTGAAGCATTGTACGGACGGAAATGTCGTACGCCGCTGTGTTGGAACGAGGTAGGAGAGAGACAATTAGCCGGTCCCGAAATAGTTCAATTGACGGCAGACAAAATAGAAATTATCCGAGAGAGAATGAGGATTGCACAAGATCGACAGAAGAAGTATGCAGATAGACGAAGGAAGCCGATCGAATTCCAAGTAGGTGACAAGGTAATGCTTAAAGTGTCACCGTGGAAGGGTGTGGTGCGTTTTGGGAAGAAGGGAAAGTTGAGGCCAAGATATGTTGGACCTTTCGTTATCATTGAGCGAATCGGTGCGGTAGCTTATAAGCTGGAGTTGCCAGAAGAATTAAGAAGGATTCATCCGACATTTCATGTGTCTAACTTGAAGAAGTGTTTGGACGAGACCGATGTGGCTATCCCATTGGAAGATGTCAGTATTGACGAGAAATTGACGTATGAGGAAGAGCCAATCGAGATAGTAGACAGTAAGATACGAAAAACGAGGAACAAAGAAGTTTGTTTGGTGAAGGTTCAGTGGAAGTATCACAAGGGACGAGAAGCAACGTGGGAAGTGGAATCTGATATAAGAGCAAGGTACCCTCATCTTTTTGAAAATGGAATTCCGGGGACGAAATTCATTTGAGGGGGGAGTGTTGTAACGACCGTACTATTTTGAGAAGTTTTATTGGGCTTGTGTCAAGTTTTAAATAAAAGAGGAAATGGAGGGACTAGTTGGTAATTTTGGGTTAGAGTATAAAAGGGGCACTAAACCCTAGGAGAAACATTCCCTACTAATTTGAGAGTGTGACGGCTGAGGAGAAACAGAGCCAGGGATTTCAGCGAGTTCTTTCCAGAGCGAGAGAAAGAGAGAAGAAGATTCTTGCAACAAATCAGGTAATTCCTAAGCTTAAATCCTATCTTGTCATCGTATGTTGAATTTATGAACCAGTCGGAGGAATTTATTAAAATCTAAAGAGTCTCCTAAGAAAAGGATTAAAAGCTCCATGTATGTGACAGTGGTAAATGTAACAGCCCACTCCAAAGCATGTCAAATTAAGACATTAATTAATTATGTTGGTGCAAGTGTACCACATCTCTATATATTTATATATATTTATTTTGATGATTACAAACACAACGCATTATTGTTTATCTAACAAATTAATCCAAGTGTGCAGTTGTTGAAGAACACGAAGATTTTATCTGAAGAATTCAAGACGGAAGTTTCTACGTCGTCATTATTGTTTATAACTAATAATGATAAACACCCTAAAATAATATACCACTTGGATATTTATAAAACCCTAAACTATTTTTAATTAAAGATATTTAAAATTATTTAAAACTAAAGTTTTATTAATCTTTATTAAAATATCAAAAATCAGTTTCCTATGATTTTACTGTTGCACATTTATTGAAGGAGTGTTCAGCCGAAAGCAATCCAACGTGCAGCCTGCCCATTGTAATTTTCTGACCGCGGTATACCGCGGTGTGCAGGCGGTATACCGCCAGCTCTTATAGCCGTTGCTTTGTCAGTATCTGCGCGGTATACCGCAGTGTGCAGGCGGTATACCGCCAGCTCATAGTTCCGTTGGGAAGCTTGTTATTTAAAGATGCATGCTGATGGTGAACAAACTACAACAACACAACAGCAAACAAGCTCCATCCATTCTCAGTTCTCTCTCACTTATATTTATAATATATATTTTATAAAACATTTTTTTTTATAAAATATCCAAGTGTGAGATATTATACAAGAGTGATTACCCATTGTGAGTTATACTCCTCTTGTAAGTATTTGAATAACGGGTGTGTGATCCTGTTTATCTCATAGCAGAGGCTTGAGAAACTATTACAAATACCTTTGTACTTGGTTTGTATTTCTACCGTAAAGAATACATTTATTGGATCGTGTCGAGAAGTGTCTCGGCTGCTGGTTTATCACAGTTGGTGGTAAATCAGTAAATCTCTGTGTCAAGTATCTCTATCCCTTATCTCTTTATTTATTCCGCTGTGCTTTATTATATTTATTTATATAAACTGCTTTGGATTTATATTTATTTATATAATCTCTGTGCATTTTAATTATATCTGTTTATATAATTGTTGTGTATTTACTATTTGTATACTCTGATTTATTTATACTGTTTCTGTACTGTATTTATTTATAAAAGAATTTTTGAAAGTAAAAGATTTTAAATACAACCTTACCCCCCCCCTAGGTTGTCTAACATTTGGTATCAGAGCGGGGCTTTCAAAAATCGTCTATTTAATTTTTTTTAAAAAATCCGTTTTTGTTATGGCTCAACAAAATGCTTGGTTTTCTAAATCTCTTCTTATTGATTTCGAAAATTTTGATCTTTGGGCAAATTCTTTTGAACGTTGTGTTCGTGGGATAAATCAAAAAATTTGGGATATTATTATTAAAGGAAATTTCAAACCCACAAAATTTCAAAACAACAAAGTTGTTGAAAAACCTAGCTCGGAATGGTCCGACGAAGATGAGGCTAATTATTGTTTAAATTATGAAGCCAAAAATTTTCTCTTTTCGGTTCTTACTAACGATGATATTGAGCGTGTTTATCTCTTTGAAACTGCTCGTGATATTTGGGAGAACTTGAACGTCACCTATGGTGGAAACTCAAAAGAAAAGAGAGACGAAACCCGAGATCAAAGAAATGAAGAAACGTGTCTCATCGTCGACTGCGAGAAAGAGGTATGTACTTCATACTCAAGTTATTCTAGTTGTAGTGATAACGATGATGATATTGATATGTCAAATGTCTCTTTTCAAAAATTGATTGTTCTCGTAAATAGTTATAAAAATGAGAATGCTAAATTAAAAGAAGAATTATTATTATGTCAAATTGAGTTGAATAATAGTAAACAAATCATTGCATGTGATAATAAAATCAAAAATGAGTTAAATGATAAAGTTGTCACTTTAGAAAAGAAAGCATGCGAAAATATTATTTGCAAATCTTGCATTGTCTTAAATAATAAAATTGCATGTTTAGAGAAAAGAACATGTGAAAATATTTTATGTACAAAATGCGATATACTTGAAAATGATAATGCATGTTTAAAAGCTAAATGCGATTTATATGAGAAAGATAATCTGTTAGCTAATGCATTTCAAAATAGCAATGATAAAGTGCTTAAAATGCTAAATATGCCTAATCGTATAAATTGTCGTAAAGGCATTGGTTCCGATACATGTGTTGATAAATGTTCGTGTAAACCCATTAAAAGATTTTTTGCATCTCCTAAAGTTGATACGAGAAAACCTCCATATATGTCAAAAATAAAAAATGTGAATTATGGGAGGAAACCGTATGCTCGCATGTATAATATCAATTTTTCTAGACCTAATGCGAATATAAATGCTTCATTTTATGTGTATGATAAATACAATCGTAAAATTAAAATGGTTAGAAAATGGATTCCGAAAGGAATGTTTAATGTTGATAATCCGGGTGGAATGCGTTTATGGTTTTAAACCATTTTTATGATTTTGTATGTTTGTCGTGTTTGTTTTATGTCGACAACATATTTTTTTTGCAGTTTATGTTTTATACTAACTGTTAAAAGGACCCATAAGAAAAGGGTACCACGAAATATTTTCTTTGCCTTTTATACGTGATTTCCTGGCGAGGATATAATACGTGATTTCCTGGCGAGGATATAATACGTGCTTCCTGGCGAGGATACAATACGTGCTTCCTGACGAGGATATAATACGTGCTTCCTGACGAGGTTATAATACGTGGTTACCTGCCGAGGTTATAATACGTGTTACCTGCCGAGGTTATAATACGTGGTTACCTGACGAGGTCATAATACGTGGTGATTTTTTTTAATCACATAAAATTAACCGAATATTGAAGCCTTAAGATCCGTTTTGGTGCAAGTGTTTCGTATTGGTTTGTATATCTTTGTCTCTATTGCTTTTTGCATTTTATTTTATCCCTCAAATTTTATAAAATCAAATTTGATATCGTTATTAATTTGAGGGGGAGCTTTTTAGCTCTATTTACCCATGAGTTTATGCTGCCTCAAATATATGCATATTTTGAGGGGGAGCATCTCTCGAGGGGAAGCATACCGTCTTTCTTGACCCTTTTTGTTTCGACAAACGGGGGAGAGAAACCGCTTATGCTCTTGTTTAGCGGTTGTGTTTGTCATCATCAAAAAGGGGGAGATTGTTGGTGCAAGTGTACCACATCTCTATATATTTATATATATTTATTTTGATGATTACAAACACAACGCATTATTGTTTATCTAACAAATTAATCCAAGTGTGCAGTTGTTGAAGAACACGAAGATTTTATCTGAAGAATTCAAGACGGAAGTTTCTACGTCGTCATTATTGTTTATAACTAATAATGATAAACACCCTAAAATAATATACCACTTGGATATTTATAAAACCCTAAACTATTTTTAATTAAAGATATTTAAAATTATTTAAAACTAAAGTTTTATTAATCTTTATTAAAATATCAAAAATCAGTTTCCTATGATTTTACTGTTGCACATTTATTGAAGGAGTGTTCAGCCGAAAGCAATCCAACGTGCAGCCTGCCCATTGTAATTTTCTGACCGCGGTATACCGCGGTGTGCAGGCGGTATACCGCCAGCTCTTATAGCCGTTGCTTTGTCAGTATCTGCGCGGTATACCGCAGTGTGCAGGCGGTATACCGCCAGCTCATAGTTCCGTTGGGAAGCTTGTTATTTAAAGATGCATGCTGATGGTGAACAAACTACAACAACACAACAGCAAACAAGCTCCATCCATTCTCAGTTCTCTCTCACTTATATTTATAATATATATTTTATAAAACATTTTTTTTTATAAAATATCCAAGTGTGAGATATTATACAAGAGTGATTACCCATTGTGAGTTATACTCCTCTTGTAAGTATTTGAATAACGGGTGTGTGATCCTGTTTATCTCATAGCAGAGGCTTGAGAAACTATTACAAATACCTTTGTACTTGGTTTGTATTTCTACCGTAAAGAATACATTTATTGGATCGTGTCGAGAAGTGTCTCGGCTGCTGGTTTATCACAGTTGGTGGTAAATCAGTAAATCTCTGTGTCAAGTATCTCTATCCCTTATCTCTTTATTTATTCCGCTGTGCTTTATTATATTTATTTATATAAACTGCTTTGGATTTATATTTATTTATATAATCTCTGTGCATTTTAATTATATCTGTTTATATAATTGTTGTGTATTTACTATTTGTATACTCTGATTTATTTATACTGTTTCTGTACTGTATTTATTTATAAAAGAATTTTTGAAAGTAAAAGATTTTAAATACAACCTTACCCCCCCCCTAGGTTGTCTAACAAATTAATTAATATATATATATATATATATATATATATATATCGCCAAAACATGACCAAAGGTTCACATCAACAAAATTCTAAAATTTGGGTTTGCGGAAATAACCCTATTCCAACTGAGAGTATCTAAATACTGAAATGTAGGGAAGTCCACTAATGCAAGCCACGCCCGCCCTCACGCCTTCTCTTTACCACTAGAGGAACCGCACTTAACCTGCTTACCTGAAAAGGGTTTTAGTTTTGAAAATGCGAGGGTTAGACCACAAGGTCTAGTGAGATCCCTCAGTTACATCCACACCACATATAGCAATTAAAGAGTTATGCGAAACATAAATCAATATGAAGTTTGGTTAATAACATTCACACCATTGACCAAATCGTCCATCCAGTCACACACACCCGTGGCTTGATCCCAGGGCGCTCAATCACCCTCGTATGGGACACCCCCCCCCATATATCCGTCACACCATGTCATATGGGTCACACCCCCCATAAGCGTCATACCAAATAGCGTATGGGACACACCCCCCATAAGCATCACACTATGACATATGGGCCACACCCCCCATAAGCGTCATACCACAACAGATGGGACACACACCCCATAAGCATCACACTATGACATATCGGCCACACCCCCCATAAGCGTCATACCACAACATATGGGACACCCCCCCCCCCCCCCCCATAAGCATCACACCTTAATGATTGGGACACGCCCCCCCCCATATACCTCGCACCAAGCATAAGTAATTTATATGCAACATATATTAAGCAAACGCACATGTACGAGTAAATGAACAAGTACCATCAAGCTTCAGTTAGAAAACTCACCTGTTACGCTTACGATCCTTTCCTACTCTGACCTGCACTTCCAGATGGTCTACCTGAGCGAAAGGGTAAACTCATAAGCTGATCATCTCAACTCCCCGGACGACACTCTATTCCGGACAGCACACTTATCCGGACAACTCCCATATCCGGACAACACACCTATCCGGACAACACACCTATCCGGACAACACACCTATCCGGACAACACCCTTATCCGGACAACACGCCTATTCGGACAACACACCTATCCGGACAACACCCTTATCCGGACAACACGCCTATCCGGACAACACCCTTATCCGGACATCACCCTATCCGGACAACACTCTATCCGGACATCACCCTATCCGGACAACACTCTATCTGGAATATCCAACCATCCGGACACACACACGACTACCGGACACTTACCCGGAAACCTTCAACCGTTCAATGTGTCCGGACGTCCCGAAAGTTATCCGGACGTCGACCTGACCCTTATTTGGACCGAGAAATCACGGAAATGGCCGAAATCTCACAGATAGAGATTAGCAACGGCAATAGGGTCAATAAGCTCAACTACTGCTGAAATATTAGCTGCAAAAGATAAGATTTGACACCTAATCTCTTCCATTTAGTTCCAAACCCAACTTTTAACAAAAACCCCCAAATAACTCATTAACAACAAGAATTAGGGATTAGAGAAGAGGAGAAGTGATTACCTGCTTGAATCCAAAAGAAGCACACCTTCTATTTCTCCCAACAAATCTGCAACTGATCCTTCTTTCTTGATTTCACCCTCTTTCTTCTTCTTTCTCCTTTCCTTCTCTCTTTTCCCTCTGTTCTCTCTAATTCACTCCAGCAGCCACCAACCACACACAAAATCAGTAATATGGAATGTTCTCTAGGGTTTTGTGCCCAATTTATACCCTATCTCACAATTGCAAAATACTCCCCTCAACTTCCACTTTATTAAATTTCCACCACAAGACTTGGAAACTCTTTCTTTTGGACACGGTTACTACAACACTCCCCCCTCAAAAGAATTCCGTCCCCGGAATTCCGTTCTCGAAAGGTGAGGGCACTTGGACATCATATCCGACTCCACTTCCCACGTGGCCTCTTGTCCCTTATGATACTTCCACTGAACCCTCACTAGACGAGTCTCCCTATTCCTTGATTTCCGAACCTTACTGTCCAAATTAACGATTGGTTCCTCTTCGTACCCCAATTTCTCATCGATACGGACATCTTCTAACGGAGTAGCCACATCCGTCTCGGCCAAACATCCCCTTTTTGTGGTCTAGGGCCACCCTTAACTTCCTGCGAACCTAAATGGCTTATCAGTAGCCGACCGCGCGACCTCCGGTCTCACATAACGTCTCTTTCCCGCGATACATCTTTACTCACGGAAAGTTCACAAATAACTGCACATGCCAACCCCTTTGCTTTTCTAAGGATTTTCTTACTTCCACTTGCATAACCCTTCAACAACAAAGCGTACGCCAACAATTTCCACACTTTCGAATGATTACAACTCCTACTCTAGGAAATTTGCGTACCACAACTATGACGCCTCAGGTCAACGGTACATGGTACCGTCCACACACTTAGACGCACGGTTGCAACAAATTTAGAATTTTATTCCACAACTTCACTCCCGTGACAGCACAAGTTACAACGGTTAGAGCCACAACAACATCAATTTCTTAACGAACCTTCAATTCACCAACCTAGCACAAGACCAACCTCGAGTATCACCTTAGCTCACAGACATAATCCTCTTCGACTGATAACACACAATTCTACGATCACTTTCCCCACCTCAATACACGTATAAGGCAGATAACACTTTCTCACCTGAACTGTGTTGCCCACGGTTCATCAATAATAATCAATTCACACCCTTTCGCCATAGCAACACCCCATACTATACAGAGCCAAAAGTAGAAACCTCCACACTTTAACATCTGACGTACCCATCAATCCAACCCGAACCAATCTTGAAGTCACGCATCCGAATTCTCCTTGCATCTAACAGTCGTCCATCCACATGTGAGATAATTCAGGGTTCACTCGCTACCAGCAAGGAGCAACTATGCTCACACAAAAATATTCTTACTAGCTTAACACTGAACGACAAAGTTTACTTGGAACATTTCTCACACTACTACCAAGTCAACTCCAATGGTCCTTTTCGCGAACACTACTTTCGACTACATCCTTCCACTTCCTTTTCACTCAAAAACATGATTCCAAAGATCGGCTCACGGGAAGGTGCACACTCTTGATCGACCACACAAGCTGACTTTCCTTGACTCGAAAACCAATCACATACATGCCAATCCCCCTTTCTCATACTCCCACTAGGAGTTCATGCACCCGACGGTGACGTCCTTGAAAACATTGCTTCCACTTTTCGTGCCACTTGCCACACCTTCTACTTCACGCTTACACACCCATCCCAACCTACCGTCCCAATTACCTTATGGACATTTCTCATCCAACATTTACCACTCCATACACGCAATTTCAACGGTTACTATGCCCAACCAACAGTTTCACCATCTTTCATACGAGAAACTCCACCCAGTCAATCCGAAACACACTCGATGTTCGAAGCGACCACACATTTCTCATTCCTCAAAGATATTAACTCACCCCTTTGCATTTCCTTTATAAACAAGGATTAGTCCAGTATACCCAAAGATTTCATATCTACAACGAAACACTGTAAACTACTCAATCCAAGATCACACCATCTCCCTCTTAGCTAGCCACCAACTTCCACCCCAATCTCTTGTTTTCGGATAAAAGCACCACACCCAACTTTAGCCACATAGAACAACTTATCAACAAATCCCGAGCAAGGATCTCCACTTACGCTCATCTCATAACAACACTAATCCACCACTTAACCTCACAACACTTCATTCCCACCATGCTTCGCATGCTTACTAAATATAAGTTACCGCCTTCATATCTACACAACCCCACACACTAGAGGTTCTATCCTCACGACTACTGTCCGCTCACTAGGCCATGCTTTCTCCCGCCAAACATCACATATATTTGAAAGAGTTGGCGAAAACATTATGCAATAACTAATCTTGCAATTCAACATCCTCACACGAATAACGGAAATTCCTGGCTGGTCACTACACACCTGTGACCTGAACTAGGACTCACACCCGCCCTTGGGAACAGACCAAGTCTATTCGAACAAACCACATGGGACGCACCCCCCCATATATTTTACACCATCAACCTGAGATTTACACACTTATATAAACCAGATGCAAACACACAATAATAAGTATGCACGTTCAACTAACAAACAGGTACTATCAAGCTTTGATTTAGAAACTCCCAACTTTGCCTTCCTCCCATCTAGATGAACCACAAATTTATGACCGTCTACCTCACTCAACCGAGCCCTTAATTCCGACCGACTCTTCGGATCCACTTGAGACACGCTCAAGTAAATCAAACTATAAGACACACCCTTGCAATCCAGCATAGTCTACTTGTCCCACATTAGTTAGCTAACCACCTCCTTCGCAAATGACATAATCGCCATATAGGATGAATCACTTATCCTACTAACACATCTCCACCTTCAGGATATTTACAAAAGGCGGCCCATCCTCTTGACAGATGCATACCTTTCCACACCGACTTCTCATCTCCGCGCACATACCCGACAAAGTGATCACTCAAAGACAACCTTTCAAATTCAAATCTCTCGACAACGAATTCAACACCCGCCGTTGACTTCAACCTCAATGCCTGACAATTAATCTAAAGGCAAGTTAACCACGACCCCGACTTCATGCCGATACCGTTTCATTCACATACCACGACGTTACCTTTCAAAGTAATTTGTCTACTTCGAAATCACCCGGGACACACCTCCCCCGTCGACAGTCATATGTCAACTTACCAAAAGAGTAAGGACTCCCACCACACAAGCATTTCCATGGTCAAAGACCAAGACTACAGGTAGACACGGTCCTCCCTATACTGTAACACTAAGGTCACAAATCAACCATCGACGACTCAACCACATTTTCCACTCCCGGAACTTCGCACCTTCTTAGGCCCGATATCGCTTACTACCTAGCGAGTTCATAAAATCATACACGGATATAGGTCCGCCCCTTTATAAAACATTCACGGAATAAGGTCCGCCCCTTTATAAAACATCCACGGAATAAGGTCCGCCCCTTTATAAAACATCCACGGAATAAGGTCCGCCCCTCGTAAATTGGCACCCTAAAGTCACCCTAGGGTGACAACGAGTCAGTCTCATGCTGCCTTACAGGGCCATACTACCCTTAGCATAAACGGGTCACACCTCCCGACACGAGCTGGCGGGCCACACCCCCCGACTTAGCCAATTTACACCTCGAACAATGTATGACTCACTTAACATTGAAGGCTATTTGCTCCAGCAGGGTTAACCTTTTTGCAGTTACAACAATTCGACGCCGACACCCTACTTCCAACCAAACCATTCGGTTCCTTACATTCGAAACAACCTTCGGTACCGATACTTTCCTTCACACTTGGATGCTCCAACCCCACAGTCCACTTGACTATAAATACGGCTTCACCTCGGTCCAAAATGGTTGACCGACACCAGTGTTACCAATCCATGCATCTATCGCTTCTCATCCACTCCTGTCACTCTTCCACTAACTCGAGAGTGAGACGGCACATCTCCACTATCCGATCCTTGAGTTGAAACTCTCAAGATCTCAATTCGTCGACATCGGGGACTCCCAGAATAAGGACTCATCAGAGATTAGGAGCTCATCTCCAATCATTTATTTCCCTTAAGAACTTTAAAGGTTCTACTTCACACGGACACTCATATCGAATACGATGCCTCTTCTAGGTAGTATCATCAATCACGCCAAGAATAATCTGTACAACACACTAAACCGTTGCCATAATGACAAGGTTAAACTTTACACACAACACAGATTAACAACCGTCCCAAAATAACAAGGCAAGAATGATCGCCGTCATGCACCTGTAAATTCACAATTACACTGGCCAGGTGTAATCCCGAACTTACTTCACATGATAGTTTTCACCACCCTGTTATTCACGCTTCCCAATGAGGTCTTCCTAGGCCTTCCTACATTCTCAGTTGTACTTCTACAGTTTAAGTTTAGGCCCATCCGGTCACCTAAATCCCTTAAACTACGGCTCTGATACCAACTGTAACAGCCCACTCCAAAGCATGCCAAATTAAGACATTAATTAATATATATATATATATATATATATATATATATATCGCCAAAACATGACCAAAGGTTCACATCAACAAAATTCTAAAATTTGGGTTTGCGGAAATAACCCTATTCCAACTGAGAGTATCTAAATACTGAAATGTAGGGAAGTCCACTAATGCAAGCCACGCCCGCCCTCACGCCTTCTCTTTACCACTAGAGGAACCGCACTTAACCTGCTTACCTGAAAAGGGTTTCAGTTTTGAAAATGCGAGGGTTAGACCACAAGGTCTAGTGAGATCCCTCAGTTACATCCACACCACATATAGCAATTAAAGAGTTATGCGAAACATAAATCAATATGAAGTTTGGTTAATAACATTCACACCATTGACCAAATCGTCCATCCAGTCACACACACCCGTGGCTTGATCCCAGGGCGCTCAATCACCCTCGTATGGGACACCCCCCCCATATATCCGTCACACCATGTCATATGGGTCACACCCCCCATAAGCGTCATACCAAATAGCGTATGGGACACACCCCCCATAAGCATCACACTATGACATATGGGCCACACCCCCCATAAGCGTCATACCACAACAGATGGGACACACCCCCATAAGCATCACACTATGACATATGGGCCACACACCCCATAAGCGTCATACCACAACATATGGGACACACCCCCCATAAGCATCACACCTTAATGATTGGGACACGCCCCCCATATACCTCGCACCAAGCAAAAGTAATTTATATGCAACATATATTAAGCAAACGCACATGTACGAGTAAATGAACAAGTACCATCAAGCTTCAGTTAGAAAACTCACCTGTTACGCTTACGATCCTTTCCTACTCTGACCTGCACTTCCAGATGGTCTACCTGAGCGAAAGGGTAAACTCATAAGCTGATCATCTCAACTCCCCGGACGACACTCTATTCCGGACAGCACACTTATCCGGACAACTCCCATATCCGGACAACACACCTATCCGGACAACACCTCTATCCGGACAACACACCTATCCGGACAACACACCTATCCGGACAACACACCTATCCGGACAACACCCTTATCCGGACAACACGCCTATTCGGACAACACACCTATCCGGACAACACCCTTATCCGGACAACACGCCTATCCGGACAACACCCTTATCCGGACATCACCCTATCCGGACAACACTCTATCCGGACATCACCCTATCCGGACAACACTCTATCTGGAATATCCAACCATCCGGACACACACACGACTACCGGACACTTACCCGGAAACCTTCAACCGTTCAATGTGTCCGGACGTCCCGAAAGTTATCCGGACGTCGACCTGACCCTTATTTGGACCGAGAAATCACGGAAATGGCCGAAATCTCACAGATAGAGATTATCAACGGCAATAGGGTCAATAAGCTCAACTACTGCTGAAATATTAGCTGCAAAAGATAAGATTTGACACCTAATCTCTTCCATTTAGTTCCAAACCCAACTTTTAACAAAAACCCCCAAATAACTCATTAACAACAAGAATTAGGGATTAGAGAAGAGGAGAAGTGATTACCTGCTTGAATCCAAAAGAAGCACACCTTCTATTTCTCCCAACAAATCTGCAACTGATCCTTCTTTCTTGATTTCACCCTCTTTCTTCTTCTTTCTCCTTTCCTTCTCTCTTTTCCCTCTGTTCTCTCTAATTCACTCCAGCAGCCACCAACCACACACAAAATCAGTAATATGGAATGTTCTCTAGGGTTTTGTGCCCAATTTATACCCTATCTCACAATTGCAAAATACTCCGCTCAACTTCCACTTTATTAAATTTCCACCACAAGACTTGGAAACTCTTTCTTTTGGACACGGTTACTACAGTAAAGGATTGGTAAGGAAGGGATTTAGACTGTCTAATTAATCGTCTAATTCTTTATCGCGATGATTAAAAGAGCGTGATTAATCTCTGAAATCGTTCCAGTAGCAGTCCCGGTACTCTTTGGAATTAAGTCCCGGTACAAGTCGACTCCCGGTAGTGTGAGTCCCGGTACAAGTCGACTCCCGATAGTGTGAGTCCCGGTAGAGTAAATTCTAAGTCCCGATACTTATTTTATTGGCAAGACCCGGTACTCATTTTAATTTCGAGTCCCGGTGTGCAATGTACCGGTAGTGTGTGGATTGAATTCTTGTAGTGAACACTTCACGAATCAATTGGATAGTGGGCCAACACGTGGCCTTTTGGCTTTGGTGTTTGGGCCGTGAGTTAGGAGCAACAGTATCATGTTAAACTTATTTTTTTAGCCATCAAAATTAGAATGTTGGGGCCACGTGGCTAGTTCTTGTCAAGAGGGGTTTCAATGATTCGTTTAAATTGAAAGTTGGGTGGGCTGATTTAAATGTGGCCGGTAAGCAAAGTCTAGAACCCGATGTTTGGTTTAATGTGTAACTTACCAAGTTAGATGATTTTGGGTCATGTTCGGAAGTAAACTCGGGTAGCAAATGTTGGATTATTAATTTACGCCTCTTATATCTTAGGTGTTCTATCTAGGGGCGGGAGCATAAGTAGGAAGTCTTGAGACGAGAAATACTAAAGTGCCAGGTGAGTTTTCTAACTAAAATACGTGCTATTTTAACATGTTTTCTAAAGCGTGTACATGATGAGAAATGCCATGTTTTATTTTTATGCTTTGACTGCATGAAAGTTGTTTACAGTTTTAAATGAGATTTGTAAATGATTTATGGGGCGGACCTATTCCGTGATATATATATATATATATATATGTGGGATGTATGCATACATAGATGAGGTGTAAATTGGCCAAGTCGGGGGGTGTGGCCCGCCAGATCATGCCGGGGGGGTGTCCCGTTTATGCCAGGGTAATGAACCTATACGGCAGCATGAGACTGACTCGTTGTCATCTACGGGTGACTTCAGGGTGCCAATTTACGAGAGGCGGATTGTTTGTTGTAAATGTTTTCCATGCGATCGAATCTACGAATGAATTTTTACTGAAATGGTAAATGGTTTTAAATGCTTGATATCTATTAGGAGGGACCCACTAGACCTCATGGTCTAACCCTCGCATTTTCAAATAAAACCTTTTCAGGCAAGCAGGTACAGAAGGGCTCTAACAAGTAAGCAGGGCGTTAGCAGGAGGTAGAAGAATAGTGTAGCGACACTATAGCTTAACTTAGTTATTTCTCAGTTGTGTAGGTTGTTTCCGCCAACCAATTTTGTTATGCTTGTAAGGAAATTTCGGACCCGATTTTGGGATGTTTTACCCTTAACTTTATGACATTGCACTTTTAAAAATGTTGGGATGTTATACTTGGTACCGTTCGTGTGCCACTCGTGAAATGTCGGCATCACTCATTCCGCTTGATCTATTATTGACCAAGTTGTTGTAGATGCCGCCAAAAAGAACAATTTTTTTATTGAGGTCGTTGAACTTGGTGTTGAGTTGATGAGTTGTTCTATAATTTCCGCGACCCATCACACTAAAGAACACTTCCCCGATTCGGGTCCAAAAACTTTCTACATTTATGTAAATTCAAGTATAAGAATATTAACAAGAATAATAATAATAATAATATTAATAATAACAATAATAATAATAATAATAACAATAAAAATATTACCATGGGTTTGTGCGTTACCGATAACGGGGTCCTCCGAAACGTCAACCCACGCCGACACTAACGCGAGTTCCTCCTCGTTAGTCCACATCTATTTGGGGGCTCTATTTTCATATTGTTTGTTTTTTCCTTTTCTCGATGGTTGAGGGTTTGATGGTTGAGTGTAGATGGATTGTGGTGTGTGCGGGCTAGAATGTTGGGTTTCCGGAACAATGTCGTCGGCGAGATTGATGAAGGGTGAATGAGGATTGAAGTTGGCCGGAGTAAAACCTTGTTCAATCAAACCGGGACGTGTAAGTTGGTAAGGAATTTGTTGCGGATGGCCTAATGAGTTGTAAAAATATTGTGGCGGATTTTGTTGCGGCCATTGTGGCGGAATTTGTTGCGAAAATTGCGGACGATAACCTGGTTGTGTAAACGCTTGGAAACCAAGCTCCGGGTCTTCTTGCGGTTGCGGTGTATCTGGTCGGTTACGACGGGATGTAGGTGTTTTGTTTGAATTCATGATGAAATTTGAGAGAGTTTGAGAGATTGTTGGTGTGAAAAAATAAGAGGTTGAGGGTTAATATATATAGTGTGATTCAATTGAAAAAAAAATTAATTTTTTTTATAAAAGTAGCCGTTGGGAGTTATTTATTTTCAAGATTTAAAAAAAATGCCAAAGTAGCCGTTGGAGCTTTCGGGTTCCTCGGGTTTGAAAGCCCGCTGGCCGAGCCCGAGGATGAAGCCCGCCATACCCCCACCGCTGCCCGCACGAGCCCGAGCTCAAGCCCGAAGGGCGCTGCGGATGGCCTTAGTCTTTAAAAGACTTTCTGCTTTTGCCACATCAGCTTTCCACTTACTTTTTTTAACAAAAACCTATTTATACAAATATTCTCCAATGCAATAACCTTTTCAAAAGCTTTTTCATCAATTACATTTAATAATCTATCATCGTCTATTGAAAATGTTTTATAAAGGCCCCTCATTTAATTTGTCGTTTTAAGACGCACGTGTTGTTTTTTTTTGAAAACCATAATTCAAATATTTAAAAGCATTACATTAAACGATATTTAAAAACATTACATTAAACGATACTTAAAAAAGTAGTTGTAAACCTAAATAACTAAAAACATTACATTAAACGATATTTAAAAACATTACTTTAAACGATATTTAAAATAGTAGTTCTAAACCTAAATTCCATATCTCGCTTTAGTTTCGTCACACAACATTTTATGATACGCTAGTTGTTCGTTTGTCATGCCTTCCATACTTTGCGATAGGATTCGTATTTATTCGAATCTCTTTGATCGGTTGAATGATTCTTTCAGCTCCTTGATGTTTTCATTCACTTCATCTATTCGAGACATCCGCAAAGTGGTAGTTTTATTGATTAGATCTTGCATACCTTTCATTTCGACCTCGTTGAATGTATCTTTTTTTCTTGGTCGTCGGCTTGAACTTTCTGCTTCATCTCGAGCTTCTTTCTCTGCAAGCATCAACAATATTTTTTCCTCGGTATCGTCTGCCAATTCATCGATGATAAGTTCATTCACTTGTATCAAAAGTTGCTCGATGACGTCGTCGGACATAGTTGGAAGTATGAAATAGCAAGTTGTATGTTTATAAAAGTGAAAGAGAAAGTTATATTTTATATGAGAAATATGGGGTTATATATAGAGGATATATGTTCTTAAAAAATAATTTACTTATATTTAATAAATTAGATTAATTAATAAATATTAAAAAAGGTTTAAATTGAGAATAACATTGATTGAAGGGAGCAATGTGATATTTAGTTGGAAAAGTAGAATTGAAAAGGACATAAAGTGAAAATTTAAGGGGGTAAAATGAACAATCCCAAACCTTGGATAACCGGTCGATGCATAATAAGCTTTTCATTAAAAGCTATTTAATAACTCATCATCTCCAATGGCAAAAAGCTTTCTTCAAAGACTTTTTATTTCCAATAAGTCATTAATGACTTTTGCATTGGAGATGCTCTAATAGTTGTGCAAGACCTTGCAAATATTGAAAGAAGTGGGGTGTCTTGCAAGGCCTTGCAAGCCACATGGCATGCCATGTCATCTTGCAAGGACTCTTGCAAGACGTGTGTGGATGCTCTTAAAGCATCTCCAACAGCTTCCTCATTTTGGAGAAAATGGGGAATATGAGGATTTTGGTCCTAAAATCAGCTCCAACAGCTTCCTCAAAACCATCCCATTTTGGAGAAAGTTGGAGAGAGAATGTCATTTTCTCCAAATATGTAGATTACCCCAAAAATCATTATAGTGAGAGAAATAATATTTTATTATTTTTCTTTTAAAAATTTGTTGAAGGTAATAATGTTTTGAATATTTTAATAATATATTTAATGTTGAATTCTCTAAAATGGGAAATCTGTTGAAGATGGATGTAATTTTTTTTGGGATTTTGACTTTTGCTTTCCCATTTTGAAATTTTTTTGGAGAAGCTGTTGGAGATGCTCTTAGTATTCTGATAATACTTTCATGATCATTTTATAAATATATAATGGAAGAACTATAACATTTATGTTGAAATAATAATAAAAATATGTGACGATGATATTATTAATAATAATAATAATAATAATAATAATAATGATAATGGTGGTGAATTTTAATAGTTACTCAGTTGGAAATGATTCTCGAGGTTTATAGGAATTTTTTTAATAGGTTACTGTGAATTTTTCTGACTATTCTTCAAGATTCTTGGATTAATCGAGGTACATAGTTGGCTGAGATACCTCGGTTAAAATATAAATAATAATAAGGGAGTGAATCTTAATAATTAGTTGAACTGGTAATAAGTCTTGCCTTCATTGTGAATTTTTTGACAGTAATCCAAAATTGTTAGGAGTAATCAAGATATGTATATGCTAGATCATATACACATGGTTAAAAGATAAATAATAATAATAATAATGGTGACAAGAAAAGGAAAGATAAAAAAAAGAAACTTTTTATTGAAATAGCCATTGCATACCCTTGAATTTGTCTCAAGCCATTTCCTTTTTAGATTTATCAAAATTTTACTACATCCACAAAATCCAAGTCTTCAATTACGACCCTAGCTAAAAGACAAAAAAAATTAATCTGGTCGGTTTTTCTTTAATTTTTATTTTTGTGCAACTAAACCAGAAAATTGCAAAACTACAGATCTAGACCTGAAATTTATAAAGGTTAATATTTTGATACAAATAGAAGAAAATAGTTTAAAAATAATAATAATTTAGATATAAAATAACTATTTGGATCAATTACAGAAAAAATGGCAGACATTCTTTTTGCTTCATGGAAAGCTGCATTGATTGATTATATTATATGGTTACACCTTTTAAAATTATCTTCCGTTAAAGGTATTAAACAATCTTTAATGGAATTGAATGTAAAAAAAACTGTTATTATTTGATTATATATTGATATTAATTTTTAATTATTTAGAGTTATTGTTAATCATATTTTTTTTAATATTAATCATATATTTTAATTATCAATTATTATTTGATTATTTTTTCATATTGTATGTAATGGTTATTTAAAATCATAAGTTAATATATATTTTTACAAAAGCTTGTTATAACAAATCCAAAATTTATGGTTTATGTGTAATAATAAATTTTAAATACTTTTAATTAACATATTATATTATTTAATTTTTTTTTATTATATTGGTTGTATTAATTAACATATTATATTGCTATAAATTTGTTTTAATTATATAATTAAATATTGTAACTAATAATTCTTTGAATATGTCATTTTTGGTCATTTTACATGTTTTTAAGCTATTTTTTGTCAAACGTGAGTTCTTCATCAGCTAGCTTATCAACTACCAGCTGGTTTTTCAGTCAACAACTAGCTTATCAACTAGTTTGCCAAACATAGCCTTACCCTTAGTTCTTCTTCTTAGTCTAAATTTTCATTTTAGGTTAGATGGATGAGATAGGATGGAAATTCACTCTCATTTTTAGGCATTGTTTGGTACTTTGGCAAAAAAAACGAACTTATAAGCTAGTTTATTTTTTGGGTATATGTTTGGATGACCATAAGCTAGTTTTTTGAAAAGCTACTTGGAGTAGCTTTTGAGTAGCTTTTTGTAAATATTTCAATTATGCTCTCATTAATATTAATTGACTATTTTTTAATATGTCTTTTGTGGTCATTTAAAATGCTTATAAACTACTTTTTGTCAAACGTGACTTTTTAATCAGCTAGTTTGCCAAACATAGCCTTAGTCTCTGTCATTTTAATTTTAATTTTCATTTATATTCTCCTGTTTAAAACAACCACCTCTTAAAAACTCATACGACCACTCCTCTCTATAATCTCCACCGTAATGTTCCTCTTCCAAAAAGGTCATGTCCGTAATCAAAAGTTAACTTATGAGTTGTGTTGGGATGTAGAAATATTTAAAAACGCAATATTCTTTTGCCCGATAAATATTAAAACTTGGATGATTTCCATTACAACAAAAGATGTACGAGTCCCATCCAAAACAGTATATCAATTATTTGTTTATTAAATGTCATATAATCGTTTAAATCCATGTTTAAGTTGTAAAAGATACATATTTATTGTATAAATGTGGTAAAGCAATAGTTTAAATAACTATTTTTTGGAAACAAAAAGTAAACTCAAAGTCCGTGTGGAATGAAAATGGATTTTCATTCCATGTATTTTAACCTGGAGTGAATAAACTTAGAGGACGTTTGGTTGGTTAAACCAATATAATTAATAAAAAAACATTTTATACAATATTTTTAATACAAATATATAACGTCCAACATGAAAATAAAAAATATTTTTCATTCAACATCGAAAAATGAAGGGATGCATGAGAAAAGATCACTGAGCGGGAATGAGAGTTTCATTTCCCCTAATTTGGTCAGGAATGGAAATTAATGGATTTGGGGCAATGAATCCATTATATTATATCAAACCAAACCAAACCGAAGTTTTCATTATCATTCTCATTCCTTACCATTCAATACCCTCAACCAAACATCCCCTTATTATGTTGTGTAAAATTAAATAATATATTTTATTTTCGTTCTTATTGGTTATTGTTTACCACTTACCAACCCTTAAACTTTAAAGTATAAAATGTGATAACAAATTCAACATTGACAAGTGATATTAATGGAATATTCATAAAATATTAAATAATGATTCATAAAAACCTCAATGTTATTGGACTACTAGTTTGGGCCGAAGACATCATGCAGGCCCAATGGACTACTAAACAAAATCTAAAATTATAGGCCCAGAAATGCGTTAAATAACGAGTGTTTTGCTAGGCAAACTGTATTGGCCTATTTATAAAAATATTACTATCTTTCCAAACATATTTATTTTTTGTATTAATATGAGATTAATTTCTTTAATAATAAATTCAAATACCTGGTTAATTTTATAACGACAAAAAATTAAAATATGACGATGAATGTCATAACATTTAACTCTTTTTCCATGTGGATAAATTTATAAATGTGACTTTTTCAACGGTTCATAATCACTTCTCACGCTTCTCACGTTAACCTCAACTTCTAACCGGAGTTGAGGTTAACGTGAGAAGTGGTTATCAACCGTTGGATGAGAAATGAACACACATTAGAATGAGATACACCTGAATATACCAGATCCATTCTCTTTTAAAACACAATTCTTGAGAAGGCGTTTGATTAAAAGTGATCAATGGTTTAAATTTACTTCTCACTTTCTCATGTCAAACCTCAACCTCTCTTTTGTATATTGTGACCTTAACAGACTTGGTAACTCATAGCTAATAAAATCAACCATTTGAATCATTTGTTCCCAATCTCCTATTTGATTTTCATTCAAACACTAACATGAAATCTTGAATCATACAATATTAAAACTACATAGAACATGAAAAAGTAGCATATAAATTTAAAGATTGTAAACGGATACAAATATCCAAAAATAAACCCTAAATACATGCTATATTTAACGGTTGAATATTAGACTTAAACCCGTTTACCAAACGCTTACTCGGGTAAACACTTACCAAGTCACATTATCTTACCGGATCAATAAGACAAAAACCAAAAATCTTTCCCGATAAGAGTTAGGGCAAGGAGCAAGAGCCTTACCTGATAAATGACGGTGAAGTTTTTTTACCATACTTAGCGCTTACCGGAAAAATTATTACATACGATACCATTTTGTTGGACTAAAACCCGATAAATAAATTTTAGTGTTGAATTTACAGGTAAATATTTACCCGGATAAGTATTTAATAAACGGTGCCTTATTTTAAGGACATCGTTCTACCTCTTTGCCCACTAAGCTATATTAAGGAAATCTAAATCCAAAATCGTGTACCATAAAAAACAAATTGAATAAACATAAGAGCATCTCTAATGGTTGTTTGAAGATGACTTAAAAAATGGGGTTTACAATAACTCAAAGAACCTTCATAATTAATTAATCATCGTATATATGATATTCGATCAACAGAAAGTTAAATAAAGTTTCATATATTTCTGATCAATTCCTTCATGATCCAAGAAAAGCAAGAGTTTCTGGATGATTATGAAACATATTATCGTAAAAAATGCTTTCTTGAATTCCAAATGCTTCCATTTGATCACCATAAAACACCATCGATCCAACGTCATGATCATCCAACTGGTTTTCAAACAAGAAACCAATCGGATCACCCTCATTTGTGTTATTCATTTCAACCGTTCTCTGTAGAGAAGAATCTGTTGGTTCTTCGGGTTTGGATACCTTATTTGGTTTAGGGTAAAACCCAGTTAGAACTTCATCAAGTAAACCCGAGTCATCTGGTTCCGCCGGAAAAAAGTCTTTGTAGTCGTCTTGATTGATTGCCATGGCGGCGGCGGCGGTGCATGAATTAACGTAAGATGAAGATGAATTATGGTATGGAAGTGAATTTGGTGAATTTGAAGATGGAGTCAACGTATGGAATTGATGATTCTTGTGGAATGCAAACGCCGGCGGAATAAGAAATTCCGGCGACGGAGAAGGGTAGATAAAGTTGGTTCTCGCCTTGTGTCCACGCATGGCACGGGCAGCGGCGTCATACGCAAAAGCGGCATCCTCGGCAGTGTCGAAGGTCCCGAGCCACCGCCGCTCTTTGGACTGCGGGTCACGAATCTCCGCGGCATACCGCCCCCATGGACGGCGGCGAACACCACGATACTTAATGCCGCCGCCGTTGCGTCCGGTGTTGTCTTTTACCGTCACGCTCTTCTTGGCGGCGGTAGGGGCGGTGTTTGTGTTGCATCGCTTTTGAAAGGGGGCGGTGTTGTTTAGATGTAATCGGTGGTTGATCGCCGGATTACCGGTGAATCCTGATGATTTCCTCAAAGCTTCTTCCATTTTTGGGCAGATGGTATAGAAACTGTGGCGGTGATGGAGGTGGTATATATAGCCGGAAAATTGGAGGGAGAAATTCACATGTGCATGAATGGTTTGTACGTTGTACTTTAATGTAAATACAATGTGCATGCATGGGAGTATGGGACAATGCCCCTCAATTCTATTTTCCCAAATTACATATCTAGTTCATATCCAACCAATGAAATAAACACAAATCAAAGTTTTATATATTTTAAGTTTATTTTATTAAAATTAAAATTCTTTATTCAATGACATCTATTCATGTGAGAAATTGGGACAACTGATTTTTATCCGGATATTAACCACGTGATTTTCTTTAACCGTGGCTAGCGTTGTAAACGAACCAAACGAACACGAACGGAGGCTTGTTCATGTTCGTTCGTTTAACTTAACCGAACAAACAAACGAACACGAATGGTAAACGAATGAGATTTTTTGTGTTCATGTTCGTTCGTTAAGAAATTTTGTTTGTTCATGTTCGTTTATGTTCGTTCATTAAGAGTTAAACGAACGAACTTAAATGAACATAAACGAACGAACTAAAACGAATGTAAACGAACGACTTTAAATGAACATAAACGAACGAACTTAAATGAACATAAACGAACAAACCCAAATGAACAAAAAAACCCACCATACTCATCATTTCGTTCGTAAAAAATACCTTAACAAAATGAAAAACCGGGTTAACTTGTGAGGTATGAAAAATAAATTCTAAAATATCAATTTACTTGATGATTTTACACATTAATTTCATATTATATAAATATGTTTATTATAAACAAGCATAAACGAACATAAATGAACATAAACGAACGTAAACGAACATAAACGAATGAACATTAACGAACATAAATGAACGAACGTTCACGAACATAAATGAACGAACGAGACCATTGTTCATGTTCGTTCATTTAACTAAACGAACAAAAAAACGTGTTCATGTTCGTTCATTTATTAAATAAACGAACATAAACGAACTTCCCGACGAACAGTTCACTGAACGTTCGGTTCGTTTACAGCCCTAATTAATGAGTCTGTCACAAAGATAAAGTTTGTCGTCATATACAAGTCGAACAAATGAAATATTAAATGTGTTATTTATTTGTTAAAAATGGAGAACAAAAAATTGATGTCATAAAAAATGAAAAGAGACCCGATAAGTGTAGAGTAGATGAGGTGTGAGACATTTTTATGTAGTATTAAACTATTAATTGTGTGTCGGGTGATGGTGGTAGTAAATGTTGTAGTCATTATTAGGCTTCCATTTATTTGGTATCCATATTAAATGTTTGTCTATTGCGACCACTGTTCTAAAAGGCTCGTCGTGACAGCCGTAATGGCAAGCCGTGGCTCAAGACTTGTGTCTCACGCCACGTTATGCATGTGGCACGCCATGACCTAATTTTCGGTCTTTAATAACGCAATATTTGATTTTTTTTCTTACGTTTTTAATGTCTTATTTGCTAGTTTTTAATATATAACATAATTTAACATGTTTATTGTCATTGACTCATCGATTAATATGACAAAATATATGTTTTTATATATAATATTATATGTGATATAGAGATTTTCCGCCATAAGTCACGCCTTGATAAACGTCATGGCTTCGCCATGGCTCCTAAGGCTTGAGGTTTGGTCTCGCCATCACGCCACGCCTCACGCCATTTAGAACCTTGAATTTGTGACATGGTTAGTTTTACATAAAAAGATTAAATATATGAGAAATAATATATGTGAATAATTAAAAATATAACGAAAAAAATCTACTTGAACATGCATATTTAAATCAACGTTGCAAATTATTTATATGGATTATGGGTTCATATATGTACATGATCATTCCAATCTTTTTGAACATTATGTTACACTTTTATTAAACCTATAGATTGACAAGATAAATAATAAATAAAGTAAAATATAAAATTATATGGTTGGATTCCAGTGAGAAAAAAGTTATGGTGAGAAACGTGAGAAAATAATCTAGACCCTTTGATTAATCCTAATTGAAGATCAACACTGATGAGATGCATCAGATCAAATCCCTTTCTAAAGCATGATTAATGGGTGGAGATGACATTAAAAGTGATCAATGGTCAAATCCCTTCTTACGTTTATTTTCTTTTAACTTTTTTTCTAGCATGATCTTTCGTTTAAAACTTTATACCATATATAGTCTTAAAAGTCTTAAAAGTTAAAACAATAAAGATGTCTTAAATGGAAAAGTAACATACAAAATCAATTTAAATAAATCATTATTCATACATTGTTGAAAACAATGAGGCTCCTCCTCCAACTAGAAAGAGAAAGAAAGATAACTAGAAAGTGGAAAATTGTTAAATATGTTGGGTCATCGAAGATTTGAAGATGACCTCTCGATCTTCTATATAAAACCTGTAATACATCTTTTATACTTGGATTCTTTGTAATAGCTTAGTCATACGTAAAAAGTTCAGCAAAATCGAAAACTAGTCGAAATCATTAAGAAGTGAATTTATCGATGCAGATCAAAGATGAACTTCCCAAATTCAACTAAACTATTTTTTGTCGATCTCCCTATGACAAATCAAGATGATCCTCAAAATCGGAGTATTCTTCCTTTGTCTTCTTACTGAGGAGATCTTCAACTACTTTGTACCTGATAGAGACATTCTTTGTCATCCGAGGAAAATATAGTTGTCTTTTCCACATTTTCATATATTTCTACAACAAGGTATACAAATCAACTTTGTCCCATGATAAGATAAAAATGACACTTTGTTTTTATTAAGGATAAGTCTGACTTTCAATACCATCATGACAAGTGTCACATGTATTTAATGCACATGGTGGTATAAAAGGTTGAAGACTCCTCTCCTCCAAGGTGACGTTTACCAGAAATTTTCCTAAGTGCTCAGTAGAATCGGCAGACATCCTTTCCCTCTCAATAACTCCGTAATTTTGTTCTAAGTGTTTACAAGTTGTGTTTAGTTTTCTGTGTTGTTTGTGAAAGATTGTTAGGATAGATTTTATTTGTTCTTTTCCGCAACAATCTTAAAAGTTTCTGTGTGTAATTCTTGATTTTCAATCAATAAATAATTAAAGAAAGTAAAACTTCTGAGTATTGTATTCCACCCCTTTTTACAATACTTCTTACTGTGTGTTATTTCATAGTTCGGACTACCACGAGACCAGCCAATAGGAGAGTTCAATCTTCAAATTAAAGACTAGAAGGGAAAGGGTTAAAGATGTGCAATTGTAATCAGGAATCGACGAATCGACAAATCTAGTAATAGAGGGGAAGAATTGAGGCATTGGGCTAATTTGTTAAAATATTATAATTACCCAAATGGGTTAAAATAAAATATAAAAGGCCAAGCAAATTAAGCTAAAACATGGGTTAAAAATCAAAATACATATAACACAACATATATAATTGCCTACCAAAAAAGTTCGTGGCCCCGTAACTTATGGGTGCCTTGTACGTAATTATTTGATTAAATTTTGTCTTGATATTTATTCAATATAATAGTTAACTTTTTTTAATTAGTATAATAAACACTAAATTATGCTATTATGTATTATTTTATATGATAAATAATTACCTATTTTGAAATAATTTTAATATCGATTTAGTAACGTCGTTTAGTTTATGATTATATTTGGGTTGGGTATTTTATATAAGTTTACGCATTAAATTAGGGATGCTCGAAAAACGACCAACCAGGCTAACCCAACCCGAACCCCCCCCCCCCCCCCCCCTAAAAAAACTCGAGGTAACCCGACATATAATCGATAAAAAATTAAGGCAACGCAAATCTATTGGGTTAGGCTTAAAGTAACGCGACCAACTTGATAACTGATAAGTGCATAATTTATCACATTCTAAGCACTTATTTTCTAGTTATTTAATCCTATTTTAGTTTTCCAATCACCATAATTGAGTCTTTTAGTTTGATTTTATCATTTATTGTAGTTTGGAGCTAAGTAGGAGGAATGAGTCTGTTTGTGCTTATTTTGTGAAAAATCTAACAGTTCGGTATGCTACAGCATGGTTCGCAGTTCCTGAAAAGTCAAAGACGTCACTTCATAAATTTTTTATTGGGGAATCTTTTGGCCACCACCCCAGCCCTTTCTTGCAAGCTGGAAGACAGGGCTTCTTCAGGGAATACTATCATGGAGGAGGCTACCTTAAGAAAAGCATCTTGTAAACCATTTAGCCATTGGGTAATATCCATTGGTTAATGAAATCTTTTGTACTTATAATGATGTCATTAGATGCTCCCCCTTAGTATAAATAGAAGCTTAACTCCTGGTTATTTTGTACACCTCTCCTTGCCTTAAGCAAGTTACTTTCTAGTTCTTAGTTACTTTAAGTTATACTTCTAGTTTCTCATAACAAGGAAACTAGCTAAGTAGTTCATTTAGCTACTTAGAGGCAATTGTTATCCCTTTTATGCTTTAATCTAAAATCGTTGGTACATCTTTTGTTCTTAATACTTACATTTCTGTTTGATCACCATGTTTTGTATGTCTTTAAGAGCGATGATGGGCTAATACCCCTAGCTTGGGTGTGAGTAATGGTTGAGAGATAAACGCCTTTGTGTGGTGGAAGGTTGCTTTCGCTATTGGCTATCATCCTTACTATTCACCCCTTGTTTCTAAGTTTCATCTAAGTAGTTTTCTTGACAAGGTGACGTATGTTGTTCTACTTAGATGAGTTGGACTTGAATGCAAGCCAACGTAAACTTTAGAACTCTGAAGTGTTATAATATCAATTTTTATACTTGGATTCTTTGTAATAGCTTAGTCATACGTAAAAAGTTCAGCAAAATCGAAAACTAGCTGAAATCATTAAGAGGTGAATTTACCGATGCGGATCAAAGATGAACTTCCCAAATTCAACTAAGCTATTTTTTGCTGATCTCCCTATGACAAATCGGGATGATCCTCAAAATTGGAGTATTCTTCCTTTGTCTTCTTAATGAGAAGATCTTCAACTACTTTGTACCTGATAGAGATATTCTTTGTCATCCGAGGAAAATATATTTGTCTTTTCCACATTTTCAGATATTGTCTACAACAAGGTATACAAATCAACTTTGTCCAATAAAAAGATAAAAATGACACTTTGTTTTTATCAAAGACAAGTCTGACTTTCAATACCATCATGACAAGTGTCACATGTATTTAATGCACATGGTGGTATAAAAGGTTGAAGACTCCTCTCCTCCAAGGTGACATACATTGTTTGAATCAAACAAATAGATTCCAATTTTAACAGTTTTCATTCACGTTGTGTTCTCTAATCCGAAGAGAAAAAAAGGGAAAAAAGAAAATATGTGGACAAGAAAACGATGGAAAAGAAATAAAAGAGAATTAATTTTTTTAATTTGTGTTCACTGAGGCAAAGAAAAGGAAAAATAAAGAAAATATTTTTCATATTTTTAAACAGAATATCAAGAAATAAAAAGACGTATTTTTTACAAATATACCTTTTAAATTAAATCATTTATAATAAAATGTTGGATAGTTTTGTAATTTTTTAAATTGTTTTAATTTCTTTACTTTCATTACTTTCCTTCCACATTTGGGAGAGAGTGAAAACTTTTTATTTATTTATTTTCTGTTTCTTTCATTATTCTTCTAAAAAAAATTTAGAACACGAGTTTTTGACTTTCCTCCCTTTTTTCTTCCTTTATTTTCTTTTCGAGAACAAAATATTAAATTCAAATTATTTTTTTCCGTACAAAAACATTTGCAAACCATAAGGCCATAAAAAACATAACAATAATCAACAGGTAAAGACATATTGGGAGAATTGTCTCATGCCGGCAAACAGGAGACCACATGTTTAGATAGGGGTATGTTTGTACTTTCGGTTCCGCTATTAGTTTATTTCTTGATAAATTATTTTTAAATGAGAGGTTATTTTTAAATAATAATAAGGGAAATTAATTAAAATACCCTAAGTCAAAACACGTTTTACTGAAATACCCAAAATCTCTCCCATGTTACAAAAATACCCCAAAAATCCGCGATGGAGCCCGCGATCGCGGGCTCCAGGCCACGTGTCACCAAAGTTTGCCTACTTTGCCCGCGTTGGTCCCTCAAGAATGCCCGCGGTCCAGCTTTCCTCCCTCAAGAATGCCCGCGTGTGCAGTTTTGGTCCCTGCCCGCGTTTGACTCATTGAACCCCGCGATCGCGGGCTACACGTGTCACCAAAGTTTGCCCACTTTGCCCGCGTTGGTCCCTCAAGAATGCCCGCGGTCCAGCTTTCCCCCCTCAAGAATGCCCGCGTGTGGAGTTTTGGTCCCTGCCCGCGTTTGACTTTCTTTGACCCCCCGCGATCGCGGGCTCCTGTGCCACGTGTCGGCACAGGGTTAACCCTAAAGTCTGTTTGACGAACCAAACCCTAATGTTTTCTTCGGCCGCACTATATAAGGGGGGGGACCAAAAAACGGCACTCTCATTTTTTTAATCACTCTCTCAAATTTTAATCAAACTCTCTCAATTTTCTCCCACTCTCTCAATTTTGTCGTGTGGAATACGCGTTCGGGTTTTGTGAAGATGTCTCGTATTACCTCTGTGATATGTTTTCCTTATGTTATTTGTTATTTTTTGTATGTTATTTTAAGTTAAGATATATGATTTGTAGGTTGTTATAGTGTTTATAACTTATGTTTGAATATGTTCTATGTTTAACATGATATGTATGGTTTTATGTTTGAATGTGATATTTGTATGTTATAATGTGTATGTTGTTATAGTGTGTTTTTTCATAAAAAAATTGTTAAGAGTGTTCTTTTATAAAAAAATTGTTAAGAGTGAGTTTTTATAAAAAAATTGTTAACAATGTTTTTTTTATAAAAACACACTCTTAACAATTTTTTTATAAAAACACACCCTTAACAATTTTTTATAAAAACAGTGTGTTTTTATAAAAAATTGTTAAGAGTGTGTTTTTATAAAAAATTGTTATAGTTTTATGGTTTTTATAATGTGTTTTTTTATAAAAAAATTGTTAATTTTTTTTATAAAAACAGTTTTTAAAAAAAATTGTTAAAAATGTGTTTTTTTATAAAAAATTGTTAAGAGTGTGTTTTTATAAAAAAATTGTTATAGTTTTATGTTTGAATGTGATATTTGTATGTTATAATGTGTATGTTGTTATAGTGTGTTTTTTCATATAAAATTGTTAAGAGTGTTTTTTTATAAAAAAATTGTTAAAAGTGTGTTTTTATTAAAAAATTGTTAAAAATGTGTTTTTTTTTTTAAAAACACACCCTTAACAATTTTTTATAAAAACAGTTTTTTTATAAAAAAATTGTTAAGAGTGTGTTTTTATAAAAAAAATTGTTAAGAGTGTGCTTTTATAAAAAAAACACATTTTAACAATTTTTTTTATAAAAACACACTTTTAACAATTTTTTTATAAAAACACACTTTTAACAATTTTTTTATAAAAAAACATTCTTAACAATTTTTATATGAAAAAACATACTATAACAACATACACATTATAACATACAAATATCACATTCAAACATAAAACCATAAAACTATAACAATTTTTTTATAAAAACAAACTCTTAACAATTTTTTATAAAAAAACACATTTTATAAAAAAATTGTTAAGAATGTGTTTTTTTATAAAAAAATGTTAAGGATGACAACTTAGGTCCCTACGGTTTTAAGAATGACAACTTAGGTCCCTAAACTTTTAAGAATGCCAATTAGGTCCTAAACTTTTAAGAATGACAACTAGGGTCCCTAAACCGCACTTTATCTATATATAACAATATGATACGTTGAAATAAAATAAACCGCACTTTATCTCTATATAACAATATGATACGTTGAAATAAAATAAACCGCACTTTATCTATATATAACACTATTATACGTTGAAATAAAATACCACCGCACTTTATCTATATATAACACTATTATACGTTGAAATAAAATAAACCGCACTTTATCTATATATAACACTATTATACGTTGAAAAAAAATACCACCGCACTTTATCTATATATAACAATATGATACGTTGAAATAAAATAAACCGCAACATCTATATATAACACTAACTATAACATCTGTGAATGACTATGTAGAGGGATTTCTTTAACATCGACTTGACGCTAAAGTGCAAAGTTTCCTACATCGAGGACTTAAGAAACCGCTTTAGGGGATTAGGTGATCGCGCGAATACCCTTGAGACCATCTATAGAGGGACACCGTTCGGGCCATGGATGGATGTGTCTTACTCTGGTGGCGACCCTACGCTAGTACACATGTTTCTACAGTTGGAGGTTGAGGACGCCAACGCTGAGCCGGAGGAGATGCTTTTTGATTTCTTCGGCTCTCAATTGCATTTTGGGCGTCGTGAGTTCTGTCTAATTACAGGACTACGTTTTGGAGAGGCTCCCCCCTTCCTCCCTTAGAAGACTGCTCCTTCGTTCCTAGGGTTTGGGGCATTTCAGCATCTCGTTTGAAGCTGAAGGCAGCCCGGGACATGATGAAAGAGGGCCTTAGTGCCCTAACCGACGACGATGTTGTCCGTGTATGCTTGGTGGTGATCGTGGATATGGGCTTCCTGGGCCGTGAGTATAGCCAGTATGCTTCCGAGACGGTCCTTAGGGCCGTCGAGGACCTTGAGCTGTTTAACAGCTACCCGTGGGGTAGCCATATCTGGACACATTGCTACTCTATTCTGCACCGAGCCATAGCCAGACGCGTTGATCGACATGCAAAGATGAATCTTTGTGGTTTTACATACGTCTTCAAGGTTAGATATGTAGTATAACAATTGTTAATAATACATACAAACTGTTTGGCTTTTCTTTTTACGTACTTGCTCTTCTTGTCTAATTCCAGATATGGATCTTGGAGATGTTTCCCGCATCAATCCGATATTTCGTCAAGCGCGACGATCGAGTACTTAGGGGAACCCGTTGGGACAAGCGTGTTACCCTAAGTAGGTCGCTTTGGTTTCAGTTCTTCAATGCGTCTAGAAATGTAAGTTCTTTTACTATGTATACAATTTGCATACGTTAGTCCCGCTTATTAATTTCTTTTATGTTTTATCATATATTTAGCAGCCACTCTTGCCTTTCGATCGCCTTGTGCCTACTGTCGACGAGATGGGCACAGATTGGTACAGAGACAGCGTGGCCTTTATTGACGCAGAGGCGGAAAGGGCTCGACGTCCCCCTACTTCCACATCTGACGAAGATGAGGAAGACGACGACAGGCCCCCTTCCGGTGGATACCAGCCGGCCCGTTCCTCCTCCTACCAGGCGCCCCCTTCCTCCTCCTACAATCCATATCAGGCGGCCCCTTCCTACGAGCCACAGCGTGGCTCACATGAAGTCCTGTGGGACTACGTCCACGGGCCGCTAGAGACACGTGTACACTATCTGGAGGAAGTCTACAGACAGTTTAGCGCTGTCAATGTTAGTGTTTAACTTAATTTGTTGGCCACGTTTATTTAGTTTGTATATTAATATTACGTTCTAAATTTGTTTTAGCTGTCGAGTACGACACCGATCCCCGCTCCGTTCGGACATGGGGCACAGGCAACGTTTGCCACCACATCCCATCCGTCATTCCCTGAAAATGTAAGTGACATTGAGTAACCATTATAGTTATATGTTTGTTCCTAAGTTTGTAACTCTTATAATGATCAATGTCACGCAGGCCGGGATGTCAGGGGCCGGGATGTCCCAAACGCCGTTCGCCACCACATCCTATTCTACTATCCCGGAGAGTGTAAGTGACACTGAGTAACCATTATAGTTATATGTTTGTTCCTAATTTTGTAACTATTTTAATGATCAATGTCACGCAGGCCGGGATGTCGGGGGCATACACCTCGCAGATGTCGCCGCCGTTCGCCACCACATCATATTCGACTATCCCGGAGAGTGTTAGTGACACTGAGTAACCATTATAGTTATATATCGATAATCCTAATTTTGTAACTATTTTAATGATCAATGTCACGCAGGCCTGGATGTCGGGGGCACAGCACATGCCGTCGTTCGCCACCACAGCAATCACAAACATCTTTGGCGGTTCGGCCGATGACTATTACAGGCCGGAAATGCATACTGTAAGTTATTTTGGTAGTTTTGGTTTAATTGTGAACATTTCCTAAATTGTACTTAAAACATTGAGTAACGTAATTTTCAGACGGGGTCTCCTATTATCCAGGATCACTTCTCGGAGCACTTCTCGGAGCCTGACGATGACTCGATGGATGTTGTAGATCTACCACCACAGGTGACCCCGCTCCCTCTAAAGCGGTCGCATAAAATTTCACAATGGTTTCGTCACCCGTTTGGCCAACAAGGATCTACGACACCACCGCCCGCTAAAAAACAAGCAAAGAAAGCGGGGGGAAAGAAGGGAGGAAAGAAAAAGGGAAAGGTGCCTTCACCGGAGCCTCAACTGGCATCAGAAATATTGAGGATGTGCCGGACTGGTCGCCTCCCCAACTTGACATTCACCCCTTACGGGGGCTTAGAAATCAACCCATCGTTTTTTGAAAAATTGCTTGCGGATGACCCTGTGAACTCTGACTTAGACGATACGGTTAGTATGAAGTTAAATTATAGTGTAACATCCTAAATTTTCTGTTATATTATTTTATGAATTTATAAACTAACTTGGGGGTTAGGTTTGTAATTGATTGAAAGTGTTGTTGAAATGGATTTTCATGTTGAGGGTTTGTTGTGCAATTCTTTGAAAGTTGGAGGTTTAATTTGGAAATGGTCTATGACTCATGTTTTAAATTATGAGGTGTCATTAATTTAGCTATGTAAGCTAAGTAATTGAGAGTGTGTGTGTGTCTTATGTTGGTGTGTATTTGGGTTGAGAAAGTGAAACCGAGAGAGAGATTGAGACAGAGAGATCGAGAGAAAAAGAGAAAGGACGAAGGAAGGAAAAGAAAAAAAAAGAAATCAGTGGTGAAATTAGAGGTAAGAACTTGTTTTCTTAACTGTTTGTGGTTAGGATGTATAGTTTTTAAAAGTCTGTTTATTTCCAGATTGTTGATAAAGCTGCCATTAAGCTGTTCGTTAATCTCTTACGTGAATCAGTGTATAAATCGACTTTTGAGGTGAGTTTAATTGATTCTTGCTTAAAACTTAACATGTAAACAATTGTGTATGTGTTTATTGAGCTTAAATATCATTTTATGTGCTTAATGCTTAATCTGGTAAGAAACAGCTTAATGAGAGGTAGATGATGATGAGCAGTGAACGAATCTCGCAGCCTTGGCTTGCGAGAATCAGATAAAACTCGCAACCATAGCCTGCGAACTTCTGAAACTCGCAACCATAGCCTGCGAACTTCTGAAACTCGCAACCATAGCCTGCGAACTTCTGAAATTCGCATCTTTGGCTTGCGAATTTCATGAAACCCGCAATCAGTAGTCGCGAACTTTGATGCTTTTTGAAATAAAAATGCATGATGATTTTATGTGATGTTTTCATGTTATTATTTATATGCTCTTGACATGATTTAATGATGAAGAATATGCATGAGATGTTATCATATGAAGAGTTTATATCAGTTATTAAATATAGAGATTTATCTGATATTATTGGCACTATGGATGTGATAGAAAGAGTGATGATACATATTTATTGTGTTGCGATGGCTAAAATTTACATTTGGTCTAGTGGGCAACTTAGTACGGTTTAATGGGAACCGCATACTAGCTGGGACCTATAATGTAGTTCTAGTGGTGGAGTCAATTCTGAATCATCTGTGAGGGTTCCCGGTTGTTGTGATCATCGATGAATAAAATCCCATTGGGAACCAGTGATTCAGGATGGTGAGGTATTGAAATGTGAGAGAATTACATTGAGGTGTAATTCGCATTTCAGGCGATAGGAAGTGTGAGAGAATTACATTAAGGTGTAATTCGCATTTCCGGTGTTTATTAAATAATGAAGTGTGAGAAAATTATATCGAGTTGTAATTTGCATTTCAGGCGATAGGAAGTGTGAGAGAATTACATTAAGGTGTAATTCGCATTTCCGGTGTTTATTAAATAATGAAGTGTGAGAAAATTACATCGAGTTGTAATTTGCATTTCATGGGTTGTTGAGTTTAATTTCTTATAAATCTGGTGGGATTATAAGTAGTTGATGTTGTTATTCTATTTAATGACTAGGTGAAATAGTCATAGTGGTTGGAATTTGATTTGGTAAGATGAAAGATGCAGGTTTGAGACACCTGATGTTTTATTTGTTGAGTTTTAAATTTGAATTGATTAACCTCACTAGGCGAAAGCCTAATGTTTTAAGTTGAATTGTCTTACCAGGTTCAGGTTCGGGAAAGAAGTTTGGGGAGTGAATTTCATATCAAACTTTGAGGTGTTGAAGGATCCAGCAATTCTTTTGGAGATTTTGGGACGAAGCTTAGATAATCTAGTTAATCTAATTATGTTGTAAGAATAGATTAATAAGATTATTTAGGACAAGTTTAAATGTTGTATATAAAATGATGTTGTAGATCCTTGTTGTTATAAAAGTTTGGTATCTTTAATGATCATAGTTTTTATTTTGGGGTTTAAATTTACCCTGTTTTTAGGGTGTTTCAATATGGTATCAGAGCTTTAGTTTAAGCGAACTAGGTATGAATTTGAGATACCTAGACTTAAGCTGAGATGAGTTAAGTTATGATTATAGAGTTCTGGGTAGGAGTACTAAGATTGGGTAGTTTCAGAGTCGACAGAAATACGCGAAGTTGGTACTGTAACAATAGTAATGAGAATTCTCATGTATGATATGTTCGCAATTTCAATTAGCTACTGTTATTATGAATATATTATTGCACAAGCATACTTGTTTCTAATTGTTACAGTGACTGATTAGCGGTAAAGTATGTATTGTATGTTTAGTTGTATGAACCATTAACTGACGAGTATTCTTTTATGCTCCATCAGAACGATGGTGAATACGCCCCCGAGGTCTCCAAATTCTTCGATGAATAGGAATTGGTTAGACGATGCTGGAGAGAGACAGACTGGATTGGGCGGAGTTCCTGATACGCCAACAGATTTTCTTTCCTTGGGAGGAATGCGAAGTCAAGTACATCCAGGAGGTACTAGTAATGTTGATCAAACGTCGTCAGATTCAGGTATGGAGGGGCGAATAATGGATAATGTGACTCGGCTGATGAATGCTTCAATGGAGAGGCAAGCAGAGATGATGAATACTGTAATGGGGAGACAGGCAGAGATGTTTACGAAATTGATTAATGATCGAAACGTGGAACCAAGACGAACAGTGGCCGACACTAATGTGATAAATCCGACTGTAAATCCAGGAGTGGAGACAGTTAGAAGGGTTGACAGAAACTGTTCCTACAAGACGTTTCTAAGTTGTAAACCACCAGAATTCAAGGGAGATGATAATCCAGTGGTTTGTATGAACTGGATAAGAGAAATCGAGCAGGCTTTTCGCGCCTGTGAATGTACAGATGAGAGATCTAAGGTGAGATTTGGGTCGCAAATGTTAAGTGGAAAAGCGTTGCAGTGGTGGAATGTGTTGTCATCAACTGTGACGGAAGCAGCTTTGAATTCTGTAACTTGGAGTCAGTTTAAAGCAAAGATTTTAGAAGAATATTGTAACGAGCACGAGATGGACCGAATTGAAGAGGAGTTTCGGAATATTAAGAAGGGTAATATGTCGGTGAGAAATTATACCGAGGTCTTTTTGGAGAAGCTAAATCTTGTGGGGCACGTGGTGTAACGACCCGGACCTTTTCGAAGTGTTTTGGGGTTAGTATGGAGTTGTAAATAAAAGTAGAAGTTGAGGGGCCATTTGGTAAATAAGGAAAGGGGTATAAAAGGGCACAAAACCCTAGGGAACATTTCATTTCTACTGATTTGTATGTGTGTGTGTCGGCTGGGAATTAAGAGAGAAAGAAGAAGGCAATTGAATTTTAAGGGGTTTTGGTGCAAGAGAGGAGGAGGATCATCGAGTATTGGAAGAAGAAGAAAGTTTTGGATTCAGAATTCGTTTCTTGCAGCCATCAGCCAGGTAATCCTTACTCCATAACCTCTTCTAAAGATTCGTCAAGTGATTTGTAGTTTTGGGAGTTCTCTTGCAAAAAGGGTTTAAGACCAATAAGGGAGATTTAAACGTCTTTGGGTTGTGTTTAGGCAGTAAAACTTGGTGGAATTGGTATTGGGCCTGTTTATATAGTTAATCGTCGCATTATATTACCGTTTAATGGGTGTTTGACCTGATTTTGAGCATTAAACTCAAAACAGCGTCTCGTCCGGAAACCTTCGTGCGAAGCAGGTGTCCGGACGTCATCCGGATAGCTTCTTGGCACAGGTTACCGGGTAGGTGTCCGGAAAAGGTAGGTGTCCGGAAAAGGTTAGGTGTCCGGAAAATTGAAGTGTTCGGACACTGTGGTGTCCGGTAAATAGGAACTTCCGGAAAAATCAAGAGTGTCCGGTAATAGACATCCGGATAGTTGATTAGCCAGCTTATGTGTTTATCCTTTAACTCAGGTAGATCGTTTGGGGAATACAGAGCAAGGTAGGAGGGAAGTAAGCACATCAGGTGAGTTTTCTAAACTAAAACGTGTGGTTTTAATACGTTTTCTGAAGCGGATAAATGATGAGAAATGCCATACTTTATGCTTATGCTTTAAATTTGCATGAATTGATATTTGAAAATTTATGTGGAATGTATGCATACATTGATCTTGATGTGAATTGACTAAGTCGGGAAGGGGCCCGCCAGCTCGTGACGGGAGGGTGTTCCCATTTATGCCAAGGGCGGTGTGACCCTGAAAGGCAGCATGAGACTGACTCGTTGTCACCTTAGTGTGACTTCAGGGTGTCAATTTATGAGGGGCGGATTCATATCCGAAGTGATATCATTTGAACTGTTTATGTATGATTTATACTGAAAAGGGAATTCTGTTTAAATGCTTTGATAACTGTTGGAGGGACTCACTAGACCTCATGGTCTAACCCTCGCTTTCTTTTAAATTAAAAAACCTTTTCAGGAAAGCAGGTAGTGAAGGGTTCTGGCAAGTGAGCAGGGCGTAGCAGGAAGACTTGACCTCTTAGTAACACTATAGACATTTAGTTATTTCTCAGTTGTGTAGGTTGATTTCGCCAACCAGATTTTGAACTGATGTAAGAAATTTTGGGACCCGTTTTGGGGATAATATTATTATTATGATTTGAAATGTTCATTTTTGTTTGGGTTGTTATAGTTGGTATCAGAGCCACTCCTGTGCCGTTCGGGATGGTGGGGCAAACCTCATCGAGGACGATGAGTCCCTAAGGGGGGTGTGTGTAACACCTTAGGCATATCCCACATCGGCCGTGGACAGGAGAGATGCTGGGTATATTAGTAAACCTTGGCCTTACCAGACACAACGCGTTTTGGGGCCACAAGCATGCGGGTTCCTTGGGAACTCTGTGGTTAAGCGTGCTTGGGTGGGAGTAGTGCCAGGATGGGTGACCCCCTGGGAAGTCCTCGCCAGGTCGCCAAGAACAAAGCCGTGAGCCAGTGGGGCAAAGCGGACAATATTGTGTCGTGGTAAGCGGGGTGTTACACGTGGCTTCAACAGAGAAAGAAAAGATTAAGTATTACTTGAAAGGTCTACCAGCAGATATGATGACAAGAGTTCGCAGTTCAAAATCTGCTACTTTGAGGGAGACGATTGAGGAAACTAAGGTCATAGAGGAAATGTATGTGAAAGATAAGGAGGAGAAAGCGCAGGTTGGAGAAAAGAGAAAGTGGGAGGGTCGTTCCGAACCTTCTCCAAAATTAAGATTATTCGGAAAGAACATTCGCAATGATTCTCGTAGAGAACCGAGTTGGTGTGCAAAGTGCAGAAGTAAACATTTTGGCCAATGTCGTGTGGTCGGAAATCAATGTTTCAAGTGTGGGAAGATGGGACATATGGCGTCGAGTTGTACAGTGCCTGGGTCGGTTTGTTTTGAATGTCAGCAACCGGGTCATTTTCGAAAAGATTGTCCGAAGTTGAAAAGAGGAGGAGATCAGGGAAGAAAACTGGATATTCCCAAACCAACCGGTCGTGCATTCCAAATGACTGCTGATGAAGCGAAGGGGTCAAAGGACGTGGTCTCGGGTACATTTCTTATAAACTCTGTTCCTGCACGTGTGTTGTTTGATAGTGGTGCAAATTATTCTTTTGTATCCAAGTTGTTTCAACATAAGTTAGCTATGCCTGTTACTACTCTAGCAGATGCCTTAGTAGTCGAAATAGCTAATGGAGTTTAGACTTTGGTTAAGGAGAGCCTGGCCGATTGTAAAATTATGATAGAGGGAACAGAATTTCCGATTAACTTGTTGTTAATGGAAATTGGGAGTTTTGATATTGTGGTAGGAATGGACTGGTTGAGCAACAACCAGGCAGAAATTATGTGCGCAAAGAAGCTGATTCGAATTCCAATGGGCGAGAAAGATAGTGTATTCGTGTTCGGAGAAAAACAGGAGGGAGATATTCCGTTGATTTCAGTGATGAAGGCACGGAAATGTTTATCGAAAGGGTGTTGGTCTTATCTAGCCTATGTTATTGATACAAAGTTAGAAAAGAAAAATATTCAAGATATCAACGTAGTGCGTGAGTTTCCGGATGTGTTCCCGGATGACCTTCCAGGCTTGCCAGTTGAAAGACAGGTGGAGTTTCGTATAGATATTATTCCTGGATCGGCACCGATTGCACGAGCACCTTATCGTTTAGCACCTGCTGAGATGAAAGAGATGATGACTCAGCTTCAGGAGTTATTAGATAAAGGTTTCGTAAGACCGAGTTCTTCACCGTGGGGAGCTCCAGTTTTATTTGTTAAGAAGAAAGATGGTACCATGAGAATGTGTATTGATTACCGAGAGTTGAATAAGGTAACTATTAAGAACAAGTATCCGCTTCCGAGGATTGATGATCTATTTGATCAACTCCAAGGTGCGGGATGCTTTTCAAAGATAGATTTAAGATCTGGATACCACCAAGTGCGAGTAAGAGATGATGACGTTTCGAAAACAACGTTTAGAACAAGATATGGACATTAATTGTTCCTTGTAATGCCATTTGGGTTGACAAATGCTCCTACGATATTTATGGATTTGATGAACAAAGTGTGTCGACCATTTTTAGATAAGTTTGTCATTGTGTTTATTGATGACATACTTATTTATTCAAAGACTGAAGAAGATCATGAGCAACATCTTCGTGAAGTCTTAGGAGTTTTAAGAAAAGAGAAGTTATACGCGAAGTTTTCAAAGTGTGAATTTTGGTTGAAGGAAGTGCAGTTTCTAGGTCATGTAATTACTTCTGAAGGAGTTAAAGTGGATCCTTCAAAGATTGAAGCGATGACGAATTGGGAGACACCTAGAAGTGCATCTGAGATAAGAAGCTTTCTGGGATTAGCAGGTTATTATAGAAGATTCATAAAAGATTTCTCTAAGATTGCATCTGCTTTGACGTTGTTAACCAGAAAGAATGAGAAGTTTGTTTGGACGGAGAAGCAAGAAACAGCTTTCAGAACGTTACGTCAAAAACTGTGTGAAGCACCAATTCTTGCCTTGCCAGAAGGGACAGAAGATTTTGTTGTGTATAGTGATGCTTCGAAGATGGGTTTAGGATGTGTGCTAATGCAAAGGGGCAAAGTGATTGCATATGCCTCAAGACAGCGTAAAGATCATGAAAAGAATTATCCTACCCATGATTTAGAGTTAGCAGCAGTGGTGTTCGCTTTGAAGTTGTGGCGACACTATTTGTATGGAACGAAGTGTACTCTTTTTACTGATCACAAGAGTTTGCAACATGTTTTCGATCAGAAAGAATTAAACATGAGGCAGAGAAGATGGTTAGAATTGCTTAAGGATTACGATTGTGAATTGCATTACCATCCTGGTAAAGCAAATGTCGTGGCTGATGCCTTAAGTAGAAAAGAATATGGTGGGTGTTTGAAATCGGTAAATGTTAGAATTGATGTAACGTCAAGTTTGATGGAAAAGATCAAAGAAGCACAAGTGATTGCTTTACAAGAGGAAAATCTGAAAGAGGAAGTAATGGGTAAGCAACATCTTCAGTTGACTGAAGATGGTCGGAGGATTAAATTGTTTCAAGGAAGAGTTTGGGTGCCTAAAATGGGAGGAAATCGAGAGTTGATTCTCGAAGACGCTCATAGATCTAAGTATTCCATACATCCTGGGAGTACGAAGATGTATCGAGATTTGAAATTGCATTATTGGTGGCCAACGATGAAAGTAGATGTGGCTCGAAAGGTAGAAATGTGTACAACATGTTCGTTAGTGAAAGCCGAACATCAGAAACCTTACGGAAGTTTCCAATCCTTGGAAATTCCGGAATGGAAGTGGGAGAAGATTACCATGGACTTTGTGACGAAGTTACCAAAGACGCAAAAAGGTAACGACACAATATGGGTAATCGTGGATAGATTAACTAAGAGTGCTCATTTTCTAGCAATGAACGAGGCATCACCAATTGAGAAATTAGCAAAGTTGTATATTGATGAAGTGGTGTCAAGGCATGGTATACCAGTGTCGATAGTGTCAGATCGTGATAGTCGGTTTACCTCGAGATTTTGGCGATCATTGCAAGAAGAATTGGGTACTAAAGTTAATTTGAGTACTGCTTTTCATCCACAGACCGATGGACAGAGTGAGCGGACTATTCAAACTTTGGAGGATATGCTCAGGTGTTGTGTTTTAGATTTTGGTGGTAACTGGGATACGCATCTACCGTTAGTAGAATTTGCGTATAACAATAGTTATCATTCGAGCATCGGGAGAGCACCCTTCGAAGCGTTGTATGGTCGTAAGTGTAGAACTCCGATGTGTTGGCTAGAAGCCGGGGAGAAACAGTTTGCTGGTCCAGAATTAGTTCAGCAAACAGCGGATAAAGTAAAAGAGATTCGGCAGCACATGAAAGCAGCCCAAGATAGACAGAAAAGTTATGCTGATCCGAAGCGGAGACCAAAGGAATTTCAAGTTGGGGAGCGTGTGATGCTCAAGGTATCCCCATGGAAAGGTGTAATACGATTTGGAAAACGTGGGAAGTTGAGTCCTCGTTTTCTAGGACCTTTCACCATTGTTGAGAGAATAGGGTTACAAGCTTACAAGTTAGATCTTCCACCCGGGTTGGAAGGAGTTCATAATACTTTCCATGTATGTTATCTTCGGAAGTGTTTGGCCGAAGAGGAAGATGTGATTCCACTCACAGATGTGAGAATAGATGAAAAGAGTCGTTGTGTAGAGGAACCAGAGGCAATTTTAGAAAGATCAGTTAGAAAGCTACGTAGTGGTAAAGAAGTAGCTATGTTGAAAGTACAATGGAAACACCATAGAGGTACTAATGTAACTTTAGAGTCAGAAGAGAGTATGAGGGCTAAGTATCCTCATTTGTTTGCCTGACTTTGATTTCGGGGACGAAATCATTTTCAAGTTGGGGAGTATTGTAACATCCTAAATTTTCTGTTATATTATTTTATGAATTTATAAACTAACTTGGGGGTTAGGTTTGTAATTGATTGAAAGTGTTGTTGAAATGGATTTTCATGTTGAGGGTTTGTTGTGCAATTCTTTGAAAGTTGGAGGTTTAATTTGGAAATGGTCTATGACTCATGTTTTAAATTATGAGGTGTCATTAATTTAGCTATGTAAGCTAAGTAATTGAGAGTGTGTGTGTGTGTCTTATGTTGGTGTGTATTTCGGTTGAGAAAGTGAAACCGAGAGAGAGATTGAGACAGAGAGATCGAGAGAAAAAGAGAAAGGACGAAGGAAGGAAAAGAAAAAAAAAGAAATCAGTGGTGAAATTAGAGGTAAGAACTTGTTTTCTTAACTGTTTGTGGTTAGGATGTATAGTTTTTAAAAGTCTGTTTATTTCCAGATTGTTGATAAAGCTGCCATTAAGCTGTTCGTTAAGCTCTTACGTGAATCAGTGTATAAATCGACTTTTGAGGTGAGTTTAATTGATTCTTGCTTAAAACTTAACATGAAAACAATTGTGTATGTGTTTATTGAGCTTAAATATCATTTTATGTTCTTAATGCTTAATCTGGTAAGAAACAGCTTAATGAGAGGTAGATGATGATGAGCAGTGAACGAATCTCGCAGCCTTGGCTTGCGAGAATCAGATAAAACTCGCAACCATAGCCTGCGAACTTCTGAAACTCGCAACCATAGCCTGCGAACTTCTGAAACTCGCAACCATAGCCTGCGAACTTCTGAAATTCGCAGCTTTGGCTTGCGAATTTCATGAAACCCGCAATCAGTAGTCGCGAACTTTGATGCTTTTTGAAATAAAAATGCATGATGATTTTATGTGATGTTTTCATGTTATTATTTATATGCTCTTGACATGATTTAATGATGAAGAATATGCATGAGATGTTATCATATGAAGAGTTTATATCAGTTATTAAATATAGAGATTTATCTGATATTATTGGCACTATGGATGTGATAGAAAGAGTGATGATACATATTTATTGTGTTGCGATGGCTAAAATTTACATTTGGTCTAGTGGGCAACTTAGTACGGTTTAATGGGAACCGCATACTAGCTGGGACCTATAATGTAGTTCTAGTGGTGGAGTCAATTCTGAATCATCTGTGAGGGTTCCCGGTTGTTGTGATCATCGATGAATAAAATCCCATTGGGAACCAGTGATTCAGGATGGTGAGGTATTGAAATGTGAGAGAATTACATTGAGGTGTAATTCGCATTTCAGGCGATAGGAAGTGTGAGAGAATTACATTAAGGTGTAATTCGCATTTCCGGTGTTTATTAAATAATGAAGTGTGAGAAAATTACATCGAGTTGTAATTTGCATTTCAGGCGATAGGAAGTGTGAGAGAATTACATTAAGGTGTAATTCGCATTTCCGGTGTTTATTAAATAATGAAGTGTGAGAAAATTACATCGAGTTGTAATTTGCATTTCAGGCGATAGGAAGTGTGAGAGAATTACATTAAGGTGTAATTCGCATTTCCGGTGTTTATTAAATAATGAAGTGTGAGAAAATTACATCGAGTTGTAATTTGCATTTCATGGGTTGTTGAGTTTAATTTCTTATAAATCTGGTGGGATTATAAGTAGTTGATGTTGTTATTCTATTTAATGACTAGGTGAAATAGTCATAGTGGTTGGAATTTGATTTGGTAAGATGAAAGATGTAGGTTTGAGACACCTGATGTTTTATTTGTTGAGTTTTAAATTTGAATTGATTTACCTCACTAGGCGAAAGCCTAATGTTTTAAGTTGAATTGTCTTACCAGGTTCAGGTTCGGGAAAGAAGTTTGGGGAGTGAATTTCATATCAAACTTTGAGGTGTTGAAGGATCCAGCAATTCTTTTGGAGATTTTGGGACGAAGCTTAGATAATCTAGTTAATCTAATTATGTTGTAAGAATAGATTAATAAGATTATTTAGGACAAGTTTAAATGTTGTATATAAAATGATGTTGTAGATCCTTGTTGTTATAAAAGTTTGGTATCTTTAATGATCATAGCATTTATTTTGGGGTTTAAATTTACCCTGTTTTTAGGGTGTTTCATATAGTCATATATAATCAAATATATTTATATTACATGTCTAACCATCTATTTTTTATGCATAGCACGTCGATTCTTGGGTTAGCCTGTTGCAAAAACATCGTGGCGTAGACACGAGGTGGACCATCATGCACACTATGTTCTTTCAGTGTATACTGATGGACCATCAAGGTCCCGCCTCCGTGATCGAAATATGCAATGGCTCGGAAGGGACCTCTTGGACTCTCCTCGATAGGGTATGCAAATCGTTTTACTGTTATTTTATTTAATAACATATATGACATATATTGTAATATTTCAGGTGTACATCCCCATATGCTTGCATCCCAGACATTGGCCGCTTGGAGTGTTTGAACTAGACACTATGGTCATGACCCTATATGACAGCGAAAAGGACGGTCTCTGCAAACAACAATTGACAGAGCAGATGCAATCGTTTAAAACAAAACTATATACGTTCTTTTCATTGATCGGGGATCATAGACGTCGCGAAGTGTCAAGTATCTTTCGCACAAAGATGGCCGGCCAAGTACCCCAGCAGACCGGGTTATATGCGGATTGCGGTGTATGGGTATGCCGTAATGTCCAAAAGTTGATAAATAACGAGGAGATATGGGTACCCCCTAACGAAACCGACGATGAGGCAATGGATTTCCGCCGACATATGGCGGAGTCAATTTATGCGCATTGTCTAATAGGGCCACGTTAGGTTGTTTATGTAACATTAAATAATTGTTATTTTTAGTATTAACTTATTTTGTTAAAGTATTGTGATTGACTTACTGTTTACTTCATTTGGTTTTTGCTAATTTCATCCATTTACTCAACTTTGAGTATCGGTATCTCTTTCACACATACTCTATTTTGGACGCATTATATATCATTTCGAAGATCTCATATAGAAGAACATAAACCTACTAAAAGTTAGTTATATATAACACATATATATAAATTTAAATGCGTCCAAAGTTTAGTAAAACCCATATTTCCAACACCTAGTAAGTAGGTTTATGAAACTTGCGATAATCCTAATACAGAGATTATTGGATGAACAAGCATTTATTTCTTGATTATTGGGGTATTGGTTCTTGTTGTCTGGAAGTGATTCATGTGATGCAAAAATTGGTATCATGTAATGTAGAACAATATCTATATTATAGAAACTTGCATTTGATAGTACCATATAAATCTGATCTAAATTCTCATTAATTAGCTATGTTTGACTACTTAAAGACTAATTTTCTGCCTAATGAAAGACATTTATTCAAGAGCAGACGAATATTGCAGTTACTTTTTCAGTGGAATCATGCAGGCAACTTTTTCAGACGAAATCTATAAACACATTCAAATAATAATAATTTAAAACGATTTAATGAATTAGTTAATATATGATTATTATGTTAATGCGATAGGAGTGTAAAACAAAATTGAAAAAAAATAAGAGATGTACCATAAATTAAATAATTAACTATAAGAGTATGGATTTTAAATATAAAAAATATTTTTTTTATGTAGTGTATAACTGTATATGATATATATTAAAATATATAAATCCAAAAAAATTCAAGATTGGACTCATTTCGAACGTATCGAAGAGACGATTATAATGGTGTAATTTGTTAAAATTAAAACGTATTTTTAACGTATTTTAGTTAATAAACGATTATATGTGTTAAATGTAAAATTAAAATAATGAAAGTAAAAGGTATAAAGTAAATTTAGTAAATAAGTATAGGGGTTGAAAGTGTAACATTTCATTTTAAATTCGTAAAAATGGACGAAATGGGGTGAACAGTGCCAAAAATATCAAAATTTTCATAAATGGTCTCTTGCAATTGAAAAGTCACAAAAATAACCCCATCGCGGGATTCCATTTTTCAAAAATGGTCCCTGCAAGTTTAAAAAAGTGTCAGAAAGGTCCCTGGCCCGCGATCGCGGGCTCCCATCGCGGATTTTTAGGGTATTTTTGCAAAGTGGGAGAGATTTTAGGTATTTCAGTAAAACATGGTCAAACTTAGGGTATTTTAATTAATTTCCCTAATAATAATATGATTAATCTATGATGTTTATAAAGATTGAAGAATATAATTTGAAGGAAAAAAACGACTGATAAACAAGCTTATCACGTAATATCTTCATAATAACACAATTTTAAAACAAGAATATCTTTTATAATATCAATATATATATAAAAGCAAAAACCACATGTATTGATGTTTCATCTCCTAAGGCCTAGAATGAGCCTTCTAAATTTTTTGGTTTTTTTAATTGTTGAATATGTAAAAGACGTTTCTACCCATGTATGTTAAAAACATAAAACTCATTGACATAGGGTTATTTTGGTAATTTAAAAAAATATAACCTCTTAAACCTTTCATCTTCATTCTTGAAGATGAAACCAATACATCTTCTCATTTCATTCTTTAAGGTAAAACCTTTAAAACCTTTCATGTGTTCATCCATTATGAATTGTCCATCACAAAATGTCTTCTTCCTCCTCTCAACCACTTGGTGTATTATTCATTTCTAAAATCATTATTCTTCAACAAAATGTTTTCAAGGTAAACTTTTTTTCTTTTTCTCTTTCACTTGATTTGTTCTTTCATTTCACAAATTATTAACCTTCAACAAAATCGTTTGTAGGTAAACTTTTTTTCTCTCTTTCCATCGCTTGCTTTGTTCTTTCATTTCACAAACTTTTATTCTTTAACAAAGTGGTTTTGCAGGTTTACTTTGAGTATAATAATCCAAGTATTATTCGTTATTGACTTTTGTTGGGATTTTAGAGTTTATTTTTACTTTTGTCATAAATATCTTTATTATGTTTTTTGGAGGTTTGTTCTTAGCAGCGGACAACGATTTTATATTCTTGATGAAAACAACGATTCAATAATCGAGTCCTGCAAATATGTATTACATTCTATGATATATCTCAACAAACTTCAACATGTTCTTTTTCAATGGTAATTCTTATTTTTCAGGTTATTTCGAGAACACTAATTCATATTACATTCAGGTTATACGTTTCTTTTGACTTTTATTAGGAGCTTAAAGTCTTTTTCTTATTTTCGTCTTTTATATTTTCTTAAGTTTTAAGTTTTACCAATCATTTTAACTCTTATTAAAATCATTATTTTTTTCATTTACATGACACTCGAATATTATAATAATATGTATATTTTTATTTACATAACAATTGGATATAATAAGAAACGGATTATAATTGTATATATGAAAAATAAAATAAAGATTATGTAATTTAATACATTTAATTTACATGTAAAAAAAATCTTATTGCAAGCAATATACATAAATGAGATAATACTTTATTATACTATAATTTATCATTTATTATTATTTGTACAATACTCTTATTATATATATAATTAAGTGAATAACCAATAGCATTAATTACTATTTATTTAACTTTTTATGACTTTTGTTTAGGTTTTAGAGTATTTTTTTTATTTTTGTCTTCTATAATTTTCTTAAGCTTTAAATTGTAATATTAAGTATTATTAAAATTAATAAACTTTTATTTACAAGATATGAAAATAATATATATATATATATATATATATATATATATATATATATATTTAAATAATATTTAAATACAATAAAAAACTGATTATAATTAATAAAAAAAATAATTAAATCACATTAGTATACATAAATAAATTAATTATAATAATTTAATATAACTTAGGGAATTTAATTAAAATACCCAAAGTTGGACTTTGACTTACCAAAATACCCATTTTCTCTCTTAATTTATCAAAATACCCATTTTTCCCGCGATTAGGGTCCGCGATTGCGGACAGGGACCAATTTTGAAAATTTTTATTTCATATTTACACTTTCAGTCCCTGTCCGCGATAGGGGACCAATTTTGAAAAAAAATTATTTCATATTTACACTTTCAGTCCCTATCCGCGATCGCGGACCCCCATCGCGGAAAAAATGGGTATTTTTGTAAAATCAAAGAGAAAATGGGTATTTTGGTAAGTCAAATTCATACTTTGGGTATTTTAATTAAATTCTCTATAACTTATCATTAATTATTGTTTACATAGTACTTTTAACTTTTGAGTTTAATTACTACTTATATAACACCCACTATATATTTTAATATCATTAAATGCTTATTATCTATTAATCTTTTTTCTTTTTATTTTGATTTATTTTTAATATACGATGAACAACTAAACCTTTCATCTTCTTATTTTCTTTTTAATTTCGTTTTCATTGTTTAATAAATGAAGTTCGGATACAATGGTTGATACAGTTCTCTCACACTTCTCACGTTAACTCAATTTCTCATTGGAACCCAACCGTATATATATTAAAGCTACAATTTCTATGATCACATACGCAAATACAAAACACGATGCAAGCCGGGAAAGAACCATTTTAAAACATTGCAATAAAGAGCGGATGTATAAGAAAAAATGATGTGATGTCATTGTGTCAACTCATAGGTTTTGACTCATAAGGCTATCTTATTTGGATGACCTTATTTTTGCAAAACAAAACTTATTATTTAGATATCCCGCATTCGTGAGACTATTATAAAGTGGCATTACAAGATTGAGAATACTTAAATCTTGAAATATAGTGTGTTTTGTTTATACCAATCGGTGCAAAGATGGTAGCTTGGAAAAGCAATTATGAATATACAAAATGTGGAATGATATCCTTGAAGTTATAACCATGGATAGAAATATAGAATCAAACCCAATTCCAACCAAGGATAAAAATTATAGTCATGAAAAATACGGTTGAAATTAATCAAAGTCTGCCAAATGGTAAAACTTATATATGTTATATTTATTATATAGTACAGTAAGAACTAGACAATGGTTAAATGAGAAGTTTTCAGACGTCTTTGTCTTTTTTCTTCTAATTCTGTTTTATTTTTAAACCCAATACAATAGTTATTAAACCTTTTATTTTCTTGCATTTACAATTTCATTTTAGTTTTCTTAAAAATGAAATTAGAATGCATATACACATAGAACTACATATATTTTTATTTATTATGATAAAACACATTCTAAATACTTTTGTCGTTAATTAGAACACATAACATTTAAACGATAAAAACATTGATACCTTTTATGAATGCTTTAGTTTATTTGCAGTGATATAATAAATATAAATAAATCGGCAAATGTACCATTCTATTCAACTTAAAAAAGAAAAAAAACTCCATACAATGTCATCACGTATATAAACAATGCATAATATGAGTCCAATCTACCATTAATTGGAATAACCTATTATGTATGTATGTATGTATTTAAATTCCACTAATTAAGTTCTAATGATTTCTACAAATAATTTGTATAGTATTTATTGATTATCATATTTAACAATTAACATGTATCATATGGACAATCTTCATATCACTACCCATGCTATTCAAGCTACCGCGCAACGCGCGGTTTCAACACTAGTTGTAAATTGTAACAATTCCTCTCGGTCCTAATTCTAAATAACAATATCACTTTTTGCATCTTTAACCACGTTCATTTATAACGATTCTGAAAAAACTAAATTGATTTGAAATCCGTCAGTGGCATTTTATTAGAGCATATCCAACAGCTTCCTCATTTTGGAGAAAATGGGAAAAATGAGGATTTTAGAACACAAATAAGCTCCAACAGCTTCCCCAAAAGTTTCCCCAAAATGGGGATAATAGGATTTTCCCCAAAATTTTCTCCAAATATGGAGAATACTCCAAATATGATTACCAAGTGTTTTTCTAAATATAGGAAATCTGTTGGAGATGGGTGTAATTTTTTTTTTTTGGATTTTGACTTTTGCTTCCCCATTTTAGAAATTTTTTGGGGAAGCTGTTGGAGATGCTCTTACCGCCCAATATATAATGAAACTTAGCTTAGCCTTCGATGATAGGGAAACATGTGTTTGAGTAAAATGAGTCCCAACATTCAACGATTTTAAAAGGAAGCAAAATGTGATTTTGATGGTTGCAAGGTAAATTATCACAAAACGAGAATCTATAAACTGTAAACAAACCCACATATAATTTATGGTATGTGTTAAGCTCTGTTGTGATTATTCAACAATGAAAATGACTCTTTTGTAGCATATTTCAAGCTCAAAGTTGGCTAATATTTCTCTAAACAAAAGTATATAATAAGACGATCTTTAATTGGAACTCGATCATACTTGAGCGTGTCTGATGGAGTTTGATGGTTGTTCAACATGTGTCGACCGGCTTTTGGGTCTTTTTTAGTATGATCCATGAAAAAGCATATTTTACACATTTATTTTATTTTCTTGATATAAATTTGTAATTTTTTTTCAATAGCAATAGCGTTTGTGTAACAATTGATGTTACAAATTTGCTTAATAAAATAAATGTAAATAAAAGAATAAATTATTTTCTTAAATCCTTTTATTAATAATCAATATTCATAAGCCCAATGGACTCTTTCGTTTAAGAAGGCCGTATGGGCCTTGTTAATTCCCTTTTATCCGTTTTCGCAAAAAAACATAATTATATCTTTTACGTTGTGTTCTCTAATCAGGAGAGAAAAGAAAAGAAAAAAATGAAAAGAAAAGAAAGAGAGGAAAAATAAAGGAAAAGAAAGTATTTTTTTTATTTGTGTTCTCAAAAGTGAAGGAAAATGAAGGAAAGGAAAGGAAAAAAAATATTTTTTCGTGTTCTTGAACAGGAGAGAAAGGAAAGAAAAAACGTCATTTTTACTAATATACCCTTAAAAATATATCTTTTATAATGAAAGATCGGGTAATTTTTTAATTTTAATAATTTTAGTAATTTTTTTAGATGTTTTTTAATTTCTTTCCTTTCCTTTCTTTCCTCCCACATCTGGAAGAAAAGTTTTGGAAAAAAACTTATCATTATTTTTCTTTCGTTTCTTTTCCTTTCTCTCCTAAAAAAGTTTGAAGAACACGAGTTTTTTTTACTTCCCTCCCCTTTCCCTCCCTTTTCTTTCCTTCGTAAAATGAGTTTCGAGAACACATCATTAGGTTTTTCAACATAGCTTAATTATTTTTTTATTTAATAAATATCTTATATGACTAATTATTGACCGTAAATCTTATTTACTTTGTCATTAACTTGTAACACCCCGAATTTCCATTATCAAAGTTATGTTATATTTAATATGAAAGGGTCGAAAGAGTAATTAGTCAAAGTTCTAGACTAATTGTGAATGTAAAACTTCAGGGTTAAATTGATCATTTATTGATAGTTGGTTTTATATAAAAAGTCTGAGTCGGCTAAAATTGAGAAAAGTATCTCAATTGGGTTTCCTGAAGTCGGTCTAATAAAGCAGAAAAAGAAAGGGGTTTGCAGAATCCTAAATTGCTACGATTCTGATTATTGATGTGAGAAGTTGAAAAAAGGTGAATCAATTTGAATTGCAGTCTGTGTTCGATTCCAAATCCCAAGTGAGTTCATCTCATTTTTGAAATAATTGGAATAGAAATTGCATGATTATGTAATTCTAATTAGTCTAAGTGTTTTAGAAAGGTTGTATTGGTATGTAATTAACTGGAAGATGGATTTTAATGGGTTTGGATTGCAAATCGATGTGCAGTACGAAGAGTCCGGAAGTTATATCTCCGGATGGGTATATACCGAACTCCGGAAGTTATATCTCCGAATGGGGATATACCGGAATCCGGAAGTTATATCTCCGGATGGGTATATACCTGAATCCGGAAGTTATATCTCCGGATGGCTATATACCGGAATCCGGCAGTGTATCTCCGTGTGGGGATACCAGAATCCGAAAGTGTATCTCCGGAGGGGTATATTCCGGAAGTTGTATTCCCGGAGGGGTATTTTTTGGAAGTTGTATTCCTGGAGGGGTATATTCCGAAAGTTGTATCCCCGAAGGGGAATATTCAGATGTTATATAACTCCGGAGGGGATACCCAGAAGTTATATCTCCGGAGGGGATATCCGGATAGTGTAGTTCCGGGTAAAATTTTAATTAAATGAGACGGTATGTGATTGAGTTATTATGCACGTATGCTAAGAAGTGTAATGAATCTAGAGGCACTAGTATTATTTGATAACGTAGAATAGGCAAGGTATAATTGCTATTCTCGTTTGTATTTGAGAAATGATTGAATAGGCAAAGTAGAATTGCGATTCATGTTGAAATGATTGAATAGGCAAAGTAGAATTGCCATTCATGTTGAAATGATTGAATAGGCAACGTATAATTGCTATTCATGTTGAATGATTGAATATGCAAAGTAGAATTGCTATTCATGTTGAAATGATTGAATAGGCAAAGTAGAATTGCATGTTGAAATGATTGAATAGGCAAAGTAGAATTGCTATTCATATTGGAACAATGGAATAAGCAAGGTATAATTGCTATTCATACTGTGACATGGAGACGTGAAATAGGCAATGTATAATTATTATTCCCGTGTATCCTTGAAAAGGAGGAATATGCAAGGTATAATTGCTATTCCCGTGTATCCTTGAAAAGGAGGAATAAGCAAGGTATAATTGGTATTCCCGTGTATCCTTGAAAAGGAAGAATAGGCAAGGTATAATTGCTATTCCCGTTGTAACAACCCAAACCAAACCAACATACCCAAAAGCTATACCTTTAAATTAAAACGCCAAAGATGGCTCAATTGAATACATTAAACAGATTACAAACTGGGTTTGCGGAAATAACCCTAACTACAGCTGAGATCACAACTATGAAATAAAAGGAAAGCCTTCTAATCCTTCTAACGCAACTCCGTCTCACGGCTGGTCAACTTCTAAGCAAGCTTCGAATACGTGCTTACCTGAAAAAAGTTTTAGTTTTGAAAAGCGAGGGTTAGACCATGAGGTCTAGTGAGTTCCCTCAAAAGTCACACCACAAAATACACAGTTTATGTAAAACTTTCAGTAAGAAACGATTGTACAAATCTTGTCATGAACACACGTATCTGATCAGCACACTATGACAAGCTAATGGCACACGCTATGGTCACACACACCGTGACAACGTAAAAGGGGCACATACCGCCCATATAGCACACTTTGACAAGCTAATGGCACATGTTATGGTCACACACACCGTGACAACGTAAAAAGGGGCACACACCGCCCATATATGAAAAACATTCATATATCCCACCATATGGGACACACCCCCATCTCACACAAGGCCATAACTCGTCCACACGAAAGTAGTTTAGGTCCACACGATTAAATCACACTTTTCAATCACAAGCAAATGAACTCTTACCATTAATTATGCATAAGGATTCACATATCAAACCATATGGGACACACCCCCATTTCACACCAAAGTCAGAGCATGGTCCCACACATTTAAACCACACATATTGTCACACACTTACTGTTCGCTTTGAAATAAAAGCAGTTTGTATCCACACAATTAGATCACACTTTCCATGCAAGGTTAAAAGAATAGTACTAGCATTTACCAATGTGAACATGCATAAAGTTCCACATTTAAAAAGGATTAAGATCAGAATACTCACCTGTCGTCCCGCTTAATCCTCTTACTTAGTCCGATTCTCCCTTCAACTGCACCTATAAGAGTACACACTACCACGATAAGCCACTTGGTTGAACCACACACTCACACGGAAAACCCCTCGGACTTACAGCCTACACTACAATATCTCACAAATACTATTCGGACGCTTTATCCGGACAGCCAAAACTATCCGGTCAACAACACTATCCGGACGACCTATCCGGACAGCCACACTATCCGGACGACCACACTACCCGGACAACCACGCTATCCGGACGACCCCACTACCCGGACAACCACGCTATCCGGACGACCCCACTACCGGGACAACCACGCTATCCGGACGGCCCCACTACCCGGACAACCACGCTATCCGGACACCATAAAAAACGTCCGGACACTACCCTGCGCTGAAGGTTTCTGGACACGACGGGAAAACCCAAAACGCAGAAAATCGCAAAATCACTTGTCCTAATCTTCTCAACACCTCCAGCTTAAGAATATGGGTCGATGTTTACACAATAACCCATTCCTAAGCCCTTTCTAGCAATTGGATTAGGAAAAACACACTAAAACCCACAAACTAAGATCCTTCCCCAAAATCCACCAAAACACAAAAACTTAAGGAGGATTAGGATTGGCTTTTACCTGAATGATTTCCACAGATCAACAAAACGTCCAGCTGCTAATTCTTCAAATTTGGAAATGCCTATTTCTCCTTCCTTTCTTCCCCAGCCGAAACACACACACAAAAACACACACACACACACACTAATGCAATATGAGAGGGTTTATGGTTTTCCTTTTTCTTTATATACTTTACTCAAAAACACAACACTTTCAGTAATTCACACTTGAACCACATAACTTTCTTAAACTTCGAAATTCATTCAAGGTTTCTCAATTATCGGTTAATTGAAAACCGGTTATTACAATATCCACCCCTCAAAAGAATTCCGTCCCCGGAATTCCATTTTTAGCAAACGAGGATATCGAGTCCTCACGTCTGTTTCCAACTCCCAAGTTGCCTCTTGCCCTTTATGGAATCGCCACCGAACTCCCACTATAGACACTTCTTAATTCTATACATCGCACCGACTCCTCCATGGAATTCGATAAACTTCTCCTACTGCTCACGTAAACCAGTGGCGGTCTCGAGCCACGCTTAACCTCTCGCGAAAATGTTCGACCTATCGGTGGTCAACCGTGTGACCTCCGATCTCACACAAAATCATTCACACATCGGCCAACCGTACCAGATATTGACCGCTTTGTTCACACACCTGGACTTACGGTTTTAAAACGCGTCAAACTAAGGGTTTCACACACACTTTCACCTTCTTAAGAATGTATTCTACTGAAGTTATCGTCACAACAACATGCAACCCTTACTAAAATAACTACGCTCAATTCGTCCACTGATCACAAAATCAACTTTGAATATCACTTCAACAGCTTACACACTTTTCAATGGATTACACACCAATCTATCATTACTCCCTCAACACAAAATATGCTCAAGGCAGATATCACCTTCTCACATTAATTAAACTGACCACAATCCATAGATACCAATCAACTCACACGCTTTTACCACAACGTCACTCCTATATTTCTACCAAATCTCATCCAATGGTCCCTCACCCCGAGCAATACATTCGGCTACTTTATTCCACTTACTTCTCGAACGTAAAACATGTTTCCAAAGAACGACTCACTAGAAGGTGCACACTCTTGACCAATCACATAGGCTAGCTTTCCTCAACACCGAAACCAATCACATACACACAAATCCTCTTTCTCTCACTCCCACTAGAAGTTCGTGCACTCGGCGGTGATGTTCCGATAGGCGATAACATTGCTTCCCACTTTTCGTGCCATTTGTCACACCTTCTACCTCACACTCACTCACTTATTCCAATCTACCGTCCTACTTACCTCAGGCTAGCATGGAACATTTCGCATCCAACATTGACCACTCTACACGTGCAATATCAACGGTTGCTATGCCTAACCAACAATTCCACCACATCTCATACGAGAAATTCAACCAAGTCAATCTGATTTCACGCTTAATGCTCAAAGCGATTACACTCTTCTCGATTCTCAAACGATACTAACCCACTCCTTTGCATTTTCTTAACATACGAGAATTAGCTCACACTCCCAAGGATTTCGTATCTACTATAAAACATCATAAATTAGCTAATCTAAGATCACACAAATTCCCTTCTTAGCCAGCCACCAACTGTCACTTAGACATCAATGCATCACCACACAAAATCTTGCTATATTTGAACAACTTATAAGCAAATCCGAGCAAGGATCTCCACTTACGCTTACCCCATATCAACACTAGTCCATCACTTAACCTCACAGCCAAACATTACCACTATGCCTCACATGTTTACAATATAAAAGTTGCTGCCATCTTATCCACACAACCTCACACTAGAGACTAAATCCCCACGATCATTTGTGCACACACCAGGCCATGCTTTCTCCACACCAAACACGGTATAAATTTGAAAGGGTTGCGAACCATTAAGCAATAATTAGTTTTGCAATTCCACATCCACCCCCATATAACTGGAATTCTTACCTGGTCAATCTAGGGCACACACTCACCCTTGGGGACAGACCAAGTCCGTTCGAATAGTCCATATGCAATCACACCATAATAAGTACGCGTGCACAATTATCACACAGGAATCACCGAGCTTTGATTTAGAAAACTCACGACTTTGCCTTCCTCTATTCTAGTCGTACCGCATAATATGACTGTCTACTTCACTCGATCAAGTCTTTATCCCCAATCGACTCTTCGGAATCCACTTGAGACACGCTCAAAAGTCAAACGACATAACGCTCCTTTGCAAACCAACCTAATCCACAAGTCTCACATGAGTTGTGCTAACCACTTCATCTGTAAACAACTTCTCAATCACATAAGAAGGATCACCTATCCAACTATCAATTTTCTACTTTCAAGATACTCACAAAAAGGCGGTCCATCCTCATGACAGGTTCACCCCCTCCCAACCGACCTCTGATCTACACGCACACACCTAGCTAAGTAATCACACTAGGGTTAACTTTTAAATTTCAAATCTCCCGACAATGACTCCACACCCGACGTTGACTTCAACATCAATGCCTGACAATTAGTCTAACTACATGTTCTCCCTAACTCCGGCTCCACGCCGATACCGTTTTATCCACATACCACAACGCTACCCTTCGAGGTATTTTGCCTGCTTCGAAATCCCCCGGGACACTTCCCCCGCTGTCAGCCACGTGTCATCTTACCAAACAAGAGAAAAGACTATCATCATACAAGCATCTCTAAGGTCAAAGACTGAGACTACAGTAAGACGCCGCCCTCCCTAAACGGTAACTCTAAGGCCACAAAGCGACCATCGACGTCTTAACCGCACTTTCCACTCTCGGAACTCTGCGCATTATTAAGTGCAATACCTCTTACCGCTTAGCGAGCTCATAGCCTCCATGCATGACAACATAATGATTTAAATCGTTTTACATACTCGAAATATTCCACAAAACAAGGTTTGATATGAATGGCACAACACCCCTTAAAGAACGACCACACACACACACACACTGATCTCAAGGATCGCTCACACGCAACCCATGACATCTCGCATCCTGATCCATCTACCGAAAGTGTACATATCAAAACTCTCTTTGTGCAAAATTTTAAAATACAGCAAAATCGTCCACGCTGGGATGGTCAACCGACTCACATACTTGCGATTTGTCAAAAAACGTGTTCACATCGTTTTCACCCACAAACCATACGATCGAATGTTGTTATGATTTATATAACAAGGTTTAACTTACTCATAAAGAAGTGAAATAATTTACTATTTCTCCAATTTCGAAAATTATCACACCACGTAAATAAATTTATCTTTTCCTTCAAGCACACACTTGCACGTGCCGACTCATTTTCAAAATCAAAAGTTTGCAAAGCACGCGCACACACTCACACATTCTGACACGAAAGATTTACGCAACTTATTTTGAAAACACTATGCATGACCCGCTTTACATTGAAGGCTATTCGCTCGAGCAAGGTCAACCATTTGTCGTTACCGCACATTAACGCCGACACCCTACTCCCCACCAACCATAGGTTCCCTATATTTGAAACGATCATTGGTATTGATACTTTTCACACCCTTGGAGGCTCCCACCTCGCAGTTACCACCTGCCTACTACTGCGTAATAATACAGCTTCACCTCGACCCCAAATAGGTTAACCAACACTAGTGTTATCAATCCACACGTCTATCAATACTCAACCACCCTTAACACTCTTCTACTAACTAGAGAGTAAGAAGATACTTTCCTATCATCCGATCCCTGAGTTGAACGCTCAAGATCTCTACTTACCGGCGTCAGGAAACACACAGAATAAAGACTCTTCCGAGATTAGGAGCTCACCTCCAATCAATTTACTTCCTTAAGAACCTTAAGGATTCTACTTCACACGGGCACTCACACCGCATTCACGCAATACTCTTCTAAATAGTGCCATCAATCACACCAAGAATAATCTACACAACACCAAACCGTTGTCATCACGGCAAGGTTAAGACTTTACACACTCATCACCACACTCCACACACTACTGTTATTCTCCACACTCAATCCACCACACTCCACACACTACTGTTATTCTCCACACTCAATCCACCACACTCCACACACTACCAATATCAGAATAATGGTAAGCAAGCACACCCATGCACCTGTAAGTTCATAATGACATTGGCCAGATGTGATTTGAATTTACCTTACATGAGAGTCCTCACTACCATCGTCCTAAATTCCCAGTGATTAAGGTCTTCCCTAAAGGCTTCCTATATCTCAGCTGTGTCCTCCTACTCCACAGTTTAAGTTTAGGCCCATCCGGTCACCTAAATCCCTTAAACTAGGGCTCTGATACCAACTGTAACAACCCAAACCAAACCAACATACCCAAAAGCTATACCTTTAAATTAAAACGCCAAAGATGGCTCAATTGAATACATTAAACAGATTACAAACTGGGTTTGCAGAAATAACCCTAACTACAGCTGAGATCACAACTATGAAATAAAAGGAAAGCCTTCTAATCCTTCTAACGCAACTCCGTCTCACGGCTGGTCAACTTCTAAGCAAGCTTCGAATACGTGCTTACCTGAAAAAAGTTTTAGTTTTGAAATGCGAGGGTTAGACCATGAGGTCTAGTGAGTTCCCTCAAAAGTCACACCACAAAATACACAGTTTATGTAAAACTTTCAGTAAGAAACGATTGTACAAATCTTGTCATGAACACACGTATCTGATCAGCACACTATGACAAGCTAATGGCACACGCTATGGTCACACACACCGTGACAATGTAAAAGGGGCACACACCGCCCATATAGCACACTTTGACAAGCTAATGGCACATGCTATGGTCACACACACCGTGACAACGTAAAAAGGGGCACACACCGCCCATATATGAAACACATTCATATATCCCACCATATGGGACACACCCCCATCTCACACAAGGCCATAACTCGTCCACACGAAAGTAGTTTAGGTCCATACGATTAAATCACACTTTTCAATCACAGGCAAATGAACTCTTACCATTAATTATGCATAAGGATTCACATATCAAACCATATGGGACATACCCCCATTTCACACCAAAGTCAGAGCATGGTCCCACACATTTAAACCACACATATTGTCACACACTTACTGTTCGCTTTGAAATAAAAGCAGTTTGTATCCACACAATTAGATCACACTTTCCATGCAAGGTTAAAAGAATAGTACTAGCATTTACCAATGTGAACATGCATAAAGTTCCACATTTAAAAAGGATTAAGATCAGAATACTCACCTGTCGTCCCGCTTAATCCTCTTACTTAGTCCGATTCTTCCTTCAACTGCACCTATAAAAGTACACACTACCACGATAAGCCACTTGGTTGAACCACACACTCACACGGATAACCCCTCGGACTTACAGCCTGCACTACAGTATCTCACAAATACTATTCGGACGCTTTATCCGGACAGCCAAAACTATCCGGTCAACCACACTATTCGGACGACCTATCCGGACAGCCACGCTATCCGGACGACCACACTACCCGGACAACCACGCTATCCGGACGACCACACTACCCGGACAACCACGCTATCCGGACGACCACACTACCCGGACAACTACGCTATCCGGACGACCCCACTACCCGGACAACCACGCTATCCGGACGGCCCCACTACCCGGACAACCACGCTATCCGGACACCATCAAAAACGTCCGGACACTACCCTGCGCTGAAGGTTTTCGGACACGACGGGAAAACCCAAAACGCAGAAAATCGCAAAATCACTTGTCCTAATCTTCTCAACACCTCCAGCTTAACAATATGGGTCGATGTTTACACAATAACCCATTCCTAAGCCCTTTCTAGCAATTGGATTAGGAAAAACACACTAAAACCCACAAACTAAGATCCTTCCCCAAAATCCACCAAAACACAAAAACTTAAGGAGGATTAGGATTGGCTTTTACCTGAATGATTTCCACAGATCAACAAAACGTCTAGCTGCTAATTCTTCAAATTTGGAAATTCCCATTTCTCCTTCCTTTCTTCCCCAGCCGAAACACACACACAAAAACACACACACTAATGCAATATGAGAGGGTTTAGGGTTTTCCTTTTTCTTTATATACTTTACTCAAAAACACAACACTTTCAGTAATTCACACTTGGACCACATAACTTTCTTAAACTTCGAAATTCATCCAAGGTTTCTCAATTATCGGTTAATTGAAAACCGGTTATTACACCCGTGTATCCTTGAAAAGGAGGAATATGCAAGGTATAATTGTTATTCCCGTGTATCCTTGAAAAGGAAGAATATGCAAGGTATAATTGTTATTCCCGTGTATCCTTGAAAAGGAGGAATAGGCAAGGTACAATTGCTATTCGTAATGGAGACGTTGAAATGTGAAATAGAAAAAGTACAGTTGTTGTTTCCATTTTATATTGGTAGATTAGAAATAGGTAAGATATAGTTGTTATTTCTACTTCCATATCTAAGAAAAGGCATGGCGCTTAATTGTAAGTTCTTGGACATGAGCTGTAAACTAGAATCCGTGGTGATTCGTAGTGACGCTCTCGAAGATGATACTATGACATACTGAGTGTTGTCATATTCATGGAATCCGATACGATTCCGGTTATCGAAGGATGTTATGTATACGGTAAGAAAGTTAGGACCAGGTTAATGTAATCGCTTTGCTACAATGTTGGGTTCAAAGCTTTTAAAGAGTTTGATTTGAAATTTGGATGTTCTCACTAGGCGTAAGTCTAATCATTTCAAGTTCAATTTTCTTTCCAGGTGCTAGCTCGGGATGGGATACAAAAGGATGAGTGTCGAGGAATATCAGAGTTGTGCTTTTGGATTTGTGATGGTAAATTCTGATAAATTTAAGGTTTAAATTTATTGAGAATTTCAGGGTGTTTCATTTTGATATCAGAGCTGTAGTTTAAGTGAACTAGGTATGATCGTGAAAATACCTAGACTTAAGCTGAGATGATTAAGATATGATTTGTGAGATTGGGTAGAATTACTAAGACGAGATGGTCTTAAGAGTTGACGGAAATACGGGAATTAAGAACTGTGATGATGGTAACGAGGATTCTTATGTATAGTATGTTCATAATTCAATTAGCTACTGTTATTATGAATATATTGTTATGTAAGCGTACTTGTTTCTAATTGTTATGGCAATTGGAGATGATTTAGTTCTTGACGATGCTTTTGCACATGAAAGAGTTTTAAGTATAGCACGACTAATTCGTGCCACTCAGTTAACTCGTCGAACCCTCCAGATGAGAATCTCTGGTGCGATGTGTGTATGCTTGACGATAAACCGGTAACAAGTGGCAGATAATGTGGACAGCCAAATCCTACTATTGGTCTAAATCAAAAGGCTAGTTTTCAATGGTGGTTATGACCCAACCTGATTCTAGACTAGTTTGTCTCTTGGTAACCACGTCTTAGAAATAAGTTTACTAGGAAATTTCGATTTTGGATTTCGATCAAGGAATATAGGCTGGATAAGTAAATCTTCGACTAATAACCAAAGGAGACAAATAGAATTTTATGTTGTTTCCAAGTTGGGGAGCGAGTAATGTTAAAGGTATTCCCGTGGAAAGATATTGTAAGATCTGGAAGCTGAGAAGGATATGAAGAATAGATATCCTCCCTTATCTACCTAACTTCGATTTTGAGGACGAAATCATTTTCAAGTTGGGGATATTTGTAACACCCCGAATTTCCATGATCAAAGTTATGTTATATTTAATATGAAGGGGTCGAAAGAGTAATTAGTCTCAGTTTTGGACTAATTGTGAATGTAAAACTTCAGGGTTGAATTGGTCATTTATTGATAGTTGGTTTTATATAAAAAGTCTGAGTCGGATAAAATTGAGAAAAGTATCTCAATTGGGTTTCCTGAAGTCGGTCTAATAAAGCAGAGAAAGAAAGGGGTTTGCAGAATCCTAAATTGCTACGATTCTGATTATTGATGTGAGAAGTTGAAGGCGAATCAATTTGAATTGCAGTCTGTGTTCGATTCCAAATCCCAAGTGAGTTCATCTCATTTTTGAAATAATTGGAATAGAAATTGCATGATTATGTAATTCTAATTAGTCTAAGTGTTTTAGAAAAGTTGTATTGGTATGTAATTAACTCGAAGATGGATTTCATTGGGTTTGGATTGCAAATCGATGTCCAGTACGAAGAGTCCAGAAGTTATATCTTCGGATGGGTATATACCGAAATCCGGAAGTTATATCTCCGGATGGGGATATACCGGAGTCTGGAAGTTATATCTCCGGATGGGTATATACCGAAGTCCGGAAGTTATATCTTCGGATGGGTATATACCGGAATCCGGAAGTTATATCTCCGGATGGGGATATACCGGAATCCGGAAGTTATATCTCCGGATGGCTATATACCGGAATCCGGAAGTTATATCTCCGGATGGGTATATACCGGAATCAGACAGTGTATCTCCGTGTGGGGATACCAGAATTCAGAAGTGTATCTCCGGAGGGGTATATTCCGGAAGTTGTATTCCCGGAGGGGTATATTCCGGAAGTTGTATTCCCGAAGGGGAATATTCAGATGTTATATAACTCCGGAGGGGATACCCAGAAGTTATATCTCCGGAGGGGATATCCGGATAGTGTAGTTCCGGGTAAAATTTTAATTAAATGAGACGGTATGTGATTGAGTTATTATGCACGTATGCTAAGAAGTGTAATGAATCTAGAGGCACTAGTATTATTTGATAACGTAGAATAGGATAATTGCTATTCTCGTTTGTATTTGAGAAATGATTGAATAGGCAAAGTAGAATTGATATTCATGTTGAAATGATTGAATAGGCAAAGTAGAATTGCTATTCATGTTGAAATGATTGAATAGGCAAAGTAGAATTGCTATTCATGTTGAAATGATTGAATATGCAAAGTAGAATTGTTATTCATATTGTAACAATGGAATAGGCAAGGTATAATTGCTATTCATACTGTGACATGGAGACGTGAAATAGGCAAGGTATAATTGTTATTCCCGTGTATCCTTGAAAAGGAGGAATATGCAAGGTATAATTACTATTCCCGTGTATCCTTGAAAATGAGGAATATGCAAGGTATAATTGCTATTCACGTATATTCTTGAAAAGGAAGAATAGGCAAGGTATAATTGATATTCCCGTGTATCCTTGAAAATGAGGAATAAGCAAGGTATAATTGCTATTCGTAATGGAGACGTGGAAACGTGAAATAGACAAAGTACAGTTGTTGTTTCCATTTTCTATTGGTAGATTAGAAATAGGCAAGATATAGTTGCTATTTCTACTTCCATATCTAAGAAAAGGCATGACGCTTAATTGTAAGTTCTTGGACATAAGTTGTAAATTAGAATTCGTGGTGATTCGTAGTGATGCTCTCGAAGATGATACTATGACATACTGAGTGTTGTCATATTCATGAAATCCGATACGATTCCTGTTATCGAAGGATGTTATGTATACGGTAAGAAAGTTGGGACCAGGTTAATGTAATCGCTTTGCTACAATGTAGGGTTCAAAGCTTTTAAGAGTTTGATTTGAAATTTGGATGTTCTCATTAGGCGTAAGCCTAATCGTTTCAAGTTCAATTTTCTTTCGAGGTGCTAGCTCGGGATGGGATACAAAAGGATGAATGTCGAGGAATACCAGAGTTGTGCTTTTGGATTTGTGATAGAAAACTCTGATAAATTTAAGGTTTAAATTTATTGAGAATTTCAGGGTGTTTCATAACTACAGTCAAATATTATATGAAAACATGCATCGTTATAAAATAAACCAATTATTTGAAAAACAAATATGTGAACTTTATAATAACAATGGAAATGATAATTATTTATTTTATTTACTTATTATATTAAAAAAGTTATATTTGCATTTTAGGCCATCAGTAGCGCCTGAGGGCTCGGGCTCGGGCTCGAGCTCGAGCGGGCTTGGGCAGCTTACGGTACGGGGGGTTGCGGGCTCGGGCTCGGGTTCCAGCCCCGGGTTCCAAAACTCGTTCAACCCGAAAGTTTTTTTTTAAAATTTTGAAAATATAAAATTTCCAACGGCTATTTTTATTTGTTTTTTTTTCAAATTTTTTTTTTCAATTTAATCACACTATATATATTAACCAAAACCTCTTATTTTTTCACACCAAAATCTCTCAAATTCTCTCAAACTCTCTCAAATTTCATCATGAATCCAAACAAAACACCTACATCCCGTCGTAACCGACCGGATACACCACAACCGCAAGAAGACCCGGAGCTTGGTTTCCAAGCGTTTACACAACAAGGTTATCATCCGCAATTTTCGCAACAATATCCGCCACAATTTTCGCAACAATTTGCGCCACAATTTTCGCAACAATTTCACCAACAATTTTCGCAACAATTTCCTTACCAATTTACACGTCCCGGTTTGATTGAACAATGTTTTACTCCGGCCAACTACAATCTTCCTTCACCCGCAATCAATCTCGACGACGACATTGTTCCGGAAACCCAACATTATAGCCCGCAATCTATCCCGGAACCATCAAACCCGACACCAACGAGAAAAGGAAAAAAACAAACAATATGAAAATAGAGCCGCCAAACAAAAATGGAGTAAAGACGAGGAACTCGCGTTAGTGTCGGGGTGGGTTGACGTTTCGGAGGACCCCGTTGTCGGTAACGCACAAACCGGTGGTAATATTTTTATACTTGAATTTACATATATTTTTATTGTTATTATTATTATTATTGTTATTATTATTATTATTATTCTTGTTAATATTCTTATACTTGAATTTACATAAATGTAGAAAGTTTTTGGATCCGAATCGGGCAAGTGTTCTTTAGTTTGATGGGCCGCGGAAATTATAGAACAACTCATCAACTCAACACCAAGTTCAACGACCTCAATAAAAGAATAAATTCTTTTGGCGGCTTCTACAACAACTTGGTCACTAATAGATCAAGCGGAATGAGTGAGGCCGACATTTCACGAATGGCACACGAACGGTACCGAGTACAACTTGGGTTGGCTTTCACTCACGAACAAGCTTGGGAAGTCCTAAAAAAATGTCCAAAATGGGGAGCCGTTCCAACGATGACGACAACTTCATCGCGGGGTTCAAAACGTACTAAACCTTCCGATGATGACGATGACGACACCTTCATCGAGCAACTTCAACGACCCATCGGGAGAAACAAGGCAAAAAAACATCAACGAGTAATACGAGCGGGTCGAATACGAACGAAAGTGTTACTCAGTTGTTGACGACGTTCAATGAGAAGATTGATGATACAATGCAGTACAAAATGAAAAAACTCGAACTCGAACAACAACAGTTGGAGTTTAAACGAGAACAGTTGGAACTCGAACGAGAAAAGCGATATGAACAAGACTTCGAGTTTTTCATATCCCCGCATGATCACCTTTCGGGAGACGTTTTGAGGGCTACTTTAGCGAGAAAAGAGAAAATTAGAAAATATCATAATTTTTAGTGTTTTGTATTTTGTAATTTTTAATTTTTTAATGAATGATATGAATTTTTATTTTTATTATTTATCTTATTTTTATTTATTAAAAAATATATAAATATTTTTATTTTGTTAAATAATTAAATGTATAAATAAAAGAATTAAAAAAATGAGGTGGCAAGAGGGCTTGAGGGCTTGCGCTACAGGTCCTTAGGGCTTGAGGTGAGGGTTAGGAGAAAAGCTGATGTGGCGCTGATGTGACATTGAGGGCTTGAGGGCTTGCGGTACTGATGGCCTTATAATAGTAGTGGTGACATAGAGTATAATTTATTTTTCTTTTTTAAATTTAAAGTTTTTTTCATTTTTTTTTTCTTTATTTTAAAGAAATGTTTAACATTGTTATTATAAGAGCATCTCCAACAGCTATGTTAAACTTTTCTAAAATAATCAAAAGTTAAAATCTCTAAAAAAACTTGCTTCCTAGTTCCAACTGCAACAACCATTTTATTTTAGAGATTTTAGTATTAATTAAAATATTAAAATAATCAATACATTAATAAAATATTATTTATCACTTCTTAACCTTTTAATTCAAACGTCTCTTATTTTTTTTGAAAGACAATTGCATTTCGGGGGGTATCGTGGACTTAGTCCAGACTAATCCCCCTTCGACCCGGCCACGATTCGGCCCACGATCCGGCCCAAACAGCAGGCCCACGAACAACCCCTTGATTCGGGGATACCTCCGCGTGATCACCACGGGGTTCGAACCCGGGTAGTAAGGGCTTCCACCACTTACCCCCCAGGATGTTACCGAACCACTGGGCTACAACATCTTTGGTAAACGTCTCTTATTGATGGTAAGAATAAAATATTATTTCTCTTTCCTCTTTTTTCATTTAATTTTAGTATACAAGAAAACTACAAATTTGAAGATTTTTACATTCTCTCTTATCTTTTTTTTTTAATTTTAAAATAGTTATTGGAGATGCTCTAACGAACTTTTTCCATGATTGTAGAGATATTCTTATATTGTTGCTCTCACTCCCCCAAATCCCCAATCCGTCACCCTATTCTTTCAAGTTCCATAATTGGATTAATTGCTCTATTTATAAATTGTATTCTTATTCATTTGAATGTTTTAATAGTGTTTTGTTCCTTAGGCCATCCGCAGCGCCCACGGGCTCGGGCTCGGGCTCGTTGCGGGCAGCGTTGGGGTGAGCGGGCTAGCTGCGGGCTCGGGCTCAGCGGGTTTGTAAGCCCGTGGAACCCGTATGTCTATTTGCCATATTTTAATGATTTTTAATTAAAATTTACACTTTCAACCCCTATACTTATTTACTAAATTTACTTTATACCTTTTAGTTTCATTATTTTAATTTTACATTTAACACATATAATTGTTTATTAACTAAAACACGTTAAAAAAATACGTTTTAATTTTAACAAGTTACACCATTATAATCGTCTCTTCGATACGTTCGAAATGAGCCCAACATTGAATTTTTTTGGATTTATATATTTTAATATATATCATATAAACTACGTAAAATTATTTTTTGAGTAAACTATGATTTTGATCCCTGTGGTTTACTGTTAATAACGGTTTTCGTCTTTGATATTTTAAAACTGTTTTTTATCCTTATGGTTTCTATTTTCCTTCCATTTTCATCCCTCCATCCAACTTTGTTAAAATTAGAGTTAATTCTTCCAAAAAATAATTGAGAAAATTACATATTTGGTCCTTGTTTATTGTATATCAATTTTTACATTTTTATCCTTATGTTACGACATTTTTTTCTTATTTTTATTTATTATTTATCTTATTTTTATTTATTCAAAAATATATAAATATTTTTATTTTGTTAAATAATTAAATGTATAAATAAAAAAATTAAAAAAATGATGTGGCGCTGATGTGACATTGAGGGCTTGAGGGCTTTTAGTTATGCGCTGGGGGTGTTTAGGGCTTGAGGGCTTAGCTGATATGACGCTGATGTGGCGTTGAGGGCTTTTATTAATGCGCTGCGGATGGCCTTATCAGGCTGATTTTCTATATAGCTTTATTTATAAATAGTTTTCTTATTCCTTTGAATGTTTAAATTGTCTCTGTTCCTTACCGAGCTATCTCAATTAAAAAGTCAAACGTTAAAATCTCTATAAAACAATTTATTGAACTTCAATAAATTCTCTATTTTAGAGATTCAACATTAATTAGATTATGAAAATAAATTTATTATTTATTATATCAATACACTTTTGAGGAGCTACTTTAGGCCATCAGTACCCCATGGTTTGCATCTTTCAAAGATTCCCCTCCACCTCAGCGCCACATCAGCTTTTCTTCCATCCCTCACTCCATCCCTCACGATCCCTAAACACCCGTACCCCATTCCTTCAAACCCTTTTGCCACCTCATTTAACAAAATAAAAATATTTATATATATTTTTAATAAATAAAAATAAGATAAATAATAAAAATTAAAATTCATATCATTCATTCATTAAAAAATTAAAAATTACAAAATAAATTTAAAAATCTACTCGTCGTCATTCCAATCATGATATTTTTTAATTTGCTCTTTTCTCTTTAGCGTAGCCATCAAAGCGGGGCCCGAAAGGTGATCATGCGGGGTTATGTAAAACTGGAAGTCTGCATCAAATCGTTTTGCTCGTTCGAGTTCTCGTTCGTGTTCCAACCTTTGAAGTTCGACATCGAGTTTTTTCATTTTGTATTCAATTGCACCATCAAACTTGTCGTTGAACGTCGTCAACAACTGATTAACACTTTCGTCCGTATTCGTCCCGGACGTATTACTCGTTGATGTTTTTTTTGCCTTGTTTCTCCCGATGGGTCGTTGAATTGTCTCGTCATCGTCATCATCGGAAGTTTGGGTACGTTTTGAACCCCGCGATGAAGTTGTCGTCATCGTTGGAACGGCTCCCCATTTTGGACATTTTTTTAGGATGTCCCAAGCTTATTCGTGAGTGAAAGCAACGTTATGGCGTGCTACATACCGTTCGTGTGCCGTTCGGGATATATCGGCCTCACTCATCCCGCTTGATCTATTACTGAGCAAGTTGTTGTAGATGCCGCCAAACAAATTAACTCTTTTATTGACGTCGTTGAACTTGCTATTTAGTTGATGGGTTGATCTATAACCTGGTTCACGACCCATGCGAGTAAAGAACACTTGCCCGATTCGGGCCCAAAAACTTCCTACATTTATGTAAAATAAAGTATAAGAATAATAATAATAATAATAATAATAATAATAATAATAATAATAAGAATAATAATAATAATAAGAATAATAATAATAAGAATAATAACAGTAAAAATAATTACCACCGCTTTGTGCGTTACCGACCACGGGGTCCTCCGAAACGTCAACCCACGCCGACACTAACGCGAGTTCCTCGGCTTTACTCCACGTTTGTTTGGCGGCTTTCGTTCGTCTCGGATTTGATGGTTCCGGGTTAGATTGTTGTGTCGGGATAAATTGTGGTGAGTTCGGGGTAGAAGGTTGGGTTTCCGGAACAATGTCGTCGTCGAGATTGAAGTTGGCCGGAGTAAAACCTTGTTCAATCAACCCGGGACGTGTAAATTGGTAAGGAATTTGTTGGTGAAATTGTTGGTGAAATTGTTGGGGAAATTGTTGCGGATATTGTGGCGGATTTTGTTGCGACCATTGTGGCGGATTTTGTTGCGACCATTGTGGCGGAATTTGTTGCGAGAATTGCGGATGATAACCTTGTTGTGTAAACGCTTGAAAACCAAGCTGTTGATCTTCTTGCGATTGTGGTGTATTCGGTCGGTTACGACGGGATGTAGGTGTTCTGTTTGGATTCATGATGAGAGAGGTGTGAAAAATAAGAGGTTGAGAGAATTTGAGAGAGTTTGAGAGGTGTGAGATTGAGAGAATTTGATAGTGTGAAAAATAAGAGGTTGAGAGGTGTGAGAAATAAGAGGTTGAGGGTTAAATATATAGTGGGATTAAATTGAGAAATTTTTTTTTTAAGAAAGAGCCGTTCAACGGTTATTTTTTAAAAAATTTAATTAATTTTTTTTTAAAAAAACCCTCGGGATGGATCGGGAACCCAACCCCGAAAACCATCCCTTCCCGCATGACCACCCCGGGCTGTAGCCCAACCCCGCCCTCACCCCGCTGCCACCTCCCCATCCCGAGCCCCTTCCCCGCTTGGGGTACGGAAGGCCTAATATAAGATAATAATACCTCAATCTCATTGGTTGGAATGAACAAGAAAATCTTATTTCTCTCTTTGTACGTCTAGTTTTATAAAAGGAAATTTAATTAAAATACCTCAAGTTTGACCCATTCTTACCAAAATACCCAAAATCTCGATCACTTTATCAAAATACCCCAAAACTCCGCGATGGGGATCGCGGCCTACGTGTCACCCATGTTTGGCCAAAGTGTCCCGCGGAGCCCCTCAACTATGGCCGCGGTGACACTTTTGGTCCCTCCCCACGGAGGTTGCCCGCGATGGGCAAAAAAATTTCACTTTTGGCCCTGTATTTGAACGAATCTTGCATGCTTTTACTGTTTTTTTCCACAATTATTGTACTTTGAAGACCAATTTGTGGTTTAAATTCACTGGCATGTTTGAGATTTCATCCATAAATATCAGTAAAATGCAATTCATAATTCACACCATTCTATCCTTCTTTCTTGCTTTCTTTCACTTGCTTTCTTTTCTTCAGTAAACAAATGGCATCGTCATCTAACCCATCGTCTACACCTGAAAGAATACCACCTAAACTCCAGAAGGCGATAGCAGCAAAGGAAAAGGAGATAGGTGAACTGACAGAAGAGTGGAAACAGATGATGGCCAGGAAGAATGTCCACTTGACAAGGATCGAAGTGGAAGAAAAGGAGATCAAAAGGATGAAAGGGGATATAAAAGATAGGGAGGCTCGTATTCGTCGAGAAAAAGAAGAAATTCACCATATTATGCAAGACTTCGCAATTCTTCAAGCGAAGGTAAACGACAAGCAAACTTGGATTGATGAAACTAAAGCAATTTTTGATTAGGTGGTGGTTGTTTTAGTACCTTGTTGTTTATGTGTTGTTGTTTTGTACTTTTTTGTTGTTGTTTTGTACTTTGTTGCTCATGAATAAAGTTTTTTAATTTGTCTGAAAAGTAGTTTTTTAAGTAGTCTGAAATTTGTCTGATATAGTTCTATATAACCATTACTATTCTCTCCATTTAGACTACTACCATTATGATCATCATCCCATGTTCTGTTTCAAGTACCTTTCAAAAGATAATTGGTCCCAATCAATGTTCAGATCAACGCACATAAGTTATGTTTGATAAATTACAACGCACTAAACATACAATATTTATCGTCCCAATCAAGGGAAATCAACGTTCAGATCAACAGTATCATGTGATATAGTTCCATGTGGTTCAAGTCCCGACGGGCCCGCGGTGTTACTTAGTTGACTGTTTGTGCGTCTACTCCTTGGCACGGTTGAAGGGGCGGGATTTGGACACTCTCCACGAGTATGTCCTACGCATTGGCACCGAGTACATTTTCGCTGTATCGAACCTTCACCACGTGATGGACGTCGGTTGTTCTTTCTCGGTCTCCCGGCTCTGTTCTTATCGTTTAAAGGTGGATAGCATGGCGGAAGTGGGTCCGGTGGATACACCCATGCTTCAGGGGGTCCAGCTGGATTTATTACCTCTGCGTATGTTCTCCGGTAAGTTTTGGTCGTGAGGAAACTTACAGCCAAGTCGCTGCAATCTCTACGACCCATATGTCTTACCGCAGCGATGGCATGGCCGCACGGTAACCCAGATTTTTGTGTAACAACCGGGATTTTTGTGTAATTAAATAAAAGGAGCTTGTGTAAAATGTGAATCAAGAAGAAAGTTGAGGGGTCAAAGTGTAAAGTTGGGAAGAATATTTAAAAGGGTCCAAAGCCCTAGGAGAAAAATCATTTTCAGCAATCAGTATTATTTTGGTGTGCTATGTGTGTGTGTGTGCGGCGGCGGTGGGGAATAGAAGAAACGAAAAAAGCGTTGTGGGTGTTCTTTGGAAAGCAAGAGAAGAATTCTTGACTTTTGATCAAGTAAGTATTTTAATTCCTTTCTCCTTAGTTCCTTTTTCGATTAGAAGGTGTTCGGGAGGGTCTTTATAGTTGGTATCAGAGCCATAGTTTAAGGGATTTAGGTGACCGAAAGGAGCCTAGACTTAAACTGTGAGGAGTAGAATCACAACTGAGAAACAGGAATGCGTTAGGAGAGCACTATTCTAAGGTAGGATTTATAGGGTGTTGAGGACGGTCATGTAACGTAAGTTTGGAGTTACATCTGGCCAGTGTAACTGTGAACTTACAGGTACATGTATGTGCTTGAGCTACCTTGTTATCCTGTGTCGCGACGTTAGAGAGTCTTCTATGCGTTGTTAGACTTTTGTTAGTAAGTAAACTTTCCGTTGTTTTGCTGCTACATCAGAATGTCTGCAAGGTCATTGAGAAGTAGGTCCATACCAGTGGCAGTAGACACACGAACCAATAGTACTACACTGCGTGAGGAAGCGGTGCGAGTCGAGGAAGAACCAGTGAATCAGCCAAGAGTAGTAGCCACTCGTGGACGAGGAAGGGGTCGTGGAAGACCTAAGGGAGCAGCGCCGAGAAAAGCGGCGACTGAAGCGGGGGCAGCAACCGCCAAGGAAAAGGGTAGGAAGAAGAAGGCAATCGTCAAGCGTACGACTAGGAGTTTGGCAGAACCCGAAGTGCAGGCCATTTCTGAACAGGAAAGTTCCACGCCTGCGACAAAGACCAAAGCTAAGAAAGGGCGTAAACCCGAGGCCGAGCAGGCTTTTATAACCGAGGAGAAGTTCACATCCGAGATGGGGAAAATTCAGGAGACTCTGAAAGCAGTTTTAGAAAATCAGAACAAGACGGCGTCTGGAGAACCGAGCAAAGGTAGTACTGGGAAGAAGACAGTGGAAGGTAGCGAACCGCGAACTGAGATGGGCACCAACTCGATGATAACTCCGATTGCCGATGAACCAAAGACAACAAAGGGGTGTACATTTAAGGCTTTCAACTCATGCAAACCACCGACCTACAATGGGGAGCGTGATCCCGTTAAGGCTATTCAGTGGGTTCGTGCGATGGAGCTAGTCTTTGATACAAGTAAATGCGCGGAGGAAGATAAAGTTCTGTTTGCGAGGTCAGTGTTGAAGGTAGAAGCGATCTTCTGGTGGGATGTTGAAACTGGGGGAAAAGGGTCAGAGGCGGCAAGGAGCATGTCGTGGGAAACATTTGTGAAGAGGTTCAAGGCTCAATACTGCCCTCTGGCGGCAGTTAAGAAGTTGGAGGAAGAGTTTTTGAGCTTGGAACAGGGGTCAATGACAGTACAGGAGTATACGCTGAAATTTATTGAGAAGTCCAGATTTGCTGAGTTATATGTACCAACTGAAGAGAGACGAATCGAGCGGTACATCTATGGGTTGAAAAGCAGTATTAGAGAGTTGGTGCAGGCAAAGGAACCAACTACGTTTCAGGCAGCAGTTGACAAAGCATAATTGACAGAGAAAGATAAGATCAGGCAGATGAATGAGAGAGCTGGGGATAAGCGCAAATGGGAAGGGCCGACCCGAGACGGTAAGAGGCCGAGCACGAACAGAATTGAACCACGGGCAAGTTTCCGGCCAGCAGAAAAGCCTTGTAGTAAATGTAACCGAGTGCACCGGGGTGAATGTTTGGCTGATAAAGGGGGATGTTATAACTGTGGGAGGACGGGACATTTGGCCCGAGATTGTCGTGGGCAGAGGACTTGCTTTCATTGCGGGATGTCGGGTCATGTTAAATGGGATTGTCCGCAGCTAAAGAAGGGTCAGGCAGGGGGTGAAAGTGGTAGCAATGGAGGAAAAGGTAATGAGAGGAAGGTGGAGCCGGCTCGTGCTAGAGCGAGGGCATTCCACATGACAGCTGAGGAGGCGGAGAACGCGCCAGATGTAGTGACAGGTACCTTTCCTATAGACTCGATATTTGCTAAAGTGATGTTTGATACGGGGGCAAATCGTTCATTTGTGTCGCCCGTTTTTGCTCAAAGGTTGCGGGTGAAACCCAAGAGGTTAAACTTGGGGTTTGAAGTAGATATAGCGGGTGATTGTCGAGTCTGGGTAAGGGATGTCTATGAGGGTTGCAATATAGACATAGATGGTCACTCATTTCCATTGGAGCTTTATCCTATGGGAATGGGGGAGTTTGATGTAGTCCTAGGAATGGACTGGCTAGCGGAGAATGATGCGAGCATTGTGTGTAATAAGAAGTTGATCCGTATACCCCTAGCCGATAAGGGAGAGGTGGTAATATACGGGGATCAACGAAATAGGAAGTCGTGTCTAATTTCGTTGATGAAAGCTAGGCGATGCTTGGGGAAGGGTTGCGCGGGGTATCTAGCATATGTACTAGATGCCAAGAAAGAGAAGAAAAATGTGGAAGATGTGCCTGTAGTAAACGAGTACCCGGAAGTGTTTCCGGATGACTTGACGAGCCTACCTCCGGATCGTCAAGTGGAGTTCAGGATTGACCTCGTGCCGGGGGCGGCACCGATTGCTCGTGCGCCCTATCGGTTAGCACCAGCAGAGATGAAGGAGATGATGACCCAATTGCAGGAGTTACTTGACAAAGGTTTCATACGTCCGAGTTCATCACCTTGGGGAGCACCTGTACTTTTCGTTAAGAAGAAAGATGGATCGATGCGAATGTGCATAGATTATCGCGAGCTTAATAAGGTGACCGTGAAGAACAAGTACCCGCTCCCGAGGATCGATGACCTTTTCGACCAACTGCAAGGCGCGAGTTACTTCTCAAAGATAGACTTGAGGTCGGGTTATCATCAGTTGAAGGTGAGAGAAGAAGACGTACCGAAAACGGCGTTCCGTACGAGATATGGGCACTACGAGTTCCTAGTCATGCCCTTCGGGTTGACTAACGCGCCCGCAGTGTTCATGGATCTGATGAACCGGGTGTGTAACCCGTTGTTGGATAAGTGCGTGATCGTCTTTATTGACGACATCTTAATCTATTCTCGTACGCGGGAGGATCACGAGCGTCATCTTCGGACAACGTTGGAGTTGCTAAAGCGCGAAAGGTTGTATGCAAAGTTTTCGAAATGCGAGTTCTGGCTCAGAGAAGTTCAGTTTTTGGGACACGTAGTATCTGCGGATGGAATCAAAGTGGATCCTGCTAAAATCGAAGCCATCAAAGACTGGGAGGCGCCTAGAAATCCTTCAGAGGTGAGGAGTTTCCTTGGTCTAGCCGGATACTACCGTAAGTTTATCCAGGACTTTTCTCGAATAGCTTCGCCTTTGACCTTGTTGACAAGGAAGGACGTCAAATTCGTGTGGGAAGAAGCTCAGAGGACCGCGTTTGAGAAATTGAAGGAAAGTTTGTGCAGTGCTCCGATCCTATCGTTACCGAATGGATCGGAAGGGTTTGTAGTGTACAGCGACGCTTCCAAGCTCGGGTTGGGGTGCGTGTTGATGCAGAACGGGAAGGTGATTGCCTACGCTTCGCGTCAGTTGAAAGATCACGAAAAGAATTATCCCACCCATGACATGGAATTAGCGGCCGTTGTCTTTGCGTTGAAAATCTGGCGACATTACCTCTATGGGGTGAAGTGTCAGATTTACACCGACCATAAGAGCCTGAAGCACCTGTTTGATCAAAAAGAGCTGAACATGAGACAAAGGAGGTGGATGGAGCTGTTGAACGATTACGATTGCGAAGTCCTTTACCACCCGGGTAAAGCCAATGTGGTGGCAGACGCGTTGAGTCGGAGAGAACGCGGAGAGCAGACCAAAGTCGTGGCTTTCCGAATGGAAGCAACCTCAAATCTGCTCGATGAGATTAAGAAGTTTCAGGAAGAAGCACTGTCAGAAGGAAATGTGAAGAGCGAACGAGTTGTCGGGATTGCGACATCGTTTGAAGTCAACAGTAGCGGGTTGAATTGCAGGAACGGCCGAGTGTGGGTGCCAAGGATCGGTGACTTGAGGGTAAAGATCCTCGAAGAGACGCATAGGTCACGATTGTCCGTGCACCCGGGCACGAATAAGATGTATCAAGACTTGAGACAGTTCTACTGGTGGCCGGGGATGAAGAAGGATATCGCTCATTTCGTGGAGCGGTGTGTGACTTGCCTGAAGGTTAAGGCGGAACATCAACGACCTTATGGAGAGTTGCAGTCCACGGTGATACCAGTGTGGAAGTGGGACAACATCACGATGGATTTTGTCACGAAATTGCCGAAAACCCCTAAAGGCAATGATACGATCTGGGTGATAGTGGACATTCTCACCAAATCAGCTCATTTCTTGCCTATGAGGGAGTCGGATTCGTTGGAGAAGTTGGCACGGTTGTACATCACCGAGATTGTGTCTAGGCATGGAGTGCCAAAGTCCATTGTGTCTGATCGGGATAGTCGATTCACATCGAAGTTTTGGAGGAGCCTTCAGCGTGAATTGGGGTCTCAAGTGAAGCTGAGCACGGCGTATCATCCGCAGACGGATGGTCAGAGCGAAAGGACCATCCAAACGCTGGAAGATATGCTGAGGGCTTGTATAATTGATTTCAAAGGATCGTGGGAAACGCACTTGCCGTTGATAAAGTTCTCTTACAACAATAGCTATCACGCGAGTATTCAAGCGGCACCATTTGAGGCGTTGTACGGACGAAAATGCCGTACGCCGTTATGCTGGAATGAAGTGGGAGAAAGACAGTTGACGGGTCCGGAAATTGTGCAGCTGACGTCAGAAAAGATAGAAGTGATTCGAGAAAGAATGAAGGTTGCCCAAGACCGACAGAAAAAGTATGCCGATAGGCGAAGGAAGCCGATCGAGTTCTAAGTAGGTGACAGAGTAATGCTCAAGGTGTCGCCTTGGAAAGGTGTGGTCCGTTTTGGAAAGAAGGGGAAGTTGAGACCGAGGTATGTCGGACCGTTCGCGATAGTTGAAAGAGTAGGCCCTGTAGCTTACAAGTTAAAGTTACCAGAAGAGCTAGAGCGAATCCACCCGACCTTCCATGTCTCGAATTTGAAAAAGTGTCTAGCCGAAGCCGATGTGGCCATTCCGATAGAAGATGTAAGCATTGACGAGAAGTTGGCGTACGAGGAAGAGCCATTCGAAATTTTAGACACTAAAGTACGAAAGACGAGGAATAAGGAGACACGTTTGGTGAAGGTTCAGTGGAAGTATCATCAAGGTCGAGAAGCAACTTGGGAGGTGGAAGCGGAGATGAGAAGCAGGTACCCTCACCTCTTTAAGAATGGAAATTCCGGGGACGGAATTCTTTTGAGGGGGCAGTGTTGTAACAACCGGGATTTTTGTGTAATTAAATAAAAGGAGCTTGTGTAAAATGTGAATCAAGAAGAAAGTTGAGGGGTCAAAGTGTAAAGTTGGGAAGAATATTTAAAAGGGTCCAAAGCCCTAGGAGAAAAATCATTTTCAGCAATCAGTATTATTTTGGTGTGCTCTGTGTGTGTGTGTGCGGCGGCGGTGGGGAATAGAAGAAACGAAAAAAAAGCGCTGTGGGTGTTCTTTGGAAAGCAAGAGAAGAATTCTTGACTTTTGATCAAGTAAGTATTTTAATTCCTTTCTCCTTAGTTCCTTTTTCGATTAGAAGGTGTTCGGGAGGGTCTTTATATTTTGCCATTCGTAACACGAACAAACACGGTCGGTCATATTTACAGTCGCATGAAGCTGGTTATCCAGAACCTCGTAACTCCCATACCCGATTTCTCTTACCCTCCATGTCGCTGCGTGACGCGCCCTGGAGAGAACTATCTCCTTCGCCGCTGGTGTGAGTGCATTTTGCAGCTCAGCTCCTTTTCGGCGTCGAAGTTGGTACCACTTTTGTTGAAAGCTCCGAAAGTAGTCCATAATATTAACAATCGGACATCTACGCGCAAAACGGGAGAGTGCATTCACCGACTCTGCACTATTAGAGGTCAGAATGTCATACCGTTGTGCAGGAAAATGGGTCGCGGACCACCTCTCCGGTCCAACATCGTCCATGACTTTGGCTGCATTCTTGGCACTAACTCGTAGAAGATTCATGTACCGGTTAAAGTCTCGATCCGTATATGCTCTGCATGCCGCCCAGTAGACATCCTTGTAGGTGGTAATACGTTTGTCCTGGGTTTTGGCGTTCATCTCCAAATGTCGACAACAATAGGCGTGAGGGGCATTTGGGTACATGGCAGAGATTGCGGCGCTTATGGAAGGAGCCCTGACGGACATAAACACCAACCCTTGCGGGTCTCCGATAGCTTGTCTCAACATGGACAGAAACCAAGTCCACTCGTCCCCGGTTTCAGACTTGCCTACTCCGAAAGCTACTGGAACGATGGAGTTATCCCCGTCCATGGCAACAACCAGGAACATCATACCCAAGTAAGGGCCCTTTAAATGGGGCAGCGTCTATTACCAGGACACGACGCAGATTTTCCAGAAATGTGCGGATCTGCAAAAACGTAGGTGGTTTCCCTTTGTAAATGTTATAGTTTATAATGTGTAGACATATGACGTGTTAAAATAAGTACCGCGCATCCAAGGGCAACGAAGCACATCTCAAACCGTCCATGTGAATCGGTCCTTATCTGGGTGACAGTACCTGGATTCTGCAGCTGCAAATTATATAAATATGCTGGGAGTCGTTCATACGACTCCTCGAACGTGCCTCTCACCAATAGCAGTGCCTTGTATCGCGCACGCCAAGCTTGGTGGTAACCAATCGTGACGCCGAACTGCTGGTGTACATCGTCCACGATGTCCTTTGGACGCAATGTGTCCTAGCATCAAGAAAATTTTCTTTCAGTATCGCACCCAAAGTCCTTTTGGTGGCTTGTTTGTGGTGGGGATTCAGTTGCGTCCTCGTACAAGTGTGTACGTCGTGCAACTTTCTAATAAGTAACGGCCCTCCTTTCTCTCCCGCGGGAATCGCGTACATCCTCCACTTACATTTTTCTCTCGCACATTCAACTATGTATCTGCTTTTGTCGGATTTCGGCGTGTGACTTTCGAAACCCTCTTCCAAGAACTTAAGTCCGACCTGACTTGCCAAGTGATCATTCGAATCAAATATTTGACCTACTTTTAACCTTAAACTGTGATTATAAGGTGTAGGTTCGTAGGTTTGTGTCTGGGTATTCTGGTCTGGAAGAATAGGGGGCATATCAAAATAGTCATTTAACTGACTAAATGATTTATTACTAGGGGTATATTCTTCGTGATCATCACTATCGGTATCGGTATCTGATCTGTCTATATCAGCATTACCCGTTTTGAAAACATAGGTTTCGTCATCAGCAACTCCAGCACAACGTCCTTCTTGTGGTTGTTGTTGTTGTTGCGTTCTCGGAACATAATCAGGAATACAGTCGTTAAGACCTTCGTCGTCACCTTCGTCATCGTCTTCGTTGCACACCAAGGATTCAGCATACACATAAAGTAATGGAGGTCTTTCTAATTCGGCTGCAAAGTGCATAAAACCAGAGATATCCCCATCGTTGCATAACTCCACAAATGACCCATCACCGTTCTTGAACGCTAACTTGCAAACAGCAGAAGGGTCGATTTCACATTTTTGCATGGCGTATGCAACAAACTTCTGATAAGAAAAGTTTACTGGCAATTTTACACCATGCTTAGATTTATAAGCAAAATTCCACTCGTTGTTTTCTTTCACCCATTCACCATCGTAACAGAAATATAGCCTAGCTTTTGCAACAGATGAACTCATTTTTTCAATGGTATCTCAAAAACAAAATACTGAAGAAAGAAAGCAAGAAAGAAGTATGGATTGCATTTTACATCTATTTATGGATGAAACAACCAACATTGATGAAACAACCAACATAAATTGCAACCACAAATTGGTATTCCAAATACACTGATTCAACATTGATGAAACATGCCAGTGAATTTGAACCACAAATTGGTCTTCAAAGTACAATAATTGTGGAAAAAAACAGTAAAAGCATGCAAGATTCGTTCAAATACAGGGGCCAAAAGTGAAATTTTTTTGCCCATCGCGGGCAACCTCCGCGGGGAGGGACCAAAAGTGTCACCGCGGCCATAGTTGAGGGGCTCCGCGGGACACTTTGGCCAAACATGGGTGACACGTAGGCCCTAGCCCGCGATCGCGAGGCCCATCGCGGAATTTTGAGGTATTTTGATAAGAATGGGTCAAACTTGAGGTATTTTAATTAAATTCCGTTTATAAAATTCTATAGTTTTATAAAATTCTCCGTACTTGCAATTTTTTCTTTTTTCTCTATTTTATAACAAAACATAGAGAATCTCTTAGAAGCAAAAACTAACACAATCTCTATTTCTCTATGTTTTGAATTTTTTTTATTATTCTTTTAGCGTTCAAGGATGCTAGAGCATTTCAACAACTAAGTTAAAATAGACATTTTAGAAGAAAAAAAATTCTTACAATAGCTACACTAAAATAGGAAAAAAATTTGAAAAAATCTTTTGAATTTTATAGAAGAGAAAGAAATACTATTTTATTAAATATATTTAATATCTTATTAGTTATAAAGTTAATGTTAGCTTTGTTAAAATAAAGTAGGTTTTTGAAATTGAATGTAATTTCTTTTCATGATTTTAATTTTACTTGCTCTATTATAGAAAAAATTAGCATGGAGATTAACGATGCTATTATTCAACTAAGGGGGGTGTTTAAAATTGTTTATTTTTTTGACTTATTTGTTTATTGTTTTTTCTCACCACAAATAAGATATTTTTAGTGTTTGGATTAGAAAAAAAAAAGTGTTTATGACTTTTTCCCCACCACAAATAAGTTGTTTTTGATAAGTTAATCTATTTTAACTTATTTGAAATGGCTTATAACTTATTTGTTTAAATTACATTTTTACCCCAACTCCTTTTTATGACAACATAAGTTGATAAACACTTTTGCAAATAAGCATACGGTGTTTTAAATAAGCAATCTCAAACATCCCCTAAATTCCTACACGACTTGTTATATTTCTTGTGGTTCGACAAAACTGACCAACTTCAAATCAACACAATCATTTAGTTATCAACAGCTAGCAATCCCTTTCTCCATTATCATCAACTTGATGCGAAGGAAAAAGGTTATCCATTAAGTTTTTGGGCCATCTCTTATCATCTCTTTTAGATTTAATAGCTACCTCGTTGGTATTGCAATACAATTGTGAATTGACCCATAATGATTTTTCTAATTCTCCTGCAAAAAACAGTAATATGTTTGGTTGATATAATCTAGTGAAACATATACTAGATTAGATTACTAGGATGAGGCTAATCGCATGAGAACCTCTCAAATATTATGAAACCGTGTTATTTTACCTTAAAATGTTTTTATTTAAAGGACTGATTAACATTATATTATTTGTATTACAATTATTATGTGTTTTTATCATAATATATTTGTGTTCACTTATATACATTTACCCTATATTTATATAAATATCTTAAATTGATCAAAAAAATAACATGTAAAACACTACTTTTAAGTACTAGTTCTCACGATTATCACTATATTTAAAGTTCTCGCACTACATGAATTATAAAGTTTGTTTCATCCTTTATTCCCATCTTCATTTCTTCGAGTATTGACTATGACATGAAAGAAAATTATGCAACAAATGTAATTCTTTACCTTCTTCATCATTATTCTATTTATTGACGTAGTTATTGATCTTATATGGATTTGAGTTTTTAACAAGCTACTCGAGCTCGAGCCTTATAATACTGGAACTCGAATCGATCTCGAACATAAAATAATGTTCGTTTAACAAAACGAGTCGAGCTTCATAACACCAGTGTTCAACTCGACTCGTTAGAAAACTCTATTGATTTTTACGAGCGGAGTCGAACCATTCGATCATACTCTTTTTCAAGCGAAACATATTTATATGTTTACAAATTATATAATCAAAATATAAAGTCATCTGTATAATAAATCTCAAGTTTGAGCTCGTAACCAAGCATCAAGCTCGTACTCAAACATTAAAAAAATATTCGAGCTCGAGCTACAACCTGAGTTTGAAAAAGTTAATCTAACTCGAGTCAAGCTTGAGCCCAAAATAATTTTTCAACTCGAGTTCGAATAATTTACTAGTCAACTTATGGTCGTTTACACCGTGTACCTGCAAACCAGTTTCGTTAACACCCTCCATGAAATGGCAAACAAATGGATTTGTCCTGAACCTGCAATAACTGCTATAATTAAATTAACAATCTATTAATTCTGCACATATAAATTTAAATTCAAAAAAAAGGAGAACAGGAAGATTATGACGGAAAGAAAACAAACCAGAGAAGAACAGTTACGATGAGAGCAAACGCCGCCGGTAAGCAACCATACGAACACACAACACGTATACGTGGAGATGACGTAAAAGAAACAGAAGATAACGATCAACCTCGCACGCAACTAGACAAAATCTGATCACCACCAGAAAACGACAAATAGAACCTGACGGTCGGGATTAATGAGCCCCAATCGGATCAGATGAGGTTGCGGAGGCGACAAGCAACGGCAATTAACGGAACTCAAACGGAGTAAATCAACGGAGAAGATAATCGAAATAAGATCAAAAGTTCAAAACTGACGATGCATTCACTAACAAGGAAATTTGGATCTAACTTAGGATTTCTTCTTTCCATTCATTGCCACCGAAAGGATCGTAGAAAACACAGATCCGAATCTTAAATTATTTACAGTCCAATCATACATCACATATCTCTCACCATCATTTGCTTGTTTTTCAATTATCCTCCATAATCCATATATTATCGTTTGAATTACTCTTGTTTTGCCTCCATAGTATTAGATGTGTTGATTTGGTTGTTTAGATATCAAAGTGATTTTTCCCCTTCGGCGAGATCTAATACTGTTATTGCCAATAGTTTCCATTGTGAACGAGGCAAAACCGGTTGGAATTTCGATAAGCATAATAAGGAAGCTTTCCGTCGGATTTGTTGTAGCAGAATGGAAGTTTTAGAGGTGGTCTCGACGTCGGAAGGATGCACCGATTCGTGGTGGTAACAGGAAATCTCGCAGCTGAATAGGAAGCCGAGAGAGGGGGATATTCCGGTGACGCCGCATCAAGTGTAGGTGAACCAGTGGAGGAACTAGATCTTGATCCGGAGGCAGAGGCAGAGGCGGTGGAAGGAGTGGGAGAGCATTTCTTCGGAATGGAGAGAAACGCTCTGATTTTGAGAGACGACGATTGTAACGAAGCTGCTCGGTCATATTCCTCAATGAGATTCACCAGATCCTCGTCAGATGTGACAGAAACAAGCGCATCTAAATCCTCCGTCGGTAATTGACACCTCAGACTCACCGGTTTCCCGCATAATTCACCAAGTTTCACCATCAATTCTGTAAATCACAAGTAAATTCACTCCACATCCTCAACACAACACAAACTCTAATCCAATACTCGAATCGAATCCAAATTACAAAATCAAAAACCAAACTAACCAGAGAAAGAGATGGAACGGACAACCGCAAGGACGCGTGTTTGGCCACCGTGATACCGAAGCTTTCCATCCGGATACCGAGGAATAATCCGGCCGCCGTAACTGCACAGCAATTTGATGGTAGCGGTGGTTGCCGGAGGCTTGGGAGCAGCATTGAGAGAAGGTCTCACCATTATGGATTCGTTCGCTTTAACCAAATGAAGGTTTTCAAGTGTGTTTGCTTGTTCAAGCCTAAACATGGTGCCATTCGCACCGTATTTATAGAGTTTTCTAGGAAGAGAAGTTGCGTATGAGGAGGGGAAGTCGGGCCCACATAAGGTCGGGTCAGTTATTCCAATAACAATAGGGCCTTTTTTGTGGGGTGTAAAGTTGAAAATACCTTTATTATTCCAAATTAGATTTTCCAGAGATAAAATCTCTTAATCCAGATAAAATGGCATTTTTGGCTTGTATTTTTTTGAGTAAATTACACTTTTGGTCCCTGTAGTTGCCATCCATTATCAATTCTCGTCCCTCTTTTGAACTAATTACAATTTTGGTCATTGTGGTTTCCAATCTATTTCACTTTTGGTCCCTTTGGCTAACTCTGTTAACCTCAAAGGCATTTTGGTCTTTCTATAATTTCCTTAATTTTCAATAAAAAATAATATATTTATATTAAAACAAGATTACCAATCTGTTTCAATCAAAAACCCTGGAAGCAACCTCCATCACTCAAGAAGCAAGTCGCCGTTTACGGCATGCAACCCCGTTTCTCCGGCGAACTCCTTCACCGCTAGCCATCGATCTCTCTCTCTCTCTTCCTCTCCTTGTTTTCTCTTCTATTTATCTGTTGAAGCCTCGGCAGGCCAACATCTGAAGCCTAAAGCACGTCGAAGATGAACCATTGCTGGCCCTAAATGAATCTGAGCATCAAAATGGTAAGAAGTTTGAAAACGGCGAGTTTGGGTGACAAGCTCTCAACCAACGTCAGAAATCGGCTATACAATTTGCACATACATCCTCAGTTTAGATTTGGTTCGAAGTTTTGGGTTTTAGTTCATTCAACATATCAGTTCTAAGATTTGGGTTCTATCTCCCTGCGTGGATCTGGGTTCTATCTCCATGGTTTGTTTTAGTTTTTAATTTTAGATTTGTTTTAGTTTCTGATTTGGGTTCTGGATTTTAGGATTTGAATTAGGGTTTGTATCACAATTTTTTTAATCAGGTGATATTTTTTGATGTCTGTGTATAAGTTCTATATGTATATTGCTCTTGAGAAAGTGATTTCACTCCAGTAAAGTCTTTTTGGTTCAAATCTAACTTTTGTTTGGAAGATGGGTTTATTGGGTTTTTTTTTCTTTTTTCTAGAAGCCAACAAAGAACAAAGAACATTTTTTGGTTTTGATTTTTTTTTCAACCAAGAACAAGAGCAATTTCTTTGTCTGTGTTTTTGTTTTGTTTTGGTAGGTTTATTTTTTTTACAGAGTGGTTGAAGATGACCTGAGCATAATGAGGGCGCCGGGAAGAAAACGAGAAAGAAATGGCAGTGGGGTTGAAATGTGGATTTGTTTTAGATTTTGGTTTAGGTTCAGAATCGCTAATGAAGACGACCGGAGGGGTTGTCGGACTGTGGAGGCGTCAAGGTGATGGTGAGTTGCATCAGTAGGTTGTACATACGCCTTAGGAATTTGTACATTAAAAATTATTATTAGAAAAATAGAAAAAAGAAAACAATCTGACCAAATAAAAAGATAAAAAATAAAAAGGAGTAAAAAGACCAAAATGCCTTTTATTTAACAGAACTTTTTAACAGAGTTAGTCACTTGGATTAAATCTAAAACAAAATGGTAACCAGAGGGACCAAAAGTGAAGCAAAATGACAACTACAATGATCAAAACAATAATTAGTTTAAAAGAGGGATGAAAATTGATAGTGGATGACAACCACAGGGACCAAAAGTGTAATTTACTCTATTTTTTCAATACCATTTGTATATTTGTCTTTATTTGCAGAATTTGGCTTTGGAAAAGTGATTACTTTTCTTTCCTCCCGGATCATGGGATATGGGGCAAACTTCTCCTTTTTTTCACTTTTTTCAACTTCAGAGCGTCTCCAATGGTTGTTTGAAGATACCTTGGTGAAGACTTGATGAAGACTTGACTATTAGAGACAATAACTTGAAGAAAGTTTTACTTATCAACCACTTGAGAAACCTCAAGTGGTTTGAAGAATTATTGTGAGAGGCAAAGAGAGAGAAAGAAACTAAAAGGTGGATTATAAGCTAGCTTATGGTTATCCAAATATGTATCCAAAACATAAGCTAATTTTTTTTTTCAAAAAGCTACTCCAAGTAGTTTTTCAAAAAGCTAGCTTATGGTTATCCAAATATGTATCCAAAACATAAGCTAGTTTTTTTTTGCCAAACAATACCATTGTCAATTATTTAGGTATACATTTATACTGATATTATGCTACATAATTGGCAAAACCTTTTGATCGTTTGTTGTACAATTCTTTTAACCTTTCCAGATTAGCATTAAAGGGCAAAGACCTTTCCTAGATTTCCCAAAACAACCATCTAACTTTTAAAATTTTAAATGTGTCACAATTATTACATTACCTTAATAAAGGCTAGAAGAAAACTGAGTTATAAAAATACATATTGGGGAGACCTATATATGTCCAAGCGTACTCAACTGTTAGTGAATGTCCAAAATCAGTCATACGATCATCAAGTTAATAAATAAATAAAATGCATTGCCCATTTTATTATGTCTATATTATATTTTGTGTTTTAATTATTCATAATAAATAACCTTAGAATAATGTATTCTAAATGTCGCTAGTTAAATATTATTTTGGGTTTAAGGTTGAAATAATATGATAATGACTAGCATATGTATGGATTCATATAGAGATATCGAATCTGCATATGGGTACTAAATGGAGATTTTGTGTAACGGACGTGACTCGTTATGAGAACACTACATTGGATGTCATGTGAGTATCATAAGTGTTTCTCATGTGGTCAATACACATGTAATTCTTTGACTTGAGAAATATGGAGTTTGTTATGTGTGAGTAATATATTTAATATTTTGACATTTATTCTAATCATTCCGTAATTGGGTGACAAAACGATTGTCGGATATGTTATAAATCACATTGTAGAACTAGCATGTATCGAGATAGGATGTGCCCCTCCTTTATGACGAGAGTGGTGTCTCTGGGCCCCTTGATAAATATATACTAAGGAAATGCATGCATGGTCGGATAATTTATATGAGATATCATGATCTGTTTATTAGTATATTAGGGAATAAAAAAACTAAAGATTGGACATAACGAGAATGACCTATTCAATGACTTAATGTCTCGTGTTCAATTTGGACATCAAGGACAAAAGAATTAAATATGTAAACTAAAATTGACTACAAACCGATAATTTGTTGTATCACCATTTCTCGTCATTTGGGTGACGGTGATGTATTGCTAGATACCGCTCATCCTTTATAAATATAAATGATTTTATAATTATTACCAGCATGTCAAGAACCCACTGGGTCACACGCTTTGAACATATTCGAATAAGGAGTTTTAATAACTAAAATATTTAATTATTATATCTGACTTGTATTGATTTAATCTGATTAAATAAAACCAGATATTATTTATGTGTGACATAAATAAAGTTGGATAGGGATGGTCTTAAAAGGTGAGTGATGGTGCATGGATAATCCTATACTCAAGTAAGGAGTAGGGATGATCGTGCTTTCATGTCATACTTCCATCACCATATAAAATGTATGACATTTTGCAAGAGTTTAGTCTTGCACATCTCTCTCAAAAATCATATACAACATATGCTCCATTTTCTTTCTAAGTTTTGAAACCGTGACTAGCATCACGAGAAGGCAAAGGATTCGGATTGTTCGCGTGGATACCGTAGAGGCATCAAGCTTTGTTTGTTGTTGTGATTCAAAGTCTCGTTAATTGTGAGGTATAATTTCAAAACACCCGATTTATTCTGGTCCTTGTAGGGCTACGGTTTTATTTTTCGTTGTGCTTGAGATCCCGTAACCTAACATCAACTTATTTTGGTAAGTAGGTTCTTTTAGACATGAAAGTAGCACTCGCTAAACTTTGAGGGTGCTCCGGATATTAGACGGTTGTAATGACCCAGACCTTTTTCGAAGTGTTTTGCGTTTGGTGTGGAGTTTTAAGCAGAAGTAGAAGTTGAGGGGCTAGTTGGTAAATAGGAGTTGGGGTATAAAAAGGCACAAAACCCTAGAGGACATGCCATTTTCCTGATTTGTGTATGTTTGTTGGCGGCTGATTCTAGAGAGAAAGGGAGGAGAAAAAGGGTTTTCTTGAGGGTTTTTGTGTATTTGGAGGAGAAGAGTCTTCAAGTCTCGAAATCAGAAGGAAGAGAAGGATTTGGAATTCGTTTCTGCGAGAATCATACAAGGTAATCTTTAATCCATAACTCCATTTAGGATTTGGCAGATGATTATTGAAGTAGTTGAGAGTTTTCTTTGGTTAAAGTCATTTGAGGCCAAATAGAGGGATTTAATCACCTTTAATTATGTTTTGATAATGATAATTGATGGAAAATCGATTACAGATCATTTATTGACAGTTTATTAGCTTATCTTGAGGATTAAGAGGCATGTATTAGGATTTTCAACCATTAAACTCGTCCAGCGCTCGTCCGGACACCTTCAAGCATGAGAGTGTCCGGGTGAGTGTCCGGATAGCTTCTTGGTCGGGTTGTGGAGGTGTCCGGATATTGTGTTGTCCGGATGAATTAGTCGTCCGGATAAGTGTGCCATCCGGATAAATTAATCGTCCGGAAAAGTGTGGTTGTCCGGAAAAGTGTGGTTGTCCGGAAAAGTAGTGATGTCCGGAAAAGTGTGGTTGTCCGGAAAAGTAGTGATGTCCGGAATTGAGTAGAGTGGCAAGTGAGAAGTGTCCGGATAGTTCTAGTCAGCTTATAAATCTGTCCCTTCGTTCATGTAGGCAATTTGGGAGTAAAGAGCAGAGTAGGAAAAACCAAGCAAACGTATCAGGTGAGTTTTCTAAACTAAAACGTGTGGATTTTAACATGTTTTCTAAAACAAGTACATGATGAGAAATTCCATGTTTTATTCTTATGCTTTAAATTGCATGAAAGTTGTTTACAGTTTTAAATAAGATTTGTGTATGATTTATGGGGCGGGCCTATCCCGTGTATGATTTATGGGGCGGGCCTATCTCGTGTATGATTTATGGGGCGGACCTATTCCGTGAATGCTTTTATGTGAAAGTTTTATGTGAGATGTATGCATACATTGTGTAGACGTAAATTGGCTAAGTCGGGGGGAGGTTCCGCCAGTACTCACGTCGGGGGGAGGTTCCGTTTATGCCATGGGAATGAGTCCCAGTAAGGCAGCGTGATACTGACTCGTTGTCACCCTCGGGTGACTTCAGGGTGCCATTTACGGGAGCGGATTTATCCGTGAAAGATTTTTACTGTTCAGCTATGTGAAAGTTTATTATTGAAAGTCTTGTATACATTTGAAAGTTATGAGAAAGTTTTATGCAAAGATATTTGAAAGTTAGAAACTGTTTTTAAAAGTTTTGAGGACTGTCAGGAGGGACTCACTAGACCTCATGGTCTAACCCTCGCATTTTCCAAACTAAACCTTTTCAGGCAAGCAGATTGCATGAGGCTCAGGTAGTCGAGCAAGAGCAGGATAGAGCACAGATGCAGATAGAGATATCGTCACTCGTATTCTAGTAATAGTTATTCTCAGTTGTGTATAGGTTGTTTCCGCCAACCTAAGTTATTTAGTCAGATGTAAAGAAATTTTTATGGATCCAGTTTTGTAATTGTTTAATATTAATGCTAGTTATGCTTAATTTAGACTGGGTTGTTACAATTGGTATCAGAGCCATAGTTTAAGGGATTTAGGTGACCGGACGGGCCTAAACTTAAACTTGGGAGTAGAAATCACAACTGAGAATCAGGAAATGCGTTAGGAGGACACTATTATAGAGATAGGACTAATAGGGTACTGAGAACTGTCATGTAAGGTAAGTTTGAGATTCCACCTGGCCAGTGTAATTGCGAACTTACAGGTACATGTATGTGCTTAACCTGCCTTATTATTCCGAAGTGGTAGTCAGAAGCTAGTGTTTATGTCGTGTTCCAGTACTTTAGAATGTCAGCAAGATCCCTGAGGGGTAGACTGAGACCCTCTGTTGGGGAAGTTTCATGAGAAGTCGTGGTGATGTGATGTACGTATACATCGTAAGAGAAGAAATGTTGTATAGAGTATTACGAGTCGTCTAGAGGTAGCTCTTCGTGGATTCGGGGAGGAAGAATGCTTGGGTTTGAGTAAGACTCCTATTTCGGGAGAGTCCCATTTCTAGAAATCATGGGATAGATCAGTCAGGATGGTAAGAAAAGTCAGTGTCAAAACCTTGAAGGTATCAATGGAGCCCTGGGTTCTTGGTTGAGCTTTCCATTAGCAGGATAAATGAAATAAGATACCTATAGTGAAATGAAACCATGTAGAAATGGAAAGTGAGATAGTTGGTCAAAACGAAATAGTATGAAATGGTTGAGTAAGTGGACCGTTGAATGTATGTATAGCAAATCGTTGCAAGGCCGAGAGGGCGACCACTGTTTGAAAGTAGAGTGTCTATGATAAGTTGCGTGAGTAAAGCGATTGACCTTGTTTGAGTGAGTAGCCTTCAAATGCAAGTAGAGTTTCATGCGTTGAGTTCGTATACGTGTACATGAGATTTTTCATAATCGTGTAAATATCAAATTTGATCGGATATGAGTCGGCGTGTGCAAGTGTATGTTTAAAGAAAAAAAAATACAAATCCATTTACATCGTACAATGAAGTCTTGAGGTTTACGATTTGCAAAATATTCCACTCTTTTCATGATAAGCCAAGAAAACATTTGAATGCACAACTTTTATGACCAAGATAAGTATTGACATGTTGAAGTTATATAGTGAATGTGAGAACCGACTGGTTTACTTCGTGTCGGTAAATTTCTTTCAAATTTTGTCGTATGGGAAGATTTTCATCCAATATTTATTTCTGTCGTAACAACACATTTTTGGTTGAGTAAGATTAAGTTTTACAGAAAGATTGCATGCAAACGATCCTCAAGATCGTTGTGCGGGGCATTAGAGTTATGAGAATGTTGGGGTCGGGTGTACCCAAGTTGTTTTCAAGTGTTGTTTCTTTAAAATGATCAAAAGTGTGAAATGATTCATTTATCGCGTTGTCAGGCATGAAGGCTATGAACTCAATAGGTCGTAGAGTATTACATTTTAAGCTAAGGAAGAACTCCTAGAGTGGAGAGGTGTTGGACAAATCAGGAAAGAATGTTTGTAGCTTTGGTAGATGCGTTCTAGAGGAGAGGTGAGCAGTGGAAGAGTCAGAAGTGGACTTTAATGTCGGTTGTATGAGGGTCTGTACCCTCGTGCGGTGGCTGGAAGTACAGTTGCCGAGAGACGGTTGTGTTCAGGGAAGGACTAGAAGTCATCGAGGTGTTGGTATAGCAACTCGTTATGAGTAGTGTGGTGAAGTAGAGATGAAATATACGCGACGTTGAATAATAGTTTTAAAGTGATCTTGTAATGTTAACGTTTCACGAGTGAGTTTGAAATGAGGACGACGGGATGTGAATTTGATTATGATATGTTGGAAGGATTTGGTTCAGTAAGGGACCCTTGTTGAAGAATAGGTTAAGGAAGTAGCAACAGGTCAACTATTGACGTTAAAGTCGGCAGTTGTGTAAGGTGTATGAGATCAAAGACTTGAATTAGAAGGTTGAAAGTTGAAGGACCACTTTGTAGGGGTGTTAAGATAGTGAAAGGTTGTTGTTTTAGATAAGCGTTTTACTTACGTGATGGATGGTTCGTAAAGAATGAAGTATTTAGCACAAACGAAGTGAGGGTATAGATTATGTCGATCTGTGAGGAAATGCGCCATGTCGATGTAATGGTTTGGTATTGCAAAGAGCTAGCAAGAAACGAGTATGATAGAATTAATCAGAAACTCAGGTGTTGTGGTTCAACTAGAGCTGGGGAGAGACAATGTAGCGAGATAGACTCAGTTATTTATGCGTGAGGTCTTGAAGATAAGTTTGAGTTGTGTATGAATGGCCATGAGAGTCTTGGTCTGCAGTGTGATGTTACGAGTGAGGAATGTACAGTTATGTAGTGGCAATAATTGCCAAGTTAAATGTGCCAGCTAGCGTCGTAGTGATGTGATGTTAGAGAAAGAGGAAGCATCAAATAGAAGTTTTTGGGAGTTTCGGATGAGGTGTTCGAGTGTTAACCAGGTTGTTGGAGCACGTAGGGTGTAAGTTGACGTGGTGATATGATTATGTTCGGGATATCATCACGGAGTGGTGGTGGGTAGTTACCCAAAGGAGAAACCAAGTGTTTTTAGTTGTAAGAGTCGCTAAGTAAGCGTATTTTGGGATCATTGGAAGTTTAAAGAAGAGGATGGATGTATTAGTCAAAATGTGGTGGAATAGATGTGAAATCCTTAAAGAATGTGAGTTGTTGCTTATGTGTGAACGAATTGTCTGAGAAAGTAAAAGTTGGAGTTTAAAGAATGTATAGTGACGTCGAACTCTGGTGTCAGTTCGAGGTGATTTAGTCGAAAGCCTTAAGTTAGAATTTTAGTGCAACCGTTTGGTTATGTATAGTAATGAGACAACTTTTTGCAGCTTGAGAATTGTCGGAAGAGAGGGACGAGTAATGTTGGTAGGCAATGCTCCACGCTAACGTGGGGAGGTGAAGACAGTATGTTGGAATAAGTAAGTAAATCGGAAGTAGTAAACTTGACAGTAATGCTGATAGGCGTAGTGTTGTGTAGATTGTCCTTGATAAATGTGCGAACTTATGGAAAGAGTATTGAGGAAGGAAATTGTGTATGATTTCGTGTAGGAAAGAAGTGGATAAGACAATTGAATGAGTTAAGTTAGTGACTTCGTGAGAAACGTTCAAACGAACTGATCGGTCAGTGTAAGCTATTGAGAATAGTAGGGTGTGATCGTGGTTACCCCTCCTAGTCGAGTGGGAGTAACCGAAGCTATGTTATATGACTGGACGCTTGTGGCAAGCAGCGAGAAATTTATGAGCCTTCATGATAAGTGCAATTCGGATAGGTGAGTACTCCAATAAGGAATTATAGAGGTTTCCTACTATTAGACACGTTAAGTGTGAAATGATGAAGTGGTGAGAACGTACGAATTAGTTGTCGAGTTGTAGCCGATGTGATTCGGGAAAGGAGTATGATCTGCATAAGACGAATGTAGGTTGGAAGAAGTAACCTAGAAATTTCAGGCATATCGAGGAGAGGACTCCTAGGAGTGAGCTTGTCGGGATGTACAAGGTTGGCCTTGAGCCGAGTTGTTAGTAAGTGAGTCTTCCTGGTGGAAGATCCTCGTTGTTGTGGCGGGAATTTCCTTCAAGTTCTTTCTTTTAAGGAAGTATTAAATGTATGAGAGACCTTATTTAGACGTGATTAAAACCGTGAGTCCCGATGTGTGGACGGAGGCGAGCAAATGGAGGCGCGGTTGGCCTTGGTTTTATCAGGTAGTTTTAAGCGAGTATAGTGATCGAAGAGGGTGCAAGTAGGTAGTGCAAGATGGCACGATTTAGCAAGTGGTGTCTCGCCGAGGGCGGCTTCAAGTATGGGGTGTGGTTATGTTTCCCATCTGAGCGGTCTGAGGCAATCGGGTAGAAAAGAGTGGATGGGTTGAAAAATATAAGGCTTTGAGCTTTGAAGTTTGAGAGAGAGGTAAGGTGGACTAAGTCTGCGGATTCGTCGAAGCATGAAAGTTGAATAGATAGTGCGCGATCTTGAGGTACTCGATGTGAATTTGAGAAGAAATTCATAGTGTGATGCACGTCTCTTTTGTGGAGAGCCGATGTGAGATGATGGCGACCTTGCAAGAGATGCAGGCCATAAGAAGTTGACCTTGTCATTAGTGAGCGAGTTAGAATAGCAGCATACAAGTTAGACTGGTCAGAAGAATTAAAGAGTGTTCATCCGACATTTCATGTCTTAAAGAAGTGTTTGTCAGGAGTCGTTGTGACTGTTCCGTTGAGGGGACATCAGTATAGATGGGAGGTTGACTTACGTAGAAGACCCGATATAAATCGTGAGCGGTAAGGTTTGCTAAACTAGGAACATAGAAGTTTGACTAGTAAAAGTTCAGTGGAGATATCATAAGGGACGAGAGACAACGTGGGAAGTAGAATCAGACATGATGTCCAGATACCCACACCTTTTCGAAAACGGAATTCCGGGGACGGAATTCTTTTGAGGGGGGAGTGTTGTAATGACCCAGACCTTTTTCGAAGTGTTTTGCGTTTGGTGTGGAGTTTTAAGCAGAAGTAGAAGTTGAGGGGCTAGTTGGTAAATAGGAGTTGGGGTATAAAAAGGCACAAAGCCCTAGAGGACATGCTATTTTCCTGATTTGTGTATGTTTGTTGGCGGCTGATTCTAGAGAGAAAGGGAGGAGAAAAAGGGTTTTCTTGAGGGTTTTTGTGCATTTGGAGGAGAAGAGTCTTCAAGTCTCGAAATCAGAAGGAAGAGAAGGATTTGGAATTCGTTTCTGCGAGAATCATACCAGGTAATCTTTAATCCATAACTCCATTTAGGATTTGGCAGATGATTATTGAAGTAGTTGAGAGTTTTCTTTGGTTAAAGTCATTTGAGGCCAAATAGAGGGATTTAATCACCTTTAATTATGTTTTGATAATGATAACTGATGGGAAATCGATTACAGATCATTTATTGACAGTTTATTAGCTTATCTTGAGGATTAAGAGGCATGTATTAGGATTTTCAACCATTAAACTCGTCCAGCGCTCGTCCGAACACCTTCAAGCATGAGAGTGTCCGGGTGAGTGTCCGGATAGCTTCTTGGTCGGGTTGTGGAGGTGTCCGGATATTGTGTTGTCCGGATGAATTAGTCGTCCGGATAAGTGTGCCATCCGGATAAATTAATCGTCCGGAAAAGTGTGGTTGTCCGGAAAAGTAGTGATGTCCGGAAAAGTGTGGTTGTCCGGAAAAGTAGTGATGTCCGGAATTGAGTAGAGTGGCAAGTGAGAAGTGTCCAGATAGTTCTAGTCAGCTTATAAATCTGTCCCTTCGTTCATGTAGGCAATTTGGGAGTAAAGAGCAGAGTAGGAAAAACCAAGCAAACGTATCAGGTGAGTTTTCTAAACTAAAACGTGTGGATTTTAACATGTTTTCTAAAGCAAGTACATGATGAGAAATGCCATGTTTTATTCTTATGCTTTAAATTGCATGAAAGTTGTTTACAGTTTTAAATAAGATTTGTGTATGATTTATGGGGCGGGCCTATCCCGTGTATGATTTATGGGGCGGACCTATTCCGTGAATGCTTTTATGTGAAAGTTTTATGTGAGATGTATGCATACATTGTGTAGACGTAAATTGGCTAAGTCGGGGGGAGGTTCCGCCAGTACTCACGTCGGGGGGAGGTTCCGTTTATGCCATGGGAATGAGTCCCAGTAAGGCAGCGTGATACTGACTCGTTGTCACCCTCGGGTGACTTCAGGGTGCCATTTACGGGAGCGGATTTATCCGTGAAAGATTTTTACTGTTCAGCTATGTGAAAGTTTATTATTGAAAGTCTTGTATACATTTGAAAGTTATGAGAAAGTTTTATGCAAAGATATTTGAAAGTTAGAAACAGTTTTTAAAAGTTTTGAGGACTGTCAGGAGGGACTCACTAGACCTCATGGTCTAACCCTCGCATTTTCCAAACTAAACCTTTTCAGGCAAGCAGATTGCATGAGGCTCAGGTAGTCGAGCAAGAGCAGGATAGAGCACAGATGCAGATAGAGATATCGTCACTCGTATTCTAGTAATAGTTATTCTCAGTTGTGTATAGGTTGTTTCCGCCAACCTAAGTTATTTAGTCAGATGTAAAGAAATTTTTATGGATCCAGTTTTGTAATTGTTTAATATTAATGCTAGTTATGCTTAATTTAGACTGGGTTGTTACAACGGTATAAGGAATATCGGCAAAAAACGAAAAAAGTACTTCGAAATCAACCAAAATCCCGAAAAAGTCTCTTGAAATCAACAAAACCCCCATTCCCCCTTAAATGTCCTCGAAAACAAAAGAAAGTTAAAACCCCCTGGAAATCAATTGAAAAACTTAAAAAATCACTCAAAATGATGGAATTTGGCTAAAAACATATTGGATGATTATGCGGGTCTTTGATCCACTTTAAACTTTAAAGGTCTACCCTTTCAGCAACAATCATATATCTAGTTATCTACCACTAAGGGTTGTTTGTTTACCTCTTAATAGTTCCATTAAGAGGCAACATCTGAATCGATAAAAAGTGAATCTTGTTTGGCAAAATAGAAGTATGTCTTAATGGTTCTAAAATCCTCTAAATGATTTTGTATTTTGGGCATCTCTTAACCATTCAACACTCTAATTTCATTCTAAGCAATTACTAAACAATCATATTTCATTTTGTACTATCTCATAAGAGTTTCTTAATCATTTTAACCACTTAATCATCATGCATCAAACCATTCAAATAACTATCAAACAGCTCCAAAAATGGATATTCTATTTAAAAGAATTTATTGTGGTTAATAAAAGAATATATGAAAATAAGAAAACAAACGTGTTACAATATTATAAACACTTCTTGAAAATTTGATGATAAAATTTTGCGTGTACAAGGGATCGTTTCTATGTTTTCAAATAATCATCTACTCCCTCCGTCACAAATTAAGTGTTCACATTTTCATTTTAGTTTGTTCCAAAATAAGTGTCCACTTTTAAAAGTAAATTTTCACTTTCATATTCTACCCTTAATTATGAGATGAAGAAATTTTCTCTCACTATTATTAGGGGTAAAAATGTAACTTGATTATTTAAAAAGTATAATAATTACACAATCCTAAAATTATGTGTCGTTTTTATTGTGGACATTTATTTTAGGACGAAGGGAGTATTAATTATTGATCCCTTGTCGGATGCCTACTTGCATGGGTGGTCTTGGTACAATATAAAACTTTTTTCTTTTTTCACTATCGAGAACTAATCAATTATAACTTGGTAGCAATTTTTTTGGTTGGTTCATATTGGTACTAGTTTTTTTTACCAACTTTAATTTATATATAAAAACTTATTTTCTTCAGATTTTGAATGATTTTTTGAGCTTACAGATAACACATGTAATTTTAAGGTTTTTTTTACCTTATAAAAGAGTATTTAACCTATGTGACACGATTCATCAAATAAGAATAATTGAACGTTTGTTATAAGATTCTTAGGTTACCGGTCAAAATAAATATTAAATAAAAATATTGGAAGTTTGTTAGATATAAAAAAAGGTAAATTAATTACTACGATGAATAAGAACTAAACCAAGCTTCGATTCAATGTACTTTGTGCATTTTCGTACATTAAATAAAAACTATTGAAATGAAGTGAATTTGAAACCGGTAAACACGAATACCCACTTGATTAAAACAAAAACTGTTGGGTTTTCTCATGAGCTGCACGTGGTGTTTACCAAGTCTTAGGTTCCAATAAAGTAGGACTTTATTTGATTTATTTTGATTTCTTCTGATTCCTTCTTTTTAGCTCTGTTTGTTACTTTCTGTTGCATTGTAAAGGCTATAAAAGTCTGCTCCTTTATTCAATAAGATCATGCTCTGGAGTTTAAATATCTTATAGTGTTTATCAGAATTATCATCTGGTATCAGAGCAAAAGAGGGGTAATCAGGGATAGCAGGTCTTTGATTAAAACACTAGTGACTTGTTGAAGTGATTGTAGATCATCAACAAGAAAGAAAGCAGTGGAAACGATAGCAGATCACCAAGCCGGTTGAAATAGCATGGCCTCGGGAGATAAAGACAAGTTTGTGCAGCCTGCCATTCCTAGATTCGATGGTTTTTACGACCATTGGTCTATGTTAATAGAAAATTTCCTAAGAAGCAAGGAGATGTGGAATATGATTGAAGATGGCATTCCAACAGCACCTGGTGGGTCAACCCCGACAAATGAAGCACAACGAAACTCAATAGACGATGGGAAACTGAAGGATCTTAGAGTGAAGAATTACCTCTTCCAAGCCATTGATCGGGAAATCCTCGAAACTATTCTGGACAAGATAACATCTAAGAGCATATGGGAATCCATGAAACAAAAATACGAAGGCTCAACAAAGGTGAAACGTGCACAGTTGCAGATGCTGCGGAAGGAGTTTGAACTGCTCAACATGAAGGAAGGTGAAAGAATTGATGCATATTTGGCAAAGACACTGGTAATTGTCAACAAAATGGAGGCGAATGGGGATATTCTTTCACCAAGTTCTGTTGTGGCTAAAATACTTCGATTGTTAACCCCCAAGTACAATTATGTGGTATGTTCTATTGAGCAATCCTCCGATTTTGACACTATGACTGTCGATGAACTTCATGGCAGGCTACTGGTTCAAGAACAAAGACTCATCGGTCAACTTGAAGATGAGCAAGCCTTAAAGATTGTTGAAGATAAGAGAGGAGGACAGAGGTTTGGATCAAGAGGAAGAGGTGAATACAGAGGAGGCTATCGAGGAAGAGGCAGAATGCAAGGAAGATGACCATTCAATAAGGCGATAGTTGAGTGTTTTCGGTGTCACAATCTTAGACATTTCCAGTACGAATGTCCAGAGTTGGAGAAAAATGTAAACTATACGGAGGTCGAGACGGATGAGATGTAGGAGATGGTACTCATGGCTCATGAAGAAATGCAAGTCAAAAGTGAACAAGTGTGGTTCATTGATTCTAGTTGCAGCAACCACATGAGTGGTAATAAGGCATGGTTTTGTGACTTGAACGAGAGGTTCAGACACTCGATAAAACTCGGGAATGATGCAAAGCTAAAAGTGATGGGAAAGGGCAATGTCAGACTTCAAGTAAACGGGTCAATTCAGATGATGACGGATGTTTATTACATTCCAGAATTAACGAGTAACCTCCTCAGTGTTGGGCAATTACAAGAAAAAGGTGCTGCCATTTTAATTAAAGATGGAGCATGCAAGATATATCATCCTGAAAAGGGGTTGATTATTGAAACTAAAATGAGCAGCAATCGAATATTTCTTGTTATTGCAAATGTTTTACCTCCTGTGTCTAAATGCTTTATCACAGTCAATGAAGATCCAACCCATTTGTGGCATTGTAGATATGGTCACCTAAGCTACAAAGGTTTGAGAACTTTGCAATACAGAAGAATGGTGGAAGGACTTCCGTGCATCAAGACACCAAACATGTTGTGTAGAGATTGTTTGACATGAAAACAACAGAGGGACTCATTTCCAAAGCAAAGCATGTGGAGAGCAACTTGTAAACTGCAGCTCATCCATTCAGACCTATGTGGACCCATCTCACCAGAATCTTGCACCGGTAAGAGGTATTTTGCAACTTTCATTGACGACTTTAGTAGGAAATGTTGGATATATTTCCTCGCAGAGAAATCGCAGGTGTTTAGTGCATTCAAGACCTTCAAAGCCCTTGTTGAAAAGGAATCCGGCAAGTCTATTATGTGTCTTAGAACTGACCGTGGTGGAGAATACAACTCAAGTGCATTCAAAGAGGTTTGTAGTGCAAACAGAATCAAACGTCAACTAATAGCAGCATACTCGCCTCAACAAAACAGAGTGGCGAAAAGGAAGAATCGAACACTTATGAACCTCGTACGTAGCATGATGGCAGCAAATAATGTCCCAAAGAAACATTGGCCGGAAGCAGCAACATGGTCCATTCATCTTCTTAACAGGAGCCCGACTCTTGCAGTAAGGGACTTAACACCAGAAGAAGCTTGGAGTGGCAAGAAGCCAGAAGTCAACTATCTCAGAGTTTTCGAATGTCTTGCACATGCTCATGTACCAATGCAGAAACGAAACAAACTTGACGATAAGAGTGTGAGGTGTGTCATGTTTGGAGTCAGTGAGGAATTCAAAGCCTACCGACTATACGACCCGGTTGATAAGCGCATCATAATAAGTAGAGATGTTTTATTTGAAGAAAATGAAGAATGGGATTGGAAGGAAAATGAAACCAGCAGAAGCACTATTCTACATTGGGAAGAAGCCGACGAGTCAGACATGCGAAACGAAGTTGCTGCTGAAACAAGACAAGAACCTAACAGCAGTCCTGTTGGTTCACCTCAAGATGAAATCGTTGCTGAACCAGAGGAGCATCCCGTTAACAACACACTTGGCTCTACTAGCCCATCTTAAGAAGTACAAGGAAGACATCGAAGACCTCCAATATGGATGAAATACAATGTCAGTGGAGAAAAATTACCGGAAGAAGACATAAATCAATTTGCCTCAAGTATAAGCCAATTGGCCTTATTTACTGCAGTGGCCGATCCTACCAGCTTTGAGGAAGCATGTAAAGAAGCAAAGTGGAGGATTGCTATGGACCAAAAGATGAAGGCAATAGAGAAGAATGACACATGGGAATTATGCAGCTTACCAAGAGGAGCCAAGGCAATTGGAGTGAAGTGGCTATACAAGACCAAGCTTAACGAAAATGGGGAGGTTGATAAGTGTAAAGCTCGGCTTGTGGCCAAGGGGTATGCACAAGAATACGTCATCGACTACACCGAAGTTTTTGCTCCGGTAGCAAGATGGGACACCATCAGGTCCATCATTGCTCTAGTTGCCTAAAGAAGTTACAAGGTCTTCCAACTTGATGTTAAGTCGGCTTTCTTGCATGGAGAAATCACGGAGACTGTGTACGTTGAGCAACCTAAAGTTTACGAGAAGCTCGACCACAAGGATAAGGTCTATAGGCTAAAGAAGGCGATGTATGAGCTTAAGCAGGCTCCACGAGCCTGGTACAACAAGATCGAAGCTCATTTTGAGCACACGGGCTTCAGGAAATGTCCTCATGAGCATACCATGTTTTTAAAATCTGACCAGGAAGGTAACGTACTCATTGTGTCACTTTATGTTGATGATCTTATTGTGACAGGAAGTCAGGTCAGTATGATCGATGAATTTAAGCAATCCATGAAGTCTGAATTTGACATGTCAGACCTGGGAGAAATGTGTTACTTCCTCGGGGTTGAAATTACTCAAAGGGAGGATGGAATATTTATGCGTCAAAGAAAATATGCTGGTGAAATACTGGAAAGGTTTAAGCTGGGGTCATGCAATCCAGTGTGTAATCCAATCGTTCCAGGAGTTAAGGTGATGAAAGAAGAGACGGGAAGGAAGACGGATGCCAACACTTACAAGCAAATGGTTGGATGCTTGATGTACCTAGCAGCAACACGACCTGATTTAGCGTATGTTATTAGTCTGGTAAGCAAGTTCATGGACAATCCTTTTGAAGTTCATATGGAGGCTGTCAAGAGAGTGTTCCGATATGTTAAGGGTATTATGGAGTATGGCATGTGGTACAAGAAAGATGGAAACAGGAAGCTCGTTGCCTTCTCTGACTCAGACTACGCAGGAGATATAGAGACTCGAAGAAGCACATCTGTATATGTGATGATATTATTTGATGCGGCTATCTCTTGGTCGTCCAAGAAGCAACCTGTGGTTACACTATCCACAACTGAGGCTGAATTTGTAGCATCAGCAGGTTGTGCTTGCCAGGTGATTTGGTTGTGCTTGCCAGGTGATTTGGTTGCGCAGAATTCTTGAAAGTATCGGGCTGCCACAAGAAGGAGTCACTACAATTTTCTGTGATAATTTATCAACCATAAAGTTATCCAAAAACCCTGTGCTCCATAAGAGAAGCAAGCACATTGATGTTCGATTTCACTTTCTTCGGGATCTTGTCAAAGATGGTACGGTTGATCTAATTCATTGCAGATCTGAAGAACAAATTGCAGACATTCTGACTAAACCCCTGAAGCTTGAAACATATGAAAGGCTTCGAAATATGCTTGGAGTAAGGACTGTATCATATTTAAACTGAAAAGAAGAAGAAGTTTCAGTTTAGGGGAGGATGTGTTGGGTTTTCTCATGAGCTACACGTTGTGTTTACCAAGTCTTTGGTTCCAATAAAGTAGGACTTTATTTGATTTATTTTGATTTATTTTGATTTCTTCTGATTCCTTCTTTTTACCTATGTTTGTTACTTAAGGCTATAAAAGCCTGCTCCTTTATTCAATAAGATCATGCTCTGGAGTTTAAATATCTTATAGTCTGGTAAGCAAGTTCATGGACAATCCTTTTGAAGTTCATATGGCGGCTGTCAAGAGAGTGTTCCGATATGTTAAGGGTACTATGGAGTATGGCATGTGGTACAAGAAAGATGGAAACAGGAAGCTCGTTGCCTTCTCCGACTCAGACTACGCAGGAGATATAGAGACTCGAAGAAGCACATCTGGATATGTGATGATGTTATCTGATGCTGCTATCTCTTGGTCGTCCAAGAAGCAACCTGTGGTTACACTATCCACAACTGAGGCTGAATTTGTAGCATAGTAGGTTGTGCTTGCCAGGTGATTTGGTTGCGCAGAATTCTTGAAAGTATCGGGCTGCCACAAGAAGGAGTCACCACAATTTTCTGTGATAATTTATCAATCATAAAGTTATCCAAAAACCATGTGCTCCATAAGAGAAGCAAGCACATTGATGTTTGATTTCACTTTCTTCGGGATCTTGTCAAAGATGGTACAGTTGATCTAATTCATTGCAGAACTGAAGACCAAATTGCAGACATTCTGACTAAACCCTTGAAGCTTGAAACATATGAAAGGCTTCGAAATATGCTTGGAGTAAGGACTGTATCAGATTTAAACTGAAAAGAAGAAGAAGTTTCAGTTTAGGGGAGGATGTGTTGGGTTTTCTCATGAGCTGCACGTGGTGTTTACCAAGTCTTAGGTTCCAATAAAGTAGGACTTTATTTGATTTATTTTGATTTCTTCTGAATCCTTCTTTTTATCTCTGTTTGTTACTTTCTGTTGCATTGTAAAGGCTATAAAAGCCTGCTCCTTTATTCAATAAGATCATGCTCTGGAGTTTAAATATCTTATAGTGTTTATCAGAATTATCAAAAACATGTTTTATATTTTGAGGGTAGGATTTCGGTAAAAGTTGAGGTTAATATAAAAAGCGTGAGAATTGGTTATCAATCTTTGGATAAGAAATGGATGCACATTAGAATGAGATGCACCAAGATAAGATGCATCGAGATACACCAGATTAATTATTTCTAAGGCGCACCAGATCAATTCCTTCCAAGGCGCAATTGATGGGACGTAATGAGATTAAAAGTGATCAATGGTTTAGATTCACTTCTCACGCTTCTCACGTTAACCTCAACTTCTCACATAATCATTTGTTATATATTTGATACCTAAACTCCTGTGTCACAAACATATTTATCGAACGATCGTCCAATAATTATTCACTCTTAATTTTTGTCATCTAATTTATCAGAGCCTCTTGGTTCTTTGACGTATCCAAAGTGTGTAATATTTTTCAAGTGTTCTTTAGCTTTTGTTACATGCTCGCGTCATGTACTCGATTATTCCTGTATTTTTTTTAGTTGGATACATAGCAAACATGGGCAATGTTGGAAAACAAGTCATGAATTAAAAAATGTTTTCCTGTATTTTTTTAAGCACAGAGACTCAAATATCTTATTCCTATGGTAAGAGAAATAGGTAACGTCTGTAAAACCTGAACAGTTTAAAATTCAAACTAAAGCTCAAACCGAAAGTAACGTGTTTTTGTAAAACCTGAATATCCAAAAATTCGAAACCCGGCTTTTTGGGGGTATATTTGGGTTTGAATCTTTGGCCTCCCGGCTTGTCCAAAAACCCGAATTAATTTACATATATATTTTAAATATTATATAAATATATTTATTTATCTAATTATCTTTTGAAAATCGTACATTCTAGTCGGTCGAAAATTTTTCTAAGTTCTAAACTTACAAACAATTTCATCAATTTCTGAATCAATTGAATTCATGCTCAAAATCGATTGAATATACGTATATACTTTTTACTTTGAAATAATATCCGAACCTAACCGTTGTTAACTGTCAGGATCGAATCTTAACAAGACTAATAATACTTAGAATTCAGAATTAAAGAATCTGCGGAATAGAACTTTAATTCACACAATCAAAGAACAATATATCAGAAAACACACAGCTGTTTGTATTCACTAATTCGACTCACAAGCTTACAACCAAACCTCAATCTTGATGAACAGGCTCAATCAAGACGATTTCTACTTCTCTAGAAATAGGGTTCTAAACCTTGAGGTTAAATCTCTCTCAAAACAAAAACGTATTCTTAGACTCTCGTATATCACTTGTATTTTTTCTATTATAGAATAGCTATCTATAAACATCTATTTATACACAATAAGTACAAGATAACTATCAAAAATAAATTGATCTTCTGAATCTTCTTTAAGCATATCTTCATTCATTCCACTTTTATCTCCAAAATCTTCGCATTCCAAACTTGTCACATCAGCAGTATTAATCTTCATTCAGCATGAGCGGTACTAATATTCTCCAGCAGCACTAATTCATTTCAGCAGTATTAACTCATTCCAGCAGCATTAACTTGTTCCAGCAGTATTAACTTGATCCAACAGTACTAACTTGACTAGCAGTACTAACCTTGTTCCAGCAGCATTAATGTATCAGCAGTACTAACAATGATCTAGCAGTATTAACTTTGTCTTGCAGTAGTAACCATTGCATAAGCGGTACTAACTTTGATCTGGCAGCACTAATGTTGTTCTGGCAGTACTAACCATACTTAGCAAATCTTCAGTTCCCAACAATCTCCCCCTAACTTGACTTTTAGAAAGAGAAGTCAAGTTCTTCAGATGATGATGCTTCCAAAACTTAGTCTTGAACACACAAGTCAGGATTCAATCCCAAACTTTGATTTAAGATCCTTCTTACCAGGTATCTTGCCATCTTAGAATCTTTGTTACTCACCAACTTAGTTTTTAGCATTCCTTTCAACCTTGTCATGCTGTGCTCGTATATTTTATCCACCAAATAATACTCATGATATGTATAATCAAGTGTTATGACATACACACCACAATTTTCAATAAGCATCCAGTTGGTAACAGTTTGAAATTGCCTTTCTGTCAAATACTTAACTGCTTCTGTATTGAACATTAGACACAAATATTCAAGTACCATTTTGGTGATGGACATTCCATTCTCAGTCAGCATATTTCCATAAAGCTTCATTCCCACCTTGAACATCTCTTCCAAGTCTGATCTAGAGCACATCCTTAAAAGTCTTCCCCATGTAGAACTGACCTCAAACTTCCCATCTGCTCTTTTTACTCTAATGTACTCCTTTCTCTGATCTTTCAAAGTATCCCAGAAGATGATTTCAGGAGCCATAGAAGCTAATGGTTTAACTTTGATAGGACTAGAATCAACCACAGTAATATACATATCACATTGAGTATTTGTTGGTGATTGTACATTGCTTGGTTGACCTGATGGAGTTGCCACTTCTTCTTCAGCAACTTTATGATCAGCTTTCTCTTTCACAACTTCCTCCTTAGCTTCTTCTACACTGGGTTCCACCCTAGGCTTCTTTACAACTTTCTTCTTTGAAGCTATAGACTTTGTTCTTGGTCTTTTGTTTGACATCATCTTGGTTCTTTTGAGTGTTTTAACAGCTTCAGGAATGGTTTCAGCTGTTTCCTTTGTTTCTGCTGCTTCAGGAATGGTTTCTGCTGCCTTATGTTTTTCAGCAGCATTAACCATTTCTGCTGCTTGAATGGTTTCTGCTGCTTTTTGACTAGCAGCATTAACCATTTCTGCTGCTTTTTCTGTTACTGCTTCTTTTAAAATCTTTGATACTGCTGCTTTCACCATCTCAAATACCTCTGCTTCAATCTCAGATTTAGTTACTGTAGATACAGATACTGCTTCCTTCTCACTGTCAGATACTGCTGCATCAACAAGACTATGTATAATTTCAGTTACTGCTGCTTCAATCTCAGATACTGCAGCATTAACTGTTTCTACTGCTTTTTCTGTGGTTTCTGCTGCTTCAGTTACTGCTGTTTCTCACTTTCTGCTTCCTTTGCAACTTCTGCAACCTGCTCAGCCTCCCCCTCAACTTTATGCTCATTCTCCCCCTCAACCTTTGGATCCTCCATATTTAGTTCAGTTTCTAACTCCCCCTTTTTGGAAGCATCAGTGGTTGATCTTCTCCTTCTCAGAACATACTGAGCTTTCTTTCTTCTTTGCAGCAGCTTGGTGATCATCTTCTTATTTTTCTCTATCTTGGTGTGTTGATAAAGAATCACCTTTTTAAGCTCATCAATCTCCTTCTGCTGATTCATAACATCAATGTTGATGTTGGCAATGGTTTCCATCAATTCCTCATAAGTATATCTATCCTCACCCTGTTTAGGAGTGTTTACCTCCGTTAAAGGATCACTGGAAATTTTAGTAGGTGTCTTTTGCCTAGCAAAAGCACTGCCTACTCCCATGGATTCTTGGCGCCTGGGTCCTCTGAATGTTTTCACATTCTGAGTTGCCGTGGGGAAGGTCTTAGTGATGTTACCACTGTCCTTCTCTTTGCTAGCAGAAGTAGTGGCAGCCTTGCAGCCCACATGCCCATCCTTCTCCTTAGAGAGCACCTTCTTGGGGTTGGGAGACACCCCTGTGGTTACCCTTTTGATATTCTCTATTGGAGAATGCTCCAATAGAGGGCTTGTAGGCTTTGGGCTTTTAGGAGATACACCAAGGGAAGGAACCTTGTGTACCTTTCTTCTTTCAAACTTCTTGGTGATTTTAGGAGTGGGTCTTAAAAGAATGGACTGTGGGATTTCTTTGGTGATGGAAGGTTGGGATTGGTCATCAGTGGGTGTGTCTAATGGGGGCCTTGACCCTGATGCCATACCTTCAGTGGTGTGGGACACAACCATCATTGTAGAGAACAATGGTGTGTCAACTCCTTCCGAGTCCCTAGGAATTCTTCTCATATTTGAGAAAACCTTCCCTTTAGGGGGTTTTGGCACATATACCTCATCAGACTGAGGCAAATCCGTCAATTCATGGTTAAGTACTTCTTGGACAAACCTGGGATACATGTAAAATCTCTTTTTTGATTCTAGGTTTGCCACAAGATCATTAAAAATCATTGCTGAAAAATTGAACTTTCTGGCAGTGGTTAAGCAGACCAAGGCATAAGCAAAGGTACTGCTAAACTCACCCCATCCAGTTGTTTTCTTTGAAATACAGTGCATAAGAGTATGAACAAGAAATCGCCATTGGGTGTAGAATTTTGACTTGAAGAATTTAAAAACGCCAATGGGACCTTCATACCCCATTCTTGGTAAGGTCGAGAAAAGTTCATCATTAGATAGATAGGTTATACCTGAGGCATCATCTAAGTTAAGAGTGATGTGAATAACCTCCTCTGTGACCTTCAAGGGTTTGTCACAAACCCTTGTTCGAATGATTTTCTGCCCATCTTCGAAAATAACAGCGGCATTCTCCCAAAATTGCTTTTGATGCTCGATATATATGGTTGGGCACACTGTTAGGGCATGAGAGATGTGTGAGGACTTGAGAAAATCCACAATATCATGAAATCCTGCGGCCTGCTTTGGCTTCTGAAGCATCGCAATCTCATTGTGCTCATCGACAAACTCCATTGTCGTCATTCTTCCTGAGGATTTGGATAGAACACACAGAGATTCTAGGGAGAAAAGGTTAGAACGAGAGAGAGAAAAAAATTTAATGCAAAGAGACGTTATGAACTTTGGCGGGATGAAAGAGTATTTATAGCAGTATTAGCCCTGATTTTCTTTAAAAGCAGTATTAACAACTTAGCAGTATTAACGACTGAGCAGTATAAACTACACAGCAGTATTAACTACACAGCAGTATTAACTAATAAGCAGTATTAACTACTAAGCAATATTAACTTCAAAGCAGTATTAACTACTAAGCAGTATTAACTTCAAAGCAGTATTAACTTCAAAGCAGTATTAACTTCAAAGCAGTATTAACTACTAAGCAGTATTAACTTCAAAGCAGTATTAACTACTAAGCAGTATTAACTTCAAAGCAGTATTAACTATTAAGCAGTATTAACCACAAAGCAGTATTAACTACACATTGGCAGTAGAAAATATGTACTAGCAGTAGTAACTCTGCACTGGCAGTAGTAACTATACTTGCACTTTGCAGCACTTGTCCATCTGAGTCATACTGAGGTTCTGAGAAAACTAGTTAGTAACACCAAATAAACAAAGAAATACAGGTATATATAGAAAAAAAATAAAAATCATGAATTTATTCAAGGTTGATTAAGCCCACACTGGCTACCAAGAAAGTGAATCTACCCACATCAAAAGCTTTTGTGAATAGATCTGCAAACTGGTCATTGGTATGAACTTTAGCAACTTGAATCAATTTCTTTTCATTACAGTCTCTAATAAAGTGATACCTGATCTCTATGTGCTTTGTTTTTGAGTGCTTGGCAGGATTGTTAACAATGCTAATGGCACTATTGTTGTCAATGAAGATTGGAGTGTGAAGAAATGTTACCCCATAGTCCAACATCTGATTCTGAATCCATAACACCTGCGAACAGCAACTTGCAGCAGCTATATACTCAGCTTCTGTTGTGGATAAGGACACTGTGGTTTGTTTCTTACACTGCCATGATACAAGTCTTGCACCCAAAAACTGACATCCACCTGAAGTAGACTTTCTATCCATGTTAGCTCCACCTAAGTCACTGTCTGAGTATGCAAGCAAGTCAAATGAAGATTCATAAGGATACCAAAGACCTAATCTAGGTTGCCCTCTTAGGTATCTAAAAATTCTTTTGACTGCATGCATGTGAGATTGCTTAGGTGTAACCTGAAATCTGGCACAAACACATACTGGAAACATAATGTCTGGTCTAGAGGCTGTGAGATACATGAGTGATCCAATCATAGATCTGTAATGATGGACATCCACATCCTCCCCCTCAAGATCTGCAGTGATCTGTTTGTGTGTCTCCATTGGTGTGCTTGCTGGCTTTGAGTCTGTTAAACCATACTTGTCCAGGATGTCTTTCACATATTTGGATTGGCTTATGAAAATCCCATCTTTCCTCTGTTTCACCTGAAGCCCAAGGAAGAAAGTAAGTTCTCCCATGGAACTCATCTTGAAGCTCTTGTGCATTAACTCTTCAAACTCTTTACACATGTGATCATTTGTGGATCCAAAGATGATGTCATCCACATAGATCTGAACAAGTAGTATGCCTTTCTTTCTCCTCTTAATGAACAAGGTCTTGTCAATGACTCCTCTTTCAAAGTCATTTTTCAGGAGATAGGTAGACAGGGTGTCATACCATGCTCTTGGGGCTTGATGTAAACCATAAAGTGCCTTCTTCAGCTTGTACACTCTGTCAGGGTGCAATGGATTCTCAAATCCAGGGGGTTGACAGACATATACTTCTTCATCAATACTTCCATACAGAAAAGCACTTTTTACATCCATTTGGTAGACCTTAAACTTCATGTATGAGGCATAGGCTAGAAATAGCCTGATTGCTTCAATCCTTGCCACTGGAGCAAAGACTTCCTCATAGTCTATGCCCTCTTCCTGAGTATACCCTTGTGCAACCAGCCTTGCTTTGTTTCTGATCACAATTCCTCTGTCATCCTTCTTGTTTCTGAAAATCCACTTGGTGCCAATTGCTCTATGACCTTTTGGAAGGTCCACCAAGTCCCAAACATCCTGTAATTTAAACTGTAGCAGATCCTCTTGCATTGCTTCTATCCAACTTGGATCTTTCATAGCATCATAAGCCTTTTTGGGCTCAATTTGGGATAGAAAGCAAGTAAGTACAGTATTTACTGTATTCTGCTGATCTTGCAGCTCTTGAAGTCTGCTTTGATTCCTAGTCATCATTGGAGAAGCAATGTCTCCTATAACCAACTCAGGAGGATGATTTTTCTGAGTTCTTGATGGATGACCAGGTTCCTCAACTAAGTTTCTATCCAGATTTGACTCATTTAAGTCTGGATCTTCTTCAGCTTCTTCAGTCACTTCAGGCTCTCTTGAATTCTGATTTTCCTCTATTCTTCTCTCTTCTTCATTCTGAATGGGTTCAGCTTCCTTTTCTTGTTCACAGAAATCAACAGGATCAATGGTAGGGAGTGGAAATATCACAGACTGAATACTGTTATCTGATGGTGGTGCATCCCTTTGTCCTGTATTTATATCACTACTGAAACCCAAAGAATTAGTGAGTGAATCAATGTCAAACAGCCAATCAGGACCTGAACCAATAGGATTTGGTGTGTTCTCATTGCATTTGACATTGTCACTTTCTTCAATTATTCTAGAAGAGGCATTAAACACTCTGTAAGCCTTACTCTGAGATGAGTAACCAACAAGAAAACCATCATCTGCTTTTCTATCAAACTTACCTAAGTGAGATTTGGTATTGAGAATTGTACAAGGACAACCAAATGGTTTAAAAAATCCAATAAATGGTTTCTTTTTCAGAAAAAGCTCATAAGGTGTCTTGTTTTTAGGCTTTATTACCAACACTCTGTTTTGAACATAACAAGCAGTATTAACTGCTTCTGCCCAAAAAGTAGTGGGTAATTTTGAATCAGCTAACAGAGATCTAGCAGCCTCAATCAGTGTTCTATTCCTTCTCTCAGCAACACCATTCTGTTGTGGAGTCCTAGGAGCACTGTATTGTCTCTCAATTCCTTTTTCCTCACAAAAGGTGTTTAGATCAAGGTTTTTAAATTCAGTCCCATTATCTGATCTAATGACTTTCACTTTTTGATTTGATTGGTTTTCAATTCTAAGAATAAAAGTTTTGATCAGTCCACTTGTCTCATCTTTAGTTCTCAGAAAATATACCCAAGTAAATCTAGAGTAATCATCAACAATAACTAAACAATATGATTTCTTGCCAATGCTCATGACATTTGTAGGGCCAAACAGATCCATATGCAACAACTGAAGAGGATTTGAGATAGTGTTTATCTCTTTGGACTTATGAGAAGTTTTGTGTTGTTTGCCTTTGAGACATGCAACACAATGATCATCACATGAATAGACTTTTGATGGTAAACCCCTAACAAGATTATTTTTAACAAGTTTATTCATTGTTTTAAAGTTCATGTGACACATCCTTCTGTGCCAAAGTGATGATTCATCTATTGAAGCTTTTGAAACTAAACAGTTTAGAGATGAATCAGATGAAACACTTTCTAAATCTAAACAATACACATTATCCTTTCTAGGAGTTCTCAATAGTATCATGTTTTCATCAACTACCTTGAATCCAGGAGCAAGAATAATGCATTCTGAATCAGTAAATAATATACTATGTTTCTTGTCACAGACCTGTGATACACTTAACAGGTTGTATCTCAATTGCTCAACATAGTTAACATCCTCAAATGTCATCTTACCTTTTGACACATCACCTTTACCACTTATCTTACCTCCTGCAGGATTATTCCCAAAAGCAACACGTCCTCCATCAATTCTTTTGAAATTCTTGAGGCAGGACATGTTACCTGTCATGTGCCTGGAGCAACCACTATCAACATGCCAGATGCTCTTCTCCTTGAGCTGTTGGTTGCCCTGCACATAAGATAAATCAATTAGTTTTTATTGGGAACCCAAGCCAAAGTGGTCTTGGGTCTCCCTTGCTCATCAAAGTACTTGCATTGGGTTTTGATGAGATTTTCAAACTTAGGTACTGCAGAATTGGAGTACTTTGTCAATATGATTGGTCTAGCAGCACAAAAACTAGAAGCAGTATTAACCTTAGAAGAAGTACTAACAGAGCTAGCAGCACTAACAGAGTTAGCAGCACTAACAGAGTTAGCAGCACTAACTGAGTTAGCAGCACTAACTGAGTTAGCAGCACTAACAGAGTTTGCAGCACTAACAGAGTTAGCAGCACTAACAGAGTTAGCAGCACTAACACTGCTAGCAGCAGTATGGGCAGTAGTATTGCTTCTAGCAGCACTATCCTTGTCAGCAGTACTATCTGAGGTATCAGTACTAACATTAGTGCTTTTGGGGACCCATATATTGACACATTCCTTTTCAGTCTGTTTTCTCATGTGGCTTTTGGATTTAGCTTGTTTCTTAGCCACATTATTCCTTGCAGGCTTCCTATAACCAGAAGATTTTTGAAAACTTCTTTGAAAACTTTTCTTTTGGTTAATAGGATTGAAATAACAGTATTTGGCAAGATGATTCAATTTGCCACAAATAAAACAAGGTTTTGGTCTGTTAATCCTTTGCAGATCAACTCCTTGCTGTTGTGCCCACTGGTTATTCCAATTTCTTTGATTTCCCCTCTTTTTATCATGTTTTTGGGGCTTATTCTCTTGAGATTTCTTGCAAGAACAATGTTCACAAGTATTAGAGTTCACAACAGTGGTCTGTGTATAATGAACTCCATTTCCCTTTCTAGTCCTTTTCATCTCATTGTTCTTAACACATGGACTTACACATTCCTCACCAGATCCTTCTTTTTCAGTCTTATCCTCAACAACTACTTCATCTAATGGATCTACTTCAGTGGCTCCTTCAGGTAAGTCCTTCTTATCCTTGGTTTCTAATAGGTCTGACTTAGGAGGGATGTAGTTGTTGTTGTAGGGTGGGGGTGTGGCATTGTACCCTATGCCTGGTTTCAACTTACTATGGATTTGAGAGTTGATTATGTTGTCCATGACTTTAGAGGCACAAGTAAACTTTTCTACATCAAGTTTAACTTTCTCAAGCTCTCCTTTTAGTTTCTCACACTCTTCCCTGGATTCTCTAAGCTGGAACTCTAGACCATCCTTTTCCCATTTCCAGTAGTTTGTATCATAGGAGTGTTGAAGTTCATTGGCTTGAAAAGCCCTAATCTGTTCTTCAAACTTCTCAACATCTATTACATAGTCTTTTCTGTCCTTTTCTAATCTCTTAAGGTCATCACACATTCCCTGATTGTGATCTCTATACCTTTTAACAATGTCTATACAAGCTTGAGAACAGAGATTAGATTTTACCTCAGTGGGAAGATCTGAAACTTCAGCCATAAGTGCTTGATTTTGGATGGCCTCTTCTGCTTGATCACTCCAATCAAATCCCATTCCTTGTTGAGAGACAAGAGCTTGAATAGAGTTTCTGTTTTGATTGGAGCTTCCAGCCTGAGTTTGTTGATGGCTGTTGTGAGATGTTCCACCTCTGCATTCCCTGGCAAAGTGTCCCATCTTGTGACACTTAGAGCATTCAACTTTGGACTTGTCAAATCCAGCACCATCTTCTCTTCTTTGGGAAAAGTTGTTTCTCCCTGTCCTCTTTATGAATCTCTTCACCCTCATAGACAGCATAGCCATCTGCCACTTGATATCCATCTCTTCAAGATCATCAGCATTAATCTGTTCTAAGTCATCATTAATCAATGAGGAATTAACATGACTAGAAAAGAAGGCTTCTAGTACTGAATCATTGATCTTTTCCTGATTGACTCCTCCAGCAGCACTAACTGATTCAGTGTTAGCAGTAGAATCAGGTGATGCTGAAAGAAGTGCAGCATTGTGTACATATCCAGAGGGCTTCTTTTTGGCTTCAACCTCTGCTTCAAAGACTCTAAGATCATTGTAAAGATCATCAAGCTCTTTATCTTCCAGTTGGTCATTCTGTCTGAAGGACACAGTATACATTGTCCACTCTTCACCTAATGATCTTAAGAACTTTCTGTTAACATCATCAGCCTCCATCTTGACTCCTATTGTGGCCAATTCTCCAATCAGCTTATTAAATCTATCAAAAGTTTGAGTCATAGACTCATTCTTAGTAGAAGTAAAGTTTTCATACTGCTGCTTGAGAATTGCCTTCTGATTCCTCTTGGTACTTTTGGTGCCAGTGAATCTCTTTTCCAATGCATTCCACAGAATCTGAGCATCAGTGCAGTGTTGAAATTGATGCTGATATTCATTGGGGATAGCCAAAAGCAGAGTGCTTAAGGCCTTCATCTCTATTTGTCTGACTTTTCTCTCTGCATCAGTTTTTGGAGGAGGTCTTTTGCCATCTGGTCCAGTTCTTCCTTCAGCACATGGACCATTCTCTATGATATCCCAGATGGAATAATCAGTAAGCAGAATGTACTGCTTGATTCTAATTTTCCACATGTCAAATTCATTGGGTCTGAGCATGGGAACCTTAGAAACAAGAGTACTATTTGATTCAAAAGAGTTGTCCATAATGATTGTAGAATTCTAAGAAACACAGGCTCTGATACCACTTGTCAGGATCGAATCTTAACAAGACTAATAATACTTAGAATTCAGAATTAAAGAATCTGCGGAATAGAACTTTAATTCACACAATCAAAGAACAATATATCAGAAAACACACAGCTGTTTGTATTCACTAATTCGACTCACAAGCTTACAACCAAACCTCAATCTTGATGAACAGGCTCAATCAAGACGATTTCTACTTCTCTAGAAATAGGGTTCTAAACCTTGAGGTTAAATCTCTCTCAAAACAAAAACGTATTCTTAGACTCTCGTATATCACTTGTATTTTTTCTATTATAGAATAGCTATCTATAAACATCTATTTATACACAATAAGTACAAGATAACTATCAAAAATAAATTGATCTTCTGAATCTTCTTTAAGCATATCTTCATTCATTCCACTTTTATCTCCAAAATCTTCGCATTCCAAACTTGTCACATCAGCAGTATTAATCTTCATTCAGCATGAGCAGTACTAATATTCTCCAGCAGCACTAATTCATTTCAGCAGTATTAACTCATTCCAGCAGCATTAACTTGTTCCAGCAGTATTAACTTGATCCAGCAGTACTAACCTTGTTCCAGCAGCATTAATGTATCAGCAGTACTAACAATGATCTAGCAGTATTAACTTTGTCTTGCAGTAGTAACCATTGCATAAGCAGTACTAACTTTGATCTGGCAGCACTAATGTTGTTCTGGCAGTACTAACCATACTTAGCAAATCTTCAGTTCCCAACAATCCGAAACCCGAGCAACCCGAACCTGAAATCTAAAATTTGGGTCTTGATTTCCATATCCAAAACCCGACGAGGGTTTTTGTTTTGGCAACTCAAACCCGTTCAACCCATCTGATTTACACCTCTAAAAATAGGAATAGTTTGTAACACCCCAAGTCCCTAAAATCTGAACCTTTTGGAATATTGGTGCTAAAGTATGAAGTATACAACTTTAAGGGCTTAGTGGCAAAATCTGAAAATGTTTATATGTATAAAAAGGGGTAAAACCCCTAAATCCCTTCATTCTTTATCTTTGCCGGCTGGAGCAATAGAGAGAGGGGAGGAATTGAGGACCAAAACCCTAAATTGGGAGTGTGGAAGAAGAGTAGCATCAAGGGAATTGGTGGTATCATCTTCAAGGTATGATTAATCCTCCTTCTTTCTCATTTTGTGATTAGTTTGATTGATGATCTAAAGCTTTGTTAAACCATGAGATTTTGGGTTCTAATTAATGAAAAAAGGAAACAAAAGATTTGGGATTGATTTCCTCAAAGAGTTTTGATCAATCCATTGAGAAATTTCATACTTTTGCTTGGTAATCTTCATGCTTGCTATGGAATGAGTTTTTGAGTTTTGGGTTTGAAATCTTGAATCAATGGGTTGATTTTGTTGGGGTAAATGTGTTTTAAGTGATGGTTTTTGGTTCCTAAAGTTGGGAGTATCAAGAACCATCGATTTTGGAAGCTATCAAGCATTTGGGAGCATTTTGGGAGTTTTGGAATGAGTTTTCGGGTTGGAATTCTTTGTGCAGTCCTGGGAGTCTCGAACAGAGACTTGTGCGGTTTTCCACGCGGTTTGAAATGGCGTGGAAAGTCACGCAACCCTCTGTTTGGCGCGCCCTTCGGTTTGCTTTGTTTTTCGTTCGGTTCTAGTATCGAGGCATCATTCGTGGGGTTGCCTTGGGGGTTTAGTAGAGATGTTTTGGGAGCGTGTGTTGTTTTGCTAAAGCTCAGGTGAGTTCCCTTAACCCTTTTATGCAAATGAAGTATTTTGCTAAGGTTTTTTTTATAACTGAACCTGGTTTTGAGCACGATGGCATGATTAAACGTTTTGAAAGGCTTTATTATTACATGATGTGGAAACGTTTATTAATGCATGCAAGTTGTTTATACGTTCATATCTACGTAAGTGTTGATTGCATGTTCTTGTGAGTTGTTGCTATGTGTGGAGTCGGGTTGCACAGTGGTGTGTTGGACCATGGATTGTTGAGAATCCTTGGTGAATGGTTTAGACCGTGTGCCTCGAATCCGTTTCGTGTGCACACGGATACATCATCTACTGGGGGCCGTGGGGATCTACCGTGGGGGGCCCGAGTATGGACATCACATGAGGTGATGGGAGTTGAGACCACTGTGCAATACCCTTATGTGGAGTCGAGCATTTAAACTGAATTTCCGTTTATTATTATAACAGTTGAATGTTTTAAATTACTGTTTGTGTGAAAATTGTTTTTAAAGAGGGAATTCACTAGACCTCATGGTCTAACCCTCGCTTTTCAAAAACTAAAACCATTTTCAGGTTAGAGTCTTACTTGGGGTTTCATCTGGTGATGGTGGAAAGATGTGGCGCTGTAGAAGAGGCATAGCTTATAAGAGGCTTGTAGTTTACCGTTGGGCTTCCTGTAGCATCTCAGTTGTGAAGGTGTCTATCCGCTGCGTACTTAGAGTAGAGAGCGATGTTTTTGTGTAATTTGGGACCATTCTTTATTGTAATGTTACAAATTTTATTTTATTGAATTTGGGTTGTTACAAATGGTATCAGAGTCATAGTTTAAGGGATTTAGGTGACCGGGTGGGCCTAAACTTAAACTTTGGAGTAGAAGGGGACACAACTGAGATATAAGAAGCCAATATGTAACGTCCCAAAAATTACAAGCAAATTTAAATTTTTAAATAAACATTTCATTTATAACAACTCATTAAATGATCCCAACGTTTCGTTTGTAAACTCATAATTAATATCTTCATAATAACAACCAGCGGAATAAACGTTTAATTATTAAAACCATAAGGCAACCAGCTCTCCTCGCGCGCCAGTGTGTACTCGTCACGCCTTGGAGCCGCCCGTACCTGAAACCACAGTTTATTGGGAAAGGGTAAGCACGAAGCTTAGTGAATTCAACACCATAAGTAACACAGTTATTTCCACATCACCATAAACAGATAATTGCACATAAACAGCATACAAGTCTACGAACAAATCATAAACATGCATACTCACACCACCCCACCTAATAGGCATACGTCGGTCCCACCGACCACACGACAATCGTTTCAAACGCAACCCGGCACCCCCGGGTTCATACGCCACCCGCGTATACAACCTTTGGTCCCACCGAATTACTACGCCACCCGCGTATACAACCTTCGGTCCCACCGAATTACTACGACACCCGCGTATGTGACCCTCGGCCCCGCCGAACTCCTACGCCACCCGCGTAGTCACAACAATAAAGGTCCGACTAGACACCCCACTATTTAACCCCGCATCAAAAGCAAATAGAACTACCACATACATACACAACATAATGTAAAAATAACCGACATTAGTTATAGTGAGAGAACTCACCTCGAATGCGCGCCTAGCTCAACAATACAAATTCAAGCTTCCCAATTACGGTCACTTCCCAGCACCTAAACGCACGTTAAAACGTATCAATACGAGACCCGGACCCTACGACACGACACCCGCTTAAACCGTCACTAAAACTACTTCCCGGTCTCGCCAAACAGGTCTGTTCGGGACCTGTTTCGACCTCCTTAAACCCAGTAAATCCTCAATATTATTATATGGTCAGAAAGTACTATGAGTTAGGGTTCCAAGGACATATTATACGCCTCCTAACGATTTTTCTACCATATATTATGGATTTTACAAAAACAGTTCCCCGAACAGCGAAAATCAGCACCTTTCAGTATAAAATGACATTTTGACCAATGCTACGTCCCGAACTGGGCTTCGCACAAAACACAGAAACGTTTATAGACTCAAAAAGGGAACTTTTGGCGCTGGTCTCACCCAGATACGAGTTACGAGCAAAAAGTTATGGCTTTCACAAGGCAATGGCAGATTCCAGAATTTTTCACATGAAATGACGAATCACTGAACTTGCGACCACTTTTCGCCCAGCTAGAGACCGAACCAGTTTTCCGCTAAAACACGGAAAACGTGCCCGAACCCGAACTTGAACCGTGGGCGCCAGCTTCGGCTCAAACGGAGTTACGACGGAAAAGTTATGATCAAACGAAAACTGGACAACACACTTAGAATTTACATAAAATGACGATTTAAAAGAAATGGTTTGAACGATTCGGCTTAATCGATTAAGTCACGGTTTAAGGGCTCTACAGTGACTATGGTCTGGTCACGACAAAGCGCCACCCACTGCCATCTCCGGCAGTGGTGGTCGCCGGTGGCGACCGGCGGCGGCTCTCCGGCGATGATTACACACACACACCGCCCACACCACCCTCTCGCACCACCTTTCCTCCTTTCTCTCGATCGCCATACACGCACACACACAACTACACACCCCACCACGACCATCCTACGCCACCACCCCTCAAGGTGGTCCACGGCGGCTACCGCCTGCAGCGGCCAAGGCCGCGTGCGGCGGCAGCGGCGGCGGCTACTTCGCCGGCGACTATAACAAGAAAAAGAATCGTGATCTTAACGCTTACCTCTCGACGAATAACGGTGGCGGCAGTGGTTTCCGGCGACTGCAGCGGCTGCGCCTCCTCCTCCGGCGTCTTCCACCTCCGGCGATCTCTCTCCCGACTCCTCTCTTTCTCGCCGCCGATTCTCTCTCTCTCTCTAACCTTCTCTCGGTTCTTCTCTATCTCTCTCTCTTCTCGTTTCTTTCTCACGGCCGCACCACACAAGGGAAAAGAGGAGAAAGGATTGTAGGGTTATGGGATTGTTTGGTTTGCTTGGATTACAAGAAAAGAAAAACGAGAAAGCATGGGGGGGGGGGTTCGGCCTTGAGTGCATGGGCCGAAACCCATGTCTATTTTACCTACAAGCCACATTAAGCCCCTCTAAAACTTATCACTTGGCACAAATTAAAAATGGTTTAAAAAATTTATTACGCATTTGGTCAAACTTGCTAACCCCGTTAGTAAAGATTCGCTAAAAGAACGATATTAAAGCAATTAATTAAAATATATATATACATACCGGGACACGGGCTTTACAACTCTCCCCCACTTGGATTAGACTTCGCCCCCGAAGTCTACGTCCGCAAACAGCTTCTAATAATTCTCTCGCATTTGATGATATCCCAATCTCAATCCACTTTCAAGCCCTAACCATTCTAACGGTGCTCACCAATATACCCTACAGGATACTCGACTACGATCATTCCTACCCTTAACTGTCGATTAACTTCCACGAATTCTAATAGACTCCAAAGATTTTCAATAACTTATATTAACAAAACATCGACCCCCTGCCGAACATCGGTCCAACCGATTACAATAACAAACATCGGCCACCCGCCGAACATCGGTCCAACCGATTACAATAACAAACATCGGCCACCCGCCGAACATCGGTCCAACCGATTACAATAACAAACATCGGCCACCCGCCGAACATCGGTCCAACCGATTACCATAACAAACATCGGCCACCCGCCGAACATCGGTCCAACCGATTACCATGACAAACATCGGCCACCCGCCGAACATCGGTCCAACCGATTACGATAACAAACATCGGCCACCCGCCGAACATCGGTCCAACCGATTACGATAACAAACATCGGCCACCCGCCGAACATCGGTCCAACCGATTACTATAACAAACATCGGCCACCCGCCGAACATCGGTCCAACCGATTATAATAAATCACATAAGCGTGGTATTATCCTAGACACTAACACAATTAGATATCCCCCACAATCAAGTCAACTAACACACACGTAGGTCATTCCCTTAACCGATACTACCCGGCCTACATTACCAACACGCGTGGAATACCCAACCTCCCACCGTCGACGTATCCCCCACACTCGCTCTACAAAGCTAAATTATCTGAACCGAGGATACACCTTGACGCCTACCTCTCAGGTAACGCCTCAGGGCCCCTCACATCGGAATTACCTCCCAGGTAAGTGCCCACAACTATATCCTCCTAGCACCTACTAGAAAGCCTAGGCTATAACACCTGAACACCGGGGCCTCACCCCGAGATACCCAACCGACCACTACCAGCGACTGACTAACGTGCCTAAGGATCCAAAGTAAAACATCCTACCCACAAGTGCCTATCTCGGATTGTCTCCCTCACCCAAACGTGTAAATACTCGACGTGTAATGAATGCCAAACGGTGCGACAAAACAATTCATCAACAAGACTCCACCTCGAGTCATTAAAACCGGGCAATTAGCCCATGACTAACTCCAAGTCAAAACCGAGCAAAATGCTCCACGCTTGCTAGACCCATAAGTCGGTCAAAAACGTGTTTAAATAAAGTCTAAGCAAGCAATACTCTAAAATCAACATTAGTCCCAAACTCAACACGGGTTAAACAAAAGAGTTTTCCAAAAGGACTCACACCCTTAAAATTCTCAAAATGACACATAACACTTAAAAAAACGCATTTCCCAAATGGTTTACAAAATCATTTACAAAATGTTTTCAACGTCAAGATTTTTTTTTCATTTCAAAAAGACCGTAAGAAATAAAACCACTATTACCAGGTCGGTAGTTACGCAAAAATGGACACGCTCGTCCCACATATGAAAATCATGTTGAAAATCATCTCATTGCAGCTTAATTTACTCACAAAACGTAAGCGAAATAAATAATTTCTTTGAAAATGAACCGTCACGGTTCTAGTATGAATTGACTAATGACATGTATTTAAAGTAACCGCTCGACCTTACACCGGGTGCAACAAAAGCGTGCACATAGTTTCAAAATCAGTCCCACGACGTTTGACCCCAAAATTCCTCTTTTTCAACATAAAATGTCGTGGCACAGGGTTCACTAACAAATCTTACGCACGTCGGCTAGTCATACAAAACGATAAAACGGTTTACCAATATATATTTTTGTTAAAACACAACTGTCTCGTGTAAGTTTCAAACTTAAGATAAAAACCAATCCGTTTCCACCATTTGAAAATATCGACTAAAACCTCATAAAATCTCAAAAGGTGGGGTTCTTTAAATTGATTTTTAAGATTTCCCCAAATGGTCACATAAACAAATAATATATGCACCTCGTGAAATTAAACCCACACGACTCAACATGCCGTAAAACAAAACTTATTTTAACCGAATCACTCAAATAGCTTTCTACAGACATCGTGGAATGTAACTTTCCGTCTCAACTCTAACATATGTGGAGGAGTTCCAATGTTAAAGTCACAAGCCGTAGTCACTTGCCAACATTTTAAACACCACAAAACACGGATATCATCATACCCGAAAGAACCGTTGAAAAAAATAACGAAATGAGACAAATTCTAACAAAGCTTGTACTCCCGTGATAAAACGGTTTCATACACTTTCAAAACCATATTTCAAAATCTTGTGTGTGTGCTGGACATTTCCCAAAATTCCAAAACATCATCCATAAAATGATTTGAAACACAAGAATTTGTTAATGCAATCTATTTCAAAATCAAACTTTGTGCATGACTCAGTCGGCATTCTACGTCTCGACTCCTACTCCTCCAAATCTCTCCGATCCACTAACGTCATCCGAACATTTAAACCTCTTAGGGCAAGTTGGAATTCACGTCAAATCATCTTACGGCTTTTTCTCAAAACAAAGTCGGCTCAAAAGCCTATGATTCTAGCACAATCCTCCCTCTTGACCCGAAATGGTCTACTTAAAACAAACATTACATCATCAACCTCACGCACAAGTGAACAGCCTAACCGTCCCATACTACGGCCCAAACGCTCAATAAAAGTGTGAGGCACGAAATAATGGGTAGCCCCGCTATCAAACATTGCCACAGTGGACACCGAGTTAACTAAGAAAGTACCAGTCACCGTTTTGGGCGTGGCCTGTGCCTCATCCCCATCAGTAGCCCTCGGATTCGGGCAGCTGGCCTTCACGTGACCCATCTGGTTGCAGTTAAAACAGACCCTTTGTGGTTCCCTGCAGTCGCGACCGTAGTGCCCCACCTGGCCACACTGGAAGCATTTGTCATTTCTCCTTCCGCTACCATCCTTGGTTTTAAACCCACCGCTCCCTTGGTTCAAGAGCGAGTCCGAGAACCTTGTTCTCTTTGGAACCGCCTATTCTGATGCAACGGTCTGCGCCATTTTCCTCTTCTTAGTATGTCCCTCTAACTCGAGTCCTTGTCCCCGAGCAGTCTCCAACATCATTACTACCTCATCACGAACGACGGTAATAATCTCGGGGATTGCCTCCCTAATAGCATGCTTTACTTCAGCCGCGATCAACTCACGCATCTGCTCAATAGTGAGTTCAATACTAGCATTCGGTTCAACATCGTTGTTCCTCCTTGTGATGGCCATTCTAGAGAGAAGAAAATACAACGAGTTATTAGTACCTAATAACTCACACCAACAACACTCACGCTCAACTCCTTGGATTCCTCGCGACTTTCCCGACTCGAGCACTGATCCTGTGCTTCCGGTAGTAGGAGCTCTACTACTACCTTCCACACCTATCATCGCCCGTTCTGAGTCTCATCCCGAGGGGTCCAAGTAGCTTCTCGCCGCAACTACACACATATGCCCGCACCGGCATATATACTCACTCTTCCTAGCTTCCTAGGAATTCCATCCCAACCACTACCCTTGCTACTACCGAATCCCCACTAATCATAAAGAGTGGCCTCGCGAATACCCGATTACATGCAGTGCAAAACAAATAGACAGTCGAATACAAGATTCTATCCTAGAACGGTTGGACTCAAACAAGAGCTGCGCAATAGAACTAAATCGAATATTCTAAGGCTATAAGTCTCTTACTGCATACAACCTAGAGGGTATCCACTTAGTAACCTATCATAATTAGCATAAATTCCTAATAGCAAGCAGTCCAACATACCGCATAGTGTCAACAACAGGCAATCTAGCATGCATACTCTATGATCTAGAAAGCAATAAAACACTAAGCATTGTACCTTTCCCTTCGGCTCCGGCTGACTGTACACACTGCGCCCTCGATCACCGTTCCTCGAACGGGTTTTTACCCTTTTCTTTTATTCCCAAAAAGGTTTAATAAAGAATTTGAAAATTTTCTCAGCCGCAACTTGAGACCAAACACACCGAGGTGCGTTTGATTCACTCAAACTGTGCTCTGATACCAAGTTGTAACGTCCCAAAAATTACAAGCAAATTTAAATTTTTAAATAAACATTTCATTTATAACAACTCATTAAATGATCCCAACGTTTCGTTTGTAAACTCATAATTAATATCTTCATAATAACAACCAGCGGAATAAACGTTTAATTATTAAAACCATAAGGCAACCAGCTCTCCTCGCGCGCCAGTGTGTACTCGTCACGCCTTGGAGCCGCCCGTACCTGAAACCACAGTTTATTGGGAAAGGGTAAGCACGAAGCTTAGTGAATTCAACACCATAAGTAACACATTTATTTCCACATCACCATAAACAGATAATTGCACATAAACAGCATACAAGTCTACGAACAAATCATAAACATGCATACTCACACCACCCCACCTAATAGGCATACGTCGGTCCCACCGACCACACGACAATCGTTTCAAACGCAACCCGGCACCCCCGGGTTCATACGCCACCCGCGTATACAACCTTTGGTCCCACCGAATTACTACGCCACCCGCGTATACAACCTTCGGTCCCACCGAATTACTACGACACCCGCGTATGTGACCCTCGGCCCCGCCGAACTCCTACGCCACCCGCGTAGTCACAACAATAAAGGTCCGACTAGACACCCCACTATTTAACCCCGCATCAAAAGCAAATAGAACTACCACATACATACACAACATAATGTAAAAATAACCGACATTAGTTATAGTGAGAGAACTCACCTCGAATGCGCGCCTAGCTCAACAATACAAATTCAAGCTTCCCAATTACGGTCACTTCCCAGCACCTAAACGCACGTTAAAACGTATCAATACGAGACCCGGACCCTACGACACGACACCCGCTTAAACCGTCACTAAAACTACTTCCCGGTCTCGCCAAACAGGTCTGTTCGGGACCTGTTTCGACCTCCTTAAACCCAGTAAATCCTCAATATTATTACATGGTCAGAAAGTACTATGAGTTAGGGTTCCAAGGACATATTATACGCCTCCTAACGATTTTTCTACCATTTATTATGGATTTTACAAAAACAGTTCCCCAAACAGCGAAAATCAGCACCTTTCAGTATAAAATGACATTTTGACCAATGCTACGTCCCGAACTGGGCTTCGCACAAAACACAGAAAAGTTTATAGACTCAAAAAGGGAACTTTTGGCGCTGGTCTCACCCAGATACGAGTTACGAGAAAAAAGTTATGGCTTTCACAAGGCAATGGAAGATTCCAGAATTTTTCACATGAAATGACGAATCACTGAACTTGCGACCACTTTTCGCCCAGCTAGAGACCGAACCAGTTTTCCGCTAAAACACGGAAAACGTGCCCGAACCCGAACTTGAACCGTGGGCGCCAGCTTCGGCTCAAACGGAGTTACGACGGAAAAGTTATGATCAAACGAAAACTGGACAGCACACTTAGAATTTACATAAAATGACGATTTAAAAGAAACGGTTTGAACGATTCGGCTTAATCGATTAAGTCACGGTTTAAGGGCTCTACAGTGACTATGGTCTGGTCACGACCACGCGCCACCCACTGCCATCTCCGGCAGTGGTGGTCGCCGGTGGCGACCGGCGGCGGCTCTCCGGCGATGATTACACACACACACCGCCCACACCACCCTCTCGCACCACCTTTCCTCCTTTCTCTCGATCGCCATAAACGCACACACACAACTACACACCCCACCACGACCATCCTACGCCACCACCCCTCAAGGTGGTCCACGGCGGCTATCGCCTGCAGCGGCCAAGGCCGCATGCGGCGACAGCGGCGGCGGCTACTTCGCCGGCGACTATAACAAGAAAAAGAATCGTGATCTTAACGCTTACCTCTCGACGAATAACGGTGGCGGCAGTGGTTTCCGGCGACTGCAGCGGCTGCGCCTCTTCCTCCGGCGTCTTTCACCTCCGGCGATCTCTCTCCCGACTCCTCTCTTTCTCGCCGCCGATTCTCTCTCTCTCTCTAACCTTCTCTCGGTTCTTCTCTCTCTCTCTCTTCTCGTTTCTTTCTCACGGCCGCACCACACAAGGGAAAAGAGGAGAAAGGATTGTAGGGTTATGGGATTGTTTGGTTTGCTTGGATTACAAGAAAAGAAAAACGAGAAAGCATGGGGGGGGGGGGGTTCGGCCTTGAGTGCATGGGCCGAAACCCATGTCTATTTTACCTACAAGCCACATTAAGCCCCTCTAAAACTTATCACTTGGCACAAATAAAAAATGGTTTAAAAAATTTATTACGCATTTGGTCAAACTTGCTAACCCCGTTAGTAAAGATTCGCTAAAAGAACGATATTAAAGCAATTAATTAAAATATATATATACATACCGGGACACGGGCTTTACACAATAAGAAGGACCTTAATCATAGGGTATCTTGACAATGGTTGTGAGAACCCTCGTGTAAGGTAAATTCAAAATCGCATCTGGCCAACGCTATTATGAATTTACAGGTGCATGAGTGTACTCAGCCTCCATTGTTGGGACGATTGGTGAGAGTGACAATCTGTAGAAAGTTATAACCTTGCAATTGATAGCAAAAGGCTGGTGTGTAATGGGTGATCACTTATAATGTGATGCTTTTACCTTCTAGAAGAAGTGTTGTTCGGTATGTCAGTTAACCGACTAGGGTATAATTCTTGGGATTCAAATAGATGAATGGTTGGTTGAGGGCAATCTCCTAGTTTCTAGTGAGTTCCCGTTCTTGGATTTAAGGTGTCGACCAGTCGGGATAGAAAGTGAGAACAATGTTGGAATCTTGAAAGCTTCAATTCAAGATCGAGTGCAAGAATCGAGTCTTTGACCCTTTTGTTAAGCGGTTTAGTGGCAGGAATAGTGAAGGAAAGATATCAATGTTGTATTGAAGTATGCATAAGAGAAGGTGAGATAGATGGTCAATTGGGAAACCATGTGGAGTGTTCGATCAAGTAGGTTGTGAAACACTTGTACAACAAGTTGTTGCAAGGGTGAGAAAGCGGTGGTTGGTAATAGTATGGTGTCGATGATAAGTTGTTGTTAGTTTTAACGGTTGACCTTGTCAGAGTGAATAGCCTTTTGTTGCAAGTTGAGTTTCAAGCATCGTGTCTTTAAATGTGTTACTTGAACTCTTTCATGTTAAAAGTATGTACGTACCTAAAGAAGTTCTTCTTGTTTTGGAAAATAATTTTGACGCGCGCAAGTGTGTGTTTCTAAAGGAACAAACAAACTTGTTTTCGTTGCACGATAAATTTTGAACTTAGTGATTTGTGAGTTATTTCATTCTTTTTCTCATGTTGAGAGAATTTTCGTTGAGAAAACCAAGGAAACGTCTAATTGCAAAGTTTTATAACCAAAATGAGTATGAACACGCTATTATCATATAAACGAGTGTTGGAGTTGACTGACCCACTTTGGGTAAGTGATTTCGTTCGAAACTTTCCTAGTCGTATTGAAAAAGTTTCGGTGGATAAATTTGTTGTGCCAACATTGATTTGGTTGGACAAGGTTGCGAATCGTCGCAGGGTTGCATGTGAACAATCCTTGCGGTCGCCGTGTTTTACTATTCAGCTTGAGTGGTGTTGTGTCATACATACTCAAGCTTGTTTTATGATGCATCTTAATTTTTTTTAAACGTGCAAAATGATTTCAATCGTTGTTTTGTCATGCATGAAGGCTATGAACTCGTTAGGTCGCGAAGGGTATTACAATCAAGGTTAAGGAAAGGGTTGGGGAGTTGAGTATGTCGATTGAGCAAATCATGGTCGTATTTTTATCTTCGTGTTTCCGTTAGAAGATGGTTGTGAATAGTAGGAATCTCGGACAATGAACTCGAAAATGTTAAAATGATCGTAGTTTAAACCCTTGTTTGGTTATGTGAGATTGGTTATATTCGCGGTAAAATTCGAAATGGTCAAAGTGTTTCTGTTGGTAGATTGGTAATAAGTAGCGTTACGGTACTTGATGAAATGTTATCGGCTTTGAGCCTGAGTGCCCAAGTCCCTAAAATCTGAACCTTTTGGAATATTGAGGCTAAAGTATGAAGTATACAACTTTAAGGGCTTAGTGGCAAAATCTGAAAATGTTTATATGTATAAAAAGGGGTAAAACCCCTAAAATCCCTTCATTCTTTATCTTTGTCGACTGGAGCAATAGAGAGAGGAGGAATTGAGGACCAAAACCCTAAATTGGGAGTGGGGAAGAAGAGTAGCATCAAGGGAATTGGTGGTATCATCTTCAAGGTATGATTAATCCTCCTTCTTTCTCATTTTGTGATTAGTTTGATTGATGGTCTAAAGCTTTGTTAAACCATGAGGTTTTGGGTTCTAATTAATGGAAAAAAGAAACAAAAGATTTGGGATTGATTTCCTCAAAGAGTTTTGATCAAGCCATTGAGAAATTTCATACTTTTGCTTGGTAATCTCCATGCTTGCTATGGAATGAGTTTTTGAGTTTTGGGTTTGAAATCTTGAATCAATGGGTTGATTTTGTTAGGGTACATGTGTTTTAAGTGATGGTTTTTGGTTGCTAAAGTTGGGAGTATCAAGAACCATCGATTTTGGAAGCTATCAAGCATTTGGGAGCATTTGGGAGCATTTTGGGAGTTTTGGAATGAGTTTTCGGGTTGAAATTCTTTGTGCAGTCCAGGGAGTCTCGAACAGAGACTTGCACGGTTTTCTACGCGGTTTGAAGTGGCATGGAAAGTCGCGCAACCCTCTGTTTGGCGCGCCCTTCGGTTTGCTTCGTTTTTCGTTCGGTTCTAGGATCGAGGCATCATTCGGGGGGTTGCCTTGGGGGTTTAGTAGAGATGTTTTGGAATGTAATTAGATGGGTTAACACCACTATTTTGACGTCCAATTCAGGTGTTCGGTTTGAGCTAAAGTGGGTTTCGGAGCGTGTGTTGTTTTGCTAAAGCTCAGGTGAGTTCCCTTAATCCTATTAAGCAAATGAAATATTTTGCTAAGGTTTTTTTTATAACTGAACATGGTTTGGAGCACGATGGCATGATTAAATGTTTTAAAAGGCTTTATTATTACATGATGTGGAAACGTTTATTAATGCATGCAAGTTGTTTATACATTCATTTCTACGTAAGCGTTGATTGCATGTTCTTGTGAGTTGTTGCTATGTGTGGAGTCGGGTTGCACAGTGGTGTGTTGGACCATGGATTGTTGAGAATCCTTGGTGAATGGTTTAGACCGTGTGCCTCGAATCCGTTTCGTGTGCACACGGATACGACATCTACTGGGGGTCGTGGGGATCTACTGTGGGGGCCCCGAGTGTGGATATCACATGAGGTGATGGAAGTTGAGACCACTGTGCAATACCCTTATGTGGAGTCGAACATTTAAACTGAATTTCCGTTTATTATTATAACGGTTGAATGTTTTAAATTACTGTTTGTGTGGAACTGTTTTTAAAGAGGGAATTCACTAGACCTCATGGTCTAACCCTCGCTTTTCAAAAACTAAAACCATTTTCAGGTTAGTCTTACTTGGGGTCTCATCTGATGATGGTGGAAAGATGTGGCGTTGTAGAAGAGGCATAACTTATTAGAGGCTTGTAGTTTACCGTTGGGCTTCCTGTAGCATCTCAGTTGTGAAGGTTTCTATCCGCTACGTACTTAGAGTAGAGAGCGATGTTTTTGTATAATTTGGGACCATTCTTTGTTGTAATGTTACAAATTTTATTTTATTGAATTTGGGTTGTTACATAGTTGGGAAAAGATATAGGGAGAACCCTGAAAATAAAAGAACTGAAGAACCAAGAAAAAATGGATGAAAAGATACATCAAAAACCGGTTTAGATGAGTTCTTCGGTTCTTTTATTTTTTAGGGTTGTCTCCCGATCTCATCCATACACTTCTATTTACTAGTTTTCTTCAAATATACATTAATATTAAAATTTATATTTTATATTTTAAATATACGATTTAATAATAGAAATAGAAATATATCTAAGAAAACCCAAAATAGAAACATATGGTGCAGTTTTGGAGTTTGGGTTGTTCAGAACAGGAAAGGGGTAAGATGTGTGGACCCCAATCCAACAAGCTGACAATCTCCAAGATGTGAATGGGGATAACTGTATATGCACCGCCGTTGCACCGGATAACCCCAGTTTCCCTATTTTCTCGTGGTCTATTTATTTTTTCATTTTTATATAAAATATTTAATACATACCTCCTACATATTTCGACGGAATTACATTTAGGGAAACTATGCTATTTTGAGGTCGGATTACGCGAAAATAGGTTAAAAACACACGAATAATTTCAAATTACATCTATACTATATTATAAAGTATTTAAAAAAACTCTTAAAAACAAGATTTTATACATCATGTACTGTTTATTGATGCATATTACTTAAAATTCAGGATTACAAGTATATGATGCATAAGTACAACTTCTTAAAGCTACATATTTAAATTCATAACTAACTAACTAACGTGTAAACATAATCAAATACATAATAAAAATCTCATTTTAAATATATATATATACAATCTAAAATATAATTATGATAATCATTGAGTTATAACATAATACCTAATTATTATTTTTATAAAAAGATAGTATAGTAGTAAACATAAAATCAAGAGTAAATTACGGATTTGGTCCCTGTGGTTTTCTGAAATTTTGGATTGGGTCCCTCTTAAGATTTAATTACTGATTAGGTCACTGTGGTTTCTGTTTTGTTTCGGACCAGATCCCTCCATCTAACTCCGTTAAAATATGATTCGTTAAACCCCTCACATGCCTCCCATGTGAGGGGCAAGTTTGTCATTTAAAAAAAACGTTTTTTAATTCTTTTTTTTAATCAAAACCCTTTTGTGATACGTATAATGATAGAAACACCATTGCTGTATCCTTTGTGTCGTATGCTTCCTGCCGTATCCTTGCTGCCATATCCTTTCATCGATAATTGCTTCTCCTAGTGAATTTCTTCTGATCGTGATCTTCCTCCAATGGTGCACACATCGTGGCTACTCTGAACCAACTTAACAGAGCAACATATTCTTGGTGTTTATGGTAGGTTTTTCTAAAACTCTTTATTTGTCATTGATTTTATTCAAATTAGTTTCAATTGTTTTGTTCGAATTATTTATTTTCTCATTCGACTGATATGATGTTCTTTTTTCATTCAAATGTAATAAGGTTGTAGCCTAAGTCTGTGTTGTTGATCTTTTTTTTCATTGGTTTTATTTGAATGGAATACGGTTTGGCTTTTTGCATTGGTTTGATGATCGGTTTCATTGCCTTTGTTTGTAGATGATTATCCGACGCTTATTACATTGAAGATTTATCATGGAGGTGTTTTCACGACTTGTCCCGGTAGGGAGTACATAAATGGTACATATCAGTTTGTTGATTTAGTTGACATCGAGGAGTTTTCGGTACAAGAGTTAAGAGACATGATGAAAGAAATAGGTATCACAGATGATGAATCTACCACTTGTCATTTTAAAATTCCGTGCAAAGGCTTAGATTTTGGCCTACAATCTTTACGCACCGATGTTGATGTATTGAATCTTTTAAAATATGCTCCTGGGTGCAAAATTATAGAGGCTTACACTAAAGTGAGTCCACAGCAAAATAGCGGAACGTTCGTTGAATGGGTTGATAAGAATCAGGAGGTTGGAGGTTTTGATCTATTTAATGAAGACAGTGACAGCGGTGAGTTTATACTTGATGATCAAAACGTATTGGATGATGGTGTAGTTAACAATGTGGAAAACGAAGAAGATATTGATCATTATGATGCATTATTGGAGTTGGAAGATTTTGAAAGCAACACCGATGAATCTGATTTGGAGATCAAAAGGTTTAATTACTTGAAGAAACTAAGAAAGGAAAAAGGGATCTAACACCGAACTTGAAACTCGTGTCAATTTTTATGTCGGCCAGGTTTTTGGTAGCAACGAAGGAATAAAAAATATGATTGATCAACATGCCATTGAGACTAGGAGGGAAATTGTGGTGGTGAAGAATGATCTTCAGAGGATAAGGGCTGTATGTAGAGGAAATATTCCAGAACTAAAAGATGTATGTGGGTCAAGCAAGGGTAAGGAGGTTAAGGCAAGTTGCCCATGGGTTTTGCACTTATCCCCAGGTAAATATGATGGTACGTGGATGATTAAAACATATGTAGAAACCCACAAATGCCTTCATTCAAGAGAAGTTTCCACGTGTACAGCAACTTTCTTATCTCAACAGATTTCAGACACACTAGTTGCAAACCCAGATATCCTTGTGAAGGCTTTGCAAATCAACTTGGAACAGAAGTATTCAATTAAAGTTTCAAAGATGAAGTCTTTTAGGGCAAAACAATTGGCGCTCAAGAAACTTACAGGAGACCATGTGGAGCAATATAGCTTGTTGAGGGACTACATATTAGAGTTGCAAAGATCAAACCCAGACACCACGATGAAGTTGGATGTGGAAATTGATCTTAACCCAAACAATGAAACAAGAAGGTTTAAAAGGATTTATGTTTGCTTAGGAGCATTGAAGAAGGGTTTTTTTGCGGGTGGTAGAGACTTGTTGGGCCTTGATGAAAGCTTCATGAAAGGACCTTTCCCAGGACAAGTCCTAACTGCAGTTGGCATTGACAGTAACCATGGTATATATCCATTGGCGTATGCAATTGTTGAGGCCGAAACAACAAGCTCATGGACTTGGTTTTTGGAATGTCTTGGAGATGATTTGGACATGTCTTCTAATTCCAATTTCACATTTATAAGCGACAGGCAAAAGGTATGTTTACTATGCTTTTAGATATGATTTACTTTGTTTTGGAATATCGTTTACTTTGCTTTTAGATATGGCTTACTTTGCTTTCACATTATATCTGACATAATATGCTTTAATATAGGGCATAATTCCAGCTATGGCAAAAGTCTTTCCTTGTGTTGAGCACAGGTATTGTTTAAGACATATACACAAAAATATGAAACATGAATGGAAGGGGAGGGTATACAAGGAGCATCTTTGGAAGTGTGCAACATCATCAACACAGCCAGAGTTTCAACAAGCCATGAATAACTTGAAAGCTTTCAATGTGCATGCCTATGAGTGGTTGAACAAAATACCTCCACATCATTGGTCAAGGTCACACTTTACAGGTAATTCTTTTTAACATACCAATAAGATTCCACTTTATCCCATTTCAATGTTACTTAATTGCTTTATCCCATTTCAGGAAGATGCCACTGTGATGTCATGTTGAACAATATGTGTGAAGTGTTTAATAGGCAACTAGTGGATGGGAGAGACAAACCTATTATTACAGCACTAGAATACATAAGAGAGTACCTGATGAAAAGAATTGTGATTGTACAAAATATGATTCAAAAGGCTGATGGTCCTCTTACACCAGTGGCCACTAAGATGTTGGATGCTATCAAGACAGAAGCTGCCAAGTACATTGCTATTTGGAATGGGGGCGACCAATACCAAGTGAATGGTCCATGGATGGACCAATTCGTAGTAGATGTGAGGAATAAAGTTTGTTCGTGTAGAAGGTGGGAGTTGACCGGAATGCCTTGTAAGCTTGCAGTTGCAACTTTTTGGAACATGTCGTCAAATGGGATAAATGTGGGCTTACTAGAGAAGTGGGTTGACAACACATATTGGCTAGATACTTGGAAGGGTATGTATGCTTTCAAGATTTTTCCAACAAATGGAAGAAAGTTGTGGCCTAAGTCTGTTTGTACAATGACATTGACCCCACCTACACACCATACTCAAGTAGGCAGACCCAAAAAAAGAAGAAGGAAGGCATTGGACGAGTTGAGTGAAAAGGCGGTGAAAGCAACAAAGACACACCTCAGGAGGGTTGGGAAGACTGTTACGTGTGCCAAGTGTAAGAATCAGGGCCATAATTCAAGAACATGCAAGGGACAGCCGATTTAGACATGGTTGGTTTCGGACATATTTAGACATGTTTGGTTTTAGTTTTAGTTCATTTTGTTTTGGTTTTGTGTTCTAAGTATTAGATATGTTTGGTTTTGAGTTTTCATTATTTAGACATATTTAGACATGTTTGGTTTTGAGTTTTCATTATTTAGACATGTTTAGACATGTTTGGTTTTGAGTTTTCATTATTTAGACATGTTTGGTTTTGAGCTTTCATTATTTCTTAATGCTTAAGTTTTCAATACCTTTTACTTCATCTCTCTAATAGGTATGTGTATTTAATTGATTCATGAAATAGTTTGTTGTGCAAAACATGTTGTGCAAAACAGGTGTGCAAACAGATTGTGTAAACAGGATGTATATGGTGCCTATAACAGGTTTGTGTTTGTTGTACATGTTATTGAAGGTGTGTATAACAGGTGTCTATTGGGGTTGCTGGTTTGAACCAGTTTGGACAGTGCAAACAGTGCAATCACACGGGTGTGTATAAACAGGTATCTATTAGGGCTGTTGGTTTGAACCAGTTTGGACAGACCTATTGCACACATGTGTGCATAAATAGGTGTATGTTGGGTTGTTGGTAACTGGTTTAAACCAATCTGAAAAATGCACTGGTTTGAAACCAATTTCAAACCCAAATAGATAAACACAAACATACTAAACATCCTGCTTGAAACATGTTCTATAACAATTGAACAAAGTATGTATAAAAAACTGAGCATTTCCATTAAACAAACTGAGAATTTCGATTAAACAAACTGGGAATTTCCATTACAGAATTTGCATAATTTCCAACGACTATCATTAAACTAAATTAACCTATTAAACCATTTTAGGTCAACTAATAAACAATAAAAGACCAAGTTCATTTTTTCTTTGCTTTGCTTGAAATGCTTGAAACTGCAACATCTTGCTTGAGAATGCTTGAAATTGCAAGTTTATGCTTGAGAATGCTTTTGAAGAAAGTGACAATCTGCTATACTTGGAACTCCCTCTTGAAAATCCAGTACTTTGTCTCCTTAGGACATGCACAAGCTCTTCCTTGGTCAGATTGCTCATCTGTTTCCATTTCAAAAAACCCAAATGTATATGAAGTTGACAGTAATGCATAAAGCAAGAAGTAAATACCTATAAGATACATACATATATTATGCTTCCACAACAACAGATTATACCTAGCAATCCTAACACATGCACATTCCTTAATAAAAATACAAAGCAAAGCAATTAGAATACCGACTGTTGTTAAACCAATAACCTGTTGTGTTTGAAATTGACTACACTGATAATTATGTAAACCAATAACCTGCTGTAAATTAAATGAATCCTAGTACGTATCAGGCTCTCACAAAAACAACAGAAGCGAGACTGCGACTGCCCGGGATAAGCTCACGTTAGTTTGCCAGAAGTAAACCACACAAAGAGCTTAACCAAACAGCCACACGACCCAGCTTAACAGAAACAGAAACCTGGACAACCGCAGGCTTAATCTAGACAGCAGCTGCCCCCAATCAGACACATGTGTTATTCCAGACAGCAACTTAACATAAATCAAAAGAGGAGCTCAACAGAGACGTACCTTGAAGAAGCTGTCTTGAAATCAATTTTTTCTCAGAGCATCGAATCTGCTCTGCCATGTCGACCATTCATTTTTTCTGCCGCGATTTAGGGCAAAGAGACGTACGTACCTTGAAGAAGCAATATGTGTTGGAAAATGTGTGTTGAAAAACAAGTGTTGGATGGAATTGAAAGCCCTAAAAGAGTGTGAATGGATCGATTGATTGATGAAGATCTTGGTGCTTGTTAGATTTGGAGGGGGTTTAGCCACATTCACCTCTTAATCGAGTTCTTTACTGGCAAAGCAAATGCAGATCGAGTTCTTCACTAGCAAAGCAAATGTTACTTATAGATTGAATACATGTGAATATGGTTTGTCGAGTTCTTCACACGCAGATCAAATTCGTTTTCACGTATAGTCTCATAAGGGTTTTTTTTTAAAAGAATTAAAAATTAAGTTTTTAAAATGACAAAAATACCCCTCACATGGGTAGCACGTGAGGGACTTAACGGACTTCAGTTAAACCCAGTTAGGTTGAGGGACCTGTTCCGAAACAAAACAGAAACCACACCCTAATCAGTAATTAAATCTTAAGAGGGACCCAATCCAAAATTTCAGAAAACCACAGGGACCAAATCCGTAATTTACTCTAAAATCAATTATAGCCTAAAATAAATTTAAATTTTAAATTTAAATTAAACAAATTTATAAGAAAAACATTATCGTTTTCTCAAAATCACACAAAGCTGTATAATAAAATTGTCAAAGACAAAATATAAAACGAAACATTAATATTAAAATGTATCGCGTTAAATTACACGAGTACATTTTTAGTGTAATTATATTGAAATTATATTTAGAGTAAATTACATTCCCGGTCCCTGTGGTTTGCACATATTATGGATCAGGTCCCTAAAACGCGTTTATTACATTGAGCGTTCCTGCGGTATGCAAAAACGCACGCGGAGGGTCCCTGCGTCTAATAGAATCCGTTAACCCAGTTAACTCAAGGGGTGTTTTTGTCTTTCTACACCTATTTTTGTCTTTTTCTAATAATAAATAAAAAATAATAATAAAGAAAGTGGACCCACCATTACCCCTTCTCTGCACTTTCTCTCTCTATCTCCCATCTCTCTTGATCGACCTGCACCCACACCACCCTCCATCTTTCGATTTCTTCCTCTTCCACAACGATTTTCAGACCTGCAGATTCTCCATCGATGCCTTCTTCTCATCTACCTCTCAACTTCAGACCATATACCACACCTCTCTCTCGTGATTTTCTGCCCTACGATCGCACCACAACAGCACCCCTTGTTCGATTTCTGCCCTAATCATCCTCTCGCTCTCGATTTCCCTCACAGCCACCATCTCCACCGCACCTCACCTCACCTCTCGACCACAGCCCCTGTCGATTTTTCATACCACTCCCTCGCTCTCGATTTCAACCGAATTCCAGCCCCTTTTGTTGATCGATTTCTGCATTCCCACGGACCCATTTCACCCACGATTGATTTCTGAAACGATTCCCAATACCACATGCCCTTCCTCACGATTCCAATCTCCACAAACTTGAACACATCTCCTCCTCCCGATTTTACAGGCCACACTCTACCTCTCAATTCTCTAAAGGTGAAGGTATGTGGGTGGTTCATGTGATGAAAATGGCAGGCGTGAGGAAGAAGGAAAAGGAGGGGGGTAAGGGGTTGTAGTGGGGTAATGATGGGGTATGTTGGGTCCACTTTCTTTATTAATTTTATTTATTTATTATTAGAAAAAAGACAAAAACAGATGTAGAAAGACAAAAATACCCCTTGAGTTAACTACGTTAACGGATTCTGTTAGACGCATGGACCCTTCGCGTGCGTTTTTGCATACCACAGGGACGCTTGATGTAATAAACGCATTTTAGGGACCTGATCCATAATATGTGCAAACCACAGGGACCGAGAATGTAATTTACTCATATTTAATTACATAATGCAGTCAGTGCAACCCGTAACCTAGGTTGTAGCTAAATTCATGTTAACTAAACGTGAATCTACATATGAGTTTAATGTAAAATCAAATATATTTTAATCATTATTATATTATTTTATTCGAAATTTGTTATCGATTAAACCCGAATAATGTTATTTAGTTGTTTTCTTCCTTTTTACATATATTTGGGCAAAAAAATTGCAACCACCAATCTTGAATTTAGGCATACTCTTTTATAATAAAGAAAAAACATCATACATATACATATGCATATGCAACAATATACATTTTCTATAAACACAACAATATACTCTTTTATATGATAAGTCAAGTTATATAAACAACAGGTTTTAAGAGGCTAAGGAGTTGTTACCTCTTAATGGTTCCATTAAGAGTTAACCTCTGAATCATTAAAAGGTGAATCTTGTTTGGTAAAAAAATATTTTGCCTCTTAATGGTTCTAAAACTATTTGAATGATTTTGTATCTTGGACCTCCCTTAACCATTAAGCGTCATGATTTCATTGTAAACAATTATAAAACAACCATATTTCATTTTGAACTATATCATAAGAGTCTCTTAATCATTCTGACCACTTAATCATTTGCACCAAACCATTCCGCAACTACAAACAGCCCCTAAGAACACTTACTATTATACAATTTCTAATAAATTTTTTAAAATGTCATAGCAGCTTTATATATTAACCTGTAAGTCTTATACTACAATGATTTTGTAATTTATAGAAATTTATAGTAACGTTGTTCGATACACTCTTATGATTGATATGCTCTTTTTTCATGTATTTATACTTTGTTTTGTCTGTTTATTTGTCTTTATCATGTTGTTATTCCTTTTCATGATTCACATACTCTTCTTTTCTTATAACATCTCCAACAGTTTTCTCATTTTGAAGAAAAAATAAAGAATATGAGAATTTTGAGCTAAAATTTTGCTCCAACAGCTTTCCTAAAACTATACTCAAAATGAAGAAAGTAAAAGAGAGAAGAGATTTTCTCCAAATATGAAGATAACCCTAAAAATGATTACTAAATGAAAGCACCAATAGAAATATTTGAAAATAAATATTTGGAGAGAGAAATAATATTTTAATTGATGAATGAAATATTTTAATATTATAATCAATGATTGTTTCTCTAAAATGAGGAATCTGTTGGAGATGAATTTAATTTTTTTGAAGATTTTGATTTTTGGTTCTTCATTTTAGAATTTTTTTTGAGGAATTTGTTTGAGTTGCCTTTATGTTACGTATTTAAGTTTAAAACATTTATATTTTTGTTCATATTTTTATTGTTTTTCCGGATATATGTGACCATATATTAAATATAGCAGAAGTATTGGAAATGTTTTAAATATATAAAAAAACTAAAATATATTAAATAAAAACTTTAAAATTATCCATGATATCTAATTTATAACCAACAACTTAGTATATCACAAAAAATAAAAAATAAAATGAAAGCGTCATTTTCATGAAATTAGAGCATCCACATTCCACAACAAGGATTGCATATGGATTGCAAATGGCCACGTATGATTTTTACTTTAGAGATTATGGTGACTGTGAGTATAAATGTTAAATTAGAAATTAATTTTTGATAATTGCAAATGTCAAATCAGTACTTTTTGTTGATGTGACAGTGAATAGTATAAAATTATAGGGAATAATTTCTAAATTAGAAATTGTTTTATGTCAAATCATGTTTTGTGATTTTTTGTAGAGTATGTTTACGAAAAAATGTATGAATAATTTTTTTTGTTAATAAATATTAAAAAATGCAAAATATAATTTATATTAAAATACAATAAATAAATTACATATTAAAAAATACAAAGTTAAAACATAAAAATACATCATTGTTCGTTTAAAAGTTCTTCAAGTTGATGTTCGTACAATATCTGTTGTGGTTCACTCATTGTTGTGGGATCCATTTCCATCAACTTCATGATCATTTTCCGATTTTCTCGTTTGTTCTTAAGTTTTTCTGTTTCCACAAATGATGTATGAAATTCTCTCATCACCTGATTTTTTTTAAATATTCAAGCATTCTAACATTGTCACTTGTTCGTTTTCGATAGAACCTATTGAAAAAGAGCTTTTATACCTTTATTCTTAGGCAGAGCGTTTGAGGTACTCAAATCACGTTTCCTATTATATGTGGGTCATATCGTATGTGGTGCAAAGAACTAATTGGAGAAATAATGAGAGCATGTATAATCAAGCACAACATGATCGTCGAAGATGAACGTCATATTTATATTCGTTAATTTGATGATATAAACGATGATGTTAATTTTACTTATTTTATTTTGTTATAATTATTTAGTTAATAAAATGAACGTCATATTTGTTTTATTTATTTTATTTTATTATAACTATTTAATTAATAAAATATTGGATAATTAATTAAAATACTCAAAGTTTTAAATTTGGTTTGCCAAAATATCCAAAACCCCTTACTCTATTGCCAAAATACCCATATATACCACAATTTGGTCTTCCAAGTACAATAATTCAACATTGTTGAAACAACCAACATGAATTGTAACCACAAATTGGTTTTCCAAGTACAATAATTCAAAATTGATGAAACAAGTCAGTGAATTTCAACCACAATTTGGTCTTCCAAGTACAATAATTGTGGGAAAAAAAACAGTAAAAACTGCAAAAAAACGTGCAAAAAGGACCAAAAGTGTAAATTTCTGCCTCCAAATCGCGGCCCCCATCGAGTGGAGGGGCCAAAAGTGTAAATTTCGGCCCACCACGGGACTACCGCGGACCCCATCGCAAAGTGGAGGGACCAAAAATGTAAATTTTGGCCCACCACAGGACTATCGCGGACCCTATCGCGGGTATTTTGGGTATTTTGGCAATAGAGTAAGGGGGCGTTTGGTTCGCAGAATGTTTTTGGATGGAATGGAATCTGTCAAAGGAATTTGACTTTGAAGGAATTGGAATGGAATGTTGTCAGGTTTGACCAGCTGTTTGGTTGACAGAATTGGAATGGAATGTTGTCAGATTCCAAGAATTTGTCTGTTTGGTTCACAGAATGTAGCTTTGGAATTGGAATGAAATTTTGGTAAATGACCAAAATACCCTTTTGATGATTTTAATTGTTTTTTTCAAAAAAAAAACATTTTAATAAAATAGTCATTATATACTTTATTTGTTTAACTAAAAATGCTTTAATAAAATTATTATTAGATACTTGAATGTATAAAACATATAACATACATAACCCAAACACAAAAATAAACCAAATAACGTTACTTCATCGATTTTGAAATTGTTCCAAAAGTACTTACACGCCATCGTCACTAATCGATCATAGTGATCATGTTCCAAAAGTATAACATACATGTTCCAAAATAATTACATGCCACCAAAACATAAAAGCAAGTCTAGTTCATGTTCCAAAATATGCAAAAACCATTAATAATCAAGTGATCATTCTTGCAACATATGCCTCACAAACTCTTCTCGAGCTTCTCCATCATAGTCCCAAAAACTTAACACAGCTTCAGGATCACGTGTTATTTTCCTCAGTGTCGTAAACCTTTCCATTGAAGTAAGATTCATTTTGGCAAGTTCAGAACCAACCATGGACTTCTTTTGATGTATCTCCATCTCAACTTTCACCAAATTTTCCGATGCTTTTTCAAGTCTATCTCCAAGTATGACAGCAGCATTCTTTATTGCATCAACAAGAGGATCAACTCGACTCTTGCGCTTCCTACTACCTTGAGATGTACACTCTTGACTTGGCATTTGACTATCTTCTAGCGGATACTCCATGTTTTCCATGTTTTCATCATGTTGTTGTTCTTGACTTGGCATCCGGCTATCTTCCATGGCAACAGTTTCATCTAACCCATCATAGTCTCTCGCTTGATTTCCATGAGCACGATCCTTTCCGAAAATGTAACACATGTCTTCATAATTTGGAAATGGTTTGTTTCTCCATTTGGCAGCGTTTTTGTGTACCTATATTTGCAAAATAAATACGTACTTAGAAAAACATGTGCATACAACCATAAATTCCTTACATATAACCAGAAAGGGGCTTATATGTACCGATAAGTAAGAATCCCAAACTGAATCGTCCGCAGTCACACACATCTTCACACTATCATACCCAAAACCACTTGTATTTGAACCATGTAGCATATCATGTACTGTTTGCCAAGCTTTTTTCATGGTTTTGTACCTGGACTCGATGTGTGGTTTACCTAATATATTAGAACCGGGAAGGGAGACTTTCAAAGCTTCTTCCAGAACCAACAAGTACCCATTTCTAAAGCCATTGTCAGCTTTATATCCTCCAACATTGACCAAGTTCACTAATGCCTCCACAAGTTTGGCGTCCTCATCTTGCGTCCAATTTCGGTACTTACGACCATTTGTTTTATCAGCCATACCTAATATTAAAGATCAAATACAAGTACAATACATAAAGATCAAATTGAACTAATAAAATTAATAGCGATCAAATTGAACTAATAAAATTAATAGCGATCAAATTGTACTACAATACATAAAGATAAAATTGTACTACAATACATAAAGATCAAATTGTACTACAATACATAAAGATCAAATACAAGTACAATACATAAAGATCAAATAGAAGCTTGCCATTCATCAAACATGCTTTGGGCCAAATTGTTTCTAAATTCAGTCCACTCGGTAGAAGTATCTATGGAAGTGATATTATTTTCATCTTGATGTGCAACATCTTCGGTTTCATTCGGGCAAGGTATGTTTTCAAACGGATCAATTGGCATTTCTTGTCTTATAAAATTATGAAGAAGACAACATGCCATTATGGCCTTAACTTTCACTTCAACAGGGTAGTAAGAATTATCTTTTAAAATTCCCCATCTCGCCTTCAAAATACCAAAGCATCGTTCAATAACATTTCTTGCAGAAGAATGTTTCATGTTGAAAAATTCTTTTGGTGTAGTTGGTTGGTGTCCATCACGCCACTCATTTAAGTGATACATTTGACCTCTATAAGGGGCAAGAAAACCCTCTCCATTTGTATACCCACCATCTACCAAATAATAATACGGCCTTGGAACCTTCAATCCATGAGGCCTAAGAAGAGCATCACGAAGGACTCTACTATCAGCCGCTGACCCCTCCCATCCTGCTAACACGTAGATAAATTGCATATCTTGTGAACACACCCCTAACACGTTTGTGGCAATATCGTTCTTTCGTGTTCTGTATCTAGGTTTGTCTTCGAGTGACACTAGGCACTTTATGTATGTTCCATCTAAAGCACCTATACAATTCTAAAACCAAAAAAACAAAAAAAAAAATCATTACACATATAACCAGGAAAGTGCTTACATGTACATGTGCATATAACGAGAAAATTGCTTAAATGTACCTTAAACCATTTCCATCTTCGATCAGTTGAGTCCTCAAGAACAGGTTCGGGTTTCTTAAGTAAATGTGAATGCAATCTATTAACTGCATTGCAAACTCGAGTAAAAAGTCTACTAATCGTTTCCCCCGAACGATGAAAACGACATGTGACAACCCTATTCTTAACATTATGAGCAACCATGTGAAGGAAGATGGCTACTTGTTCATCAATGTCCATATTTCTAGTTGCTCGTAATCCTCCTAATCTTTCAAGCATATCACATAATTTTTTGAAACACCTTCTATCCATCCTAAGTTGTGATATGCACATGGTGTCACTATCATATGCATACCTATGCAAAATTGCAGATCGATGCACACTTGACAATGAATATTGAATACGTGGTTTATCCCTTCTATTTTTGGCTACTAAACAACAAACTGTAATGAAAAACCAAACAATAGCACTCATAGCTTCTTCCAAAAATAGTCGCATAATCCTACGTTTGCGTGTTGTGAGACTAATTCGGGCCATTTCCTGTTTATATATCATACATGAAACAACAGACATTATCAAATAATACAATATTCAATTTAATACAAAGTTTAAAAACCTATCAATAGTATGAGAATTATAATAGATGAAAAATACATCACATGAAAAAACTAGTATCATATAAGCAGAATCAATGCAATTCAGCAATTGTTCTATAATGATGTCAAGTGCTCTTGATTGGTTATAGATATAATTTATAAAGCATGGATGCAATGCTCCCAATATATTTTAAAAGTTAGGGGATTAACTAGAAGGCTTGTGGTAATTGAATTTCAGCAACAGACAAGTTTTTGGCCAATATGCATGGACACATATGATCCTTATTGTGGTTTTCACACAGTCCTCTTTCACAATAGCCAATATCTTTGAAGGGATTTTCTGGTAATGCTCTATGCTTTACATGTTAGTGAAGTTAGGAGCTGTTTGATAGGTTTTCCATTAGGCCGTAGACAAAAGACCATATATGATGGAGTCAAAATAATTAAAAAACTCAAATTGTATATGCACACATAAAGAAATAGCGAGGGTAGAGTTGGAAATAACATGGCTCAATAAATAAAAAAGGTGGAGGGCTGTCCCAATTAAGCCAAATCAGTTGAGGACTTGACCATTAGGCCGTAGACAAAAGACCATATATGATGGAGTGAATAAGCTCCTCATACCATTAAGCTCATTAAGCCAAACAAACAAACATCCAAACAAACAGCCAGACTATTTTCATTTCAAAAACAACAAAAAAGTGCTGAATAGAACATAAACCATCAACCAAGCAAGATAAATCGAATGCAAGATAAATCGAAATCCAAGCAAGATAAACCCAACGATATCATAGAACATAAAAACACCCATTCCTTACAATACCAAGGCTGATCGAAATCCAAGCAAGATAAACCCAACGATATCATAGAACATAAAAGCAAGATAAATCGAAATCCAAGCAAGTAATATCCTCTTAATTAGAGCTCAAAATCGCAGCATAGAAAAGCAGAAATCGGAGGTTACCAAACAAGATTCACTTCTATATGTATTTAGGGTTCTCCATAATAAACACAAACGATATCAGCATAGAAAAGCAGAAATCGCAGATGGAGAAATCGAAGAAACGAGTGTGCTTACCGGGGATTACCTTGTGCGACGATGGAGAGAGATCGACAGAGTGATGGCTGCGACGATGGAGAACGATGGAGAGAGATCGACAGCGACGATGGAGAGCGATGAAGAGAAATCGATAAATGAGGATGGAGGCTGATAAAATGAAATTAGGGTGAGGGTACTATAGGAAATAAGAAAATATTGAGATTCCATTCCTTGAAATACCGAGGTTCTGTGAAGGAATTGAAAATGGCTTTCCAATGGAATTTAATGGAATTTTTAAGATTCCATTTCCTCAAAAAGATTGAACCAAACGTCGGAATGGAATCTGGTCAACGGAATTGACCATTCCAATTCCACCAATTCCACCAGATTCCGTCCAACCAAACAACCTCTAAGGGGTTTTGGGTATTTTTGCAAACCAATTTTGAACTTTGGGTATTTTAAATTTAATTAATTTCCCTAAAATATTTCGTATTAAATTATAGTAAAGAATATTTAAATGTAGTTTTGTTGTTATTTGATTAAAATATAATTTTTTGTGATGAGATGTCACTTTAAAAAAATAGATGAAATTTCATTGATGTAAAAAATAATTTTAAGATAATTGCAAAGTTGATTTGTCATTGATTTGACACTTTAAAAATTGTGTTTGAAATTCATTGAAAATTCATTGTCGTGGATGCTCTTAGACCATCCGCATCCATCCCATTCTAACCCACACTTTTTCACTGCCACATCAGCGTCACATCATTTTTTCCTTCTAACTCATTCTAACCCACAAACCCCCACATCCATCCCACACCACCATCCCATCTTTTATTTATTTTTATTTTTATTTTTGTTACAAGTATATTAATTTAAATAATTTAAAATTTATAAATAATTTACAATTTAATATAAGATAAAACAATTAATAAAATAGGGTATTGTTGTATGTTTCCATGGTAGGTTGATGGTGGTGGTGTAAGATTGAAAATATTTTCCGTCGGGGACGGTTGCAAGCTCGTGCCTCGCGATTTGGAACCTCGTCGTGGTGTTGTGAACCCTTGTGTTTCTTTATCCATTATGATTTTTTTGAAGAAAGAAATAATATTGAGAGAGTAGAATGAAGTGGGGAAGATGGGAGAGATTGAGAGTAAATTTGTTTGTGTGAAAAAATAAGTAGGTTAATATTAGTATTTATAGGATAGAAATAATTAAAAAAAATTCAAACCCAACGTTCATATTTCAACGGATTTATTTGGAAAAAAAAATTGAAAACACCCAACCCGAGCTGAGTTGCCCAACCCGGGAGGGCTCCATCCCACGCCAACCCAAAGGGCAGCGATGGTGTTCAATTCCATCCCACCCCAACCCCATCGAACCCAAGGGGCCGATGCGGTAAGTCTTAGGGCATCTCCAATCGTACTCCAAAAAAAACACCAAAAACACCAATTATGGTGGGTCCAACACAAAAAAAAAATCCCAACTTCAACCATACTTAAAAAAAACACCAAATTTATGGATCCCACATTAAAATAACATATTTTATCTACTATTAATTATTTTTATATATATATGTTAATTATATAATACTTAAAAGTTAAATAAATATTATAAAAAAATGAATAGTGGTGGGCCCAAAGTTTTTGGAGTGTGAAAACCATACTCCATATTTGAAGTACCAATTTCTTAAACTCCAATTTTTTTGGAACACCATATTTGATAATTGAAGATGCTCTTACTACGGACAGAGAAAAGATGGGATGAGGAGGTCCCTATTGGTGATGTCTTGTGGGTCCCACACAAAGGTGGCATATCCCATTATTCTTTATCTTCTAAAGTTTTCACCATGTTTTTTTCCATTCCCTCTTACAAAAAAAACGAGTGTTAATGGTTTTAAAATCCTTTAAATAATTTTATATCTTGTGTCTCCTTTAACCATTCAACGTTATGATTTTATTATGAACAATTATTAAATAAGCATAGTTCATTTTGCATTTTATTAATCTTTCTACGTCAAACCATTCAGCAACTACCAAACAGCCCATAAGTCGATTCATTTTTTGTTATTAAAATCTTTGCATGAATAGAAGATGTTCTTACTTAATCGGGAAGACCCTCCATCCGAGAGAAAAACTAATAGATGCGGAATTATGGAGGGAGGGAAGGAAAGAAAAAAAACAGTCTTAACAGATACAAAGCAAAAAAGAAAAGGATTTTTTTTAACAACTTACCCAAAAAAATTCTTATAAAAAAATTAAAATCAATAACTAAACTCAAAATCTTTAAAAAAGATACATTTAATTTTAATAAATTTGCTGTTTATTAGTTAAAGCATTGGTTATATAATTTTAAAAATATATTTGTAATAAAATATATATTTATTAAGGGTTAGGTTTAGGGAAAAATATCAGAAAAAACGGAAAATCGAATAATACTCTGGTAGTCTTTAATCTGGACGATATACACTTGTGCATACCAGTAATTTGTAACATGCATACGTGCATAATGCACCATTGTGCATAAAAACAATATAATTTATCTGTACGCACAAGTACATACTGTCAAGATGAAGGATCATCAGAGTGTTCTTCACTTTTCTGTTTTTTTTTAGATTTTTCCTAAACCCCCTCTATTTATTAATACATAAAGGTTAGCCTTATATAAAAATATATAATATAAACAATAATTTAAAGTAAAAAATTTAAATCACGTAAAGTTTCATTTGAAATTGTGATAAAAATAACTTAAAGTAAATTATGTGATTTTTTATAAAATAAATTTGTGACAGGAATCTTGATTCTAAAATTTAGAAAGAGGTTGGTTCTAAAATTTGTGGAATCGAAAAGAGTGACGTAGAATGCCTTACACGTGTACAGTGGGACCCCCACCTATAAGACAGTTGTCTAGTAGGATCTGAGTCATATTGACACGTACATACTTTAGTTTCCTTCTTCTCCTATATTTTAGAGGGCTGCTGTATGCACCCTTGATTTGCTAAAGGGGTGCTAAGACCATCCGCATCCATCCCATTCTAACCCATACTTTTTCACTGCCACATCAGCGCCACATTATTTTTCCCTTCCAACCCATTCTAACCCACAAACCCCACATCCATCCCACACCACCATTCCATCTTTTATTTATTATTATTTTTATTTTTATTTTTATTTTTGTTACCATTAATTTAAATAATTAATATTTTATAAGTAAATTGTAATAATATATAATATTATAATTTATAAATCAAACTAATATTTTAAGCTTACATAATAATAAAAAAAATACATAAATTTCAAATAAAAAATGATAACTACTCGTTGTGTCTTGGAAGCCGTGAAATGTGTTCGATTAAATCCGCCCGAAGGTTATGATGCGTTTCTCGGTTTCGGACTTCTAACACGTTAGCGTCATATTGTTGGTCGCTAATCTCTTCGTCGTCCTCCTCATCAACTTGATTAGCGTTTTCATCGAAACGACAAATCGCGTTACCTTCGTCTTCCAATATCATATTGTGTAATATGATGCAAGCGTACATTACTTTTTGTATTTTATTCGGGTGCCACGATCTTGCTGGGTGTTGTATTATGTGCCAGCGTTGTTTTAGCACACCAAAACAACGTTCCACATCCTTCCTTGCCGCTTCTTGCGCGGCTTTAAACCTTAATCGTCTTTGATCCGGAGGGCATTTGAATGATTTCACAAAGGTAGCCCATTCGGGGTATATCCCATCTGCAAGATAGTAGCCGTGTTTGTATTGTACTCCGTTTACTTGAAACGGGCACTGCGGTGCTTTCCCGTTGTGTACATCGTTAAATAACGGCGACTGGTTTAGCACATTGAGGTCGTTGTTGGACCCGGCAACCCCGAAGTATGCATGCCAAATCCAAAGATCCTGTGATGCCACTGCCTCTAGCATAATAGTCGGCCGACCATGATCACCTCTGACGTACTGCCCGCGCCATGCAGTTGGGCAGTTGTCCCAATCCCAATGCATACAATCTAAGCTTCCTAACATGCCGGGAAACCCGTGCCTAGTTTCATGTGTGGCGTATAAACGTTGAATATCATCATAAGAAGGTTTACGTAAGTATCGCTTACCGTAAAGATTGACGATACCTTTGCTGAACTTTTGTATGCATAAACGTGCAGTTGACTCCGCCATCTTCAAGTACTCATCAAAGCCGTCAGCGGATATCCCATACGCCATTTGCCGAATTGCCGATGTACACTTTTGCAAAGGAGATAACCCTTTTCTGCCTCTAGCATCCCAGCCCTGTTGAAAATATTTATACTCTCGTTCAAGATCCTCCACTATTCGTAGGAATAGTCGTCTGCTCATGCGGAACCGTCTCCTAAAGCACTCGTCACTGTAATTACAGTTTTCCGCAAAATAATTTGCAACAAGTCGGTCGTGTGCAGCTTCACGATCTCTAATTTGATCCGGTCCCCTCCGTCTCCGTCTTGGAGGCGAACTTGGTTCTTCATCTTGATCGAAAAGCCTTTCTACAACATTGGTTATTAATCCACGAAAAATATCGTAATCCATTTGACGATACGCGGGTAGATTAATTTCCCCGTCCGACGATGACGACTCATAAAATTCCGACGAGTTCACTGATGAAGAAGACATTTTGTAGTAGAGAAAAGTTTGAGAGATTGAGAGAAAATTTAGTGGTGTGAAAAAATAAGTGGGGAAGATGGGAGAGATTGAGAGTAAATTTGTAGAGAGATTGAGAGTAAAATGAAGTGTGTGAAAAAATAAGTAGGAAGTATATAGTATTTATAGGATAAAAAATTAAAAATTAAAAATTAAATTTTACAACGGATAGAATTCAAAAAAAAAATTAAATTTTTTGGTTTAATCTCAACCCAGCCCGGGTTCACCAACCCGGGAGGCCTCCAACCCAGGAGAACCCAAGCAGGGGCGATGGTGTTCCAGGCCATCCCGGGCCAACCCAGCCCGCCGATGCGGTTGGTCTAATGGCACCCTAAAAAGGTGTGTTGAATGCAACAAATTCCGCACCAATCATTTTTTGAATGCATTAATTTCCGCACCATATAAAAATATATATTATTTATTTGTTTTTTATATATATATATATAATTATTAGAAATATAAAAATATATATATATATTGTTATTATTTAGTAGACACTGTAGCACCCGTGTTTATGAATTTGATTTGTAATGTTACACTTTCAACCCCTATACTTATTTACTAAATTTACTTTATACCTTTTACTTTCATTATTTTAATTTTACATTTAACACATATAATCGTTTATTAACTAAAATACGTTAAAAAATATGTTTTAATTTTAACAAATTACACCATTATAATCGTCTCTTCGATACGTTCGAAATGAGCCCAATCTTGAATTTTTTTGGATTTATATATTTTAATATATATCATACACAGTTATACACTACATAAAAAAATATTTTTTATATTTAAAATTCATACCCTTATAGTTAATTATTTAATTTATGGTACATCTCTTATTTTATTTTTCAATTTTGTTTTACACTCCTATCGCATTAACATAATAATCATATATTAACCAATTCATTAAATCGTTTTAAATTATTATTATTTGAATGTGTTTATAGATATCGTGAATGGCAATAGAAGAAGGTTTCACGAGAAGAATATGAAATGGGGTTTTGACAAGTTGGTATCATTGGACTCATTTAAGAATTGTGAAAATGGGTATTTGACGAATGATGATTCATGTGTGTTTGGAGCTGAAGTATTTGCAGTTACAGAGTATGCACAAAAGAATCGATGTATTTCCAACGTAACTTAGATTAAAATTATCTCCTTCAGTTTAGTCCCGTCCCGTCCCATCCAGTTCAGTCTCGTCCAGTTCCGTCTCGTCCCATCTAGTATGTGTATCAAACGCTACCTAAGAGTACCATAAATTAAATAATTAACTATAAGGGTATGAATTTTAAATATAAAATATTTTTTATGTAGTGTATATGATATATATTAAAATATATAAATAAAAAAAATTCAAGATTGGACTCATTTCGAACGTATCGAAGAGACGATTATAATGGTGTAATTTGTTAAAATTAAAACGTATTTTTTTAACGTATTTTAGTTAATAAACGATTATATGTGTTAAATGTAAAATTAAAATAATGAAAGTAAAAGGTATAAAGTAAATTTAGTAAATAAGTATAGGGGTTGAAAGTGTAACATTACAAATCAAATTCATCAAACACGGGTGCTACAGTGCATGCATGTGAACCTACATTTGATTTGATGTATTTGGCCAAATGAAATAGTGCATGCATGCGAACCTACATCTCCTACATTTGATTCTATAAAGGTGATGAAAATGTACATCGAGAGAGAAGAGCGAGAGAAAGAACAAGAAGTCCAACAGCTCTAGTCCTTAAAAATGGCGAATTGGGGTGAAGATTTTTTTCAATGGTATCCTAATTCAAATAATGAGGTATTTCATCCACTACTATATATGTATATAATATATATATTATGTTATCCTGTTTCATATTTTTATGTGTTTGTGTAGGATAACAATGTCCATCCAAACAATTCATCTGGAGCTTATAGAAACCCTTGTCCAGGAGCATTTTCTACCGATATGGTATTTTTAAGTTTCATTTGTTCTTGTGAAATTATCTGGTAAAGTTAGTAATTTGTAACAAAAAAGTCAATTTCAGCGCAATCAAGTCTACCGACATTTATGAGCAAGATCAATCAAATCATTCAGTCACAAGATACAGAAATTAAAGCAAGTATTGAAGTGAGCAAAAGTGTCACGAAACATCGTCATCGCATATCACACTTCCAACAATTGTGTGGTTTCGTTTCACATTATGCATTAGACATAATATTCCAAGAGTATGAGCGAGCTAAATCATATGGCTTATTTTCTGAAAACTGTAGTTGTCTACTACGTACAAGTTATGGGTTGCCATGTGCGCACGAACAAATGCAATACTTGAACAAAGGTCATCCTATCCCAATTGATTCAATTGATGTATTTTGGACGACGCTTGATGTATCACCGTGCCAATCTTTACAAGATGATGACGTAGGTTGTGAAGCTGAAGTCCAAAAGTTTACTGAGGAATTTAACAAGCAATCGAGATCTGGTAAGTTCGGTTTTCTAAGGAAGATAAAAGAGATAGCCAGTGCATCAAAAACATGGGTTCGTGAACCTGTTGTTAACAAGACTACTCGTGGACGGCCCTCGTTGAAGGATAAGCTTTCCAGAAAAACTCATGTTGATACCTCATTTGCAACTCATGTTGACCCGTCTTTTACAAGTGAAAGACCCCTTAGACGTAGTAGTTCGAACGCGTCAACATTTGTTGACTTGGACCGAGACACAGTTCTTTCATGGGCAAAAACTATAATGCACATCCATACATTAATCAATTTCCAAAGATGTTTCACCCTTACATTACGCATGTACATGATGTGAGAGGTGATGGAAATTGTGGATTCCGAGCAATAGCTGTCTGTCTCGGTCTTCATGAAGATGCATGGCCCACAATTCGGTCTAACTTGATGGAAGAGTTAGATACATACAAGACAGAATACTGGAACGTTTTTGGAGGTCAATATTGGAATATTGTTTACAACACTTTAAACTTCTTTCAATATGATGGAGGTGCACCAGTTGAACACTGGATGACAATGCCTGAAATAGGTGTCTTGATTGCTTCAAAGTATAATGTGATATTACACGTTATAAATATGGCAGGCTGTGTGACGTACTTGCCGCTTAGGTCCACTCCACCAGCGTGGTATCAACATGTTTTTACAATTGGGTACGTTAATGGTAACCATTATGTGAAATTAGATATGACAGAAGGATACCCGTTCCCTACTATAACTCAACATTTTTTCCACTACAGTTATCAATGTGCTGCAGGATGGGCTACCCCGTATTCAGATAGAATACAGAAGTACCAACGACTTTTACGTGTTAATTGTACTACGGATAATGTTATTTTAGAATAATCGAATGTAATATAGATTATTTTATGTTCTATTTATATGTTAAATCGCAATGTTTATGTTTTATTTTTATAATTATATAATTATTAAAAACTAGTAATATAAATATTTTTAAATCTTTATTTATTTTTAAATAAAATCAAAAAGTAAAACAAAAAATATATAATACAAAAAAATAAAAATATATAATACAAAAAAAGACAATAAAAAGACAAAAAACAAAAAAAACAAAAAAACAAAAAAAATCAAAAAAATCATGAAGATTAATCATTGGGTAATCATGGGGTGCCATTAGCCATTTTTGGGTGCCATTAGCCTCCCCTTTGCTAAATGCACAAAAAAAAGGTGTTGAATGTCTATTTTTCCGTGTCAATCATTTTTTATTTAATTATATAGGAGGTGCTAATTACACCTAAAATTACTAAATGCACCCAAAAATAGTGGTGTTAATTGCATTTAATTCCGTGCCCAATCATTTTTGATTTAAATATATAATATAAAAATATATATTATTTATTTGTTTTATATAATAATTATTTATTTATTTTATATAATATATATATATATTATTTATTTGTTTTATATAATATATATATATATATATTATTTATTTATTTGTTTTATATAATATATATATATATATATATATTATTTATTTGTCTTATATAATATATATATATTAGAAATATAGAAATATATATATATTATTATTCTTTTTGTTTATATATAGGGGTGTCAATTTTATACCGAGACAAACCAATCAATTTCCATACCAATCGTACCAATTTCGTAACGAAATGCATACCACATGTACCAAAAAGATAATTTTTGAAGTTAAAAGATCAGTTTCGTAATTTTTGACATACCTTAGGGACCAAAACTGTAATTTACTCTTTACTCTAATATCAATAAAAATGTGGTACAGATAGTAGGGAACAAGTATCCTTCTGTCATATCTAAGTTCACATAATGGTTATCATTAACGTACCCAATGAGAATACGTTCAAGATTGGGCTCATTTCGAACGTATCGAAGAGACGATTATAATGGTGTAACTTGTTAAAATTAAAACGTATTTTTTTAACGTATTATAGTTAATAAACGATTATATGTGTTAAATGTAAAATTTAAATTATGAAAGTAAAAGGTATAAAGTAAAGTAAGTAAATAAGTATAGGGGTTGAAAGTGTAACATTTCAATTTTTCCGACAAAATTGTGATTTTGATTTGATATTTACACTTTCACCCCCTATACTTATTTACTTACTTTACTTTATACCTTTTATTTTCATAATTTAAATTTTACATTTAACACATATAATCGTTTATTAACTAAAATACGTTAAAAATACGTTTTAATTTTAACAATTTACACCATTATAATCGTCTATTCGAACATCAACATATCTGTTAACACTCAGACAACCAAATCCACTCAGACATCCATATCCATTCAGGTCTTAACAGTAAACGAACCGAACATCACCTAAGAGGCCATAGGAAAAACCTCAATTTATAGTTATGAACGAAGACTGTAAACCACGAGGACGAAAATAAAACACTTAAATAAATCAGATAAAACCGCAAGTTGCGCCCCGCAAGTTAGAGCCCCGCGAGCTAAAACGTAAAATCATATTTTTTGGAGTGCGTCATAAAAAGTTGACAACACAAGTAAAAATTGCCTTGCAGTGTCACTTACGGGATACTGGTCATTTTTGTAAAAAATTAAATTAGGTGGTTAAAAGTTGAAGATGATTGTGTGACATGGCTAGGTTAAACTGGATGCACACACATCAATGGTTTGGGATAACACGTGTGATCTTGCACGCTTCTCAAAAAGAGCATAGCCTCTAAAGGGTTAGGCTAAATGCACCCTAAATTTTGCTAAATGCACCCTAATCATTGAAATATGATTACTTTTTTTTTGTATTTCTGTTGTTTTTTTTTTCTATTTTATTTATTTATATTATATATTTTTATTTATTTGTATTATATAGTTTAAAAATGTTTTTTTTTCTTTTACTTTTTGGTTTTATTTAAAAATAAATAAATATTTAAAAATATAAATATTACTAATTTTTATAATTATATAATCTATAAAAATAAAACATAAACATTGCGATTTAACATATAATGAACGGTTATAATGGTATAATTTATAAAAAAAGAAAAACATATTTGTTTGATGTATTTTAGTTTATGTATGTTGATATGACTAATTATAATGATATATGGCACCATCAAGATCACACCCGCAATTATCCGCAAAGCCCTAAACTTCCCAAATGCCTCCAAAGAAAAACCCTTCATTCCATTTCCTGACCACAAAAAGCATGCTGACAGAGAAGCAATCATTGCTTTCCTTAACGCAATGGGTTATATCTCGGATATTGGAAGAGACAAGAAGCCTGAGAAGAAACTGACGCTGATAAAGAAATCCAAGATGCCCAGCGAGATGAATTTCATCTTCGCTCACCTGATCAGCTGCATGACAGCGAAATCCGGATCTTCTGATCAAGCCGCCCAACCTCAGCAGTCCATGGGATACGCAATGCTGAAAGGTCTAAATATTGACTGGGCCTCCATTATTTATGAAGACCTGATTCAACGTGTCGATTCTGCTGCTGACAGACCAGCATGGGTTCCTTACCCACGATTCATCAGCGCCATCTTTCAATATGGCCTGAAGGACATCTATCCTGAAGAGGGTGATCTGAAACTTTCTCAGATTGGCCCTAAGGTTCTCGACTTCAAGCCTGTCGCCAATGAGGTACGTCTCTCTACTCTTCTCACTCTTCTAAATTCTCCGCTTTCTGTGGCTCCTTCAGCGACAATACCAATCGCTGATACCCCGGCCACAAAATCCTCTCCTTATAAGAAAAGGAAACCCTCACACACCCAACTTGATTCCAAAAGGATCAAGAAAACCAAGGAGCAACCCCAGCAATTCCATGCTGAAGACTCCTCCGCTCATTCTGAAGAGCTGAAGGAAAGTTCCGTGGTACGCTCTGCCACACCCGTGCAAGCCATCCCTCCAATCCAGACTTCAGCGTCTCCAAACGCTGAGGTTAGAAACTTGGAAACTACCCAACCTCCATCAATCTCTCAAAAGACTGATGAAGTGATTGTCAGCGATTCCAACGCTGAACTCAGAACCCGAACCCCAATCTTAACCTTCGCTTCTCCCTCCACTCACTTGGACACTCCTCCAGCAAACACTGGAGATGCCATCATTCCAGAAGCCGCCGCTGATGCTTCTCAACAAATGATGAAGAAAGGACCTGCAGAGTTCACCATACCTCACCGTACTTTCGAAGAGGATATGGAACACTATTCAGGAACTTGCAACTTCGACGAGTTCATCAATCCTCCTGCAGGTACTAATCCCACCTTAAACACCGTAACTAAACCTGAAACTTCTGAGCTTTCCTTTGTTCACAAGTACTTATATGTTACAGGTCCTAATTTGGGAGACATCAACGCCTCGCTGAAGTTCGTGGAAACAAAGCTGTCCAGTCTCACCACCACACTCTCCAACAACTCAACAGCTGTAACAAACGCTGGAGAGAACTTGACAAAGCTGACAACGGTGGTGGAGAAGAAAGCTTCCACTGAAGACATCAAGAGTCTTGATAAGACGCTCAGCGATTTTGCCAAGGTGCTCTGTGACATCTACACTGACTACACAAGCCTCAAAACATCAGTTTCGACCATGTCCAGCGAAGTAACAACGATGAAGACATCGGTTGAAAAACTCGAGGGTGATATGTCAGAGGTCAAGACTGACTTAGGCTCTGTAAAGACCGACGTTAGCTCTATGAAGACGATGATCGAGACGCTGGTAAACAAGGCAAATAGTCCAGCTCCTGCTCCTGCCCCTGTCCCTATTCTGGAATCTTTCACAGAGGAGGATCGCACAGAGCTGAGGAAAATCACGCCTGCTATTTCTGGCCTAGAAGACAGAATAGCAAAGCTTGAAGGTTGTGTGAAAATCTCTGGCCCAGAAGACAGAGATAACACCAATGCTGAGTCTGCCCATTCCTCCCCCAGTCATCATGAAAAAGAGGGGGAGAAGAGCGCTGAACATTCCAAGGAGAAAAGCGCTGAAGATCTTGAGAAAAGCGCTGAAGATCTGAACAACAAAAGAGCTGAAGACCTTTCCCATGATGAATCTATCAGGGGAGAGAGGAATGAAGATCTGATCATTGGACCTCATGGAGATGAAAACCCTGAGGGAACCGAGAAGCTCACCTCTGTATCTGAGGGGGAGCAACTCGAAGAAGATGCTGAGAATTCCGAAGCAGAAGAAGATGAAGACATCGACATCCCTGACGACAAACCATCCTTCTCTCCAAGAAAGGATGATGATGATGATGATGATGAAGATGACGATGATTTCTTTATCGTCAAACCTGCCCCAAGGATCAAAGCTCTTAAAGGAATCTCAATAAAAGAACCATCAGGGGAGAAGACAAAGACAAAGCCCTCAGCCTCTGGCGCTGAGAAAAGCAAAGACAAAGGCCTCGCTGAAGATGAAAATCTAGCGATTCTCTTTGAAAAGCCGGTTTGTCAGGTAAACTAAAACTTTACTTTTTCCTTCCCTGAACTTCTCAACAGCTCACTGAACTTCTCCAAACCTATATACACATCCACATTATTTTTTTCTATCTTTTCTACCCAAGTTCTTCTACCCAATTCTTATCTGTAAGATCGCTGCTTTTCAGCTAGTCCTCTCCCCTGTTTGAGGATGTCGCTGAAAGTTCTACTGTTGCGACTTCACAAATAAAGCCAGCTGCTGCTGATGAAATAATCCCAGTCTTGGACTTGATCTCTGAGACTGATGAACCAGAAGAACAACCTCTCTCGCACAATAAGAGACCTTCCTCAGTTCCTCAAAAGCTGAGTGAAGAGGATCAAAAGAGAAGAGAAGAAATAATAAAGCGATTCGAGGATCAGCGAATCATTCTAAGGCCTGATCAACTGCCTTCAGTTCCTCCTAAGTTCAGAATTTCAAAAGCTGAATATCAGGACCACCTTAGAGCTGAACGCCTCATTGCTGAAAGAAAGGAAGCTGAAGAGAAAGACAGAGAATACGCCATCAAGCTCACTCAAGAATCTGTCAAAGACCCCAAGCTGAAGCGTGTTCCCATTCAAATCCAACGAAAGCTGTGGGAAGAAGCCCAGAAGATCGTGGAAAAGAAAACTGAAGTTTCTCAGACCACCTTGATCTGGTGTAAAGAGAAAATTCACTTCAGATATCGTCCAGCGAAGATCAACAAGGTATTCATCTCTGGAAGAACATCTATCGGAGTACCTATTGTTGACATCAAACTGTTCAGAGAAGATGGCACATCTGAAACCTTTCGTGCTGACACTGTAAAAAGGTATGGTCTCTCTGAATGGCTGGAGATGAGGTTAGCTATCCAACCATCACAATCTAAGTACAAGAATCATTTCGAAAAGCTGATAAACAGACAGATCGACTTGATATCTTCTTGTGTGGATATTCCTCCTGTTCCTGATCTAAAGCCGAAAAGAAAAAGAGGTTCTCCAAGGAAGAAACGTCAAGATTCAAATTCAGGACCTGTCATACGAAATGAAACTGGAATTGGTTTCTCTCGCGCTGAAGTACTTGGTCCTGATCCTGATCTATCTGCCCTTGACATCTCTTTGCCACCATGTGAACTTTTCGTCCCTGGTAAAGTCATCAGTAATCCTTATGGAATATTCTTTCTTGACTACGACGGACGAAAATGCTTTCAACGGATCGCTGAGCTCCCAATCACTCCAATCGAACAGCTCAGAGATCTTATCTACTGGTGTGACTTCAGAAAGGACATTCAGGCACGACACCTAAAACCCTTGATCTTTCAAGAAGCGCTGAAGAAAAGAAAACAAGGTGTAACGGTTCCTGACTGGATGATTCCCACTGAAAAGACGACCCTTGATGAACTTCTCATTAAGGAAGAACCTTTTGAAAACTGATATAATCTCTTTTTTCTCTATTGTATCAGTTATCCTTCTGTACTTGTAATTTATTTCGCTTGTACTTGTAATCCTTCTGTTCTTCATTGTAACCTGATTCAAAGATTTAAAGAAAGATTTCAGCAAATGTACTTTACTCCATCAGTACTGAAAAGATCCCAGAAAACAGTAAAAGGGACAAATATTTTATGAGTTCTTTTTATCCTTATGTTTTCATTAAATAGCAATTTTCTTTGTTGCTATGTCATAATCAAATAGGGGGAGATTGTTGATCCAAACCCTCAGTGATTTGATAATGACCCTCTCTTAAATACTTAGTGAAAATTGTATGTAAACAATATGTATCAGAGTTTCACTATCGCTGATAAGTACTAAGATCTTACAGTACCGCTGATAGGAACTCTCGCTCTTTAAATTAAACATTCAGCGAACACTGTTCACCATAATGCGCTGAGTCTGTTCAGTCCTTATGGTGATCGCTGATAAGTTAGTTGTTTACTTATAATCCCTGAAGACAAGTTTCACGTCAACAAAGGTTCTACGCTGAAGTCGAAGATCAAGCTCAAGAACCAGCGACAAGTCTACTAATGAACTGATGCGGATCAGCGAAGACTCAGATTTGTCCACTCAACGTGAAGTATCAAGTACAAGACTTCAGCTATCGCTGAACTTTATCATTCGCTGAATAGTAAATGATAATCGCTGAATCAACGAAAGCTGATCATGAAGTCCTCCGTACAAAGTACTTTTGTCTTAACCTCCCTTGCACGCCACCGTACGAAATGTCAGAAAAGAACCTCCGAAAATCTGAGATCGTACAACCACTCTGATACTACACTGTTCATCTTTACGGCTACTAAGGTTGTCAACAAAGGTCAATGACATGCAACCAATCCGCTGATGACACGTGTAAAGTGTATACTGAATTGCATTAAATGCATGCAGTATATAAAGAGATGAACTCACTTCATTTGAAGTAACTTGCTAACTCTGGACAAGTTCAAATCTCTCTCAAGATAGGATTTTATTAGTAATCTCCATATCTTTCTTAGTGCAAGAAACCTTAGTGTTCCAACTTGTTTAGATTTAGGTTTATCCTTAATCTTGTTTCCGCAACAAGCTGTAAATTGTTAATGATTTATCAATAAACAATTTAGAAAAGTAAAATAGCGTGTTTGTATTCAACCCCCCCCCCCCTTCTACAAACTTGTATAGGCCTTTCGGGACCAACAAGTGGTATCAGAGCAGGTCACGGGTTCGAATCCCATGGAGTGCATTATAATGCCAAAGGCATGCTGTGCAGCCAAGAGTGCTGGCAGATGCTGGGGGGGGGGGGATTGTTGGGTCATTGACCAGCATCTCCCTAAATCGAAACGTGGTGCTGGCTGCTACGCTATATGGAAATAAGTTGCGCCTTCTCCACCAGCAATCGCTTTTGGCGTAGTGGTAAGCGCTTGGATCCTAACATCAAATAACACCCTATAGACAAGAAGAACAAAACCCTAAAACCTAAAACGTATCAAGGTAACTGCCAAATTGCAAAACCCCTTAACCTTAAATCACATAAATTTCAAAACAAATTGCTTGCTAATGAAATTGAATGAAGAACAAGAGGTAGTGTGTAGAAATCGCTGGCCAAAGAAATCGACTAAAGCCTTCTTCTTTTACCTCCTAAAGCCATCTTCTCTATAACACACCTACAAAAAGTAAAGAGACCGTCGGAGTAAACAGGGGACCGTTGGAGTTCTCAACGATGTACCAACCTGTGTTCTTGACGGAATACCAGAAGACTGCCGGTGTTCTCGAAGGAGAACCAGGAAACCGCCGGTAAATGAGTTTGACCGGCCGAAGATGGTGAGATGGAGATGGAAGTGCAATTTGTCGATGCTTACAACAGGTGGATCGAGAGAGAGGGGGGGAGAGATCTATGGAGGAGAAGAGCGATGGATCTATTCAGGGAGGAAGGGATGCGTTTTTTTTTCAAGGGCAGTGAGGGAAAAGGCACAATTGTATCTATATGACTCTAGTTTATTGGCTGACCGAATCAGCCTTTATGTGGGCCATTAAGCCACTACCGAACAGGTATATATGGCTGAGCGAATCAGCCATATCTACCATACAGCTCAATAAGCCATAAACGAACAGGCCCTTAGTTAGGAATAGACAAAAGTAACAATAAATTAAAAACCATAGGGATGAAAAACTCAATTTTTTACCACGGGGACGAAAATAGAAATTATTAACAAACTAGAGGGATGAAAATTGTAGTTTACTCGTTTATATATATTGTATGTTTTCTTATAGCCACATATCAATTTCTTACTCTATTTTCATCCATTTGCTTAGAAAAAACATAGACAAAACGTATGGATTTTCAAAAACCAAAAGTTAGATTGCATGTTTGTGTTGGTGAAACGTCGAAGAAGCTAAATGGAGTTTGGGAGTATGGTCCGACCGACTTACCTCAACATGGGGTATTGTTGGATCGGGTTATTACATACTTACGATTAGTCACTTATGTGATGAAGAAATTTGATTTAAAAGAATCTCCCGGTGTTGTATTATCTTACAAAGATTCTACCCGTAGTCACTATCTTGAAATGTGGGATGACGACGACGTCCAAGCATTTATGTTTTTTGCTGCTGAAAAGTCAAAAACACAACCGACTACGCTTTATGTGGTTGATTCCGCAACTATTGGTGTAAACTCATCAGTTGGTAGGTGTGCAAATACGTATCAGCGATGTCAACCCAATGTTGTAATTTACTCTTTTTATAATTAAAATGGTACACAATTTTAACAATATATATAAGTAGTATACTTTTTTTAGTAACTAGATTATTTTACTCTTGATTTGGAGAGAGAAAATTTTCTACATCGTATTTTTATAAATAGACATTTATTTTAAGAAAAAATAAATTTATAAATTAAACACTTAATTTGGAACATGGAGAGTAATATATTGCAAGTTGTAAAAGAAATTGGACAATAATCACGAACAATGGTGATGGAAAAAATAACAGAATTCTAAAATCGATCAGTATTTGAGTGTTGCCATTTATATATGTCTTCGTATCATCGAAGATCACTTATTACTGATAAGAAAACAGTATACTTGTGTAGGTTTACGCAAAATACATAATCTTTGATTTTTCACAAATGCGACAAACCAAAACAAAGAAAATGAGACAAAGTCAATAAATATAGATAAAGCACTAAGAATTTGTTCGGTTTGACGGAATATTTTTGAAGGATTCGGATTTTTTGGAAGGTTTGGGAATTGGACTGATTTAGATATTTGGTCTGTTTGATTTATACAATTTAATGCGGAATTTAGTTCCATCCGTACAAGAATCGTAACAGCGATGCAAGATCTATCATACCTATTATGTTTTGTTTCGAGAGGATCAAGAAGATGAGACATGCAAACAATGGAGAAATTAGGACAAATTTGACAAAAGAGACCGGATATAGAAGAGTCAATAGAAACAATTGAAATCCTTTGGATTTGGATTTAAAATAATGGTCATTTTCTGAAAATCTCAATCGTTGTGGGAGATCATTGAAATCCAAACTTTCCTTCAAAACAAACACATAATTGAAGTGAAATACAGTCCCAAACCTTTACAAATTCGGTTGCAGTTTTATCTGATAACTTTATAAAATAAAATAAGAATTACAAAATGTTACTTATTATAGAAAAACATCTTAACATATTATACCAAACACTACCATATAAGAAAGATTTTTTATGAAAATGCTCAAAGAGAAATGTATTGAGACCTAATTTATTGGTAGTTTGTATCAAACACAAGTTTTTATGGCCATTAATAACCTTTAACGTTTGCAAGGGAACCAAATGTTTGGTTATATATGATCCCACAAACAACAACCAAATATTTGTGTTTATAGTTCAATTGATTGGGATATAAACCTAAACATAAATATAGTTCAAATTGATTGTTCAATTAGAGTATCTACAATATATTTTCTAAAAGTTTTGTATAATGTAGAATCGAAGTTTAAAATTAAGAAAAAAAGGAACATTCAATTTTAATAGATTCTTCAATTTAAAGATTACATCATTAATTAATTAGAATACTTCAAATATTTAATTAAATACTATTCATCTCTCATAAGTTTTCATTTAAAGGTTTTCTTATTGGTAAAGTACAATAAAAAAACATTTTTCTTCAAAGTAATCATTTTTGAAGAGATCTTCAAAGCTGGAAAAATTAAGAGCATCTCAAACATGTTTTCTATAATCTTTTTTTTGAGAAGGGTATCCCAGGCCACATTGGGTCCAGACTAATCCCTAGGCAAATCGGGCCTTTGGCCCAGCTGCTAAAGCATGCAGCCCTGAGATTATCCTCAGTGGCCACAAGTGCTGCTTGTGGGGCTCGAACCCGGGCAAACGCTAGTTTTATGTTTTCTATAATCTTTGTAAAATAAAGAATCAAAAGTTAAAATCTCTAAAAAGAATTAGATTTATCTCCAACTAGTTTTATATTTTAGAGATTTTAACACAAGTTATATTAATATAATATTTTCTAATATATATTTCTAATACACTTTTTATAAACAAATTAGGCGATATTTGGCAAACTAGCTGATAGTTGATAAACTAGTTGTTGACTCATAAGCTAGCTGGTAGCTGACAAGCTAGCTGATGAAAAAGTCACGTTTGACAAAACTAGCTTATAAACATGTAAAATGACCAAAAATGATATATTCAAAAAATTATTAATTACAATATTTAATTACATAATTAAAACAAATATATAGCATGTTAATTAACACAACTATTGTAGTAAAAAATAAATAATATAACGTGTTAATTAAAAAAATTTAAAATTTATTATTACATATATGCTATAAATTTTAAAGTTGTTAAAACAAGTTTTAGAATGTATATATTAACTTATGATTTTAAATAATCGTTACATATAATATCAAAAAATAATCAAATAATAATTAGAAAGATAAAAATAATTGATAATCAAAAAATACTGATTAATATTAAAAAATATATAAAAAATATTTATATGGTTAACAATAACTCTAAATAATTAAAAATTAATATCAATGTATAATTAAAATTTTATTTAATAATTTTCAGTTGATAACAGTTAATTAATAATAATTAAATTTTAAAAAATAATAGTTATTTATAATAATAGTTAATAAATAATAATTAATATTAACGAAAGCCATACTGGAATATTCACAAAATACTACTGAAAAGTTACTCCAAGTAGCGTTTCAAAAAGTTAGCTTATAAGCTAACTTATGGTCATTCAAACATGTACCCAAACAATGCCTTAATATAAAATGATAAAAGTTCAATCTCATTGATGAGATCTAATAAATTAATCATTTCTCTCTCATACAATCAAGTTTTAGAGAATTCCTCTAAGGCTATGTTTGACAAACTAGCTGATAAGCTAGCTTATGACTTATAAGCTAGCTGGTAGCTGATAAGCTAGCTGGTAGCTGATAAGCTAGCTGTTGACTGATAAGCTAGCTGGTAGCTAATAAGCTAGTTGTTGACTGATAAGCTAGCTGGTAGCTGATAAGCTAGCTGATGAAAAAGTCACGTTTGGCAAAAAGTAGCTTATAAGCATTTAAATGACCAAAAAAGACATATTAAAAAAATAGTTAATTAATATTAATGAGGGCATAATTGGAATATTTACAAAAAACTACCCATAAGCTACTCCAAGTAGCTTTTCAAAAAGCTAGCTTATGGTCATCCAAACATGTATCCCAAAAATAAGCTAGCTTTTTTTTTGCCAAACAATGCCTAAACTTTGAAAATTTTCAAGTTTCTTTATTATAGAAAAACAAGATAGCAAAGCTGTTGGAGAGGTTTAGGTAACAAAAACTCAAATTTTCTATTTTAATAAAGCTTTTGGAGATGCTCTAACACCAATTCCCCAATTTCCTTTTATTTTTTAGAATTTGTTGGAACAAAAAATTGTCCGATCATTTTTTTCGCGACGTTTGTTTAATTGTTTGAGTTTCTTTATTAGTACGAGTATTTATAGATAGATTCCGATACTTTTTTAACGGTAATTTTATTTGATTATAAAAAAAATTAATCTATCTCTCTCTCTCTCCCTCTATATATATAGAAACATTATTGATTTGTTGATCGGTTCTTAAATAATTAACGAAACAGAAAGAATACAATAAATTTCTTTTGTGCAATTAGTTGTGCTAGACTTGGACCAATTATAAACCATATATGTTGGAGCTTTCGTTCTCTTCTCAATAGCGCATTTGGAGATTAATCGAATGAGGTTTCACATATTATCATATGATATAAGAATCAAGATCTATCACTCTAGGAACTCGACACTTTAAGATAATCTGTACTGGCCCTAACCCCCTCTTAACAATTTGAAATATTAAGCATCTATCCATCCTCCATTAAAAAAGATATGTTAGAGTTTCATATATTCTCAAAGGTTAAATGAATAGATGCATGAGAGAGGGGTTAGATGACATGAACCTCAATTGGATAGTCTTTCCAATGAACCCAACCCATCCCTCTTTCCATCTCTTGGCCCATATGGTTTTGTTTTATATGGCTGCAACTATAAAATTTAAATTCTTTTCCAAAGTTGCAATTCGATATTTACTTTTGCAATATGGACGTAAATAGTTAGAATAGCTTTTAATGAAAGAATGAATTTTCCAATATATATTATATAAATTATATATGTCAAAATCTAGCTGATGTGAAATTCTAATATGCCATTTACAGGCAAGATTAGTATATAGACGTCCAAAGTTTTGGGTCACTTTTAGAGCGGTAGAATTTGGTTTTGATAATTTAATACCACATGAGACATGTAGAAGTCCGAGAGTTGTGGAGTCCCATTTAGAGCGGTAGAATTTTGTTTTGCGGATACGTGAGATATGCGGAATCCAGTAAATTAGTCTTTACAAAAATTGTGTAGGAAAAATGGATGCTCTTGTCATCCAAAAAATAACAATGTTAGAGCATCTTCAACAACTTTTTTAAAATGAAGATTTTGGGTATTCTTTGCGCCAATTGATTTCTCAAAACTTTCTCCAAAATGAATAAAGTATGGTGAGAGCAGCTCCAACAGGTTCTCTAAAATAGAGATTTCGTGGATTTTTGCTCCAATATATTCTCCAAAACATTCTCTAAAATGGAGAAAGTATGAGAGAGACGATGAAAATCTCAAAATTTGGAGATATCTCCAAAAATGATTACATGTGAAAGATCTGATTTTTTTTGTTCATTCTATTAATGTCATTGCTTTAAATTAAATGTTTAGGAGAAAGAAATAATATTTTATGAATTGTATTGAATATTTTAATAATATAATTATGTAACACCTTATGTCTTTCAAATATGAAGTAATTGGAAGTTTGGGGGCCAAACTGTGAAAAAGTAAAAGTTGTGGACTAGATAGCAAATCTGGGATATAAAATTGGGTAAAACCCTAAACCCTTTCATTTTGGTTCTTACGATTTGAGAGAAGAAATTGAGAGAGGAGGAGAACCCTAATTAGAAGTGTGGTGGAAAGAGTTGCAACAAATGATTTGAGTCATCATTTCCAAGGTATGATATCTCATTCTTCTCCTTCTCCTTCTTCTCTATGTTTGGCTAGAATAGCTTATGGCTTGGGGATTTGATAATCTACTTGATAATTGAGTTTTAATCCATAAGAAAGAAGGAAAAAGAGTTTGGGATTGATTCCTCGTGAGTTTTGGGTAAACCATTGAGAAACTTCATCAATTTTCATGGTAATTTATATGAATGACAATGGTTGGGTTTAAAGTTTTGGGGGTTTGAAATCAAGAATCAACAAGTGGATTAGATTGGTATAAATGATGTTTTGGTGTTGGTTTAATATTCCTAAGGGTTTATCATATCAAACCTATCAATTTGCTAGCTTTAAAAACCTGTTTCGGGAGAGTTAGGAATGAGAAGGGGTGAAAATCCATGGCTGCAGGTCGTGCAGGTTTGGATTGTGCAGTCCAGCGGGTTGCGCGGGCTAGACCGCGGCTTGAGGCCGCTGGCCAAACCGCGTAAGTGGCTGTTTGTGGAGTTTTCGGTTTTGCTTCGTTTCTCGTTCGGGTTTAGGATCGAGGCATCGTTTGGGGGTTTTGTTTTGGGGTTTAGTAGGAATGATTTTGGGATGTAATTAGATGGTTCAACACAATTCTTATGGCGTCCAATTCAGGTGTTCGGTTTGAGCTAAAGTGAGGTTTGGAGCGTGTGTCGATTTGCTAAAGCTCAGGTGAGTTTCCTTTACATCCTTTTTAAGTGAAACAAAATGTTAAACGTTTTCGTTTATTACTGATTATGGTATGAGATGCGAGCATGTCTTATTTATAAATTTTGTTATAAATTCCTCACATGATGATATGTTTTGGGAACGTTGTATTCGCATGCTACGAACTGTTTTCTTACGATACGTGCATCGCTATATGTTTCTAGACTTGCTTGGTATGTTTATGTGGAGTCGGGTTGCACAGTGGGATTAGTGTACCTTGGGATCTGATGATCCCTTGTGAGTTAGATTTATTAACCCCGTGGGTACGGAACCCGTTTCCTGCTCACGAGGGGATGGGGAGTCTGCTTGGGCCCCGGAGGCGAGAGGGGAGTCTGTTTGGGCCCCGAACGCGGTTGTTACCGAATTGAGGTTGTGGTCTATGAACACTATGCAAATACCCTTGTTTGTTGTTGGATTTTAACTGTTGGGCCTTATGGCGGATGAATAACTGTTTTTATACATGAAATTGTTTGAACTATTTTCGAGAGGGAATTCACTAGACCTCATGGTCTAACCCTCGCTTTTTCCAAAACTAAAACCATTTTCAGGTTAGAGCCTTGTTTGGGGGTTCCATCTGGTGAAGATGGAAGGATATAGTGCGGTAGAAGAGCTATAGCCTAGTAAAGACTTGTAGATCACCGTCGGGCTTCCTGTAGCATCTCAGTTGTGAAGGGATTTATCCGTTGCGTATTTAGAGTTAGATTCGTTGTATTTTATTCAAATTTTGGGACCGTTTGGTTGTAACCTTAGGTATTATGTTTTGTGGATTTTGGGTTGTTACAAATTAGTTGCGTAATCTCCAAAATAGAGAATCTGTTAGAGATGAATGTGATTTTTTTTGGAGATTTTGACTTTTTACTTTCCAATCTTGGAGTGATTGGTAGAGATCTAAGATGATGAAAATGTTGAAATTCGGAGATTTCTCATAAAACGATAACACATGATGAATAAATGATCTTCTTATTTAATCTAACAATGAAATTGTTTTAGATTAAATGTTTAGGAGAGAGAATTAATATTTTATAAGTTATATTCAATATTTTAATACTAATATTAATTGTGTGATCTCTAAGAGCATCCACAACAAGGATGTCATTTGGATTTCATATGGATTGCAAGGTGCCAACTAGGATTTCTATTTTAAAAATTATAGTGGTTGTGAATATGATTGGTAAATTAGAAATTGATTTTGGTAATTTGCAAATGTCAAATCAACACTTTTTGCTGATGTGGCAGTGAATAGTATAAGAAATTGTAGGGAATAGTTTTCTAAATTAGAAATTGCTTTATGAGAAGGCCGTTGACGAATATTTACAAATTGGGGAAACAACGACAATAGAATGCGTCAAGAAGTTCGTACAAGCTATTATTGTCATGTGTGGGGACGATTATATGAGAAAGCCAAATGTACAGACCTTGAACGATTACTTTAGACAACAACGCGGATTCCCAGGTATGTTAGGAAGTATTGATTGCATGCATTGGCAATGGAAAAATTGTCCCGTAGCATGGCATGGTCAATATGCAAGAGGGGATCATAAGTCTCCAACTATTATTTATAGAAGTTGTTGTTTCACAAGATATACGGATATGACATGCATTTTTTGGTCTTCCGGGTACCTTAAACGATATCAACGTGTTAGACCGTTCTATCGTCTTCCATGAGGTTTTGGAAGGGAAAGCACCACAAGTTAATTTTCTGTCAATGGTAACAATTACAATTTAGGATATTATCTTGCTGATAGGATCTATCCTAATTGGGCAAAGATTTAGAGAAGAAGAAAAGGACGATTAATGTAATATTTTTACTTTGTATTTTAATTTAATGTTTTATAAATTAAATATTTTATTTATTTAATTAATATATTTTATTTTATTATAATTATTTAATTAATAAAATATTTTGTATTAAATTATAGTAAAGAATATTTAATTGTAGTTTTGTTGTTATTTGATTAAAATATAGTTTTGTATGATGAGATGTCACTTTAGAAAGTGATTGAAAATTCATTGTTAGAGCATCTTCAATGGTATTTGAAGAAAGCTTGATGAAAGACTTGAAAATGACTTGATCATTGGAGACAAAGCCTTGAAAATGACTTTACTCATCAAAGGCTTGATGTTCCTCAAGTCTTTGAAATAATGAATGTGAGAGGCAAGAGAGAGAAAAAGTATATATTGGTGGGACCAACATATTTTTTTATTTTTTTCAAGTCTTTCATAAAGACTTACCATTGTGGATGCCCTTATGAAGGATAATTTCAAGATAATTGTAAAGCTGATGTGTCACTGATGTGACACATTTGCAATTGTCATGAAATTTCATTGTTGTGGATGCTCTAAAATAGACAATCTGATGAAGGTGATTTTTTTTCAAGATTTTGACTTTATAGTTCTTAAAAGGGAAATTAATTAAAATACCCTAAGTTTGACCAAGTGTTACCAAAATGCCACAAATCTCTCCCATCTTACCAAAATGCCCCAAAAATTCGCGGTGGGCCCCGCGATCGCGGGCCCCAGGCCACGTGTCACCAAACTTTGGCCACTTTGCCCGCGTTGGTCCCTCAAGAATGCCCGCGGTACAGATTTCCCCCCTCAAGAATGCCCGTGTTGGCAGTTTTGGTCCCCGCCCGCGTTTCGCGGTCTGACGTGGCACGAACTTTGGCCAAAAGTGCCCCGCGGAGCCCCTCAACTTTGGCCGCGGTGCACATTTGGCCCCTGCCCGCGATCGCAGCCCGCGTTGGCCCGCGATGGACCAAATTTTACAGTTTTGGTCCCTGGAAATTTACATTTTTGGTCCCTGAAAATTTACACTTTCAGCCCCTGTACTTAAACGAATTTTGCATGCTTTTACTGTTTTTTTCCACAATTATTGTACTTTGAAGACCGATTTGTGGTTGAAATTCATTTGCATGTTTGAATCAATGTTAAATCAGTGTTTTTGGAATACCAGTTTGTGGTTTAGGCCACGGGCGGTATTAGGGTTTAGGCCACGGGCGGTATTAGGGTTTAGGCCACGGGCACCGCCCACTGCCACCTCCGGCAGTGGGGCACGGCGGCGGCGGCGGTTTTCCGTCGACACCCGCACACACGCACACACATGCACCCACACGCACACACCCATCTCGGCCACTCCACACCACCCACGCACACCACCGCCCCTCTCTCGGCTGCAACAATGGTCCCTGCAGTTGGAGTTTCACAGCTTAACCAAAACGGCCCCTCTACGTACACTTAACGTAACTAACTTTCCCGTTAATCCCGTTAGCAATTAAAAAAATATAAAAAAAAAAAGAATGGATTAACTTAAAGAAAATAAAACATTCCGGAATATGGGCTTTACATTAACAAAATAAGTTAATACTAAAAATAACAATTATTTAATGTTACATAAACAACCTAAGTTTGATTTATTTGACAATGCGCATAAATGGCCTCCGCCATATGTATGCGAAATGCCTTGGCCTCGGCCTCGGTCTGGTCAGGGTGTACAAATACCACATCGTTATTTATCAAGATGCTGGCATTACGACATACCCAGACACCGCAATCCGCATTCATCCCGGCCTGCTGGGGTGTATTCTTGGCGAACTTATGGCGAAAGAGCTCTGACCTATCGCGACGCCTCGTGTTCTTGACTCGACAAAAGAAGTCAAATAGCACATCTTTAAAACTTCTCATCTGGTCTTCCAATTGGTCTCTGAAGAGACTGGCACTATCGCTGTCATATATGGTCATGGTCATAGCGTCAAGCTCAAACACTCCGAGCAGCCAATGTTTGGGATGAATGCATATTGGGATGTACACCTGAAATATTACAATATTAGACAACTTAGTTAGCAACAAAACAACTTAAATAAAATAAGAGTAAAACGATTTACATACCACATCGAGGAGAGCCCAAGAAACCCCTTCCACGCCGTTGCATGAGTTGGCCACGGAGGCGGGACCTTGATGGGGGAGCAACAGGTAGGGAAAGAAAATACTATACATTATGGTTCACCTCGTGTCTGTTCCACGATGTCTTTGCAGCAGCGAGACCCAACAATCGATGTGCTATACATAAAAAATAGATGGTTAGACATGTAATATAAATATATTTGACTATATGACTATAGTTAAACTTCATACTAACCACATCCTGTAACTCAGACTCCAAAGGGTCATCCGCCAGCAATACTTGGAAAAAGCGGGGGGTGATTTCCATGCTCAAGTAAGGGACGAATATCATGGGGGAGAGGTGACCAGTCCGACACATCCTCAATATTTCCGATGCCGGTTGAGGCTCCGGTGAAGGGACCTTTCCCTTTTTCTTTCCTCCCTTCTTTCCCCCCGCTTTCTTTGCTTGTTTTTTAGCGGCCGGTGGTGTCGTAGATCCTTGTTGGCCAAACGGGTGACGAAACCATTGTGAAATTTTATGCGACCGCTTTTGAGGGAGCGGGGTCACCTGTCGTGGTGGATCTACAACCTCCATCGGGTCATCTTCCGGCTCCGAGAAGTGCTCCGAGAAGTGATCCTGGATAATAGGAGACCCCGTCTGAAAATTAAGTTATTAGATGTTTTAAGTACAATTTAGGAAATGTTCACAATTAAACCAAAACTACCAAAATAACTTACAGTATGCATTTCCGACCTGTAATAGTCTCCGGCCGAACCGCCAAAGATGTCCGTGAATGTTGTGGTGGCGAACGTCGTTTGGGACATCCCGGCCCCCGACATCCCGGCCTGCGTGACATTGATCATTATAAGAGTTACAAACTTAGGAACAAACATATAACTATAATGGTTTCTCAGTGTCACTTACACTCTCCGGGATAGTAGAATAGGATGTGGTGGCGAACGTCGTTTGGGACATCCCGGCCCCCGGCATCCCGACCTGCGTGACATTGATCATTATAAGAGTTACAAACTTAGGAACAAACATATAACTATAATGGTTACTCAGTGTCACTTACATTTTCAGGGAATGACGGATGGGATGTGGTGGCAAACGTCGCCTGTGCCCCCTGTCCGAACGGAGCGGGGATCGGTGTCGTACTCGACAGCTAAAACAAATTTAGAACGTAATATTAATATACAAACTAAAGGCCACGCTGTCTCTGTACCAATCCGTGTCCATCTCGTCGGTAGTAGGCACAAGGCGATCGAAAGGCAAGAGTGGCCGCTATATATATGATAAAACATAAAAAAAAAAATTAATAAGCGGGACTAACGTATGCAAATTGTAAACATAGTAAAAGAACTTACATTTCTAGATTCATTGAAGAACTGAACCCAAAGCGACCTACTTAGGGTAACACACTTGTCCCAACGGGTTCCCCTAAGTACTCGGTCGTCGCGCTTGACGAAATATCGGATTGATGCGGGAAACATCTCCAAGATCCATATCTGGAATTAGACAAGAAGAGCAAGTACGTAAAAAGAAAAGCCAAACAGTTTGTATGTATTATTAACAATTGTTATACTACGTATCTAACCTTGAAGGCGTATGTAAAACCACAAAGATTCATCTTTGCATGTCGATCGGTGCGTCTGGCTATGGCTCGGTGCAGAATAGAGTAGCAATGTGTCCAGATATGGCTACCCCACGGGTAGCTGTTAAACAGCTCAAGGTCCTCGACGGCCCTAAGGACCGTCGATGAAGCATACTGGCTATACTCACGGCCCATGAAGCCCATATCCACGATCACCACCAAGCATACACGGACAGCATCGTCGTCGGTTAGGGCACTAGGGCCCTCTTTCATCATGTCCCGGGCTGCCTTCAGCTTCAAACGAGATGCTGAAATGCCCCAAACCCTAGGAACGAAGGAGCAGTCTGCTAAGGGAGGAAGGGGGGAGCCTCTCCAAAACGTAGTCCTGTAATTAGACAGAACTCACGATGCCCAAAATGCAATTGAGAGCCGAAGAAATCAAAATGCATCTCCTCCGGCTCAGCGTTGGCGTCCTCGACCTCCAACTGTAGAAACATGTGTACTAGCGTAGGGTCGCCAGCAGAGTAAGACACATCCATCCATGGCCCGAATGGTGTCCCTCTAAAGATGGCCTCAAGGGTATCCGCGCGATCACCTAATCCCCTAAAGCGCCCTCCTAACTCCTCGATGTAGGCAACTTTGCACTTTAACGTCAAGTCGATGTTAAAGAAATCCCTCTACATAGTCATTCACAGATGTTATAGTTAGTATTATATATAGATGATTTTGCTTGTTTGGTTTATTGTGTTGATAATTATTCGTTTGTTTTAGTTTTTGAAAAGAAACCACTCAATCTATTGGACTTCCAGGTAGCAGGGGAATCACAAGGATTGCTTAAATCCCGACATACCTTAGGGCTATTTACAACCGTTTGACAAAATCCAAATAGATATGTTGCGGTTTATTTTATTTCAACACATAATAGTGTTATAAATAGATATGTTGCGGTTTATTTTATTTCAACACATAATAGTGTTATAAATAGATATGTTGCGGTTTATTTTATTTCAACACATAATAGTGTTATAAATAGATAAAGTGCGGTTTATTTTATTTGAACGTATCATAGTGTTATAAATAGATAAAGTGCGGTTTATTTTATTTCAACGTATCATAGTGTTATATATAGATGTTGCGGTTTATTTTTTTTCAACGTATCATATTGTTATATATAGATGTTGCGGTTTATTTTATTTCAACGTATAATAGTGTTATATATAGATGTTGCGGTTTATTTTATTTCAACGTATCATATTGTTATACATAGATGTTGCGGTTTATTTTATTTCAACGTATCATAGTGTTATATATAGATGTTGCGGTTTATTTTATTTCAACGTATAATAGTGTTATATATAGATAAAGTGCGGTTTATTTTATTTCAATGTATAATAGTGTTATATATAGATGTTGCGGTTTATTTTATTTCAACGTATCATAGTGTTATATATAGATGTTGCGGTTTAGGGACCCTAGTTGTCATTCTTAAAAGTTTAGGGACCTAATTGGCATTCTTAAAAGTTTAGGGACCTAAGTTGTCATTCTTAAAAGTTTAGGGACCTAAGTTGTCATTCTTAAAACCGTAGGGACCTAAGTTGTCATTCTTAAAAGTTTAGGGACCTAATTGCCATTCTTAAAAGTTTAGGGACCTAAATTGTCATTCTTAAAAGTTTAGGGACCTAAATTGTCATTCTTAAAAGTTTAGGGACCTAAGTTGTCATTCTTAAAACGGTATGGACCTAAGTTGTCATTTTTAAAAGTTTAGGGGCCTAATTGGCATTCTTAAAAGTTTAAGGACCTAAATTGTCATTCTTAAAAGTTTAGGGACCTAAGTTGTCATTCTTAAAACCGTAGGGACCTAAGTTAACATTTTTTTTATAAAAAACACATTCTTAATAATTTTTATAAAAAAACACTCTTAACAAATTTTTTATAAAAACACAATTTTTAACAATTTTTTATAAAAACACACTTTTAACAATTTTTTTTATAAAAAAACACATTCTTAACATTTTTTTATAAAAACACACTCTTTAGAATTATTTTTATAAAAACAATCACTTAACAATTTTTTTATAGAAAACATTTTTAACAAGTTTTTTTATAAAAATACATTCTTAACAAATTTTTTATAAAAACACATTCTTAACAATTATTTTTATAAAAAGCACACTCTTAACAATTTTTTTATAAAAAAACACATTCTTAACAATTTTTTTATAAAAACACACTATTTAGAATTATTTTTATAAAAACAATCTCTTAACAATTTTTTTATAAAAAACATTTTTAACAAGTTTTTTTTTTATAAAAATACATTCTTAACAATTTTTTTTATAAAAACACACTTTTAAGAATTATTTTTATAAAAACACACTCTTAACAATTTTTTTTATAAAAAAACACATTTTTAACAATTTTTTATAAAAACACATTCTTAACAAATTTTTTTATAAAAAAACACATTTTTAACAATTTTTTATAAAAACACATTCTTAACAATTTTTTTTATAAAAACACACTCTTAACAAATTTTTTTATAAAAACACACCCTTAACAATTTTTTTTATAAAAAAACACATTCTTAACATTTTTTTATAAAAACACACTTTTAAGAATTATTTTTATAAAAACACACTCTTAACAATTTTTTTTTATAAAAAAACACCTTCTTAACATTTTTTTATAAAAACACACTCTTTAGAATTATTTTTATAAAAACAATCTCTTAACAATTTTTTTATAAAAGACATTCTTAACAATGTTTTTTTTATAAAAAAACACATTCTTAACAATTTTTTATAAAAAAACACTCTTAACAATTTTTTTATAAAAAAACACACTCTTAACATTTTTTTAATAAAAATACTCCAATAACAACATACACATTATAACATACAAATATCACATTCAAACATAAAACCATACATATCATATATCTTAAAAATGTTAAACATAGAACATATTCAAACATAACAAAAGTTATAAACACTCTAACAACATACAAATCATATATTTTAATTTAAAATAACATTATAAAAAATAACAAAAAACATAAAGAAAACATACCACAGAGGTAATACGAGACTTCTTCACAAAACCCGAACGCGTATTCCACACAACAAAATTGAGAGAGTGGGAGAAAATTGAGAGAGTTTGATTAAAAATTGAGAGAGTTATTAAAAAAATGGGGTGTGGCCGGTTTGGTCCCCCCACCCCTCTTATATAGTGCGGCGATAGAGAAGAGAAAGAGATAGGGTTTGGCTCACAAATATTTTTAGGGTTAACCCCATGCCGACGCGTGGCGGGTTAGCCCGCGATCGCGGGCTCTCAACGCGGGCAGGGACTAAACCTGCCAACACGGGCATTCTTGAGGGGGGAAAGCTGGGCCGCGGGCATTCTTGAGGGACCAACGCGGGCAAAGTGGGCAAACCTGGGTGACACGTGGGCCGACGAGTGGCGGGTTAGCCCGCGATCGCGGGCTCTCAACGCGGGCAGGGACTAAACCTGCCAACACGGGCATTCTTGAGGGGGGAAAGCTGGGCCACGGGCATTCTTGAGGGACCAACGCGGGCAAAGTGGGCAAACCTGGGTGACACGTGGGCCTGGGGCCCGCGATCGCGGGGCCCACCGCGGATTTTTGGGGCATTTTGATAAGATGAGAGAGATTTGTGGCATTTCAGTAACAAGATGTTTGACTTAGGGCATTTTAATTAATTTCCCTTCTTAAAAATACAAAATCTCTTGAAAATGAAGGTCGTATGTTTTTTTTTGTGATATTGACTTTTTACTTCTATGTTTTAAAAAAATTACCTGATATTGACTTTTTACTTCTACATTTTAAAAAATTTACACCCGACCTATCACGATTCACACATGCTAATTAATAGACTTTTACACGGTCTTTTCATCCAAAAAAAAGATTAGCTGCTTTTTGTAGGTTTTATAATATTATGTTGGCTTCTCTATAATTTCACGGGGTGCAGGTCGGAGACAATGGGGCAGTCGTAACACCGTTCGTGCAGGTCGATACTTATGCGACAAAGAATTTCGCTACCTTAGGACAATTAATAATTATATATTTTGCTAACAAGCATAAAAATACAAATGATATGGGAAAAACAAAATAATGAAAAAATAATCTCGATTCCATCTAAAAATGGACAAACCTCGTTTCAAGTAACACAAAAATACAATACAATTTTTGTCTCATTTCTTTTTCCAACATCATATTTATTTTCTTGGAAAATTTTGGAAAAACTCAACAAACATCTTTTATTTTAATTGATCCAAGTGTTTTAAACTATTTTTTTAAAATAAAATACCACTGAATTTTTTATTTTAAATAATTAAGTCCCCACACACTTTTTTTATATATAAATAAATAAATCATCAAACTTTAAAAATTAGTTACATATGTAATTCTAGAAAAAGGACGAAAAAAATGTTTATAATTGGCTAAAAGGGTTTTTAAGATAAAAAAGCCTAAATTAATTTTACCGTTTCAAAGTCATCGTGTCATTCAAATCCCTCACACCCAATAACTTCATCCCCCTCGTCATTCCATCATCATCCATTCTCTATAATGTTCATCGGTGTCGTTAGCCCCTGCACTCTGTCTTTATTATGTCCCTTTTTTTGTATTTTGATTCTTTCCCTTTACAATAGTTACGTATTAGACAAATAAAAAAAACTCGAAAAAAACCATTAAAAAAATAAGGAGATCGACGGTAAGTCCAACAATAGCGATGGACGGTTATAGAGAGCAGTTGACGATAACATTGAATACGAGAGGCTTAAGTAGCGTAAGGTTTGATAACGGTGAAATTAATTTAGGTTTTTCTTTAACTTAAAAACATTTCCAGCCAGTTAATGGTAATTTTTTTTGTTAAGATGACATAGGCAACCAATTTTTAGAAGCTCAAGATTTATTTATTAAAAAATAATGTTCAGCGACTTAACGATTCATATTTAGAAAGTTTGATAGTTTTTTCATTAAAAAAAATAGTTTAAAAACCTGATCAATCAGAATACGAAAGTTTGTTTTTTTTTCAAATTTTCTCTTATTTTATTTTATAGAATAAGAGGTATCAAAATTGTAAATGTGTGTCTGACTAACTAAGGAAAAATTGCATGAAAATGGAACCAACTTTCACCCATTTCCTATTTTGGAGAACCAACTTTTAAAATCGTCATTCAAGGGTCTCGACCAAACTTTATGTTTATTTAAGGGTCCGGTTAACCTATTCAACAGGTAAACGGTAAATTAATATGACATGACATCTAATAATCAAAAATATATATTAGATGGATATTATTTGCCATATCATTATCAATAAGAAATAGTTAAAAAAGATTAAGAAATCAAATTGGAAAATTGGAAACCAACAGACTTTCTCGTTTCTCCTATCCCCTCAATCGTGATCGCAATTTGCAACCCTACCCTAGCCATCATTCCCATCGTCTTTCCTTCTCCGGCGCTGCTTCTCCAGCACACTTCTTCTCCGGCGGCGCTGCTTCTTCTCCGTGCGCTGCGTCTTCTCCGGGCTGTTGCTTCTTCTCCGGGGAATCAGGAAGCCAGTGACAAGGGTACAGGGTAGTGGTACTAGGGTTATCGTACTTTCCACAAGGATTTCACGCTGCACGTCTTTTTGTTTTTCAATACAAATTTCATTTTATATTCTTCTAGTATTTTATATTTTTTGTATAACCTGCAGAATTCCTTTCTCTATGCTTTCTATTTTTCTATATTTATTTTGATTGGTTAAAAAAGTGATGTTTGAGTAAAAAATGAAATTTATTGTATTATTTATAAAAAATCGAGATATTTGAATAAAAATAGGACGTGGAATAATTATTTTTCAAATAAACAAATTATGTGTCATGTCAGTATTTTAGATTTATTTTTATAATTAAAATAATGACGTGAAATCTTAGTTGGCAAAAAAATAGGGTGATGTCATCATTAGCAGGTCAACAAGTTAACCGGACCCTAAAATAAACATAAAAAGTTTGGTCCAGACCCTTGAATGACGATTTTGAAAAGTTAGTTCCCCAAAATAGAAAATAGGTAAAAGTATGCAATTTTCCCACTGACTAACTGTATTACCAAATTACCCACCAAACTGAGTATACGATTTGTCGTATCATTCTACCTGCTTAGTTGCTTCATCTATTCTACTGAAGTCGGTTGCTGCTGCTATCGTCCCATTACCTCCCCATTCTTTAATTCTCCTTTCAGCCATTGACGCCTGCATTCCCATACAATTAACAATAATTAAATTCCCCAACTTAAACCTTTTTTATGCTAATTTATTAATACGAACAATAAACTCCCTTTAGTCTAGCGGTATCATAGTCTTTAGCCTTGTAGGAGGTCATGGATTCAAACCTCACCAAAGATTAAGAAGGTGTGTGGATTTTTTTGTTTCATTAGCCGTATATAAATATTATATACTTAAAAAAACTCCATTCTTATTTTGAAAAATTAAGGAGCTGGGTCATTAAGGTTGCATTTTTTTAACAAGTTGGGTCCTTAGGCCGTGCGTACCGCCATCGGGTACCACGGCCGGGTTCACATCGGGTTGGGGCGGGTAGCCCGGGTACACGGTACGGGTACCGTGGGTTCGGTGGGTGCGGGTAAGAGTGGGTTCGGGAACCCGGTCCTAATTTTATTTTATTTTATTATTATTTTTTTTAAATATAATCGGTGGGTGCGGGTAAGAGTGGGTTCAGAGGGTATGATAGGAAGAGGTACTCCACTTCAGGGTAAGGATGGTAGGAAAGAGAAAAGCTGATGTGGCGTTGAGGTGGCATCAGGGTTCAGAGGGTAAGATAGGAAGCGGTACTCATGGTCTTAGAGCATCTCCAACAGCTTCTCCAAAATGGAAAAATGGAGAAAATGAGAATTTTGGGCTAATATTTTGCTCCAACAGCTTCCCCAAAATGGAGAAAGTTGGTGAGAGAAGGTTTTTTTCTCCAAATACGGAGATCACTCTAAAAATGATTACCAAGTGAGAGGACCAATAAGAAACTTTGAAAATAAATATGTAGAGAGATAAATAATATTTTAATAGATGAAATGAAATATTTTAATATTTTAATTAATGTTGGATTCTCCAAAATGGGGAAACTGTTGGAGATGAATGTATTTTTTTAGGGATTTTGGCTTTTGGTTCTCTATTTTGAAGATGCTCTTTGTTATAGCATCTCCAATAAATTTCCCAAAAAAATAACCAAAAGTCAAAATCTCCAAAAAATATTACATTCATCTCCAACGGATTCCTCATTTTGGAGAAACAAACATTGATTATAATATTAAAATACTATTTATCTCTATAAGTATTTATTTCAAATATATTCTATTTGTGCTCTCATTTAGTAATCATTTTTTAGGTTATCTTCATATTTGGAGAAAAACTAATTCTCTCTCCTACTTTCTCTATTTTGAAGATAGTTTTGGGTAAGCTGTTAGATCAAAATTATAGCTCAAAATTTCATATTCTTTATTTTCTTCAAAACGGAAACGTTGGAGATGCTTTTAATAGTAAATTACAACAGGGGGGTGTTTGGTTAATTTTACAAAATAGGTAAGGGATTTGTAAAGAGTACCAAACCAAAAAGACGAAAAATGTAATTCACTACATTTTTTGTCGATGTGGTTTCATTAATGCAATAAATAGTAAATTACGGTTTTAGTCCCTATGGGACTATGGGTTGTTGAAATTGTGACTTTTCTCCATGTGATTTTGAAATTGCATGGTTTACAATTCATTGGCCAACTCCTAACAATTGTAAATTATAATGACGAAAATAATGATTTTCAACAAGCCGGAAGGATGAAAAACATGTAATTTCTCTCAGATAAAATAATACCTCTTTGTTCCAATTCGTTGCGTAAACCATCCAGAACAAGATCAAAGTCTGTACCACTGTTCCAGTCAGCATTCCCATCCATATTCCCTAAATCAAATTATTCCTTAATCTAATTAATTAACCTCTTCTTCTAAACCATCATTAACAATATATAAAAGGTTAGGTGGGAAAACTGCAAAAAAATGAAAAGTTAAAGAACACTTTGATAACCGTTCATATGGACGGTATACACGTGTGCATACAATTAATTGTAACATGCACATGTGCATAAAAACCAAAAAACAGGTTCAATTTTCTTGTATGCATGTGTGCATACCGTCTAGACGAACGATTACCAGAGTGTTCCTCAGTTTTCTTTTTTATGGATCAACCAAAAAAGTGCATCGAAACCAAACAAAAAACTTAAAAACACTCTCGAAATTAACTAAAACCCGAAAAGTCCCTCATAATTGAGAAAAAACTTGAAAGTTACTTGAAATCAACCAAAAAAAACCGTTCAAAAATCCAGCGAAACGGTGGATTTAGGCTATTGGACAATTTTGCAGGCATTTAATCTACCTTACAAGGTGCCCCTACTGCTCTCTCTCTCTCTCTCTCCCTCTCTTCTCTCTCTCTCTCTCTCTCTCTCTCTCTATATATATATATATATATAAAAGAACACGAGAACCTACAAAATCACATATGATTTTACATTAACAGGCGAAAAAAGCTGTTGGGAACTGAAGATATGCCAAGTATGGTTAGTACTGCCAAGACAATGTTACTACTGCCAGTTCTTCGTTACTACTGCTGGGCAAGATTACTACTGCTAGAAGAAGTTACTACTGCTAGAAGAAGTTACTACTGCTAGAAGAAGTTACTACTGCTAGAAGAAATTACTACTGCTAGAAGAAGTTACTACTGCTAGACATGATTAGTACTGCTGAGCTGAGTTACTACTGCTTGAAGACTGTGAAGGTTAATACTGCTGAAGGTCGTTAATGCTGCTGAGCCAAATCATTGTTAATACTGCTGACTTGATAAGTTTGGGATGCGATACTTTTGGAGACAAAGAAGGAATTGATCAAGATATGTTTAACGAAGATTCAGAAGATCAATTTACTTTTGATAGTTATCTTGTAATTACTTTTGTATAAATAGTATTGATAGATAGCTATTAAAAAACACGAGAATACGTGAGAGATATACGATAGAAGATAGATAGTATACAGAATTCGATATTCATTCAAGAGTGAATTAACCTCAAGGTGTAAGAACCCTATTTCTAGAGAAGTAGAAATCGTCTTGTTGAGCCTGTTCAACAAGATTGAGGTTTGGTGTAAATCTTGTGAGTAATCCAGTTTGATATATACAGTGTGTTGAATTATATTGATTGTTCTTTAATTATTTTAGAGTTCTATTCCGCAAGATTCTCTAAATTCTGTTTCTAAGAAGTTTAATTCTTGTTAAGAATCGATCCTGACAAGTGGTATCAGAGCATTGGTATCTTAGAAGCTATGGACAATTCAATGGATACTCACAGTACTCTTGTTTCAAAGGTTCCCATGCTCAAACCCAATAAATTTGACATGTGGAAACTGAGAATCAAGCAGTACATTCTTCTTACTAATTATGCAATATGGGACATCATAGAAAATGGCCCATGTAATGAAGGAAAGATTGGAGAAGATGGTGCAGGCTTTGACAAGTCCAAGGTTGAGTGTTATAAGTGTCAGAAGATGGGACACTTTGCCAGAGAATGCAGAAGTGGAGGATCACATCAACAGGCTCCAAATGGAAACCAAAACAAAAGCTCCTCTCAAGCCTTTGTTTCTCAACAAGGAATGGGATTTGATTGGAGTGATCAAGCTGAGGAAGCCTGTCAGAATCAAGCTCTTATGGCAGAAGTATCTGATATTCCCACTGAGGTACAATCTAAACTATGTTCTCAAGCTTGCATTGATGCTGTTAAAAGATATAGGGATCACAATCAGGGTATGTGTGATAACCTTAAGAGGCTAGAGAAAGATGTGAAAGATTATGTTAGGATTGTAGAAAGGTTTGAGGAACAAATTAGAGCTTTTCAAGCTAATGAACTTCAACACTCCTATGATACTAACTATTGGAAGTGGGAGAAGAATGAGTATGAGATTAAGCTGAAAGTGTCTGGGGAGGAGAATGAGAAGTTAAAAGAAGAGCTTAAAAAGGTTAAACTTGATGTTGAAAAGTTTACCTGTGCTTCTAAAACCATGGACACCATTATTAAAGCACAAATCCATGACAAGATGAAAGTAGGGATAGGGTACAATACCACACCTCCACCCTACAATAACAACTACATACCTCCTAAGTCTGATTTGTTAGAGACCAAGGATAGAAAGGAACCTGAATTAAAGATTAATATAGATCCTTGTGAAAAAGAAATAGTTGTTGAGGATGAGACTGACAAAGTAGACTCTGATGAGGAATGTGAGAGTCCATGTGTCAAGAACACTGAGATCAAAAGGACTGAAAAGGAAAAGGGAGTCCATTACAAACAGACTACAGTTGTGGCTCCCAATACCTGTAAACATTGTTCTTGTAAGAAATCTCAAGAGCTCAAGCCCCAAAAACATGATAATCAGAGGGGAAATCAAAGGAACTGGAATAACCAGTGGGCTATGAGACAAGGAGTTGATCTGAACAGAATTAACAGGCCAAAACCTTGTTTCATCTGTGGTAAGCTAAATCATTTAGCCAAACACTGTTATTTCAATCCTGTCAACCAAAGGTTTAATGCTCAAAGATCTTTTCAAAAACCTGGTGGTTACAGAAAGAATGATGGCTATAAAAAGCCTGTGAGGAAACTTGTGGCTAAGAAACAAGTTAAAACCAAAAGTCACATGAAAAAGGCAGAAACAGAAAGTGTTAGAGTATGGATGCCTAAAGGTACTAATGATAATACTGCCAACTCAGTTAGTACTGCTAACAATGTCAGTACTGCAGGAAGCAATAATGTTGCTAGCAGTGTTAGTACTGCTAACACAGTTAATACCTCTTCAACAATTAATACTGCTTCTAGTGTTAGTACTGCTAGGTTAGTTAATACTGCTGAGAAGGCTAGTACTTCTGGAAGCAGTGTTAGGGCTGCTAACAAAGTTAGTACTTCTGCATCAGTTAGTACTGCTTCTAGACCTATCATCAAAACAAAGTACTCAAGCACTGATGTTCCTCACTTTGACAAGCTCGTCAAAACAGAATGTAAGTATTTTGATGATCAAGGGAGACCCAAGACCACTATGGCTTGGGTCCCTAACAAAAACTAATTGATTTATCAGATGTGCAGGGCAACCAACAGCTCAAGGGGAAGAGCATTTAGCATGTTGATAGTGGTTGCTCCAGGCACATGACAGGTAACATGGCCTGCCTCAAGAATTTCAAATGAATTGATGGAGGACATGTTACTTTTGAAAATAATCCTGCAGAAGGTAAGAGAAGTGGTAAAAGTGATGTGTAAGATGACATTTGAGGATTTGACAAGTGATGCACAGTGCAGAGTTACTACTGCCTGTGTTCTAGTAGTTAATACTGCTTGTGCAGTTAATACTGCTCAGAAGTTAATACTGCTCTGCAGTTAACACTGCTCAGTAGTTAATACTGCTAGTGCAGTTAATACTGCTAGATAGTTAATACTGCTAGGTAGTTAATACTGCTTGGTAGTTAATACTGCTTGGTAGTTAAGACTGCTCAGTAGTTAATACTGCTAGTGCAGTTAATACTGCTAGTGCAGTTAATACTGCTAGGTAGTTAATACTGCTAGGTAGTTAATACTGCTTGGTAGTTAATACTGCTTGGTAGTTAAGACTGCTCGGTAGTTAATACTGCTAGGTAGTTAATACTGCTTGGTAGTTAATACTGCTGTGTAGTTAATACTGCCTTGCAGTTAATACTGCTCAGTAGTTAATACTGCTTATGTCGTTAATACTGCTTTTGATAATCTAGGGCATATAAATACCCCTGTGTGCCCGCCAAAATTCATAACGACTCTTCGCATTTACTTCTTCTCTCTCGTTCTAACCTAGTCTCCCCAGAATCTTTGTGTTTTCTTTCAAGAATCCTCAGGAATCATGGAGTTTGTGGATGAGCACAATGAAATAGCCATGCTTCAGAAGCCGAAACAAGCTGCGGGATTCCACGATATCGTCGATTTTCTTAAATCCTCGCACATCTCCTATGCCCTAACGGTGAGCCCAACCATCTATATCGAACATCAGACGCAATTTTGGGAGAATGCCACTGTTAGTTTCGAAGAAGGGCAGAAAACCATTCGAACAAGGGTTTGTGATAAACCCTTGAAAGTCACAGAGGAGGTTATTCGCATCTCTCTTCACTTGAATGATGCCTCAGGTATAACCTCTCTATCTTCTGATGACTTATATTCGACTTTACAAAGAATGGGGTATGAAGGTCCCATTGGTGTTTTTAAATTCTACAAGTCAAAATTTTTTAACCAATGGAGATTTCTTGTTCATACCCTGATGCACTGTATTTCCAAGAAAACTACTGGATGGAGTGAGTTCAGCAGTCCCATTGCATATGCCTTGGTCTGCTTATCCACTGCCAGAAAGTACAATTTTTCAGCTATGATCTTTAATGATCTTGTATCAAACTTGGAATCCAAAAAGAGCTTTTACATGTATCCAAGGTTTGTGCAAGAAGTTATTAACAAGGAATTGATGGACTTACCTCAGTTTGATGAGGTATATGTACCAAAATCCCCTAAAGGGAAGGTTTTTTCAAATATGAAAAGACTTCCTAGGGACTCGGAAGGAGTTGACACACCATTGTTCTCCACAATGATGGTTGTGTCCCACACAATTGAAGGTATGGCATCAGGGTCAAGGCCCTCATTAGACACACCCACTGATGACCAATCCCAACCTTCCATCTCAAAAGACATCCCTCAGTCCATTCTTGAACAACCTACTCCCACAATCACCAAAAGGTTTCAAAGAAGAAAGGTGCACAAGGTTCCTTCCCTTGATGTACCTACTCAGAGCCCTAAGCCTTTAAGCCCTCAGTTGGAGCATTCTCCAATTGAGAATATCAACAGGGAAACCACAGGGGTGTCTCCCAACCCCAAGAAGGTGCTCTCTAAGGAGAAGGATGAGCATATGGGTGCTAAGGCTGCCACTACTTCTGCTAGCACAGAGAAGGACAGTGGTAACATAAATAAGACCTTCCCCATGGCAACTCTAAATGAGAAATCATTAGGAGGACCCAGGTGCCAAGAAACCAAGGGGGCAGTTAGTGCTTCTGCTAGGCAGAAGGCTTCTGCTAAAACTTCCAAGGATCCTTTAAAGAAGGTAAACACTTCTAAACAAGGTGAGGATAGATATAACTATGAGGAATTGATGGAAACCATAGGGAATATCAACTTGGATGTTATGGCACAAAAGAAAGAGATTGAGCAACTTAAGACTGTGGTCACCTACCAACAGTCTCAAATTGAGAAGCTCAAGAAGATGGTCACCAAGTTGTTGCACAGAAGGAAAAAGGCAAGATTTGTGCTGAGAAAAAGAATTCCAGCTGATGATGCTCCCAAAAAGGGGGAGTCAGAGTCAGAAGCAGAACTGAAAATGAAGGGTCCACAAATTGAGGGGGAGACTGTTCACATGGAGACTGAGATGGAAATGGATTATGCACAGCTTAAGGGGGAGTCCAGTGCACAGAATAAGGGGGAGACAGAAAAGGGGGAAGAGTGTGTTAAAGCAGCAGAAACCACAGCAGCAGAAACTGTTAATGCTGCTGAGTTTGAACAAGCAGCAGAAACAGTTAATGCTGCTGAAGGCCAAACAGAAAAAGCAGCAGAAACTGAGCAGGAAGCAGTAACTACAACTCAAGCTGAAATAGATGAAGAAATATACTGGATTGTGAAGAACAGTGTTGAAGCAGCATCATTACATGTTCTAAGAGAAGCAGTAACAGCCATAGCAGCAGAAATGGTTATTGCTGCTGAAAAACTTAAAGCAGCTGAACCAACTCCTGAAGCTGTTAAAACTCTTAAAAGAACCAAGATGATGTCAAAGAAAAGACCAAGAACCCAGCCCATAACTTCAAAGAAGAAAAATGAAAAGAAGCCAAGGGTGGAGTCATCTGCAGAAGAGGCCCAGGAGGAAACAGTGAAAGAAAAATCTGATCCAAAAGTTGCTGAAGAAGAAGTGGCAACTCCATCAGGGCAATCAAGCAATGTGCAATCACAAACTGATGCCCAATGTGATTTGTACATTACTAGTGTTGACTCTAACCCAATTCCACTTCAGGCTGAACCAATATCATCTAAGGCTCCTGAAATCATCTTTTGGGACACTTTGAAAGATGGTAGAAAGGAGTTCATTAGGATAAAAAGAGCAGATGGAAAATTTGAAGTCTTTTCAACTTGGGGAAAAATTGTCAGAACTTGCTCAAGATCAGACTTAGAAGAGATGTTCAAAGTTGGGATGAGGATATATGAAAACATGCTGACTGAGCAAGGGATGTCAATCTCTAAAATGGTACTTGAATTCTTGTGCCAAATGTTCAAACCTGAAGCAGTTCAGCATAGGATAAACACACAGTTTCAAGCCATTACCAACTGGATGCTCTATGAAAACTGTGGAGTATATGTCATCTCCCTTGACTCTGCAACTCAAGAATACTATCTAGTGGATGAAATATACAATCACAGCATGAAGAGGCTGCAAGGAATGTTACATGCTAAGCTGACCTGCAACAAGGATTCAGCAATGGGTAGATTCTTGGTAAAAAGGATTCTCAATCAGAGTCTAGGTTTAAGTCCTAATCTGTGCGTATATGATGACTAAGTTTTGGAAGCATCATCTGAAGAACTTGACTTCTTTTCCTAAAAGTCAAGTTAGGGGGAGATTGTTGGGAACTGAAGATATGCCAAGTATGGTTAGTACTGCCAAGACAATGTTACTACTGCCAGTTCTTCGTTACTACTACTGGGCAAGATTACTACTGCTAGAAGAAGTTACTACTGCTAGAAGAAGTTACTACTGCTAGAAGAAGTTACTACTGCTAGAAGAAATTACTACTGCTAGAAGAAGTTACTACTGCTAGACATGATTAGTACTGCTGAGTTGAGTTACTACTGCTTGAAGACTGTGAAGGTTAATACTGCTGAAGGTCGTTAATGCTGCTGAGCCAAATCATTGTTAATACTGCTGAAGGTCGTTAATGCTGCTGAGCCAAATCATTGTTAATACTGCTGACTTGATAAGTTTGGGATGCGATACTTTTGGAGACAAAGAAGGAATTGATCAAGATATGTTTAACGAAGATTCAGAAGATCAATTTACTTTTGATAGTTATCTTGTAATTACTTTTGTATAAATAGTATTGATAGATAGCTATTAAAAAACACGAGAATACGTGAGAGATATACGATAGAAGATAGATAGTATACAGAATTCGATATTCATTCAAGAGTGAATTAACCTCAAGGTGTAAGAACCCTATTTCTAGAGAAGTAGAAATCGTCTTGTTGAGCATGTTCAACAAGATTGAGGTTTGGTGTAAAGCTTGTGAGTAATCCAGTTTGATATATACAGTGTGTTGAATTCTATTGATCGTTCTTTAATTATTTTAGAGTTCTATTCCGCAAGATTCTCTAAATTCTGTTTCTAAGAAGTTTAATTCTTGTTAAGAATCGATCCTGACAAAAGCCACATAGATCTGAAGTCGCGGCCAAAGTCGTCCGCGTTGTTTTTTTCGCCTGTTAATGTATAATTTGTGGATACTCGTGTTCTTTTAAATATGTATTATTCTCGTTTGGACCAACTCATATATATATATATATAGAGAGAGAGAGAGAGAGAGACTCCGTAAAATGCAAACTTTGCATTTGTTGCACACCTTACAAACCACAGTGTGCATATGTGAAGAATATGCATATGCATACGTGCAAGAATATACATATAATGGACATACAATATTCATATGAGATAATGCATATATGCATCTCAGATTATGTATATATGCACAATGGTTTGTAAATGGTACAACAAATACGCGAGTAACTCACTCACCTGTATACCCATGTGCACCGCAAAACCCAAGGAAAGTCCCAAAGGTATGCCAAATATGTAGTAGCATGCAATGTTGACATAAGCAACCAACGCTTGCCATCCAGCCCCAATTGCCACCCCTGCATTCATTTATCTTTTTTAATCTCATTCATCACCCACCAATCTCAACAATCATAATCATATATTCATATATATATATATATATATATTTATATATTCATAATGAATGTACATAATTAATACCCGAAAGTGCCGGTTGAATGTTGTTAATCACAATGCAAGCCGCTAGCAGAGGAGTAAGTTTGTTAACCGCATATTGAACTTGTGCACTGTCTGCAAATAAGCGTGGATACTGGTGTCGGAAGATGATAAGAAGAATGGCAAGCAAAAGACCGATCAAGAACGACGAAACCACAACCACCACGATCGAGAATTTCACAGTTCTAGGGTGTGCAGCACCTAGTTCGTTTGACACCCGCACACTGCATGCATCCAAAAAATTCCGTGGTTTGATTTTAGGCAAATAAAAACCTTTAATTATATGATAACATGTAAATGTTACTTGGCGAAAGATCGTGTGAGAAGTTGAGGTTAACGTGAGAAGCGTGAGAAGTGGATCTGAACCGTTGATCACGTTTAATCAAATGCCCTCCCATGTATTGCGGCTTAGAAGGAAATTGATCCGGTGCATCTCGGTGCATCTTATCCTAACGTGCATCCATTCCTCATCCAACGGTTGATAACCACTTCTCACGCTAACATCAAACTTCTCACCGGAACCCAACCCAATGTTACTTGGGATTAATTTCATTACACTTTTACCTGATAGCTGCATTGAATCCAATAGCCACCATCACTACCCATCCCACGATGTTTGTGCTGCAAAATTTATAATTAATTTAACTATAGATGATGCTTCACACAACTGTAAATAATTTAACTAGCTTTTGTATCATCCATGTTTTATAATTTTATACATTTATTATTATTAGTCTACTGGTTCCAATCTTTTTGAAGGAACTGTTACACCTAAAGCTTTTGATTACACTGCAAAATGAGACATATAAGATGCATATATACAGTATAAATTACAAAGGCGATAACAGAAATAAAAGAGGCACTCAGGTGGGCTACAGTTTTACATTATTGATGAAAGGCCCAAAACAATGTAAAAAACCCACTCATTTCTTTTCGAATGAATGGATAAGATTCGCCACATGCCCACATACAGTTCTTGATCACAACATATATAAATAGGATGCAGAAACTGAAATTAGATAAAAGGACAAAAATGGATACTTTAATCATCAAAATGAATTAACTTGGAGGAAAATTGCATAAACAGTTTGGAATTTAATATCAACATCCATAAAATTGTTTTCAATCAAAAAAGCCGAAGAACGTGAAACACAGTTTCTATTTGTAAAATATCCTTTTGATTTGTTAATGTGTTGGTAATGCATTTTCTATCCATGTATTGAAGTTTAAACGCGAAAATGATGCAGAAAGTGGAACTTACAAGCTCTATCGAGGACTTGAAAGCAAAATGAAGAAAAAAAATAACAGTTTGGGGAGTTACAATTACTGAAACAACTCAATGTGGTGATTTCTATTGAATAATGAACATGTATTTATATAGATTACAAGCCTTGATGATCAAGATAAAATCCTAACCAACTAGGAGAGGATTATGGGGATATCTACAATATTAAAATAGATATACATTCCATACAAAGAGATATATTCTATATTCTATCATACCCCCGCAGTTGAAGCGGGAGGAGGAAGCACGCTGGGACTGGATCGAAAGTCTTCAAAAAGAATGCGCGGTAGGCCTTTGGTGAATATATCAGCTATTTGGTGGCGAGAAGGAACATGCAAGACACATACTTCGCCTCGAGCGACTTTTTCCCGGACAAAATGAATGTCCATTTCAATATGCTTTGTTCGTTGGTGTTGCAACTTGCACGGGATTATCGGATAGATAAATAGCACTTACATTGTCGCAGTAAACAATTGTGACTTTGGCAATGGGACAATGCAACTCGAGAAGTAGATTTTGAAGCCAACAAGACTCGGAGACGACGTTGGCAACGCCCCGGTATTCTGCTTCGGCGCTGGATCGGGAGAGGGTGGGTTGTCTTTTGGAGGACCAAGATAGAAGATTGTCGCTAAGGAAAACACAATACCCACTTGTGGAGCGACGTATGTCCGGACAACCACCCCAATCCGCATCAGTGTAGGAAATAAGGCTCGTGAGTGATGCCCGGTAAAGATGTAAACCAAAATCAATGGTACCCTGGAGGTAGCGAAGTATACGTCTGAGGGCATATATGTGTGATTCGTTTGGATCGTGCATATGGAAACACACTTGTTGAACCGCGTAAGTGATGTCAAGTCGAGCAAATGTAAGGTACTGTAACGCCCCAGCAAGGCTACGGTAATGGGTAGGGTCAGGATAAGGAGAACCCGAGTCTGAGCCAAACTTGGGCTGAGTGTCGACAGGGGTAGAGACCGATTTACACGAAGCCATACCCGCTTTTTCAATAATCTCCATGGCATACTTTCGCTGAGAAAGAAACAATCCATCAGTGTGTCGGGTAACCGCGATGCCCAGAAAATAGTTGAGAGGGCCAAGATCTTTCATGGCGAACTCGTCAGCAAGAAGTGACATGATATCAGAGGAGGTTGTGAGAATGATATTGTCAACATATAAGAGGAGATATGCCATATCATTGCCTTTTTGATAAACAAAGAGGGAGTGGTCAGAAAGGCTGTGAACAAAACCTATTGTGGATATGAAAGTCGTAAATCTCTCATACCAGGCACGGGGAGCCTGTTTCAACCCGTATAGAGATTTTTTGAGTAGACAAACGTAGTCCGGATGTGCCATATCACGAAAACCCAACGACTGGTGCATGTAAACTGTTTCATTTAGCTGACCATGCAGAAAAGCATTTTTAACATCCAACTGATGTATAGGCCATGATTTCGAGATTGCAATAGTGAGTACAGTCCGTATCGTTGCAGGTTTCACCACCGGACTAAATGTCTCGCTGCAGTCAATACCAATCTGTTGAGACCTGCCATCACCAACAAGGCGAGCCTTATATCGCTCAAAAGAACCATCAGAATTATTTTTATGACGAAAAATCCACATTGAACGAATTATGTTGGTATTAGATGGTTTAGGTACTAATTCCCATGTCTTATTTTTAATAAGGGCATCAAATTCCTCAGTCATTGCAGCCTTCCAATTAGGGTCGAACAATGCATCTTTGGGGTTACGTGGTAATAGGGAAGGATGGATGGAGGTCATGAGATTAAACGGTTGTTTAGGTTTGGAAATTCCATGCATGCTACGGGTAGTCATGGTGCGAGATGGAGTGGGGTGAGAGACTATGGACGGAACGGCCATGGGTAGGGGTAGGGGTTGGACCGTGGGTGGTGGTTGGGCCGTGGGTGTCGATTGGGCCGTGGGTGGTGGTTGGGCCGTGGGTGTCGATTAGGCCGTGGGTGGTGGTTGGGCCATGGGTGTCGGTTGGGCGTGGGTGATGGCGATGATGCAGCCGTAGGGTAAGGTGATGGCGGAGTTTGTGGTGGCGAAGTGGTAGTAGGTGTGGTGTGGGTATCATGGAAGATAGGTTGAGAGTAAATAGGATGTAGGGTGTCTTGAAGAAAGGAGTAGGAGTCGGGTTGTGGAGAATGAATGGAGGAGAAAGGAAACTTTGATTCATCGAAAATGAGGTGACGAGAGGTGATGATAGCTTCGGTAGAGAGGTCATAGCATTTGTACCCCCGATGATTAGAGGGGTAGCCAAGAAAAACACAAGGGGTGGAGCGTTTTTGGAGTTTGTTGATGGTGGTAGATGGAAATAGTGGGTAGCATAAGCAACCGAATACCCGTAGATAGGGAAAGGAGGGATGCCGGTTATAGAGGAGTTGTGTGGGTGACATGTTTGAGAGAATTTTTGTGGGAAGAATATTGAGAAGGTATGTGGTCATTTGAAGTGCATGATGCCAAAAATTGGGTGGCATTGAAGAGTGATCGAGAAGAGTTTGAACGATGTTATTTATGGCGCGTATTTTTCGTTCAGCTTTACCATTTTGGGACAATGTGTGTGGGCAAGAGAAGCGAAAAACCATACCATTATTGTGACAAAAATTTCTGAAATTATCGTTGTCATATTCTTTTTCATTGTCACATTGGATTTGTTTGATGGGTTTGTTAAAATGAGTATGAATGAACTTATAGAGGGATAAGAAGATAGAGAAAACTTGAGATTTCTTTGCCAATAGGAAACGTCCACAAAAAATTTGAATAATCATCCAGAAATAAGACATAATATTTATGACCGGTCGAACTTAAGATTGGTGATGTCCATAAATCACTGTGTAAAATGTCAAATGGCATAGTAGTAGAAGATAAAGATGCATAAAAGGGTAATTTTATTTGTTTCCCAAATACACATGATTGACAAACAAAAGATAACCTAGATTTTTGACAAGAAATAAAGCTATTATTATTGAGAGTTCCTAAAACCGAAGCTCCAGGATGTCCTAGACGAGAATGCCATAAATCTCGAGAGAAAGCAGTAAAGGTAGAAAGAAGCTTGAGTGGATAGAGGTCTCCGGAGCTATCACATCGCATTAGTCGATTCCCCGTTCGAAAGTCCTTTACAGAAAAGCCAAAAGGATCAAATTCAATGGAAGTATTATTATCGATGTTAAAACGACGAACATGGATAAGGTTTTTAACGAGTTTTGGAGCATGGAGGACATTTTTTAGGTTAAAAGGAGGGTGAGGTGGGGGAAGATGTGTGTGTCCGTACCCGTGTATTAGAATGGTGTGGCCACTACCAACAACGATATGATTTGGAATGCTCAAAATAAAATAAAAGGGGAGAGTACCTTGAGACGATGTCATGTGCGATGTAGCCCCCGTGTCCATGTACCACTGTTCATCGAGAGGGTTGAGCGACGTAGTGTGGAGGGCTTGCTCAATGTCAGTAGGGGCATATTCCGTTGAAGGAGCCACGGATGTCGCATAGGCAGCCTGTTGTTGAGATGGTCGGCTACCAAGAATTCCAGGAGACGCAGTTGGTGGCCTTACCCAAGACGCGGTGGGATAAGGGCATGGAGGATAAGCCCATGGTTGTGGTGTCCACGTCCATGGCGGATAGTTGCTCCAAGGTTGTGGTGACTTGGCGCGGTAGCTTGGACCGCTAGGAGACCGTGGATTGTGGCGCCCACGTCCACGGCCCCTTGCGGAGTGACCACGAGAGTTTTGTCCACGAGGGTTGTGGCCACGGCGTTCGCCATTGGAGGGACGAGAATACCGCTGATAGGTGGTGGAGTGGTATTGCATGGTGGTAGACGAAAGAAGTGCCGTACCGGCGGCGGCAGCAGCGGCTCCGGCCTGTTTTTCCTTGTGGGTTTCTTCAAGGATCAGTTTGGAGCGGGCCTCGTAGAAGGGAGGAAGTGGGTCACTTTGCTGAATGATGGTGGCCACGCCATCATAATTTTCGTTGAGACCGGCAATAAGTTGCAATACCAATCGTTAATTGGTAACTAGAGCGTCGACATTTGAGAGTTGATCGGCCAACATCTTTAGTTCCTGGCAGTAGGATGAGATGTTGGCGAAGTTGTCAAGACGAAGTGTGGTAAACTGGTTTTCCAGATACACGGTTGGCTCTGGAATGCTTGTTGTCTTGAAATATGCTTTTCAAGCGTTCCCATGCTTGATAAGCCGAGGAATCAGGTTCGAGAATAGTATGGAGGAGATAATTGGAAATGGTTTCGTAGATCCATTGGAGAACGATAGCATCGAGTCGAGACCAAAGTGCCGCCGAGATTTGGTCTTTCGGTTCCGTCTTGTCTTTGTCCGCCGCAGAAGTAGAGGATGGTGGAGTGGGTTTTTCAAGATGATCAATCACCTGATAGACACGCCAGTGAATTTTGAATAACTCTGCCCACGAGGAGTACTGCCCTTTCTCCATTTCGAGAGTGATCGGTACGAGATTCTTGATGTTGTTGACGGCGAGGGCTGGGTGGAATTTTTGTTCAAGCCATTTCAGCGGTGAGAAAGAAAGAGAAGAGGGATTACGGTTCTAAGTTTTTTTTAGCAGAGAGATAGAGATGGCTCTGATACCATGAAACAACTCAATGTGTTGATTTCTATTGAATAATGAACATGTATTTATACAGATTACAAGCTTTGATGTTCAAGATAAAATCCTAACCAACTAGGAGAGGATTATGGGGATATCTACAATATTAAAATAGATATACATTCCATGCAAAGAGATATATTCTATATTCTATCAATTACGAATTGATTAATTTTTTTTTTTGGAGAAAGGCATGTTGATATATATCTTTCAACTTCTTCTTCCGTAACTCTTTAGCCTAACAATTGTCTCCATGTTTAAAGATAAAGGTTAAAAGAAAAAAAAGAAAAAAACTAAAAGTAACGAGTAATGACACTGGGAGAAAAACCTTAACATGTAAGTGCTTAATAGACCCCTGGGACCGTGATTCCGTGAAGCAGAGTAAGGGGTTGTTTGGCGGTTGCTGAATATTTTGGTGCAGAATGATTAAGAGGCTGTTATGATATAGTGCAAAATGAAATATGGTTGTTTGATAATTGTTTAGAATGAAATCAAGGTGCTGAATGGTTAAGGGAGGCCCAGGATGCTAAATGATTCAAAGGGTTTTAGAACCATTAAGAGACATACATTTTTTTTGCCAAACAAGATTTACCTTTTAACGATTCAGAGGTGACATCTTAATGAAACTATTAAGAGGTAAACAAACAGCCCCTATACAACGCAAGTTCCCATGACCAGCAAGAAAGGAAAAGAAAAGACTACAATCGTCATAACCTTACGGTTTCTATTGTAATTTTATGCTACTATTAATACCAAGATTCTAATCTTATGCCATTATTTTATTTTGGAGAACCTATTCTTTACCTATGGTTGCTTGAGCAATCCATTTAAATAATATCAACCTATCAATTTACGAAATAAATTTGTGCCGAGTAAAAGGAATAGTTTTCTACATAAATATTAAGAAAATAACCACATAATCCACAGACACAATCCAATAGGAAAGTAACACTACAATTTTAATACTAATTTTATTAATACTTGGAAACCCAAATGATTTTTCTCATGTAAAATTAAAAGAAAATCATTTCAAATGGTCTAGTCCTAATCGTGGTCAGTGCACTGAACATTTAATGATCCACAGTCCACACACCTAATTATTGGCTTGTTACTCTATCCAAATTCCCCCAATTCAAACTGAAATGGAATAAAGCATACATGTTATAGCATCTCCATGAGTTTTCTATAATTTTCGAAAATATATAATCAAAAGTCAAAATCTTTAAATAAAAAATTAAACTTCAATCCAATAAAATCTCTATTTTAGAGATTTCAGTATTAATTATTTTATTAAAATATTATATAATTTTATCATCCCAATGCACTTTTGTAAAAAATATATATATAAAATAATGATAGTCATTCTTATTGGTGGAAAATAATAATTAAAAAAAAAAGTAATTTATCTCACATTCCATCAAGTTTTAGAGAATTGTCGTATAGAACCTCTTGAAGCCAAATAAAGAACAAAACCATCATTTTCTCTATTTTAGAAAATTTGTTGGAGATGCTCTTATGGTACCATATTATTTTGTTGGGTGCATTGAACATCATAGTTTAAAAAAAAATAGGGTCGTGAAATATGTCACCATATTGTTTTGTTGGGTGCAATTTTATACTATTGTTTTAAATAACAATAATAACACAAGTTTTTTTGGTAGAGTTGGTTTACACGGTTTTTTATCCCCTCTAAGTGGTAGTCTAAATCTCATTTGTATCATTTTTTTATTGTTAGTTTTCAATTGGGCAAATTGCATTAAAAGGTAACCTAATTTGTTTTAATTCTTATTTTGGGTAATGTACTTTTAAAAGTTTTATTTTGGAGCTTAAGATGTAAAGTTTTAAACACTTAAGTACCTGAGTGACCGGTTTAACCACTAACCGGTTAACACGTTGACATAGCAAATGACATGGCAACTCAACGTTATTTGTTGACGTGGCAAACTTTTAAAAGTATGTTAACTTTTAATGCAATTTGGCCTTTATCAATTTCAGGTTTACTAGGTTTCTTAAAAAAATTGAATAAAAAACTCGAACACATGATCCCACGTATAATAACCAACATACTAATGACGATTTTGTAAAAAAATGATCTATATATTCGTTTTTTATAGTTAAATGGTGTCAGAGTCAGAACTTGAAAATTTTCTAGGTCTCCCTATACCATTAATCATGCAAAATATTTCATAAAACTCAGACAAGTCCATAGGTAAGTAAAAAATAAACAAGAAAAGGGGAGGATAATACTTACCATATGGAAAGTGCATCCACAGCAGCTTCAGCATTCTTCATATACCCAGCAAAGAGCACTAACGCCATAAAATACCACGTTTCCAAGCTGCAGTTGATGCACAATTTTCGACAAATTATTGCAGTAGAATAATTAAGATCAAATTACATATGAAGCATTAACGACTTGCAAAATAATTGGTAAAGTTGAATTGGATATCGAATCGTTTATGATGAGATTTTATAAGTTTCTTATTTCCAAAAACCACATCCAAAATTTGAAGTGAACCTGAGAAATTTTTTAATGGTAATTCGTTTTTGCAGGTATAATAACGCCAAGCAATCTCAGTCGAATCACGTGATGATGAACAAATTGGGGATCCATCCACTTGATTACTCATTTCCATTAGATTTCTTCTTTCATATCAATTCAAGTTGTGATGATTTGAAAATATATGTACACGAGATCGATTAAAAGAAAAATGAACATATGAAATCAGACAACGTATGGAATAGAATTTACTAGGGATAAAAAAATATCTTACCAAAGCATAACAGCTGATGCGAGAGATAACCTAACAAATCCCCACAGATTATGGAAGGCAGCCCAACTAAACCCGGACCACGCTCGACCACATGCCCCACCGAGAATATAGATCAGCTGAGCTACTACGATTAACCACCAAGACAAGTTCAGCACCAGAGCTCCTCCGGCAAGCCCCCACCCCAATTTCAACATAAGCAGCCAACTAAACAGAGTATGCAGACCTAACACCACCGCCGATATACACGCCATTACCATCATTTTGCTCTGTGCCTGCAGAAACTTAGAGATCGGGAAGTTGATCGCGTAAGCAAAGAGCTGCGGGATCATCCGTAACGCCAATCCTCCAGCCGCGTTTGATATATCCTCCGTTTGTCCGATCAACTTGAGCAATGGCGTCGCGAAGATGTATATAAACATCAAAAATAGAGCAGTAACCAGCAGTATAACCCACGATCTCTGCATGTATATCCCTAGCATATCCAGCTGACCTGCTCCATATGCTTGCCCACACAAAGTCTCCAATGCGCTCCCCATTCCAAGCTACTCAAATCACACGGAAACAGATCGTTTTTAGTCCATCTCACAATTAAAATTAACCCTCGCCTACTCTTCCATAACATCATCCATGCGTATATGTTCGATTTAAGTGTATAAATTCCTTTCACTAGTTTTTTAGTAACTTCCGGAAACGTAGGTAAGCAGAAATGAAAATTAATCGATAACTAACCATGGTACCGAAGGAGAAACCGGCGATGACGGAGTTCTCAACGGAAACAGCAGCGAGGTCTAGAGTTCCGACATGGCCAGCGAACGTTTGAGTGATGGCGCCGAGTGAGTACTGGCAGACAGATGTGAAGATGGCTGGACCAGAGAGATACCAGAGTTTTCTAGACTCGATTCCGAATTGGAGGAAGAAGTCCTTGATACCGGTGATCGGAGGGATGTCATCGGCGTCTGCAACGAAGGAGGAAGAGATGGAAGCGTTTGACGGGGGGTGGAGGGAAGTAATGGCGGTTTTAGCGTCGTGATCGGTGGCGAGAAGCGGCTCTGTGGCTCTGTAATCCATCGTCGTCGTCATGTAGTAAGACAGGACAGGGACAAATCGATTTTGGTGCGAAGGGAATGAGGAGGTGAGTACGTTGTGTCAAATCATCAAATATTATCTTTCAAAATGTTGCAAAAAGGTCCAAAGGTTGTGAAAAGGGTCCACGTATTATATAGACATGGAAATAGTTTTTCTGTTTTATATTTTTAATGTTATATTCTCTTCGTCCTAAAATAAATGTCTACATTGAAAAAGGCACACAGTTTTAGGAGTACGTAATTATTACAATTTTTAGTTAATCAAAGTACAATTTTACCCTTAATTATAGAAAAAGAAATTTTTCTTCGTCACACAACTAAGGGTAAAATGAAAAAGTAGATATTTTACTTTTGAAAGTGAACATTTATTTTGGGACAAACAAAAATAGTAATGTAGACACTTATTTTGGGACGGAGGGAGTAAAACTTTTATCAGTTTTTTATGTCTGATTCGGCATTAGTTAGGTTATTCAGACGGTTTTTTAAGAGTCGGTTAGAACATCTCCAACAACATTGCTAATATAGGAAGAAAAAAAAACTTTTTGTTCTCTATACTTTTCCAATAGTTTTGCTATCTAGTTTTTTATAATAGATAAAACTTGAAAGTTTGATGATATAAGAGATAAATAATTATTTTATTCAATATCATCGATGAAATTGAACTTTTATCATTTTATATTAAAAATTTTCAAAAAATGTATTAAAAAGATAAACTCTATTATATAGAAAATCTCTTTTAAAAAAATTATAGAAAAAATGTTTGACATGCTCTTAGAACATCTCTAAAAACTTCCTTTTAGCTTTTTGTTTACCACTTCATCCTAAATTCATCAAATTAAAAATTCTCCAAAAAATCTGTGATAATAGTTCTTATAATAACCTATTTTTGTAGGTCTTATTGGTTTTCTAAACATTAATGTTATTATATACATGTAATATATATTAATAATTATAAAATAAAATAAAACTAGAAAAACTACATTTCGCACAAACTTTATGGTTAAAACCAAGATTCTTATTTAAAAACGTAAAGAAGGTGAAGTTGTTATAAAAATTCTCTATAATTGTAATTATTACAAACAACTTCATTTTATTTCTTCTAACAACCTTGCAATGAACATCTCCGATAGCTGTTATATTTTTTCTAAAATAAAGTATTATTAGTTAAAATCAACGACTAAACCATAAGGATTGTGGCGTACTGGTTAAGGCCTAGGGGGATGTGACAGATTATCTTATCTACCTAGGGTTCAAATCCAGACGTACACAACTTGTAGCAACTGAGCTTTAATCAGGGTTGATGTCTTACAATCATAATTTACCATATGATTAATCTAGGCATAGTCTATGACACCCTTTTCCAAAAAAAAGACTCCAACCACTATTATATATTAAAGATTGTAGCATTGATTATATTGTTAAAAAAATCAATGCATCATTAAAATATTATTTAGAATAAACTTCACTTTTGGTCCCGGTGGTTTATTGTTTATAACACATTTGGTCCCTACAATTTAAAAAATACACTTTAGCCACTACAATTAGCCATTTGGTCCGGATTTGGTCCCTCTGACCAATGTCCGTCCATTGAGTGCCGTTAGGGGCAACCACGTGACTTCCACACGAGGGCAAAAAAGTCATTTTATCTTTAAACCCCTTTACCCCTTTATTTAATAAGGTTCTTTTCCACTCTAGTTTTTTTCCCACCAAATCCAAACCGACCTTTGCTCTCTCTCAATCAATACCTATGCTCTCTTCTCAATCAATAATGGTGATCTGCGTGTGTGGCTACCCTGCTAACTTGCGAACCTCGTGGACAAACAACAACCCTAGACGCAGGTTCTATTGTTGTTCAAACCCAGTAAGTGGTGTGCTCTCAAACCTTTTCAAAAACCCTAAATTCTTCCTAAAAAATTCTGCTTTTTTTGTTTGACAGGCTACAAATTGTGGGTTTGTAAGATGGCTTGACAGACCAATGTGTCCACGTGCCATGCAAGTGATTCCTGGGTTGATAAGGAGCAAAAACATTGTTGATCAACAGTTGATTGAGAAGACAATTGAAGCAAGAAATTGGAAACTTTTGTTGATTATCAGTTGGGTTTTGTTGATTCGACCTGACTTACCACTATTACAATTTATATTGTGATTTGGGACGGTTAGAAACTACTTATTATTTGACGGTCAAAAATTTGACGGGCGTCGAGACCGTCAAATAATAAGTAGTTTCTAACCGTCCCAAATCACAATATAAATTGTAATAGTGGTAAGTCAGGTCGAATCCACAGGGATTGGTCGTGACAATTATTTTACTTCTACACGTTACGTAAAAAGGGTGGTGGTGGTTGGATTTGATTAACTAAACTAAACATGCGATTAAAAGTTAATTATAAGCAATGAAATAGAAACCCAACATTAGTTTAACTTCGATTAAGATGATGACACTTATCATTGATTCCAAAGACGTAAACATAAAGAACGAACCTAAGTTGATTATAGTCGTTAACAAGCTCTAACGACCTATATTTTTCCTTAATTCACACCGGTTAAAATAAGCTCTTTAACCGGATCTTAATCAGAAATAGAAATTAAATAAGCTCTTAAGTTCTTAGATGTGATTAGCTTTATCGGACTAGAAAAACACCAACTCAAAGCTATAAGCTCGTAAGCTCGGCTTATAATTACTTTGATTGCGAGATTTCAAGATTTCGATTCGAAAACCTTATTGAAACCGAATGAAATCTATTGTTACTTTATCAAAAATCCAAGACTATTACGTATCAAGGTTTTGACTAACAATATTCCATGAGAGATTCAACTAATTGATCAGACTAATTGAAAACCCAAACGAAATTAACAATTAAAATAGAAATCAAGCAAATAGATTTGTTCCAAATGATTACAATGGAATCTCAAAGTGCAACCATCAAAATCTAATTAAACTAGTGTTGGAATGAAAACTAGGATTACAACTAAAAAGACGAAATTACCAAAAGATTTGACAAGAAATTGATGAGAAGTTGTTCCCCAATCGATCTCCTTGCTCTTGCCCTCTTCAAAATCGATTTCTGAATGATTCCCCCCAAATCGACGGTTTTCAGCCAACCCTTCACGAGAGAAACCGCCAAAAGAGAAGCACGGTCTGATTTTCTGAGGCGCGCAGTTTGGAACGCGGGATGAGGTCGCGCAAGAGACCGCGCATGTCTCTGTTTGCTCGATCGATTTGTTGCCGCTGTTGTGTGTTCTCGACTTCTTCCCAACCTGCTACTCACGACTTGGGCTACTGCTGACGGTTGGGTGGACTTTTGGGCCAGACTTTTCTTGCTCTCTTTTCTGTCTTTTAATTTCTCGTGGGCTGCCAAAGTGTCAAACAAACATAAGAACCAAAACATTAATTTCTTTTTTTTATTTATTTATTTGTTTCTTTTTTTTTATGTTGTAGCTCGAAGCCACCAAAACCAAACTTAAGTCTCTTTTTTTTTTACTTTTTCTTTAATTAAATCACACACACACACACACACAACTAAATTAATAAATATATCTTTTTTTTCTTTTTCTTTTCATTTATTTACAAACAATAAAATACTAAAACATGATTTAACAGGGGTACTTTAGATATCTAATTGAGACTAATTGTAGGGAAGTTTGACGTAAAAATATATATAAAATGACACTTATCACGTGGTTGCCCCTAACGGCACTCAATGGACGGACGTTGGTCAGAGGGACCAAATCTGGACCAAATGGCTAATTGCAGTGGCTAAAGTGTATTTTTTAAATTGTAGTGACCAAATGTGTTATAAACAATAAACCACATGGACCAAAAGTGAAGTTTACTCTATTATTTATCTCTGCTAAACATTTATTTTTAATGTCTTTTATTGGTGGAAAGATTAATAAAATTTTGAAAGAATTTTTTATATTTCTTAAAAAGTGGATTTTAGTGATTTCTCCAAATTTGGAGTTTTTTTTATTTTCCCTCAAAAAAATTTATATTTCACATACAAGATAACATAGCTACAGAAAATAAATGCTAACGACAACGTTTTTTTAATCGATTTTTTGTGTCTTATTGTCCTCCAAACACTCAACAACGACGTTTTTTAATTTTTTTCTCATCAATCCTTATGAAATTGATAATCAACTCTCTCAAGCGATTAACGTTAATCGATCATTTCTTTCAATTGATCCTTACCGAATCGATCCTCACCTTTCTTAATGGATCATTTCGTTTAAATTAATGTTAATTTTATTAAATGTAATTTTCGTAATGATGATGAATAAATATATAATTTTGTATACATTTATAAATAATTTTTGTATACATTTATATATTAATTCAACACTATATAATATTTTGTTTGGGTAAAATAGACAAATTAAAAAAATTCCGAAATTTGTCAGTTTACAAAAACAAATTGTCTTATTAATTCAATTTTCAGACTTCAACATCGCCTATTATCAATCACTAGCAGCGTACCCGCGCAATGCGGCGGGATGTAATATTTAAATAAATATAAGAAATAATATAACAATGCAAATGTGTTTTTGCCATATAAACCAAATTGATTCGTGGATTGGATCGAGTGGTATTACCAATGTACTCAGTCGATGATATACAAATTTTACCAATGGTGGTATAGATATACATGATATAGAGATTTATCGTCATAAATAACACTTTAAAAAACGTTGTGGCTTATCTTGAAGCCTACGGCTTGAGGCTCACATCATTTATAACTTTAGTAATCAATTGTTTATTACATGGTATTCAAACACATTTAAAATATGTATTGAAATCTATGGAATTATATATGACTAATGTCAATTTTTTGTTTTTAACACTTCTACTTAAATATTTTCTAATTGAAAATCAGAAATGTTTTTTAAGGAAATTATGTTTCAAAATTAATGCAAATGAAAATTAATGTTATTTAATTGAAATCAAGAATGTTTTTTAAGAAAATTACGTTTCAAAATTAATGCAAAAAAAATTAATGTTTTTTAAGACTATAAGACTTTATGCATAAATATGTTGTATTCTATGCTTAAAACTTTGTTTTTAAGATTTTTAGACTTTAAGACTTTAAGTCTAATTGCTTTATAAGATAGTATAGATTAAAAAAATTAGTATAAATAATGATAACATATATTTAAAAAATTTAGTAAATTTAAAATAATTAATTGACTAACCAACTGTTGTATCTTCTAGAATAATCTTTGATGTCACGTTTTGATATTTGACAAATGAAAAACCAAATAGAGAACCATTAAAATCCAAGCAGCTGGTAACCGAAATTTACTTAAAAAACATATTAGAATGTAAGTCCCTACAAATCTGTAAGGCTATTTACACTTTGACAAAATCTTTTGGTGTCATGTGATCAATTAGTTTATGAAATACACTAATAATATTAACAATTTTGTGGGTTTTGGTATGAGGCCAAAAATGAGATTCAATTAAAATCATTACGGTATTTTTTGGGCTTTTGGCAAGAGGCCAAAAGATGTGTGTTTTAACTTTTAGAATGTAATTATGGTTTATGATAAACAATTAGAATTTCGATATGGCTATTTATCCTTTTTTAAGAACTTTTAGCAATTAAGTTAAATATTAAGTGTTATAGAAATTTAAAGCGGTTTTTGGCATGATGTCAAATATACCAGGCATAAAAGGAGGGAACTCCAAAATAAAAAAAAAACTTTAAAAACTATAAATAAATTAATAATTACTTAAAAACATGTTATAAGTTGAGAATGAAAATATCGAACAAGGTAAGTACTTTTTTATTCAAATAATTATTATATTATTTAGAAATTGAATATTTTATTCAAGGCAAGTATTAATCATTCAAATATTAAAAGATCTTAAGATTGGCTTAAATAAGTAAATAGCATTGACACAAATCAATTTGCCAAAAAAAAACATGTTCAATATGTAAATATTATTATATAAGGAAATCACGTTTTATGAAATATGATTCTTAATTAGATATTTATTAATCAGTAATAATAAAATATTATTTATGAACTTACTAATTAAGTAAAAGCATATTAACATCATGAATGCAAAAATACATGTATCATAAGTTTAAAAAGTCTCATCAAACAAACAACAAAGATGAATGATAAGAATTTTCATAAAAGATTATGTCATAATTATTCAAATATTTTTAATATATATATATATATATATACATGTTTGAAACAATAATCATTCTTGATTAATCAACAATATAATTCTCATTTTAATCTTCATTACCGATAAAGCTTACATATAAACAATCTTAAATAGTTAGTAATGGTAGCAAACTAAAACTACAATGATTTGAATGTATAAACCCAAATTAATGAAATCCAATAAAAAAAACTTAATTTGGTATTGTGTAACAACCCAAAACTAAAAGTAGACAAACATGCCATTCATAGATAAAATAACAACTGTCAAAACCTGGCTACACCAAAATTTAATAATATTCAACGAGGGTTTATGTGGAAAATAACCCTATTACAGCTGAGAATAAGTCTAAAATGCCAAAAATAGGAGTCTTCTATCCCCAAGATGCAAGCTCCAGCTCACACCTTCCCTTTCCCTTTTCCTGAGCCTTCAACTTGATTACCTGAAAGGGTTTTAATTTTGAAAGCGAGGGTTAGACCATAGGGTCTAGTGAGTTCCCTCAAAAGTCACGCCACAAAATAATACAGTTCAAGTAAAAGCTTTCAGTAAAAAGTATTTAAATGAATTCGTTATGAGCACACATTAATGGCCAGCACACTATGACAAGCTAATGGCACACACTATGGTCACACACACCGTGACATCAAGAAGGGCACACACCGCCCATATATGAAACACATTCATATATCCACACATATGGGACACACCCCCATCTCACACATTTGCCATAGCTCGTCCACACATAGATAGATATCTTCCACACAGTTAAGTCACACTTCTCATTCATGAACATTTGATAAACGAACACTTACCATATAATTATGCATAAGGTTCCACACTTTAAAAGGAATTAAGTTAGAAAGACTCACATGTCGTCCCGCTTAGTCCTCACACTAGACGAGTTCTCCCTTCAACTGCACCTATAAGGTACACACTACCACGATAAGCCACTTGGTGAAATTACACACTCAACAGCCTGCACTACTAAGTCACACTACACTTTCCGGACGCTGTATCTGGATAGTTAAAACTACCCGGACAACCAAACAGTCCGGACACACTACCCGGACAACCAAACAGTCCGGACACACTACCCGGACAACCAAACAGTCCAGACACACTACCCGGTCACGACTATCATCCGGACACTACCAATCGTCCGGACACTACCCTGACATGAGGGTTTCCGGACGCGACGGGAAAACCCAAAAAACGCAGGAAATCGCATTTTCTCATGTCCTAATTCCCTCAACACTTCCAGATTAGCAATATGGTTCGATAGCTACACAATATCCCACAATACAACACCCCTTAATCGGATTTAAACAGAAATCACAATAAACCCACAAAATTTATGTTTCTTCTCCAAATATTCACAAAACACACCAACTTAAGAGGGAATATGACTTATATTACCTGGATGATTGATGGTTCTGAAATCCTTCCCCAAATTCCAGCTGAAATCGCTGCTTCTTCTTCCTCTATAGCCAAAATCCCTTCCTTGTTCTTTCTCCCAGCCACACACACAACACACACTAGAAATGCTAAAAATGAGAAAATAGGGTTTCCTTTCCTCATTATATACTTCCTCAAAAGAACACAAAACTTACAAATTCTTCACACTTGGACCACATAACTCTTAAATTTCGAAAATCCAACCCAAACTTCCAAATACCGACTAATTTAGATCTCGGTTATTACAATATCCACCCCTCAAAAGAATTTCGTCCCCGGAATTCCATTTTCAAACAAATGAGGATACTGAGTCCTCATGTCCGATTCTAATTCCCAAGTTGCTTCTTGCCCCTTATGGAATTGCCATTGAACTTTCACTAGAGGCACTTCCTTATTCCTCGTCTTTCGGACCTTGCGATCCGAGATTGACAACAGCTCTTCTTCATAACTTAACTTCTCATCCACATGAATGTCCTCCAATGGCATTGCCATACTCTCTTCGGCCAGACATTTCCTTAGATTCGACACATGAAAGGTCGGGTGTACTTCCCGAAGTTCATTAGGCAAATCTAACTTATACGCCACCTCGCCTACACGCTCGGTGATGGCGAACGGCCCAACATACCTAGGCCTTAGCTTCCCTCTCTTCCCAAAACGCACAACTCCTTTCCACGATGACACCTTAAGCATCACCTTATCTCCCACCATAAACTCGATCGGTTTCCTTCTTTTATTCGCATAAGCCTTCTGTCGATCTTGAGCTACCTTCAACTTATCCCTTATCACGCTAATTTTATCGGCCGTCAACTGCACTAGCTCCGGCCCCGCTAACTGCTTCTCTTCTACCTCATTCCAACACAAAGGTGTTCTGCACTTACACCCGTACAATGCCTCAAACGGGGCTGCCTGAAGACTGGCGTGATAACTATTGTTATATGAAAACTCGATCAGCGGCAGATGGGATTCCCATGAGCCCTTGAAGTCAATTACACAAGCACGCAACATGTCTTCCAAGGTTTGTATAGTCCTCTCGCTTTGCCCATTCGTCTGAGGATGATAGGCAGTGCTCATCAATAGCTGCGTTCCGAGCTCTCGCTGAAGACTTCTCCAGAAAGAGGACGTGAAGCGGCTATCGCGATCCGAGACTATAGACGAAGGCACCCCGTGCCTCGTTACTATTTCATCCACGTACAGCCTTGCTAACGTTTCTAGCGAATCCTTCTCCCGAATTGGTAGAAAGTGAGTCGACTTGGTGAGACGGTCCACGATCACTCAAATGGCGTCATATCCCTTCGGGGTCCTTGGTAACTTCGTGACGAAGTCCATTATGATACAATCCCATTTCCACACGGGTATCTCTAAGGGTTGTATCTCCCCGAACGGTCTTTGATGCTCCGCCTTGACTTTCAAACAAGTCACACACCGCTCGACAAGAGAAGCGATGTCCTTTTTCAATCATGGCCACCAATACATCTGCCTCAGATCTCGATACATTTTGTTGGTTCCCGGATGAACCGAATACCACGATCTATGAGCTTCCTCCAAAATTCGTTCCCGTAGGCCTCCCAGCTTAGGTACCCATACTCGATTTCCCAAACATTTCACACCACTATTGTTGGATACTAAGGATGTCACATAACCAGCAATCCTCTCACTTTTCCACTTCTCTTCCTTTAAAGCTTCCTCTTGAAATTTCTTAACTTCTTCCAACAGGTCAAGAATTACGTTGATTCGAAAGGCTACCACTTTAGTTGGTTCTCTTCTTTCCTTCTGGCTCAACGCGTCGGCCACGACATTTGCCTTTCCTGGATGGTAGAGGATTTCACAATCATAGTCGCTTAACAACTCCACCCAACGACGCTGCCTCATATTTAACTCCTTTTGATCGAACAGATGCTTAAGACTTTTGTGATCAGAATAAATCTGACACTTAACCCCGTAAAGGTAATGCCTCCAAATCTTAAGCGCAAAAACCACAGCTGCTAACTCCATATCGTGCGTGGGGTAATTCTTCTCATGTTCTTTCAATTGACGAGATGCATACGCGATTACCTTCCCATTCTGCATTAGCACGCGGCCTAATCCTAGCTTAGAGGCATCGTTGTAGATTACGAATCCTTCCGACCCATTAGGCAAAGACAAAATCGGAGCACTGCTCAGCTTGTCCTTCAGTCTGCTAAATGCTTCCTCTTGAGCCTTCGCCCACTCGAATTTAGTACTCTTCTTGGTTAAGGCGGTCAATGGCGTAGCTATCCGAGAAAAATCCTGGATAAACTTCCGATAGTAGCCCGCTAAACCAAAAAAACTTCTAACTTCCGATGGCGACCTTGGTTGCTCCCATTCTCTAATAGCCTCCACTTTGGTTGGATCCACCTTGATGCCTTCCCCCGACACTACATGGCCCAAAAATTGGACTTCTCGAAGCCAGAACTCGCACTTGGAAAACTTTGCATATAACTTCTCCCGTCGTAACAAATCTAACACCACGCGAAGATGTTCTTCGTGCTCACTCTGGGATCGAGAGTAGATGAGGATGTCATCTATGAACACTATCACACACTTATCCAACCACGCACTGCACATACGATTCATTAAATCCATGAAGACTGCCGGAGCATTAGTCAAACCAAAGGGCATGACTAAAAACTCATAGTGACCATACCTCGTGCGAAACGCTGTCTTCGGCACATCTTCTTCCTTTACCTTCAACTGGTGATACCCAGACCGTAAATCTATCTTTGAAAAGAAGCTCGCTCCTTGTAACTGGTCAAACAGATCGTTAATTCTTGGAAGAGGGTATCTATTCTTAACGGTTACCTTGTTAAGCTCACGATAGTCTATGCACATCCGCATAGACCCATCTTTCTTTTTGACGAAAAGCACTGGCGCTCCCCAGGGTGAGGAACTAGGGCGTATAAACCCCTTATCCAACAACTCATGTAGTTGCGTCATCAGTTCCTTCATTTCCGCCGATGCTAACCGATACGGCGCACGCGCTATCGGGGTCGCTCCCGGCATCAAATCGATTCTGAATTCAACTTGACGATCCGGGGGTAAACCTGTCAGGTCATCAGGAAACACCTCCGGAAATTCTCTCACCACGGGGACATCTTCTGGTCCCTTCTTCTCTTTCTTAACGTCTAACACATACACCAAAAACCCCTAACACCCTTTCTCTAGACAATGCCTCGCTTTCATTACGGAAATAAGACAAGTCTTACGCTCTCGTCTATCCCAATAGATTACCACCTACGACAAGTCCGACAAGGTCATACGAATCATTTTCTTATTGCACACAATGCTAGCATTATTACTAGCTAACCAATCCATTCCCACGACAATGTCAAACTCTCCCATGCTCACGGGGTACAAACGCAATGGGAAAGAGTGACCCTCAACCTCTATATTACATCCAACATACATCTCTCTAACCCAAACCCGCCTATCGTCAGCAATCTCTACTTCAAACCCACACTCTAACCGTTTAGGCTTAACACACAACCGTCGGGCAAAATCCGGTGATACAAACGAACGGTTTGCACCCGAATCAAACAACACTTTGGCAAGAACAGAATTTACAAGAAAGGTACCTGTCACAACATCAGGGATCTCTACTGCCTCATCATCCGTCATTCGAAAAGCCCTTGCCCTGGTCTGAGCCTATTCCACTTTTCTTTCTCCCCCTTTTCCTCCTTGTTTACCACCGAAACCACCCGAATCCCCTCTTTTTAGTTAAGGGCAATCCGGCCTCAGGTGATCCACAGACCCACATTGATAACATGCTCGGGGGTTCCGACAGTCGCGCGCCATATGCCCCAACTTTCCACACTTAAAACACCCCTCAGGTTCAACACATTCTCCACGGTGGACTCGGTTACATTTTCCGCACAGTTTTTCTCCAAATTCCGACCCTCCTCGAAACTCCGGCTTGAACACTTTAGCCCGTTTCGAGTCACGTGCTGGTACTTCCCACTTTCTCTTTTCTTTACCCTTTTCCACGTCTTGACGGTTCTTTTCCTTTTCAACCATTTCCGTTGCATTGATGGCTGCCTAAAAAGTAGTTGGGTTTCTAGCCGTAACCAGTTCCCGCACACTACTTTTCAATCCGAAAATGTACCTCTCCACTCGGCGCTCTTCATTCGGTACATATAGTTCAGCAAATCTCGCCTTCTCCATAAACTTTGTGGTATATTCCCTCACTGACATCCCACCTTGTTCCAAGCCCAAGAACTCTTCCTCCAATCGTTTCACTGCCGCCAGAGGGCAAAACGATGCTGTAAATTTTGAGACAAAAGTCTCCCACGTCATACTCTTTGCAATCTTTGACCCTTCTCCTGCGGTCTCCGCATCCCACCAGAACACTGCTTCCGACTTTAGCATGGACAGAGCATACATCACCCTGTCGCTATCAGCACACTTACAGGTGTCGAACACTAGTTCCATTTCTCTGATCCATTTCATTGCCAACACAGGATCGCATTCTCCCATGAAAGTGGACGGCTTACAAGAAGCGAATGCCTTGTAGCTATAACCTCCACCCAACACCCGATCATTTACTGCCAAAGGATTGGACTGAGCAGGACTTCCCGAAGCAGAACCATGCGAGCTAGTCGCCCCTTCTTTACTACCACTTGGCTCTTTACTCCCCGATGCCGACTCGTCCTGCTTTGCCAACAATGCTTTCAACGTATCCTGGATTTCACCCAAAGCAGTGGCAAAATTTTCTTGAGTCACAAAAGCTTGGGCACGCCCACGACTTCCGCCCCGACTCGCCCCCCGCCTGGACGCAGAGCTCTCCTGTTGAGACGCCTCTGGTTCTTGCGGAAACCCCGCGCTCCTTGTTCTACGAGTAACACGTGCCCTTACAACAGCTCTATCCACATTCTCAATCACCTGAGTAGCCGCTCGTCGGGGTGCTCCTACTCTTCCCCTTCCTCGGCCTCTACCCCTACCGCGGGTAGCTGTCGGCACAGGTGGTGCTTCCATCTCAATTTCCTCATCAACAGGTTCCGATGCACCCCTCATGGATCTCCTTATCATGTTTACTGACTGACAAAGAAAACACCAACACATTAAATCTACCGTCTCGAATTAACAAGGCAAATAAGCACATACATGTACCTGTAAGTTCGTAATTACACTGGCCAGGTGTAATCGCCAACTTACCTTACATGACAGTTCTCACTACCCTATTAATCATCTACCCAGTCTCACTAAGGTCCTCCTATTTCTCAGCTGTACTACTGACTCCTGTAGTTTAAGTTTAGGCCCGCCCGGTCACCTAAATCTCTTAAACTAAGGCTCTGATACCAACTGTAACAACCCAAAACTAAAAGTAGACAAACATGCCATTCATAGATAAAATAACAACTGCCAAAACCTGGCTACACCAAAATTTAATAATATTCAACGAGGGTTTATGCGGAAAATAACCCTATTACAGCTGAGAATAAGTCTAAAATGCCAAAAATCGGAGTCTTCTATCCCCAAGATGCAAGCTCCAGCTCACACCTTCCCTTTCCCTTTTCCTGAGCCTTCAACTTGATTACCTGAAAGGGTTTTAGTTTTGAAAGCGAGGGTTAGACCATAGGGTCTAGTGAGTTCCCTCAAAAGCCACGCCACAAAATAATACAGTTCAAGTAAAAGCTTTCAGTAAAAAGTATTTAAATGAATTCGTTATGAGCACACATTAATGGCCAGCACACTATGACAAGCTAATGGCACACACTATGGTCACACACACCGTGACATCAAGAAGGGCACACACCGCCCATATATGAAACACATTCATATATCCACACATATGGGACACACCCCCATCTCACACATTTGCCATAACTCGTCCACACATAGATAGATATTTTCCACACAGTTAAGTCACACTTCTCATTCATGAACATTTGATAAACGAACACCTACCATATAATTATGCATAAGGTTCCACACTTTAAAAGGAATTAAGTTAGAAAGACTCACATGTCGTCCCGCTTAGTCCTCACACTAGATGAGCTCTCCCTTCAACTGCACCTATAAGGTACACACTACCACGATAAGCCACTTGGTGAAATTACACACTCAACAGCCTGCACTACTAAGTCACACTACACTTTCCGGACGCTGTATCCGGATAGTTAAAACTACCCGGACAACCAAACAGTCCGGACACACTACCCGGTCACGACTATCATCTAGACACTACCAATCGTCCGGACACTACCCTGACATGAGGGTTTCCGGACGCGACGGGAAAACCCAAAAAAACGCAGGAAATCGCATTTTCTCATGTCCTAATTCCCTCAACACTTCCAGATTAGCTATATGGTTCGATAGCTACACAATATCCCACAATACAACACCCTTAATCGGATTTAAACAGAAATCACAATAAACCCACAAAATTTATGTTTCTTCTCCAAATATTCACAAAACACACCAACTTAAAAGGGAATAGGACTTATATTACCTGGATGATTGATGGTTCCGAAATCCTTCCCCAAATTCCAGCTGAAATCGCTGCTTCTTCTTCCTCTATAGCCAAAATCCCTTCCTTGTTCTTTCTCCCAGCCACACACACAACACACACTAGAAATGCTAAAAAAAATGAGAAAATAGGGTTTCCTTTCCTCATTATATACTTCCTCAGAAGAACACAAAACTTACAAATTCTTCACACTTGGACCACATAACTCTTAAATTTCGAAAATCCAACCCAAACTTCCAAATACCGACTAATTTAGATCTCGGTTATTACATATTGTTTAACTATAATTTATAATTATTATTTTTTTGCATAATCAATAGCCCAATTAATTTTTTTTTAGAACTTTTAGCAATTATGTTAAATATTAAGTGTTATAGAAATTTAAAGCGGTTTTTGGCATGATGTCAAATATACCAGGCATAAAAGGGGGAACTCCAAAATAAAAAAAACTTAAAAAACTATTAATAAATTAATAATTACTTAAAAACATGTTATAAGTTGAGAATGAAAATATCGAACAAGGTAAGTACTTTTTTATTCAAATAATTATTAATTTATTTAGAAATTGAATATTTTATTCAAGGCAAGTATTAATCATTCAAATATTAAAAGATCATAAGATTGGCTTAAATAAGTAAATAGCATTGACACAAATCAATTTGCCAAAAAAAAACATGTTCAAATATGTAAATATTATTATATAAGGAAATCACGTTTTATGAAATATGATTCTTAATTAGATATTTATTAATCAATAATAATAAAATATTATTTATGAACTTACTAATCAAGTAAAAGCATATTAACATCATGAATGCAAAAATACATGTATCATAAGTTTAAAAAGTCTCATCAAACAAACAACAAAGATGAATGATAAGAATTTTCATAAAAGATTATGTCATAATTATTCAAATATTTTTAATATATATATATATATACATGTTTGAAACAATAATCATTCTTGATTAATCAACAATATAATTCTCATTTTAATCTTCATTACCGATAAAGCTTACATATAAACAATCTTAAATAGATAGTAATGGTAGCAAACTAAAACTACAATGATTTGAATGTATAAACCCAAATTAATGAAATCCAATAAAAAAACTTAATTTGGTATTGTTTAACTATAATTTATAATTATTATTTTTTTGCATAATCAATAGCCCAATTAATTTTTTTAAGAACTTTTAGCAATTAAGTTAAATATTAAGTGTTATAGAAATTTAAAGCGGTTTTTGGCATGATCTCAAATATACCAGGCATAAAAGGGGGGAACTCCAAAATAAAAAAAAACTTTAAAAACTATAAATAAATTAATAATTACTTAAAAACATGTTATAAGTTGAGAATGAAAATATCGAACAAGGTAAGTATTTTTTTTATTCAAATAATTATTAATTTATTTAGAAATTGAATATTTTATTCAAGGTAAGTATTAATCATTCAAAGATTAAAAGATCCTAAGATTGGCTTAAATAAGTAAATAGCATTGACACAAATCAATTTGCCAAAAAAAAACCTGTTCAAATATGTAAATATTATTATATAAGGAAATCATGTTTTATGAAATATGATTCTTAATTGGTATTGTTTAACTATAATTTATAATTATTATTTTTGCATAATCAATAGCCCAATTAAAATTAAGAAGCAACAACCTAAGATATACGATTAAAACTTTTCTTTTCTTTTTCTTTTTCAAGGATGTATGGTGCCGACCAAAAACAATTTCTTTTTCTTAATTATTATAAGAAAATCAGTTTTTTTTTGCTGATCCAACAATCAAGAACGTAGTGTCAAATCTTAAAAAAAAACTAATTTTTTAACAACGGTATGAAGGTGTATGTCGAAATAGAATAAAAAAACTCTAATATTAAGAGAATACTTTAATAGATCAAATTTTATGTAAATAAAATTATCAATATGTAAAGAAAAACAGTTTAAGATGCATGCACATGTGGTTTTGTTGATGGATATCATTGCGTAAAAAGATCAATATAGATATCAAACATGTAACATAGCAATATTTACATACATCATATGATTATAAAAAATCGAGAGAGAAGAAGAATCATAACTGACCAGTTTGGTTCTTCGAAGAGCTTTTGGGGAGCACGTGCTAATAACGTGTAAAAGAAGATAATATTCTTCCATCCATTATTCTGTAATACATAAAAGATTAATTAAATAAATGGTTAATTAATCCTTCATTTGGATGAAAGCTAAACAGTTCATAGAGGTTATAGGACATACAGTTAAAAAAACAAGATTGTTATAGCGTATACCATAAAGAACATGCAGGCTGGAGCAAAAAAACCAAGCAGAAGTAGAGAAACCAAATCGTTGGAAGTTTAAAAATTGAGATCAGAAAACTTACATGTTGTGAAGCAAACCAGATTTCCAGAATTCGTTGGAGTCTTGATGGAGGTGCTTACCAGATTTCCAGAATTTGTAATAGCCAAAATATTGTTTTTAGCCAAAATATATAGGAGGAAGAAGGGGCTTATTTTTTGGGCTTAGTGCAAAAATTAATGCAAAAAATTAATCAATTTGGAAAGTAATGCAAATATTAATAAATGTTGATTATTCAGTTTCCAAAAAAAAAAGAATTAGCTTTTTCTCCCTCTCATTATGGTTCCTGGTTTCCAAAACAAATTCCTGGTTTCCATATAAAAATAATTAGCCCTCTCTCTCTAGAAATTAAGTAAATATGCTTTAAATTGTAGTACATAGTGCTTGAATTGTTGTTTTTAAGAGTTTGAGGGCTTCATGCTTTATAATATAGTATAGATAAGTGAAAATAAAACTTTAAACTTCTTAACCTCTTACAAAATCATGCCTTAATTTCCAAGGTAGATAATGAAAATAATGACAGTAAACGAAAATGGGAATAAGTTTTCATTCCTTCCAATTTGACTTTGAATGAATTTTTCGCCTTGTGAGGGAATGAACCCGTCATATTTTATAAATCAAACACTTTCTTTTATATCAATTTCTTTAATTACTACAACTTAATATTCCTAACCAAACAACCATTAACAGATTAATAAGCTTAATGTTCAAACAATTTATTCATTATAGAAGAGTGTTTCTCCACAACTTAGAATTGTTTACCAATTTTTCTATTTTTTATTAAATCTTAGAGCATCTCCAACGGCTATGCTAAAATAGAAAAAAGAGGGATTTTAGCAATTTTTTGCTCCAATAGTTATGTTATTTTTGTATGCTAAAATAGAGAAAAGATGAGAGCATCAACAATGGTTAACCTATTAAAAGACTTTTTACTCTTGCCACATAGATTTCCACTAACTTATTTTTATCAAAAACATATTTCCAAAAATCTTCTCCAATGCAAAACCTCTATCAAAAGCTTTTTAATCAACATTTTTACTAAAAAAAATATGCAAAAAACAGGTTCGCATACACCAACCCTTTCACAAAAAAAGTTTTTCACTCCAATGCCAAAAAATCCATTAAAAGTTTTTTGTAATAGTAAAAACCTATTAAAGACTTTTGGATTGGAGATGCTACGAGAGAGATGATAAAAATCTCCAAATTTGGAGAATATTTCTTGTATGCTAAAATTAGAGAAAGATGAAAGATAAATAGTATTTTATTCTTTCCATCAATAAGAGATATTTGAATTAAAAGATTAATGAGAGAGAAATAATATTTTATTAATGTATTGATTATTTTAATATTTTAATTAATACTACAATCTCTAAAATAGAATAACTGTTGGAGTTAAAAGCAATTTTTTTTTAAATTTGACTTTTAATACTTTATTTTAGAAAAAATATAGCTAGCTGTTGGAGATGCTCTTATATAAATAAATTTGTCTTGTCTAAATAATTGTATCATTCTAAATAAAAACATATTTTTGTTTATATTTGAAACCTTTCTACCTCTTTATTCTCTAAATGAAATTTTGACAAAAATAACTAGATAAACAAATAACATTCAAGAGTGTAGGCATGGAATTTTGTAACATGTGGTCTGGCAAAATTGACATACCATTCTTTGTGAGTGCGACACACGCAAATTGCTGGAAAGATATTATTGGACCATCTCTTTGACATTTACAGACCAACTTACAGTAATTAATATTTTTAAATAAATTATATTCGTACTATTTCGTTTATTCGGTCAAGATCGGCTTATTTAGATCATTTTTAATCTTACGCTTATTTATAAATTATATTTTTTTGTTGGAATTGATCAGTTGCATTTTAATGTTTATTTTTAATTAAGATTGATTCACGATCTAGATCATCTATTATGGTTCTCATTGTGATTTATTTTTTCATGATAATCCAACCGGTGGGGTTATTGTCATAGATGATTATATATTAGTCACTTATAATCTTTTTACAAAACAATTGAAAAATCACAAATTAACGTAGTAAGATATTTTTTTTACACTGTCGCAAGTAAGGGTGTGTAAAAGTCGGGTGGAAAAACCCAATACCCAACCGGATTTTGGGTGATAAGACAAAACCCCGAAACTCAATAACAAACCAACGATATCTGTAAGTTTTAGATGTCTTGGGTTTCAACGGTTCAGGTCGGGTTTCAACATTTTTTACCCATTTCTAAGTTCCATATTTCCTTCTTGAGTTCTTGGTTGTTCGATTTCACACAAGTCTTCTTCGATTTCATACAGAAGAGTTGTTTGCTCTATAGTATGTAGTCGAGAAAATAGAAATCAACTAAATCAACTAGAGATGGACCTTAGGTAAGTTAGGGTTCCTCTATAAATAAAATATATACATAATCCGTATAAAGTTCGGATATTCAGGCGGTTCAGGTAAGGATTCTCCAAACCCTACCCGATCTTTGAAAACCCCGAAAAAAATCGGTAATCAAGTAATTTTCGTGTCAGGTATTCACAATTATAGGTATTTTCAGTTCAGAAAGGCTCAGGGTTGCTTTTTGGGTTTTGCACACCCCTAGGCGCAAGTTGCGAATTTTGCTTGTTTTGTGTGCGTGATGCATGTCCTACATTCTCAATTTATTTTTACGGTGAGTCATTTTTTATCTGGCAGGGTCAAAAAATGACAGAACCCGTAAGGAAAAGTGAATTGCAGCATTTACTTATGGGGTTTTTTTTGACTATTTTCTTTTTAAAGTTTGAAGGTGGATACAAAATAAAACTTTTTCCCTATAGTTATTTATGATAATAACCTGGGTATGTGACTGTGTGAGTTAAAACTTGTACAAAGTGTGAACGAACTGAAGTAATAAAGTTATATGATTTTTCAATGGAAAATTGATTCAAACAACTATTTCACATTAATAAATTGGTCTCTTAGCCATTTATCTCCCACTTTTACCCAAATGTCACTACATCTGCAATATCCAAGTCCATAACTTGGGAACATGGTTAAACGACACCAAAAAATTTGGTAAATTTGAATTGGGTTATAAAAAAAATCGTTACAGTTGTATAAAAATATATACAAATCGACGAGATGAACCAAACCCTAATCAATGGCAGCTTCATGTAGCCGGAACCCATAAATGGAGCAAAAATCCATAAATGGAGATGACCAAAACTTATTTGCTTCCTTCGAAACTGTAATGTCTGGTTTGTAACACCTTTATTAAAGAGAAAAAATCGGTACCTTTATTTGAAAAGTTGAAAAACTCAACAAGGTCAATGTTAGTCCTTGGTTTCGAGCTTCGAAAATCGACAAGACCAATTCCAATTCCTACATAAAGCATTTGCTCAACATGGTCACATAGGTTTGGATTAATAGGTGATTTTCCGTTTGTATTGATAGGGTGCTTTGGATCAATAGGTTAATTTTGTGACTGGATTAATAGGTGCTATATAAGAATGCATTTGTTAGGTGCAATGAAAGGTTACTATGGGGATTCCTCCCAGAATTTAAGATCAGATTTATAAAAACATAATTTATAAATGTATTAAAATAATATTTACAACTAACTTTATTAAGAAAATAGTGGCTTGCCTACGTCTTCAAAAAAATAATAAATTGTAAGACAAATCATTTACCACGTCAATAAGGTAATTGTAAATAGCTAAACAGGTTGTCTAGGTACTTAAAAGTTAAGAATTTATGTCGTAAGTATCAACCACTGCCACATATAACAGCAGCATAAGAAATCACATAACCACCTGGACAAAATAGCAATTAAAACAGAAAGCAACAACAGTTAAAATCGGATCCAGTTTGCGAGATCCAAACCAAGATCGCCACCGAGCCTGCTGCCATACCGAGCGACGGACTGAGCTGTTATGAAACAGTGTTGTGCAGATCGTCGCCTACATCATATTGTACAACAGCTAGCCGCACACCTCGCCAAACACCCGATTTCTCTATCCGCTGCCCCTGTTTGCGTTGCCCGACATCCACGCTATCCAGTCCACTTGACAGTCCTTTGCTCTTCTATTCGTCCATTCAAACACGATCCTTTGCCATTCGAACAATAATTCATTTACCCTGCCCTTTTCCTTTTTAAATACAAGCTTGTTCCTATGGTTCCAAATTAAGTAGAGAATCGACCATTTCACACCCAACCATAGCGACTTGCCTTTTGAAGAGCCAACCACCGCCACATCCTCTCGCACTAGTTCTTGTAGTGACACAATCCCATCCAAATCTTTATTCCACCATCTTCCAACTTGAGCCCACAACTTTCTCACATCGTCACATCCCACAAGAGCATGATCAACGTTGTCCACCTCATTCCCACATCTTAGGCACAAAATGGAGTCTAGATCAATACCCATGTCGTTGAGTACGGCTCGACACGGGATACGACCTAGTTTTGCCCTCCATATGAAAATGCATACTTTCTTAGGTACCCATGGACACCATAGAGTTTCCTCCGGGTTTGACACCTCACCCCCTCCCTTCTTCCAGAGTGTCCCGAAGCTTTTTGACGTTGAACCCTCTATCCTTGTCAATATCCCATTCCCAAACATCCCTTCTACCTCTCGTCGGTTCCCAATCTTGTATCTTCCTAATTAGCTCCTCCAATTCCCCCCGTTCTCTTCCTCTAGGCGACCGTCTCCATTCCCACTTCCAAACCCATCTATTATCGATCCACTCCCCCCTCCGCTATTTTAACTCATTTATTTACCTCTAGTCGCACAAGCCTTTTAAAAACTTCCTCGAGCGGTCTATTTCCCAACCACTTTTATGTCCAAAAAGTCGTATCGGCTCTGTCCCCAACCAATTTCCGGAATGAACCCGAAAAGTCAATCTCCTCCGAGTCTAATTCGTACCCCACCCGAACAACGTTTTGCCATGTTGAAAGTCCGCCCCCTCCTATCGGTTCTCTAACGGTAAGCCCGCCATCGTTCCCATGAATGCTTTTAATGACTCTCACCCAAAAAGCGTCCTCCTCCGAGAGTGTAACAACCCAATATTCTAGTGAGTTTTTAAAGTTGGTGGTCAAAGTGAAATAAATGGAAGTTAACTTGAGGGACTAGATTGTAAATTTATGAAGTGTATAAAAAGACTCCAATCCCTAGGGCAGCCCCCATTTTTTTGCTGAAATCAGTATTTTGTGTGGGAGTGCTCTTGGTTGGCGACTAGGAAGAAGGAAAGAGGGAAAGGAAGAAGGTTTGAGAAGAAATCAAGAGAGAAAGGAGAAATCAAACTAGAATCTGCAAGGTAATGTATCCTAATTCGTTCATCTGATTAGATTAATGCTTCTCCTTCCTATTATTATGAATCCTTAGGACTGAGGTGGGTGATTACTTGAGTTTTCACCATTTTTCCCTTAAAATGAAGTTTTATGGGTTTTGTCATTTGGAATCGTTTTTAAGAGATTAAAGTGGGATTAATTGGGTGTTTGGGGTTGGTGTACGAACCCTTATGGTTATCTAATCAAGCAAATGGCTAAAATCGGGTTAGAAATCACTTTTAAGAAATTTATTTTCGGACAGCAGTCGTATCCGGACACCTTCAGTTCTTGATGATATGGTGGTTTCCGGATACGGATGCTAGTGTCCGGGTAAAGCTCCATGGTGGTATCCGGACTAGTATGGTATCCGGACTAGTATGGTATCCGGACAAGTGTAGTATCCGGACAAGTGTGGTATCCGGACAAGTCAGTACCCGGAAACCATGTGCTGGACAGTAGGTTGAGCCGTTTTATCTGATGAGGATCTATTGCCCTTAGGTGTTCGATTGGTTTAGCTGGGAAGAGTTTAAGAAGTGCGTTCTACGATAATCAAAGGTGAGTTCTCTCACTCCTTTTTATGACGTACCATTTTTACTGAATATGGTTTCTTTATCGAGCATGAATTGATTTATAAAGATTATGCATGCTTCCATGATTTACATGTTTACCCACAACACGAAAGAGGTTTTATGTTTTCATGAATATGGTTTCAACGTATGTGCATGTTATGTTTTTGGGACGTTACAAATGGTATCAGAGCCTTAGTTTAAGGGATTTAGGTGACCATTAGGGCCTAAACTTAAACTGTAAGATGAGGGACACAGCCGAGACATAGGATTGCCTCTAGGAACGATCACTATAAATGCGCTAGGAAATAAGGTGCCAAGGACAAACGTGTAAGGTAAGTTTGGAGTTACACCTGGCCAGTGTAATTATGAACTTACAGGTACATGTGCGTGCTTAAACTTACCTTATATAGCAATGCCGTTGTGTCTTATCGATCAAAGGTTAATGGTTGTTTTCTTTCAGCATTAGTGAAATGGCTGGGAGAACCTTGAGGAGTAGGTCGGCACCTGCTGTGCCAAGGAATCAAGATGAAGTGGTACTAGAGAATGGACCCGTAGAACCAACGAGGGCAGCTGTTACCCGTGGAAGGGGAAGAGGTAGGGGTCGTGGAAGGGGTAGGGGAAGAACACCCCGTCGGGCCGCCACCCAAGTGGTCGGGGATGGAGGAAACCCGAACCTGAGAACGACTCGTACAACTAGAAGAACGAGGAGCGTGGGAGCCCCTGTTCATCATGAAGACTCTCTGTAGGAGAGTTCGGCTTCTGCAAGGAGGGTAACTCAGCCAAGGGGACGGGGTCGAGGCCGCGGATCTACCTTTGTCACTCGAGAGAACCTAGCTGCTGAATTGGGTAAGATTCAAGAGACCTTGCAGGCTCTCCTCACTAAGCAGAACGAATCAGCTTCGGGAAGCAAAGAAGCAAGTGAGAACCGAGAAAGCGTGGAGCTGTCTAGTCCACTAGTGACCGGTGCTGGAAGTCCCTTGAATTCAAACCCCCAAGTGATGAATGAGTTAGCAGCTAAGGGATGCAATTTCATGGCCTTTGCCTCATGCAAGCCCCCTACTTTTAAGGGCGAGTATGACCCTATCTTGGCAATGAAGTGGGTAAAGGAAATGGAGCTAGTCTTCGATACTTGCAAGTGTGCTGATGGGGACAGAGTGATGTTTGCCTTGTCCATGTTGAAATCTGATGCAGTTTACTGGTGGGAGGCTGAGACTGGGGGAAAGGGTTCGGCAATGGCAAAGGGAATGTTGTGGGAAGCGTTTGTAGACAGGTTCAAAGCTCAGTTATGCCCGCTCGCGGCAGTAAAAAGATTGGAAGAAGAGTTCTTGGGGTTGGATCAGGGAGGTATGACAGTGCGGGAGTATACCACAAAGTTTATTGAGAAGTCTCGCTTTGCAGATTTGTACGTGCCAACGGAGGAACGCCGAGTGGAGCGTTTCATTCATGGACTGAAGGGCAGTATCCGAGAACTAGTTCTGACAAGGAACCCCACTACCTTTCAGGCGGCCATTAATGCGGCCGAGATGATTGAAAAGGAGAAGGTTCGTCAGATGACCGAGAAGGGTGGTGAAAAGCGCAAATGGGATGGACCGGGTAAGGATTTCAGAAAAGGGAAAGTGTTTCGATCAGACAACCGTGTTAGTAAGGACACCGTCGGAAAACCATGTGTGAAATGTAACAGGGTGCATCGGGGAGAGTGCATGACAGGTTCAAACTCATGCTACCGGTGTGGCTTGCCCGGTCATATGTCAAAGGATTGTCGCAGTGGGGGAAAATCTTGTTACGAATGTGGGGCTACTGGCCACATGCGTAGTGATTGTCCACACTTGAAGAAAGGGGGATCAGTTCCGTCTGGTGAACGTCCGGGTGGAAGGGGAAATGACAAGGGAGCAGAACCAGTGCGTCCGAAAGGACGTGCATTTCGCATGACCGCGGAAGAGGCAGATGAAGTTTCAGATGTGGTGGCAGGTACGTTTCTAGTGAACTCTCTATGTGCCAAGGTGTTATTTGATTCAGGAGAAAATCGCTCCTTTGTATCGCATGCTTTTATGAAATGTTTGGGGGTGAGACCTAGACGTTTGGAGAAAGCACTAGAGGTGGAAACTGCAAATGATAGTTGGGTATATGTTAAGGAAGTAGTAGAAGACTGTGTCATAGATATAGAAGGGAGGTTGGTGCCTACGAAGTTATATCCCATGGCAATGGGAGAGTTTGACGTAGTGTTGGGTATGGATTGGTTAGCCGCGAAGGATGCGAATATCGTTTGCAACAAAAAGCTGATCAAGATCCGGTCACCTGATGGGGATACCATAGTGATCTATGGAAACCGCCGTGATAGAAAGACCAGCCTTATCTCCATGATTAGGGCTACTAAGTGTTTGAGAAAGGGGTGTCAAGGGTTCTTGGCGTACGTATTGGACGCCAAGAAAGAGAAGCGTGGGATCAGCTATGTGCGAGTGGTAAATGAGTACCCGGAGGTATTTCCGGATGACTTGACAAGTCTACCCCCGGATCGTCAGATCGAGTTCAGAATTGATCTGATGCCGGGATCTGCACCGATTGCCCGCGCACCGTATAGATTGGCGCCGTCCGAAATGAAGGAAATGATGACTCAACTGCAGGAGTTATTAGATAAGGGGTTCGTTAGACCGAGTACATCTCTGTGGGGAGCACTTGTGCTTTTCGTAAAGAAGAAGGACGGTACTATGCGAATGTGCATAGACTACCGAGAACTCAACAAGGTCACGATTAAAAATAAGTATCCGATTCCGAGAATCGACGACCTGTTTGATCAGTTACAAGGAGCCAGTTACTTCTCCAAGATTGATCTGAGGTCAGGATATCATCAACTCAAGGTGAGGGAGGAGGATGTGCCGAAGACTGCGTTTCGGACCAGGTATGGTGATAACGCCACTTTTTGGCGTTATTTTCGGTTCTCAAACCAACGAGATTGGCTTGTATTCAGGTAAAAAGGCGTGTATTTTACGGTTTATCTAGTGATTTACACAGGTTATCTAAAAGGCGGCATTCCTCGGAAAAAAGAAGCTAAAAAGAGCCCAAAACGAGTCAAAACGAAGCCTAACGGGAGCCCAAAAGCCAAGCCCAAGACCCGCGACCGAACCAGGACCCGACCCGCGAACCAGAAAACAATCCACGTTGCAAAATTGACACGCGCGACTTACCACGCGACTTGCAAGTCGCGTGGCAAGTGGCGTAACCCACTGTTTCGCGAAAATCAGTAATTTAAGTCGGGTTTTAGGTCACTTTTTCGGTATCCAGATTTCACACGACGGCCAGAGCAGTCCCGGGGGCGATTTTCAGAGCCAAGTGACACCGTTTGGAGCAAAGATCGAGGATCAATCGAAGGAACGTTCAAGACGCGAAGTAGATTCAATCACGGGAAAAGGGAGTTTATCAATTCATCTTACACAATCACCACGATCACGTCTACCATGTTTGCTTACACTTTCGTTTCTCTTTCTTTTGTGTTTGAATCCCCCAACATCATGAACTAACTTTAAGATGTTGGGGGTTGGATTGAATTAGGATTGAACATATAGATGGATGACGAATGACTTTTATCAGTTTTCTGATTTAATGAATGCATGTGATTTTGTTCTTAATGCTTTTGTGAGCGTAGCTAACTTACAATTGTTGTATTGTTTTCAATTATGTTCGAGAGAATTAATTGAGATCTAGAATTAGGAATTACATGTCTAAGGTAAGAAAGGATAGAGATATACCGAGTAAGCCTTAGTCTCATAATAACCTGCGCTTAATGTGATTTGAACTACATAGGGTGAGATCGAGAGATTAATCTTGTGCTTTTCGAGATAAACTTCATGGTAGCTTGAGAAAGCACCATGTTTTACAAATATAACTGTTGTTACTCGAGAGAGAGCAATGGTTAGATCAAGGTTGAGTATTCATCAACAGAATTAACTGGTATTTGTTTTTAGTCTGAAGTTCATATGTGAAAACCTAAGGATATTCAACCCTCAACTGTTTTCTCCATCTGAATTCCAAAGCTGCTTACTAGTTGTCTTGTGTTTGGTTTATTTTATTTGCTGCAATTAATTAGTTTAAAACCTATCTTCCAAATTCGACAGTTCAGTTAATAGTTCTTATAGTAATTGTGATACTTAGTTCCTAGTTCCCCGTGATTCGATACTCGTACTTTCCAAGTACTATTACTTGACTTCGACCCGTACACTTGCGGTAAGGTTCGCGGGGTGTGAAAACCCCGTGTCAAGTATTTGGCGCCGTTGCCGGGGAACTAGTTGTAGCTAATAGCACTACCGTCTATAAGCATTATTAGATTGGACACTTTTTATTTCGTTGTTTCATTCTGTCACTTCCAGTTTCTGGATCACTAATCTTGCTTACTTTTTTCAGGCACTAATTGGTTTATGCCAAGGACAACCCGAGGGAAGGGAATCGAACAATTTGATCCGGAGATCGAAAGAACCGATCGTCGGCTGCGCAGGGAGGCTAAAGCTAAGAGGAATCTGAAATTCGAGATGTCCGACGACGAGAGACCACCTCGCCGCAACAATCCACCACCACCTCCGGAAAGAGTTCTGATGCGGTCATTCGCCGATCCGAATGTGGCGGCCGCACGGATAGGCATCCAAGCGCCCACTACCGGGGCGAACTATTTTGAGCTTAAACCGAGCACCATCATGATGGTGCAACAGAACCAATACGGAGGGACGCCAACCGAGGATCCTCACGCACATCTTCGTGCATTCGAGAGGATCTGCAACACGTTTAAGATCAATGGCATGAGTGAAGACGCCATCAAACTGCGACTATTCGGATTCTCACTTAAAGGCCGAGCCGAGACATGGACCGAAAGCATCCAACCAGATTCAATCACTACTTGGGCACAGTTGAAAGCAGCCTTCCTCCAGAAGTTTTTCCCACCTAGTCGGACCGCCCAACTAATGGCGGAGATCACCCATTTTGCTCAATGGGATCAAGAAACGCTTTATGAGGCATGGGAACGTTACAAGGACATGACCAAGAAGTGTCCTCATCATGGGCTACAAGGCTGGGTCATCATCCAGACCTTCTTTAGTGGGCTCCACCCACAATTCAAGAATGATATCACTGCTGCCGCGGTGGAGCATTGATGGATAGATCGTACAAGGAAGCGTGCGAGCTGATTGAAAACTTGGCCGAACATAGTTTTTCTACACCGAGGTCAGCCGTTAGAAGAGTGGCAAGTATTCAAGAGTCAGAAGAGATGAAGGAACGGAAGGCTCAGCTAGCCTTTATCACGAATCACCTAAAGGGAAGTACTCCACAAGAGCCTGATCAAGTCCAGTTCGTGCAAAACCGGAACCAGCCGAGAAATGATCCTTTCTCGAACACTTACAACGGGGGATGGAAAAAGCATCCCAATCTTTCGTGGAATCAGCCCGGTCAACCACAACCAGGTAATTTTTCTAACTCTTCCAATTCATTTAATACTAACAGTGTGTACCGCCCTCCAGGTTTTCAGCAAAGGAACGAGGGACCATCCGGGGAGAAGAAGCCAGGATTAGAAGATATGATGATGAAGTTTATGGCGAAGATGGATAACACGGTCGGAGAATTGGCGAGCACGGTCAACACGGTCAAGGCAGCAACCGAACAAAACACCGCCTCCATCAAGATCTTGGAGGGGCAAATGGGACAGATTTCGGAAGCTTTACAGAACCGACCCTCCGGAACATTCCCGAGCATGCCGGAAAGAAAGAACCGAGAAAAGTGCAATGCCATTTTTCTGAGAAGTGGCAAGGAGTTGATTAAAGATCCGGTAAGCAAGGCCTCACCAAAGGAAGCCGATAAAGAGTTCGAGATGGTAAATCTGGAGGAGTTAGAGGCTGATAAAGAGTTTGAGATGAAAGAGAAACCGGAAGATGAAGAGCCCAAGAAGAGTGAGCCGACCATCCCGAAGCAACCACCGGTCAAGCCAGTGATACCCAAAGTGCCATATCCAAACAGACTGAAAGCAAACAAGGACGATGTTAATTTTTATAAGTTTATCGATGTATTTAAAAAGCTAACAATTAATATCCCGTTTGCAGATGCATTGGCACAAATGCCCTCTTACATGAAATTCATGAAAGAGATCCTATCAAAGAAGAGGGCACTTGATCATCAAGCCACTGTTGCACTCACTGAAGAGTGCCGCGCGATCATCCAAAACAAACTTCCCCCAAAGCTTAAAGATCCAGGGAGTTTTTCAATTCCTATTCAAATTGGGAAGTTTTCTTTTAATAAAGTGTTGTGTGATTTAGGGGCGAGTATTAACTTAATGCCATTACATGTTTTCAGGAAACTCGACTTGGGTGAGGTGAGCCCAACATTCATGACGCTGAAGCTCGCGGATCGATCAATTGTGTACCCATACGGAGTAATAGAAGATGTGCTCATAAAGGTGGGAAAGTTCTACTTTCCGGTAGATTTTGTGGTGCTGGATATCGACGACGACATAGAAGTCCCGTTGATATTGGGAAGATCGTTTCTGGCAACAAGTAGAGCTCTCATCGACGTGGAGGAAGGAGAGGTGACTCTACGGGTCGGCGGCGAGAAAGTGATCTTTAAAATGTTTGAGAAGGCGAGAGGTCAAGGTGAAGAAGAATCTGGAGTTGGCCATGAAAGGCCAATTGTGAAAGAGTCCGCGGGAAATCGCAAGTGTGGGCGATCCAAATCCGTGGATACCGAACCGAGTTGAAACCGCATAGTCGTGCCACGAATTTAAATAAGGCGCTGGGTGGGAGGCAACCCACAAAGGTTTGTTTTCGTTTATTAATTTTTATCTTGTGTGTGTTTTAATTCCGGAAAAACCATAAAAATCGAAAAAATCGAAAAATCAAAAATAGTGGAACAGGGACATACGCGACTTGCCACGCGGTTTGCATACCGCGTGGTAAGCCGCGGGACACTCTGTTTGGTTTCTGAAACAGTGAGTTACGCGGGATGTTACGCGGCTTGCAAGCCGCGCAGCAAACCGCAGGTGTCCCCTGTTCATTTTTTTTTCTCGTGCAGTTTTTTTGTTTCCTTTCTTGCTTTGTGTGTTTCCTGTTTCTGTTTGTGTCTCCCCCTTGTTTAGGATTCTTCTCTCCGTCGCCTCCTCTAAGTGCTCAACCAATCAAGAATCCTCCGACTGGGCAAAACAGGTACGTTCTAAACATTGCTATTAATGAGTGGTGTATGATGCGTGTTTTAATTTAGTCACACGAGATGCAACAAACCTAAGTTTCACTTAGGTTTGGGGTGCCTCATTTTTTTCAACATCTCTACACACTCACATTAGACCCTGTGCAAACCTCGGTTTTACCGAGGTTTGGGGTTGGCTTTTAGTTAGCAAACCTAGGCCACGGCCTAGGTTTGGGGTGCCCAGTTTAGAAACTTTGGAGTTCTTTGTGCTTGCTGTGTAATGTTTTACCCGTCCTTTCTATATCTGTAATAACTGCACAACGATTGAGTCGCATCACCGACGACTTTGCTTGCACATTAGGGACAATGTGTGGGTAAGGTTTGGGGTTGCCCAATCGGGCCCAAGTTATGCACGTAGATTTCCTACATTTCTGAGTGTCTAGATCAAAGTAGCTAAAATCGTTGTTTTGAATGATTGAGACCGACCATTGTGGGAAGAATCTTGTGATAGTGACGTGAACGTTAGGGAAGGACCGGGAAAGGACATGACTAGGGACATTAGTGGAGACCACCCGATAGTGAGTTTTGAGCCTAATAAGACGTTTTTCATTTCGAGGGATTCATACACGTAATTCTTATACACTTTTCGAATTCCTTGTCGTGAATGTAGAATGATCTCGCTACATTATTGCATTGAGTAGCAAAAGACAAACATCGGGATATTAGGTAAGGGTATAGTAGACCATACCGTGTGGACCTTAAGAAATGATTCCAGGCATTGTGTGTTTTGTTTTAACCCGTTTCAGCTATCGTTTTCCCTTTTACCCTTAGTGTGTACCCATAGCCCAGTTGAAGCCAAACACTCACCCTTAATTCTTTCTAAACCCATCATTCGACCTTAGCCAAAAGCCTTAGCCAACCCTATCCGAAAGTGTGTCAATCGGAAGCAATAATGAACTAATAGAGATAGAGCAGAAAAGAAAGAATTCCGGCCAGTCATGAGAATAAAACGGGTCAATGTAACCCGAAAAATAGAAAAGAGGACCAATGAAGTCCCAAAAAAAATGATAAAAATATACAGTTATTTAGATAATAGTTAGAGCTGCAAAATAAGATAGTCAAAGCGACTCCAATAGTGACGAAAAGGGCCAAGTAAGCGAATGTAAAGCAACGAGAGTTCAGGAATTGCCAATGATTGACCCACCGAGGATTGTTGATCCTTTTTACCCGTCGTTTCTTAGCCTTAACCTTATCCCCAGTACAACCCGTGTAAAGACCTGGATGATCTTCTGGAAAATGTGATTATGGTTTACGACTACCTTTACTGATATTCCCTGTCTTGCTGTTTGATTCTTTCTGAGATCAAAATTTTTGACATTTGTGCGTCTTTCCTTAGAGTTGTCATGACATTTACGTATTCTTGCACATAACCTCCTTAAACATGACAACACGAGCGATAACCTAGGTTCGAGTGCAAAGAGAGTATCCCGTGAGGTAGGGTCGAGGCGAAATGTTTTCCCTAGCATGTCTGGACTTAGTCTAATCCTAATGTAATCGGAACTATCATGAGTTCAACTCCCAATAGAAGGTCATAGATCGGACAAATTAAAGAATGAGGCGAGAGTGAGATAGATATTCACGGGTATGGGAAATCACCGATGCATCACTTGGTACCGATTGGAATTGTGCAGTCATTACTAAATTCACTATGTGCTTTGATTCTATTTTTTATCGCTAATTTGCTTGGGGACAAGCAACGCTCGGTTTGGGGTTGTTGATAACGCCACTTTTTGGCGTTATTTTCGGTTCTCAAACCAACGAGATTGGCTTGTATTCAGGTAAAAAGGCGTGTATTTTACGGTTTATCTAGTGATTTACACAGGTTATCTAAAAGGCGCCATTCCTCGGAAAAAAGAAGCTAAAAAGAGCCCAAAACGAGTCAAAACGAAGCCTAACGGGAGCCCAAAAGCCAAACCCAAGACCCGCGACCGAACCAGGACCCGACCCGCGAACCAGAAAACAACCCACGTTGCAAAATTGACACGCGCGACTTACCACGCGACTTGCAAGTCGCGTGGCAAGTGGCGTAACCCACTGTTTCGCGAAAATCAGTATTTTAAGTCGGGATTTAGGTCACTTTTTCGGTATCCAGATTTCACACGACGGCCAGAGCAGTCCCGGGGGCGATTTTCAGAGCCAAGTGACACCGTTTGGAGCAAAGATCGAGGATCAATCGAAGGAACGTTCAAGACGCGAAGTAGATTCAATCACGGGAAAAGGGAGTTTATCAATTCATCTTACACAGTCACCACGATCACGTCTACCATGTTTGCTTACACTTTCGTTTCTCTTTCTTTTGTGTTTGAATCCCCCAACATCATGAACTAACTTTAAGATGTTGGGGGTTGGATTGAATTAGGATTGAACATATAGATGGATGACGAATGACTTTTATCAGTTTTCTGATTTAATGAATGCATGTGATTTTGTTCTTAATGCTTTTGTGAGCGTAGCTAACTTACAATTGTTGTATTGTTTTCAATTATGTTCGAGAGAATTAATTGAGATCTAGAATTAGGAATTACATGTCTAAGGTAAGAAAGGATAGAGATATACCGAGTAAGCCTTAGTCTCATAATAACCTACGCTTAATGTGTTTTGAACTACATAGGGTGAGATCGAGAGATTAATCTTGTGCTTTTCGAGATAAACTTCATGGTAGCTTGAGAAAGCACCATGTTTTACAAATATAATTGTTGTTACTTGAGAGAGAGCAATGGTTAGATCAAGGTTGAGTATTCATCAACAGAATTAAATGGTATTTGTTTTTAGTCTGAAGTTCATATGTGAAAACCTAAGGATATTCAACCCTCAACTGTTTTCTACATCTGAATTCCAAAGCTGCTTACTAGTTGTCTTGTGTTTGGTTTATTTTATTTGCTGCAATTAATTAGTTTAAAACCTATCTTCCAAATTCGACAGTTCAGTTAATAGTTCTTATAGTAATTGTGATACTTAGTTCCTAGTTCCCCGTGATTCGATACTCGTACTTTCCAAGTACTATTACTTGACTTCGACCCGTACACTTGCGGTAAGGTTCGCGGGGTGTGAAAACCCCGTGTCATATGGACACTACGAATTCCTAGTGATGCCGTTCGGGCTAACCAACGCCCCGGCAGCATTCATGGACTTAATGAATAGGGTATGCCAACCTTATTTGGATCAGTTCGTGAGAGTGTTCATAGATGACATCCTGATATTTTCAAGATCGGAAGGGGAGCACGAAAGCCACCTTCGTACAATTCTCGAGCTATTGAAGCGAGAGAAGTTGTATGCAAAGTTTTCCAAGTGTGAGTTTTGGCTGAGGGAAGTGCAGTTCCTCGGGCACGTGGTGTCTGAGACGGGGATTATGGTTGACCCGACGAAGATTGAAGCCATTCGAGACTAAGAGCAACCTAGGAATCCGTCAGAAGTTCGAAGTTTCCTCGGGCTGGCGGGGTACTACCGGAAGTTCATCAAGGACTTTTCGCGTATTGCCACGCCACTGACCTCTTTAACAAAGAAGAATGTCAAGTTCGTCTGGTTAGAGAAACAAGAAGAAGCATTTCAGAAATTGAAGGATATGCTGAGTAGCGCTCCGGTTTTGTCGTTACCGGACGGTTCGGGCGATTTCGTGGTTTTCAGTGACGCATCGAAGCTCGGCTTAATAATAATAACTAAATAAAAATTATTTGTTTATTAAATAAAAAATACAAAACCCCAACCATGAATTTAAGTGTTTATAATTTTTTAGGGGCATCGTATTTTTTCTATTTTATTTTTGAGATTGATATGGTTTTTTTTACGTGTGTGACACGATAATGAAAAAAAAGGTTTTTATTTTCCATTGTTCATTTATTTATGATTTTCAACTCATTTAAATTTAATTCAGTTAGTATAACTTTAATGTTTTTGACATGTGATTTTTTATTTTGACATTCTCAATTAAATACAATATTAACATGCCTATTGATTAATTGAATTATGTTAATACTACTTACTTATTTAGATAACTAGCCTTAAGTTCAATAGAGAAGTGCAAATATTTAGAGAAGTAGAGAAGTAAAAAAACACGGGTCCGTTCATATATGAACGTTCATATATAAACAGTCATATATGAACGTTCATATGAACGTTCAGATATGACTGTTCATATATGAACGTTCATATATGACTGTTTATATATGAACGTTCATATATGAATGTTCATATATGACTGTTATATGAACGTTCATATATGACTGTTCATATATGAACGTTCATATATGAACGTTCATATATGAACGGACCCGTGTTTTTTTACTTCTCTACTTCTCTAAATATTTGCACTTCTCTATTGAACCTTTCCCTAGATAACTAATTTGATTTGAATCATTTAAATTTACCAATATATTATTGTGAGATATGATAATCAATTATTATTTAAATAAGCAATAAATTTATTTAACTTAATTGTTTTGCCGTTTTTATTAATTATTTAGATCAATTATCGTTTAGAGTAAACTTCACTTTTGGTCCCTGTGTTTTATTGTTTATAACACATTTGGTCCCTACAATTTAAAAAATACACTTTAGCCACTGCAATTAGCCATTTGGTCCGGATTTGGTCCCTCTGACCAACGGCCGTCAGCTGTCAGACGTTAAGGGAGTTAAACATGAGGGTAAATCCGTCTTTTTACTTCACAGGGACCAAATGTAGACGTTTACTCAAACCCACAGGGACCAAATGTGGACGTTTACTCAACCCCATCCCACCACACCCCTACTCTCTTTCTCTCTCCTATCTTCTTCTTCCCCAACTCACTCCCTAAACCCTAAACCCACTTAATAAACACACACACACACACAACCCCACTTAAAAACACTTAATACACACACACACACACACACACATATATATATATATATAAACAAACACACACACACACACACACACACATATATGTATATATAAACACACCCTCCAAATAAACCCACTTAATAAACACACACACATACACACATATATATATATATATATATATATATATATATAAACACACAAAAACTACAGTTATACATACACTTATATATGAATACTGAAATCAATAAGCCTAGCTGTTTATATATATACAGAGAAAAATTAAGAGAGATGGAGTTTACTTTTGGCAAGAAAACCAGTGGCACCAGTGACTAATATGACTTTGTTCTCAAGAAAATCAAGAATGCTACCCAACTCCATTGTATATATAACAAGCAGCTACCTAGCGATATGATCGATATATGGGCTCACCTATATATATACAGACACACACACACACACACACACACACACACACATATATATATATATATATATATAAACACAAACACACACACATACATGTATAATCAGCCTAGCGCAACATCAAGACTCAATTGGTGTATACTTTACCAAAATGAAGTCACTCTCAAAAGAATTGGCTCATTTCCGTCCTCATTGTTCATGTGGGGAGCGTGAATGTGGTGGAGTTAAGAAGATTAATGAAAATTTTAAACATAACAGATCATGATCCTTTTGACGTGATTATGCCACTCCTTTTCCGAAGTTCATGGCCAAATCTTGTTGATGGAACCTCGCAAATTTGCAGAGGAATCTACATCAAATTTGCGTTAGAAAGTTATCAGGTATAACATCAAAAATCAAAGGAAAATACTCGATTTGGAAGACGGGGATCACTACTTTTATAGCCAAAATAGATAGAGGGATTACTAGACTTTCATGGTCTTTTTCACTTGCGTTGCATGTCCGAACCAAAATTTATAAGTCACATACTCAAATTCTCATAAATATATGATTTATAAGTCACATTCTCAAATTCTCATAAGTGGGTTTGTTTGGAGGGTGTGTATTTATATATATACATGTGTGTGTGTGTGTTTGTGTTTATATATATATATATATATATATATATATATATGTGTGTGTGTGTGTGTGTGTCTGTATATATATAGGTGTGTGTGTGTGTGTGTGTGTTTATATAGGGAGTGAGTTGGGGAAGAAGAAGATAGGAGAGAGAAAGAGAGTAGGGGTGGGGTGGGGTGGGTAAACGTCCACATTTGGCCCCTGTGGGCTTGAGTAAACGTCCATATTTGGTCCCTGTGAGGTAAAAAGACGGATTTACCCTCATGTTTAACTCCTTTAACGTCTGACAGCTGACGGCCGTTTGTCAGAGGGACCAAATCCGGACCAAATGGCTAATTGCAGTGGCTAAAGTGTATTTTTTAAATTGTAGGGACCAAATGTGTTATAAGCAATAAAACACAGGGACCAAAAGTGAAGTTTACTCTGTCGTTTAATAATGTAAGTACTCTTTGATTGATTTTAGCACATAATGCTTAATGCTCATCTTATATAAATGTTTGTTAAATTCAAATGCTTATCTTGACATGAGTTCCTACTCATTTTTCTCAATCTTATAATTAAATTTAGAAGTTACACTTCCACCCCCATATATTTTGGTATTTTACCAAAAGCTCCAAAAATAACATGAAAATGTTAAAATATTAATCAAATGTTTATCTTGATCATGAGTTCCTACTCATTAATTCCAATCTTATAAATAACTTTTGGATGTTACACTTCCAACCCCCCTAATATTTGGTCTTTTACCAAAAGATCCATAAATACCATTAAGTTGTTAAGATTTTGAATTTGACTTTATGTCAAAACTAAAATTAATTTGTTTAATGGCAAAATCTCTAAAAATACTATTAAGATATTAAAACTTTAAAATTGGCTTCATATGCCAAACTCATATTCATTTTGGCCTCTTGCCAAAAGTTCTATAATTAACAATGTTATATTCAAATTAATTAAATCGCAATATATCGATTTGGATTTTGTCAAACGGACGTAAAAAGCCCTAAGGTTTGTAGGGACTTAAGAAATCCACGCGATTCCCCTACTATCTGGAGATCCAATAGATTGAGTGATTTTTATTCACAAATTGAAATGTTGATGAAATATTATCAATAAAATGTAGGAGTACAAAAATCCAATAATTTTATGATAATGAAATTTCAGCATAACATAATAATAAACATAATTCACTATTTTAGAAAATAATATGTTCTCCATTTTCTACGACATATTTGAATCAAAAGTACTTGATTACCATAAGATAGGTTCGAAAAAACACAAGAAAATACGCAAAAGTCATCGAACCATTTTTGACCCTAAAGAAAAAAAAAAACTAAATGTTAAGACACAATTAAATACTTTAAATTTTTTGAGACGATACATCAGTCATAACCTTCAGAGAGAATAACTAGAAACCCCCAAAAATCGTGGGTAGTCCCAAAAAGGAAATTCGGGAATATTTAGTACCATATACTTCTCAAACTAATCATACAGTAGAAAGAAACCTACTTACTTGATTACAAGAAGATAACTGATTTTGACAAAGAAATGTCATGTCTCAAAATGCATCTCAATCTTTGTGGCAAGGAACTCACAAAAGATTATGCGAATCATAACATCTTTCCATCTTTCCTATATCACCAATCATACTAATGAAACAGTATAAGTTGCAAGTGGCTAAGGGTTATAGCAATGTTTTTTTAACAACGCTAGACATACCCGGATAAAGAAAATTCTTGAGGTTAATAAGGCAAGCGTTGGAGGTGGAAAGAACTCCAAAGGATAGTGAGTTGAACATATTAATCCACACACATATGCTAAATATGTACCATATGGACAAGGTTGTGGAAAGGGTCAAATCCATGGAAAGAGTCGGGAACGAACTCCCAATAGAAAATGGAACAAGTTATAAATGAACTATGTCATATCTAAGATTGGTTAAGTATAAGTTTATTTAAATATAATTTAACTATCAAATTAATTGCATTTGTGTATATATACACCTGAGTTTATAACCATTAGAGATGTAAATGATCACATAAAAAATAAATGCAAAACTCTCAACGTTCTTCGTTCCATGTAGGAATGTATCGAGGAGAACTTGATTGTTTTTGTGGCATATCATACAATCATAAGAAATAGATTGTTATTTATTGAATTAATAATTTTTAATTCCTCCAAATACTTAGACGATGGACTGTCACTTGTTGCTTAATGACACAAGATCAAACACTATATTAATAGGAACCTTGTTAAGATATTCGTATCAATGAGAAATCATATTATAAGAATGGAAATGGGTATATGTACATCAACTCTAATGATATGAAAGCAACATACGTTAGAGAAATTAATGTATCAAATTAATGGATTATCTATGTCATTAAATCATATTTTGTTACCAATAAAGAACTTTGGAACAATGACACATATATGTTTCGGCATGACCACGTGGGACACCATGGCCATGACATAGTGATCTATGTATTGCAAAATACACTTAGATACATTCTCGTTCGAGTGAAAGATAAAACGAGGGAATTAACCAAATTGTAACTGTTGACTTCTACTGCACAAGAAGCAACGCCACCATCATAACATGCCCTCTCTAATACCTAGAACTTTTATATACCCTGATCCTTAGCCAAATCAGGAATGAGACCATCCTAAAGCTAATGACATAATATAAAAATATTTCATTCTTACAACGAATACAAGGTGATATTTATGGACATAAACATCCAGAATGCGGGCCATTAAAGTACTTTATGGTTCTGGTTTTGACACGATGAACACGTGTCGTATTATAGTCCACATGAAATGTTGCACTCATACATTAAGGACTCACCACCCTGATTTTTTCTCATCAAGTCTACATGACTTACAATGCTGGAGAATTTACATCATAAGGATTTGATGATTATTGCATTTGTACCGCATGTGTATATATAAAATGGTCTCGTAAAATGATAAAAGTTGTCATCAAAAGAATATAGATGGTAGCTAGGGCATTGGTTATGCGCACCAATTTATCCACATCTGCATGGGGTAATGCAATATTACATGCAACTTTACTTATTCGTGTTTAGACCCACAACCAGCCAACCAATCTTGTGCGTACCAGTTGGTAACTGGATATAAGCCTGATGTTTTACATTTACGTATGTTTGGTTGTGTTGTATATGTGCCAATTACGCCCCTACAACGTACCTAAATGGGTCTTAAAGACGAGTCATCAAATGTTGGATATGAACCCCCAACAATTATCTGCTAATTAGAACCCTTGACGAGTGATCCATTTACCGCTAGATTTGCGGGTTGTCACTTTGATGAGACAACTTTCCTGTCGTTAGACGAGTCCATGGGAACGACAGGAAGTGTCCTTGAATATTTCAATTGTGTCTCGTTTTGATCCCCAAAAACTTCACAACGTAAAGTTGAAGTCAAACGAATCAGACTCGATACCTGATACGTTTAATATTATCTAGAAGTGACAAGATCACATATACGAGCTGCAAATATATTCGCAAGGTCAAAAGTCCCCAAACAAGGGCACAACGTCGCTGGAAGTACGTTGCAATCACACATGGTGGAGGTGTGGTTGAGGTCGTAGCTCCCAAAAGGAAATGGGGGAAGCTACTTGGTTCGATAGATACTCATCTAAAGGAAGAGAAGAGTACGGCACAACCATATTTCATCAATACATGAGATTATCTCTGATTAAATCTATGTCTATGAATCATTACTGGAGGACGCTTCGAAGTTATACTGATTCCAGAGATCAAAGAAATCTCAAATGAATATGAGTCGATGGACAGATCATAAATACTAAATGATGATATATTTGCATATATCGTTGCTTATGAGATAATAGAGCACGATGTCATCGAACCATGCTCAGTTGAAGAAGGTCAACAAAGAGCAAATTGGCCTAAATGAAAAGAAGAAATCCATGATAATTATTTGACAAATGAACAGGTATTTGGTTCGGTAGTGCTAACCGACCAAGTGTAAAGCCTGTAGGACATAGATAAATCATTTGTCAGGGAAACGTAATGAGAATAATTAAGTCATAATATATAAGGCTCTCCTTTGGCGCAAGGTTTCTCACAACGCACTGGATTGACCACAATAAGACTTACTCTCTCATGATGGACAAACGTTCTGCTAATTAAATTAGCCAAGTAGTTTCCGAAGGACTGGAAATTGCAGCTCAACGATGTAGTTACTACATATCTCTGTGGGGATCTAAATTCAGAGATATAAAAGTGCTTGATGGCATCAAGTAACTTTAAACTATGAAAAGTGATTATAATAAATATGAAACACTCACTTTATAGATTAAAGCAATCTATGCGGATGTGGTATACCCGCCTGAGTGAATACTTGATTGGGAAACGATAAATAAGAACGATGAACTGTGCCCTTGCGTATTTATATAAGAAAACAAGTCCCAGATTTTCATAGTAGCTCTATATTTCGATGTTATATACACTCTTGATGAAATAAGAGTAAGCTACTTGAAATCTGAATTTGAGATGAAAGATCGTGGGAAAACTTGGTTTTGTCTAGATACTTGAGCTACGACACCAAGTTTGTGGAATATTGATCCATCGATCCGCATATGTCTAGAATATGATCAGGCGACCTAATATGGACAAAGCGCATCCGATTAGCACTCCCATGATCGGTCAAGGTGTTGGATATAAGGAAATATCCATTACGTCTAAAGGATGAGGACGGAGAGTTGTTAGGAGTTGGAATTCCATACCTAAGTACAATAGGCGCATTATTGTACTCAACATAATACACTTGACCGTATATTGTACTTCTCACTGAACTTGTCAGCTAGATTTAGACAGTTCCAACGCAACGTCATTGGAATGATTTCAAATTAATCTTTTGGCACCATTGACGTGGGCTTATAATTTCCCTACGGAGATAAATGGATTGATAATGAAACTTCAATACCTACTTAGATTGTGAGCGGCAAAAGTACTGGCTCTTATAGAAAAACACCAAACAATGCCTTGGTATATATTTGCTGATATTAGGTTGTTCCCAAACTGGATAAGGAATTATCATATGGAACATGCCGATTGCTTGGAAGTAAACTAAGCAAACCCTTAAATCTATCTTCTTATCAACAATCTTACTCTCCATGAGACTATTCAAGAGTGTATTAGGTTAAGGACTATCATTACACATATAAGAGGAGCTGGTAATTTTGAGTTTAACCACTATACAACTTGCATGTATGGAAATAATGCATCATGTATCGAAGAAATGAAAGTAAGATATATCAAGGGTTATAACACAAAGCATACTTTGCTTAAGTTTTTATATAATCAATTATCCTCAAGATTCAAGTGAACTGAATAAGATGTGAGGAAAATGTGACATGTTTGCTTACCAAATCAATACTTAAAACCATATTTGGGAAACATGTAGAAAATATTAAAATGGAAATGTTTTAAACCTCCTTTGATTAATGCACGAATCAGGGGGAGTGGTAGACAAAAGGGGGAGTCTACTATATATGTAATATTGGTATGTTGTGCTCTTTCCTTCAACCAAGGTTTTATTTTTTCCATTGGGTTTTGTTCCTTGGTGTAAGGTTTTAGTGAGGCAACATTTTGTATACCATCATGTTTTCTTAACTCTCATGATTAATGTACGAATCTAAGAGAAAGCTAGGCTAAAGGAAAAGTCTATGTATTGCAAAGAAGCTAGTGCGTTGCACTCTTTCCTTCGTCATATTTTATTTTTTCCCATTGGGTTTTTATTTTGGCGTAAGGTTTTAACGAGGCAACAATTGTGCACCTTCACTCCTTTGACTCGGCACAAGGGGGGTGTTGTAGGATAAATGTGTCATCGTCTAAAGGATATGACGATAGAGATAGAGATAGATTAGAATTGAAATATCTTGTAGTTATCTACTTGTAACTCATCCCTATATAAAAGGCTTATGATTAATGAGAATTATGATTCATTATCTCCATTCTATTGTGTTATTGTTTCTCCTTTCCTTTAACATAAATTAACTTTTAGTTATACATTGACATTAATTTTTAATTATTTAGAGTTATTGTTGAATGTTGATCATATAAATTATTTTTATATATTTTTAATATTAATCAATATATTTTAATTATCAATTACTATTATCTTTTTAATTGTTATTTTTTTATTTTTTTATATTATATGTAACAGTTATTTAAAATCATAAGTTAATATATAATTTTTTCTAAACTTGTTTTAACAAATTCAAAATTTATAGTATATATGTAATAATAAATTTTAAATTTTTTTAATTAACATGTTATATTATTTAATTTTTATTTACTACATTGGTTGTATTAATTAACATATTATATTGCTATAAATTTATTTAATTATATAATAAAATATTATAATTGATAATTTTTTGAGAATGTTCTTTTTGATCATTTTACATGTTTATAAGCTAGTTTTGCCAAACGTGACTTCTACATCAGCTAGCTTATCAGCTAGTTTGCCAAACATAGCCTTACCCGGTAAGTGAATGTGACGGCTCTTACCAAGGTTAGCGCTTACCGGCTAAATTGTTGCATATGATGCCATTTTGATGGACTAAAATCTTACCCGGTAAGTAAATGATAGTGTTGAATTCTACCGGTAAGCACTTACCCGGATAACTGATTAGGTAAACGGCCCCTAAATTTCAAACAAATTTACATTTTAGAGATTTTATATAAGTATTTAATATTACAATGAACTTCCTAATGAACTTTAAAAACATAATCATGAATTCAACTTTGTTAGTAAAAATAATACAAGAAAAAATATTTCTCTTTTTCCAGAATTTAATTGTAGAAACTTTTCCAAGTCTTAAACAATTATTCTTTTTATCTCTATTATTTTGATCTTGAAGAAAGTATTGAAAAATATGCGTGTGGGTAAAAAAGGAATAAAATACTCCAAAATCCCTTTTTTTAAATTAATTGTTATAGATGCTTTTAGAAATCAAGTTAGACTTAACCCGTTAAACTGTAACATCCTGAATTTTCGTTATTAGTGTTTTAATAAGAATTTTGGATGTATTTGTTTTCTAGTTTAAACCTTGGATTATATGGAAGTGTTATAATTCAAAAAGGGGTTAAAATACAAGTAATGAAAGTATGGTGGTACTTTTGGGAATAATGGATCTTGAGGGTATGTTTGGTTTTAATTAAAATGTGTATATGGATAAAGCAATTGAGATAAGAAGAATATCTCATTTGTCTTGTGTGAGTCGGTTTAAAGAACTAGAGGAAGAGAAAAAGAGGGAAAAGAAGAAAAACAAGTTTGGTATTCAGATTTGGTAAGGGATTTATATTGGTTTGATAAAAGATTCATTGTTGATGTTAGATTATAAACAAACTTGTGTATTGGATGGATCTGCATAATCATAAACATCAGTTTGAAGTTCAGATTTTGTGCAGAAGTGGGTTTTACTACAAAAGGTGAGTTCATTCGATTCGTTGTACAAATAAGTGTTTTTAAGTTGTACTAACCTTAATTTAGCTGTGTAAATTGACTGAGGACTGAATGGAATACATAGATTGAACTGATTTTACAAGTTAAGTCGATTTGTGGACTTGATTGAAATAGACTGTACGTAGTCCCGGTACATGAACGAAAGCCCGGTACTTATGAGTCCCGGTGCAGTCCCGGTAGTGGCAAGTCCCGGTAGAGGCAAGTCCCGGTAGTGGCAAGTCCCGGTAGTGGCAAGTCCCGGTAGTGGCAAGTCCCGGTAGTGGCAAGTCCCGGTAGTGGCAAGTCCCGGTAGTGGCAAGTCCCGGTAGAGGCAAGTCCCGGTAGTGGCAAGTCCCGGTAGTTGGAAGTCCCGGTAGAGGCAAATCCCGGTACTTATGAGTTCCGGTGAAGTTCCGGTACATGTGTTGAATACCGGGAGTTGGGAATACCGGGAGTTGGATAAAAATAGTCAGTTTACAGATTTTGGTAATAGATCTTGGATATGAACTTAAGAATATAAAAGTTAAGGTATCCAGAGACTTTGTAGTATCTGTACTATTCTAGAAATTGGAAAGTATAGTTTCGTTAATCGTGGAAAGGTGCGATTTAAGAATTGACATATACCTTATATTGCTTGAACATACGTACCCTTGAAGAGTAGTATGTTAGGGTTATAGACTGCGCTAGTGTGATACTAGGCAGGAATGTGTTAAATGTGATTTGCTCATACTGAATGATATGAGGAATCTATATGGTATAAAGGCGATTTGCTCATACTGAATGATATGAGAAATCTGTATTTAAGCATTAACTTTCACGAGTAGAAATAAGTGTAATGGATCCATAGGCACTAAAGTTTGGAAATCACATGGAATAGGCGTGTGGTATAACTCGTTTAATCGTTATTCCAGTGTGTGGGAAATCACATGGAATAGGCGTGTGGTATAACTCATTTAATCGTTATTCCAGTGTGTGTGGGAAATCCTGGAATAGGCGTGTGGTATTAATCGTTATTCCTGATTTCTAAGGAAGAGAGTGAGATTGACATAAGTGCTTGTGATCTCTGCTTCCTTACCGATAAATGGGTGTGTGTAATCGCGATTTATTGGTGGAGAGCATTGATCTAGAATCTTTGAAGATTCGTAGTGTGGCTCTGAGATATGATATGATGACGGAATTATTGTCAGTCATATTCATGAAATGTGGAAATGAGCATGTGTATATTGCGATTTCTGGAATAAGAGCATTACTCTTGAATCAGTGAAGATTCGTAATGTGGCTCTGAGATATGATATGATGATGGAATGTGTGTCAGTCATATTCATGGAACTGGGTAAAAATCGTGTTAACAGAATAGAGATATACGTATGGTAAGAAAAGAGGAAATCAGGTTTGTTATAACTTGTTTACATTGATTTTTACAAATGTTATCTTGGAAACGAATGTTCTCACTAGGCGTTGGCCTAATCGTCTCAATTGATGTTTTCTTACCAGGTACCAGCTCGGGGAGGTAAATGGTTGTGGGACGAGCGTTTTGATATAACAGAGGTGGATGAATTTAACAAAGAATAGATTTTGATGGATTGATAGATAACTTGATTAATCTGGTTGAAGGGACATAATTAGATTGATAGGTTATTTGAAGGATCTTGTAATGTGAATATACTCTTGATGGTTAATCCACTGCCTGTTTTTATAAGTTGAAGTATTTATTGTCATAACCTGTTATAACTTGAGGTTTATATTGGCTCATGTTTTGGGGTGTTACAATATGGTATCAGAGCACTAGTTTAAGCGAACTAAGTATGTTGATAAGATACTTAGACTTAAGCTGAGATGGAGTAGGTTATGATATGTGAGATATGTGTAGAAGTGTTAAGACGGGATAGTCTTAGAGTCAACGGAAATACGCAAAATTAGTGTTGTGACAATGGTAATGAGGATTCTCCTGTATGATATGTTCACAATTCCAACTAGCTACTGTTATTATGAATATATATTTACACGAGCATGCTTATTTCTGAATTATTACAGTGACTAACGATCGATAAGGTACGTTTTGTATGTGTGTACGTGCATAACCATTTTTATGGTTGTCCCTTTATGTTATAGTAGAATGATGGTGAATACGCCACCAAGGTCCTTTGAAGGACATATCAGTATTGATTGGAGGTTGGAAGGATAACCTGGAATTGGCGGGACTCATGAAATTCCGCCAAGGCAACCTTTAGTAGGTGGATTGATATGTGTGGAGATAGAGTATGAGAAGATTGATCAAGATGTAAATGGTATGACATGGTGGAGTATGTGGATCGTGGAATGCCAGTATAGCAAATGTTATAAGGCCGAGAGGGAGACACTGGTCGGAAGTAGAATGTCAATGATAAGTTACGAAAGTAAGACGATTGAACTCGTTTGAGTAAGTAGCCTTCAATTGCGAGGAAAGTTTTATGCCTGGTGTTTTAGTGTGTGTTACATGAATTTTCATGATTTCAAACCAAATGCATAAAGTTGAATTGTAGCAAGAAAGCGTTGGTCAGCAAAACGTCTAATAACTAACAGGAGTATGGACCTATTAAACATCATATAAATAAGTGAGAGAACCGACTAGTTTATTTCGTGTCGGTCAAACTTTTTCGAACTATTGTCGTACGAAGAGATTTTCATTTAGTATATTACCGTCGTAACAACATTGTTTTGTTTGAGAAAGGTTGAGTTTTCGGAAATTTAATATGCAAACGATTCTCGAGATCGTTGTGCAGTACTTTGGGGTATGTGTGCCCAAGTTGTTCCCAGTAGGGTTATTTAAAATGAGAAAATGTGCGAAATGATTTGTCATGCATGAAGGCTATGAACTCGCTAGGTCGTAGAGTATTACGTTATAAGCTAAGAAAGAACTCCAAGAGTGGAGAGGTGTTGGATAAACCTTGGGAGAAAATTTGTAGTTTTGGTAATTGTGTTCAATTGAGAGATGAACAGTGTGAGAGTCGAAAGTGGACTTTAGTGTCGGTTGCATGAGAGTCTGTACCCTTGTTCGCTGACTAGGAATACAGTTGCCGAGGGACGGTTGTGTCCGGAGGAAGAATTAGGTTCAGTTAGGGACCTTAAGGTTAAGAAAGTGTCGACATGTCAAATATTGACCTTGAAGTCGATAGTTGTGTAAGGTGTATGAGACCTTTTGTCTGTCATTGGGTGCGGTCTGGGTGCGTCCCGCGTATGCCTGTGCGGACAGGAACAAAGACCGTAAGCGGTACCGGTATGCTGTTATGCAGAGGGTATGCGCAAAGCATATATTATTGTGTACGACATAGTTAAGGATTTTGAGTGATTGACGAATAAAGCACTAATGAAAGAAGTTTTGAGTTATTGTTGCACAAGCGAAAGATATGTAGTCAAAGCACGCTTTTAATGTTTATTGTGGATGTGCAATATTTGTGATGTATTACGTTTTAAAAATTGTGAACATGTGGGTTGGGGGGATTTTGGTAAATCCGACCATGTAAAGTTTTAAGAGTGGTAAACCTTTGTTTTGGGGCTGATGGCCAATTAAGGGATTAAAAAGGGTAAAGATTTTGGGTAACAATGTATTTTGGTTTACGTAATCGTGTGAGTGGCACATGTTTAACCAAACGTTTATTTTGGCTTTAAAGACTTGATTTATATTCAAATGAGTCTTTTGAATGTTTGTCAGTTTTAGTGACTCGAGATGGAGTCTTGGATGTGTTATATGCTTAACTGCTTTCTATTTGAACAAGTGTCGGTCTTAGGTGTAAAGACTGTTTGATAAATTTCGCGTTCTTAATACCTTTGGAACTAATGAACCTTGGCGAAATATATATACATTGTGGAGTATAAAATAGTTGCATATACGTGGACATATATATATATACCTGTATAATTGACTTCGTTGGGAAAGTAGCAATGAAGGGGTTGTAGGATTATCATGCCTCAGAGTGTATGTTGCATAATGATCATTAGATCCTTTGAGTAGATGGCTCAGTTTTGAACTCAGTTGAGTCTTAAGAACATTGACTGGATTTGATAAGCTCGACGTAGGCTTGGGGTTGAAATTGCATGAATGATATTGTAATTGAAGTTTACTTGACGTAAATGCTTTGGTTATCCTTTTGGGGTCATGTATAAATGTTAAGTCTTGAATCAGAAGTTTAAAAGTTGAAGGACCACCTTGTGGGGATGGTAAGAACAGTGAAGGACTGTTGTTTTTAGATAAGTGTTTTACTTATGATGTGGAAGATTTATAAAAGATGAAGTACTAGAGACGAACTAAAGGAGTACATAGATTGTGTTGATCTGTGAAGGAGTATGTCCGGTTTATGTAAAGGTTTGGAATCACAAAGAGTTAGCAAGTAACGAGTAGGTACGAGTTAACTAGAAAATCGTGAGTGGTAGTCCAACTAAAGTTGGGGAGGAGATATCTAGTGAAATAAACTCGGTTTTTGGGCGAGAAAACAGGAATATAAATGTTTTGTGTATGAGTCTATGAGAGACCTGGTCTGTGGTTAATATTATGGGTGGAGATTGTACGAACGAGTAGTGATATGATTTGCCAAGATAGATATGTCAACTAGTATGTAATGTGAAGTCAGAAAGAGGGAGTATCCGAATGGAAGTTTTCGGGGATTCCGGATGAAAAGTACTATTTGTCAATAAAGTTGATGGAGCATGTAGCTTGTAAGTTGGTGTGGTATAGTGAAGGCAAAATCGTTAATGAATATAAGTTGCTCCTTATGTGTGAAAGAATTGTACGAGAAAAGATTAGTTGAAGATCTAAGAATGGGTAGTAACTTCGAACGGTAATGTAGTTTCAAGATAACTTGGTTAAATATTTTAAGTTAGAAATCTTAGTGAAACTGTTTGGGTATGGTTCGTAATGAGAAAATACTATCGATATGTGGAAAATTGGGAGAATGAGACAAGTAATACTTGAAAGATAGTATTCCACGCTAACGTGGGGAAGCAATGATGGAAAGATTGGATTTAAGAATGTAGTCTTACTACAAGTTCATTGGAGTTATCACCTTTGATATACAACCCTTTAGTGCTTGGTTGAGACGTGTTTGTGTGGTGCAATAGTGATGTGAGAAGGTGATAGCGTTTTTGTGTCGAAGAAATGTGTAAGTCATGGATGCAATGATGGATTGCCGTAGTTTTTGAAGCATAATTGATGAGAAAAATTGTTATGTGAAGGAGCGGGAATCGTTTTTAGAAAAACCTTTTAATAAATTACAATCTAAGAGGGTGAATATAGGTATAATGGTATTATATCTTTGAGTTGTTAATGTAACTTTAGAGTCGGAAGAGATTGTGAAGGATAGGTATCCCCACCTGTTGACCTGATCTTGATTTCGAGGACGAAATCATTTTCAAGTTGGGGAGTATTGTAACATCCTGAATTTTCGTTATTAGTGTTTTAATAAGAATTTTGGATGTATTTGTTTTCTAGTTTAAACCTTGGATTATATGGAAGTGTTATAATTCAAAAAGGGGTTAAAATACAAGTAATGAAAGTATGGTGGTACTTTTGGGAATAATGGATCTTGAGGGTATGTTTGGTTTTAATTAAAATGTGTATATGGATAAAGCAATTGAGATAAGAAGAATATCTCATTTGTCTTGTGTGAGTCGGTTTAGAGAACCAGAGGAAGAGAAAAAGAGGGAAAAGAAGAAAAACAAGTTTGGTATTCAGATTTGGTAAGGGATTTATATTGGTTTGATAAAAGATTCATTGTTGATGTTAGATTATAAACAAACTTGTGTATTGGATGGATCTGCATAATCATAAACATCAGTTTGAAGTTCAGATTTTGTGCAGAAGTGGGTTTTACTACAAAAGGTGAGTTTATTCGATTCGTTGTACAAATAAGTGTTTTTAAGTTGCACTAACCTTAATTTAGCTGTGTAAATTGACTGAGGACTGAATGGAATACATAGATTGAACTGATTTTACAAGTTAAGTCGATTTGTGGACTTGATTGAAATAGACTGTACGTAGTCCCGGTACATGAACGAAAGCCCGATACTTATGAGTCCCGGTGCAGTCCCGGTAGTGGCAAGTCCCGGTAGAGGCAAGTCCCGATAGTGGCAAGTCCCGGTAGAGGCAAGTCCCGGTAGTGGCAAGTCCCGGTAGTTGGAAGTCCCGGTAGAGGCAAATCCCGGTACTTATGAGTTCCGGTGAAGTTCCGGTACATGTGTTGAATACCGGGAGTGGGGATACCGGGAGTTGGGAATACCGGGAGTTGGATAAAAATAGTCAGTTTACAGATTTTGGTAATAGATCTTGGATATGAACTTAAGAATATAAAAGTTAAGGTATCCAGAGACTTTGTATTATCTGTACTATTCTAGAAATTGGAAAGTATAGTTTCGTTAATCGTGGAAAGGTGCGATTTAAGAATTGACATATACCTTATATTGCTTGAACATACGTACCCTTGAAGAGTAGTATGTTAGGGTTATAGACTGTGCTAGTGTGATACTAGGCAAGTATGTGTTAAATGTGATTTGCTCATACTGAATGATATGAGGAATCTATATGGTATAAAGGCGATTTGCTCATACTGAATGATATGAGAAATCTGTATTTAAGCATTAACTTGCACGAGTAGAAATAAGTGTAATGGATCCATAGGCACTAAAGTTTGGAAATCACATGGAATAGGCGTGTGGTATAACTCGTTTAATCGTTATTCCAGTGTGTGTGGGAAATCACATGGAATAGGCGTGTGGTATAACTCGTTTAATCGTTATTCCAGTGTGTGTGGGAAATCCTGGAATAGGCGTGTGGTATTAATCGTTATTCCTGATTTCTAAGGAAGAGAGTGAGATTGACATAAGTGCTTGTGATCTCTGCTTCCTTACCGATGAATGGGCGTGTGTAATCGCGATTTATTGGTGGAGAGCATTGATCTAGAATCTTTGAAGATTCGTAGTGTGGCTCTGAGATATGATATGATGACGGAATTATTGTCAGTCATATTCATGAAATGTAGAAATGGGCATGTGTATATTGCGATTTCTGGAACAAGAGCATTACTCTTGAATCAGTGAAGATTCGTAATGTGGCTCTGAGATATGATATGATGATGGAATATGTGTCAGTCATATTCATGGAACTGGGTAAAAATCGTGTTAACAGAATAGAGATATACGTATGGTAAGAAAAGGGGAAATCAGGTTTGTTATAACTTGTTTACATTGATTTTTACAAATGTTATCTTGGAAACGAATGTTCTCACTAGGCGTTGGCCTAATCGTCTCAATTGATGTTTTCTTACCAGGTACCAGCTCGGGGAGGTAAAGGGTTGTGGGACGAGCGTTTTGATATAGCAGAGGTGGATGAATTTAACAAAGAAGAGATTTTGATGGATTGATAGATAACTTGATTAATCTGGTTGAAGGGACATAATTAGATTGATAGGTTATTTGAAGGATCTTGTAATGTGAATATACTCTTGATGGTTAATCCACTGCCTGTTTTTATAAGTTGAAGTATTTATTGTCATAACCTGTTATAACTTGAGGTTTAAATTGGCTCATGTTTTGGGGTGTTACATAAACCCCCATGACCCATGTGCCTCTGACTTGAAGGGTACTTTTTGGTGGTAACCGTGAGTTTTTAGACGAGCTTACGTGCATCGATTAATTTCCAGACGACTACACATAGCCTGAAGTCAATCAAGTCATCACAGATGAACCTCCATGCCCACGAATGTGCCTCTCACTTGAGGGGTATTTCATCCTTTTCCGACAACTTTTTTTAGCGTACATGTTGGTAAACCATGTGTACAAGTGTGTAAAACGTTTAAGAAAATTTAAATCAAACCCCTCGCCTTCACATTCTCTATAGCTCATTACCCCTTGTCCATCACCACCCATTTCACTGTCTTAACGTCTTCCTCTCCCTGACACCATCGTTTCTCCTATCCTTGCTCAACCTCCAACGATGTCTCTCTCGTCAACTGATGTCGTTGCTTCTAAAATTATTTGAATATGCTTTTGTGTCCTAGATTCACTGAACTTCAATCTCCCACTAGTCAACTTCCATCTTCGTGAATGAATTCCCGATGTCATTTGCTTTTGGCCTTTATTTAGGGAATTTCGTGAATGAATTCCCCGATATGCTTTCCTATACCTTTTTGTTCGTTATTATGCATCCATCGCGCCTCTGCTCTATTTTCTTCTTCTGATGCCATAGACGATCAACCAAGAAACATAAATGAGAACCAAGGTTTAAACCTGTATCTCATATCCTGAATTGGGAAGGGTTTTGATGTTTTTTTCTTAATTGATCTATACACTTGTACATGAGCAATTCAATGTTGTACAACTAATATAACAAAGGGTAAATGGATCAAGATGCCTTGTATGGGGGTGTTTAACAGGTGTGGGTAATCTATAGTTTTCCTATACAACGCACATGGAATATATATATATATATATAAATATATATATATATATAAATATATATATATATATATATATAGAGAGAGAGGGAGAGAGAGAGATATGTTCAATCAGTAACCCAAAAACCGCCCAAAACACCACGTGTCCCTCTTCAGGATGAATATCCATCATCAATAACACATTAATGATAATATAGAAGTGTTGGTCTATTCACAACGGATCACACAATCATAATGAATATCTTACAACATTAGTGACAAATAAAACATCCATATTTATGTTGAACATGTCACGTGTCGCATTGTGGCTGATTTCCGAGCTCCTAATCAATTTTAGGTTCCTAATGAAACTTACCCCTAAATATGTGTGTGTGTGTGTGTGTGTGTGTGTATAGGGGAAGAGAGAGAGAGAGAGAGGGGGGGGGATCCACAAAGCAAAAAGAACCGAAGAACCATGAAAAATTGGATGAAAAAAGTACATCAATACAAATGTTAAATTAAAGATAATAAAAGTGATCGTTTTTGTGTAATTTGTTTCGTTTCAATTTTGACTATACTAAGCTGATTTTCTACTTAAAAACGAAGGTGGATATTTTTATTACAAGAAAGTGGTTATAACCATCTTCTTATTACAATCCTTTTACCAACAAATATATGTTTTGGAATCATACACACATCCAAACTATAGAAAAATAATGTATATGTATGTGTGTGTGTGTATGTATAAAACAGGGATCGTCCCCAACGTTCTCAAAGCACAATAATGAAGGTGGTGGGTTACGATGGTGATGAGGACGATAGTAACACAGGGACGACAAGGACCAAATCGTTTACGTTCAGGACATTTCCCTCGTCTCCTCCTTGGATCTCAACCTTTCTCCCGTCTCTCGGAAAAAACCAGTGGGTTTGGGTCATCGGGAAAAAAACCAGTGATGGAAGGTGTGGCCGGAGATGGTGGTCAAAAAGAGCGAGGTGGAGGGTTGTTAATCAACGAGGTGGAGGGGTTGTCCACCGTAAGTCCGTGACCCCAACTCCGACGAAAACCTTCGACCGGTGGTGTGGTTCACCGGAGTAGGTGAATGGGGCGGTGTAGAGGTGCTGGTTGGACGATGTCTCTGTGTTTTACATTCACACAGGTCACACACGTTATATATATATATATATGTATAGGGGAGGTTTCTTTTGCAAACCATTGCATTTGTAGAAACTATAGAAACCACCTCCCAACCAATCATTTCAAAAATACTAATTAAAATTAGTTAATTTTTTTTACTAATTCCGCAGGGGCTGTTAAGTCTTTTCATAATTTTGTTTTTTTAATTTGTATTTAGTGAATCACATTAATTATGGAAGTTTCCTTAATTTTAGAGATTTAGTTAATAATCCAATTCATTATCACAATCCTTAATCCTTTTAACTTTTTTTTGATTCATTTGTGTTCCTGCAGAATCATTTATAGTGAACCCAGAATTATACTGAACCCAGAAATCTGCAGAATCATTTATAGTGAACCCAGAATTATAATGCAACATCATGAATTATAGTGAACCCAGAATTATAATACAACATCATGAATTATAGTGAACCCAGAAATCTGCAAAATCATTTAATCTGCATAATCATTTAATATAGTGAACCCATAATTATAATGCAACATCATGAATTATAGTGAACCCAGAAATCTGCAGAATCATTTATTCATTTAATAAACACGTTAATCTGGGAACACATTAATCATGAATTAATCATGTAAGACCAAAAATCATGAATCAAAATTAAATTTCAGAAACAAAGAACAAATAGTGAACCCATATAAATCTATGAAGCCAGAAACATGAAACCATTTGGGGATCTGGATTCAGATTCAAATTCATCGCCCCATTTTCGCGCATCTCTTGAAAGCATCATCAAACACATAGCAAGAATCATGAATCCATATTTCTGGTTATCTAGCGGTGGTGGTGGTTCCTGTGGTGGACAGCGGTGGCGGTGCCTGTGGTGGACAGCGGCGGTGGTGGTGGTGCGTTTGATACTGGTGGCGGCGGTGCTGAATCTAGCGGTGGTGGTGGTGCATGTGGTGGACAGCGGCGGTGGTGTGTGGTGACTGTGGTGGACAGCGGCAGTGATGGTGGTGCGTTTGATATTGGTGGTGGCGGTGCTGAATCTAGCGGTGGTGGTGGTGCCTGTGGTGGACGGCGGCGGTGGTGGTGGTGCCTGTTGCCGGCGGCGGCGGCGACGGATTTGATCGGAAGGAGAGAGGGAGTGTAGTAGGGTTTTTGTTAATGGATGCGTGATAAATGGGGATGTTTACGTGGGATGATGAAGTAATCTGTTTTGACCAATATACACTTGAGCTAGTCTTTTATTTATTAAATTAATTCATTATTGGTCCATAATTACCATAATTGCCACCGATTGAATCTTGTCCCTTGATCAATTTAATTGATGGTGATTAAGGTGGTTTCATAGTTTCTAATAATGGGTTGGTTTGCAAAAAATCCGACCCCTTATATATTAGTTATTAAAATATAGGTCCCTAAGGTTTTATTATTTTTGCAAACATAAAGAAAAGCAATAAGAGTTACAAAAAGAAGACAAAAATGTGATTGGACGATTTTGCCCCTGGCACTAACGGCCAATTTTAACAGAGTTAGTGCCAGGTCCTTGTTTCAAAGCAAAAAAACCCGAGGACGAAAAGTCTAATTATGAAACCATAGGTCCCTGTTTCAAAAAAATCGACATACCTCAAAGACCAAAAGTAGAGTTTACTCTATAACTTATATTAATTCCTTGCCTTTGAAGAATAATGAGACAAAGCATAAATTTCACCACTTAACGTCACTTTTTAGTAAAATAGTCAAAAGGACCAAAACCGTAACAAATTGCAAACGACAATGATCGTCAGTATAATAAATAAAGTCCAGGGACTATAGATGATAGTAAAAACATACCACAGGGACCAAAAGAGTAATATAGTATTACACAGATATTTTGCCGATAAGTTATGTAATGACGTCAGTTTGTCGTCAAAACATTTTCTTTTCTTTTCTTCTCCGTTTCCACTTCTTTGTCCGTTTATCTCACAAAATAAGTACGAAGATTTCTGCACATTATTTTAGTGAGAGAAACATATAGATACATATACGTATAGAGAGAGAAAGAGAGCGTTGTTGCTGTATGTCACTGGAGTACTACTACAGTGGTGACCAGCAATACGGCGCTTACAGTGAGCTTGATAACCCTCTGCAATGGCCTCAACTTCGGAAAAAGCGACGTCTCTTCTCCTCCGAGAGGTTACTTCCTCCTCTGCCGCCGATGTCGTCCAGGATTGGACCACTGATCCCTCCGTCGGCGATCAGATTCGGCACCGCGGCACAGCTACTTCTGTCGGTGATTTAATCCGTCCTGCCGTCACTCAATCCTCCGCTGCTACGGCTGCTGCTAAAGGTAGTCACTCGATTTCACTGATTTTTGTGAATATTTTGATTTGATTACTCCTGCTATGTTAATTTTACTGGTCTGATTTGTTGGTAATAATTAGGTCAAAAACGGAAATCAATTTAATATGCGATCGTAGTTGTAAAAACGTGTTAATCATATGTCTTCGATCTTCATGAGTACTAAACTTATAGATTCATGTATAGATGTTCTCGTTATCTGTAGTTACATATCGACAGATTGCGATTTAGGAATTGACATAACAGATTCAAACAAAAAGGCTGGCTGTGCGTACTGCTTACCTTGCGAATTTGTGGGAAAATATCCTTATCCTACACGCAACAAGGGTCATATACTCATATGCAACCCTATGCATTTTTTAACGACAGGACGTCCACAAAATGCTTGCATACAGTACATTTGATTATCTATATACTTCTGATATAAAATTGAAAGGTTTTGAGCAAACTTACAACCACATGATATAGGCAACGGAAGCATATTTAAAATATCATCTATGGCAATACAAACTAACAACCTATAAGGATACATATGTTCTAGATAATTAACTACAAAAGAATGAACCAAGAATACTTACTTGTTTATTGTGATTGTCGAAAACCACAATGATGAATCAAACCTTTGATCTCGCTTCTTGGATGTCAAGGACCAATAGTATGAATCTCTCTAGTGGCTCACACTTAAGAACACCAAATGCCAACAATCAAGAAGAGGCTTAAACCCTAAACCCTTATTAGGGTTTACGATTTGGGAGAGAGAGAGAGAGAGAGAGGAGGTCGACGGCCACCCGAGAGAGATCGAAAAAACCAACTAGGGTTTGACCCTTAGCAGTTTATTTATAACCCCTCTTCTGCTTCTCGACCAAGTTATCTCTATTTTACAACTAGCCCCCTTGAACCGATAAGTTTGTTAAAACTATTTTAACCAATTATCATTTAGTCCCTGTACTTTATATAATTAATCTAATTAATTATATTGTAGCTTATAATTAATTTATCATCAAATGACAAATTAATAAACTAATTGCTTTAACTCCCTTTTATTCTTCTGATTGTTTATTTGGGTCTTAAGGGCAACCCAAAAGGACCCTGCTATTATTAGAAATATTACCAATAGTTAATGACTCTGGACACTATATCCAACAGTCTCCCACTTGGACAAGTTATTAACTCTATTTGGTTCAACACTTTCAAACAATCAACAGAGAGCAAGCCATCCAATGCAGCTGCCGAACTCTGATAAAGATTCGGTCCTAAAATAAGTGATTTAATGTTCCTTTGTTCTACAAGATATCATATGAACCTGAGACATGGATAAATGTCTATCTCATGGATCAAGATTATGTTTCCCGATTTCCGATATGTGTTGAATTCATCAGACTACTCAATTGGACACATCAATTCTAGTCAGGGTTTGGCCAAACACTTAATGTCAACACCAAATCATCGAGGGGCCCATGGATATCGCTTCTCCTGTTTAGGCAGAAGGAACAAATAAACTTTGACTACACAGTTCATTTCTACTCATCATATTTTACATGGACATACCCTGTATAGCTGCCAGTTACAGTCAGCGTTGGAGCACACCAAAGCATAACAGAATCCTAGAGCAAAACTCTATGTATCTCCGTTTGAAGAACATAAAATATTATTATCTCAAAATTACTCTGACTTAATCCATGAAGTAAACTTTTGAGTGCGGGTTGTTCCAATACCCAAATCACCATTAAGTACTCATGAGTGTTAGTTGCATTCTCTATGCTTCTAACACTCCATGACAGTCTTGAATCACTACTTACTTCCAGGAGTATGACTGACTGTGGAGGTTTAAGTAAATTAATACTCAGGAAGTTGGTTCTAAACATGCAAAACGAAACACGATAATAAATTAAATGTAAATGGACGCAATCCAGCATATGTTATAATCTCCATATAATAATCTCCAAATCAAATACAATTTATTACGTTTTTAATACATCAAACTAACAACTAAAACATTCAAGGTATATTGATAATTCTAACACCTATGGCTTCAGTATGATACTCATGTTTGGGTCGAGTTAATGCTTTCGTGAAAGGATCCGCCGGATTCTCTTCAGTCGGCACTCTACTCACCACGATCTGGTTTTCCGCAATCTTGTGTCGCACAAAGTGATACTTCCTCTCTATGTGCTTTGACTTCCCATGGTCTTTAGGTTCTTTAGTCAATGCGACTGCACCTTCGTTATCACAGAAGATTTCAATGGGTTCACTGATGCTTGGTACAACGCCCAGATCACCTATGAAATTCTTCAACCATGCAGCCTCTTTCGCTGCTTCACTAGCTGCGATATATTCTGATTCACACGTGGAGTCAGCCACCTTGTCCTGTTTGGAACTTTCCAAGTCACGGCCCCACCATTCAACAAGAACACCCATCCTGACTGCGAGCGGGAATCATCCCGATCTGTCTGGAAACTCGCATCAGTATAACCTGTTACTCGTAATTCATATTTTCCACCATAGACTAAGAACACATCTTTAGTTCTCCGAAGATACTTAAGAATGTTCTTTACAGCCGTCCAATGACTTTCGCCTGGGTTCCCTTGATATCTACTCACCATGCTTAAAGCAAATGAGACATCAGGTCTAGTACATGTCATGGCATACATGATCGATCCTATAGCAGATGCATATGGAATTCGAATCATTCTGTCCAGTTCTTTACTAGTGCTGGGACATTGATCTTTACTCAATCTTATGCCATGTTGCATGGGCAAATCCCTTTTCTTGGATTCACTCATATTGAATTTCTTCAATATCTTATCCAAGTATGTACTTTGGCTAAGTCCAATTAAACGCTTGGTTCTATCTCGATAAATTCTTATTCCAAGTATGTATGCTGCATTTCCCAAATCTTTCATAGCGAAACATTTCCCGAGCCAGACCTTTACTTCTTGCAACATCGGAATATCGTTTCCTATGAGTAGTATGTCATCAACATACAAGACTAGAAATACAACATTACTCCCACTAGCCTTAACATATACGCAGGACTCATCTTCGCTTCGAGAAAATCCAAACTCCTTGACCTTTTCATGAAAACAAAGATTCCAGCTACGAGACGCTTGTTTAAGTCCATAAATGGATCTTTCAAGCTTACACACCTTATCTGGATGCTCGGTATGTACAAAACCTTCAGGTTGTGCCATATACACATCCTCATCAAGTTTCCCATTGAGGAAAGCGGTTTTTACATCCATTTGCCATACTTCATAGTCATGAAATGCAGCTATGGCAAGCAATATCCTGATAGACTTAATCTTTGCCACTGGTGAGAAGGTTTCATCATAATCAATCCCTTGAGTTTGAGTGTAACCTTTCGCAACCAGTCTAGCCTTGAATGTGTGCACATTCCCATCCATGCCGGTCTTCTTTTTGAAGATCCACTTACACCCAACTGTCTTGTGACCTGGTGTATGATCAACCAATTTTCAAACTTGGTTATCGTACATAGATTGAATCTCGCTCTCCATGGCCTCTTTCCACTTGGCAGTCTCAGGCCTGCCATCGCTTCCTTGTAGTTGGATGGCTCATCCGCACTATCAAATGTTTTATCATTGACTAGTGTATCTCCTTCCTTTGTAATATGAAAACCATAATAAAACTCATGAGGTCGATTAACTCTACTAACTCTACTAGTTCTGCAAAGAGGTGGTGGAGGTATGTTAGTTTCCTCAACAGGTGGTTCAACCTCATGTTGAGGGCTAGTGTCAACTATAGGTTCATCGTTGGTTGTTTCTTGAATTTCTTCAAGATCAATACTGCTCCCACTATCCTCTTTGGAAATGAGCTCCCTTTCTTGGAAGACTCCCCTTCTAGCTACAAACACTTTGCTCTCAGAAGGTTTGTAAAATATATATCCAAAGGATTTGTAGGGATAACCAATGAACCGACACTTCTCTGCTCTAGGTTCTAGCTTGTCGTTAGTTTCGCGCCGAACGAAGACTTCACAACCCCAGACCTTTATATGTGCTAACGAGGGACGAGTCCCGGTCCACATTTCAGAGGGTGTCTTTGCAACCTTCTTAGTTGGAACGAGGTTTAAGATATGAGCTGCAGTTTCTAAGGCATAGCCCCAGAACGATATTGGAAGTGTAGCACGACTCATCATGGACCGAACCATATCAAGTAGCGTTCGATTTCTTCTCTCAGCAACACCATTGAGTTGTGGTGTTCTGGGAGGAGATAATTCCGAAACTATTCCACAATCCCTTAGATAGTCGTAGAATTCATGACTCAAGTATTCTCCACCCCTGTCGGATCGGAACATCTTGATCTTCTTGCCCAGTTGGTTTTCTACTTCGTTTTTGAATCCTTTGAACACTTCAAAGGTGTCCGATTTGTTTTTCATCAAATAGATAAATCCATATCTACTGAAATCGTCAGTAAAGGTAACAAAGTATCTCTCACCGTTTCTCGTGGCAGATCTGAACGGTCCACATACATCTGTGTGGATTAAGTCCATCAGATCCTTACCCCTTTCCATTTTTCCTTTGAAAGGTGCTTTTGTCATCTTGCCTAGTAAGCAAGATTCGCATTCTTCATCCGACTTTAAGCCAAATGGTTCCAAGATCCCGTCCGATTGGAGCTTGGCGATGCGTTTCTTGTTTATGTGGCCAAGACGATGATGCCATAACGACGATTTATCCAATTCACTATTGGAGGAACCAACATTTAGAGTTAAGTTATTATTATTTCTACCAACACAAATCACGCTTTCATACACCCCATTACAAGGAGAGGCTTTAAAATAAAAACAACCATGTTTATAAACCAAAATGCAACCATTATTATTATTATTATCAAATTGAAATTCAAAACCATCCTTGTACAATGCATGAAAAGAAATAATGTTTCGAGCCATTTCCGGCGAGTAGCAACAATCTAATAACTTTATTGAAAAACCACTACTAAGTACGAGCTCAAAATCTCCAATCTTGGTAACAGCAGCAGTCATCCTGTTTCCCATGATCAGATTCAGCTCCCCATGCTTCATCGTCCTACTTCCCTTTAGTCCCTGGAAATTAGAGCAAATGTGAGTACCACATCCCGTATCAAGGACCCAAGAGTTAAAAATCGAAGTACTATGGAGTTCAATTGTAAAAATACCTGAGGTGCCACACCCTTTGACCTTGTTCATTTTCAAGTCCTCCAGATATTTTGGGCAGCTTCTCTTCCAATGGCCCCTTTCTTGACAGTAAAAGCATATGGCCTCATTAGGGTCACTTATGGGCGGTATGTCAGAAGAATCAGTTTTTCTCTTAAGGCCTTTGTTGCGAGGAACAACTTTAGCCTTTCCCTTCCCTTTGGGATGAGAAACTTTCTTCTTCTTACAGCCACCTTCCCTAATGGCCAGGACGGGAGCAGTTGAGTGAGCACTTTGGGTCTTACCCATACTTGCTTCAGCAGATCTCAACATGCCATGGAGCTCCATCAAGGTCTTGTCCATATTGTTCATATTGAAGTTCACTATGAACTGTTTATATGCCCCACTAAGAGAGTTTAGCACCATGTCAATGGCAAGCTCTCTTGGGAAATCGACACCTAGATTGCCTAACCTGTCAATGTACGCTTTCATCTTTTGCACATGCGCACATACAGGGGCACCGTCCTGTTGCTTACATTCCACAAGCGATTTTACGACTTGGAACCTTTCTTGCCTCGCTTGCTGCTGAAACATTTCACGAAGCTGCTCATTTAGTTCAAACGCCCCCATGTTCTCGAAACTCTTTTGAAGTTCCGGGGACATGAACGCCAACATGAGACACGCGGCTTTTGTGGATTCCGCGAATTGCTTGTTATATTCAGTTTCTGCTTCAGGGTTTGCATCATCATTAAGTATAGGAAGATCCTCGTCGAGCAAATATTCTTTGTCTTCGTACCTCAAGGCAATTCTCAACGCACGAATCCAATCCAAGTAGTTTGGCCCAGTCAGCTTATATTTACTTAGGATAGAGAGTAACGTAAGGTTGGATGTTGAGTGAGTAGGAGGAGGAGGAGGAATATTTTCAGCCATCTGTAGATATAGTTTTTTTTAGTTAGTTTGATATTTAACCCTTAAAAAATAATTATCCAAAAATATTTAACAAGGCTAGGATCCATATTTTACTCTATGATGCAAAAAGGGATGCCGTAATCACATCACAAGGTTATTTAGGTAAACAAATGCTATTTGTTAATTTCATTCACTATAGGTCTTTTGAGATTCACTGACTTATGTCAATGGCATGTTAATCTCGATTATGCTTATCTTCTATTTGTGACTGGGATGCCGAGGATCACAAACTAGATGGTGAATCGACCATGCAAAAACACATGGACCCCTCGGCTCAAGTACGCTTGAGAATCACGAGCGCCACATCAGTTTCGACTATAGTTTCACATTAACGTGCCGGCAAACCGCACACGCTCCGTTAACAAACTATAAGAATATGTGTGTTCTTCTCATGGGTAGCATAAGACTTTCACATTTCTTAGTATATCTAAAACGGGATTTTGGTTTTATACTTCATAGTTAATACTTTTAACTTGTCACATTGACCTATCAAACCTTTTCGGTAATTCCACTAGTCCACACAAGAGGCGGTGAGTATGGTAACGCAGGGCGTTTTAAAAACCATTGACTCATTCGGCAACCATATTATAGGTAACCTCCTTAAACCCCCTTAGAGTGCTTATAGTGAGTACGTCTAGTCTCGGTTTGACTATCAATGTATAATTTAATTATATATATATAATTAAGGTCTAATATATATATAAATTGAATGGAATTTTAAACAATTTAAAATTATGATTATCTAATTAATTCTAATTAACCATGTGAGGACACATTTAATAATTAATATAATCGTTTCCATAATTAATTCCAATTAAACATGTAAAGACACGTGCTAATAATTAATGTAAATATTTGACATACAATTTATATTCACTATATAAATAATGTTAATATTTATCTTACAATATTATTCAAACATTAAATGTATCTATATAAGGTAAGAGAATATGTAAGATTATCTATTCAATATTTGCCAAAACTCAATATTTTGTGTGTTTTTTAGGCAAGTTAGGAAAGTAGCCAAAAACAATTAGGGTATAACATTGCATAAAAAACGACTACCCTATACCCTTTAGGGAATTCGATAAAACTTAATCGCTAATAATACAAAACTTTTTATGCAAGTAAAAAAATTTAGTTTCCAAAAAAATTAGGTTTTGAGGTTATGACCATGAAACCCTAACTTAGGGATTAAGCAATCCAATGGCCGCAAAAATTTTTGAAATCGATTTTGTAACCTCAAACCCTAAATTTCGAAAACCCTAAACCAACACAAATAGTTTTGCAAATCAAATTGAAACTACTTTTGAGCTAATATCTAAGAACTATGGCTCTGATACCACTGAAAGGTTTTGAGCAAACTTACAACCACATGATATAGGCAACGGAAGCATATTTAAAATATCATCTATGGCAATACAAACTAACAACCTATAAGGATACATATGTTCTAGATAGTTAACTACAAAAGAATGAACCAAGAATACTTACTTGTTTATTGTGATTGTCGAAAACCACAATGATGAATCAATCCTTTGATCTCGCTTCTTGGATGTCAAGGACCAATAGTATGAATCTCTCTAATGGTTCACACTTAAGAACACCAAATGCCAACAATCAAGAAGAGGCTTAAACCCTAAACCCTTATTAGGGTTTACGATTTGGGAGAGAGAGAGAGAGGGGAGGTCGACGGCCACCCGAGAGAGATCGAAAAAACCAACTAGGGTTTGACCCTTAGCAGTTTATTTATAACCCCTCTTCTGCTTCTCGACCAAGTTATCTCTATTTTACAACTAGCCCCCTTGAACCGATAAGCTTGTTAAAACTATTTTAACCAATTATCATTTAGTCCCTGTACTTTATATAGTTAATCTAATTAATTATATTGTAGCTTATAATTAATTTATCATCAAATGACAAATTAATAAACTAATTGCTTTAACTCCCTTTTATTCTTCTGATTGTTTATTTGGGTCTTAAGGGCAACCCAAAAGGACCCTGCTATTATTAGAAATATTACCAATAGTTAACGACTCTGGACACTATATCCAACAAAAATATGGTATGCTTTGTCTAATCTTTGGGGAACTGAATTTAGAAAGGAAATTTTAGTTTCCATGTGTATAAATAAGTAGCCATGAAAGTGCAGTTACATAGTGTTCCGGAGAACCGAACATGAGGTTTTGAATTGGAAATGATGCTCGCTTAATTCAAAACTGAAGAAATGGGTGTTGTGTAACCTAACCTATATGATATATCTCCATTACCTATTCCTATTCAAAGCCATGGAGATGGAGTTTGCGAACATACCCTTTTGTGTAACCTAATCAATAATTGTTTTGGTCTTAAGTATCATGAACACTGCTTTGTGTGAGTGTTACTTGTTGTGTTGACTGAATTTGTTTCTCTAGGAACTGGGCCAACGAGTATGGTCAGGGCGCAGACTCGCCATCCACTTGATCCTCTAGCTGCTGCTGAAATCTCCATAGCCGTGGCAACTGTTAGGGCTGCCGGAGCAACTCCAGAGGTTAATCATTGCCACACATCCGTAGCTCTTAACCATATAAAATCCTGTATGTTTATAACATAACAGGGGATCTTAATGCAATATTTTAGGTAAGAGATAGCATGCGATTTATCGAGGTGGTCCTGGTGGAACCAGCAAAAAGTGTGGTTGCATTAGCAGATGCATATTTTTTCCCACCTTTTCAACCATCGTTGTTGCCGAGGACAAAGGGGGGACCTATAATTCCCACGAAACTTCCACCTAGACAAGCTAGACTTATCGTTTACAACAAGAAATCAAATGAAACTAGCATATGGATTGTTGAACTATCAGAGGTTCATGCTCTAACTCGAGGTGGCCACCATAGAGGCAAAGTCATTTCATCTAAAGTAGTGCCTGATGTACAACCTCCTATGGTATGGAACTTTTTCCTAATCAACTTTTCTTTCTCTTTCTTTGTGTTCCTATGCCTTAAAGCATTTTTCTGCTGTTCTTCTATTAATCACATAATCGCGACCTCAAGGATATTTCTTCTAGCATTCATTCTTATCTCTTGAATTGAGGTTTTTACAATCACAAATCTCTTGTGATGTTTACTGAGAAACAAAAAACAATATACAATTGATTTGAATTGTATAGATATTGATGTTGGCTTAAAACAGTAGTTATCCCGTTAATGAAGCATAAGTATAAAACAGCACACAATCGGAAACTGATTTTCAGAAACCCTTTCTAAGCGTTTAACTAGCCACCTCCATGTGCCAGATGCATTTGTTTGTTCTCTAGAAAGATCCACTACTTTATTGCCTCACCATCTCATTATTTGTTTAATTGTCTTCATTTTTTTCTATCTTTTGTTCTGCCACCTCCATCAATAATAGGATGCTGTGGAATATGCTGAATGTGAAGCCATTGTAAAGGACTTCCCTCCATTTCGGGAGGCCATGAAGAGGAGGGGCATTGAAGATATGGACCTTGTTATGGTTGATCCCTGGTAAGTTGTTGCATTCTGTTTTTCTTTAAAATTCTCACATATTTGCATAGTTCATATGATTTCCTGGTATGACGCTGTGTTCTCGAGTTTTTTTTCTTTACGAAGGAAAAGAAGGGAAAGAAAAAATATTGTGTTCTCGAGTTTTTTTAAGGAGGGAAAGGAAAGGAAAGGGAAGGAAAATATAGCTGATTTTCCTCCCAACACTTTCCTCCCAATTGTGGGAGGAAAGGAAAGAAAAGAAAAGAAAGGAGTTTAAAAAGAATTAAAAATATTTATAGAATTACACATATACCCATTAGTTACATTTCACTATGAAATAAATAAGGGTATATTGGTAAAAGTGACATCTTTCCTTTCCTTTTGAGTAGTCTCCTACTCAAGAACATGCAAATTTATTTTTTTTCCTTCCCTTTTCTTTCTTTTCCTTCAATCTCAAGAACACAAATACAAATATTTCTCTCCTTCCCTTCCTTTTCTTTTCTTTTCTTTTCTTTTCTTTCCTTCCAAAACTCGAGAACACATCGTTAGTGTATGCTAATGCTTAGGATGCCAAATCTACATTGCAGGTGTGTTGGTTATCACAGTGAAGCTGATGCTCCTAACCGTAGACTAGCCAAACCACTTATATTCTGTCGAACAGAAAGCGATTGCCCCATGGAAAATGGTTATGCTCGCCCTGTGGAAGGAATCGATGTGCTAGTTGATATGCAAAATATGGTGGTTATAGAGTTTAAAGACCGCAAACTTGTTCCTCTACCACCAGCCGATCCATTGAGAAATTACACGGCTGGTGAAACAAGGGGAGGTGTTGATCGAAGTGACGTAAAACCACTCAACATTGTCCAGCCTGATGGTCCGAGTTTTCGTGTTGATGGCCATTTTGTTCAATGGCAGAAGGTCGGTCCTATTTTTCTGTCTTTTCTATCTGCAAATTCTAGTTGAGTTACAAACTTGGTAGGGCTTCTTAACTTCTTTTTTGTTAACTTTGGGCAGTGGAATTTTCGTATTGGTTTCTCTCCTAGGGAGGGTTTGGTCATTTATTCTGTTGCATATGTTGACGGTAGCCGAGGTCGGAGGCCTGTGGCCCACAGATTAAGCTTCGTAGAAATGGTGGTTCCTTATGGTGACCCCAATGATCCTCATTACAGAAAAAATGCATTTGATGCAGGGGAAGATGGACTAGGTAAAAATGCGCATTCTCTCAAAAAGGTAAGCCCGCCTTTAGAGTTGCTTGTTTGTGTTTCAATATTTTTCTTAGGGGCTGTTTGGCAGTTGCTGCTGAATGGTCTGGTGCAGGATGATTAAGTGGTCAGAATGATTAAGAGGCTCTTATGATATAGTGCAAAATAAAATATGATTGTTTGGTAATTGTTCATAATGAAATTAGGACGCTGAATGGTTAAGAGAGGCCCAAGATACAAAACGATTCAGAGGGTTTTAGAACCATTAAGAGACAGATTAATTTTGCCAAACAAAATTCACCTCTTAACGATTCAGATGTTGCCTTTTGATGGAACTATTAAGAGGTAAACAAATAGCCCCTTGTATAACCATCTTATGAACCATGTAGGTCAAAGAAAACATGATTTTGTATAACATGTATTTATGTTCAGGGTTGTGATTGTTTGGGCTATGTCAAGTATTTCGATGCACACTTAACAAATTTCACTGGGGGCGTTGAAACAATTGAAGATTGTGTTTGCTTGCATGAAGAGGATCATGGAATCTTATGGAAGCATCAGGACTGGAGAACAGGTTTAGCTGAAGTACGCCGGTCAAGAAGGCTAGTAGTGTCTTTCATATGTACCGTGGCCAACTACGAGTATGGGTTCTACTGGTATTTTTATCAGGTGAGTCACGACCCATGATTCTTTATTTTTTTCTGTTATAAAGTTGGTTGACATATTGGAGCCATACGATATCTTTTGATTTTTAAGATAGCAATTTCAGGAATAATCAAGATAATATTTTTTTACAGGATGGAAAAATAGAAGCTGAGGTGAAATTAACTGGAATTCTCAGTTTAGGAGCTCTACAACCTGGGGAAGCTAGAAAATATGGGACTATGATTGCTCCTGGACTCTATGCTCCTGTTCATCAACACTTCTTTGTTGCTCGCATGGATATGTCTGTTGATTGTAAGCCCGGTGAATCCCACAATCAGGTTAGCATTTCTAATCTCTACAATTTTACTCCAGGTGTCCTTAGAATTGTAAAGGGTTGTCAAATGTTTGAACTGTGGGCTACTCTAGTTAGGGGCAAGGTTCTAAATGGCTTGAGGCGTGGCATGGCGGCGAGGTCAAGCCTCAAGCCTTATGAGTTACGGCGAGGCCATGACGTTTTCCAAGGCGTGGCTTAAGGCGGCAAATATATATATATATATATATATATATATATATATATAGAGAGAGAGAGAGAGAGGTGGGTTCAGACGAGAACACTAACTATTTAAGAAAACAAGAAAATAGCCGCTATGTACAAAATCATATATGATTACGCGACTTTTCCCGCCACTTTAAGTCGCGGCCAAAGTCGCGCGTGTCCAATTTTTGCGGTTAATGTAAAATCACATGTGATTTTGCACATGATTTGCTGTTTTCTTGTTTTCTTAAATAGTTAGCGTTCTCGTTTGAACCTTCCTCTATAATATGTATATATATGTGTGTGTGTGTGTTTATATCAGTGTCTTGAACGATAATGATTAAGTTATTAACAATTTAAATTCATTTAAAACAATAAACAAAAGAAATTCTAAATCTAATCGATACTAATAGGCAAATTCGAATCGAATTTCGAAGTACATAGATTCGAAAAATCGAAAGTACACAAATTTGCAAATTCAATCATTGTACCTTAAGAAATACATGTCAAGTTTCAAACTACGGTATCATATTTTTTTTAATATATAAAATTCTTTTGATTACAGGTGGTTGAATTGGATGTTAAAGTTGAAGGACCAGGAGATGCAAATGTGCACAACAACGCGTTCTATGCCGAAGAGAAACTGTTGAAATCTGAATTAGAAGCAATGCGTGATTGTAATCCTTCATCTGCCCGACATTGGGTCGTAAGTTTTCTAACACCTACCTTTGTTAGTCAACTCTCTCCCTCTCATTATTAATTGTTCTATACGTAAATAATTAGAATTGTCAAAGCATGAGTTATCCTGCTTCCTAGTGCTATTTCTGTTGCTACTTTCCAGCTGTCGTTTTTCGCATGCACGCCAACTTATAAATATTTTATGAAATTTGAGTTTGATGGACAATTTGTGCCCGTTGAAGGGGGCGTTTTAAGAGTCTCACCTTGGATCATTTCTCCTTTATATATGTTGGAACCTCCCTTATCTTGTCAAAAGCTCCTTTGGAGGATAATCTGAAGAATGTGACATTTTGATTTCTTGAAAGAAGTAGATTGCTTATGAATGATGCAATTTTTATGATTCAGATCAGGAACACAAGAACTGTAAACCGAACAGGGCAGTTGACAGGCTACAAACTAGTACCTGGATCAAATTGTTTACCACTAGGCGGTGCAGAGGCCAAGTTTTTGAGGAGAGCTGCTTTCTTGATGCACAATCTGTGGGTCACGCCATATGAACCAGACGAAATGTTTCCCGGTGGGGAGTTCCCTAATCAGAATCCACGTGTTGGAGAGGGATTGGCTACATGGGTGAAGCGGAATCGGTCTCTAGAAGAAACTGACCTGGTTCTTTGGTATCTACATACTTGCTTCTCATTTATATCGAAATATCACACATTTGTTTACTTCAAATGAGAACCATAAATATTTTGAGAACCAGTATATGCATACACGAAGGATCGTGTGTGAAAAAGAGTTTAGGTGAGAAGCGTTGAAGGGATCTGGAACCTTAATCACTTTTAATCTCACCCCCACCCCATGAATCGCACTTCTCACCGGAATTGATCCGGTGCATCTCATTAGTGTTGATCTTAACTAGGATTGATCCAAGGGTGGAGATCCCTTCTTACCCTTCTCACCAAAACCGAACCATATATATATATATAGGCGAAAGATCGTGTGAGAAGTTGAGGTTAACGAGAGAAGTGGATGGATGTGAACTGTTGATCACTTTTAATCAAATGCCCTCTCATCAATTGTGGCTTAGAAGAGAATTGATCTGGTGCATCTCATCCTACTGTGCATGCATTTCTCATCCAACGGTTGATAATCACTTCTCACGCTTCTCATGTTAACCCAACTTCTCACCAAAACCCAACCCTACATCATAATATGGATATGTGATATGTCAATTAATATAGTCATCAATGTATATATGTACTATATATGTATTGGTGCATATACTCGCTTCATATAGTGGATATGCATTAATGCATATACCGGTTCTCACGGTTTCCAAAATATTTATGGTTCTCATTAATTGTATTTATGGTCCCTTGGTTACGGATGTATACTGTTGAATGGTTGCAGGTATGTATTTGGAATAACACACGTTCCTCGACTGGAAGATTGGCCCGTTATGCCAGTAGAACACATTGGATTCGTTCTCATGGTAACCATTGCTCATCTTTACATTTACATTATTAGTAATTTTCACAAATCACAATTAGTTAACACAATGCCCATGTGATTGATGATGTTGGTGCATTGATTTGCAGCCACATGGATTCTTCAACTGCTCACCAGCGGTGGATGTTCCCCCGAGCTCGTTATCTGATTTGGAATTGAAGGAAAACGGAATGGTAGAAAAGGCATGCCATAATGGTCTCGTTTCAAAGATGTGATTCAAAACCACGTAAGTCTACCAACTCCACTCTATAGAATGCCTTCTTATTTGTGCTCTCAATGCCTATATTGAAACCTTTCTTTATGATGATCTGAAACTAGGTTACAATAATTCACATCTTCCCACAGTTGTTTGTGGCAAGGTCGAGCGCTTGCTTCTTTTGAACTTCTGTATTGGCTTCGTTTTAATCCTACGGGTTTAGTTTCGTATATGAGACTTGTTACCCCACTTGGTAACTGGGATACACGGACCAAGGTGGTGGTTGTGGTGGCACGTGCCACCATATTGTCCCTCTGTTGTAAGTTAAAAAAATTAGGTTTGTGAAAGATGTAACTGTATTGTTTTAGAAGGTGCAACCGTTTTATATGGAACCACTGTATGGAAAAATTTCTTGGGTCCGTCCCTGATTTGGAACTTGTTGGTCCAGATCAGACCAAGTAGGCAATTTCACGGGAGGACCAATTAAGGTCTAGTCCGACGATGACGGGTTATACGGACCGGTGACTTTTTTAATAATATGTTTTGTATCAAGGTATTTTTATCATATTCTTTTGTTAAATATTTTGATCATTATATTGTATGGAGGAGTTTGAACCTTGTTATTTCATATTACCATAATATAAGAGGGAGGTTCGTGGGAAGCCTAATGGAAAACCGAGGAACACACTCGTGGCCGTTCATCTGTACGGTATGCGTGTGTGCATGTTATAAATTACTTGTATGCACAAGTGCATATTGTCCCGATGAAATGACTATCAGGGTGTTCCTCAGTTTTTCATTTTTTTGTGATTTTCTCCTAAACTCGACTCTATAAAAATACCAACTCACACGGAAATACGGAATAGACATCAAATCAAGGCCCCTCGGCCCAACAAATATAGGAGCCTATTTTTTTAGTATATGTTTTAGTAATAGTCCAAACTCCAAATTCCAAACCAATTTTGTAGAAAAATGTGGCATAGTTTTTTTTAGTGTATAATAGTCTAAAAAAAATTAGTAGTAACAAATGACAAGGGCTCAATATATATCAATGCAATGCATTGGAGAATAAAATTTGTATAGGTTTGTAACGACCCAAAATCCAACAATAGCATAAATATAACATTACAACAAAAAATGGTCCCAAAGTATACTAAATATATCATTCTCAACTTTAGGTATGCATCGGATAAACACATTCACAACTGAGATATTACAAGAAGTCTGATGGTGAGCTACAAGTCTTCACTAAACTATACCTCTTCTGCAACGTCACCTCTTTTCATCTTCTTTAGATGAAACCCCAATCAAAACTCTTATCTGAAAATGGTTTTACTTTTTGAAAAACGGGGGTTAAACCATGAGGTCTAGCGAATTATCTCTCGAAAACAGTTTAACAAACCACATGCAGCAAAATGCAAACCGCCATAAAAGGCCCATCAAAATCATTTCAACAAAACATCACATTTGGGTATTTGCAAGGTGCTCATAGTCACCCATCACCTAACCGTGATGTCCACGCTCGGGGCTACCAGTAGATCCCCACGACCCCCAGTAGATCCCCACGACCCCCAGTAGATGCCCACTTCCGTGTGCACAAGGAACATATTCAAGGTACACGGAACAACCAAGCTCCCAAGGATTCTCTCCAATCCAAGGTACACTAATCACACTGTGCAACCCGGCTCCAAATCAATATACCACTTCGTAAAGAACATGTAAACAACGTGCATGTATTAATAAACATTTCCACATCATGTAATAACAAAACTTTTCAAAGTGTAGTCATTCCATCATGCTCAATACCAAATTCAGTTATGAAAATTTTAGCAAAACAATTCATTTGCACAAAAGAGTTAAGCTCACCTGAGCTTTAGCAAATCGACACACGCTCCGAAACTCACTTTAGCTCAAACCGAACACCTTGAAGAAGATAGAGTTCTATCTCTCAATCACTCGTTGCACTAAGCTCCCAATGAAGTTGAATCAAATTTCTCTCCAACCATCTCTAGCCTCCCAAATGCGTATGAACCCAAAATAAAAAGGGGTTAGGGTTTTACCACTTTTTATTCCTCTAAAATTATTCTTAAGTCCCTAGAAACCCAACTATTGGAAATTAGTCCCTAACTGCCATAGACATTGGCTTTTGAGGACCGGTTATTACAAGGTTAAATGATCATTTGTTCTGATCTATATCTTATTATTTTTCCAACATTTTTATCTAGTACCAAAGTCCAAAATTATTTGTCAAGTCTTAGAGCCTTTTTACATAGTTTTTGTGCTTGTAAATAATTTTTTTTTGAAGAATTTGGTTAATCAATTACAATTTTATTGTGATTTGGTCAAACAAATATACTTAAAAAATATGTTTTTGTTATTGGTCAATCAAATATACTTTAGAATATTTAATTGGGCAACTAAATATATTCAAAATAATGATTTTATTATAATCTGCTTAATAAAACACATTTAGGGTCTTTAATAAAATACACATAGAAATACATTTAAAAATATAATTAGAAATACATTTATAAATAAATTTTTAATGAAATATCAGACCAGACCTTGTTTTTGGTTGAAAAATAGTAATCGCGCCTAAATCAACGGGCCCAAGTCGTTCTCGGCCATCCACCGGTCCCATGCCAATTCCGCCATCTATAATACAACCCAATAACCAACACTTGTAATTTGATTTTGACAAATAAAACATGGTGCCATAGCAATCAAGTTTTATTTGACTTGTCTGATTTGGTCGTGGTTTCCAACAGTATCTTGTATGGTCACCACACGAAATAGACATGTAAATAAAGTACAAATCTTTATAACCGTACTCATATAGTTCAATGTAGTGAGATGTAAAATATTTTTGTATGTCAAGAATTAAAAATTAATATAAGGTTGAATTATTTGATAACTTTAAAATTTATGAGATCCATTATAACTTTTATATTAAGGTTTTTTTTTCATCTAAGACTAACATTTAAATTGTAATGTATTGGTGAACATATATTTATTTCACGGTGTGTTTGCCTTATATGTATTTGATTCATAATGTTAAAGTTAATTTTATTATAATTTTATAAAATATTTATATAAAATTTTAAATAATAATTGTTAAGTTAGAGATGTTTTTATTGTTTACATCAATTGTATTATCATTTTATATAATATTTATATAACGTTCTATTGGAACCTTAAATATATTGCAATAATGTTGTTGTAACCCTCAAAACGAAAAAACTACTGGGATTGAATGAAATATTTTCCTTTTTTATATTTTAATTTTTAATTTTCCATTTTAAAAAAAAAATCAACAATTATATTGTTAAAATATTTTATAAATTTATCATCTGCAAGTACTTTAAAAATACTTTATATAAAATAATAATACAATAAAACTTATTGGTTGAAAATAATTAAAATATATGTTTTATTACCGACTCATTGAGTAAAACTATAAAACAAATGTTTTTATATAAATTATATATGAATTATAAATTTGACGTCATAAGGTCATGAGTACCGCAAGCCCTCAAGCCCTCAATGTCACATCAGCGTCACATCAGCTTTTCTCCTAACCCTCTCCTCAAGCCCTAAAGACCCGTAGCGCTACCCTCAAGCCCTCTTGACACCTCATTTTTTTTAATTCTTTTATTTATACATTTAATTATTTAACAACATAAAAATATTTATATATTTTTTAATAAATAAAAATAAGATAAATAATAAAAATAAAAATTCATATCATTATTTAAAAATAAAAATTACAAAATACAAAACACTACCAATTATGAATTTTTTTAATTTGCTCTTTTCTCGCTAAAGTAACCCTCAAAACGTCTCCCGTAAGGTGATCATGCGGGGTTATGAAAAACTCGAAGTCTTTTTCAAATCGTTTTTCTCGTTCGATTTCTCGTTCGTGTTCCAACCTATCTCGTTCGAGTTCGAGTTTTTTCATTTTGTACTCCATTGTATCATCAATCTTCTCGTTGAACGTCGTGAACAACTGAGTAACACTTTCGTTCGTATTCGACCCGCTCGTATTACTCATTGATGTTTTTTTTGCCTTGTTTCTCCCGATGGGTCGTTGAAGTTGCTCGATGAAGTTGTCGTCATCGTCATCATCGGAAGGTTTGGAACGTTTTGAACCCCGCGATGAAGTTGTCGTCATCGTTGGAACGGCTCCCCATTTTGGACATTTTTTAGGACTTCCCAAGCTTGTTCTTGAGTGAAAGCAAACCCTTGTTGTGCTTGGTACCGTTCGTGTGCCGTTCGTGAAATGTCGGCCTCACTCATTCCGCTTGATCTATTAGTGACCAAGTTGTTGTAGATGCCGCAAAAAACATTTATTTTTTTATTGAGGTCGTTGAACTTGGTGTTGAGTTGATGAGTTGTTCTATAATTGGCGCGACCCATCAAACTAAAGAACACTTGCCCGATTCGGGTCCAAAAACTTTCTACATTTATGTAAATTCAAGTATAAGAATATTAACAACAATAATAATAATAATAATAATAATAATAATAATAATAACAATAATAATAATAATAACAATAAAAATATTACCACCGTTTTGTGCGTTACCGATAACGGGGTCCTCCGAAACGTCAACCCACGCCGACACTAACGCGAGTTCATCCTCTTTACTCCACATCTGTTTGGGGGCTCTATTTTCATATTGTTTGTTTTTTCCTTTTCTCGTTGGTCTCGGGTTTGATGGTTCCGGGTTTGATGGTTGTGTGTAGATGGATTGTGGTGTGTGCGGGCTAGAATGTTGGGTTTCCGGAACAATGTCGTCGGCGAGATTGATTGCGGGTGAAGGAATATTGTAGTTGGCCGGAGTAAAACCTTGTTCAATCATACCGGGACGTGTAAGTTGGTAAGGAATTTGTTGCGGATATTGTTGGCGAAATTGTTGCGAAAATTGTTGCGGATATTGTTGCGAAAATTGTTGCGAAAATTGTTGCGGATTTTGTGGCGAAAATTGTTGCGAAAATTGTGGCGGAATTGGTTGCGAAAAGTGCGGATGATAACCTTGTTGTGCAAACGCTTGAAAACCAAGCTCCGGGTCTTCTTGCGGTTGCGGTGTATCCGGTCGGTTACGACGGGATGTAGGTGTTTTGTTTGGATTCATGATGAAATTTGAGAGAGTTTGAGAGAATTTGAGAGAGTTTGAGAGAATTTGAGAGATTTTGGTGTGAAAAAATAAAGAGGTTTGGATTAATATATATAGTGGGATTAAATTGGATTTTTTTTTATAAAAGTAGCCGTTGCAACGGCTTTATTTTTAATTTATTTATAAAAAAATTAAAAAAAAACAAATAAGACTCGGGTTTCTCGGGTTTTCAAACCCGCTACCCGAGCCCGAGCCTCAAGCCCGCTCGCCCCGTACCACAACCCTGCGGAGCCCGCAGGAGCCCGAGCGTATACCCGCAGCGTTACGCATGGCCTAAGTCTAGCCTTGAAAACGACATGGCTTCGTCGTGACTCCTAAGACTTGAGGCTTGGTCTCGTCCCCATGTCACGCCTCATGCCATTTAAAACCTTGATATCGTGTATTAATCAATTGTATTTGGTATCAATTTTTTATGATATGTACATGTTGGTATCGTTTTTACCAACTTCAAGTTACGTATATGAAAATTTGTCATTTTCTTCAAGTTTTAGTGACATCTAGTTTTTAGGTAATGCGTGATGTTTAAGGGTTTTTAATGCAAGGGATAAAACTTGCAAACATTTAAATGTTCAAACAAAATAGTTCAAAATAAAATATTTAATATTCAATGCATAAAAATACAAAAACTAATAAATATTTAAATTAGTCAGTATCATGGTACCATCGTAGTATGCGACTTCAAATACGGTGTACCAACCAACTTTATACGGTATTACCAACCTAATGTAATTGGTATCAATTAAATTGATGTTGATTTAACTTGTATGGTTAACACACGTGTTAACTAGTTTGGTTAACTACAAAAATTGTCACCCGCTACATATCCACCAGACTTTGAGTAAAGGGTTAGGCTAAGTACACACCTACATATTAGTAACTTTCTTACACACATCAAAATCAAAAATTCCTTTTTATATTTTCAATATACGATTTAACTTTATTTTGATGTATGAGTTTAGGTTCTGATGAGAAATTGAGTTAACATGAGAAACGTGAGAATGATTATTAACCGTTGGATGCACATTAGGATGAGAGACATCAATATGCACCACATCGATCCACATATCAAACATGATTTATGGATGTGATTGAGATTAAAAATGATCATTTAATCAATTATATATGTTTTTCTTGAATCTTCATCATCTTTCAAATACACCATAAAGAACACCATGCACATTTAAGAATAAAATTACATAAATAATAAATAACTAACATAAAAAACAAGAAAATAACAATTAGCATATATATCACAATTTTATACAGTTTCATCAAACTTTTTTTTTAACAAACCCTAAATCAAATCCACAATCAAACCTTAAATCAAAACCCTAAATCAACTCTAAAAGCGAACCTTAATCGAACCCATATATGATTTCGAGAAGCTTCTTGTAGACGACTTGGACTGATTTCGAGAAGCTTTATTGTAGACGACGTGACAATTTCTATATTTGATTGAATACGAGTTCTTGCATACAATGGTGACAGTTTATGGGTTCGATTGAACACATCGATTTGGGTTCTTGTTCTCAGAGATTGAAAAATGAGAGGGTAATGGGAGATAGATGGACGCTTGAGTCGTAGATGCCAGAAAGTGTGGACCGCGACAGTGAGATGGAGGTGGCACTGAGATGGAGATATGTGGTTTACATACAAATCGCCCTTGTGTTTGTATATATTGGTTTATGTTTTAGGGTTTGTTTATGTTCTTGATAAAAAAAAGATGAAGTTAATAAAAAGATAAATTACGTATTTTGGTCCCCACGGTCTAAAAATGATAAAATAAAGAAAAATACTAAAAAACCAATGTACCTTTATAGTTAACGAATAAATTTGAACGACTGTTAGTGTGAAGAACTAAATCCATAAGAGCATCCACAATGCATAAGTCTTTAAAAGACTTTACTTTTACCACGTTAGCTTTCCACTAATATAAAAGTTTTTTCAAAAACCTTTAGACCATTCATACCCATGCAAGACCATACTCCTTTCTAAAGTGCCACATCAGTTTTGCAATAACACATTTCACACACATGCAAGACCAAACTCCTTTCTAAAGTAATAAATTATAATATAAATAATATAGATAATTATAATATAAATAATATAAATAATATAGATAATTATAATTTAACTAATAAATTAATTATAAAATATAGATAACTAAAATTTTACTTTTGTTTTTTTGTTTACTATATTTTGTGTAAATATAATTTAATTAACAAATAAAATACATGGATATATTGAAAAACATTGCATACAAATATCATTTATTTTAGTAGTTTAAATAAAAAACATTGTATAAAAATATCATTTAAAAAAATAAAGCGTGGGTAAGAAATTTTAATAAAAATATTAAAAAACTAATGTTCAAATAAACTAACAAATGAATTAAATTTAATAAACATATTAATAATTAATGTTTAAACAAACAAATTAATTAATTAAATTAAAAAAATGCATTTGTTTAATATATATAGTTTGTGAAAGAGCTTTCTAATTATGAAAGATGTGGGTTGTTTTGCAAGGCTTTGCAAGCCACATGACATGCCATGTCATCTTGCAAGGAGTCTTGCAAGACGTGTGTGGATGATTATAAATCTTTTTCAATGCAAAATCCTTTTCAAAGGCTTTTTTACTAATTACATTATAATCTACCCTCATCTATTTAAAATGTTATATAAAAGTCCTTCATTTAATTTGTGGTTTTAAAAATCATGTCAAAATTTTCAAAGAAAAATACTTCACTTTAAAATTCAAATATTTAAAAATATTACAATAAAAAATATTAAAAGAGTAGTTCTAAAGCCAAAACATATCTTTTGAACACATAAATATATTTAATGATGCATATTTCTTAAAAAAAATATCTAGTTTAATTTTAAATATTTAATAAATTATAGAAGTATAATTAATTAATGAAATTTCATTAGGTGTAAAATGAATATCTAAGGGTGCGTTTGGTACATTGGACAAGACAGAACAGAACATAGATCATTGTCCCATGTTTGACAGGACTTTTATGTGGAACAGACAAGAATAGAGTGGAACAAGCTGGAACAGGCCTGTTCCACCCCTACCCCATGGAACAAGCTGGAACAAGGTGGAACAAGACTTATGTTTTACCAATTAACCTCAAAATAAAATCTAATTCTCTTCTAAAACATCTAAATACACGTTCTATTTCATATTTTATTCATTCTTTAAATTTTATTTATTCTATTTTATTTAATGCTATTTGTGCTATTCTGTCCAGTTCTGTCTATCAAACGCTGAACAATTGTTCTGTCCTGTTCTGTTTTGTCCTGTCCCGTCCTGTTCTGTTCTATCCTGTCTGCTGATAACTCTCATTTTTGAGAGTTTATTATTACCCTTTTGCTAGGACTTTATATCATTTTTAAACCCATTTTGCTTCTTTCCCCTTTATTTGGTCTAAAATGTGATAAAAAGATGATGAGATTTCAAAAGTTTAATTTCTGGGAGAAATTCTGCACTTTTCACTGTGGGCACAGTGTCCCCACTGTGAGCACGACGGATTTTCATAAGGACCAACGGGCAAAGCGATTAACTGGACAAAGGAGAGCATCTTAGAGCTGACATTCTCAAGATTGCATGATCTGGACATTCCAGCAAAATCATGGGCTTGGATGGTGGTATTGGGTTTTATCCTTTGGATAAAAGGAATTTTTATCCATTGGGTATTACACCCTCTTGAAGCTATAAATGAAGGTGCTTGGATCATTCAATGGGCATCACTATCCAGCTTTAGTTTACTTGCTTTCAGTATTTAATTTCTGTTATAGCTTACTAACAACTTTAAGAATTGTAGCAATTTACTTTCTTGTTTGTAATTTCCTTTCTGCCAGCAGTGTACCCACTGTGGGCACGTCTTTACTTTTATGCAAGTAATCTTTTTATGCATTTTATTTATATTGTTATGTCTTTTAATTTAATTATGAGCTAAGCATCCCCTTGGGTGTGGATGTGAACAAACTTGAGACTAGTAGGCAACACTTGGGTGTGGCCATTTGTTACTAACTCTCGAGATTGGTCACTTGAGTCGAGACTTAAACTCAACGCGGATAAGCCGATCACTTTGATGTGTTAATATTAGATCTTAGACCTCGAGAGGGGCGGGTTCGAAATACGGCTTAAGTGATGCACAAAGATTTGAGAGAGTCTTTGATAACCACGTCGAGAGGCGGGTTTTGTATGATTTATTAAGGTTCAAACGCCGGTCGAGATTTATATCACAAAAAGATTTGGGTGTAAATCTCCATATTGGTAGAACTTGACGTTTAGAGTCAAACTTATTTAAATCGGCAAAATCGAGAGTCGGTAACAATGGACACTTTATGGAAACTTTATAGGACCGGTTTATAAATTGCATCATTTCGAGAGATCGGGCTTTTTATGAACTTTTCGTGCTATAAAGCAACTAACCATCTTGTTACTACAAAAATCTCAAGGGAATTCACATCCATACCCATTTTTAATTATTCAAAAGTTTAACTATTTTCCAAACAAACCAACAATATTTTCAAACCGAGACTTGTGCAAGAAGTTCGTGACATTCTCTGATTCTCAGTAGTTCAGTCCTCGTGGGATCGATACTTGGTAAATACTTGCCATTTTATTACTTATAGCGATCACAGTTGTGGTGTATACTTGCGCCCCCACTGTGGGCACACTGTGACCATACGTTTTCTGCTATCAAGTTTTTGGCGCCGTTGCCGGGGACTGACGCGATTTTTTTTACATCCTGAGATATTGAATAATCACTTGAGCCCGTGTCACTTGTTTCAAAACAAAATCTTCGTGTTGTATGCCACGGTTACAACGCGGAGAACTTTTACCTCTTGATAACGAAATCGAAAGAACTATTGCTAGACGAAGAAGAGGTAATCGGCAAAACCCACCACCTTTAAACCGAAACATGGCAGCTCCACCGCCGCCACCTCCACCGGTTGAAACAACGGTAGGTATTGCCGATAGTAAAGATAGGAAAATAAGGGACTATGCAACGCCCGAGTTTGAACAATTAAAATCGGGAATTATTAGGCCCAACATGAATGCACAAGCTTTTAAACCCGGACCCGTAATGTTTCAAATGATCCAAGTAATGGGTCAATTTGGAGGATTACCATCGGAGGATCCGCATTCACATTTGAAATCATTTATAGAAATGACGGATCATTTTCGCATTCCCGGAGTAACACCGGAAGCTTTACGTTTGACACTCTTCACTTATACGTTAAGGGATAGAGCTAAAGCATGGCTAAATTCGCAACCACCGGAATCCATCGATACTTGGGCGAGTCTAGCTGAAAAGTTTCTTAAAAAATATTTTCCTCCAACAAGAAACGTAAAGCTTAGGCACGATATCATGAACTTTCGGCAAGATAATGACGAGGCAGTCTCGGATGCATGAGAGAGATTTAAAGATTTAATTCGAAAATGTCCTCATCATGGAATTCCCTATTGCATCCTATTAGAAACATTTTATAATGGTCTTTCTAATGCTGCTAAAATTATTCTCGATGCTACGGTCGGTGGTGCTTTTGTTTCAAAAACTTACAACGAGGCATTTGATATTTTAGAAAAAGTTGCCAACAATAACACCGAATGGCAAAATGCTCGTGCCATCACCACACCAAATGCATCGGGAGTTCATGAAATTGATGCCATCACTTCTTTAAATGCACAAATTGTAGCTTTGACTAACTTGGTAAAAAATAATTTAAACATCAATGGAGAGAAAAACCAAGCTCAAGCTATTAATGAGTCGTGTGCATTTTGTGGGGAAAGTCATAATTATGAGAATTGTCCGGGAAATCCCGCTTCGGTAAATTATTTGGGAAATGCTAGAAATAGCCCTTTTTCTCAAACTTATAACCCGAATTGGCGGAATCACCCAAATTTTTCTTGGTCGGGAAATCAAGGACTTCAACCCCCCGGGGCAAGTCAAACCCAAAATCGACCACAAAATCCCCCGGGATTTTATCAAAATCAACAATCCACGTACCAACATGGTCAATCTTCACAATCACATGCGCCTAGGAAACCAAATGCATCGGAAGGTAATGGTTCACTCGAATCGTTGCTTAAAGGTTTTATAAACCAAACCAATGCAACCTTGAGAGGGTTTGAGACCCAACTTGGTCAATTTGCGACCGAGCTCAAAAATAGACCACAAGGGACTTTGCCTAGTGACACCGAGAACCCAAAAGGACCACGCAATGAACATGTCAAGGCCATAAGCATAATGGAAATAGGTAACGTAGAGGATTCGAGTGAAAACGATAAATCTTCTACCACACCTAAAGTACAAAAAGAATCACATCTCTTCGATAGGGAGAATTTTCCTGGACTGTTCCCTACTGTTGAAAACACGCAAGACCCTGTTTGTGCGTCTAAACCATCAGCGTTTTCCGATTCTGTCAAAAATACCGAGCAACGTGCTCACAGTGGGCAGGCTGTGCCCATACCCAGTAAAAAGCAAACGAGCTTGGATCTACGTGAGTTACCTTTTCCTGGAAGATTCAAAGATAAAAAGATGGATGTTCATTTTAAGAAGTTTTTAGACGTTTTCAAACAACTCCATATTAACATTCCTTTGGTAGAAGCTCTCGAGAAAATGCCAAACTATGTTAAGTTTTTAAAAGACATTCTCAACAAAAAGAGGAGACTAGGAGAATATGAGACGGTTGCTTTGACCAAGGAATGTAGTGCAATTCTTACGTGTAAAATCCCTCCGAAACTCAAAGACCCGGGAAGTTTTACCATCCTGTGCTCCATTGGTGGTCAAGAGGTCGGAAATGCACTATGTGACTTGGGTGCAAGCATAAATCTCATGCCCTTGTCAATTTTTAACAAGTTAGGAATTGGTGAAGTAAGACCCACTACCGTCACTTTGCAACTCGCGGATAGATCCATTGCTTATCCGAAAGGAAAAATTGAAGATATTTTGGTCAAAGTTGATAAATTCATTTTTCCGGCCGATTTTCTAGTTTTGGACTTTGAGGCGGATAAGAATATTCCCATCATCCTAGGAAGTCCTTTTCTTGCGACCGGCCGAACCTTAACTGATGTCCAAAAAGGTGAGCTAACCATGCGAGTGAATGACCAACAAATAACCTTCAACGTCTTTAAGTCACTAAAATTCACCGGTGATTTAGAAGATTGTTCCGCCATCGACACTTTAGGTGATGATTTTGAGCCTAGCCTTTTAGGAGACTTTCATGAAGAACCAATTATAGGCTTTGAAAATGATGTTTCGGAAGAAGATTTGTTGGAGGTTATAGATGCCTTTGCACATTTAGACTTTAATGATCGACCTCCATAAATGCCATCAATTCTTAAAGCTCCGGAATTGGACTTGAAGCCTCTCCCTAGTCACCTTAAGTATGCTTATCTCATGGAAGAAGAAAAATTACCCGTAATTATTTCTTCCAAGTTAAGTGATGGCCAAGAGGAGAAATTGTTAGAATTGTTGAAAAGTCACAAGAAAGCCATAGGTTGGACCTTAGCAGACATTAAGGGAATTAGTCCATCCATTTGCAAACATAAGATTATTTTGAAAGAAAATAGTATTGGCAAAGTGCAACCACAAAGGCGATTAAATCCCATCATGAAAGAGGTCGTTAAGAAAGAAATTTTGAAATGGCTTGATGCGGGTATTATTTACCCCATTTCCAGTAGTGGTTGAGTTAGTCCGGTGCAATGTGTTCCTAAAAAGGGAGGAACCACGGTTATAAAAAACGAGAAAAACGAACTCATCCCTACTAGGACCGTCACCGGGTGGAGAGTATGCATGGATTATAGACAATTGAACCTAGCCATGAAAAAAGACCATTTTCCTTTGCCTTTTATAGACCAAATGCTAGATCGATTGGCCGAAAAAGAATTTTATTGCTTTTTGGATGGATACTCGGGCTATAATCAAATCCATATAGCTCCCGAGGATCAAGAAAAAACAACTTTCACGTGTCCTTTCGGAACTTTTGCTTTTCGGCGAATGCCATTTGGGTTGTGCAATGCTCCCGCGACTTTTCAACGTTGCATGATGTCTATTTTCTCGGACATGATTGAAGATACCATGGAAGTTTTCATGGATGATTTTTCGGTAATTGGGACGTCGTTTGATAATTGTCTTGATAATTTGAAGAAAAGTTTAGAAAGATGTGAAACGCACGATTTAATCTTGAATTGGGAAAAATGTCATTTTATGGTTCAAGAGGGAATTGTGTTGGGTCACATGGTTTCTAAAAAGGGATTGGAAGTTGATAAAGCTAAATTAGAAATAATAATGCAATTACCCGAACCCACTTCGGTTAAAGGCATTAGAAGTTTTTTGGGACACGCTGGATTTTACCGACGATTTATAAAGGATTTTTCAAAAATCGCAAAACCATTGTGTAATTTACTGCATGTTGACCAAACTTTTGATTTTACTTCCGAATGCAAAAAGGCCTTTTCAACAATCAAAGAAGCTCTTGTCTCAGCACCTATTGTAATAGCACTGGATTGGACAAAACCTTTCGAGGTAATGTGCGATGCTAGCGATTGGGCGGTAGGTGCCGTTTTGGGACAAAGAAAAGAGAAAATATTTCACCCCATTTACTACGCAAGTAAAACCCTCATCGAAGCTCAAATTAATTATACAACAACCGAGAAGGAGTTACTTGCCGTAGTATTTGCTTTTGACCGTTTTTTATCGGCACAAAAGTCGTTGTTCATACGGACCACTCCGCTATCAAATATCTTTTTAACAAAACCGACGCTAAGCCAAGGCTTATCCGTTGGGTTCTTCTTTTACAAGAATTTGACATAGAAATAGTTGATAGAAAAGGGGTCAATAATCAAGTTGCCGATCATCTTTCAAGAATCGAAATGAATGTGTCAAGTGGGGGAAATCATGAAATCAAAGAAGTTTTTCCGGACGAGCGTATTTTAGCCATACAACATGTTGAAAAGGAATTTCCATGGTATGCCGATATTGCAAATTATCTTGCAAGTGGAATTAGGCCATACCACATGAACGCACAAAAGTTTAAAAAGTTTCTTCATGATTGTAAACAATATTTTTGGGATGATCCTTTTTTGTATAAATTGGGATCGGACCAAATTTTGAGGAAATGCGTTCCGGATTTTGAAATGAAAAGTATTTTGCTGGATTGTCACGCTTCACCTTACGGGGGCCATTTTGGTGGTCAACGTACGGCCGCAAAAATTCTTCAAAGTGGTTTCTTTTGGCCGTCAATTTTTAAAGATTCATTTGAGTTCGTAAAGAGTTGTGACCAATGCCAAAGGACCGGGAATTTGTCCCAACGAAATGAGATGCCCTTAAATAATATTTTGGAAGTTGAACTTTTTGATGTTTGGGGCATCGATTTTATGGGACCATTTCCTATGTCTTTCAATAATCAGTATATTTTGGTGGCCGTAGATTATGTCTCAAAATGGATAGAAGTCATCGTGTGTCCAAGAAATGATGCTAAAACTGTGATTAACTTTCTTCATAAAAACATTTTTGTTCGTTTTGGAACACCTCGCGCTTTAATTAGTGACGAGGGAACGCATTTTGTCAACAAAATGTTAAGCACAATTTTGAGCAAGTACAACATCCATCATAAGGTATCAACGACATACCATCCTCAAACAAACGGGCTTGCCGAACTTTCAAATCGGGAAATAAAATCGATTTTGGAAAAAGTAGTAAAACCCGATCGAAAGGATTGGTCCGTTAAGTTGGATGACACGCTTTGGGCATACCGAACAACTTTTAAAACACCACTAGGACTGTCACCATATAAACTGGTTTTCGGCAAAGCATGTCATTTACCCTTGGAACTTGAGTACAAGGCATTTTGGGCCGTAAAGGAATTAAACCTCAATGAAGAAGTGGCCGGAAAGAAGAGAAAACTTCAACTGAACGAGTTAGAGGAGATACGTCATCATGCCTACGAGAACGCCAAAATTTATAAAGAAAAGACAAAAGTATGGCATGATCGTCGTATCAACCAAAGGAATTTTGAAAAAAATCAAAAAGTGCTCCTTTTTAACTCTCGGTTGAAGTTGTTTCCCGGAAAATTAAAATCACGTTGGTCGGGACCATTTACCATTGCGGATGTCGGTAAGTTTGGAACAGTCGATTTAATTAACCCACAAGACAGAAGCACTTTCCGGTTTAACGGTCACCGGGTCAAGCACTTTATTCCAAATGAAGTGTCCATACCCACTGGTGGTGACGAGTAATTTCTGATGGAACCATTGTGTATATAGTGTATATAGTAGTTCTTAATTGTTGTGTTATTTTTATCTTTAAATTAATAGTGCAGGTCTGCTCACTGTGGGTACTCTGTGCCCACAGGCTTTAAATCTCGAACATGAAAGTTTGGGGGGAGGAAAGTGTAATTTTCAGTAAACATGTGGGGCATGTTTTTAAGAATATCAATGGATGGGGTGCATGCAGAAAAAAGAAGTTTCCATAGTACAATAAGTAATCAAAAGCATATATTTTTAAGGATTTTGGTTGTACTATGGAAGGTTTTCAAAAACCACTCCAGCTGTAAAACAATTGGCAACCTGATTTCAAAATTTTACCCAAGGGTCACAAGCTTTATCCACTGAATTTTCACATGTCAAAAAAATAAAAAAAAATAAAAAAATATAACAATAAAACATGTGGTTGGTAAAAGCTTTGGGATTTACTTAACTATTGCCAAACAAAAACCCTGGTTTACTTTTCAAAAACAAAACCCCTATCTTGGGTCTTCTTCCCCACAAGACTCCCCAAAACTTGCAGCACACACATTTTCTCCCATGGCAAGGAAGAAAGCGACGGTGCACATCCCAAGCAGACCGACGCGGCGCTCAGTCTGCCAGTTCCACCGGCCGACCGAACGAACCCACCATCGTCGCCACCACCGCTGAGCTTGTCACCACCGCGATCACTGTCGTCGTCGACGCCCAACAGTCTTCCACCGCCTCTGTGGTGGCCGAAACGCAAGCTCTCAGTGCCGCCTCGTCAACCATGGCAGTTCAGACTATCGCCGGCGCTACCTCCGGCGCTCCGGCCGGCGACACTCAGGCAACTAAAGAACCCGCAACCCCTTCATCCCCAAGGTATGTTCACTCTTTCGTTGAAACACATGAGGTGATTACCCGGATTATCGACCCACCACCTCAAAACCCTTTTCAAAACCCTAATCATATGATCCCTTCCACCATTCACATCCCATTTACCCAACCCTTATTTGTGTGTGTTTCACCACCCACTATACCCACCCACCTAAGATTAAACCAAAATAACCCTCTTGGTGACTTTCGAAACCCTCATTTCATCCAAACCCCAAATACACCTCCTTCACAACCACACCCTATGAAACCAATCTTTATCACAACCCCACCCATCATGACTACTACTATCCCCATTGACCCTAAAAGTCAGGCCTCAACCTTTAAAGCTAAACCCTTCGATTTGAACAAAAAAGGGGATGTGGGGGAAGACGATCCGGATGCAGACTTATGGTTTAGTTTCGAGGGACTCCAGCACCCTCAAACTAACATTCCTTACCCTTTTGAAAAGCCCCTGGGCCCGGAAAACACAAATGAGCAAAACCCCAAAAGTTCTAAGTGTGCTCACAGTGAGCAGGTTGCACCCACAGCGGGCACGAGCACAACCGCAGAAAATATTGAAAAAAGCCACGACAGGTCTCTCTGAGCAACATACAGCCACGTGAATGGAACCAACAGACTCCAGTTCTTCCTCTTCAGAATCCGACGAGCCACCTTCGAAAAAAGCAAAGAATACCGCGGCCTCGGATACCGATTTTGAGGAGGAGATTAAAACCGATAGAAAGGGAAAAAGGCCGATCGCAGCACGGCGTTCACGCAGCGCCACTCGCACAACGCCGATCACTCCTGTCCACAACACCGTGATAAAAACGAGGTATGAACTCATAAAAACCAACAGGGTCTTGTTTGAACGCGCTTTTGAAACCACACTGGTAAATTCTGTGGCACGCGTCAAACAACATTTGATTGCAATGCACTGGGAAACGCTAATATCGATCCCATGCAAAGCAAACGAGACGTGGGTCGCGGAGTTTTACGCAGCGGCCGCATATGCCGACAACAGCCCCGTACGGCTACGTGGTAGGATTATCGATTGGTCCGGGGCAGCACTAAATAAAGTTTTAAATTTGGTAGCCCCGTTTGTGTGTTCTTACAATCAAATATCCTCGGACGAAGTAATTGCGGCTGCGTTGGTACGTCCGGGTTGTGGTTGGTCCCAAGATAATAATCGATCCATGATTAGGGCCAATCACCTCACGGACGAGGCTGCCATATGGTTTCAGTTTCTCAGGCACAGCCTAATGCCTACGGCTCATGATGGTACTGTCGATTACGAGCGCTGCATTTTGCTCTACTGTGTTCTCAATGAGTGTCCGATCTATCTTGGTCGAATAACTCATGATTCGATTGCTAAGGCCGCATCCCGAGCCCAAAGTCGGCTGATTTTTCCATATTTGATAACCAAATTATGTGCCAAGGCCCGAGTCCCAGTTTATAAGTATGATGTCGTCACATTTGGTAAGACCCACTTGAATAGTGAGACAATCTCGCGCAGAAAAAGCGCCACTCGTATTCCCGTGAGTATGGGACACCAAATCAGTACCTGCAACACTCGGAGGGTGAAATTTCTGTTACAAGTCAACAAACTTCAATTTGGGATGATGACTCAATCCCATATCCAACATCTATGTGCTGCCTCATGAACTTGAAGATTTCAAACTTCTCACATATACCCCTGCAAGAAATTTGTCTGATAGTTATCCAGACTGTTACTCCACAATGTTTGGGCAAGGACAAAGTGGAATGCCTCTTGAATCAGATTCAAGTCTAAAAAAGATGAACACTTTGTGGCTAAAGGGTACCTATAAACCTAAGGGTACCAGTAGTCTCATTTCACCATCTTCATGGTCGTCAATAGAGGCAGAGGAGAAGAAAGGGAAAAAGATGCAAAAAATTCAAGTCTGTCAAATTTCACCAGGTCCCTCTCTCTTTTATTCCTTTTATCATATCTATGCTCATTGATATTTTTAGGGTTTTCATTTAAATTTTGGGATCTGGGATTTGAAACAAATTTGGATTTAGGATTTGTTAGTGTTCTTGGAATTAAAATTGAAATTGAGATTGGATTTGGATTTAGGGTTTGATTAAAACCTAACAAGAACACTAATTTGTTTGATTTGGATTTAGGGTTTGATTTAGGATTTGCTAAATATTTTTGAGATTGGATTTGGTGTTCATCAATCATCATGGTGTTCTTGATGATTTATTTGGGGAAGATGAATATTCAAGAAAAACATATAATTATGGTATAACACATTTAGTCCCTACAATTTATTTATTAAAAAAAAGTGAAAAAGACGAAAATACCCCTCATCTAACGAGATTTTTAATGGACTTAACGACGAGGGGCCAAATCCAGACCGAAATGCATATTGTAGTGGCTAAAGTGTAATTTTTAAACTGTAGGGACCAAATGTGTTATAATCATTAAACCACAAGGACCAAAAGCGTAGTTTACTCTATATTCTTTAAGTTTTAAGGAAAATGAATAAAAAATTAAAAAGAATAAAATACCTTTAATTTATTGTACCTATTTAATAGAAGTTAGTATAAGGGACCAACATTGAAAAAAATTGGCAACTACAATGACCAAAGTTGTAATTAGTTTGAAATAGGGACTACATTTGATACTAAGTAACAACCACAAGGACCAAAATTGTAATTTACTCTATTATCAATTGTCAAATGTCTCAATTTTTGTTTAAATTAATTCTATTTAATTTTAAACGGTCGGATTTCCTTTTAATACACTCAAACCAGAATCTGATATGATATGATCCGAATCCGATACGGTCCGTTTACTGAAGCGGTCGGATATTAAGACGAACATTCTAGAACATGCCAGAGACTGTATTCACCGTTATGCAAAGTCTGATTTCGTGAATCAATGGCGGAGGGAGAAGATGACACGGTTCCATGAGAAACAATCATGAAAACAATTTGCTGTTGACGACGACGACGACGAATTTTTAAGGTACATCCGATTTTGGAAAAGAAAATGTTTCTTAATCTACGTTTTGTACATAAATCTGAGGCCATCGTCGTGATTTTTGACCTTAACGATATCGGTGTACTATATACAATACAATGTATATGCGTATCTAATAGTTTGTTTGATTCTCTTCAATTAAATACAATTTACATTAACACAATTCTGCATACACATCATCTCAATGTTATGCTCACAGTAGATATGCTCACAAAGAGATACACCGTTCGTTTTATCGTATTATCGGAAACCCTAACATTTTGATTTGTTGTTCTGCATCAGTTTGCTGGTTTTCATGAGCTCCTATCATCTTATACAACATGTTAATGCTATTTGGTCAATTGAAATTAATCAGCCTATGGTACATCTATTAAAAGTCAACTTGCATAAGCCTCGTGCCATTTACAAACATATAAATAGGTGTTGAAGCAATGGACAGTGATGTATCAATTCATCAAATTACTTTTACATTGTGTTTAAGTAGTTTGAGAATGCTTTGCTTCTTCTCAATAGGTTTAGTTCTTTAACTGCGCGCTTTTTCATGGAACTCAATACTCGTCGGATTGATACCAATAGTGCTCGAAGTGAAAGCCTTTAGTTCAAATGTAACTGCACGCTTTATTTTTTATGATAACTGCACAATGTATCTAGTTATTTAATGTTTTAGTTATAGCTGGTGTAATACATTTTCTCAATGACCTCAAGTGCCATAACTGCAATGATGTCATTTGGTCTTGTGTTTATTTGATAAAAGTGGGAGCATAAGAAAAGTTAGCTTAAGGTATTTCTCTTTCCAGACAGTCCAAGCTGAAATTCAGTCATTGCAGGGTTGCAAGTCAGGTTGAATATCCTTAATTGGTGGATTTGCTTGGGCTCCTTCTAGGCCTAGTTGCACAGGTAATTGGTACTTTTAACTAAGTATTGAAATTACGACACTGTGTCTCTTGTCTCACTATGTGTTTACCAATCTGCGAATGCTTTTTGTAAAGAACCAGCAAATATTTTGTTATTTGATTTTATCATTGATTTTTATGTAAATAATTATTAAGTGGATTCAATTTATGAAGTTAGAAAGTTGCAATATCATGCCTAAGCTTTTTTGCTCCTAATGGATCCATCTTTGATAAGTGGTTTCCTTATGTTACTATACGTTCTCTTAGTTTGCCTTGTCTAGGAATCACCTTTGTAACAAACCATAAGGGTACTGAAGGGCCGCAAAACTTTCTGATCAGTGATCACATAATCCCTGCTCATATAACCAAACCTTCACAATTTTTTTGTTAAAGGTTTTTCTTTGATCTTTCTTGATTTGTATGGTTTCTTATTTTAAACTACATATCATTATGTGCTGCCTTACTAAACATTATCCGGTCTATTTTGAAATAGGGTGAGTTAAATTGATCATATGTACGACTTATGCATCTTTTTTTTTGAAGTACGGCAGATGAAGACGTCCCCATTATACGCATTTAGGCTGTGCTAGTGATTCCCTTTTCATGAACCGCAGCAACCACATGTTTTTGGCAATTTAAGCTTGTGTTCCCTCTTTATATAGTTTGCATATTGTTTTTTTTTGAGCAGAAAAACTCCAGGCAATATTATAAAAACAGGAAAAAGGAAAGCAGGGACGCACCCTACAGAACAAACAAAACCGAGGACCAACCCTCAAACAACCAAAACCAGAAAAGGCCACGCAGGGCCAAGTCCAAAAGCAAAAACACCCCACAAAGAAAACAAGGTCCCAACAAGCAATAGGACACCCATGAAAACAAAGAGCCAATTAGCTAAGAACATGGCTCACTAAAGACCTAGCACACTTCTTCTTCCAAGCAATCCGCAACAAAACAATCTCTGAACCTAAATAAACATGGTCCCAACAGAAAAATCTCGTTTTGGAGTCCGGAGATGTCGGCGGGGGCCTCGGGAAGGGTTATCTTTTCTGTTTAACAGCCTGCCCACCCTGGAAACGACGACTCAGTTGGAGGTAGGGTCCAGCGGCTGGAAGAGCACCGCACGTCGCGCGGTGTCCGGTGCGCCCCCGGCGGCTCTTGAAAATCCGGCGTGCACGTTTGCCTGCACGCGACTTGGTTTCCCCGCACGGAATCTGCTTCACAATCTGGTCCACCGACCTCTTCTGATCGCCAAAAAGTCTCCGATTCCGTTCCTGCCAAATATAGTAAACCGTCGCGGATAAAGATAGTTGCTGAAGAGTAGACCGCAACCGAAGATTACCATTTACCAGGCCATTAAGAATATCGTCCCAAACCTCGCAAAACCCATGCAAGTTTGCTTCCCTTTTGATCCTCCTCCAAATCTCTAACGAAAAACCACATTGGAAAAAAAGGTGATTATGAGAATCCGAACAAGAGTCGCAGAAAACACATCGAAGATCCGGGGGTTCATGCTTCCATAAACTAATCCTATCCTGCGTGGGGAGACGTTTACGGAAAGCAATCCACAAACAAAAAGCGTGCTTGGGAATAAAACCCCGAAACCACACCCATTTATGCCATGTGACCGAAACATGCAAACCTTCCATAGAACGCCATGCCTCGCTTACCGAATAATCCACCAATGTGTTGTTGAGCCCCTTCCATAACACTTTATCAGGTATCAGGTATCCACCAATCCGAACAAGAGTCGCAGAAAACACATCGAAGATCCGGGGGTTCATGCTTCCATAAACTAATCCTATCCTGCGTGGGGAGACGTTTACGGAAAGCAATCCACAAACAAAAAGCGTGCTTGGGAATAAAACCCCGAAACCACACCCATTTATGCCATGTGACCGAAACATGCAAACCTTCCATAGAACGCCATGCCTCGCTTACCGAATAATCCACCAATGTGTTGTTGAGCCCCTTCCATAACACTTTATCAGGTATCAGGTATCCACCAATCCGAACAAGAGTCGCAGAAAACACATCGAAGATCCGGGGGTTCATGCTTCCATAAACTAATCCTATCCTGCGTGGGGAGACGTTTACGGAAAGCAATCCACAAACAAAAAGCGTGCTTGGGAATAAAACCCCGAAACCACACCCATTTATGCCATGTGACCGAAACATGCAAACCTTCCATAGAACGCCATGCCTCGCTTACCGAATAATCCACCAATGTGTTGTTGAGCCCCTTCCATAACACTTTATCAGGTATCAGATCAGAAACCTACGGTATAGAACAAAGACTAAGATCCGAAAATCTCTAACACCAAGAAACCGGCCAAGTACCTCCAATACCGTCAATAACTTCTCTAGCCGTGGTAGTGACATTAAAGTCACTCGCATGAACCAGTCAGTCTGTATGAAATATGCAAGGACAGCGCACCACAAGGTAACCAAGTGTCCTCCCAAGCATTGCATATTGTTGGTGATGCTGGATGATGACAGTCATAAGATTAAGAAAGAAACAAATGTTATATAATGTATCTTAGGTCCCGCTTGGTTTGTAGGATTCAACGGGATTTCGAATTCAATTCCATTCCAATCCCATGTTTGGTTTGAGGGATTGCATGGATTTGATTTAGAAATCCTATGGGGGTAGTCAGTATTTTGCAGGATTTCGTAGGATTTGTTTGTAATAATGTTTTAAAATATGTTAAAAACACTAGTTTGTAAAAATAAAGTAATAAAAAGATAATTTAATTATCTATAATTTGTTTTTATAAATTATCTATAGTGAATGAGATTCAATTCCATTCCAAATCCTTTAATTGTTGTGTTTATTTGATAAAAGTAGGAGCATAAGAAAAGTTAGCTTAAGGTATTTCTCTTTCCAGATACTGTTACACAGTCCTGAAATTCATTCATTGCAGGGTTGCAAGTCAGGTTGAATATCCTTCCATTGGTGGATTTGCGTGGTCTCCTTCTACGCTAGTCGCACAGGTAATTGATACTTTTAAATCAATCTTGAAATTATGACACTATGTGTTTACTAATCTGCAAGTGCTTTTTGTAAAAACCAGCAAATATATTGTTATCTAATTTTATCTTTTCCTTTAAAGAATTAATATAATAAGTGGATTAAATTTGTCAAGATGGAAAATTCTAAATATCATGTCTAAGATTTTTTGCTTCTAATGGATGATGGATCCATCTTTAATAAGTTGTTTCCTTATCTGTTTGGTTCATTCTTTTTAAGGAAAGAAATCTTCACAATCCCATGAATTCCACACAAGGGATTTGAACATTCTTTGCATTAAGGTGATATTTTGATGGAATCGAATTTTCATTGTTTAAAAAAAAATCAATTCAATGAGCCCTTTCGCTATTTTTGTGTGCATATTTATGTCATTTTTTAAGCATGTCCGTTTTCTTTAAATGTCAGAAAATACTCAAATTAAAACTAAAGAAACTGATTAGTTATTGTAATTATTCAAACATATATCTACAAGTAATAATCAAGTATTTCAAATCATATGCATTATTTTAATAAAGTGTTCTATTAAACTATTTTTAGTTTAAGAAAAAAATAGAATTTTCAAAACATGGTATTTTGGTTATTTACCAACATTTCATTCCAATTCTCCAAAGCTACATTCTATGAACCAAGGTTTTTGGTTTCATTTTAGCTAATCCATTTTTGTTGATTTTGGCATTGTGTATTTTTATTTCACTTCTTTTTGGTGTGAGATTGTTTATGCGGGTTGGGTTCGGTGGGAAGTTGCCGTTAACGTGAGAAACGTGAGAAGTGGTTATCAACGGTTGGATGAGAAATGGACGCACATTAGGATGAGATGCACCAAGATAAGATGTTCCGAGATGCACGAGATCAATTCCTTTCTAAGCCGCAACTCATGGGTGGGCATTTGATTAAAAGTGAACAATCAGATCCACTTTTCATGCTTCTCACGTTAACCTTAATTTCTAACACGATCCTTCGCCTTGTTTATGCACATTTTACATAGTTTTTTGTACTTGACTTTCTTTCTACTTTGAATTTGACTTTTGTAAGTATCGAGTTATTTTTATTTCGATATAACTTGGCTTGCCGTGAGGTTATACGTGTAGGCTTTGGTCTCTAATATAGAAGTTTTCATTGTGTTTGCGACTAAGGTTTTTGGTTTTATTTTAGCTATCCATTTTTGTTGATTTTGACATTGTGTTTTTTTATTTCACTTCTTTTTTGCTGTGAGATTTTTTATGCGGGTTGGGTTACGGTGGGAAGTGGAGGTTAACGTGAGAAGTGGTTATCAACCGTTCGATGAGAAATGGACGCACATTACGATGAGATGCACCAAGATAAGATGTTCCGAGATGCACTAGATCAATTCGTTTCTAAGCCGCAATTCATGGGTGGGCATTTGATTAAAAGTGAACAACGATTCAGATCCACTTCTCATGCTTCTCACATTAACCTCGACTTCTCACGCGATGCTTCGCCTTGTTTATGCGCAGTTTACATAGTTTTTTTGTACTTGACTTTCCTTTCTTCTTTGAATTTGACTTTTGTAAGTATCGAGTTATTTTTATTTCGATATAACCTCGCTTGCCGTGAGGTTATACGTGTAGGCTTTGGTTTTTAATATAGAAGTTTTCATCTTGTTTGCGACTGTTAAAGGTTTTTGGTTTTATTTTAGCTAATCCATTTTTGTTGATTTTGACATTGTGTTTTTTTTTCACTTCTTTTTGTTGTGAGATTGTTTATGCGGGTTGGGTTACGGTGGGAAGTTGAGGTTAATGTGGGAAACGTGAGAAGTGGTTATCAACCGTTGGATGAGAAATGGACACATTACGATGAGATGCACCAAGATAAGATGTTCCGAGATGCACTAGATCAATTCGTTTCTATGCCGCAATTCATGGGTGGGCATTTGATTAAAAGTGAACAACGTTTCAGATCCACTTCTCATGCTTCTCACATTAAGTTCGACTTCTCACGCGATGCTTCGCCCTGTTTGTTTATGCGCAGTTTACATAGTTTTTTTTACTTGACTTTCCTTTCTTCTTTGAATTGACTTTTGTAATTATCGAGTTATTTTAATTTCGATATTAGCTAGCTTGACCATGAGGTTATACGTGTAGGGTTTGGATTCTAATATAGAAGTTTTCTGTAACATCCCAGGCCAACCGTACCAGATATTGTCCGCTTTGTCCACACACCTGGACTTAGGGGTGCTCACGGGTTGGGTTGATCGGGTTGAAGGCATTTCGACACATCAACCCAATGTTGGCGGTTTGAAAAATTTTCAACCCAACCCAACCCAAACAAAGGTACAACCCAACCCATTCGGGTTGATCGGGTTGGTCGGGTCTAAACAAGGTAAAATCAAAACTATAAATATAAAAACATGTCTTTAAAATACAATCGATAATTCAGACAATAATTATATACTATATATAAAAATGTCTAAGCCAAATATGATCAAATAGTTTGACGTCTTCAATTTGCATATTTCTTAAATCTTAAACATATCGCCATGAACCGTTTTTCTCAATTCGCATATATATTAATTAACATTTACTATATATATATATATGTGTGTGTGTGTGTGAGTGTATGTGAATGTGTTATATAGAGATGGATAAGAGATTGAATATATATATATATATATGTGTGTGTGTGTGTGTGTGTGTGTGTCGGGTTCATCGGGTTGGGTTGGGTTCAAATTTTCGTAACCCGATATCAACCCAATACATTCGGTTTGAAGATTTTACAACTCGATTGGACATCGGGTTGCTTTGGGTTGGGTTATTTCACGTCGGGTTGGATTGGGTTGATCGGGTTGGTCGGGTTTTTGAGCACCCCTACCTGGACTCACGGTTTTAAAACGCGTCTGATAGGGGAGGTATCAAGTTCCTCTTATAAGGCAACCTTTGTTCCCTCCCCAACCAATGTGGGATCTTACAATCCACCCCCCTTGGGAGCCCAGCGTCCTCGCTGGCACACGAGTCCGGTTCCCGACTCTGATACCATCTGTAACATCCCAGGCCAACCGTACCAGATATTGTCCGCTTTGTCCACACACCTGGACTCACGGTTTTAAAACGCGTCTGATAGGGGAGGTATCAAGTTCCTCTTATAAGGCAACCTTTGTTCCCTCCCCAACCAATGTGGGATCTTACATTTTCATTGTGTTTGCGACTCCTAACGGTTTTTGTTTTTTTAGCTAATCCATTTTTGTTGATTTTGACATTGTTTTTTTTCTATTTCACTTCTTTTTTCTTTGAGATTGTTTATGCGGGTTGGGTTCCGGTGGGAAGTTGAGGTTAACGTGAGAAATGGTTATTTGGATGTGAAATGGACGCACATTAGGATGAGATGCACCTAGATAAGATGTTCCGAGAAGCACCAGATCAATTTCTTTCTAAGCTGCAATTCATGGGAGGGCATTTGATTAAAAGTGAACAACGGTTCCATTTCTCATGCTTCTCACGTTAACCTCGACTTCTCACGTTAACCTCGACTTCTCACACGATCCTTCGCCTTGTTTTTGCATATTTTACATAGTTTTTTTGTACTTGACTTTCCTTTCTTCTTTGAATTTGACTTTTGTAAGTATCGAGTTATTTTTATATCGACATAATGTGGCTTGACCATGAGGTTATACGTGTAGGCTTTGGTTTCTAATATAGAGGTTTTCTTGTGTTTGCGACTCTTAACGGCTTTTGGTTTCATTTTAGCTAATCCATTTTTGTTGATTTTGGCATTGTGTATTTTTATTTCACTTTTTTTTGCCATGAGATTGTTATGCGGTTTGGGTTCCGGTGGGAAGTTGAGGTTAACGTGAGAAGCGTGAGAATGGGTTATCAATCGTTGGATGAGAAATGGACGCACATTAGGATGAGATTCACCAAAATAAGATGTTCCGAGATGCACCAGATCAATTCCTTTCTAAGCCGCAATTCATGTGAGGGTATTTGAATAAAAGTGAACAACGGTTCAGATCCACTTCTCATGCTTCTTACGTTAACCTCAACTTCTCACACGCTACTTCTCCTTGTTTATGCACAATTTACATAGTTTTTTTGTACTCGCCTTTCCTTTTCTCTTTGAATTTGACTTTTGTAAGTATCGAGTTATTTTTATTTCGAAGATAACCTGGCTTGACCATGAGGTTATACGTAAGGCCTTGGTTTCTGAGATAGAAGTTTTCCTCGTGTTTGCGGCTCTTAAAGGTTTTTGGTTTTATTTTAGCTAATCCATTTTTGTTGATTTTGACATTGTGTTTTTTTTTATTTCACTTCTTTTTGCTGTGAGATTGTTATGCGGGTTGGGTTCCGGTGGGAAGTTGACGTTAACGTGAGAAACGTGAGAAGTGGTTATCAACGGTTGGATGAGAAATGGACGCACATTAGGATGAGATGCACCAAGATAAGATGTTTCGAGATGCACGAGATCAATTCCTTTCTAAGCCACAACTCATGGGTGGGCATTTGATTAAAGTGAACAATCAGATCCACTTTTCTTGCTTCTCACGTTAACCTCAATTTCTCACACGATCTTTCGCCTTGTTTATGCACATTTTACATAATTTTTTGTACGTGACTTTCTTTCTTCTTTGAATTTGACTTTTGTAAGTATCGAGTTATTTTTATTTCTATATAACTTGGCTTGCCGTGAGGTTATACGTGTAGGCTTTGGTTTCTACTATAGAAGTTTTCATCGTGTTTGCGACTGTTAAAAGTTTTTGGTTTTATTTTAGTGAATCCATTTTTGTCGATTTTGACATTGTGTTTTTTTTATTTCACTTCTTTTTTTATGTGGGATTGTTTATGCGGGTTGGGTTCCGGTAGGAAGTTGAGCTTAACGTGAGAAACGTGAGAAGTGGTTATCAACCGTTCGATGAGAAATGGACGCATATTAGGATGAGATGCACCAAGATAAGATGTTCCGAGATGCATCAGATCAATTCCTTTCTAAGCCGCAACTCATGGGAGGGCATTTGATTAAAAGTGAACAATCGAATCCACTTTTCATGCTTTTCACGTTAACCTCAATTTCTCACACGATCCTTCGCCTTGTTTTTGCACAGTTTACATAGTTTTTTTGTACTTGACTTTCTTTCTTCTTTGAATTTGACTTTTGTAAGTATCAAGTTATTTTTATTTCGGTATAACCTGGATTGACCATGAGGTTACACGTGTAGGCTTTGGTTTCTAATAAAGAAGTTTTCATCGTGTTTGCGGCTCTTAAAGGTTTTTCGTTTTATTTTAGCTAATCCATTTTTGTTGATTTTGACATTGTGTTTGTTTTCATTTTTTTTTGCCATGAGATTGTTATGCGGGTTGGGTTCCGGTGGGAAGTTGAGGTTAACGTGAGAAGCGTGAGAATGGGTTATCAACCGTTGGATGAGAAATGGACGCACATTAGGATGAGATTCACCAAAATAAGATGTTCCGAGATGCACCAGATCAATTCCTTTCTAAGCCGCAATTCATGTGAGGGTATTTGAATAAAAGTGAACAACGGTTCAGATCCACTTCTCATGCTTCTTACGTTAACCTCAACTTCTCACACGCTACTTCTCCTTGTTTATGCACAATTTACATAGTTTTTTTGTACTCGCCTTTCCTTTTCTCTTTGAATTTGACTTTTGTACGTATCGAGTTATTTTTATTTCGATATAACCTGGCTTGACCATGAGGTTATACGTAAGGCCTTGGTTTCTGAGATAGAAGTTTTCCTCGTGTTTGCGGCTCTTAAAGGTTTTTGGTTTTATTTTAGCTAATCCATTTTTGTTGATTTTGACATTGTGTTTTTTTTTATTTCACTTCTTTTTGCTGTGAGATTGTTATGCGGGTTGGGTTCCGGTGGGAAGTTGACGTTAACGTGAGAAACGTGAGAAGTGGTTATCAACGGTTGGATGAGAAATGGACGCACATTAGGATGAGATGCACCAAGATAAGATGTTTCGAGATGCACGAGATCAATTCCTTTCTAAGCCACAACTCATGGGTGGGCATTTGATTAAAGTGAACAATCAGATCCACTTTTCTTGCTTCTCACGTTAACCTCAATTTCTCACACGATCTTTCGCCTTGTTTATGCACATTTTACATAATTTTTTGTACGTGACTTTCTTTCTTCTTTGAATTTGACTTTTGTAAGTATCGAGTTATTTTTATTTCTATATAACTTGGCTTGCCGTGAGGTTATACGTGTAGGCTTTGGTTTCTACTATAGAAGTTTTCATCGTGTTTGCGACTGTTAAAAGTTTTTGGTTTTATTTTAGTGAATCCATTTTTGTCGATTTTGACATTGTGTTTTTTTATTTCACTTCTTTTTTTATGTGAGATTGTTTATGCGGGTTAGGTTCCGGTAGGAAGTTGAGCTTAACGTGAGAAACGTGAGAAGTGGTTATCAACCGTTCGATGAGAAATGGACGCACATTAGGATGAGATGCACCAAGATAAGATGTTCCGAGATGCATCAGATCAATTCCTTTCTAAGCCGCAACTCATGGGAGGGCATTTGATTAAAAGTGAACAATCGAATCCACTTTTCATGCTTTTCACGTTAACCTCAATTTCTCACACGATCCTTCGCCTTGTTTTTGCACAGTTTACATAGTTTTTTTGTACTTGACTTTCTTTCTTCTTTGAATTTGACTTTTGTAAGTATCAAGTTATTTTTATTTCGGTATAACCTGGATTGACCATGAGGTTACACGTGTAGGCTTTGGTTTCTAATAAAGAAGTTTTCATCGTGTTTGCGGCTCTTAAAGGTTTTTCGTTTTATTTTAGCTAATCCATTTTTGTTGATTTTGACATTGTGTTTGTTTTCACTTTTTTTTGCCATGAGATTGTTATGCGGGTTGGGTTCCGGTGGGAAGTTGAGGTTAACGTGAGAAGCGTGAGAATGGGTTATCAACCGTTGGATGAGAAATGGACGCACATTAGGATGAGATTCACCAAAATAAGATGTTCCGAGATGCACCAGATCAATTCCTTTCTAAGCCGCAATTCATGTGAGGGTATTTGAATAAAAGTGAACAACGGTTCAGATCCACTTCTCATGCTTCTTACGTTAACCTCAACTTCTCACACGCTACTTCTCCTTGTTTATGCACAATTTACATAGTTTTTTTGTACTCGCCTTTCCTTTTCTCTTTGAATTTGACTTTTGTACGTATCGAGTTATTTTTATTTCGATATAACCTGGCTTGACCATGAGGTTATACGTAAGGCCTTGGTTTCTGAGATAGAAGTTTTCCTCGTGTTTGCGGCTCTTAAAGGTTTTTGGTTTTATTTTAGCTAATCCATTTTTGTTGATTTTGACATTGTGTTTTTTTTATTTCACTTCTTTTTGCTGTGAGATTGTTATGCGGGTTGGGTTCCGGTGGGAAGTTGACGTTAACGTGAGAAACGTGAGAAGTGGTTATCAACGGTTGGATGAGAAATGGACGCACATTAGGATGAGATGCACCAAGATAAGATGTTTCGAGATGCACGAGATCAATTCCTTTCTAAGCCACAACTCATGGGTGGGCATTTGATTAAAGTGAAAAATCAGATCCACTTTTCTTGCTTCTCACGTTAACCTCAATTTCTCACACGATCTTTCGCCTTGTTTATGCACATTTTACATAATTTTTTGTACGTGACTTTCTTTCTTCTTTGAATTTGACTTTTGTAAGTATCGAGTTATTTTTATTTCTATATAACTTGGCTTGCCGTGAGGTTATACGTGTAGGCTTTGGTTTCTACTATAGAAGTTTTCATCGTGTTTGCGACTGTTAAAAGTTTTTGGTTTTATTTTAGTGAATCCATTTTTGTCGATTTTGACATTGTGTTTTTTTTATTTCACTTCTTTTTTTATGTGAGATTGTTTATGCGGGTTGGGTTCCGGTAGGAAGTTGAGCTTAACGTGAGAAACGTGAGAAGTGGTTATCAACCGTTCGATGAGAAATGGACGCACATTAGGATGAGATGCACCAAGATAAGATGTTCTGAGATGCATCAGATCAATTCCTTTCTAAGCCGCAACTCATGGGAGGGCATTTTATTAAAAGTGAACAATCGAATCCACTTTTCATGCTTTTCACGTTAACCTCAATTTCTCACACGATCCTTCGCCTTGTTTTTGCACAGTTTACATAGTTTTTTTGTACTTGACTTTCTTTCTTCTTTGAATTTGACTTTTGTAAGTATCAAGTTATTTTTATTTCGGTATAACCTGGATTGACCATGAGGTTACACGTGTAGGCTTTGGTTTCTAATAAAGAAGTTTTCATCGTGTTTGCGGCTCTTAAAGGTTTTTCGTTTTATTTTAGCTAATCCATTTTTGTTGATTTTGACATTGTGTTTGTTTTCATTTTTTTTTGCCATGAGATTGTTATGCGGGTTGGGTTCCGGTGGGAAGTTGAGGTTAACGTGAGAAGCGTGAGAATGGGTTATCAACCGTTGGATGAGAAATGGACGCACATTAGGATGAGATTCACCAAAATAAGATGTTCCGAGATGCACCAGATCAATTCCTTTCTAAGCCGCAATTCATGTGAGGGTATTTGAATAAAAGTGAACAACGGTTCAGATCCACTTCTCATGCTTCTTACGTTAACCTCAACTTCTCACACGCTACTTCTCCTTGTTTATGCACAATTTACATAGTTTTTTTGTACTCGCCTTTCCTTTTCTCTTTGAATTTGACTTTTGTACGTATCGAGTTATTTTTATTTCGATATAACCTGGCTTGACCATGAGGTTATACGTAAGGCCTTGGTTTCTGAGATAGAAGTTTTCCTCGTGTTTGCGGCTCTTAAAGGTTTTTGGTTTTATTTTAGCTAATCCATTTTTGTTGATTTTGACATTGTGTTTTTTTTATTTCACTTCTTTTTGCTGTGAGATTGTTATGCGGGTTGGGTTCCGGTGGGAAGTTGACGTTAACGTGAGAAACGTGAGAAGTGGTTATCAACGGTTGGATGAGAAATGGACGCACATTAGGATGAGATGCACCAAGATAAGATGTTTCGAGATGCACGAGATCAATTCCTTTCTAAGCCACAACTCATGGGTGGGCATTTGATTAAAGTGAACAATCAGATCCACTTTTCTTGCTTCTCACGTTAACCTCAATTTCTCACACGATCTTTCGCCTTGTTTATGCACATTTTACATAATTTTTTGTACGTGACTTTCTTTCTTCTTTGAATTTGACTTTTGTAAGTATCGAGTTATTTTTATTTCTATATAACTTGGCTTGCCGTGAAGTTGTACGTGTAGGCTTTGGTTTCTACTATAGAAGTTTTCATCGTGTTTGCGACTGTTAAAAGTTTTTGGTTTTATTTTAGTGAATCCATTTTTGTCGATTTTGACATTGTGTTTTTTTTATTTCACTTCTTTTTTTATGTGAGATTGTTTATGCGGGTTAGGTTCCGGTAGGAAGTTGAGCTTAACGTGAGAAACGTGAGAAGTGGTTATCAACCGTTCGATGAGAAATGGACGCACATTAGGATGAGATGCACCAAGATAAGATGTTCCGAGATGCATCAGATCAATTCCTTTCTAAGCCGCAACTCATGGGAGGGCATTTGATTAAAAGTGAACAATCGAATCCACTTTTCATGCTTTTTCCTTCGCCTTGTTTTTGCACAGTTTACATAGTTTTTTTGTACTTGACTTTCTTTCTTCTTTGAATTTGACTTTTGTAAGTATCAAGTTATTTTTATTTCGGTATAACCTGGCTTGACCATGAGGTTACACGTGTAGGCTTTGGTTTCTAATAAAGAAGTTTTCATCGTGTTTGCGGCTCTTAAAGGTTTTTGGTTTTATTTTAGCTAATCCATTTTTGTTGATTTTGACATTGTGTTTGTTTTCACTTTTTTTTTGCCATGAGATTGTTATGCGGGTTGGGTTCAGGTGGGAAGTTGAGGTTAACGTGAGAAGCGTGAGAATGGGTTATCAACCGTTCGATGAGAAATGGACGCACATTAGGATGAGATTCACCAAAATAAGATGTTCCGAGATGCACCAAATCAATTCCTTTCTAAGCCGCAATTCATGTGAGGGTATTTGAATAAAAGTGAACAACGGTTCAGATCCACTTCTCATGCTTCTTACGTTAACCTCAACTTCTCACACGCTACTTCTCCTTGTTTATGCACAATTTACATAGTTTTTTTGTACTCGCCTTTCCTTTTCTCTTTGAATTTGACTTTTGTAAGTATCGAGTTATTTTTATTTCGATATAACCTGGCTTGACCATGAGGTTATACGTAAGGCCTTGGTTTCTGAGATAGAAGTTTTCATCGTGTTTGCGGCTCTTAAAGGTTTTTGGTTTTATTTTAGCTAATCCATTTTTGTTGATTTTGACATTTAGTTTTTTTTTATTTCACTTCTTTTTGCTGTGAGATTGTTTATGCGGGTTGGGTTCCGGTGGGAAGTTGAGGTTAACGTGAGAAGCGTGAGAAATGGTTATCAACCGTTGGATGAGAAATGGACGCACATTAGGATGAGATGCACCAGGATAAGATTTTCCGAGATGCACCAGATCAATTCGTTTCTAAGCCGCAATTCATGGGAGGGCATTTGATTAAAAGTGAACAATGGTTCAGACCCACTTCTCATGCTTCTCAAGTTAACCTCGACTTCTCACACGATCCCTCGCCTTGTTTATGCACATTTTACATAGTTTTTTTTGTACTTGACTTTCCTTTCTTTTTTGAATTTGACTTTTATAAGTATCGAGTTATTTTTATTTCGATATAACCTGCCTTGACTATGAGGTTATACGTGTAGGCCTTGGTTTCTAATATAGAAGTTTTCATCGTGTTTGCGGCTCTTAAAGGTTTTTGGTTTTATTTTTACCTAATCCATTTTTGTTGATTTTGACATTGTGTTTTTTTTAATTCACTTCTTTTTGCTGTGAGATTGTTTGCGGGTTGGGTTCCGGTGGGAAGTTGAGGTTAACGTGAGAAGCGTGAGAAGTGGTTATCAACCGTTGGATGAGAAATGGACGCACATTAGGATGAGATGCACCAAGATAAGATGTCCCGAGTTGCACAGATCAATTCGTTTCTAAGCCGCAATTCATGGGAGGGCATTTGTTAAAAAATGAACAACGGTTCAGATCCACTTCTCATGCTTCTCACGTTATCCTCGACTTCTCACACGATGCTTCGCCTTGTTTATGCATAGTTTTTTTGTACTTGACTTTCCTTTCTTCTTTGAGTTTGACTTTTGTAAGTATCGAGTGCCTTGACCATGAGGTTATATGTGTAGGTTTTGGTTTCTAATATAGAAGTTTTCATCGTGTTTGCGGCTCTTAAGGGTTTGGGGCTCTTTGGTTTCTAATTTTGACATTGTGTTTTTTTCACTTCTTTTTGCTGTGAGATTGTTTATGCGGGTTGGGTTCGGTGGGAAGTTGAGGTTAACGTGAGAAGCGTGAGAAGTGGTTATAAACCGTTGGATGAGAAACACTAGAGAGAGTAGGAGTACTTGGCTGTCGTATGGATGCAGGAGAAAGTAGTAGTCATTTCTAGGATTTTGCATCTTTATCGTTATCATGTGAAGAAAGATGGTAAGCAGTCAGTTCACAAATCCCAGCAGCAAACACCCGCCATGGATGTTGTAGAACACATATGCTTCCTCTTTTTACATTTTACAACTATTTTATGGAGGATCGAAGTGACCGCTGCCAAAGATTTTGTTATTGCTGTTCTTTTTTATTTTCTCCTTAGTTTCCGTCTGAGGTATAAATCAATGGTTCTGAATGTGTGTTTTCAATGATAACTCAAAGATTGTTTTTTTTTTCCTTATTTACATTGCCTTTTCTGTGCCATTTTAACTAATTAAGTTGTCTAGTTTCATGTTTATTTGAACCTGAAGTGGTCAACATTCAGATCGAGATTTTTATAGTTTCATGCTCGAGATTAGGAAGCGTCTTGCGCTTGTCACACCTGTTGATTTTTTTTTTGGGGGGGAGGGGAGGCTTATCAATTTCAGGATGCAGACAAGAAGCTGGATCAGTGGCTCGTGTATGCTGTGTTTGTTTGTTCTTGTCCACGTGGAAGGGAAAGAGCTGGGGCAGCAGCAACATGAGGAACTATTCCATCTTATCATGCCCTCGCTAAAATCTGGTTCTGAAGCACATGTTGTGAGTATTAGCAAATATCTTTGTATATATATGTATAGGTTCGGGAGAAAACCGCGAAAAGATGAAAAACTGAGGGACGTCCTGGTGCGACCGTTCATCTCTGGACGGTATGCACATGTGCTGATGTGCATACAAGTAATTTGTAAGCGATTTTGTCCGGTGCATAACATGCACACGTGCATAAAAACCAAGAAACATGTGCATACTGTCCAGATGAATGGTCACCAGGGTGTTCCTCAGTTTTTCATTTTTTGGGGTTTTCCCTTGAACCTCTCTCTCTCTCTCTCTCTATATATATATATATATATATGTTGGGTTCTGGTGAGAAGCATAAGAAGGAATCTCGACCCTTGGATTAATCTTAATTGAAGATCAACACTAATTAGATGCACCGGATCAATTCACATGAGAAGTGCAAGTCATGGGTGGGTATGAGATTGAGAAAGAGAGACTGGGAGGTTCAAATGAGAACGCTAACAAAATAAGAGAATAAGAAAACAGTCAAATCACTGCAAAATCACATTACATGTGATTTTTAGTGTAAAATCACATGTGATTCGACCGTTTTCTTATTTCTTTCATCTTTTGCACTTACTCTTATGTCTCTTGGGCTCTCGCATCTGGAAGTGTGTGAAATAAAGTTGAGTGAGCTGGCATCTTATATGGATGAAATTTCTTTGGAAACAGAAGGAAAACCGAAATGGAAGGTATGAGTTCTTGCTTTCTTCTCAACTCACTTTCTAACCAATTGGCGAGTCCCTTTATTAAATATCTACTTTTCTAAGAGCTTCACCCCAAAGGAAGACCAAATGTTTGTGTTTGTTGTTTATAGCTTAAGCTAAATGAATTGTCTCCCTATTGGTCATCCGTAACTAACTAAACGCTTACCCGGTAAGTTGTTACCGACTCACTTTACCTTATCGATAGGATTGAGAATCTTACCTGGTAAGAGTGATGACAAGGACCAAGAGTCTTACATGGTAAGTGATAGTGACGACTTTTACTAGGTAAGGATAAAAATGTCGCATTCGATGTCGTTTTAATGGACTAAAATTTTACCCGGTTAGTTAAATGAAATTGTCGACTATTGTCGCTAAGATTTTGTCATTTGCAACCCCATCTTGTGTTTCAACCCTTTGATAGAGCTTTGACTCCATCCTTGCAAATCCAGCCCTTGTAGAGAAAGGCTGTCGATCCACTGGGCTTTAATCGATTGATCAACCAATCAGCCCAGACGACCTTGGAAGGTTTACTATCGTAGAAGGATCAGGCTTACAGGGGTAAGCTAGTTAATTATGCATGCTCTTGGAAGGGAGAGAAAACTATATATTATAATTTCTCCATCCCAAAATAAGTGTCTATCATTCTATTTTAATCTGTCCTAGAATAATTGTCCACTTCTGAAAAGTAAGTGCATATTTTTTCCGTTTTACCCTTCATTATGAGATGATGAAATTAATTACTCCCTCTATTATTAAGGATAAAAATGTCATTTAGTTTTAGTTTATGGAAAGTGTAGTAATTACATTTTCTAAATCTGCACGCAATTTTTTTATGATAGACACCTACTTTAGGACGGAGAGAAATGCTTTTTGTTAGAAGGGTGGCATGTTATTCATGTTAGAATATATTTTTTATTTAAGAAAGTCGGCTATTGTTATCTTGGGCAAGAGGGTTCACCGTTCTTTGGCTATCCCTTGTGATTTGTTTCTTTTACCTTTGAAATTACGAAAAACTTCTTCCAGTTTCTTTTAAATCCCTTATTTGATTTTGACTTTTTTTAAATAACGAAGTTATCTTTTTATATTTTTCTTGATTTTCTGAACCAATTCGTTTAATTGATTTTTTTTGAATTTTTTCTTGATTTTCTCAACCAACCTTGCCTCACCTTTAAAGACTTAAATCCTTTTACGTCTCAGTGTGCCATGTCCTGTGTGGTTCATCGAGACTACAATGGTTGGTGATATAGTACGGATTGCATTCTTCAAGGGTAGTTTGACATAAATTCAAGCTTGAATCAATAAAATGATAAATAAACATAAACAAAAATCTTAAAAGAATTAAAGATGAACCGCTCCCTACCATATAAGAAAAGCTTTTGTGGTTCAAGCCACTAAGCAAGTTAAATTTGTATAAAATGAAAGGGTAAAGACATATATATCCTCAAAGGTTTTGGAGGTGAATTCCACCAATGTGGGATGAGAATTTCTTACCAAAATCATTACTAATTTTTCTTTCTACATTCTAATCTTTTGAAATATATAATTATAATAATTGTTTTTTATATTTAGATAACTATATAATATAATAAAATAATATATTTTTATTTATATATAAAATATATTTGAGTATCTCACGAACTTATTGAGTCGAGTATCAAATGGCTCGACTCGACTCGTTAGTATATCGATTCGATCTCGAGTTCAAGTTGAGTGTAGACCGAGTTGATCTCAAGTAGCTCGCGAGTTGTCTCGTCTCATTTACACCCCCACTTGCAATCGATTGTTTCAATCTCTTGTGTTGTTTATTAATTTCTTCAGTAATAGTGTTATTTCACTATTATGCACTATGGCGGTATTTGCCAAAACTAAGCTACTTGTAGTAGCTTGAGTTTCTTGTGATTTTTTTCAATTATACCATCATTAATATTAACTATCATTTTTTAATTATTAGTTAAAAATAAATATTTATTGTTAAAAATCAGTTACTAATATTAATTACAAATTTTTAATTAAATTTTAGTTATGTGTTCATGCTACATTTAATCTTTATAATTATTGTTAGTCATCAATTTTCTTTATATTTTTTTACTATTAATCTATATTTTAGTTATCAACTATTATTTTTCTTAATTATTATTCAATTATTTCAGTTATTTATTTATATTATATGTGATGGTTATTTAAAACCATTAGTTAATGTAGATTTAAAAAAAAAATTGGTTATAAATTTTAAATTTATAGTATATATAACAATGAATTTAAAATTCTTTTAATTAACAACATATTATATTATTTGTTTTTCTTTATTATATTATTTGTATTGATTACCATATTATAATGTCATGAATTTGATTTAATTTTATCATGAAACATTGTAGTTGATTATTTTTTCAAGGTGTTCTTTTTGGTCATGTTTGTTAGCAGGCTTATTAACCATGAGCTAGCTTGTCAGCAAGTTTATCAGTAGCTGATAACTTATAAACTTGTTGGTTGCTGATAAGCTAACTGATGAAAAAGTCACGTCGAACAAAAACTAGCTTATAAGTATATAAAATGATCAAAGATGACATTTTAAAAATTATCAATTACAATATTTAATAATATAATTAAATCAAATTTATAGTAATATAATATGTTAATTAATATAAACAAGGTAATAAAGAAAAATAATAATATAATATGATATGTTAATTAAAAGAATTTAAATTTATTATTATATATACTATAAGTTTTGAATTTGTCAGAATAAATTTTATATATACTATGATGTTAAATAATCGTTACATATAATATGAAAAACAAATTGAATAATATTTAAAAAGATAATAGTAATTGATAACTAACATATAGTCTAATATTAAAAAATAATAATCTAGAAATAATTGATATGAATCTAAATAATTAATATCAAATTAAAATTTAATTTATAATTATTAAGAGCATCTCCAACAGCTTCCCCAAAATGGGGAAAATTGAGAAAATGAGGATTTTGGGCTAAAATTGTGCTCCAACAGCTTCCCCAAAATGGAGAAAGTTGGAGAGAGAAGGTTTTTTCTCTCCAAATATGGAGATCACTCCAAAAATGATTACCAAGTGAGAGAACCAATAGAAAACCTTGAAAATAAATATGTAGAGAGAAATAATATTTTAATAGATAAATGAAATATTTTAACATTTTAATTAATGTTGGATTCTCTAAAATGGGGAAGCTGTTGGAGATGAATGTATATTTTTTTGGGGATTTTGGATTTTGGTTCCCCATTTTGGAGAAATTATAGGGAAGCTGTTGGAGATGCTCTAAACACTAACTAAAATTATTAATTCATATTTATTTATAATTAACAGTTAATAATTAATATTAACAAGAACATAATTGAAAAAAAAAATCATAAAAAACTCTTCACAAGCTACTCCAAATAACTTATCAAAAATTAGTTTATAAATTAGTTTATGTCCGGTACAAACATATATTCAAAAGATAAGTTAGATTATTTTTGTCAAAATGCATACGTTGAGTTTAAACTGCATACATCATCAATACATCATCAATAGCCGTTTCGCCTATTCTCTGTGTTAATGTTTTTGTTTGAGACGGTAGACATAAAATAGTAATGATGGTTCCGAATCTATTTGAGATATTGAGTTTCTAAATAAACACAAACAAAATTCAAAAAGTTGTCCATATTAACCAGGATGGGTCTCATCGGTCCCAATATTCTTTTGACAGGTTTGGACCGGTTTAACTTTTAACTCTCTTTTAAAATTAAAAAATATAAGAGAGAAAATAGATTTCTAAATTTAGAAAAGTCAATATATATATATATATATAGAGAGAGAGAGAGAGAGAGAGAGAAAGAGAGAGGGGAGGTTCAACGAAAAACCTCAAAAAAATGGAAAACTAAGGAACACCCTAGTAGTCTTCCATCCAGACGATATGCATTTGTACATACATGTAAGGGTAGTCTTCCATCCAGACGATATGTATTTGTGCATACAGGTAAATTAAGTTGTTTTTTTTGTTTTTATGCACGTATGCATGTTACAAATTACCTGTATGCACAAGTACATACCGTCCAGATGAAGGGCTACCAGAGTGTTCCTTAGTTTTTCGTTTATTTGAGGTTTTCCCTTGAACTCAACCTATTAGTACTAACCGTGTTAACCAATTTGGACCAATAGGAATCACGCGATTTTCTTGGTTTTAGCAATAGTAATCTGATTTCATTAGGGGTAGTTTAGGGTTTTTATATTTTAATTATTTAATATATATTTACTTTTCTTTTATCACGTTAGGATAATTCTGGTAGTTAGTATTTTTTTTAAGATTAATCTTAATCGTTTTCTTGTTCCTAAATCTAGCGTTTTCATCTCAATTTTTTTCTCTCTATCATGGATTCCATCCAACACATGCATTTATCTCATCAACACTGCATATATGCACATATTACTCGTCAAAACAAGTGCATATATGCACATCAGATTCATATTACTAACACCAGTGTATATATGAAGATTTAAAAATGTGCCTATGTAACACCCGGAAAATTTCACGTAAGTTACGCTCGACTTCATGACAAGTTATTTGAGATATGGTTAAATATATATATATATATATATATATATATATATATATATATATTTAAATAGACGATTACGTACATGCAACTATAGTTCCCATGCACGAGTCTTTTCCGCATGCAAGTAATCGATTTCGTACACCAACCGTTCGAGAGAAACACTTTGAGTCGCAAAACGAGTTCGAAAACAGCAACACTTGAGAAGTTGGCGACTATGCTCGGCGACTATGCTAGGGCATAGTCGCGAAGGTCACAATCGCGGTAGGAAGAGCAAAACGGACAGAAAAGGGGCAGCCGAGGGCGACATTGCCTCGCGACAATGCTCGGGGCAAAGTCTCGAGGGCATAATCGCGAAGGGGGTGACGGGTTCTGCCATATGGACCTGATTTTGGGAAGTTTTCTGCACACTCTCATTTTCCACAGCTCACTCGATTTCTCTCTGCATCTAGGCAATTTTCTCCCCACTCTTCCCTCTCACCTCATTTATTGTACATAGGGTTTCAAGTACCACTCCACTAACTAAACTCTAGTTAATGCAAGTAGAAGAAGGTGATTCTAGGTGTGCAAGAGATTCAAGCAACCAAGTCTTCTAACTCTAGGGTTCATCACTTCTAGGGTTTTCAAGGAAAGTAGGTTTTTACCTTACAATCCTTCTTAGGTGAGTTATCTTCACTCTACATGCTTTATTCATGTTTATCTTGTTGGGTTACCATCTTATTACTTCTTTTCCTCATTGTTTCATGTTTTACACATTACGCCTAAAAATGTTTTTTTAGAAAGTACAAGATCTTGTTGAAATAAATAGTGGTAAAGGTGAAATGGATTACATTCCTTGACCTCCAAGTGGCATTGTCCTTAATCTACAAATTTTATCACTTAGAATGATTTTGACCATTTTAGGTCAAAATTAGGGTTTTGAAAATACTTAGGGTTTCAAGGAAATGTTCAAAGAAAAGAGCTTCTATGTTTTAAAGGAGTTCAAAACCTAACTTGAAGAATCATGGTGCCTTATGGCCATCAGTGGTAGTCTTATGTTGATATTTCTAAATAGGAAGTATGTCTTAATGTTACTATCAACCTTAAACTTTTAATGATTGTTGTTATTGGGCTATATGAGAGTCTTTGTTGGTTATTGAGTGTAATGGATCCATAGGCACTAGAGTCGTAGCACGGAATAGGCATCGGGTGTAATTCCAATATGCTTGTTTGTGGATTTAGAGATGTGGACATATATGGTCGGGCATCGTCTCATGGGCAGTAAGGTGTAATTCCAATATGCTTGTTTGTAGATTTAGAGCGACCCAATGTATAGACCTGGAGTGGTTGAAGTTGGGGGGCTCACAAGTTATAGACTCTTCGGGGTTGCACTTGTTTTCGTTTTATTGTTGAAACGTGATTATTACTACTAACGATTATGTGGCTACCATGGTCTCATGCAATTTCTTATTGATTTCCAAGATTCCACCAACGGTTGAGGCATTGGATATCAAGCGTCCTCCACCATGGGTTTTATTATGTTTGCCATTGTACCTTGAATTATTTATTATTTCAATAAATTGTTAGTTCTAGGGGTGAGCATCGGAACTGGGTACCCGCTTTTTGAACCGGAACCGATGTGATTGGTTCCGGTTCTGGTTCCAAAAATACGGAACCGATTAAGACTGGTTTCGGTTCTGGTTCTCATTTTTTTGGAACCGTTACCCACTGGGTACCCGGTCCCGCTATTTTTTAATAAAATATTTATATATTTATTATATTTATATATTTATTATACAAATATTTAATGATGTGGTATTAGTTTTGTACCTTTGTTAGGTGTTTTATTCATTTTCATCCAAGTGTTTTATTTGAGGTGTTGACGTAAAAACGTGAATTGTTATGGAAGTCGTTTTGTTGATGACAAGACTCAATACTCGAGAGTTTCTAAATTATTTATGTAATAATTAGTTTTTATCGGATTAGTTTTCACCATTTGTGGTATTTATTACTTTATGTTGGTATTTTATAGTTTGCAATAGACTTAAAATTACAATTTTTATTGTATGAATTGTTAAAAAAACTTACAAATAGTTGACATTGGGTACCCGGAACCGGAACCGCCGGTTCCGGGACCGGTTCCAAAATATAGAGAACCGATGTAAGCGGTTTCGGTTCCTTCATTTTAGGAACCGTCGGTTCCGGTTCCATGAAATTTAGTCGGGTACCCGGTTATGCTCACCCCTAGTTAGTTCTCACTCTCATCGTGTTAGACTAACACTTCTTCTTTTGGGTACATGCTTAGGGTCTTCAAGCGGTGGGGCTCCTCGGACATGAGCGAAGAGATGTAATGGACTAATGGTGTATAGCATTTTTGGGAATATATAGGGGCACGACAGTTAATCAACATTAAATTTTGGTAGCACTTAGGCAACACCCGAATGTAATCTAGAAATCGTTGGGTGTTTGGTTTAATTTAGATTATTAGGTTGTTGAACCGTTAATTACTCGATTCTTGGGTTGTAAACGCCATACTTTATTTCCCCATTCTTTGGGTGTTTGGTTTAATTTAGAAGTATAATTTCCGGAAATTTCGCAGGTTTTATCTTTACCCAAATTTTGGGGTGTTACAGCCTATATGCACATCAGTTGCATATATGAAGATAAAAAAAGTGCATATATGCATTTAAAATCTGCATATATGCACATCATAGAATTGCATATGTGTGCATCTTAGAACTGCATATATGCAGATCTTAGAATCGCATACATAAAAACAAAAAATTGGAGCTGCACATATGCACATATCACAAATAATGTATATGTGCATTTATGCACATAACCCAGTTTGGTCTTTATTTATGAGCACACACCTCAATAATCAACAACGAATATGTAGAATTATTCAAATTGAACTCCTGGTATACATGTGATGATGTGTATCATTGTAGTCGATTTATACAATGCTCGATTTCATGAAAACCAAAAATACCAAAAATACGAATGAACCCTAACAGAGATGTGTAGTCGATTTATACAATGCTCGATTTCTTGAAAACCAAAAATACCAAAAAATGACGTATTAACCCTAGATCATCGGAAACCAATTTATAACCCTAGATCGGTTGTTCATCGGGTGAGACTCGCATTGCTGAAACCCTAGCCTCCACCCAACTCAACACCGAAAGAAACCCTAAAGCGACTCTCATCCATGGCCAAGAAACGAAAGTCTCGTGCTTCACAACCTTCGGTAGAAGAACTGTACCTATGGAGGAGCCTCAAGAGCAGATCAATGAAGCACAACACAGGAGCGCATGAAGAAGATGCTCAAGAAGAAGACGACGAAGAAGAAAGCGATGAAGAAACCACCCTAAACGAGATCAATGTTGAAGAGAACGGCAGTGGAGGAGGAGTAGAAGAAGAAACAAAGGACGCAGGTGGTGTGATGATGGTTTGATGGTTTGGATGAAGAACCTGTAGAGAAGCTTCTTGAGCTTTTCACCCGATGAGTGATGCAGGTGGTGTGACGGTGGTTTGGAGAAGGGAGAAGATGAAATCAGTTATGGAGAAAGGGGATGATCTATAATTTTTGGCTATTAAAATCGGATGCTTCAAAATAGGGATCAGTTACCTAAGATAGACCAGTTACCAATTTTATGCTTAATATATTTTGACCAAAATGACCCTGTGCACATATGCACACGTTGCAAGGCATGTGGGATAATTTGTTTTATTATATTGCAATCAACAATTAATCCTAGCCATTGATTTGGTGCATCTACGGTTGTGATTGGTTAGCACGGTTAGTACTAATGGGTTGGTTAGCAAAAGAAGAAGACTATATATAGGGTTCCCTATATATATAGTCCTCTTCAAATGTAAACTTTTTTTCGTGTAAACCGTGTAAACTTTGTAGTTTCATAGGTTTTTTTTGATGAATTTTTTTTATGGAATTGTTTATCTTGATGAAATTGTTTCATATCATTCATTTCTTGACGAATTTTTTTTATGAAATTTGTAGTTTCATAGGTTTTTTTCATTTTTATGAACTGTTTCATACATTTTTCGTTTTCACCTATGAAAATTTTCCTCTTCACCTATGAAACTACAAATTTCGCAAAAACATTTCATCAAGAAATGAATGATATGAAACAATTTCACCAAAATAAACAATTCCATAAAAAAAATTCATCAAAAAAACATATGAAACTACAAAGTTTACACCGTTTACATGAAAAAAAGTTTACATTTGAAGTTTTCTCTCTCTCTCTCTCTCTCTCTCTCTCTCTCTCTCTCTATATATATATATATATATATATATATATACACAGAGGCGGACCCAAAATTTTTTTCTTACGGTGGCACCTTTGACGAACCTAAAAAATTTCCACATCGCCCGATGTTGTTTTAGCCTAATTCCACCGCTTTGAGAGAAATTTTTTAATTTTTTTCTCGATTTCGAGGAACTCTAAAAAACAATCGATTTCGAGAGAACTTTTCGGGTTTTTTTGGTTGATTTTAAGAGTTTTTTGGAATTTTTGGTTGTATTTAAGAGTTTTTTTTATACGATTGCACCATTTAAAACGATACGGTTGCACCCTTTAAAACGATACGATTGCACTCTTCACACGACTAAAAAAATTTACCCTTCGTCGGAAGAATGATACGATGGCATGTGCCACCGTATGCTTCATGTTAGAGTATTATTGTCAATATGTATAGTTCAGGGTCCTTTCTGTAATTATGTGTATCTTACCTTGGTATAAATAGACAACTTATGGTTCATTATTAGGTTAGACACTTCATTTGTAACTCTCTCTCTCATTATATGAAAATCGGCCGATTCAGCCATCTCAAGTGTGTCTCTCAATCTATCAATCGACTCTACAATTCTAACATGGTATCAGAGCTGTAGGTAAGTATCCTACCATATCTTCCAGATCTGCTTTTCATTATTTTCCTCTTTATTTTGCTGCACTCTATTTTGCTCCGAAAAACCATTCTCTGTTGGTTTTTTTGACAAAAAACCAAGTTTTAAAATTGCCCTTCTATTGTCACGAACCTTCGTACCAATTTTCAGCCAAAACCGATCTGTTTTGAAAACTCGACTCAAGAACATCTTTGTTAAGTCTAAATATTTCTTCAAGATTTAATGTTCAAGTCAAAGTCAAAGTCAATGTATTAAGTCTTGTAAGAAAGTCAAAGTTGCTAATTGTCTTAATTAGTCTTAGGTATAAATAGATTTTGTTTAGACTAATCTTGTAACAATTGTAAAGGCTTTTGGTCCTAACTCATTTTTCAAATACAAAGCTAATAGAATTCTAGATCTACTTTCTCTCTCTACTTTCTCTCTCTAGAATTCTTATCGATTTCTTGGTTGCTTGATTGATTTGGGATTAACAATTGGTATCAGAGCAAGTTAATGAAGATCTGCTGAAGAATTTATTCAAGAGCTAATTTCGAAGATTTGAAGAAAATTTGAAGATTTTTGGAGAAATCCATCATTTTTGAAGAACTTGAAGAACACAAATGGGTTATGGATTTTTAGTGTGTTTTTGTGTTTGATTTTGATTGCAAAGTGTTTCTCCATCATTCTAAACAAGATTTGCATCATCAATTTTGCAAAAATACATCAAGAATTGATCAATTTGAGGATTTTTAAAAATTTGGTGTTCTTGAGAAAAAGTTCACTGTGAAATTTTTTGGATTGTGATTTTGCAAAATATTGATATTTTGATTCGTTTTTGTGCAAAATCCTTTCTAAAAACATGTTTTAGACATGAATCAATCAAAAATTTCAAGTTTTAATCCATAAAAATCATTTTTGAAATTTTTGGGTTGATGATGTTCTTGAGGTGTTCTTCATGTTCTTGAGCAAAAGTATTCAAATCTGAAAATTTGATTCAAAATAATTGTTGAGATATTTTAAGAATGTGTTTGTAGTGTTGTTTGATCTTTAAAATCAAATTGATTTGTATGTTTGCGCCACCTCCCGGAGTATACTACATATTTTTGTTCTTGATCTGTACTTTGCGCTAACAGCTCCTCTAGCATATCTGTACTTTGCGCCAACTGCCTCTCAAGAAAACTTCTAGTTTGCGCCACTAGTTGATGGAGTAAAGCTCACCTTGCGCCATGCACTTCTAGCGCAAAGTTGAATATTGCGCCACCTTCTAATTTCTTTTTGCACTAATAGCAATTCAATGGAAACTCCGATTTACACCAATCAAATTGTTGTTTGATTTCCAGGTGTCATCTTCACAATTAACTTTGAGCCAACCACATAAGGAATCACGTGACAAAGCTTTAATCTTGATACACCTCATCGAACTTATAACATCAGCATGCCAAGTAGACAAAGCTAGTTCATTAGCTTTGAGATTTCTGTAGTTGGTTTTTACGCCAATCACAATTGAAGCAAAGTTCAGGTTTGCGCCACCCACCTCTCAGGCAAACCTCATTTTGTGCAGTTTGTGTGTGTGTGTTGCGTGTGTAAGAGTTGTTTAAGCAAACCTTCAGCTCAACCAAACTTCTGTCTTGCGCCACCTACTGCTCAAGAAAACATCGGTTCTTCCATAAAGCTCACCGGAGTGTTTCGCCGGTGAAAAAGTGGGTCTTCGAAAATCGTCGGTTGATCGAGATTTGTTCGTTGCATTTGATTGGTATTCGAATAACGATCTCAACGCAACAAAAATCAGCAATTTTCGTCGAGAAACGAAGAAGATATCAACGTTTAAAGTTTTCGTTCGGTGTTTATCGAAAACTTTCGGTTGCTTCGTTTGAGAGTTTGAAAGCGTGTTTTGAGTTCTAATCAGTTAAGGGAGCTTAAGGGATCATAAACGAAGATGATGATGAATAGTAAACTAACGGGGTTTCGTTAGTTTCGTGACATTTTTTGTCCTTTTTCCGTTAGAGTCGTTAGTTTTATTACAATTTTAGTACTTGTAGTTTATAGTTTAGAATTTTATCATTTTTAGTCCTTCTAGTTTTAAGTTTTAGATTTTTACATTTTAAGTCCCTTGACTTGTAAGTTTTAGAACTTTACATTTTTAGTCCTTTGAGTATTTTTTTTGTTTGTGTCATTTCTAGTCCTTGTTTTTGTTGAGTCTTAGTATTTTTCACTTTTAGTTCCTATATTTTTTTTACCTGCTTTTACTCATAACTGATAAATTTTTCTTGTATTTTGCATGTTAATTTTTCTATTTTTCAGTAGATATTTTTCATTATAAAGATTCGTTATCTTTAAGCAATCATGAACCAACCACCTGTGCTAATCAAAGATTCTGATTTTGAACGATGGAGAATTACGTTCATCGATTTTATTGCACGTAGAGAAAATTGAGAGAATATGATAAATTCATTCTCCGAAGGTCCAATGAGCAGAAATAAAATGGAGAATGATTTTACAGAAGAAGAGAAGAAAAGATTGAAAGCTGATACGGAAGCTTAGTCCAACTTGATTCTTGCACTTCCAAAACACATCTACAAAAGTGTTGACTGTTTCAAACACAATCCAATGCTTATGTGGAACGAATTATCTAAGCGAATGCATGGATCTGAAGTTGCATTTACAAAGAGAAAGGAAGAAGAAAAGAAAGTTGAGAAAGAAGATAAGGAACTGAACATGTCAGAAGCTGAAAATGAAGATCTTAAGAAAAGGGTTATTGAACTTACGAAGAAGCTGTCTGACATGGAAAATTTTCTAAAAGATGAAAGAGAAAAGTTCAGAAAAGAAAAAGTTGATCGTTTGAGAGACAAGAAGTGTTATGGAAAGCAAATTCTTTCTCTTTCTCAGAAAGTTTCTGAACTAGAAAAGACTTCAAATTCTGAGAAGAAAGAAATTGAAGAGAAGAAAGCTCTTGAACTCCGATGCATAAAACTTTCAAAGCAAAATTCAGACTTTGAGAAGGTTTTATTTCTTGAAAAGGAAAAACTAGAGAAGGAAAAAGTTGAGTTTGAAAATACAAAGAAAGTTTTTGAAGCGAAAAATGCGAAACTGTCAAAGAATATATCTGAGCTTCAAAAGGAATTAGATGAAGAAAGAAAAGAGCTAGAAAAGAGGAAGAAAGCTGACTTTCAGGCCAGGAGCGTTAAAGACGAATTTCATGTTGAAAGGAAGATTTTTCAGCAAGAAATACGAAAGCTGACAAAGAATTTGGCTGTGTTATCAACTGATATCATGAAAGAGAAGTTGGTTAAGTCTGATATTCAGAAAAAACTTGATTTGGTGACCAAGGAACGGAACAACTTATACTACAAAGTGAAGTCACTTAACAAATCCAAACGCTATTCTGAATGTCCAATTCGTCCGTCTAATCTCTTTTATGATCACTCAGTGGATAATTCTTCCAAGTCTCAATCTGCTGATCTTCCTATATATAAGAAAGTCAACATGCAATGGAGAGTTAAAGGTACGTTTCCTGAAAACATGTACCAAAATCATCGGTTCCCAACAAGAACACTAACCTGAAAGATAAATCTTTTGCTATACCTGATTCATTATATTCCGCAAACAATTTAATCAGGTTAGCACAAAAGACAATTTGTTGTTCTTTTTGTGGAACTAATGATTTTGTCTCAAACAAGAATGTTCAATTTTGGTATGGCACTTATCATTTTCCTTCCTATAGAGCTCCGCTTAACAAGTCAGGACCCAAGCCCCGTTGGGTACCAAAATCTACTTAATCTGTTTTTGCAGATTTAGAAGCAAAGCGTTGAACTCTCGGAAGAAGATGTATTTGTGCTTCATAAATGGCTTCTGGACAAATCAGTTCAGGACCCGTACTTCAATGGCTAAGACTTCTAAACAAATCAGTTTAGAACTCATACTTCTCAGGTGATATCCTTAACTGTCATATCTTTTTGTTTCAAGGAACAAGTGGTAAAAGGTAACATTGAATTGTATTTTGTTTCTACTGCTTTGAAAATTTGAATCTTTACAAATTTAATTCAATGAGATGAAATTTTCAATTTTCATTCAATGAATTAAATGTGTGCTAAAAGATGATTTTACAAGTATTTTTGTATTATCTGTGTTACATTTGTTTCAACTTTCACCTCTGAAATAAATCGAAAGGTCAGCAAAACATGAATGAAATTATGCTGAATGCTCAAAATTATGGATTTCTGGACTTATATAGAATATAATGCTCAAAAAGCCTAGATGTCAGAATGATGGATGGAAACGAAAATATGGTGGAAGCACTATGTTTTAGAACCGAGTGATTGAGATGCTCTATGTTTTTAATTCCAATCATTTAGTTTGAAAGTTTGTGCCTGTGGCCTTTCTGGTTTGGGAGATTAAGTCCTAAGGGGTGCTCGACACCTAGTCCCTAAGACCAACTGGTCTGGGATCGGCTGACCCAAATCCTGCTATAGAACCAGATAGAAAGCCATGTTCTACTGGTACAAATGGGTTTACGATATATCGATGTGGCCTTTATGGTTTGGGAAAGTAAGTTCTAAGGGGTGCTCGTCACCTAGCACCTAAGGCCAACTGGTCTGGGATCCGCTGACCCAAATCCTGCTATAGAACCAGATAGAAAGCCATGTTTAACGGTGTATCTTATTCCTACTAAACTTTTTGATTAAAAGATGCCAATGTGCACAAAATCAAAAGATGTCAATGATGACAAAATCAAAAGATGCCAATGAGCACAAAAGAAAAGATGCCAATGAGCACACATCTCGTGAAACTTGGAGAAAATACAAAGTCGCGATAAACCTGTAAATTTGTGAAAATTCTGATTTTGGACAAATAGTGTGAGTAGAGCAGAATATTCTGATATGTTTTAGAATTGCATATGCTTGTTGCTAATCATATTTCGCATGCTAGCACACCAAATAGATTTAATAAAGGGGTTGAAACTGAACATTCTTGATATGCAATGATGTCTTGTATTTGAATCCAAACACATGCATTTGATTTCATTTGATTGAAAAATCTGTTAAATTTCATTAAGTTGGATTTCTTTTGTACAGTTTTTCATATGATCAAATGTTAGTAGTTATAAAATGTAGTTCAATGAATTTTATTTTCCTTGAATAAAATTTTCAACTATTGTGCTATTAATGAAATATATGCATACTTTCAGGGGGAGAAAACAAATTGCTCCAGAATTCTTATTTTGAGGGGGAGCAAGGTTATTCATAAAGGAGGAGATTGTTTGTGATACTCAGAGACGCGACTGAAATTGAAGAAGGTTTTTGATGATCGTGATGCTCACTATCATCGAAAAAGGGGGAGAAATGTTTAATTCAATTTCATGTCAAAGAGCTTTCAAGTCAAAGTTTCGAGAAGAAAGAAGATTCCGTCTCAAGATAGTAAAAAGGGGAGATTTCTTCAAGAGTTTAAGAGAAATCGATTGATCATCTTGGTTTTTCAAGAAGATCTCTTTTTCTTAAATTTGGGCTAATCTGTACCAAAATGCCTTGTGTGAAGAATCAAGCTCTCCATTTTAAAGACAGAAAATCTCCGTCAGTTTTCCGCCTGAAGTTTTTGTGACAATTTGACTTTGACAAGCCAAGCCAAAGACTGCTGTTCTCAAATGTTTAAATCTTGAATCCAAGGGGGAGATTGTTAAGTCTAAATATGTCTTCAAGATTTAATGTTCAAGTCAAAGTCAATGTCAATGTATTAAGTCTTGTAAGAAAGTCAAAGTTGCTAATTGTCTTAATTAGTCTTAGGTATAAATAGATTTTGTTTAGACTAATCTTGTAACAATTGTAAAGGCTTTTGGTCATAACTCTCATTTTTCAAATACAAAGCTAATAGAATTCTAGATCTACTTTCTCTCTCTAGAATTCTTATCGATTTCTTGGTTGCTTGATTGATTTAGGATTAACAATCTTGAATCTCATAACTATCGCAACCCTCAGACCTTCTTAAGTATCACAACTGTTACTTGCGACAACCTTTGATATCGCAACCCTTACCTGCGACAACCTTTGATATCGCAACCCTTACTTGCGACAAGTCTTGATATCGCAACCCTTACTTGCGACAACTTTTGAATTTGTAACTTATCGCAATACTCTATTGCGACAACCTTCCCTATTGCGACAAAGACCTTGATTGCGACACTAGTGTGTTGCGATATCAGTTGGTTGCAACAAGAGTGTGCTGCGACAAACCTGCTTTATCTAAATCAGTTCGAATGGCTCACAACTCCAGTCACTCCAATCTCATCTTCGTCGTTCTCAATGGGAACAACTACGTCCTGTGGCACCACCACATGTCCATTCTCCTCAAGTCTCATGGACTCTATACCTATGTCACTGGTACGTCTACCATTCCTGTTCAAGAAGAAAAGGAAACTGCAGTCGACTTTGCAAAACGTATGAATGATTGGGACATCGCAAATGTTCGCATCCTCGGGTTCATAAACACTTCTACCACTACTGAGATCAATCAACAATTCCTTGGCTATACCACAACAAAAGGACTATGGGATTTTCTTGCAAACAGGTACACTTCTACAGGCTTATCTCATCAATATCAACTGTGGACTACCTTCCAGAACAAAAGGAAACTGCCTGATCAGTCTATCAACTCCTACATCTCTGAGATGCAAGCTCTTAGAGATCATCTGAACCTGGGTGCACCTCAAGTCTTTGATGAAACTATTCGTAAGTTTACTGCTTACTTTAGCCAATTGCATTTGGTTACTATTCTCATGGGTCTCACTGATCGCTTTGAGAACGTTCGAGTCTCGCTTCTACATCGGCATCCATTACATACTCTTGAAGAAGTGATCACTGAACTGCTAAATGAAGAAACTCGTCTTCAACAGCGTTTTCCATTACCATCAGATACTGTGCTCTACACTCCCAGCTCAGGGAAACCAAAAGGTAAATGGGGCAACAATGATCAATCTAAATCTGCGGCCAATGGGAACAATAGTGAATGCACATTCTATCATTCTACTTCTCATCTTCTTCTCAACTGTCCAGGTCGGAAATGTCGCTGGTGTGCGACCGTACACCCACGTCACTATGGGTCTGATTGCCCAAAACATCCAAAGAACTTCAGTAACCAAAGGCCGCAGTCCCGAGTTCAATCAGTTGCTGGCTCCATCACTCAAGATTCCCCATCGCCAGCAGCTCCGTCACAGCATAACAACCACTCAACGCCTGACCTCATGGAACTCATGCGCCGAAATCAAGAGCTCATGGAGCAACTCATGACAGGTTCTATGGGTATGAATTCTCAATGCAATGCCACTACATCAGGTAACCCTTGGCTATTTGACTCTGGATGTTGTAATCACATGACACCTAAGGCTGATGATAACTCTATTTTTAGAGTTATTATTTCCATTTATTTTCCACTTTATTTTGTCAATTTTAGCCATTTCACTTCTAAAAACCCCCATTCTTGGTATGATTTACGAAAACGAGCAAAAGGAGTGAACCATGGTCTTTAATAAATTATTTGGTGGAGTTTTGGGTATTTTTCACGATTTTCTATCCGCAGTGACGTACACAGTGCCCACTCTGCTCCCCACTCCAGAGCTGACGAAAAAGAAATGAAAAAAAGAAAGTTCAGCTGATATTTATGCACTTGTGTAGAAGGAATAATGGAAGGAGCACGTCAAAATGAGCTGGAAAAGGACAACACACCTTCCTTATACTTGAATAGTGAAAAGGACAACAACTTGGTCCTTAAAGCAAAAAGGTGAAGACTATTCATGGTATGGTGCAAAATCAGATCTGATTCATGGGACTTACCTAAGACTTTTGTGCCATTGCCATACCTTCTTGCAAGTATAAAAGGAAGCCATGGGGTGCCATTCAAAGGATCATAACTTGGACTTATTATCATCTTTCTTTGCATCAAGTTTTTATGTTTTATGTCATTTACTCTCTTAGTAGTTACTGCTTAAGTTCTCTCCAGTTTAGCATTTAATTTACTGCACTAGTTAGCTTTACATTTCTGTATTTTCTTTTGTAGTTCGTAACACACAGTGGGCAGAGACGAATTCTCGTTCCCCACTGTGAGCAGAAATCAAGTCATTTTCAGTTTTATTATGTGCAACTTCTACTCTTTTGTTTTCTTTACTTTAATTATGGGCTAAACATCCTTAAGGATGTAGGAAGGAGAAGTACCTGGATTTTATTAAAAACGCTTGAGTAATCTTTATACTTGGAATATTTATTGATTTGGTCATTCATTCTCGATTCATGCCCAAGGATGTGAACAAGCCGATCACTTGCAAGGATCTAATATCTAGTTCTCAACTCAGAAATGAGTAGAATACAGTGACACGAGCTTGGATGATGCTAGGGGATTCGAAAGAATTCTTATGACTCTTACGAAAGTGAGGTCGGCACAGTGAGCTAATCTCATCCCACTGGAGTAGTAAGCAAGCTAGTTGGTGTGTCTAAAAACACTTAGAGTATTTGTCTCTACACATTCCATCGAGACCTGAAAAGGTCCATTTTTGAGATTGCCATTGATAAAACAATAAATACTACGAGTATGGGATTTTTATCTAAACGGTGTGAGTATTTTGTAACCGGGCTTTTCTAGCGAAAATGCCCAACTCGAATACACGGATCACTTTGAGGACCGAGTATTTAGTATAAAATCTAGGGAAAATCTAACCTACATTCCTTCTTTTAAATTCTTGTTAAAACTCGTTAAAATAACTCTTTACCAACCAAACCAAACTATTGTTTCCTCTCTTATCGAAACCTGTAAAAGGAACTCATGAAAACCGTATTGTCTTGATTGTTCAGTCCCTGTGGATACGATTCTGGTATTTTATCAATTATTACTTGTTAGAACGATCATAGTGGATAGTGTACACTTGCACTCCCTACTGTGAGCAGTTTGTAACCCACTGCGATTAAAACACATTTCATACATATCACATTTCGCATGTACTAAGTTTTGTCGTAACAAGTTTTTGGCGCCGTTGCCGGGGACTGGCGTGATTTTAAATCTCAAGACAATTAGTTTTTATTCGATCCCGAGTAACTAGTTTTTCTAAGCTTTTCGTGTTGCATGCCACGACAACAACACGAACCTTTGGTACCAATCGATCTTGAAATAGAAAAGACTTTGAGAAGAAGACGTAAAAACAAAAATCGACAACCCCCTGTGATCCCCACTGTGAGAATGGCAGCAGTACCGCCACCCATAGTAGAGACCACAATCACGATTGCCGATAACTAAGATCGAAAAATACGGGACTATGCTACTTCCGGAGTTGGTGATTTGAGCTCCGGAATTTTAAGACCCAACATTGTTGCAACTCATTTTGAACTCAAACCGGTGATGTTTCAAATGATCCAAGCCATGGGTCAGTTTGGAGGATCACCATCTGAGGATCCGCACTCGCACTTAAAATCTTTTTTAGAGATGACCGATTCCTTTCAGTTGCAAGGTGTTAGTGATGAAGCATTAAGACTAAGGCTTTTCCCTTTTTCATTAAGGGACAAGGCGAAGTCTTGGCTGAACGCACATGCACCTCACTCGATAACCACTTGGCAAGAGCTTGCCGATAAATTTTTGCAAAAATACTTTCCTCCAACAAGGAATGTAAGGTTTCGAAATGATATAATTTTGTTTAGGCAAGAAGAAGATGAGGCTGTTTTGGATGCATGGGAACGATTTAAAGATTTACTTCGAAAGTGCCCACATCATGGCATCCCACATTGCATCCAATTGGAGACCTTTTACAATGGTCTTTCCAATGCAGCCAAAATCATCTTAGATGCAACAGCCGGTGGAACATTCACGAGTAAAACCTACAATGAAGGATATCAAATCTTAGAAAAAGTATCCAACAACAATACCAAGTGGTCCAATCCTAGAGAAATAGTACCAAAGACCAACACCTTCGATTCCGAAGCACTCAAAACCATGAATGCGCAGTTAGTGGCCTTAACAAAAATCGTTTTAAACCAAAATAGAGGCCAAGTCAATTCTGCAACTCATCTAGCCGAAAACTGCTCCCTCTGTGGAGAGGAGCATCTTTTTGACTATTGTCCAGCAAATCCCGAAGCAGTTAATGTTATAGGAACCAACCCAAGAAACAATCCATATTCGCAGACTTATAATCCAGGTTGGAGAAATCACCCAAATTTCTCTTGGGCTGGTAATTCAGGACTCCAACCCCAAGGGGCGAGTCATGCCCAGCAAAGACCACACAATCCCCCTGGATTTCAGCAACATCATAGTGGGCAGTCCCCACATCACAGTGGGCAGTCCCCACAGAACTTTCACCAAGGGCAGTCCTCACAACCATACCAACCACGATCCAATCAACCAGCTGAGGTTCAACAATCGATTGAATCAATTCTCAAGGGTTTTATGAATCAAACCCAAGCAGCCATTAGGAACATAGAGACTTAAGTAGGACAACTAGCCGTCGAAGTTAAGAATAGACCACCAGGAACATTACCGAGTGACACCGAACACGCTAAGGTGATAGGAAAAGAGCACGTCAAGTCCATCACTCTTAGGAGTGGAAAGGATCTGAAAGATATCGTTTTCGAGTCTGACGATCCGCCTCAAATACCCACTGTGATCCCCACAGTGGGCACTCCTCAAGTCACTGTGATCCCCACTGTGGGGACCGACATCCCTGACCTTCCCACTTTTGGACCTGTTCCGAAGCCTACTATTCCAAAGCCAATACCACAGCAAACTCAAATTGACCCAAGAAGTGTCCATTTTCCTCAAAGAATGAAGCCTAAAAATGTCGATGTTCAATTTAAAAAATTCTTAGACATTTTTAAACAACTTCATATTAACATACCCTTGGTAGAAGCTCTCGAGCAAATGCCAAGCTATGTTAAATTTTTAAAGGATATTTTGAACAAAAAAAGAAAGTTGGTGAGTTTGAGACTGTGGCTTTGACCGAAGAATGTAGTGCCCTCCTTACTAGCAAGATTCCACCTAAGTTGAAAGACCCGGGTAGTTTCACCATTCCATGCACAATAGGAGGACAAAAAGTAGGTCAAGCACTCTGTGATTTAGGAGCTAGTGTCAATTTGATGCCATTGTCCATTTTTAACAAGTTAGGTATTGGAGAGGCTAGACCCACAACCGTGACATTACAACTAGCCGATCGGTCCATTGCCTACCCTAAGGGAAAAATAGAAGACATCTTGGTCCAAGTGGATAAATTTATCTTCCCCGCCGATTTTCTAGTTTTAGATTATGAGGCCGATAAAGATATCCCAATCATCTTAGGGTGTCCGTTTCTTGCAACCGGACGTACTTTGATCGATGTGCACAAAGGAGAACTCACGATGCGAGTTAATGACCAAGAGGTAACATTCAATGTCTTCAAGGCCCTTAAGTATATAGACACCGAAGACTGTTTTGCTTTGAGTTCGATTTATGGATCCCACAGTTTTGACACAGTGCCCACAGTGGGAAGCACAGTGAGCACAATGGGCAGTGAGAGTGAGCACTCCGGCTCTAAAAATGATGACACTTTTGAGGATGAGTGTAACGAAATTTTGGCAGCTTTTGAGCAGCTAGATTTCAAGGAGAGACATGTCAAAGTGCCATATAAACACCCCCCTGACTTGAATTTGAAGTCATTGCCTTCCCACTTAAAGTATGCCTACCTCAATGAGTTAGAAGAACTCTGTCACCACTCCTACATAAATGCAAAAACCAACAAGGAGAAGATCAAGAGGTGGCCTGACCAAAAAATCACTCATGGAAAGTTTGTGGAGGGACAAAAAGTGCTACTTTTTAATTCAAGGTTAAGGATGTTTCCGGAAAAATTAAAATCACGATGGAAAGAGCCTTACACTGTGGTCAAGGTAAGTCCTTTTGGAACTCTGGACTTAATGGCTCCTCAATCCGGACAAATCTTTAAAGTCAATGGGGAGAGAGTGAAGCATTTTCTGAGTGAGAGTGCTCACATTGTATCCCACTCTCCACCCCACTATGGTTAAGAAACATCGGGATCACTTGTAAATATTTTATTTCAATTATTTGTTGTCTTTTTATTATTTTTGGTCTTTTTAATTCTGCATGGTAGTTTGTTTCAATGTGTGTAGGAGAAATTGTCGATTTTTGAAGAAAAGGCCAACAAAAAGCATTGCAGTGGGCAGGAACAAGTCCCTGCGTTCCCCACTGCCAATCTGGCGCATGAAAGGACAAGTTTGGTGGCCTAACTCCCAGAATTTCCAGAAGACATCTGCCTAACCAACGCAAGTGATGACGAGTTTGAAGAGGACGACGCCGCAAGTTCACCAGATGCAACCCCGACTCCATGAATGGTTTGTTGAAAACAATGGTTTATTTCGTTTGCTCTCCAAAAACAAATTTTATTTTGTGTTTGTTTGATCTTTTTGTGCCTATGGCTAGGCATTGACACTATTTGCTTTTTTTACTTTTTAATTTCGATGCATGCAAATCCTACCGGTAGGTAGGTACTTTTGGGTACTAACATGTTTATTGTTTGAATGCGTGTTTGATCTCGTTCCATTTCAAGGTACAACGTTCGGCTTCCAACTTAAAAAGGTCCCTTTTGTAAGTACAAAATCTCAACTTGTCCCATGAAATGATTTAGGCCTTTTTTTCATACCCAAACACGATCCTTTTGTACCCACAACCACCTATGCGCCCCATAATTCCATGTCACAGTGGGGACACTGTGAGATTTTAAGTTTGAGGTGGGAAGTCCCAGAGTGACTTACAGTTTGCCCACAGTGGGGACACTGTGAAGTCCAAGTTTGAGGTGGGTAAGCCGTACCCACCTCCCAAAAAAAAGACAAAAACAAAAGAAAACCGGAGTGTCACTAACAAAATTGATGGTGTGCCTTTTCTGGACCATCAAAGTGCTCACTCCCAGAAAAAGATGGTGTGCCTATTCTGGACCATCAGAATACCCACTCTCACAAAATAGCCATACTCCTTATTCACAATAAAGCCTGAAAGTGTACGTACTCATCATTGCAAAATACTAAACACTCACTTCTTGAAATAAAAATCTCAAAGCGAGATTTTCGATTCATGTTTGGAAATTCATGTCAAAACCCTTGGGAAAATATTCGAAGCCATAAACCCTTCAAACCCAAGAAAGCCCTATTGATCAATGGTAAACAAGGGAATAATTATGTCAAATACGAAAGTGAAGTTTTTAAGTTTGGAACCGAAGGAAGTATCGAAGGAAGGAGATCAACGCTCATTCAAGTCAATGAAGTATGTAAGTCCCTAAAAGTTCAAAGGCATTTATTTTTTTTATTTTATTTCTTTCTATTACTTGGGGACGAGTAATTATTTAAGTTTGAGGTTGTGATAACTCTATTTTTAGAGTTATTATTTCCATTTATTTTCCACTTTATTTTGTCAATTTTAGCCATTTAACTTCTAAAAACCCCCATTCTTGGTATGATTTACGAAAATGAGCAAAAGGAGTGAACCATGGTCTTTAATAAATTATTTGGTGGAGTTTTGGGTGTTTTCACGATTTTCTATCCGCAGTGACGTACACAGTGCCCACTCTGCTCCCCACTCCAGAGTTGACGAAAAAGAAATGAAAAAAAGAAAGTTCAGCTGATATTTATGCACTTGTGTAGAAGGAATAATGGAAGGAGCAGGTCAAAATGAGCTGGAAAAGGACAACACACCTTCCTTATACTTGAATAGTGAAAAGGACAACAACTTGGTCCTTAAAGCAAAAAGGTGAAGACTATTCATGGTATGGTGCAAAATCAGATCTGATTCATGGGACTTACCTAAGACTTTTGTGCCATTGCCATACCTTCTTGCAAGTATAAAAGGAAACCAAGGGGTGCCATTCAAAGGATCATAACTTGGACTTATTATCATCTTTCTTTGCATCAAGTTTTTATGTTTTATGTCATTTACTCTCTTAGTAGTTACTGCTTAAGTTCTCTCCAGTTTAGCATTTAATTTACTGCACTAGTTAGCTTTACATTTCTGTATTTTCTTTTGTAGTTCGTACCACACAGTGGGCAGTGACGAATTCTCGTTCCCCACTGTGAGCAGAAATCAAGTCATCTTCAGTTTTATTATGTGCAACTTCTACTCTTTTGTTTTCTTTACTTTAATTATGGGCTAAACGTCCTTAAGGATGTAGGAAGGAGAAGTACCTGGATTTTATTAAAAACGCTTGAGTAATCTTTATACTTGGAATATTTATTGATTTGGTCATTCATTCTCGATTCATGCCCAAGGATGCGAACAAGCCGATCACTTGCAAGGATCTAATATCTAGTTCTCAACTCAGAAATGAGTAGAATGCAGTGACACGAGCTTGGATGATGCTAGGGGATTCGAAAGAATTCTTATGACTCTTACGAAAGTGAGGTCGGCACAGTGAGCTAATCTCATCCCACTGGAGTAGTAAGCAAGCTAGTTGGTGTGTCTAAAAACACTTAGAGTATTTGTCTCTACACATTCCATCGAGACCTGAAAAGGTCCATTTTTGAGATTACCATTGACAAAACAATAAATACTACGAGTATGGGATTTTTATCTAAACGGTGTGAGTATTTTGTAACCGGGCTTTTCTAGCGAAAATGCCCAACTCGAATACAAGGATCACTTTGAGGACCGAGTATTTAGTATAAAATCTAGGGAAAATCTAACCTACATTCCTTCTTTTAAATTCTTGTTAAAACTCGTTAAAATAACTCTTTACCAACCAAACCAAACTATTGTTTCCTCTCTTATCGAAACCTGTAAAAGGAGCTCATGAAAACCGTATTGTCTTGATTGTTCAGTCCCTGTGGATACGATTCTGGTATTTTATCAATTATTACTTGTTAGAACGATCATAGTGGATAGTGTACACTTGCACTCCCCACTGTGAGCAGTTTGTAACCCACTGCGATTAAAACACATTTCATACATATCACATTTCGCATGTACTAAGTTTTGTCGTAACAACAGCGTTTTCCATTACCATCAGATACTGTGCTCTACACTCCCAGCTCAGGGAAACCAAAAGGTAAATGGGGCAACAATGATCAATCTAAATCTGCGGCCAATGGGAACAATAGTGAATGCACATTCTATCATTCTACTTCTCATCTTCTTCTCAACTGTCCAGGTCGGAAATGTCGCTGGTGTGCGACCGTACACCCACGTCACTATGGGTCTGATTGCCCAAAACATCCAAAGAACTTCAGTAACCAAAGGCCGCAGTCCCGAGTTCAATCAGTTGCTGGCTCCATCACTCAAGATTCCCCATCGCCAGCAGCTCCGTCACAGCATAACAACCACTCAACGCCTGACCTCATGGAACTCATGCGCCGAAATCAAGAGCTCATGGAGCAACTCATGACAGGTTCTATGGGTATGAATTCTCAATGCAATGCCACTACATCAGGTAACCCTTGGCTATTTGACTCTGGATGTTGTAATCACATGACACCTAAGGCTGATGGGTTTGTCTCTAAACAAACTTCCAGCATGTTTTCATCCGTCCGTACTGCTGATGATACTCGTCTACCGGTATCCTTCAGTGGGACTGTATCTACCCCCAATATTCAATTACCTGATGTGCTACATATACCTAACTTATCTCTGAGTTTGATTTCAATCACTCAACTTATGGAAGCCGATCTAATCGTTTTATTTCACCCTTCTGGTTGTGTTGTGCAGGATCCAAAGACCAAGCAGATCCTTGGAGTAGGCCGTAAAGTTGGTCGGATGGTTGAAGTGGTCTATCTCCGCCTTCCCTTACCTTCATCAAATCTTGCTGCTTCAGTTTCCAGTACTCCTTCGTTTGAACTATGGCATGCGCGCTTAGGCCATTTATCCTTAGGTAGAATAAAAGTATTAGCTAGTTCAGGACTGTTAGGAAACACTTCTTCTGAAAATGTTTCTTGTCTATCTTGTCAACTTGGCAAACATCATGCTTTACCTTTTCAAATTAATGACTTTAAATCTGCTTCTCCGTTCGATCTTATTCATTCTGATGTATGGGGACCAGCACCACACCCGTCTATGGGAGGTGCTCGTTACTTTGTCATTTTTATCGATGATCACACACGTTTTACATGGATTTATCTCATGAAAACCCGCTCAGAGCTTCCTAAAATTTATATCACCTTCGCTCGTATGATTCTAACCCAGTTCTCCAAGCCTATAAAGGTTCTTCGAGCAGATAATGCTATGGAATACAAAGAATCGTCTCTCCTCTCTTTTCTTCAATCTCAGGGTACTCTTTCTCAATACTCCTGTCCTGGCACCTCTCCACAAAATAGTCGTGCCGAACGCAAACACCGTCACATTCTTGACACTGTCTGCACTCTATTAATATCAGCCAAGTGTCCAGAACGCTTTTGGGGTGAAGCAGCCTTCACAGCTGTCTACACCATCAACCGACACCCAACTCCCATTCTCAATCAAAAGTCTCCGTATGAAGTACTCTATAGCGGCTCTCCTGCATAAGAACTCCTCAAAGTGTGGGTTTGTGCCTGCTTTGTTCAGCTGCAATCTCATGAGCACACCAAACTCGAACCTCGTTCTCGATTATGATGCTTCCTTGGCTATGGCATTGAACATAAAGGTTATCGTTGTTGGGATCCAGTCTCTAAGAGACTTCGTATATCCCGTCATGTCACCTTCTGGGAACATCTTCCCTTCTCTACAGTGTCAAAATTTCAGGACACACCACTCCATCTACTTCTTTCTTCACAAACACATATATCTCATTGGACTCACTCCAATTAGATCCCATACTCTCCTCACCGTCTGTTCCACCTCCTTCTGCCTCTTCTCAACCGGAACCTTCTTCCGTCCCATCTGAACCTTCATCTGCCTCATCTGAACCTTCACCGGCCCCATCTGTGCCTGTTGGTGCAAGTGTACCCAGCTTTAATATTGTGATATATTTTTGGTACACATAAAATCACATCTCCATATTTATTTTGATGATTACAAAACACACCGCGTTATTTGTTATCTAATATTTTATTCAAGTGTGTAGCTCCTAAAGAATAAAGAGCAACATCTCAGTCAATTGGGTAACACGAAGATCTTATCTGAAGAGTCCAAGACTGGTGTTTTACGTCATCATTATTTATATATTTTTTATAATGATAAACACCCTAAAATAATATATCACTTGGATATTTCTAAAACCTATCCCAATATTTTTTTTGAAATAATTAATATTTAATATTTAATATATATATATATATATATATATATATATTCAAAAGCTTTTTATATTATATATATATAAGTACCTTTGACTTTATATATTATATTATATATATACTCTTTCATGCAATACATCGACTCATATATATATATATATATATATATATATATATATATTACTATTCATTATTACTATTCATCATCTCTTTTCTTCAAATATTATTACTATACATCTGTTTTTTTTTTATGGAAGAGAAGAAAGCTGGATATGGAGATTACACAAATGTGAAATGGGTTATGTTTGGCTGCTACTGTTTTTATGGCTGTTGTTATTTATTGACAATGAAAGACACAAAGTCTCACATGGTGTGATCTTCAATGGTGATGGTGATGGATCATGTGGATGTTTACAAAGTCTTCAAGATGCTACTGATTTATGTTGACAATGCATGGCAAAGGAAGTCTTTCATGCAAGAAGAAACTGAAATCTGCACACTGCAGATAAATCACTTTCTTATTTCCTCTTCAGTTCACGCATGGAGTTTTTGAACAGTGTTTTTTTTGTGACTATAAATAGAGGCACCAGCTGAAGGATCAAATACCCCAAAAAAAAGGAAAAATCCCAGCATTTGATCAATACTCTGCTGCTTCTTCTCTCATTTAAATCACTTATTAAATTTATAAAATATTTTTGAGCAAGAAATCTTGAGTTGATAGCAGATTAAAATCTCTCGATTAGTTGAATCAGCAACACAACTCAAGTGATCAAACTCTCTAAAAATATCCAAGTGATAAACATTATACAAGAGTGATTATCATATTAAAATTATACACCTCTTGTAAGTGTTTGAATAGAGTGAGTGATCCATAGAAATCTCATCAACTGAAGTAGAGATATCCGTGATTATCTTTTTGTACTAAGGTTTGTGTTCTACCGTAAAGAACACGTTCTTATTGGATCTCCGAGAAGTGTTTTCTCGAGGTGGACTAGCCAACCACGTGATTGGTGAACCACTTTAAATATCGGTGTCAAGTATTCTCTTTCCCTTATCTCTTTACATTTCCGCTGTGCATTTAATTATATCTGTTTATATAATTGTTGTATATTTATTCGTTTATACTCTGCTATATTTTTACTGTATTTTATACCGCATTTATTTATAAAAAGAATTTTTGAAAGTAAAAGAGTTAAATACAACCTTACCCCCCCCCCCTAGGTTGTCTAACATTTGGTATCAGAGCAGGGCTTTCAAAAATTTTCTGTTTAAATTTTTTTAATGGCTCAACAAACTAATATTGTGTTTTCAAAACCTCCTATAATAGATACTGAAAAGTTTGGCATTTGGGCCGAACTATTTGAATGTCACGTTCGTGGCAAAAATCAAAGAATTTGGGATATTATAGAAAATGGGAATTTTAAACCTACTATTGTAAAAGATGATCTTATTGTTGATAAAGCTTTAAAAGATTGGACTCCCGCTGAAGAATCTCATGTCTGTTTAAATTTTGAAGCTAAGAATATATTATATGCTGCTTTAACTACTGATGAAATTGAAAGAGTGTATACATATAAAACTGCTAATCAAATCTGGGAAAGCTTAAACGACACTCATCGTGGAAACACGCAAGTTAAATCTAGTAAAGTAAATATATTAGTTCACGATTATGAACTGTTTGAAATGAATCAAGATGAGTCAATTGACTCAATGTTTAAAAGATTTAACCTTATCATGACTACCTTGAAAGGACTAGGTCGCACATATCCTAACGAAGACTACGTAAGGAAAATCCTTCGAGCACTTCCTTCGGAGTGGATGCAAAAGATTACATCTTTGGAAGACTCCCGTGACCTCTCCCTAATGAAGCTAGATGATTTAATCGGTAATCTTAAAGTGCATGAAATTGCACTTAAAAGAAACAAAGATCGGGAGCAAGTAAAAAAGAAGTCGATCGCTCTTAATGTCTCAACTCCGAATGACAAGAAGAAAAAGGAGGAAGCTAGCACTTCAAAAGATCAATCCGATAAACTCGACGAAGTCGCTATGTTGGTAAGAAACTTCTCTAAATTTTTTACTAACAATAAATTTTCTAAAAATAGCAGATTTCAAAGAAACGGTAACTACCGTCGTGGCGGTGAAAACCGGAGTCGCAACTTCCATAAAAGAGAAGATAAAGTGAAGAAAAATGACGACTCGAGTGAAGACGAAAAAGCCAAACCAAAGAGAGGTTATTGCTACTCATGTGGTGATAAAGACCACTATGCCAACGAGTGTCCTAAAAAGAACAAATTTCAAAATAAAAAGGATAAAGCCTTCGTTGGAGGCTCGTGGAGTGGAAGCGAAGAAGAAGACGAATATCAAGCTATTTGTCTTATGGCCGAAAGCGACGACGAGGTAAAATCTTGTTACTCAGATTACGCTAGTGATTATGATAATGAAAATGGAAATAATCTTGACGAATTATATGAATCATTCCATGACATGGCCGCTCTTGCAAATAGGTATCAAGATGAAATTTCTAAATTAAAAGAAACCGTATCTACATGTAAAAATGAAATCAATGACGGTAAACAAAAATCTGCAAATGATATGGATATAATTGCTAAATTAGAAACTAAATTAGGTGAAAAGGATTTTTGTAAATCTTGTGATATTCTAAATAAAAAAATTGCATGTTTAAATAAAAAGACACATGAAGATATTATATGTGCAAAATGTGATATTCTTAAAAATGAAAATGCATGCTTAAAAGCTAAATGCGATTCATATGAAAAGGACAATCTATTAGCAAAAGCATTTCAAAGTAGTAATGAAAAAGTTCTTAACATGCTAAATATGTCTAACCATATAAAATGTAGAAAAGGTATTGGTTCCGATACTTGCAAAAACAAATGTTCGTGTGTACCTATTAAAAGATGTTATGAATCACCTAAAGTAAATACAAGAAATCGATATGTGCAAAAATCTCCGTATGTACCCAAAATAAATAATATGAATAATATACCGAGAAAACCGTATGCTCGCATGTACCATGATAAAGATTCTAGACCTAAAAATAATGCGAATATAAATGCTTCTTTTTATGTGTATGATAAATACAATCGCAAAATTAAAATGGTAAATAAATGGATTCCGAAAGAAATGTTTAGTAATGATAATCCAGGTGGTATGCGTTTGTGGTTTTAATTTACTCTATAGTTACATGTTTTATTTATATGGATAAATATATATTTTACTTAATTATTATATATATACTTTCGTACTACATACATATATATATTCTGTTTACTTTTATTGTTTGATTCGTTTTATATATATATATAATGTTTGTTTCCTTTTTAGATATATATTCTGTTTAATCTTTATATATATATATATATCTATATATATACCATATATACGTATATCATAAATATATATTTATATATATCCTGCTTAATTTTTTTATTGAATTCTATATGTTTGCGTATTCTTTTTTTATTTATATATATTTTGCTTGAATTCCTTTTATATAATTGTCTAAGTCCTTTGTATATATATATATATACATATATATGCATATTGGTTGTCATCTTGAAACTAATTTACAAGGACCCACGAGAAATGGGGACCATAAAAGTTACATCCTTATTATTGTAGATAAACCTTGATATGGACTGGATTCTCGATAGTGGTTGCACACGTCACATGACCGGAAACAGCAATCTCTTTTCATCATATGAGTCATGTGATGGTGGACAGGTAATTTTTGGAGGAAACTCAAAAGGAAAGATTATTGGGAGAGGTATAGTTTCTTGCAATAATGTTAAATTTCTTGATGTTAATCATGTTGATAATTTAAAATTTAACTTGCTAAGTGTTCGTCAACTTTGTAAAAATGGTATAATCGTTATCTTCGAAGAAGATTCTTGTAAAATCTTGAAAAATGGCAAAGTTCTTTTAACGGGTCTTGTAAAAGGAAATTTATACATTTGTAAAACTCTTGTAAATAAAAATGTTTGTTTATCGTCTCTTTATGATAATTCTACTTTATGGCATAGACGTTTGGGTCACGCTAATCTTAGATTAATTCAAAGTTTAAAAAATAAGGAGCTTGTGAGTGACCTTCCAAAATTAAAGTTTGATAATCATTTTTGTGATGCTTGTCGTGTCGGCAAACAACATCACGTTTCTCATAAATCAAAAAATGTGATTTCAACTCAAAGAGTTTTAGAACTTTTACATATGGATCTTTTTGGCCCTATGGCAATTCAAAGTTTTGGAGGAAATTTTTACACTTTGGTTATTGTGGATGATTATTCCCGTTATACTTGGACTTTATTTTTTAGACATAAAAATGAGGCTTTTGAAAAGTTTAAAATTTTGGGAAAACGAATTCAAAACCAACAAGGTTGTACGATTGTTTCCATACGTACGGACCATGGACGAGAATTCGATAATGATGTCCAATTTGGTGCCTTTTGTGATAAACATGGTATAACTCATAATTTTTCGGCTCCTCGAACACCTCAATCTAACGGGGTTGTTGAAAGGAAAAATAGAACGTTACAAGAAATGAGTAGAACCATGCTAAACGAACATCAAGTTCCCCAAAAGTTTTGGTGTGATGCCGTTGCTACCGCGACCTATGTGCTTAACCGTGTCCTAATTAGAAGTATCCTAAATAAGACACCCTATGAACTTTACCGTGGTAGAAAACCCTCCCTAGCCCACCTAAAAGTTTTTGGATGTAAGTGTTTCATTTTAAACACCAAATCCTATCTAACCAAATTCGACGCCAAAGCCTATGAGGGAGTGTTCCTAGGTTATTCTTGGAATAGCAAAGCCTATAGAATCCTAAATAAGGAGACCATGGTTGTAGAAGAATCCCTAAATGTTAGCTTTGACGAGAGTCCTCCCAAACCGAGTGCACCCTTAGCAAATGACAATATCCGTGAGGGAGATGTCTTAGCCCAACAACTTAGCAACTTGGATTTAGGTGCCCAACCTTCCACAAATAATATTGAATCTAGTGATGCCCCCTTGTGTTTTATTCCACAAGGTGTAGATGATCCTAACCTTAGAACCGCTCGAGGCCATCCCGTAGATCAAATTATAGGTGACCTAAACCAAAGGACAACTAGATCACAAATCCATACCCATTGTGCTTTCCATGCCTTTATCTCAACCATAGAACCTAAAACCATAGATGAAGCTTTAGGTGATGAGGATTGGATAATGGCCATACAAGAAGAGTTGAACCAATTTACTAGGAATGATGTGTGGGACTTAGTTCCTTGCCCTAGTAGTCAAACCATTATTGGCACAAGATGGGTCTTCCGTAACAAGGTAGACGAGAACGGTGGAGTCACACGAAACAAGGCACGTTTAGTTGCCAAGGGGTACAATCAACAAGAAGGTATAGATTATGATGAAACCTTTGCACCGGTTGCAAGGTTGGAGTCTATTCGAATGCTTCTCGCTTTTGCAAATGCTAAAGATTTTAAATTATTTCAAATGGATGTTAAAAGTGCTTTCTTAAATGGTGTTATAAATGAGGAGGTATACGTTTCTCAACCTCCCGGCTTTGAAAATTTTGAAAATCCGACACATGTTTATAAATTGAAAAAGGCGCTTTATGGTTTAAAGCAAGCTCCGCGTGCGTGGTATGATCGTTTAAAAACCTTCTTAATTAAAAGTGATTATATTATGGGTAAAATAGATAATACTTTATTTGTGAAATATGATCAAAATGATATTGTGGTTGTGCAAGTATATGTTGATGATATTATTTTTGGTTCCACTAATGAAAATCTGTGTAATGAATTTTCTACGAAAATGACAAACGAGTTTGAAATGAGCATGATGGGAGAGTTAAAATACTTCTTAGGATTGCAAATCAAACAATGTGAAACTGACATTTTTATTAGTCAATCTAAATATTGTAAAGATATGTTGAAAAAGTTTAACTTTGAAAATGTCAAATCCGTTGAAACTCCAATGACCACAAACTTAAAATTATCAAGTGACGAGGAGGGAAACGATTTTAATGAAAAGATTTATCGTGGTATGATTGGTAGCTTATTGTATTTAACTGCTAGTAGACCAGATATTATGTATAGTGTATGTTTATGTGCTCGTTTTCAATCCTCACCTAAACAAACTCACTATGAAGCAGTCAAGCGTATTTTTCGATATCTAGGAGGTACTACTAATCTTGGCTTATGGTATGCAAAGAAACCCGAGTTAGAAGTAATGTGTTTCACCGATTCCGACCTTGGTGGATCTATTGTTGACCGAAAAAGCACTAGTGGGGTATGTGCCTTTATAGGTCTCTCACTTGTGTCTTGGTTCTCCAAGAAACAACAATCCGTAGCGTTGTCTACCACCGAAGCGGAATATGTAGCCGCCGCAAGAGCGTGTGCTCAAGTCCTTTGGATGAAACACACACTTACCGACCTTGAGGTACATCTAACCAAGATTCCTATTATGTGTGATAACTCAAGTACCATAAACTTAAGCAAAAATCCAATTTTACATTCTCGTACCAAACATATTGAATTACGACATCATTTTTTACGAGATAATGTTCAAAAAGGCCAAATCGTGCTTGAAAAAGTCGATTCCGAAGATAATTTGGCCGATATTTTTACTAAAGCTCTAAACAAAAATGCGTTCTTTAAACTAAGACTTGGTTTAGGCATGCTTGAGTATAACCCTTGAGAAAATGCTAACTCTCAAATATTTCATATCTTGAGGGGGAGCATCTTTCAAGGGGGAGCGTAGCGTCTTTCCTAACCCTTTTTGCTTTGACAAAAGGGGGAGAGAAACCGAGTATGCTCTCCTGTTTAGCGTTGTGTTTGTCATCATCAAAAAGGGGGAGATTGTTGGTGCAAGTGTACCCAGCTTTAATATTGTGATATATTTTTGGTACACATAAAATCACATCTCCATATTTATTTTGATGATTACAAAACACACCGCGTTATTTTTTATCTAATATTTTATTCAAGTGTGTAGCTCCTAAAGAATAAAGAGCAACATCTCAGTCAATTGGGTAACACGAAGATCTTATCTGAAGAGTCCAAGACTGGTGTTTTACGTCATCATTATTTATATATTTTTTATAATGATAAACACCCTAAAATAATATATCACTTGGATATTTCTAAAACCTATCCCAATATTTTTTTTGAAATAATTAATATTTAATATTTAATATATATATATATTCAAAAGCTTTTTATATTATATATATATAAGTACCTTTGACTTTATATATTATATTATATATATACTCTTTCATGCAATACATCGACTCATATATATATATATATATATATATATATATATATATATATATATTACTATTCATTATTACTATTCATCATCTCTTTTCTTCAAATATTATTACTATTCATCTGTTTTTTTTATTTATGGAAGAGAAGAAAGCTGGATATGGAGATTACACAAATGTGAAATGGGTTATGTTTGGCTGCTACTGTTTTTATGGCTGTTGTTATTTATTGACAATGAAAGACACAAAGTCTCACATGGTGTGATCTTCAATGGTGATGGTGATGGATCATGTGGATGTTTACAAAGTCTTCAAGATGCTACTGATTTATGTTGACAATGCATGGCAAAGGAAGTCTTTCATGCAAGAAGAAACTGAAATCTGCACACTGCAGATAAATCACTTTCTTATTTCCTTTTCAGTTCACGCATGGAGTTTTTGAACAGTGTTTTTTTGTGACTATAAATAGAGGCACCAGCTGAAGGATCAAATACCCCAAAAAAAAGGAAAAATCCCAGCATTTGATCAATACTCTGCTGCTTCTTCTCTCATTTAAATCACTTATTAAATTTATAAAATATTTTTGAGCAAGAAATCTTGAGTTGATAGCAGATTAAAATCTCTCGATTAGTTGAATCAGCAACACAACTCAAGTGATCAAACTCTCTAAAAATATCCAAGTGATAAACATTATACAAGAGTGATTATCATATTAAAATTATACACCTCTTGTAAGTGTTTGAATAGAGTGAGTGATCCATAGAAATCTCATCAACTGAAGTAGAGATATCCATGATTATTTTTTTGTACTAAGGTTTGTGTTCTACCGTAAAGAACACGTTCTTATTGGATCTCCGAGAAGTGTTTTCTCGAGGTGGACTAGCCAACCACGTGATTGGTGAACCACTTTAAATATCGGTGTCAAGTATTCTCTTTCCCTTATCTCTTTACATTTCCGCTGTGCATTTAATTATATCTGTTTATATAATTGTTGTATATTTATTCGTTTATACTCTGCTATATTTTTACTGTATTTTATACCGCATTTATTTATAAAAAGAATTTTTGAAAGTAAAAGAGTTAAATACAACCTTACCCCCCCCCCCCCCCCCCCCTTAGGTTGTCTAACAGTGCCATCTGATCACGATCAATCATCTGCACCAACTCCAAGTACTACTTCTGAGTCATCTGCTGAGTCTATGGATCCTAGCTCTTCTCAACCACAAGATGAAGCACGACGCTCTGATCGGGTAAGGCAAGTTCCTTCTCACCTTCGTGATTATCATTGTTATGCCACTTTACTGTCCACCCATGAACCAACTTCCTTCAAGGAAGCCGCTTCTAACCCTGTTTGGAAGCAAGCTATGACAGAGGAACTTCAGGCACTTGACAAAGCCAATACATGGGAGTTTGTTCCTCTCCCACCGGGAAAGTCACCCATTGGTTGCAAATGGGTCTTCAAAATCAAAACCAAGTCCGATGGATCCATTGATCGATACAAAGCATGCCTTGTGGAAAAAGGCTTCAATCAAGAATATGGCATTGACTACGAGGAAACGTTTGCTCCTGTGGCTCGTGTCACATCAGTTCGTAGTCTTCTCGCCATAGCAGCCACCAAACGATGGCCACTTTACTAGATGGATGTCAAGAATGTCTTTCTAAATGGCGATCTCGAAGAGGAAGTCTACATGAGACTCCCTCCAGGTGTGACCTCTCGACTAGGTCATGTATTGTAACACCCTAAAAACAGGGCCAATTTAAACCTTAAAAATTACTACAAGTTATGATCATAAAACTTCAAACTTCTATAACCCGAGGATCAAATGTAAAGGTTTAATATACAATACGACTAATTCAAATAACCTATTAATCTAATCATATAACATAATCAGATTAATTAAGTTATCTAATCTTTTGTCCCAAAAAGCCTCAAAAGTAAAGCTAGATCCTCCGTTATCTCTAAGTTTGAGTCTTCCCAAAAGTTCTCTTCTCTCATTCCCGCTTACTTCCCGGAGCTTGTACCTGGTAAGAAAATTCAACTTGAAACATTAGGTTTTCGCCTAGTGAGAATATTCAAATCAAATTAAAGTTAAACAATTAAAATCTCAACAGATAAAACCAACTTGTTCTCGCCCATCTTACCGTACAACAACTCCTTTCAATACTGGGAATCTACCCCACTCCCATACTTATGACTAATTCGTCTAGCCATAATATCACTACCAAGAGTTTATTATAAATCATCCCAGATTTAGAGTCATTACTCTTATCTAAGAAATTACAAGTCAAAACCTGCCTATTTCTTAATCCGGAAGTAGAGATTACAAATTACTTTATGCCTATCTCTAATCTTCCTTTCACAACGGGAAGTCTCCGATCTTCCCTATAAAATGGAAATCTCCGATCTTCCATTCGAAATGGGAATTACAAATCAAAATCTGCCTATTCCACATTTCACGCCCTCACCATCTAAGAATCACTGACCCCAATGGGATTAATATATCGCGATACACAACCGGGGCCCTCACGATGATTCAAGATACGCTCATTCACTAGAAATTACATCCCTTGGTCAAATGGCGAGTATCTCGGTTCCCATTAGACCGTACCCAGGTGCCCTACTATGACCGGATGCCTATTTCTAGTAATCGCCACACAATACATAAGTATTATTATTCTTACTATTATATGTGCATAACATATAATATATTCATCTCCAAAACATATTCTACATATATAAACATTTATAAAGAATATTTATAGTCTCGACACCTCGACTTCTCAACCATCCCCTCATTGCATTTTAGCACGGGGATCAACATACCATAACCTTTAGTTATCTATTTAGACTCATTACTAAATAAGACGAGTCCTTAATAACATGTTCAGACATACATATTATATATATCTATTTCAATATTAATTGTTGAATTTTAAAGAGGGTTGAATAAACTCACCTGGTATGAAGTCACTCTTCTTTTTTTAAGTCTTTTAAAAACGTAAGGACTTCTGTCTTCACCACCACAGTTTACTGTAATACCCAATACACAAATATACTGATATTAATTTACAGAACAGGACTCTCTAAAAACTAAAAATCCTTAATCTCTAAAATCTACGTCTCAAGTCGCAACCAACTAATATTCAAAACCCTTGTCGCAATACACTGTGCCAAGTCGCAACCAACTACTGCGACTTCAACACCAAATCGCAACCCACTATTGAGATTCCAAACCCAAGTCGCAACCTTCTATTGCGATTTCGAAACCAAGTCGCAATCAACTGTTGCGACTCCAATGCCAAATCGCAACCCTCTATTGCGATTCCAAACCCAAATCGCAACCGTCTATTGCGACTTCAACACCAAATCGCAACCTTCTATTGCGACTTGCTTGAATGTCGCAATGCACTACTGCGACTTGTTTGAATGTCTCAATCCTCTGCAATTTATCTAAAACCCAGATTTTATACTTTTTATCTATGTTAAATTCTGTAAACATGCAGATATGTTCAATACACTTATCTTAACATATCTACTAACCCAGATTCTCAAAATCATGTTTAAATCATCAAAACCCACCTAAAACTCCATAGAAAACTTTTTACTAACAAGATGAAGGTTTATGATATATTTACCTTGGATTGATTCCTCTTTTCCAGTTGCAACAAATATGATTCCTTCTTCTTTTCTTCCCTTGATCTTTCTCGGCTCTTTCTATCTCTCACTCTCGGCTCTATCTTTCTCTCTCGTTACTGAACTAACCACAAACACACACACAATTAGTCACTTAAGACTAATTGTGTGACACCTCCTCTTTACACAAGGTGAGTCACACACCATTTACCAAATATACCCCTAACTTTAAAGGAATGACACAACAAACCCTCAATTTGGAAATCCATTTCAACCAATTACTTAAAACAAATATAAACTTAACCCCAAGTTAAAACTTGTAATTTACAAAAATAAGACAACGAAAATTCGAGATGTTACATGTATGTCGACTTCGAAAAGCCCTATATGGCCTCAAACAAGCTCCTCGTGCTTGGTTTGAAAAATTCAGCAATACTGTCATCTCATTGGGGTTTTCTCCGAGTAATTATGATTCGGGATTGTTTACTCGAACTACTGTTGCCGGTACTATCTTACTTCTGTTGTACGTTGATGATATGATCATTACTGGCAGTGACTCTACAGGTATCATCCATCTCAAAAAGTCTCTCAGCTCATGTTTTGAGATGAAAGATCTTGGCAAACTACACTACTTTCTTGGCCTTGAAGTTCTGTCAGACTCTTCCGACATCTATCTCTGTCAAGCCAAGTACATTTTAGATCTGTTGTCCAAAGCTGGGATTACGAACAACAAAGTTTCATGTACACCCATTGAGCAAAATCTACACCTTGCTCCGAATGCCGGAACACCGCTGAAAAATCCTATACGGTACCGTCAACTAGTTGGATCTCTGGTCTACCTGACAGTTACTCGACCCGATCTTGCCTATGCCGTCCATATAGTTAGCCAGTTCATGGCTGCTCCATGCTCAGATCACTATGCCGCTGCTCTTCGTATACTTAGGTACCTCAAAGGGACGATGTTTCATGGGCTTCACTTCTCATCCACATCGTCCTTAACTCTTCGTGCCTTCTCAGATGCTGACTGGGATGGTGACATAACCGATTGTCGTTCAACAACCGGATATTGTTTCTTCCTTGGTGACTCTCTTATCTCCTGGCGTAGCAAGAAACAATCGTTGACAGCTCGGTCCAGCACTGAAGCGGAATATCGAGCCTTAGCTGACACCACTCAAGAACTCGTATGGCTACGCTGGCTACTATCTGATATGGGTGCTCACCAATTTTCCCCAATACCATTGTGGTGTGACAACAATAGTGCTATTCAGATTGCACACAATGACGTCTTTCATGAGCGTACAAAGCACATAGAGATTGACTGTCATTTCACTCGTCAACATGTTCTACGCAAAACAGTGAAACTTCTTCCAATCTCAACCATTGATCAGACCGCATATATCTTCACCAAAGCGCATCTTCCAGGACGTTTTCGGGATCTGGTTTCCAAACTCAACTTCATTCATTCTTCCCCTACTTGAGTTTGAGGGGGGTGTTAGAGTATTATTGTCAATATGTATAGCTCAGGGTCCTTTCTGTAATCATGTGTATCTTACCTTGGTATAAATAGATAGCTTAGGGTTCATTGTTAGGTTAGACACTTCATTTGTAACTTTCTCTCATTATATGAAAACCGGCCGATTCAGCCATCTCAAGTGTGTCTCTCAATCTATCAATCGACTCTACAATTCTAACACTTCAAGCTAGATCCGCCACTGGACCTACATAGAGGTGTACCGTGGTAAAAAAACCATCAGTTAATGGTCTCATTGTTAGAAGTGGACTTGGTAAAAAATACAAGTTTTTTTTTCCTATGATATATCTTTATCATCGTATACTAAGGTATGGTTATTTACGAGATGTATATTTGGTATATATAATTTAAATAAAGTTTGAACTATTGGTATATATAATTTGAATAAAGTTTGAACTAGTCGACACAATTAAATTTAAAAAAATGCAATAAAAATTGATCAAAATAATATTAAAAAGCTATAGCGAACGGCATCATATGCATTAGGTCCCAACTTCAAGACCAAAATGATACAAAATAGTTGAGTTGCACCAAAAAGAATTTTTGTAATTTCTTTTTAAATTAGATGAGAGAACTTGGTATGGTATTTAATTCTTTTTATTTTAATATCATGTATCAATCAATTATAACTGATACATAATTTATATATCGTGCATATTTCTAAAAAACTCGCCGCATGGCCGTTTTCGTAATGTGCTAATTGATTTTTCTTTACGTTTTTAGTGTCTTATTTACAAGTTTTAAATATATAACATAATTTAACTTGGTTATTACTACTGACTCATTGAGTAAAATATAAAACATATGTTTTTATATAAATTATATACCAATTAGAAATTTGACGCCATAAGTCTCGCCTTAAAAACACCATGGCTTCGTCATGACTCCTAAGGCTTGAGGCTTGGTCTTGTCGCCATGCCACGCCTCACGCCATTTAAATCCTTGATATCGTGTATTAATCAATTGTATTTGGTATCATTTTTTTACGATTGGTACATGTTGGTATCGTTTTTGTACCAACTTCAAGGTACGTATATGAAAATTTGTCATTTTCTTCAAATTTTAAGTGACATCTTAGTTTTTAGGTAATGCGTGATGTTTAAGGGTTTTTAATGCAAGGGATAAAGGTAATGCATGATGTTTAAGGGTTTTTAATGCAAGGGATAAAACTTGCAGAATATTTAAATGTTCAAATAAAATAGTTCAAAATAAAATGTTTAATATTCAATGGATAAAAGTACAAAATCTAATAAATATTTAAATTAGTCAGTATCATGGTATCGTCGTGGTACGCAACTTCCAATATGGTGTACCAAGCAACATTATATATTTGATACGGTACTACCAACCAACTGAACTAATATCAATTAAATTGATATTGATTTAACCGGTATGGTTAATACACATGTTAACTAGTTTGGTTAACTACAAAAATTGTCACCCTTACAGGCTACATATCCACCCGACTTTGAGTAGAGGGTTAGGCTAAGTACACACCTACATATTAATAACTTTCTCACACATCAAAATCAAAAATTCCTTTTTATATTTTCAATATACAATTTAACTTTATTTTGATGTATTAGTTTAGGTTTCGGTGAAAAGTTGAGTTAACATGAGAAACGTAAGAAATAGTTATCAACCATTAGATTCACATTAAGATAAGAGACACCGAGTTGCACCACATCAATCCATGTATCAAACATGATTTATGGATTGTCTTGATATTAAAAGTGGTCAAGAATTCAAATTCACTTATTATATTTTCACGTTTATTCAACTCCTCACACGATCTTTCACCTTGATGTACATATGGATTTATACAGAAACACCTTTTGAGATCATCTTCAATAACCATGTTATTTTTTTTTTAAAAATATATCCTCCTTTTCTATAAAAAAAGAGAAAATAGAGAAATCACTTTGGAATACTGTGAGTAATTTATCGTATAAAATATATTTAAAAAAATAAAAGTCAAAAAACTCGTTGAAATTACTTTAAAAATTGCGGAATTTCCTAGAAAATTCCATCGGAGACCGAATCCAAAACATCCTCAAAAAACCACAGTACACTCCAAAGTCCAAAACACCACACACATGACACACCATTAACGTAAAAACCTCGCCGTGAACAACACGACTCCATCAATTTCAATTTCAAACCCCAATTTCGCATTCCGACGTCTCCATGGACTTCGCCGCCGGCGAAGACCACCACCAATCCATCGAACACATCTTAACCTTTCCAATCGTCTTATCTGAACGAATCCGTCAAGCCGTCAACGACTCAAACTCCTACAAACTCGAATGCTCCGACGTTGGAAAACTCGTCGACCGTCTCTCTCAAATGCTCCGATCATTCGTCCGATTAACCAACTCCACTCCTTCCTTCTACGACCGCCCCGTCCGCCGCGTCTTCGCCGACGTTTCCAAAAACCTAAACCGAACCCTAACCCTCGTACGGAAGTGCCGCCGCCGCAGCGTTTTCCTCCGCGTCGTCGCCATTGTCAGCGCCGCCGATTTCAGGAAAGTGTTCAACATTCTAGAAGCTTCGATTGGTGACATGAAGTGGTTACTCAGCATCTTCGATTCCGGCGGAGACTTATCGTTACCGCCGATTGCAAGTAACGATCCGATATTAGCATGGGTTTGGTCTTATATCGCTTCTCTTCATTTATCTCCATTAAATGTTAAAATCGAAGTTGCAAATGAATTGTGTTCATTAGCTCATGATAACGATCGAAACAAAAATATAATCGTAGAAGAAGGTGGAATTCCGCCATTGTTGAAGCTTCTGAAAGAAGATTCATCGCCGGAATCCCAAATTGCCGCCGCAACAACACTTTTTAATTTAGCTAATAATCAAAATAGAGCACAATTAATCACCAATGAACTTGGTGTTCCCATTATCGTTCAAGCTTTTGGGAAAACCCAAATTAGGGTCCAGATTGCGATCGCGAAATTAATCGCTAGAATGGCGGAATTTGATCCGATTTCGCAAGAGGGGTTCGCGAGAGAGAATGTAATCAGGCCACTTGTGACATTGTTATCATTCGAAACATTCGTCGATGAAAATAAACTTCAAAGCATTCATTCGATTCTTGAAATTAATAATCAAAACGCGAGAAATTACAAAGGGGGTTATTCTTCTTCTTCTTCAACGTCGTGGTCGATTAATCGTAAAGAACGTGAAAGCGAACCTCCGGAATCGAAGCTGGAATTAAAGACGAGTTGCGCGAAAGCGTTATGGATGCTTGCTAGGGGTAATCTTGTAAATTGTCGAATACTGACGGATACGAAAGGATTACTCTGTTTAGCGAAGATCATCGAAAAGGAAACAGGGGAATTGCAGATTAATTGTTTGATGACAGTAATGGAAATCACAATTGCGGCGGAATCGAACGCCGATCTCCGACGAGCGACTTTCAAGACTAATTCCCCCGCTGCGAAAGCGATAGTGGATCAGTTTTTAAGACTGATTCAGGAATCGGAAAACGCCGGAATCAAGATTCCGGCCATCAGAGCGATTGGTTCATTGGCACGAACGTTTCCAGCTAGAGAGACCCGAGTGATTGGTCCTCTAGTCAAGCAACTCAGTCACCAGAATCCTGAAGTCGGAATGGAATCAGCGATTGCGTTAGGGAAATTCGTGTCCCGGGATAACTTTCTTTGTACGGAGCACTCGAAAACCGTGATTGAATTTGGGGGCGTGGTGCCGTTGATGAGATTGTTAAGAGGGGGCGAGAGAACACAGTATCACGCGTTGGTGGTTCTGTGTTATCTCGCGTTGCATGCCGGAAACAGCGAAGCCCTTGTGCAGGCTAGGGTTTTGACAGCTTTAGAAGGTGCTGATAGAGCCATTGTTGGTCAGCATTCAGAGCTGAAAGAATTGGTGGTTGAGGCCATATATCATCTCAATATGTACCATGCTGGTGTAGTTCCTCCTCAAAGACCATCATACTCAACCTGAAGAATTTGAGCCGTTTACTAAGTGCTTACCCGGTAAGCGCTTACCGGGTCATTTATCTTATGCGGTTGGACATGGTAAAAACCGAGAATTTTGGTAAGAGCGATGCTAAGAATAGAGGGTATTACCGGGTAAGTGCGCACTGTGAAAATTGTCGCATACGATGTGGTTTTGATGGACAACAATCTTACTAGGTGAAGTAAGGGGCCGTTTACCTAATCACTTACCCGGGTAAGTGCTTACCAGTAAAATTTAACACTATCACTTACTTCCCGGGTATGATTTTAGTCCACCAAAATGACATCGTATGCAACAATTTAGCCGGTAAGCGCTAACCGTGGTAAGAGCCGTCGCACTCACTTACCGGGTAAGACTCTCGGTCCTTGCTTTCGACTCTCGGTCTTTGCTTCCGCTCTTACCGGGTAAGATTCTTAGTTCTTGTCATATTCATCCGGTAAGCTAATGTGACTTGGTAAGCACTTACTCGGGTAAGCGTTTTGTAAACGGCCCTTAAGGGGCCGTTTACCTAATCACTTACCCGGGTAAGTGCTTACCGGTAAAATTTAACACTATCACTTACTTCCCGGGTATGATTTCGTCCACCAAAATGACATCGTATGCAACAATTTAGCCGGTAAGCGCTAACCGTGGTAAGAGCCGTCGCACTCACTTACCGGGTAAGACTCTCGGTCCTTGCTTTCGACTCTCGGTCTTTGTTTCCGCTTTTACCGGGTAAGATTCTTAGTTCTTGCCATATTCATCCGGTAAGCTAATGTGACTTGGTAAACACTTGTACTGTATAAGCTGGCTGACTGGGTAAGTGCCAATAATCTTACTTGGCTATTTTTAGTCAATTTCCCATATTAGGATTTGGGAAAGAGAAAGGGGTTTTTGTATCGGGTCGTTATGGAAACAGTTTCGTTACTATTTAGGTTAGAGGTCAAGTATGTGTACATATATCTGTATTCCTTGGTAAAAAGGAAGATATTGAGCCAAAAGGTGATGGCTTTGATCACTCCTTTCATGTTCTTTTTGATGCATTTCAAGATTTTCTTGGGGAATCAAAGGTGGGTTTGATCTCTGTGTTTGATATTTGTTATCTTAGAAAATCAGAACTTCTAAAACAGTAGTAGTTTCAAAGGTAGCAAGTTGGAATCTTGATTCTTGGGTTAGTAAATAAAAACAGAACCTTCTAGAACAGTAGTTTCAATGGTATCGTATTTAATGTTACATGATTCTTTTTACACAAAATGGACAGATCTTTGACTCAAACTTACCAAAAATAGATAAATGTAATTATGTAAATATTTAATATGAAAATAACATATTTCTTCTAAAAGAATTGTCTATATTTTGTTTGTTTCAAATTAGGGGGCCGTTTACCTAATCACTTATCTGGATAAGTGCTTATCGGTAAAATTCAACACTATCGCTTACTTCTCGGGTAAGATTTTAGTCCACCAAAATGGCATTGTATGCAACAATTTAGCCGGTAAGTGCTAACCGTGGTAAGAGTCGTCGCACTCACTTACCGGGTAAGACTCGGTTCTTACTTTCGACTCCCGGTCCTTGCTTCCGCTCTTACCGGGTCAGATTTTTGGTCATTCCCATATTCATCCGGTAAGCTAATGTGACTTGGTAAGCACTTACTCGGATAAGCGTTTTGTAAACGACCCATAAGTGTCCATTTTTCTATTTATGATTGTCCTAAAATAAACGTTCACTTCTAAAAGTAGAGAACCAAATTCTCAAATTTATCTTTACTTAATGCAAAAATATTCAAAAGTTGTGAAAATGAGACATTTGGTTAACAAAAAAGTGTAATGGTTATGCATGTCTAAAATTGTTTGTCATTACAATCGTGGACATTTATTTTGGGACGGAAGAAGTACAATTTTAGAAACTATAATTATTAAACATTTTAAATAAACAAATTTTACTCCTAGAGATAAATTTTCTCCATCTTATAATTACGGAAATAGAAAAGTGGAAACTTGCTTTTGAAAATAGACACCTATTTTAAGACGAACTAAATTAGAAATATGGACATTTAATTTGAGGCAAGAAGAATACAAAATATTACTTCATGTGTTCCAAAATAAGTGTTCAAAATTTTATTTATGTTTTTGTTCTAAAATAAGTGTCTAATTTCAAAATAAACAATAAAGTTAGGAATCTACCCCTGCATAAACATTTAAAACTTGTAAAAAAAAGATATTAATTAATAGTAAGTTGTCAGGTAGTTGACCAGAAAGTGTATATTCATGTCTAATACATGGTAGACACTTGGGACATGTTTGTTAGCACCTTAATGAGCGGGACATATAGCTTATTCAGTCAGCTATGTATTGGTAGTGGCTTAATGATATAGAAAGTGACTTATTTATTAAGCTTTTAGGAGGGAACTTTATGCAGAAAGCCAAGTTTTGTCCAAACCAGTCTCTCCCCATTAAAAAACATGGTTATTCCATCTATGAAAACACCCTCCCAAACAAAAACATTTCCAATCTATACAAACAGATTAATCCACACAGACAACTTTATTCATACATGACTTAATAGAAAACCCACCAAACAGCCCCTTATTCTAGGACCCAATAAATATTAAAATAAATAGTTTTACAAACAAGTCCTAATGTTTGTCAGATTATCTAAAACTTCCCTCGTTAAAATAAAGTAGGAAAATGTTAAGAACGAAACGAGTCGAGTATATCTTACAAAGGGGCTGGATAGTTAGAGCATCCACACACATCTTGCAAGATGACATGTCATGTGGCTTGCAAGGCCTTGCAAGACACCCCACTTCTTTCAATATTAGCAATGTCTTTCACAAGTATTATATATTAAACAAATATATTTTTGTTTAATTTAATTAATTAATTTGTTTGTTTAAACATTAATTATTAATATGTTTATTAAATTTAATTTATTTTTTAGTTTATTTGAACATTATTTTTTTAATATTTTTATTAAAATTTCTTACCCACGTTTATTTTAAAAAAATAATATTTTATGCAATGTTTTTTATTTAAACTACTAAATTAAAAGTACATTAATATAAAAATTACGAAAATACAAATACTAATACATAAACGTACACAAACATAAAAAAATACATAAGTAAATACAACATTAATGTAATGTTTATTGTGTATTTTGTGTAATATTTGTATTTTAGTAAACGTTGCATGATTTCAATATATCCATGGTATTTTATTTGTTAATTAAATTATATTTACACAAAATATAGTAAAAAAAAACAAAAGTAAAATTTTAGTTATCTATATTTTATAATTAATTTATTAGTTATATTATAATTATCTATATTATAATTTATTAGTTTAGAAAGAAGTTTGGTCTTGCATGTGTGTGAAATGTGCTATTGCAAAGCTGATGTGGCACTTTAGAAAGTATGGTCTTGCAGGTGTGTAGATGGTCTTAATAGCAATGCAATAATAGTGTTTTAGCGTTGCCATAACGGTACATAATAACAATCTCGCGATAATTACCTTTAATTAACCGTCAAATGAACCTCAAATATATTACGTTAGTTACTTCTTTGTATATAAGATAAATACTTGTATTTATCATAGGAACCTGATTTTCTTCTGCTACACTATTGTATTACTTGGAGAATAACTGCTATGTCAAATCACGGTCCTGACTACGATTTTAGAAAATGGCTTTAACTGCTTAGCCAAGAGGTGGGGTCCGAGATATTCCATCCAGAGTAGGTTAGGATGTACGAACGCAATATAAAACGCTAAAATATTACACATGCAAATCATTTCACTTTACAAGCGACTATAAGATTGCAAAATACATATGTAACCAAAATGGAAGCATAAAACCGAGCTCAACGCGAAGATGGCAAGGCACGCCAATTGTCAGCAGAATCAAGGGCTCGTTGTCGAGAAGATGGTGAAAGTTGTTGGAAGACAACGTTCTTGACGTGAGCTGCGGCCGACTCACCGACACGCGTTGCTAGCTCCAGGTAAACCGCAGCCTTCATCATCTCCCCTTCCTGCGTCAAACCACAATTACATCTCATCCGTAGACACTATTTTTCGGGGGGTGATTCATTCAGACAGGGGAATGAAAATGACAGGCCAATTTAATTTGGAATGAAAATCTGGATAATAGGAATGAGCCCATTATGGGTCAGGTTCAACGGAAAACCTCAAAAAACCGGAAAACTGAAAAACACCCTAGGGGCCCTTCATCTGGACGGCATACAGGTAATTTGTAACATGCACAAATGCATAATGCACTTGTGCATAAAAAACAAAAAGTTAACTTAATTTACCTGTATGCACAATTGCATACCGTCCAGATGAAGGGCCCCTAAGGTGTTCTTCAGTTTTCCGTTTTTTTAGGTTTTCCCTTGAACCTCCCTCAGCCCATTATATTATATTATATAAAATCAAACAGTTTATTTTATTTGCAATCCCATTAGTTACTGCTTAATACCTCTGACCAAACACCCCTAAGTTCCACATCTATTTATCCTTACATGGTCAATGTTTTTATCGACAAAATAGAAGAACCTTGTGGGCCCAAATCAATATCAACTCAATACAGCAAAATAGTCCGAGAAACCACTCGGCTTGTGCAAGAGCGTGAGCAAACAGGTGGCAGAAATTTGAAATGCGTGTATTGCCATTAGAGCGAGCATCTCCGGCAGCTATGCTATATTTTTTCTAAAATAAAGTATCAAAAGTCAAAATCTCTAAAATAAAATAATTTCCAACTCCAATAAATATTCTATTTTAGAGATTGTAGCATTGATTATATTATTAAAATAATCAATACATTAACAAAATATTATTTCTCTCTCCTAAACATTTTACATCAATGCCTCTTAACGGTGGGAAAATTAAAGTATTGTTTCTCTTTCTTAAATAATGGTTATAGAGATTTCTCCAAATTTGGAGATCTTAATCTTCTCTCTCTAGTTTTCTATACTTTAGCATACAATATAGCACAGCTTTTGGAGCAAAAAAATCTCTAAAACCACTAAAATTTCTATTTTAGCATAGCTGTTGGAGATGCTCTTAATTTCCAATTGGTAGTACTTGTATAGTAATTTAAATGTCGGGTGAAAATTTAATACCGAGAAAAGAGCAAGTCCGTGCTCAAACAGAGCTTTACTATGGCCATGATCCGCCGCTCGCTTCATCCATTTCCGAGCTTGACGATGGCTTTTTAACAAACCCACGCCTAAAGAGTAACACAATGACGAATTATACATGGCACGTGCATACCCTCCCTTTGCAGCTCTTAGATACCATTTCGCCTACTCAAAAACCAAAAGATACAATCAACATCTAACCAAACCAAATATTCACAGTGTTTTTGTGAAGTCTTAAGTGTAAAAATGTAGTCTCACGGGTCTCACAGAAACAGACTGGTCTCACGTGAACCCAACCCTATATAATATATATATAACTGTCGTAAAATATATAATGGTCGAGCAGCGTACCGCTTCTGCTAGATTCTGATCCGTCCCATTACCCCGATGCAAACAAAGAGCAAGTTGGTATTGAGCACGAACATAGCCCGCACTTGAAGCTCGACGAAACCATTTAACAGCTTCCTCCAAATTAGGCAGTTCAGCTGCAAATGGAACTAATAAGCTGAACCCTAACAACGATTATCGATGTATCCAAAATATGACATTTAAGCAAAAGATTGATTACTGGCAGCCCTAACCCGTCCCACATGAAACCCGCAACCTAGGAACCATATGTGAGGAGACATTTCAAAGCTTGACTAAGGAGCTGTTTGGTTGATTTTTCATCAAATCCTATACGGATATAAAGTTGTCTGTGTGAATTAATTTATTTTGTATATATTGAGAAGGTTTGTGTGAATTAATTTATTTTGTATATATTGAGAAGGTTTTTTCATAGATAGGAGTGTTTTTTTTAGGTGGGAGGGCAGATTTGGAAAAAATCTGGTTGTCTACATAAAACTCCACTGATAAGCTTACTTCATAAGCCACTCTCTATATCACTAAGCTCACCAAATAAGCTGTTAAGCTTGTTAAGTTGAACTTGAACTTGTTGTGTATTTGAGCATACTCGTTCAACCAAATTATGATATTAAAGAAATTGCATAGACAATTCAATTCAAACCCATTTAATTTCTTGACATTACCAAAACCCTAGCTCCAAAACCCCCAAATTCAGAGATGAAAAACATAAAATCCATCATAGAAACCAGAAATCATCAAGTATTCAAAGACGAATTACACAAAAATTCAAACGAAATTCATGTTTACCTTGAAGATGTGAAATCCCCAAATTGCACTGACCAGCTGGATCACCAAGTTCAGCAGCTCTCCGATACAAATTCACACCTTCTTCCCTCTTCCCCATCTCCCAATAAATCAATCCGGCATCCACCATCGATAACGTCGACCCACGCGCCACCCCTTTTAAGAACGAATCCAAAGCCTTATTAAGATCACGCGCCACCCCTCCACGGCCGTGTTTCAACCGCTTCCCCCACCACAGAAACAACATCGCCTCCCGCAACGGCTGTAATCCGTCCCGCCACGATTTGCACACCAACGACGCCGTTTGCAAATCCGGGAGACTGAAATTCGCGGCGATCCTCGTCAGTACGTCGTTCGGAAGCGCCGAGAAGTCACGGTGGTCGGAGTTTCTATAACACGGCGCGAAAGACGGCCGGAAATGGGCGATTCTGGCGCGATTGGAGACGCGATTCGAATCGAATGGGACGGTTGAGAAGTGAGAAGTTTCTGATCGATATGGCCAAGTACGTTCTTTCATTTTTGGATTGGATTGAATTGAATTGAAGAGAGATTTGGGGGTTGAATTTGGGTTTGTTTTGGAAGGAAATCAATGGCGTCGGAGGTGGATGATTTGGCGGCCACGAGGATGACGTGTGAGAGAGTGTGTGTGTGTGTGTGATGTGAATATAAAACGTCACGTTTTGTGCATGGTTCGAAGGAAGTCGGCCGGTTAGCGGTTTTGTGAGCCGGCGGTGGAACCAACATGAGTCATGGCTTTCGAACATGTGTCCGCCGGTTTAGCGATTCAGATTCTTGTCTAAAAACCACATGGGTTGTTTGGCAGTTGCCGAATGGTTTGGTGTAGAAATATTAAGAGGTTGTTTGTTTAACTCTTAACTAGGTGTGACACCGTGCGTTGCGCGGTAACGAAATCTTATGATCAAAATTACATATATAAGTTGGTTATGGTGTGAAATTATAATTCTTCAGTTGTATATTTTATACGATTTTAGAGTCTATGACATTAGATGTGAGAGCATTGTATGAAGTATAACGTGGATGTTAAACATGACAAAAAGTAGCAATAAATATTTTGATTCGTTTCAAAAAACATGAAAAGGATGAGTATTATAGATAAAACTCAATATGTAAAGTTGAGTCCAACATGATAGGTGTGTCTACTCATAGCAAGTATAACTCTAAACTCTAACCAAATTAGCACGTGCATAATAGTGATTCATTCAGCTTATTCTCCATACATAAAAGTACTATGTAAGAAATGTTGTTTTACCAAAGGTAATTTCTTAACCGAAAACTAACATGGCAACTATTAGTGTGTTAAGAACTTTAATAAATAGTTCTTTCCATTTTTATTGTAATTGCAGTTGTATAAGAAAAGTGGTAGTTATTAAATAAATTAATATTTGTGATTATTTGTGAAGAATCTGATACTGATTTTCAAGCTATCACTCTCCTTTCATATACACAACTACATTTTCTAATATTTCTATTTCTTATCAACATGGGATACCCCAAGCTTAATTACAACATTTATCAACAATATATAACCGGGATGTTGGGAACTGAAGATATGCTAAGTATGGTTAGTACTGCCAAGACAATGTTACTACTGCCAGTTCTTCGTTACTACTGCTAGTCAAGGTTACTACTGCTAGACGAAGTTACTACTGCTAGACACGGTTAGTACTGCTAGACCAAATTACTATTGCTAGACATGGTTAGTACTGCTGAGCTGAGATACTACTGCTAGAAGACTGTGAAGGCTAATACTGCTGAAGGTTCGTTAATGCTGCTGAGCCAAATCATTGTTAATACTGCTGACTTGATAAGTTTGGGATGCGATACTTTTGGAGACAAAGAAGGAATTGATCAAGATATGTTTAACGAAGATTCAGAAGATCAATTTACTTTTGATAGTTATCTTGTAATTACTTTTGTATATATAGTATTGATAGATAGCTATTAGGATATAGATAATATACAGAAGATATACGTGTGATATAGAATTCTATATTGATTCAAGAGTGAATTAACCTCAAGGTGTAAGAACCCTATTTCTAGAGAAGTAGAAGTCGTCTTGTTGAGCCTGTTCAACAAGATTGAGGTTTGGTGTAAAGCTTGTGAGTAATACAGTTTGATATATACAGTGTGTTGAATTCTATTGATTGTTCTTTAATTAATTTAGAGTTCTATTCCGCAAGATTCTCTAAATTCTGTTTCTAAGAAGTTTAATTCTTGTTAAGAATCGATCCTGACAAGTGGTATCAGAGCCTTGGTATCTTAGAAGCTATGGACAATTCAATGGATACTCACAGTACTCTTGTTTCAAAGGTTCCCATGCTCAAACCCAATGAATTTGACATGTGGAAACTGAGAATCAAGCAGTACATTCTTCTTACTGATTATGCAATATGGGACATCATAGAAAATGGGCCATGTAATGAAGGAAAGATTGGAGCAGATGGAAAGAGACCTCCTCCCAAGACAGATGCTGAAAAGAAAGTCAGACAAACAGAGATGAAGGCCTTAAGCACTCTGCTTTTGGCTATTCCTAATGAGTACCAACATCAATTCCAACACTGCACAGATGCACAGATGTTGTGGAATGCTCTGGAGAAAAGATTTACTGGCACAAAGAGCACAAAGAGAAATCAAAAGGCTATTCTCAGGCAACAATATGAGAACTTCATATCTGCAAAGAATGAGTCTATGACTCAAACTTTTGACAGATTTAACAAGTTAATTGGAGAATTAGCAACTGTGGGTGTACACATGGATGCTGATGATGTCAATAGAAAGTTCCTTAGATCATTGGGAGAAGAATGGACCATGTACACAGTCTCATTCAGACAGAATGACCAATTGGAGGACAAAGAGCTAGATGACCTCTACAATGATCTGAGAGTATTTGAGGCTGAAGTTGAAGCCAAGAAAAGGCCATCTGGATTTGTTTATAATGCTGCTTTATTATCTTCATCCTCTGATAATGCTGCTAATCCTGATTCTGTTAATACTGCAGGTTCTGTTAATGCTGCTGGTGGAACTAATCAAGAGAAGACTACAGATTCTGTACTAGAAGCATTCTTTTCTAGTCATGTTCACTCTTCTCTAATCAATGATGATTTAGAGCAGATTAATGCTGATGATCTGGAAGAGATGGACATCAAGTGGCAGATGGCTATGCTATCAATGAGGGTGAAGAAATTCATCAAAAGGACTGGGAGAAACAACTTTTCCCAGAGAAGAGAAGATGGTGCAGGCTTTGACAAGTCCAAGGTTGAGTGTTATAAGTGTCACAAGATGGGACACTTTGCCAGAGAATGCAGAAGTGGAGGATCACATCAACAGACTCCAAATGGAAACCAAAACAGAAGCTCCTCTCAAGCCCTTGTTTCTCAACAAGGAATGGGATTTGATTGGAGTGATCAAGCTGAGGAAGCCTGTCAGAATCAAGCTCTTATGGCAGAAGTATCTGATATTCCCACTGAGGTACAATCTAAACTCTGTTCTCAAGCTTGCATTGATGCTGTTAAAAGATATAGGGATCACAATCAGGGTATGTGTGATAACCTTAAGAGGCTAGAGAAAGATGTGAAAGATTATGTTAGGATTGTAGAAAGGTTTGAGAAACAAATTAGAGCTTTTCAAGCTAATGAACTTCAACACTCCTATGATACTAACTATTGGAAGTGGGAGAAGAATGAGTATGAGATTAAGCTGAAAGTGTCTGGGGAGGAGAATGAGAAATTAAAAGAAGAGCTTAAAAAGGTTAAACTTGATGTTGAAAAGATTACCTGTGCTTCTAAAACCATGGATACCATCATTAAGGCTCAAATCCATGACAAGATGAAAGTAGGGATAGGGTACAATGCCACACATCCACCCTACAATAACAACTACATACCTCCTAAGTCTGATTTGTTAGAGACCAAGGATAGGAAGGATCCTGAATTAAAGATTAATATAGATCCTTGTGAAGAAACAGTAGTTGTTGAGGATGAGACTGACAAAGTAGACTCTGATGAGGAATGTGAAAGTCCATGTGTCAAGAACAATGAGATCAAAAGGACTGAAGAGAAAAAGGGAGTTCATTCCACACAGCCCAAAGTTGTAAACTCCAATATCTGTAAACAGTGTTCTTGCAGGAAATCTAAAGAGAACAAGCCTCAAAAACATGATAATCAGAGGGGAAATCAAAGGAACTGGAATAACCAGTGGGCTATGAGACAAGGAGTTGATCTGAACAGAATTAACAGGCCAAAACCTTGTTTCATCTGTGGTAAGCTAAATCATTTAGCCAAACACTGTTATTTCAATCCTGTTAACCAAAGGTTTAATGCTCAAAGATCTTTTCAAAAACCTGGTGGTTACAGAAAGAATGGTGGCTATAAAAAGCTTGCAAAGAAAAATGTGGCAAAGAAACAAGATAAACCCAAAAGCCACATAAAGAAAACGACTGAAAAGGAATGTGGTACTATGTGGGTTCCAAAAGGCACTAAAAACAATACTGCTGCTAGCAGTGTTAGTACTGCTAACACTGTTAGTACTGCTTCAAAAGTTAGTGCTGCTAGCAGTGTTAATACGGCTAGTAATCATTCCAAAGTTAGTGTTGCTAGCAGTGTTAATACTGCTAGTAATCATTCCAAAGTTAGTACTGCTAATACTTTTAGTGCTTCTTCAGATAGTACTGCTGCTAGCAGTATTAACTCTGTTAATACTGCTTCTAGCAGTGTTAACTCTGTTAATACTGCTTCTAGCAGTGTTAACTCTGTTAATACTGCTACCTCTGTTAGTACTGCTGATACTGCTGCTAACAGTACTGCTGCTTCCAGTATTAGTACTGCTAGCACTGTTAGTACTTCTGAGGTTAATACTGCTGCTAGTGCTGCTACACCAATAATTTTGACAAAGTACTCCAGCACTGCAGTACCTAAATTTGAAAATCTCATCAAAACCAAGTGTAAGTACTTTGATGAGCAAGGGAGACCCAAGACCACTTCGGCTTGGGTTCCCAATAAAACTAACTGATTTATCTTGATGTGCAGGGCAACCAACAGCTCAAGGGGAAGAGCATTTGGCATGTTGATAGTGGTTGTTCCAGGCACATGACAGGTAACATGGCCTGCCTCAAAAATTTCAAAAAGATTGATGGAGGACATGTTGCATTTGGGGATAATCCTGCTGGTGGAAAGATAAGTGGTAAGGGTGATGTTTCAAAGGGTAAGATGACCTTTGAAGATGTGTACTATGTTGAACAATTGAGATACAACCTGTTAAGTGTATCACAGGTTTGTGACAAGAAGCATAGCATATTGTTTACTGATTCTGAATGTATTATCCTTGCTCCTGGATACAAAGTGGTTGATGAAAACATGATACTTCTGAGAACTCCTAGGAAGGATAATGTTTATTGTTTAGATTTGGAAAGTGTTTCATCTGATTCATCCCTAAATTGTTTAGTTTCAAAAGCTTCTTTAGATGAATCATCACTTTGGCACAGAAGGATGTGTCACATGAACTTTAAAACAATGAATAAACTTGTTAAGAATAACCTTGTAAGGGGTTTGCCATCCAAAGTCTATTCATGTGATGATCATTGTGTTGCTTGTCTCAAAGGCAAACAACACAAAACTTCTCATAAGACCAAAGAGATAAACACTATCTCAAATCCTCTTCAACTGTTACATATGGATCTGTTTGGTCCTACCAATGTGATGAGTATTGGCAAGAAATCATACTGCTTAGTTATTGTTGATGATTATTCTAGATTTACTTGGGTATATTTTCTGAGAACTAAAGATGAGACAAGTGGACTGATCAAATCTTTTATTCTCAAAATTGAAAACCAATCAAATCAAAGAGTGAAAGTCATTAGATCAGATAATGGAACTGAGTTTAAAAATTTTGATCTAAACACCTTTTGTGAAGAAAAAGGAATTGAGAGACAATACAGTGCTCCTAGGACTCCACAACAAAATGGTGTTGCTGAGAGAAGGAATAGGACACTGATTGAGGCTGCTAGATCTCTGTTAGCTGATTCAAAGTTACCAATTACTTTTTGGGCAGAAGCAGTTAATACTGCCTGCTATGTTCAAAACAGAGTTTTAGTTGTAAAGCCTAAAAACAAGACACCTTATGAGCTTTTCCATAAAAGGAAACCATATATTGGATTTTTCAAACCATTTGGATGTCCTTGTACTATTCTCAATACCAAATCTCACTTAGGCAAGTTTGATAGCAAAGCAGATGATGGTTTTCTTGTTGGGTATTCATCTCAAAGTAAGGCCTACAGAGTTTTTAATACCTCTTCTAGAATAATTGAAGAAAGTGATAATGTCAAATGCAATGAGAACACACCAAATCCTATTGGTTCAGGTCCTAATTGGCTATTTGACATTGATTCACTCACTAATTCTTTGGGTTTCAGTAGTGATGTATATGCAGGACAAAGGGATACACCATCATCAGAACACAGAATTCAATCTGTGATATTTCCACTCCCTTCCATTGATCCTGTTGAATTCTGTGAACACCAAGAGGAGACTGAACCTATTCAGAATGAAGAAGAGAGGAGAGCAGAGGAAAATCAGTCTTCAGGTCCAAATTCCAGAGAATCTGAGGTGACTGAAGAAGTAGAAACAAATCCAGAATTAAATGAATCAAATCTGGATGAGAACATTCAAGAGGAAGCTGGTCATCCAACAAGAACTCAGAAAAATCATCCTCCTGAGTTGGTGATTGGAGATATTGCATCTCCCATGATGACTAGAAAGCAAAGCAGACTCCAAGAATTGCAAGAGCAGCAAAATACAGTTAATACTGTTCTTACTTGCTTTCTGTCCCAGATTGAGCCCAAAAAGGATTATGATGCTATGAAAGACCCAAGCTGGATAGAGGCAATGCAAGAGGAGCTGCTACAGTTCAAATTACAGGATGTTTGGGACTTGGTAGACCTTCCAAAAGGTCATAGAGCAATTGGCACCAAGTGGATTTTCAGGAACAAGAAGGATGACAGAGGGATTGTGATCAGAAACAAAGCTAGACTGGTTGCACAAGGGTACACTCAGGAAGAAGGACTAGATTATGAGGAAGTCTTTGCTCCTGTGGCAAGGATTGAAGCAATCAGGTTATTTCTAGCCTATGCCTCATACATGAAGTTCAAAGTGTACCAAATGGATGTCAAAAGTGCATTTCTGTATGGAAGTATTGAGGAAGAAGTATATGTCTGTCAACCCCCTGGATTTGAGAATCCATTGCACCCTGACAGAGTATACAAGCTGAAGAAGGCTCTTTATGGTTTGCATCAAGCTCCAAGAGCATGGTATGACACTCTGTCTACTTATCTCTTGAAAAATGACTTTGAAAGAGGAGTAATTGACAAGACCCTGTTTATCAAGAGGAGAAATAGAGGTACACTACTTGTTCAGATCTATGTGGATGACATCATCTTTGGATCCACCAATGATCAAATGTGTAAAGAGTTTGAAGAATTGATGCACAAAAGCTTCAAGATGAGTTCCATGGGAGAACTTACATTCTTTCTTGGGCTTCAGGTAAAACAGAGGAAAGATGGGATTTTTATTAGCCAATCCAAGTATGTGAAAGACATCCTGGACAAGTTTGGTTTATCAGACTCAAAACCAGCAAGCACACCAATGGAAACACATAAACAGATCACTGCAGATCTTGAGGGGGAGGATGTGGATGTCCATCATTACAGATCAATGATTGGATCTCTCATGTATCTCACAGCCTCTAGACCTGACATTATGTTTTCAGTCTGTGTTTGTGCCAGATTTCAGGTTTCTCCTAAGCAATCACACCTTCATGCTGTCAAGAGAATATTCAGATACTTAAAAGGGCAACCTAGATTAGGTCTCTGGTATCCTCATGAATCCTCTTTTGACTTGCTTGCATATTCAGATAGTGATTTGGGTGGAGCCAACATGGATAGGAAGTCTACTTCAGGTGGATGTCAGTTTTTGGGTACAAGACTAGTATCTTGGCAGTGTAAGAAACAAACCACAGTGTCCTTATCTACCACAGAGGCTGAGTACATAGCTGCTGCAAGCTGCTGCTCTCAGGTTCTATGGATTCAAAATCAGATGTTGGACTATGGGGTAACATTTCTTCACACTCCAATCTTCATTGATAACAACAGTGCTATCAGCATTGTTAATAATCCAGTCAAACACTCAAAAACAAAGCATATAGAGATAAGGTATCACTTTATAAGAGATTGCAATGAAAAGAAATTAATTCAGGTTGCTAAAGTTCATACAAATGACCAGTTTGCTGATCTATTCACAAAAGCTTTTGATGTGGGTAGATTCACCTTTTTGGTAACAAGTGTGGGCATGATCAACCTAGAATAAATTTATGACTTTCTGTTTTTATACCTGTATTTCTTCATATATTTGGTGCTACTAACTTTCTTTCTCAGGATTCTCTGTTTCCCTCAGATTACCAAGTGCAGAAAAGTGTAAGTGTAGTTACTACTGCCCGTGCAGCGTTACTACTGCTAGTGCAGAGTTACTACTGCCTGTGTTCTAGTAGTTAATACTGCTTGTGCAGTTAATACTGCTTGTGTAGTTAATACTGCGTTGCAGTTAATACTGCTCAGTAGTTAATACTGCTAGTGCACAGCTAATACTGCTCAGTAGTTAATACTGCTAGTGCAGTTAATACTGCTAGGTAGTTAATACTGCTTGGTAGTTAATACTGCTTGGTAGTTAATACTGCTCGGTAGTTAATACTGCTAGGTAGTTAATACTGCTTGGTAGTTAATGCTGCTGTGTAGTTAATACTGCCTTGCAGTCAATACTGCTCGGTAGTTAGTACTGCCTATGTCGTTAATACTGCTTTTGATAATCTAGGGCATATAAATACCCCTGTTTGCCCGCCAAAGTGCATAACGACTCTTCGCATTTCCTTCTTCTCTCTCGTTCTAACCTAGTCTCCCCAGAATCTTTGTGTTTTTCTTTCAAGAATCCTCAGGAATCATGGAGTTTGTGGATGAGCACAATGAAATAGCCATGCTTCAGAAGCCGAAACAAGCTGCGGGATTCCACGATATCGTCGATTTTCTTAAATCCTCGCACATCTCATATGCCCTAACGGTGAGCCCAACCATCTATATCGAACATCAGACGCAATTTTGGGAGAATGCCACTGTTAGTTTCGAAGAAGGGCAGAAAACCATTCGAACAAGGGTTTGTGATAAACCCTTGAAAGTCACAGAGGAGGTTATTCGCATCTCTCTTCACTTGAATGATGCCTCAGGTATAACCTCTCTATCTTCTGATGACTTATATTCGACTTTACAAAGAATGGGGTATGAAGGTCCCATTGGTGTTTTTAAATTCTACAAGTCAAAATTTTTCAACCAATGGAGATTTCTTGTTCATACCCCGATGCACTGTATTTCCAAGAAAACTACTGGATGGAGTGAGTTCAGCAGTCCCATTGCATATGCCTTGGTCTGCTTATCCACTGCCAGAAAGTACAATTTTTCAGCTATGATCTTTAATGATCTTGTATCAAACTTGGAATCCAAAAAGAGCTTTTACATGTATCCAAGGTTTGTGCAAGAAGTTATTAACAAGGAATTGATGGACTTACCTCAGTTTGATGAGGTATATGTACCAAAATCCCCTAAAGGGAAGGTTTTTTCAAATATGAAAAGACTTCCTAGGGACTCGGAAGGAGTTGACACACCATTGTTCTCCACAATGATGGTTGTGTCCCACACAATTGAAGGTATGGCATCAGGGTCAAGGCCCTCATTAGACACACCCACTGATGACCAATCCCAACCTTCCATCTCAAAAGACATCCCTCAGTCCATCCTTGAACGACCCACTCCCACAATCACCAAAAGGTTTGAAAGAAGAAAGGTGCACAAGGTTCCTTCCCTTGTTGTACCTACTCAGAGCCCTAAGCCTTTAAGCCCTCAGTTGGAGCATTCTCCAATTGAGAATATCAACAGGGAAACCACAGGGGTGTCTCCCAACCCCAAGAAGGTGCTCTCTAAGGAGAAGGATGAGCATATGGGTGCTAAGGCTGCCACTACTTCTGCTAGCACAGAGAAGGACAGTGGTAACATAAATAAGACCTTCCCCATGGCAACTCTAAATGAGAAATCATTCGGAGGACCCAGGTGCCAAGAAACCAAGGGGGCAGTTAGTGCTTCTGCTAGGCAGAAGGCTTCTGCTAAAACTTCCAAGGATCCTTTAAAGAAGGTAAACACTTCTAAACAAGGTGAGGATAGATATAACTATGCTGAATTGATGGAAACCATTGGAAATGTCAACTTGGATGTTATGGCACAGAAGAAGGAGATTGAGCAACTGAAGACTGTGGTCACCTACCAACAGTCTCAAATTGAGAAGCTCAAAAAGATGGTCACCAAGTTGTTGCACAGAAAGAAAAAGGCAAGATTTGTGCTGAGAAGAAGAACTCCAACTGATGATGCTCCCAAAAAGGGGGAGTCAGAGTCAGAAGCAGAACTGAATATGAAGGGTCTACAAGTTGAGGGGGAGACAGTTCAGATGGAGACTGAAATGGAAATTGAGAATGCACAGTTTAAGGGGGAGTCCAGTGCACAGAATAAGGGGGAGACAGAAAAGGGGGAAGAGCTTGTTAAAGAAGCAGAAACTACAACAGCAGCAGAAACCACAGCAGCAGAAACTGTTAATGCTGCTGAGTTTGAACAAGCAGCAGAAACAGTTAATGCTGCTGAAGGCCAAACAGAAAAAGCAGCAGAAACTGAGCAGGAAGCAGTAACTACATCTCAAGCTGAAATTGATGAAGAAGTATACTGGATTGTGAAGAACAGTGTTGAAGCAGCATCATTACATGTTCTAAGAGAAGCAGTAACAGCCATAGCAGCAGAAATGGTTATTGCTGCTGAAAAACTTAAAACAGCTGAACCAACTCCTGAAGCTGTTAAAACTCTTAAAAGAACCAAGATGATGTCAAAGAAAAGACCAAGCACCAAGCCCATAACTTCACAGAAGAAAAATGAAAAGAAACCAAGGGTGGAGCCAACTGCAGAAGAGGCCCAGGAGGAAACAGTGAAAGAAAAATTAACCTCAGAAGTTGCTGAAGAAGAAGTGGCAACTCCATCAGGGCAATCAAGCAATGTACAATCACAAACTGATGCCCAATGTGATTTGTATATTACTGGTGTTGACTCTAACCCAATTCCAATTCAGGCTGAACCAATATCATCTAAGGCTCCTGAAATCATCTTTTGGGACACTTTGAAAGATGGTAGAAAGGAGTTCATTAGGATAAAAAGAGCAGATGGAAAATTTGAAGTCTTTTCAACTTGGGGAAAAATTGTCAGAACTTGCTCAAGATCAGACTTAGAAGAGATGTTCAAAGTTGGGATGAGGCTATATGAAAACATGCTGACTGAACAAGGGATGTCAATCTCTAAAATGGTACTTGAATTCTTGTGCCAAATGTTCAAACCTGAAGCGGTTCAGCATAGGATAAACACACAGTTTCAAGCCATTACCAACTGGATGCTCTATGAAAACTGTGGAGTATATGTCATCTCCCTTGACTCTGCGACTCAAGAATACTATCTGGTGGATGAAATATACAATCACAGCATGAAGAGGCTGAACGGAATGCTACATGCTAAGTTGACCTGCAACAAGGATTCAGCAATGGGTAAATTCTTGGTAAAAAGGATTCTCAATCAAAGTCTGGGATTGAATCCTAATCTAGGCATGTATGATTAGGTTTTGGAAGCATCATCTGAAGAACTTGACTTCTTTTCTTAAAAGTCAAGTTAGGGGGAGATTGTTGGGAACTGAAGATATGCTAAGTATGGTTAGTACTGCCAAGACAATGTTACTACTGCCAGTTCTTCGTTACTACTGCTAGTCAAGGTTACTACTGCTAGACGAAGTTACTACTGCTAGACACGGTTAGTACTGCTAGACCAAATTACTACTGCTAGACATGGTTAGTATTGCTGAGCTGAGATACTACTGCTAGAAGACTGTGAAGGTTAATACTGCTGAAGGTTCGTTAATGCTGCTGAGCCAAATCATTGTTAATACTGCTGACTTGATAAGTTTGGGATGCGATACTTTTGGAGACAAAGAAGGAATTGATCAAGATATGTTTAACGAAGATTCAGAAGATCAATTTACTTTTGATAGTTATCTTGTAATTACTTTTGTATATATAGTATTGATAGATAGCTATTAGGATATAGATAATATACAGAAGATATACGTGTGATATAGAATTCTATATTGATTCAAGAGTGAATTAACCTCAAGGTGTAAGAACCCTATTTCTAGAGAAGTAGAAGTCGTCTTGTTGAGCCTGTTCAACAAGATTGAGGTTTGGTGTAAAGCTTGTGAGTAATACAGTTTGATATATACAGTGTGTTGAATTCTATTGATTGTTCTTTAATTAATTTAGAGTTCTATTCCGCAAGATTCTCTAAATTATGTTTCTAAGAAGTTTAATTCTTGTTAAGAATCGATCCTGACACGGGACAAATCATAAAATAAAATATAACAACTCATACATGGATTTTATAGAGAAAGAATAACGGTTTCACGATAAAAATTCTACAAAAAAAAACACAACACATCAATAGCATCAAATAGCTCACATAAAAACATTAAATAAACCATAAAATGTAGCTTCCATCTTGATGAGACATTCGGTTGTGTAGTTTGCAATATGATGGAAAATTTGGTAAAATAAAAGAAAAAACATTTCTATCTTCATTAGACATTTGATTGTATTGTTTGCAATATGATGGAGGATTTAGTAAAACAAAATAAAAAAAATGTTAAATGAGATATAATATATAGACGGGATAAAAACGGAATAGAAAACTGAAAATTCCAGGACATTTATGAGTTAATAAAAAACAATTAATATAACCATCAAAATAACTTAAAAAATCTAAAATTTTCAGAAAAAATGAATTATGAAATAACTTTTCCACAAAATGCCACCTAAGAAACTTCATATTTTATGTTTAGATATATGTGAACTACTAATGCGAGTTTCTCAATTAAAGACGTCTTTGGTTTCGAAATTTTGTTATCATTTTCGAAATACATATTTTTTATTCACGGGTAGAAAAGTCGTTAACTTAAGTAACGTTTATAACGTTTTTAACCTAATTATATTTATATAGAATCATCTTGTAACAATATGTCACATCATTTATTGTAGGTTTTTTCTTAATTAGATGATGGAAATATGAAAAGACTATAATGAATATCTTTAGGAAGTTGTCTATTTTGAAAGTTAAAGCTAATTAAAGTGGAAATAAAATTACCAAAAAAACCTTCTTATAATGAAATACATGTTTTTCATTTAGGGGTAGTATAGTCTTTAACTTATTCAATAATTAAAAAATTCAAAATAATGAGAAAATTTCTTTAGGCAAATCCTTCTCTAACAATGTGTCACATCATTCTTAGTGGATTTTCCTTTAATATATATATATATATATATATATATATATATATAGATTTATAAAGAAGATAAAAAGGTGATAATGATTACTTAGTTTTTTTTGCAAAAGATGGTCTTCCCAAATAAGATAACCTCTTGAATCAAACTAATATTTTTTTCTTCAAAATACTCAACCGTAGGAGTTAAACCACATGATGTTACACAGATGCATTCCATACACCTTTCTTATACTCACAAATCATCACAAATGTGGGGCAACTCCAAATCAACCACAATTTACCATTTGAGAATACTCAATTCTCATGGTGTCACTTCAACACTCCAAGGTTTTCAACTTATATATAAAGATGCTATAAAGACCACATAAAGATGATAATTATTTTTTTTTTTTTTTTGCAAAAGATGGTCATCCAAAATAAGACAACCATTTGAATCAAACTAATTTTTTTTGCAAAAAATTCATCCAAAATAGACAATCCTATGAGTTAAACCACATGAATTTACACAAATGCATTCCATTCACCTTTCTTATACACACCAACTTGTTCCAATCTTTAAACTTCTCACTATGTGAGACAACTACAAATCAATCACAATTCACTATTTAAGAATTAAGAATACTCAATTCTCAAGGTGTCACCTCAATAGTCCAATATTTTTCTCTTATGTATATATATATATAAAGAAGATATATAGATGATAGCAATTACGAATATTTTTTTTGTAAAAGATGGTCATCCAAAATAAGACAACACTTTGAATCAAACTATTTTTTTTGCATAAAGAAGGTCATCCAAAATAGACAATCATCCGAGTTACACATGAATGTACACAAATGCATCTCATCCACTTTTCTTATACATATTACTTTGTTCCAATCTTTCAACTTCTCATCAATGTGGGACAACTCCAAACAAACTATTTTATTTTTGCATAAGAAAAGTCATCCAAAATAGACATCCAAAGTACAAAAATGAATCTCATCCACCTTTCTTTTACATCTCACTTTGTTCTAATCTTTCAACTTCTCACCAACGTGGGACAACTCCTAATCAACCACAATTCATCATTTGAGAATACTTAATTCTCATGGTGCCACCTCAATACCCCAAGGTTTTTCCTTTTATATATATAAAGATAAAAATATATATAAAGAAGATATATAGATGATAGCAATTACGATTTTTTTTTTGCAAAAGATGGTCCTCCAAAATAAGACAATACTTTGAATCAAACTACATATTTTTTTGCATAAAGAAGGTCATCCAAAATAGACACTCATGAGTTATACATGAATGTACACAAATGCATCACATCCACCTTTCTTATACATATTACTTTATTCCAATCTTTCAACTTCTCATCAATGTGGGACAACTCCAAACAAACTATTTTATTTTTGCATAAGAAAAGGTCATCCAAAATAGACACCCAATGCACAAAAATGAATCTCATCCACCTTTCTTATACATATTACTTTGTTCTAATCTTTCAATTTCTCACCAATGTGGGACAACTCTAAATCAACCACAATTCACCATTTAAAAATACTCAATCCTCATGGTGCCACCTCAATACCCCAAGGTTTTTCCTTTTATATATATAAAGATAGTTTTGTTAAAGGTTGTTTGTTTAACTCTTAATAGTTTTGTTAAGAGGTAACATCGTTAAAGGTAAATCATGTTTGGTAAAAAAAATACACCAGCTTTGCAATAACACATCACACATCACTAAAAGACAAAACTCCTTTCTAAATTGGTCTCTATTACCATGTCATCAACTACTTTATATTTTATTTACTTGTTTTAATAATTTAATATCACAAAAATACTAAATATAGTTTACTTTGATTAATTATAATATAAATAATAAAGTAGTTTAATGTATTTTTATTTTAGTAATTTAAATAAAAAAACATTTCATAAACAATATCATTTATTTAAAAATAAATTGTGATGAGAAGTTCTAATGAAAATAATAAGAAAATAATGTTCAAATAAATTAATAAATGAATTAAAATTAATAAAAATAATAATAATTAATTCTTAAACAAACTAATAAATAAATTAAATTAAACAAAAATATATTTACTTTATTCATGTGTCATCTTGCAAACCCTTTTTAAATTACCAATATTTTTTTAATTAGCAAGACCTTGCTATCTACATGGCGTTAACATGTCATCTTGCTATTATCTAGCAAGATAGAGTGGATGCTCTTATAGCATTTTTGTTGCTATAACAACTATATTATCCTCTAAATAGATAGTTTTTCCTCAAAAACTTATTATTAATCCCAAAAGAACAAACTTTTCCTCTCAACTTGTAACACCCTCGAATTGGAAAAAAGCAACTAAATAAAATTTTCGATAAAACATCCAAGATAATAGGGTTTCTCCCTATAATTCAATATGTGAAATACTTCAAATTAAAATCTATGATAACCTCAAACAATATATATATATAACTCAAGTCTCATTACAAAGACTATACCACATCGGGTATTACTTAACCCAAGTACAAGTTGTTAATCCCAAAGATATATGCGGAAAACTTCACTTAAGTTATTCACCTCTCGAGTACTTTACTAGCACACGACCTTTCACAGTGTCACTAGAACTACTCCCAACCTGAACCTGTTGCACATGCCGACAAATAAAAAGGGTTAGGCTAACGCCTAGTGAGTTCAAGAGTTTATAGCATGATTTAAATAATTCTTTAAATGAAAGTTTGCGACATAGATTATGATTTCCAAAAGAGTTTACAAAAAGGATATAAACGACTCATTTTCCAACGCACCCAAAATTTATGAGAAAGGTTCCCAAAAGGTATAAAGCATTTTCCAAAATGAATTCCAATCCAAACTCACTCAACATGTGAATAAATCTATATTATGCAAAAACCTTCAAATACGGTTGACGACAAAATACTCAACCCATAAATCATGGAAGAACAATCCATTTAAATATAATACTTCATCGAAAACATGATACGAACCAATACTCACGCGAACGTAAAATGTAATGAAGTCCAAATACCATAAATATGGAAATGACCTGCTTCATTTAAACTTTAATATACGTTGAGGGGAATCCAATATTAAAGTTATCAAATTGCAGTCAATCGTTTAAGACCAACGATAATAAAACATGGACATTATAAAATCCCAAGTAAGGTTGGCCAACGACGGGGGAGACCCGTATCCATTGAGAGTGGATGAACACAGAAGTATGTCACTGATAATGCCACTTTTTGGCGTTATTTTCAGTTCTCAAACCAATGAGATTGGCTTGTATTTAAGCAAAGAAGCGGAATTTTATAGTTTATCGAGTGAAATGTGCAGGTTATATAAAAGGCAGTAATCATCGAGAAAAGAAGCTGAAAAGAGCCCAAAAAGAGCCAAAACGAAGCCCAACGGAAGCCCGAGATCCAAGCCCAAGACCCGCGCCTGAACCAGGACCCGAAGCTGACCCAAACAACATCAGAAAACCGGGCGGTTTATCCCGCGACTTGCAAGTCGCGGGACCCCCTGTTCCAGCATTTAAGTTTGGCGTTTTTTCCAGTTTTGAGGGGATTCTTCGGACACAACACACACGACGAACAACAGCGACTTGGGGCGATTTTCAGAGCTTTTTCGGAGCTTTTGGAGCCACGATAGAGGATCGATTGGAGACACGTTCAACACGTAAAGTAGATACGAGCACACGAGAAGGGAGTCACCATTACATTCATCGTTTCCATATTCATTATGTTTGCACACGTTTTTCCATCTTCTTTCTTTGTGTTTGAATCCACTACCAACATGAACTAATTTCTAGATGTTGGGGATTGGAATGAATTCGATTTAAGCGTACAAACATGTGATTTGATTTTTAATGATTTTGTGAGTTTAGCTAGCTTACAATTGTTTTGTTGTTTTCAATTGAGTTCGAGAGAATTGATTGTTAACTAGAACTAGAAAATTGCATGCCTAAGGTGAGAAAGGGGATAGAAATATACCGAGTAAGCCTTAGTCCCATTAAAATCTTGAGTTTAAGGTATTTTGAATTCCATAGGTGAGATCGAGAGATAAACTTGTGATTTTCAAGATAAAACCCGTAGTTGCTCGAAAGAGAACAACGGTGATTTTTACAAGATTGGGTATTCATTATACGGAATAACTGGTAACTGTTTTGAGTCAAGTGTTTGTATGTGAAAGTCTTAGGATTTCCAACCCTCAACTGTTTTCTCTATATGAAGTTTCTTAAGCTGTCTAATGTTTTGTGTTTGATTTTTGTTATTTGCAATTAATTAATTAATACCACCAATTCAAAGTGCGACCGTTCAGTTAATAGAGTTTATAGTAATTGTGATACTTAGTTCCTAGTTCCTGTGGATTCGATACTCGTACTTCCGTACGTATTACTTGATTTCGACACCGTACACTTGCGGTTAGATTTAGGGGGGTGATACCCGCCTATCAGTCACTCAAACAATGTTAAACGTACGACACTTCACTGCATAAAAGCCTAAGTGTCCCATACGACGCCTTTCAAGACACACCCAAAGAGACAGCTGACCTTGGCGGAATATTACTAAGAATACCACCAAAGGCTCGGCACAAGCAGGGATACAACCATGGCATTGCCCCGACATGGCGAAGGTCATAAACCCCCGTCAATCAACCTGACAGCTCAACCGGACTCAGCCCTCCTAGTATACCCTTGAAAAGTAAAGGTCATATAACATGGGGCCCGGTCAAATCCCGCGACACCCAGTAGACCATCAAATTAAGACTGACTTACGTGCCTATGGATCTAATGCAGCACAGTCTATAATAATATGCCCATCTTGGAATAACTAACGCACCGGAGCATGTAAGTATCAATAATATGCAATAAAATGCATCAAGTTGCCATAAATGCAAACCATAGATAAGACTCCATATTGAGCCATCAAAATCGGACAAAATGTCCCCATGACTACCTCAAAGTCAAAACCGAGCAAAATGCCCAAAACTCATTAGACCCATAACTAATGGTCATCATAGCATAAAATGCATTTAAACATCGTTTAGGTAAACAAGTACCACAAAATCATCATTAACCCAAAACTCGACACGGGTTAAACAAAGGGTTTTCCCAAATGGACTCATCCCTTATAATTCTCAAAATGACTCATGACACTAAATTGTGTATTTCCCAATTGGTTTATAAAATCAATTATACTAACATGATTAAACCATTGAATAAACTCCATTTTGAGCAATAAATCATTTAAGGACATATTTATGATTTATACACATCAAAATATCCAAAAATCCCAAATATGGGTGTTTTACAACATTTGTGAAGTTAAATACTTCAAAAGGGGTTAAACCCATCAAATAACTTAACAGTTGATAATTTCAAGTAAAACACACAAATACTTGGAAAATAACATTTTTTGCATGTACAAAGTTTTCACAAATCAACTTGAACTCACCTTGCTAGAATTAGGCTAAATCTATATTTTCCCCAAACGTAAGCTCATTTGAAGAAACTTGCATCTTCAAGCCAAATCCTTCAAAAACCTAGATCCATAAGTTTCCAACCATCAATAATTAGATCTAACCATGTAGAATCATTCTCCAACCATTTTACATCAAAATACCCACTTATACCAAAACCCTAACTTCCATAAATGAAGAGAAGAGAAGATTACCTTAACCATACTTGAATCCACCAACCAAAATACCTCTAGAATCACCAAGATGAACCACAAACTCCCAATCTTCAAAGTGGAGTGAAAAGGGTTGGATGAAACCTTCAGAAACTTGATGAAGAAGATGAAGTGAAAGGTTTCTAGAAAGGTTAAGTTTCATAACAATGGTGAGGGGTTTGATTTGGGGAAGAAGATGAAGAGGAGAGGGAAGATTTAGAGTTTCTTGGGGGAGAAATTCGGCATTAGAGAGAGAAATAAAACTGATTTGGGTTAGGGATGAAATGAGGATTGAGAGAGAGAGAAGTCTTAAAAAGGATATCAAAATATCTCATCAGACCTATCGTGGACGTCCGGCCTTATGCCCATGCGGACGTCCGGCCTTAGCTGACCCCGAACCCTCAAATCTTCTGCTGCTTCCGCGGACGACCCGTGGACTTCCGCCCTTCACGAACGTCTGACCTTGCGCCTATGCGGACGTCCGCAAGCCCAATTCAGTTATTCCAATTTTCGGGGTGTTACAATCCTCCCAACCTTAGAATGACTTCGTCCTCGAAATCTAGATCCTTTATAACCAAGGGCTCACCAACTCAACGCCAACCATAATCCATCAGCTTCCAACTGGAATATGAATTTCCCCCACACAAACTGCTAAGACAAACCTCAAGCAAACTCTTACAAACAATGTCCTCTCAGGTACACTGTACCTATGTCCGGGAGAACACTCCATCCACTGGAGTAACTCCAGATCAGACAACTTTGGTTGTTTCCCAACCTTAGATGTTCCATACTTCCCCGATTGTTGTTCCACACTCTAAATCAATCCAAGGTTTGTTCACTATCGAACCCAACAGAATCTCCAATTCCGATTGCTCCTACTGCTAACTGTTGTTTAATTCCAATGAGCCCTAATAGACTCCAAGACTTGCGGTCGTCACTGACCCATCGATTATACAACTCCAAGAATCCGTCCATCATTAATCATCAAATAGACAGGTTCTTTTACCACACAAGAAAATCATCCCACCAAATCTACTCATCATGATCGATCATCTTAAGATTTCTACAACCGTTATCATTACTTCTTTAAAATCGGACTACACTCTCCGAATACGCTAACGGTTCTCGACCTCGAACCCAAAAGGTTGACACCTAGTCGTACCACCAAGCTTTGAACTCTAACAGAACTCCACACACGAGTTCCGTTCGCCGAGCCTTCCCACAAAACTACGGTTATCAATACGGTGTCTAAAGAGTCCCTTTTGCGAGAATCGGCCAAGACCCAAAACTAGGTTGTCGACAAGAACGGTTACCACTAACCTCAAAATACGATACCGCGTATCTAACCCTTCAGTTACAACAAGTACATCGACTCTGCCACCGATACCATCCGGCCTATAGCACCATCACGCGTCGAAACCCCCAACTTTTCATAGTCGAAGTTCTACACACACTTACTCTTAACCGGGGTTACTTAACCTTTCCAAGGTCCTAATGAGTTCAAGGTTCTCAAGTGAATTATTTAACAAATATGCCAATCAAAAACTTTTTATAGAAATTTCCAACACAAAGATTTTCATATCAAATTAATCGTACGCATAAAAACTACTGCTATCAATTCGGTAGTTGCGCAAAAATGGACACGCTCGTCCCACATATGAAAATCATATTGAAAACTATTCCATTGCAGTTTAGATTATTAACAAAACGCAAAAGCGTAATAAACAACTTCTTTGAAATGAACCACTACGGTCCTAGTATGGATTGATTCATGTCATGCACGTAAAGTAACTGCCTATTTTAAATAGTATGCAACAAAAGGTTTGTACGTACTTCAAAAGAAATTTGAACGACATCCGACTCCAAAAATTCCTTTTTAACCATAAAATGGCATGGAACAAGGTTCACCAACAAAGTGTGCGTGCGTCAGTCTATTTCACAAAAACGATGAAACGATTCATAGGTACACTTTGGTCAAAGCATAAAATGACTTGTGTCAGTTCCAAGTTTAAAGACAAAATCAATAAGTTTCCATCATTTGCAGTTATCGACTAAAACATCATGAGGAAATCTCATATTGGAGTATGCATGCAAACTTGTAACACTCTCTTAGTAGTTTTCTTGAAATGAAATAACATGCATCAAGCAGTTCACGACAAAATTTCAAAAGATGAAATTCTTTAAATCAATTTTCAATATTTTCTCGCTTAGTCATATAATGACATAAGATTAAAACATTTTTGACAAGTCTCACACATTAATGTGTTTTCTCAAAACTTAGGAAATAATAGGTGCTTATAAATGATTGACATCAAAAGGTTTAAATCAACTTCCAACTTCGAATCATACAAACAGTGCGCATTAATGTTCCAAAAACTTAAATAATTCAACGCACTCTAGGTTAAGACAAATAACTTTCCAAAATCCCCATCACGGAGCATTTACACTCAAAGTCTTTTCACTTGTAATACAAAACGTCAAAATGTCGTTGCTTAAAATTTACTTATCAAACACTCAAAACACACATTTTCTCTATAACCAAAAAGGTTTACAATTTTCCAAAATGTTCATCAAACGAAAATTGACCAAATGTCAACGACTCACGCATTCGTGTTTTCAAAATATACCGCATTGTAAACCATGCATGATCCTTACAACACTAAAACATACTTTGACCAAATGGCCTTCATTTATGCAATGAGTTAATAAAACATTTTCATTCACGATCCATTTATCAAAATGTCGAGAAGTAATGGTTACCAAGCTATGCATACCCCTAGGTCAAAGTAATGCATTTGCATGAAATGATAACAAAACAATCAATTAACCGAAAGCGCAATAAGCAAACTGTTATGAAGTACTATCAAGATGTTCTTTCATGCATTACTTACGTCACGTATAAATCAATCCATATACTGAACATGTTGTAACAAAATGTGCTAATACAAATCCTTGAAAGGGAAAATCATGCGGCACCAAAGTTTCGAAACTCAACCCTTTTTGGTCGTCTTATGGCATAAAATAATATTTCTCAACAAAACCCGAGTGGGACAAAATGCCCAACATAACTCGTAAATTCTCACATAAATAAATGGAGTATGCACATTGTGAAATTACACTCACACGACACAAAAAGTCGTAAAACAAAACCCCATGAAATTCAATGGGCTCAATGACCTCAAGTCAACAAAATGGCACCAAACCTTTTGCTTCCAAAAATCGAATTGCAATACGCAAAATCATGACTAGAACGCCAAAATTCCAAAAATCCCCTCTTGTTGTAATACAGTATAAACAACATTGTTCAATAAACTCGCATTAAACAAATTCTCCAAAATAGCTTTACATAGACATAGTGGAAGATAACTTTCCATCCAAACCTTAACATATGTGGAGGAGATCAAATGTTAAGGTCATAAGCCGTAGTTACTTGCCCAACATCTTAAACATCGTTAAAATATGGATATCACTGTATCCGAAAGTAACGTTAGACAATAATAAAATAAGGAAAGCCCTGACAGAGTTTGCAACTCCCGCAATAAAATAATTTTATGCATGTTCAAAACCAAGATTTAAAATCTTGTGTGTGCTAAACGTTTTCCGATATTTTGTAACACAATCCACATAAGGATTTGAAATACAAGAAGTAACTGATGTAATTTATTTTTAAAATAAAATTTTTTGTGCATGAACTTAGTCGGCACTCAACGTCTCAAACCATACTCCTCCAAATCCCTCTGGTCCACTATTGTCATCTGGATGCTCAAACCTCTTAAGGCAAAGTTGGGAATTTACATCGATTAACCTTACGGTTTTTTCTCGAATCAAAGTTTGTTCAATAAGTCTATGGTTCTAATCCAACCATCAATCTCGACCCGAAACGGTCCACTTAAAGCAAATATCATGCTTATTGTCACCCTAAGTGACTAATACTAAAATCGTCAATCTCTTCCAACGACTACTCGCTTAAAACTTCTTCACTACCCCAACGTTCATCACATTAAAGTAGTTCAATTATGCACATGTAACTAGTAGGTTCACCATTACACTGGCCAGGTGTCATTATGAACGCACCGTACATGATTATCCTTGCTACTCCCGACGTGATTCTCGTTCCTATCAACTCCATCGACCTCAAAACATCTTATCTTAAAGTGCTTAATGGTGAAATTTCACTCTCATTTACTTAAAAGAACGCTAGTTTGAGACTAGGTATCCAAAATCAACACCTAATTCTCTCAAACTTATGCTCTGATACCAACTTATAACACCCTCGAATTGGGACAGAGCAACTAAATAAAATTTTCGATAAAACATCCAAGATAATAGGGTTTCTCCCTACAATTCATTATGTGAAATACTTCAAATTAAAATCTATGATAACCTCAAACAATATATATATAACTCAAGTCTCATTACAAAGACTATACCACATCGGGTATTACTTAACCCAAGTACAAGTTGTTAATCCCAAAGATAAATGCGGAAAACTTCACTTAAGTTATTCACCTCTCGAGTACTTTACTAGCACACGACCTTTCACAGTGTCACTAGAACTACTCCCAACCTGAACCTGTTGCACATGCCGACAAATAAAAAGGGTTAGGCTAACATATAGTGAGTTCAAGAGTTTATAGCATGATTTAAATAATTCTTTAAATGAAAGTTTGCGACATACCATTTTCCAAAAGAGTTTACAAAAAGGATATAAACGACTCATTTTCCAACGTACCCAAAATTTATGAGAAATGTTCCCAAAAGGCATAAAGCGTTTTCCAAAATGAATTCCAATCATGTAACGTCCCAAAAATCACAGTAAATTTAAACTTTTTAAAATGACAGTTTATTAAAATAAACCATAAACATTTAACTCCAAAATATCCAAATAACCGTTTCGTTGCAAACTCAATTAATAAACAATCTCATTAAATTAAACAGCGGAAATAAATTATTCTTAAACATAATATCTCAAACTCATAATTGTGAAAAGTCCTTCGCACGCGCCAGTGTGTACCGTCACGCCTTTGAGCCACTCGTACCTGAATCAACATTTTATAGGGAAAGGGTAAGCACGAAGCTTAGTGAATTCAACACCACGCACGACAATAATCATATAACATTACCCTTAAAACAGGTAGATACACATAACCAAGCATGCAAGTTTAAGAACGCATCCTAAACAAACATACTCACACAAGACAACCTACGATAGGTATCCATCGGTCTCCCCGATATCACACGATAACCGTGCACGTATCCCTCGGTCTCCCCGAGTTCCTACGTCACTCGTGTATATACTCCTCGGTCTCCCCGAGTTTTACACGACACCCAAGGTCCATACTAGACACGACACAATCTAGTACCACACAACATGTAAGATTACTAGCACACACGAGCTACAGTAATGTACATATAACTATAATCCTACGTAGTGAGTGAACTCACCTCGAAAGCGTTGCAGAAATTCCCAACTGACCACACAAGCTTGCCAACTCCAAAATCACTTCTCGTCACCTAAAGAAGTGCTACAAAGTGTTAACGCGAAGCCCCAACCCTCAAATATAAACATAAGATTAAACGAGGGATATTTCATCTTTTCGGCCTAAACTGCAGGTCTGTTCGGGACCTGCTTAGCCCTCCCTAGACCCACTAATCCAGGAATTAAATCCCACAAACAGGAGGGTATAGGTCTTAGCTTTCCAGGGACATAATATACGCGTTCTAACGATTTTCCTACGATTTTATACGATTATTCTAAGATCGAGACGTAAGGCTGGCAGATTCGGACCTGCTGCAAAAACGGTCCTTTTGCACATAGCTAGAGGCCTAACCAGGTTTTCGATAAAATACGAAAAATGTGCCCGACACAGAATGTAAGCCATGGGCACCAGTTTCGCCTCAAACCGAGCTACGACGGAAAAGTTATGAATGGAATAAAACAGTGACAGATTTAGCCAAATCACATAAAATGATAACATCGATTTCGCTTTAACGTTTATGCGATTAGGATAAAGAGTTTAGGCTTAGGGTTTAGGTTGCTAAGGCTGGGCAGTCCACGCACCACCCACTGCCACTTCCGGCAGTGGTGGTCGGCGGCGATGGCGGCCACCGGCGGTGGTGGTGGTTTGGCATACGAAACCGACGAGGCTAGGGGGTGAATCGGTTAACACCCCACGGACTACACCTACACCTGACCCAGCCGCGACCCCGCACAGTACAGCCACCACTCTGGTGGTGCACGACGGCCACACACCACCGGCAGCCAAGGCTGCGGCGGCGGTGTGGTGGTTTCCGGTTGATCGGCGGCGATGGAAAAAGAAAGCAAGAGGAGGAAGATACTTACCTTTCGCGAACAACGCAACGACGCACAACGGGAAGACAACCCCGTCGCCGGCAGACTCCCTCTCTCTCTATCGCCCTCTCTCTCTCTCTCGCTGTACCTCTCTCTCGCCGGCAAGAACAGCAGCGGCGCTGCAGGTGGATACTGGTGGTGCCGCAAGTGAAGGGGAGAAGAGGTAGGGTTGCGCTAGGGTTTTCGTGGGATGCTCTTGCTTGGAACCGAAACAAAACGAGAATAAGGTGTAATAACCAGGTATTTTATCTAAATTAATTATTTAATTATATAGGTATTTTATAAGTATTTATTGGAGTATATTATGGGATTAGGAGTTAAGGAGTAAGTTTTAATTTTTATATGTAAGTTTAGGGTTGTATTTTGTCATATAGAGTAAGTTTGGGGTGTGTTGGGTATTTTTGCCAAACTTCACCTCCACCACCGCCATGTCCATCTCACAAAGGAGGAGGTGTCTCCCTTAGTTTCATTTAGAAAATATCTAAGTGAATGTGTGTGTGTGTGCTCGGTTTAGAGAGAAAGGGGGAATCGAAAGAAGAAGAAGAGGAGGGCAAGATTCAGCTGGGATTTAAGGATTTAAACTGAAGTAAGCAAGGTAACAAATCCATCCTTTTATGTGTATTAATTTCTTAAAGTGTTCTTGAGTTTGCTAGTGAGGTTTATAAGTGGGTTTTGTTAAAAATGGATGTTTTGGGAAATATAAGTTTAAGGTTAGGTTATGTTCATAGTCTTAAACATATCTGCACCTTTACAGCAACATGCATACCTTAAAAGTACGAATTCTGGGTTTTTAGGATGAACAGTGAACTGAGACATTCAACCAAGTCGCAATGGTTGATTACGATTTGGCTTTGAAGTCGCAATGGTCGGTTGCGACTTGGTTTGGAATCGCAGTAGTTGATTGCGATTTGGGTTTGGAATCGCAGTAGTTGATTGCGATTTGGGTTTGGAATCGCAGTAGTTGATTGCGACTTGGGGTTGGAATCGCAATAGTGGGTTGAGATTTGAGGTGAAGTCGCAGTAGTTAATTGCGACTTAGCACTATGCATTGCGATTCTAATTTATTTTTAGTAGGTTGCGACTTGAGTCGAGGATTTTATAAGTTTAGTTTTAAAAAGAGATATTTGGTATTGTGCATGATTTCAGATTCTGTGAAGGATTGGCGTACGTGATAATTAACTTGGAAAGACTTTTGGTGAAAAGCAAAACAGGTGAGTTTTACTTAAAATTATTTTTACTGGAATACATATATGTGTGTGGAATGTATATGTGATCAAAATGTGAATATTATGTGTTAATAATATAGTGAGATATTATCTGTGTGATATTTTACACAAGTGCACATTAATCGGGTTCCGGTGCGCGGACCGATGGGTAGTCGGGTTCCGGTGTGTGGACCGATGAGTAGCCGGGTTCCGATGTGCAGACCGGTATTGTTTATTTATTAGTTGGCTTGCTACCAATTAATACGGCCAGATGTGGAGGAATAAGGTGGAATGAGATACACGAGTTTTGTATAGTATTGATATACGTGTATTATATAAATGACTTCGAAATAAAGGTTTATTAAACTGACAGAGATTTCCTCACTAGACCATTAGGTCTAACCCTCATTTTCTGTTTTAAAAATTTTGTATTCCAGGTGATGGATCGGGAAAGAGCAATAAATAGAACATTTGATGAATAGCTTTTACGAAGATATCGATTATGAAGTTATGAATGTATTTTGATCTTAGGACTTTGTGATTAGTCAGTATGTAATTCAAAAATGAAAAGTTTGTACTGATTTACTTTTATGTGTAGCAAGACTATGGGACCTATTATGACATATGATGTACTTTGTGGATATTATGTTATGAAATATATGTTATTTGGATATTTGAAGAATGGGGTCGTTACATAAGGAGAGGGGGTCGGTCTCTTAAGGCCGATCCCATGCAACACTTTCACACACTTGACACTTTAAGTCCCTCACTTTCAACCCTTGCAATTTAAATTGAGATTTTTACCCATTTAGCCCCTTTAACACGATATTTAAACATTTTTGGTTTTTCTCGTCAAAAATCGATTAAAGGAAAATATAACATAACTAAAAAAAATATCAGGAAGGAATCCATACCGGGACACGGGCTTTACAACTCTCCCCCGCTTGAATTAGACTTCGTCCTCGAAGTCTACGTCCGCAAACAGCTCCGGGTAGTTCTCCCGCATCTCAGTCTCGGGTTCCCAAGTCCACTCGGAACCCTTTCGGTGTTGCCACTGAACTTTCACCAAGCCAACCACCTTGTTACGCGAGGTCCTCGTCCTCCTATCAGTAATGGCGATCGGCTTATCCACATAATTAAGCCGCTCGTCGATCTGAATATCCTCAAGAGGAATCACCGCAGACTCATCCCTCACACACTTCCGCAACTGAGACACATGGAAAGTGTTGTGGATCAAACTCAGTTCGTCCGGTAACTCTAAGCGGTAAGCTACCTTGCCCACTCGAGCAATGACCTTGTAAGGCCCAATGTAACGGGGTCCTAACTTTCCCCGTTTACGAAACCGAATCACCCCTTTCCAGGGTGACACCTTCAGAAGAACATAATCCCCGACCTGGAATTCCAAATCCGATCGTCTCTTGTCGGCATAGCTCTTCTGCCGGCTTTGTGCAGTAACTAATCGATCCCGGACCATCTGAATCATCTCAGTCGTCTTCAACACAACATCGGTGCTCCCCAATACTCGATGACCAATCTCGCCCCAGCAAATGGGCGTCCTGCACTTCCTACCGTATAACACCTCGTAAGGCGGCCTGCCGATACTGGAATGATAGATGTTGTTGTAGGAGAACTCAGCTAACGGAAGATACTGATCCCAACTACCCCAAAGTCAATAACACATGGCCGCAGCATGTCCTCGAGTGTCTGAATAGTACGCTCACTCTGCCCGTCGGTCTGAGGATGAAACGCCGTACTAAAATGTAACCGCGTACCCATCTCACCCTGAAACTTCTCCCAAAACCGGGAGGTAAAACGAGTATCCCGATCAGAGACGATTGAGACTGGCACCCCGTGCCTGGTCACAATTTCTCGAATGAAAATCTCCGCGAGCTTCTCCGCCGAGGAGCTCTCCCTAATGGCCAAGAAGTGAGCGCTCTTGGTCAGACGATCAATAATTACCCAGATAGCATCATTCCCTCGCGGAGTCCTGGGAAGTTTAGTGATGAAATCCATCGTGATTTGCTCCCATTTCCATACCGGAATCTCTAAAGGCTGCAATTTCCCATGCGGTCGTTGATGTTCCTCCTTGACCTTTCGACAAGTCATACATACTTCTGCACATTTGGCGACATCCCGCTTCATGTCGGGCCACCAGTAATCCTCCCGCAGGTCTCGGTACATCTTTGTAGCCCCGGGATGAATCGAAAACTTGGACTTGTGTGCCTCGTCCAACAACACCTGCCGGTTCCCGCCAGTGAAGGGAACCCAAATTCTACCGTACCGAGTCAATAGACCTCGACTATCACGGACAAAATTCGGAATTTCCCCCGAAGCCCTCTCGCGTTTGGCATTCTCATCTAGAACTGCCACTTCCTGAGCACTTCTTATCGACTCAAGAAGAGGTGCAATCACTGTTAAACGTTGACACAAACCCCGCAATGGTTCACCAACCGGATGTCGACTAAGTGCGTCCGCAACCACGTTCGCTTTACCCGGGTGGTAAAGTATCTCACAATCATAGTCTTTGACCACATCGAGCCACCTTCTCTGACGCATATTGAGATTCTGGTGATCCATCAGATATTTGAGGCTCTTATGGTCAGTGTAAATCGTACACTTGACACCATACAAGTAATGCCTCCAAATCTTGAGAGCAAACACCACTGCTCCCAACTCTATGTCATGAGTCGGGTAATTTGCCTCATGAGGTTTCAACTGCCTCGAAGCGTAGGCTATAACCTTACCGCGCTGCATAAGCACGGCACCCAATCCCTGGTGAGAAGCGTCACAATATACCACCAAATCCTCCATGCCATCGGGCAAGGTCAACACCGGAGCCTCGCATAAACGTCTGCGTAGCTCCTCAAAAGCCCTCTGTTGCTCTTCTCCCCAGCTAAAAGCAGCAGATTTCTTCGTCAATCGGGTCATAGGCAACGCAATCTTGGAGAAATCTTGGATAAATCTCCGATAGTACCCTGCTAACCCTAGAAAACTTCGTACCTCGGTGGGAGTTTTCGGCACTTTCCACCGCATCACTGCTGAAATCTTGGCCGGATCGACCATAATACCATTCTGATTCACGACATGTCCTAGGAATTGGACCTCTCGTAACCAGAATTCACACTTGGAGAATTTAGCATAAAGCTTCTCCCGTCTCAAAACATCCAAAACTTCTCGTAAATGTATCTCGTGATCTTCCTTCGTCTTTGAATATACGAGAATATCGTCAATGAACACAATCACCGACCGATCCAGCATCGGGCTACACACCCTGTTCATAAGGTCCATGAACGCTGCTGGTGCATTGGTGAGCCCGAAAGGCATCACCACAAACTCGTAATAGCCATAACGTGTACGAAAGGTCGTCTTCTCCGTATCCTCACTCCTCACCCGCATTTGATGATACCCCGATCTCAAATCAATCTTAGAGAACCACGAGGCTCCCTGAAGTTGGTCGAATAAGTCATCGATCCTTGGCAGAGGATAACGGTTCTTCACCGTAAGCTTATTCAACTTACGGTAGTCTATACACATCCGTTGGGACCCGTCCTTCTTTTTCACAAACAGAATCGGGGCCCCCCACGGTGAACAACTCGGCTTGATGAACTCCTTTTCGAGAAGTTCCTGCAACTGAGTATACAACTCCTTCATTTCCGGTGGAGCCAGGCGATAAGGTGCTTTAGCCACCGGAGCAGCACCCGGGACCAAGTCAATGCGGAACTCTACCTGTCGTTCGGGAGGTATCCCCGGTAAATCGTCGGGAAATACATCAATAAACTCCCTTACGACTAGCACCTCTTCCGCAGTCTCCTTTTCTCTGTCGACGTGCGTGTCTATCACATATGCCAAATATCCCTGCCCACTATGCTGCAGATATCTCTGAGCCCTCGCAGCTGAACATATCGCGGAAGTCCGTCTAGGCGAGTCTCCCTGAACTAACAGTTCTCCCCCGCTTGGGGTTCGAACTCGCACTTGCTTGTGACGACAAACAATCTCCGCATCATACGCATCCATCCAATCCATGCCCACAATTACACACAGTTCATGCATCGCAATCGGAATCAAGTCGATGGGAAACCTCACACCCGAGATTTCCAAAGTGCATCCCCGATACACATCCGTAACCGTCATGGTCCTATCATCGGCAACCTAGACTACCAGAGGACAACCTAACCGTCCTACAACTCGGCCCAAACTCTCACTAAAAGTGCGAGACACGAACGAATGAGTAGCCCCGCTATCAAACATCACTACCGCAGAAACCGAGTTAACTAGGAATGTACCTAACATACAGATTAAACAACATATAAATACGTACAACAGTTAAACAAACTAAGAGGGATAAGTGATGAATTGTACCTGTCACCACCTTAGGCGTAGCCTCTGCCTCGTCCACCTTCAGCTGGTGAACTCTACCTCGGGCCGCCTCAGTCCTCGGCTGACCCACTCGACCGTCAGTGATACGCAATGGGGCATTCAGAGGAGCCCTGTGTGCCCCACTCCCATCAGCTACCCTCGCGTTCGGATAATTGGCCTTCACGTGGCCCGTCTGCTTGCAGTTAAAGCAGACCATCAACGGTACTCTACAATCTCGACTGAAATGACCGGCCTGCCCACACTTGAAGCATTTATCATCTCTTTTCCCACCAGCATCTCTGGGCTTAAACCCACCGCTCCTTTGACTCGAGCGCGGGTCCGCGAACTTCGACTTCTTTGGTACTGCCAATATTGGCGTCACAGCCTGTGCCGCCTTCCTCTTCTTCGCTTGCGTCTCTAACTCCAGTTCCCGTCTCCGGGCAGCCTCCATCATTACAGTGAGTGAAGCATACGACGCAATGCTCACGAACTCCCTAATCTCGGTACGTAACATGTCCTTGTACCGAGACATCTTCATGTCTTCCGAAGCAGCATACTGAGGACAGAACAACGCCATCTCTGTGAACTTCCGGTTCATCTCTTTCACAGTCTCCGTCGTCTGAGTGAGTTCTAGGAACTCCTTGGCAATCCGCTCCATCTCCACTGGAGGCACGTACTCCGCACGAAATCGTATGACGAACTCCTCCCAGGTCAAGGTAGTACGCTCAGCAAGCGTCAACGCAGTAGCGCACCAATCCTTTGCTCCATCACGTAGCAGGTTCACCGCGAAACGAACCTTCAAATTCTCTGGGCGCCACTGGTCAGGAACGCGCATTCCATGTCTGATATCCACCGCATGCTGATGATCGGGTTCGGGTTTCCCTTGAACTCAGGCGGAGAACAAGCAGAGAGATCCCGATACTGAAACTCTCGAGTACGCGGCTGTCCACCCGCCGGTGGTGGAATCGCCGCAATAGCTCCTCCATCAGAACTACCACCTCGTCGCGGATGGCAGTGATAATCTCGGGGATCGCCTCCCCGATCGCATGTGCCACCTCGGCAGCAATCATCTACCGGATCTGCTTCGCAGTGATCCCGGCACCAGTCTCTGGCTCGGTAGTGTTGTTTCTCCTAGTAATGACCATTTCTGGGTAGAAATTACAACGAGTTATTAGTACATAATAACTCACACTAACAACGCTCACGCTCAACTCCTTGGATTCCTCGTGACTTTCCCCGACTCGAGCATTGATCCTGTGCATCCGGTAGTAGGAGCTCTACTACTACCATCCACACCTATCATCGCTCGTTCCGAGTCCCATCCCGAAAGTAGTTTCTCGCCGATAACTATACCCATATGCCCACACCAGCATATGTACACACTCTTCCTAGCTCCCTAGGAATTCCGCCCCAAAACACTACCCTTGCTACAACGAAATCCCTACTGACCATAACGAGTTGCCTCGCGAATACCCCGTCACATGCAGCGTGAAACAAATAGACATTCAAATACAAGATTATATCCTAGAACGGCTGGACTCAAACAAGAGTTGCGCAATAGAACTAAATCAAATATTCTAAGGCTATGCGCTTCTTACTGCATACAACCTATAGGGCATTCACTTAACAACCTACCATGACTATCATAAATTCCTACTAGCAAGCAATGAACATGCAGTACAGTGTAAATAGCACAAGCAATCTAGCATGCATACTCCTATGATCTAGAAAGCAATAAATACACTAAGTACTGTACCTTTTCCCTTGGCTCCGGCTGACTGTACACATTGCGCCCTCGATCACCGTTTCTCAAACGCATTTTCCTTTCTTTTATTTTCAAAAACTTTAAAGAAAATTTTATAGCCGCAAACTTGAGATCAAACACACCGAGATGTGTTTGATTCACTCAAGCTGAGCTCTGATACCAAGTTGTAACGTCCAAAAAATCACAGTAAATTTAAACTTTTTAAAATGACATTTTATTAAAATAAACCATAAACATTTAACTCCAAAATATCCAAATAACCGTTTCGTTGCAAACTCAATTAATAAACAATCTCATTAAATTAAACAACGGAAATAAATTATTCTTAAACATAATATCTCAAACTCATAATTGTGAAAAGTCCTTCGCACACGCCAGTGTGTACCGTCACGCCTTTGAGCCAATCGTACCTGAATCAACATATTATAGGGAAAGGGTAAGCACGAAGCTTAGTGAATTCAACACCGCGCACGACAATAATCATATAACATTATCCTTAAAACAGGTAGATACACATAACCAAGCATGCAAGTTTAAGAACGCATCCTAAACAAACATACTCACACAAGACAACCTACGATAGGTATCCATCGGTCTCCCCGATATCACACGATAACCGTGCACGTATCCCTCGGTCTCCCCGAGTTCCTACGTCACTCGTGTACATACTCCTCGGTCTCCCCGAGTCCTCGGTCTCCCCGAGTCCTCGGTCTCCCCGAGTCCTCGGTCTCCCCGAGTTTTACACGACACCCAAGGTCCATACTAGACACGACACAATCTAGTACCACACAACATGTAAGATTACTAGCACACACGAGCTACAGTAATGTACATATAACTATAATCCTACGTAGTGAGTGAACTCACCTCGAAAGCGTTGCAGAAATTCCCAACTGACCACACAAGCTTGCCAACTCCAAAATCACTTCTCGTCACCTAAAGAAGTGCTACAAAGTGTTAACGCGAAGCCCCAACCCTCAAATATAAACATAAGATTAAACGAGGGATATTTCATCTTTTTGGCCTAAACTGCAGGTTTGTTCGGGACCTGCTTAGCCCTCCCTAGACCCACTAATCCAGGAATTAAATCTCACAAACAGGAGGGTCTAGGTCTTAGCTTTCCAGGGACATAATATACGCGTTCTAACGATTTTCCTACGATTTTATACGATTATTCTAAGATCGAGACGTAAGACTGGCAGATTCGGACCTGCTGCAAAAACTGTCCTCTTGCACCTAGCTAGAGGCCTAACCAGGTTTTCGCTAAAATACGAAAAATGTGCCCGACACAGAATGTGAGCTGTGGGCACCAGTTTCTCCTCAAACCGAGCTACGACGGAAAAGTTATGAACGGAATAAAACAGTGACAGATTTAGCCAAATCACATAAAATGATAACATCGATTTCGCTTTAACGTTTATGCGATTAGGATAAAGAGTTTAGGCTTAGGGTTTAGGTTGCTAAGGCTGGGAAGTCCACGCACCACCCACTGCCACCTCCGGAAGTGGTGGTCGGCGGCGACGGCGGCCACCGGCGGTGGTGGTGGTTTGGCATACGAAACCGACGAGGCTAGGGGGTGAATCGGTTAACACCCCACGGACTACACCTACACCTGATCCAGCCGCGACCCCGCACAGTACAGCCACCGCTCTGGTGGTGCACGGCGGCCACACACCACCGGAAGCCAAGGCTACGGCGGCGGCGGTGTGGTGGTTTCCGGTTGATCGGCGGCGATGGAAAAAGAAAGCAAGAGGAGGAAGATACTTACCTTTCGCGAACAACGCAACGACGCACAACGGGAAGACAACCCCGTCGCCGGCAAACTCCCTCTCTCTCTCTATCGCCCTCTCTCTCTCTCTCTCGCTGTACCTCTCTCTCTCGCCGGCAAGAACAGCAGCGGCGCTGCAGGTGGATTCTGGTGGTGCCGCAAGTGAAGGGGAGAAGAGGTAGGGTTGCGCTAGGGTTTTCGTGGGATGCTCTTGCTTGGAACCGAAACAAAACGAGAATAAGGAGAGGGGGTCGGTCTCTTAAGGCCGATCCCATGCAACACTTTCACACACTTGACACTTTAAGTCCCTCACTTTCAACCCTTGCAATTTAAATTGAGATTTTTAACCATTTAGCCCCTTTAACACGATATTTAAACATTTTTGGTTTTTCTCGTCAAAAATCGATTAAAGGAAAATATAACATAACTAAAAAAAATATCAGGAAGGAATCCATACCGGGACACGGGCTTTACAACTCTCCCCCGCTTGAATTAGACTTCGTCCTCGAAGTCTACGTCCGCAAACAGCTCCGGGTAGTTCTCCCACATCTCAGTCTCGGGTTCCCAAGTCCACTCGGAACCCTTTCGGTGTTGCCACTGAACTTTCACCAAGCCAACCACCTTGTTACGCGAGGTCCTCGTCCTCCTATCAATAATGGCGATCGGCTTCTCCACATAATTAAGCCGCTCGTCGATCTGAATATCCTCAAGAGGAATCACCGCAGACTCATCCCTCACACACTTCCACAACTGAGACACGTGGAAAGTGTTGTGGATCAAACCCAGTTCGTCCGGTAACTCTAAGCGGTAAGCTACCTTGCCCACTCGAGCAATGACCTTGTAAGGCCCAATGCCGGCACCGCTCACGGTTTTGTTCCTGCCCGCACATGCATACGCGGGACGCACCCAGACCGCACCCTGTGACAGGCAAAAGGCCTCATGCAAGGAAGGTATCCATCCACCCTTATAAGGAGGACTTCGTTTCCCCTCCTAGCCGATGTGGGATCTCACAATCCACCCACCTAAGTGGGATCAGCGTCCTCCCTGACACATCGACCCGGTGACCGGCTCTGATACCATTCTGTAACATCCCAGGCCAACCGTATCAGATATTGTCCGCTTTGTCCGCACACCTGAACTCACGGTTTTAAAACGCGTCTGATAGAGAAGGTATCAAGTCCCTTATAAGGCAACATTTGTTCCCCTCCCCAACCAATGTGGGATCTTACAAATCCAAACTCACTCAACACGTGAATAAATCTATATTATGCAAAAACCTTCAAATACGGTTGACGACAAAATACTTAACCCATAAATCATGGAAGAACAAACCATTTAAATGTAATACTTCATCGAAAACATGATACGAACCAATACTCACGTGAACGTAAAATGTAATGAAGTCCAAATACCATAAATGTGGAAATGACCTGCTTCATTTAAACTTTAATATACGTGGAGGGGAATCCAATATTAAAGTTATCACATTGCAGTCAATCGTTTAAGACCAACGATAATAAAACATGGACATTATAAAATCCCAAGTAAGGTTGGCCAACGACGGGGGAGACCCGTATCCATTGAGAGTGGATGAACACAGAAGTATGTCACTCAAACAATGTTAACCGTACGACACTTCACTGCATAAAAGCCCAATTGTCCCATACGACGCCTTTCAAGACACACCCAAAGAGACAACTGACCTTGGCGGAATATTACTAAGAATGCCACCAAAGGCTCGGCACAAGCAGGGATACAACCATGGCATTGCCCCGACATGGCGATGGTCATAAACCCCCGTCAATCAACCTGACAGCTCAACCGGACTCAGCCCTCCTAGTGTACCCTTGAAAAGTAAATGTCATAAAACATGGGGCCCGGTCAAATCCCGCGACACCCAGTAGACCATCAAATAAAGATTGACTTACGTGCCTATGGATCCAATGCAACACAGTCTATAATAATATGCCCATCCTGGAATGACTAACGCACCGGAGCATGTAAGTATCAATAATATGCAATAAAATGCATCAAGTTGCCATAAATGCAAACCATAGATAAGACTCCATATTGAGCCATCAAAATCGAACAAAATGTCCCCAGGACTACCTCAAAGTCAAAACCGAGCAAAATGCTCAAAACTCATTAGACCCATAACTAATGGTCATCATAGCATAAAATGCATTTAAACATCGTTTAAGTAAACAAGTACCACAAAATCATCATTAACCCAAAACTCGACACGGGTTAAACAAAGGGTTTTCCCAAATGGACTCATCCCTTATAATTCTCAAAATGACTCATGACACTAAATTGTGTATTTCCCAATTGGTTTATAAAATCAATTATACTAACATGATTAAACCATTGAATAAACTCCATTTTGAGCAATAAATCATTTAAGGACATATTTATGATTTCTACACATCAAAATATCCAAAAATCCTATATATGGGTGTTTTACAACATTTGTGAAGTTAAATACTTCAAAAGGGGTTAAACCCATCAAATAACTTAACAGTTGATAATTTCAAGTAAAACACATAAATACTTGGAAAATAACATTTTTGACATGTACAAAGTTTTCACAAATCAACTTGAACTCACCTTGCTAGATTTAGGCTAAATCTATATTTTCCCCAAACGTAAGCTCCTTTGAAGAAACTTGCATCTTCAAGCCAAATCCTTCAAAAACCTAGATCCATAAGTTTCCAACCATCAATAATTAGATCTAACCATGTAGAATCATTCTCCAACCATTTTACATCAAAATACCCACTTATACCAAAACCCTAACTTCCATAAATGAAGAGAAGAGAAGATTACCTTAACCATACTTGAATTCACCAACCAAAATACCTCTAGAATCACCAAGATGAACCACAAACTCCCAATCTTCAAAGTGGAGTGAAAAGGGTTGGATGAAACCCTAGAAACTTGATGAAGAAGATGAAGTGAAAGGTTTCTAGAAAGGTTAAGGTTCATAACAATGGTGAGGGGTTTGATTTGGGGAAGAAGATGAAGAGGAGAGAGAAGATTTAGGGTTTCTTGTGGGAGAAATTCGGCATTAGAGAGAGAGAGATAAAACTGATTTGGGTTGGGGATGAAATGAGGAATGAGAGAGAGATAAGTCTTAAAAAGGATATCAAAATATCTCATCAGACCTATCGCGGACGTCCGGCCTTAGCTGACCCCGAACCCTCAAATCCTATGCTGCTTCCGCGAACGACCCGCGGACTTCCGCCCTTCGCGGACGTCCGACCTTGCGCCTATGCGGACGTCCGCAAGCCCAATTCAGTTATTCCAATTTTCGGGGTGTTACACAACTCTTTATATATTGAACATTTTAATAATATAATTAAATAAATTGAATATATTTTACTCCAATATAAATGATACTAGAGTTGTTAAAATAGAATAGTTGTTGGAGTTGGAAGCAAATTTTTTAGAGATTTGGTTTTTTTTTACTCTATTTTAGAAAAAAAAATAGTAAAGTTGTTAGAGATGCTATAAAATATGTTTATTATTATTTTTTATATTTTGTTTTTTATATTTTTATCATACATATATAAATTAAGTTTATATTATTAGGCTATGTTTGGCAAACTAGCTGATAAGCTAGCTGCTGACTCATAAGCTAGCTGGTAGCTAATAAGCTAGCCGATGAAGAAGTCACGTTTGGCAAAAACCATCTTATAAACATATAAAATGACCAAAAAAGACATCTTAAAAAACTTATCAATTACAATATTTAACTATATAATTAAAACAAGTTTATAGCAATATAATATGTTAATTAATATAAGTATATAACCAATGTAGTAAAGAAAAATTAAATAATATAACATGTTAATTAAAAGAATTTAAGATTTATTATTACATACATACTATAAATTTTGAATTTGTTATAACAAGTTTTAAAATATATATATATTAACTTATGAGTTTAAATAACCGTTAAATATAATATGACAAAAGTAATAAAATAATAATTAAAAAAGATAGTAGTAATTGATAATTAAAATATATTGATTAATATTAAAAAATATATAAAAATAATTTATATGATGAACAATATCTCAAAAAAATTAAAAATTAAAAATTTAATAATTTTCAGTTAATATTTATTAATTAATAATAATTAAATTTAATAATTAATATTTTTTATAATAATAGTTAATTAATAATAATGAGAGCAATATTGAAATATTCACAAAAAGCTACTCAACAGCTATTTCAAGTAGCATTTCAAAAAGCCAGTTTATGGTCATCCAAACATGTACCCAGAAAAAAAAACTAGCTTATAAGCTAGCTTTTTTTTCCACTCACGATCCTCTTATGTTTAACATAAAATGACCATGAGTGAAAATAAATCAAAAAGTTAAGGACCACCATCATAGATAGTGTACTTTAAGGATCAAATCCAAATTTTAGGTAAATCACATAGACCATCGGTGACGGTGTTCACTCTTTATTAATGCTTAGACCATGTGTACCGCCAACCCACGAACCCACTGAACTCTGATGCCACCTCAGCGCCACATCAGCTTTTCTCTTTCCTACACTCCTTACCCTAAAGTGGAGTACCGTCAACCCACCGAACCCACTCCTACCCGCTACCCCACCGAACCCACTCCTACCGCCAACAAAAACCATGAACCCACTCTAGTTCACGAACCCACTCCTACCCGCACACCCCAACCCGATCGGAACCCGAGACCCCCGTACCACCTCGCCGCCCTACCCGATGCTACCCGGACATGAACCCGACCGTGGTACCCGATGGCGGTACGCACAGCCTTACAATATAATTTTTTTCATTAATGGTTATAATTTTTACAGACGAATGGCCATGGCCCATGGATAAGGTTGTGGGTTATCGGATAAAGCAAATAATTGATATTTGGGCCCACTCTATTATATAAATCCCAAGCCCACAAAAACTTGTTCTAAAATCTTACTTTTTTTATAAATATGGATTGGATAATTCACAAATTAAATTTAGGAGTTTGACTCTACTATACACTAAAACTAAAAATATATATATATATATATATGAATACTTAACATGATTTATAACAAATGTTGATTAGTAGGTGGAAATCTAACCCAAGACAATTAATTCTACAAGGGCATCTTTGAACATTTATGGTTTTTTTTAAGATTTAGGAAAAGTTTGTGGAATTAGTTTGCTAAACTAAGATAGTTTTAAGGGTTTTTCGGTTTGAAGAAGTCGAAAGAATTTGATAGAATTGGTATGTCAATTTTATGTAACCAGATTCTTTTATAATAGATAAATTACATTTTTGGTCCCTGTGGTTGTTACTCAATATCAAGTTTTGTCCCTCTTTTAAAGTAATTACAATTTTGGTCACCGTGGTTGCCAATCTATTTCACTTTTGGTCCTTTGACTAACTCTGTTAAAAAGTTTGTTAACCTTAAGGGCATTATGCTCTTTCTTTAACTTCTTTATCTTTTTTATAAAAAATAAATAAATGTATGTATTAATCAGTAACCCCAGAAGTAAGGCACTGATTCCTGAAGATGCAACCCTAATTCTCAAGAAGCAAAGCGCCGTTTGTTTCAGCCTCCAACCATGTTTGTTCTCCGACGATCTCCTTCATCGCCAACCACCAATCTCTCTCTCTCTCTCTCTCTTCTATTTCTCCACCGTCTGGCCCGTCCGTCTCCCAGAGATCGCAGCAGAAACTCGTACGGTTGTCGTGGATGGAAAAATGGATGTTCTCTCTTTCTCTCTCGATCTCTTCTCTTGCAATCGTATCCGACAGTAATAGATCAGAACCCAAATCGACTGTGAAAAGGATCAACGTGGTCAGAGATAGGGGTGGGTAGGTGAAAAGGATATCGACTTAGATTTTTGTTTTAATTTAGATTTTAGATTTGGTTTTCATTTTGTTTGTATGGTGGTGGAAGGTGATGGTTATGGAGGAAGGCAGTGGTTTACTGGTTTTGCAGGAAGCTGCTGCTAGTAGGTGATGGTTATGGTGGTAGGTGGATGCTTAGGATGCGTTTGGTACGTTGACCGGGTAGGATGGGACGCGACAAAAAAAATAGTCTCATGTTTGGTATGTCATGGGACAAAAATCATATGGGACAATATGGAACAAAAATAAGTTTTCATAGGACAAAACTTAAATATTTTTTGTTCCACCAAAATAGGTGGAACAACATGGGACTAAAACATAAGATTACTAAAATACTTCTTTTTTCCAACATCAGATAGCTAAACCTAGATTAAAATCATCTCCTCCAGTCATGTCCTGTCCAGTCTAGTCCTGTCGCTTCCGGTCTGCGTACCAAACGCTACCTTAATATGTTTAGGGCATCTCCAATGGGTCATGCTATGTTTTACACCAAATTTCAAAAATGGTGTAAAATTTAGTGTTAATAGTAAATCTTCTTCAATAGGTAACACTATTTTTTAGAATTGATGTAAAAAGTAGTGTAAATGAATAGTGTTACACCAAATATAGTGTAATACTATTCATTACACCAAATTTAGTGTGAAAAATAGAGACCTAATTGGAGATATGAATAGTGTCATTTACACCAAATTTAGTGTTTAATGTAAAATTTAGTGACCCAATTGGAGATGGTCTTAGGATGGTTATTCACCGAAAATGGTGTACATATTCTTTAAACATATACAACATTAAATATATCTTTCTAAAGAAAAAAATAAAAAAAATTGATTAACAAAAAGATAAAGAATATAAAATAGTAAAAAGACCAAAATGCCCTAAAGTTGACTGAGGTTTTTTAACAGAGTTAATTAGAAGGATCAAATCTGAAATGAAATGAGAACCAGAGTGACCAAAAGTGAAACAAAATAGCAACCACGATGACCAAAACTGTAACTAGTTATAATAGAGACCAAACTTGATAGTGAGTGACAACCACGAGGACCAAAAATGTAATTTACTTTTTATAATATTTGGTTCAAAGATTGAATTGATGGGATTTTGTCAAATTTCACGGTTGAGAGACTTGATCATTATTTGACACAATTGAAAATTTTGAATTCCATTTAGTGGCGAATGTTATAATTCGGTTTTAAAAAGACAAATATAATTTTTGTATCCAATTTAACCAACACCAATACCCTTTACCCTCACACCCCCAACCCTACAGCGCACCACCATCTCCTAACCCATCGGCATCATCCCCACCACCACCATAGCCGAATTACACCACCTTCCTACCCCCACCCACCACACCCCTAGCATATTCAGATTCCAATTCTTTTGCAAAATGTCATTTCAATTCTTACCAACCAAACACGTGGTCAAATTTCATTTAAATATTTCAAAGTCAAATTCATTTGTTAGATTATAACTCCACCAAATTTCATTATATGAACCAAACGTCCCCTTAATACATACAACAATATTCAAATCATGTAGGCCGTTTAAACAATTTGTTAAAAATAAATTACGCAATTTAAAACGTTATATGATATTGTTGCACATCACCATGGTTTTTTCATTTAAAATAATAATAATAAGTCGACTATATTTCTTGCCGATTCCTTGTCTGAAACTCTAAAATAAACTGGTATTAAAAATAGTATTCAGGTCAAAGTAAGAGAAGTTTGATTGCATTCTCAACGGTCAATTAAATTGCATAGTTGACGAACTATGACCCACTTTCCAGTATGATTGTACATTTGCCTGCACCAAGGGAAACAGGGTGAACTTAACTCACTCAAGTCAATTGTGGGGTTAGACAATGGTCCACTTACGACACTAGGGCTTCATGGCTAAGCTCACTAGTTCCGTCCGGTTTTGTTAAATAGTGTTTAGGCCCGATTTTGAGTGAGACCCGGTCCGACCCGACCCGGTATTTTGACCATCTCAAGGGAGGAGTAGGGTTGTAAACGAGCTGAACGAACACGAACAGAGGCATGTTCATGTTCGTTCGTTTAAGTTATCCGAACAAACGAACAAACACGAACGGTAAATGAACATAAATGTTCGTTTGTTAAGAAATTTTGTTTGTTCGTGTTCGTTTATGTTCGTTCATTAAGAGCTAAACGAACAAACTTAAATGAACATAAATGAACGTAAACGAACGAACTTAGTTGAACATAAACGAACAAACCCAAATGAACAAAAAAATAACCATCGTACTCATCATTTCGTTCGTAAAAAAATACCTTAACAAAATGAAAATTCAGGTTAACTTAGGAGGTATAAAAAATGAATTCTAAAATATCAATTTACTTGATGGTTTTACATATTAATTACATATTTTATAAATATGTATATATATATATTTAAACAGACGTAAATGAGCATAAACGAACGAACTTAAATGAACGAACGAGACCATTGTTCATGTTCGTTTATTTAATCACCGCCTATATTTATTTCTTTTCTATTTTGTCTCTATTTTTTTTAGTTTTCAAATTTGATTTAATTCATTAAATAGTAATATTCATGAAATTGTTAATAAATAAAATGTTTTTACAATAATATAAAATATTGATTATTTGAAGTTAATAGTTATTATAACTTGTAATTCTTCGAATTTCAAAGATTAACGTTCGAGTGGTTGAAAGCTAGGATTAAAAACGCGCGGGTGAAGTGGGTCGAGTGGTTGTCAAACCAAATCGGGTAGGATGTTGTTTGCTGCTGTTTCGGGCTGCACGTTTTGGTTTTGTAGCGGTTAAGGCACGGTTGCAGGGTTGTAGGTGCGGCAAAGTTGTTTTGGCCGGGTGTGCAGGTGCAGTTGCTAGCTAGGCCAATTTCTGTTTTGTTGCTTTATTTTTTTGTTTCCCTAGTGTGTTTTCGTTACGTGGCTACTGCTGTTTTTTGGTCGTTGTGTTTGTGTTAGGGATTTCCCCGGTTGAACGACTTTGATGGTTTAGTGTTTTAATGAAAGTTTGTCGTTCAAAATAAAATTATTTTGACTTTCATTTATTCTAGTTTTTTATTTTTATTAATGTGACATCTATTCTCATAATTATTAAATATTGATTTTGATTATAATAATAAATAGAGTAAATTACGGATTTGGTCCCTGGGGTTTGAAAAATGAAACGAAAATGGTCCCTACAATTTTTTTATTCCAAATAAGGCCATGCAGTTCTTATTTTCGTAACTAATTTGGTCCCTAGCGCTAACGGCCGTTAACTCCCGGGTGTTAAGTGAAGGGCATTTTAGTCATTTCGATATGTTTACCTTTTTCAGTTAAAAAATAAAGAGTAAATTACGGATTTGGTCCCCGTGGTTTCAAAAACGAAACGAAAATGGTCATCTTCTTCAATCATCTTCTAATCCATATAGTCATCTTCTTCACAAACCCACAATTTGCAGATTTAAAACTCGAATATCTCCTTCGTTTCTCGTCCAAATCGACTGATTTTTGTTGCGTTGCAATCCTTAAATGAATACCAATCAAATGCAAGCAAAAAATCTCGATCATGCGACGACTTTCGGTGACCCACGTTTTTCCGGCGAAACTCCTGTGAGTTTGAAAAAAATGATGAATGATCCGAAACCTTGTTTGAATGATCCGAAACCTTGTTTGAATGATCTGAAACCTTGTTGAATGATCGAAAAGTTTAAAAACACAAATTCCGGCGAGATCCCGACGATCCGGTCTTTCCGACGAACCAACCTTTTCGGATCAAAAGGATCCGAAATCCTCACTTTTCGGGTGTAAGAGGATCCGAAAACTTAAACTTTTCGGATAAATTAGGATCCGAGAAGTTTTGACCGATTTTCCGGCCAATTCAATTTTCCGGCGAGTGCTCCGGCGAAATTTGTTTTTCCGGTGATTACTTTCAGCAACCAAAACCTATACTTAACATGTGCAAAACATCATTGTATTGTTGAAATCAAGATGCTTTAATTATCAAAAACATATTTGATATTTGATATTAACTATTACTATTATATTTCAAGGGAAAAGAAATAGATTGCTTCGTATTGGATGCATCAGATGATTCTTAATTGAGCAATGCAGAAATAATTGAAGAAGATGACCATTTTCGTTTCGTTTTTTAAACCACAGGGACCAAATTCGTAATTTACTCTTTATTTTTTAACTAAAAAAGGTAAACATATCGAAATGACTAAAATGCCCTTCACTTAACGGCTAGGAGTTAACGACCGTTAGCGCTAGGGACCAAATAGTTACGAAAATAAGAACTGCAGGGCCTTATTTGAAATAAAAAAATTGTAGGGACCATTTTCGTTTCATTTTTCAAACCCCATGGACCAAATCCGTAATTTACTCTAATAAATAAGTTAATAATAATAATATTTATTATTATAGTATTTAAAATCTATTTAAAGGTTGATGACTGATTATTTTTTAATGATAATGACTTAAAAGAAGTTTATTTTTCGATAAATTTAGTGTCAATAAAAAAACTAAGAGTAAATTACATTTTTAGTCCCTGTGGTTTGTTAAAAATTGCAATTTTCGTTCGGATGGTTTTAAAATTGCACTTTTATCCTTGTGGTTTATGATTCACCGCTTTTTTTGTCCTTATGACTTAAATTTTATAGCTAATTTCATCCTTATGGTTTAAAATTCATTATTTTAGTCCTTCATACTTAAAAGTAGTGTTTTGACATCATGGACGAAAATAGAAATGAATTGCAAACCATAGAGATGAAAACCGAAATTTATAAACCACTCGGACGAAATACATAATTTACTCAAAAATTAATGAAGATAAGGACTAATAAAAAACAGGGTTTGACGGCCTTCTCAATTCTCACATCATGTCAAGGTTTGTCTCCAATAATTGATCAACATAAACCACTACCACCCAAATTCACACGTGTCGACTCATCATTCCTTCCTTATTAACTCCAATCCCAAACATCTATTTTTCTTTTTTAATTGAGTAAATTACAAATTTAGTCCTTCCAGTTCACACTTTGTAGTTTGTACTAACTCTTGTCCTAAGATCAAAATAAGTACAAGAGTAAATTACTGTTTTGGTCCCTGTGGTTTGTCAAAAAATACGGAATTGGTCCTTAAACTTCATTTATTACTGTTTTGGTCCCTGTGGTATGCACTTTGTTACGAATTTGGTCCCTCGAGCTGACGGACGTCTATTTCCTCCGTTAAGCTCGAGGGTAAAATGGTCTTTTTACCCTTTTTCTTTTATTTTACCATTTTTAATTAATTTTACCCCTTTTCTTTTATTTTTTTTCTTTTATTTGCTTGAGTCTTCATCTTCTTCAAGAAGATTATGAAGAACACCACTTCTTCATCCCACCTCATAAACCCTTCAATCAGCCCCACTCTTCTTGAAACCAACAAAATTCTGAAAGTTTAAACATTCATGGGTGTACCAGATTAAACCACATTGATTCCTCAAGAAATGAATGGAGATTAATCATCAAGATTTCTTGAAATATATTAAACTACTTTGACCTACCTAACATTTCTTTAAACCAACATTCAATTCTCCATTAACTACCACACTGATTCCTCAAGAAATAAATGGAGATTAATCATCAAGATTCACAAATAAAAGCTTTTTAATTATGCAAATGAATGAATGAAAAAGGTAGCAGAAATATTAAATAAAAATGGTACATTTTTTAGAGTCAAAGCAAGGGTTTTGGCAGTGAACTTTTCCAAACTATCATAGGTTTTTCTTGTTACATCCACAACATGAATTTGCATATAGGGAGACATATCAGCAGAAACCACTTTGCCATCATTCCTCCTAAAGATTGCTGCTTTTTAACATCATAAAAAACTTGCAACTTTTTCAAATCATCATCAACATCATTCCTATTTTGATCGATTAATCAAAGAAACCAACAAAAACCCATGAACAAGATGATGGGTTTTGCTACTAAGCAGATTTTTTAAGTGAAGAACGAAAAACGAACAACAAGAGATATGAAGCAAAGGAAGAAGAAAGGACCCAGATCGGAGATGAAGTCGAACCCAGATCGGTCGACGGCTTCGTCTTCTCCGACGACTTCGTCTTCTCCGGCGAGCTCCTCTTCTCCGGCGAGTTCATCTTTCGGATCTCTTCCCTCGATCTCTCTTCTCTTTATCTCTTCTCATATCTCTTCTCTCGATCTCTTCTCTCTCTCATCTCTCGATTTCTTCTATCTATCTCTTCTTCTCTCATCTCTCATCTCTTATCTCTCGATCTCTATCTCTCTCTCTCTCTCTCTCGATCTCTATCTCTCTCTCTCTCTAACTTTCAGTTGAGGGTTAAATGAGGGTCAATTGATTTTCTTGGTGTTCATGATAATCTTGAAGTGTTCTTCTTCAGATTCAAGAAAAGAAATTAGAAAAGAAAAGAAAAAATGATATAATTAATTAAAAAATATAAAAATAAATGAAAAATGGTAAAAAAAAAAAGACCATTTTACCCTCGAGCTTAACGGAGGAAATAGACGTCCGTCAGCTCGAGGGACCAAATTCGTAACAAAGTGCATACCACAGGGACCAAAACAGTAATAAATGAAGTTTAGGGACCAATTCCGTATTTTTTGACAAACCACAGGGACCAAAACAGTAATTTACTCTAAGTACAATAATATTAGGTCTTATAGTTTGCATTTTTTTTTTCATTTTTTCAGTCCATACTTTCAACATCAGTTCAAAAAATATATATGTTGGAGTTAGTGTTAAAGCAAGGCGTGTCGTGGGGCGATATGGTGCAAGACATGTATTTGTCGTTACGAAATGATCCATAGCATTTTTGTAAGGTGTGACTCACGTCATGACGCACATTATTTATAAGACCGACTCTAAAAAAACATAAGTTTTATTTCTTGTGTTTTTTACACTTTTAACTTTAGATTTTTCACTTTTATATATTTCTCTAATCATACCACTCACAATTTCACGAATTCATAAACGTTATGAACTCGTAGTTAAAACGAAGTTGTAAGATTATTTTCTAAGCTCTGCTTTAAATATTCTCAAAACTTATTTTTGTAATAATAATCTATATGATTTTTTCTTCTTCTAATACAAATGTAAACTTTTAATATCATTATCTAATTAAGATAATATAAAGAAAACATGTATATGTATATATATATATATATAATTATATATATGGCATACAAATTTACCGTTTTATGTCATACATTGAAAAACGTCGTCGCGTTCTCGCCATGGCATTTAAGACTTGTAGCTTGACCTCACTGTGCCGTGTAAGGATTGAGACTTGACTTCGCCGCCACACTACGACTCATGTCATTTTGAACATTGATTGGAGTTAATGGTATTTTCGTTTTTTTAAGAACATCTTACTTTATTCCAATGATTTATATACAAAACCCTAAAATAAATCAAAACCCTAGTCATAACACTAAAATCAAAATCCTAATCAAACCTTTAGGGTGCGTTTGGTTCGCAGAATGATTTCTGAAGGAATGAAATCTATCAAAGGAATTGGAATCTGGAAGGAATTGGAATGGAATGTTGTCAGGTTTGACCACCTGTTTGGTTGACAGAATTGGAATAGAATCTGTCAAAGGAATTGGAATCTGTCTGTTTGGTTCACAGAATGTAGCTTTGGAATTGGAATGAATTTTCGACAAATGACCAAAATACCCTTTTTTATAAAATAATTATTAAATACTTTAATGTGTAAAAAATATAATATACACAACCCAAAAATAAAAAAAACAAAAAAAACTAAATGTATTAAATTGTATTAATAAAAAAAATAAAAAATAAAACTAAAATTAAAATTAAAATTAAAATTAAAAATAAAAATAAAAATAAAAATAAAAACTAAAGTATTAAATTAAATGAGGGTATTTTTGTCATTTAGACAAATTTGGATGGAATGGAATTCAATTCCATCCATTTTGTAAAGGAATGATGAGTTCCTTATTTGGGTGGAATTCATGGAATTCAATTTCATTCCATTGCAAACCAAACAGCACAATGGAATTTGGTCAATGGAATTGACCATTCCAATTCGCCCAATTCCGTCGGAATCCGGCGAACCAAACGCACCCTTAAGTTCAAAGATCTTTGAGGTTCAAAAATAAACTTGAAAATGGAAGCAATTGATCCTCAAAATATGTTGTCTATGACTTCTCTCAGATGATGCAAAACTTGTTTGGATCCTCTGAAACTGATTAAGTGATTAACCCAAAAACCCTTTGCCTTGAATTAATGAAAGGGGTTATAAAGATAGAGAAAATGAACCCCTTATAGTATTTATTTTGATTTTGAGAGAAGAATAAGTAAAAAGTATGAATCACAGGGACCAAAATTGTAATATACTCTTTTTATTTTATTTTCACGAAGGAATATAGATTAGGTGAATTTGTTTTGGTTTTTGTCCTTTCTTGCAATTAAATATACATCTATTTCATCATTATTACTCCAGTTTTTTTATTAAATTAATTCACAAGAGTATCTTTTTTTTCTCATAAAGTTTGCAATTTTTTATAGTTATCGATTAACAAGATAACATTTATTAATAATTTGACATGTACGATTCTAGGAGGAAAAAAAGTTCAAGTAGCTAACAATTTTGCCATTTGAAAAATCAAGCAAATTTTATTGCATGCACAAAGTTTATTTGTTTTGGGGAAATTAATTAAAATGCCCCAAGTTAACCAACGACTTAATGAAATGTTCAAAATATCTCCAATTTCATGAAATACCTAAAATATCCGTGAAAGGGTGCGTGATCACGGACTCCTTTATGAATTGGATTTTTGTCAATAGAATTAATTATTGGCCCGTGAAAAGAAATGATGAATTTTTTCCGCAAGACTCACTTTTTGGTATGTGAGACTCATTTTTTGGTAATAATTTAATTTTTAAAGCAATTAATTAGAATCTATGCATGGTTGGTATAGCGAAAATTGGATTTCTTAATCTCAAGTTCATTTATAAATTACATTTAATATGAGAATTGTTTTGGTGTATCTCGGTACATTTTATCCAGGTGCATTTTATGCTAACATGCATCTAACGGTTGATAACTATTTATCACTCTTCTCACGTTAACTCTACTCCTCATGAAACCCAAACCTGGTTGGTATATCTTAAATATATATAAAGTGGTGAATTCAATATTTTTATCAAGTGACTATACTTCAAGTTGGGTTAAAAGTCCATAAAGTCGTTAAATTTAGCCGAATTTCACTTTTTTTTTATTTTGTCGGATTATTTTAAGAGACTTTTTTGGGTTTTTTTGGTGTTGATGTTCATTGTATTTTTTAATTTCCCTAAGCACCCTCAAGATTTAACGAGTGCACGCCTTTGGATACATGTGTGTATAGATAAGATATATGTGTATGTCAGTATGTGTTATATTTTATGTGATACAGATTGTCCAAACGAAAAAAAGTCAAAATACAAAAACATGGAAGCACTGGATTGAGATATGTTGGCTCTGGTTAAAGATTGTGTGAGCTTGGGAGATTGGGCCTCGATGTTGCGGAGGATGCCGAGAGGAGGGGTGAAATCGTCTTAGTTGTTGGCGCTTAAGGGAATCATGGATAATGTGATTTTATTCGACCAAAGGAATAGATGGTCCTGGTGCAGTGAAGGTTCGTGTGAGTTCTCGATGGCTTTTGCTCGTAAGTTCATCGACTCTAAAGCTCTAGCGATCGATCAATCCTCTACAAGATGGAACATGCTCGTTCCCATTAAGGTTAATGTTTTATGTGGCAATTAGGCTTGAACAAGGTTCCGACAGGGATAATCTTGAGAAAAAAGGTACTGATGTGCACTCTCGATTATGTCTCATATGTGAGTTGGGAATTGAATCGGTGGACCATCTGTTATTTGGTTGTCCAATGGCCTAGGATATTTGGAAGAAAATTGGTCAATGTGGGGCTTAAATATTTTGAATTCAAATGCAGTCGGAGTTGAATGCTCGGATGGATTCGTTGAGATTGCAGAGAGTGGGTCTAGATTGCCTAAAGGCGGTTATTTATACGGCGCTTTGGTCTATCTGGTCACACCGGAATGGAACCTTGTTTAGACCTTCCAAGTCGAAGAAGTCAGTGTTGTGGGATAACATTGTTACTCATTCGTTTTTTGGGTCACTAATAGGAGTAGTAAGCTTTCGATTAATTGGGTGGGTTAGTTACAATACCCCATGCTTGCTTGTTCTACTTTGTAATTGTTGAGCTACTTGCTAATTAATAAAATCTCAGTCGCCATAAAAAACATTAATATGTCAAAATGAAGTAATCCAACATATGTGATTACAAGGTGGTTACAACCACAGTTTTCCAGTTACATTTTAATTGCAAATTGGCAAAAAAAATTGTATTATCATATTTTTCCATGACGTTTTACGGTGTTCCAATGTTCTCGTATTTTAACCCTGATTTCATTTAAATCCATAAATATAATGTGATAATTAACTAAACATCATAAGATTCAAACGTACAATGTCAAATTAAAATGAATAAATTTCAATTGTTTGGGCTTACATCATCAATCATTAAATTTTTGAGTTCAAATAATTGCTGAGAATTATTAATTGATATAAACAAGATGATATATATAAAGACTGAAATTACAAGCCTTTTTAAAATATATTTTTACTTTAAAAAGTTATCCTAATAATTTTAATATTATTAAAAACGCATATTCTAGAGTTTATATACCACTTTAATTATAATATGACTTTTGAAACAATGATATAAATAATTGAAATTATTGATAATTTAAAGAATAAAAAAGAATGTTACATAGGATTCTTGTGCATTTGTCTGGTTGTTGATTTTGTTTAACATAACATGCTTATTTATATATTCAATTAAATAAAAAAGATGCTCACATTTAGGGTACGTTTGGTTCGCAGACATGATAGGATAGGACAAGGTGGGACATGACAGAACATGAAAGGACAGAACAGAGCAGATAACATTGACCAATTTACCCTTACTAAATTTAAAGGATGAATAAAATATGAAATAGAAGGTTTATTTGATGTTTTAGAAGATAATTAGATTTTATTTTGAGGTTATATTGGTAAAACATAGGTCTGTTTCAACTTGTTCCATGGGGTGCGGGTGAAACAGGCATGTTCCAGTTTGTTCCACCTTGTTCCAGTATGTTCCACATAAAAGTCTTGCCAAACGTGGGACAATGGACCTTGTTCTGTTTGTCATGTCCAGTGTACCAAACGCACCCTTAAAAAGCAAAAATTGAAGAACCGGAAAACGACTGATAGCTGTGTAGTGATGGACTCAAATTTTATTAATTCAACATTTCAACACAGTAAATTATAGAACCGTCGAACGAATAACCAGTTAACCTTTTTTTTGCGAAGGGTGTTCGAGGCAATATCTAGACTAATTCCTTGACAATTTATGACTGTAAGACATCATCTCTGAATAAACCTCAGTGACCACAATTGTTGTGTATGTCTGGATTCGAACTCTAGATAGATGGGATATTCCACCACATCCCCAGGGACTTAACCAGTACATCACAATCTTTGTGGTTATAACCCGTTAACTTTTCTGATTCAATGAATCAATTATTACTTTTAACCATTGCATCTTTAAGTAGAAATCAATATATTGGGTCTTTGATGATCTTTCTCATAAGTCACCATCGGTTCTAGTAATGAAAAGCTATTGAGGATTTTCTTGAATATTCTTTAGAGTTTTTGGATGGTCTAGACAACCACGGTTAATAGAAAAAATCAAATCTTGGATATTTTTAAAAATTATGAAGCGTTTTTTAAAACGACCATTAATAATAATAATAATAATAATAATAATAATAATAGAGATGAATTTTGTAAATAAGGGTATAATTAGGGATTTGGCGAATCAGCTATGTACACGTGTACTCTTTTTGCTTTAACAATGACACATGAAGAATAAAAGATACATTTTGAGAAGATGAAAATGAAGAAAACGTATACCCTTTTTCTTTTCTTTTCTTTTCTTCATTTGCTTTTGCACCCTTTTTGGTGCTTTATTTTATTTAAAGACACTTTACGATTATATATTTGTATTCATTCATAATTTAAAAGATTTATCTAAAATCTAATTATCTTGGGTATAATATATGTGTTTGTTTTGTAAAAGTTATCGGTTTGAGTTTCTTTAAAACTACTCAAAGTTTGACTGATTTGGCTGATTTCTAAAAGTTTCGAAACTTAAAGTTTGGCTGATTCAACCAATTGTCCAAAGATTTATGTAAAACACATGTCATAAATTTAATATTTCATTTCAATTCATACCGTTGAATTTTGTGTATGTTCTCACATTTTTTTTGTTATCATTTCAGTTGCGGCGCACTATTAAGGCTTGGAGGATTGATGTAAACAACAATGGATCATTTTTCCAACTATCGGATTTGAAGTTTTTATTGTAGGTCAACTATTTATACTTATTCAAAATGAGAACAAAACTAGTACTATGAAGTTATTATGAGCTAAAATACAAGGGAAAAAAGGTCGGAATTGCTCATTCCAACCACTTTTTGATGTTTCTTTTGTATCTTAACAACTATAATTAGATTGTAATAAACTACAAATTAAAGATTTATTCACCCAATTAATTTACACTAAGAGCTAGAGGATGTAAAGAGTGAATAAACTTGAAAGACCCCTTTTAAGCTCTTTCAATGCATTGTATGAATACACTTTCCAAATCCGGAGGATTGAAGTAATCTCTAACGCCATTACAATGGATTTTGGAAACCGCCTTTCTCTTCCTTGGAGCTCCTGGGCATTTCAACAAACATGGAATCCTTGATTCCGGGGTCGTTGGAGTCGTACAACATTCCTTTTCTTCTTCTTTGTTTCCTTCTTCATGCGTTTTTCCTGATTCTTTCTTTGTGTAAATTGGCTTCAAGGGACTCATGAACTGGATTCCAGCGATGACCCATTTCTTGGTTGTTGTTTCCGATTCCATCGTTTCTTCTACAATTCCCATGTTAATATTAAATCTCTGATGGGTGGGTTTTAAGCAATAAAAGGAATGAAATATAGAAAAAGGGAAGTTGAGAGATAGTGAAGAAGGCAAAGGGAAAGAGGAGATCGAAAATGGGTTTTTTTCCTCTGTTAAAGTGGGATTGGAATTGGAATTGGAATTGGAATTGGAATATGAATTGAGGATGGATAGAGGTAAGGGGGCATGGGAGAGGAGGGTGGTTTGGCTTTAATAAGTAAACAATGGAATTGGTGAGAGGAAAAAAGAAGGAAAGTGTGGATGTGCATGAGTTTGAATTTATTAATGAATCCTTTTAGAGTGATTCAACATTACCCCCATAACTTCATCTTTTCTACAAATAACACCCTTATTTTTAGTTATTTACATTGGTGTTCACAGGATCATCATAATTTCAACTCAATAATTTAGGGGTCGTTTACAAAATGTTTACCCGGATAAATGTTTACCAAGTCATATTAGTTTACCGGATGAATATGGCAAGGACCGGGAATCTTACCCGGTAAGAGCGGAAGCAAGAACCGAGAGTTAAAAGCAAGGACCGAGAGTCTTACCCGGTAAGTGAGTGCGACGACTCTTACCACGGTTACATACCGGTAAAATATAAATGTAAGCCATGTCTTATAATGCTTTCCATCCATGTCCCATGTTACTGTTTTACGCAATGGTGGATGCACATATAAGGGGTACGGGCACAGGCTCCCAACAAACCCCCAATAATCACGGGAAATTGACCAAAATAGCCATTTTAAAACACATATTCACTTTTTAACCATGCAAATTATTTTTTTACAAAAATGACCGGAATCCCGCAAGCCTGACACCGCAAGGCTTGCGGTGTCAGCTTTTTCTGACAAAACGAAAAAAATATTATTTTTTTTAAAAAATGACAATCCCGCAAGCCACCGCAAGCCCATCGCAAGCCACCGCAAGCCCACCGCAAGCCTTGCGTTTTGTCAAAAATAATATTTTTTTTTCGTTTTGTCAGAAAAAGCTGACACCGCAAGCCTTGTGGTGCCAGGCTTGCGGGATTCCGGCTATTTTTGTAAAAAAAAACTTGGATGGTTAAAAGTTGAAGATTTGTTTTTAAAATGGTTATTTTGGTCAATTTCCCCCACTAAAGCATTAAGTTTTAGATTTAATTATTTATTTAAACAAAAAATATTAATAGCCCCCAATAAATTAACGGTAAGGCCTCACAACTGATTCTTATCATCTCATTTACAACTTTATTTTATTTTAAAAAATCACTGTTTTAAGAATCAATTAAACTCTAATTCTCAGCTTAAAAGTTATAACCCCTTAAAAATTATTTATTTCTCTTATTTTGTTTGCCATTATACTAATGATTTGATTAATCACTATATGTCTATATGTATCTTTTCCAACTTTTTTTCTAGCATTTTATTGTTTTACATATTTATAATTATTGTTATTTGGTCATTATTAATTTTCTATTTTTTTAGTTGTTATTTGATTCAGGGTTTTTGAGTTTGTTATTTTGATTTAAGGTTTGCTATTAGTTTATCTTTTATTTATGATTTATTGGTATTTTGCTATCCAATTTATTTCTAACTAAATATAAGTTATTGATCTCTTGCCACTAACTATTAATGTGTAATGTGTTCGTTTGCTATTAGTTTAACCAAAATAATCCAAAATGCTAAAAAAAACCGAAAGTCGAACCGAACCGAATAAGTTATATTTATTCGATTAATCTGAATCGTTTAAGCCGAACACCGAATAAACCAAAATCGTATTGGTGCGAATGAGTTATTCGGTTTCATAAAATTTTAACACCCTTAAATGTGCCCCCAATAATAAAAGTTTCTGAATCCTTGTTTTACGTATATTACTATAACAAGTTTTACTTTTTCACTGTAAAAATAAAACACCATACTCCATATCAAAATTACTATGTTGGTTTGACTTTATTTCGTAACATATAACTCTATATAGTTACAATAACATGTTCATAGTATAGCATTTAATAAAACTTCAATTTGAAAAGAAAAAAACACGGTTTGCCATTCAAGCATATAGAATTGTGGTATGAAATCATGAAAAGAAACAAAAATGAAGGACCAAATGTTAAAGAAGCTAATATAACAAGGGTTAATTGTGTTCAAATGTCATAGATGAAGAAAAAGGAACCCGAGGAAATCGTGAGCTAAGCAAAGACGTAGATTGTTAATAAGGTATTAAAATAATAAGCATAAAGGCTGCCCGTGAAATTTAGGCTGACCACGGGCAGCACGCAGGAATCAGGGGACACCCCAATTGACTTGGGTTTTGGCGCCAAACCACCACATATTCCTTTTCGGCTATGTAAATGTACAAGTTTATCCTCATCCCAATGTCGTATTTTGCACACTAATTAAGGTTATAGTTGTACATATAGCTTTGTTAACGTCAATTAATCTTGCCGTTGATTAGTGGGATAATTTGCATTTATTAACGTTGTACTATTTTCCCCATCAATCATAAAACATGGCATATTATATTAATTTTTAAAAATATAATGTCTCCTACCTTAAAATAACGTGAAAAGATGGAACATTTTAAACCAACTATACTAGATAATATTTATTTTGTCTATATTTAAATTTTTAGTTTTATAACGTATCTAATTGAAAAAGTATTCAGTCCATTGTAAGGCAATATCGGTTATGTTCTCAAGTGGTCTCTATTGCCACATCATTAATTATTTTATGTTTTATTTACTTATTTTAATAATTTAATATCACAAAGATATCAAATATAAATAATTGATTAATGTATTTTATTTTGGTAGTTTAAATAAAAAACATTCTATAAAAAATATCATTTATTTAAAATAAATTGTGGATAGAAATTTTAATGAAAAAATAAAAAAATATCGTTCAAATAAATTATAAATGAATTAAATGTAATAGAATATTAATAATTGATGTTTAAACAAACTAATAAATAAATAAATTAAACAAAAATCTATTTAATTTATCTAAGTGGTATCTTGAGAGACTTTTCTAAACTTGCAAGACTTTGCTATCTACGTGACATGTCATGTCATCTTGCAAAGCCTTGTGTAAAATGGATGTTGATGCTCTTACAATTAGGTGGCGTTTGTTTTTTAAGAGGTGTTGAAGTCTGAAGTCTGATTTCACTTCTGATTTTTAAGAGGTGGTGCTGAAGTCTGAAATCTGAATCAACTAGACTGTTTGTTTTTGTTTGTCGACAAATGTCTGAATATGTTTAATTATATATTTTATCGCTCAGAATGTTATACCGTTGAATTTATGAAAGCATCTATTCATTTTGATCAAACTAGTCGTGTGCCCACGCAATGCGGCGGGATGCAATAAAAGAGACGTATTTTTTTGAGTCCAAAAACAGTTTCTACAATACTATTGTGCTGGAAGAAATTTGATCAAAAAGAACTTAAAGCTTAAAAGCAAATCAGAGTTTAAACAAATACATCAGTTTAAAGTAGAAGTGACTAACAAAAAATTGGCTACAGATGACAATGTGATCCTTGTTATAGAGCAGAAAAAGAAGGGTATCCCAAATATTATTAATGACGATGTTTATCTAATCTTTAAACTGAAATGGAATGCATATTGTTTTAAAGGACATAAGGCCTACATGACCATCACAGTTTATATATATTTATCAACTAAAACTAATTTACTTTAAAAGCAAGTGATACAAATAAAAAGGTGTATAACAAAATTATTTTTATCAACATAACACAATTGGTGCGATGAATGATTGTCTTAAGATTTATGAAGATGCCCCACTAATTTAAAAAGCAAGACTTCTATAAGATGTTCTCACATGGTGCCATGATAACTTGGTAGAGCCTAAGAAACGAATACATCACAACGCCATTTAGTTTATGCAACCCAACATTCAACTAAAAGTAAAATCATATAAAAGCACCCGATACAAACAAAAGAAGGTATAAGCAGGAAGAAGAAAAAAACATAAGGGTGAACTTCCATTACAGTAATAGAAATAAAAACGAATATAAAGCACCGTTTCTCGCACATAGATTTGTATCCACATCGAATATATTGCTTGCAAGACTCTTCTTCCTATCAGCAATTTGTCTCCAGAGCGATGGATGCATAACACTCTTCCATGAATATTTTAATTTCTTAGTTCCTAGAGGTCAACATTTGGTGCTCCCACAGGCTGCAAAATATATTTGGGTCAATATCTTAGTTTAAAATATGCTACATAAGTTTAAAAGATAAGGGAAAAGTTGTTGTGAACCTGTGACCTTCGATAGATCTAGGTAAGATGAGGGTATTGCAAGATCCAAATCATATAAAACAGGAACATGATGACCTTCTTATGGAAGTGAATGCTTGTTGGGAAGGCCTTTCATCTTGTTTACAGAAAATGTGAAAGAATGTACAAGGACTTGAATAGAAGTTTGACTTTGTGATTTTCCCTTGCTATGTGGGGATGATTTATGTTGTAAATGTCATCAACTAAATTCTTTTGACATATTTGTATTCCTCTGTCTACGAAAATTATTTGTTGAAAGCTAAACCCATCACATGTAATGCCAACATCAATCCATGTCCATTCATGTAATCTAAGAGGATGTTTACCAAACGCTTACCCGGGTAAGTAAGCACTTACCAAAGCATATTACCTTACCGGATGAATATGACAAGGACCAAAAATCTTACCCGGTAAGAGCGAAGGTAATGACCGAGAGTCTTACCCGGTAAGTGAGGGCAACGACTCTTACCACGGTTAGCGCTTACGGGGTAAATTTGTTGACTGTGATACCACTTTGGTGGACTAAAATCTTACCCGGTAAGTAAGTGATCGTTGAATTTTGCCGATAAGCACTTACCCGAGTAAGCGTTTGGTAACGACCCCTAAATGACCATGTAATAATTGTTTGTTGTCTTCTTTTTAATAGTCTATATTATTGTCAAAATGCAACAAAAAGAACCTAAGTAACTGGGATCAAACTGTACCTGTTCAAATCCAACCACGAGGGAGCTTGAATGATGGGATTATGTATTAGGGGTGCTTGAGACCTTATTTTATTCTATGTTGCAAGTATAAAACCAAATTAATAGAAGAAGAAAGTTAATTATGAACTAAACACAGAGCAATTGGACTTCAAATCAGTACTTGAGCTACGAACGGGTCACTCTTCACAAAAATTCAGAGAAATTTTACGTAAGCATCATGAGGAAAACTTTAAACGGGAATCTCTGATCGAGCAATGGTGATGAGAGCCTTTAATTATGAACTACCCACAATCAAAATTCACCATAAAAACTCGCTTTCCCTCTTCTTTTTTGATTTCGTGAAAAGCAACAACATGGAAAAAGAGGGAAAACGAGAGGATGGAGAAACAACAACAATGATGGTCAAAATTATCCAACATCAGCAACAATGGAGGAGTTGTTGAGGACGAAAACGATGGAAACGAGGGAAGAGAGGGAAAAGAGGAATACCTTATCGATTGAAGGAAGAATGAGATGGTGTATCTGATCGATTGAAGGAAGAACCGTATGTCACTGGAGGAGTCGAATGAGGAAGAAGAGCGCCCGATTAAACAAACCTCTAAGCGATATAAAGGTAAGTTTACCCCTTACCAAATTAGAGGTTTCTCAGAGTTAAGTGGATCTGAAATTAAGAAAAAAACAAACAGCAGGAAATTAGGTTTGTCTGACCGATTTAGAATTTAGAGCCCAATAAGATCTGAAAACCCAAAAACAAACAGGGCCTTAAACCCCCCATGCCAACCCAACTTCCTCGTTGGCACACCAGTTCATTTCTTAACATCTCAAACTGATTATACTAGATACTGTTTGTTTTGTCCGTATATTGACTCACGATTTTAGACCACATTTAATAAATGAGGTATCAACTCTTTTATAAAAAAACAAAATTAAGTTTACAAAATAAAATAATTTGTAAAAAACAATAAACGTATAAAAATCCCTCTCTTTTTTCTCTTATGTTTCCTAAAGAGGCTAAAAAGAGCTCTCCATAAAGAAATATTTCAAATCACCAAAAGGAAAAATAAAAGATGAGAAAGAAAAAAGAAAAGAAAAGGGAAAGACAAAAAAAGGGAAATGTGTATATATGCTTTAATTCAGTAAAAGGATTTATTAAGTTAAATTTTGTGATAATTTTTTGTGTCCAGAATAATTTGAAAAAACAATTTAACTGAAAAAGTATAATGATACAAAAACATAATTATAAACAATTTAAAATATGTAATTTTTTTTTCATAAATAAATAATAAAAACACCTTGTTTATTTTGCTAAAGGGCAAATTGTATGAAAAAGTAATATACTTTCATCTTATTCCTATTTTGGGTAATGTACTTTTAAAACATTCAATTTGGTAATGCATAATGCACAAGTGCATAAAAACAAAAAAAAACAGCTTAATTTACATGTATGCACAAATGCATATCGTCCAGATGAAAGACTACTAGGGTGTTCTTTAGTTTTCCATTTTTTTAGGTTTTTCCTTGAATCTCCCTCTAAATAATATACTATCAAATGGTTTACGGGTTCACTAAAAGGAGAAAATAGTAATTTTGTAATTCCAACTTTCCAAAAGTAGTATCAAATAATCACAAACATTGGTTTTCCTTCAAGTAAAATAAGACCAGTTTACTTGATTCTAATTTCAGAGCAAATGTAATATTAAGTTTGGGCCTGTTTGATTCCTATTCTGTTTTGGGCTAAAAACTATATATTTGCTTTATTTTTTTGGACTTGATAATTTGCATTTTGTAATAGTTTTATCGAATTATTAAATCCAGACCAAATTTAAATAAATAAATAAATATGATCAGTTTTATTTTATTTTAAATCACATTATTAGTTGAAATATTAATTTAAATTTCTTAGTTCCATAACTAAGTAATATTAACTATTGTGAACACGATTCCCAAGTGTTATTAAAAAGATAATTGAGAATATTTTAGATATCTAGAAAATGATAAAAGATATACCGGACTACTTGGACATTTAGAATTTGAGACTCGATAGTCGGACTGATAAACAAAGAGAGAACCAGTGATATGGAGGAGCAGTTGATTAGTAGAGGGTATTTGTTAGTAATTGCAGGAAATGCTGAGTCGTTAACAGTGGTTTAAGCAGCGAGATCAGACAAGATGATTTTCATGATTTTCACAAAATTGAGATGCATGTAAAATTACAAAAGGTTTAAGTTCATGCAATTGAGGTGATATATCTATGATATTTGTTATGTTTTATGTATTATGCATGCATCAACATTTTTTACATGATATTCAACACTTATACATCAACAATATTTACAATCTACAAACCTCAAAACATTTATTTATATGAACAGAAACGAAAAGTTACAAACCCCTAAAATTAGAACAAGATGTTCAACCTAATTCTAGAGTGAGAAAGTGAGAGAGAGTTGTAGAGAATGTAAAGAGAAAAATGAATCGTAATGCTCTCAATACTGAAGGATAAAATGGTTATATAATCTCAGCCAAAGTTCCGCTTCCAGTCCTTCCACTTTGAGTTAATTGCTTCGCTAACCCTGTACTTTCACAAGAAGTGAGTCGCAGTCCTTTGTATCGTGAAGTATCATCCTCTTGTTACAAATAGTCCCTCAACTTCCAGAACTTCATCTTTATTAAATCAACACCCTCAACAACTAAAACATTTCATACAAAACCACAATAAGTTAAATAGATGACAAGATTGATCAAGTTACTTACCTGTTTTAACACCCTCCCTCAATCTTGACATCTAAATAAATCCAACATATGTAACTTATCACAAAGATACTTATGTTGATTTATTCCAAGGGATTTAGTGAAAATATTTGCAGGATTTTCAGTTGAAGGTACTTTAACAGCTTTCAACAATCCTGAAGATATCTTTTCTCGTACTTGATGAACATCTATTTCAATATGCTTAGTACGTTCATGAAAGACCGGTTATTAGCAATCTAAATTGCAGAATTATTGTCACAATGAAGATTTACAGGAAGTAAATCATTCAATTATAATTCCTGCAAAAAGACTAATTACCCATATAATCTCACATAGAGCAGAAGCCATTGCTCTATATTCTGATTCCGCAGAAGACCGAGAAACAGTGGTTTGTTTCTTACTCTTCCAAGAAATCATACAGTTACCCAGAAATAAGCAATAACCAGTTACTGACCTTCTAGTGGACAAACACTTGCCCCAATCAGCATCAACATATACATTTAGTTTAAATTCAGATGACACAGAAAAATTTACACCTCTACATGGAAAAGCTTTCAGATAACGTAACACTCTAAGAGCCAACTTCAAATGAGACAATCTTGGCAAATGCATGAATTGGCTTAAACAGTGAACAACAAAAGCTATATCTGGTCTAGTAGCTAGCAAATAAATCAATTTACCAACTAACTTTTGAAAACCAGTAAAATCCTTTAAGAGAGGATCCTGTGAATCAGACCCACAAGAATCTGTTACAATCAAGTTCATATCCATTGGAGTACCAATGGGTTTAACACCCAAATAGCCAAATTCACTTAAAAGTTCAAGACAATACTTACGTTGTGACATACAAATTCCTTGTTCAATTCTTAAAATTTCTATTTCTAGAAAAAAAATTAAGTCACCCAAGTCTTTGATTTTAAAATTGGATTGTAAATGTTCTTTAACCTTTTTTATTTCATTTATACAATTTCCAGTTAAAATAATGTCATCAACATAAACCAACAAACAAGAAAAACAGAACCTTTATTTTTAGTGAACAATGAGTAATCACTTGAACTTTGTATAAAATCATTTTCAAATAAACAGGATGATAATTTCTCATACCATTGCCTAGGAGCCTGTTTTAAACCATATAAGGATTTAACTAATTTACAAACTCTTTTATCATTAGCGGAAAGGACATATAAACTTCTTCAGACAAGTCACCATATAAAAAAGCATTGTTTACATCTTTCCACTTCGCTAGTGGACTTATATTTTATTTTATAAATCCACCTACAACCAATAGGTTTACGGCCAGGGGGTAAATCAGACAAAATCCAAGTTCTACTTCTATACAAAGCTTCCATCTCTTCATTCATAGCTGAAACCCAGTGTTGATCTTTACAGGCCTCAAAATAATTACTAGGTTCTACAGCCTTATTTAAGGTGGAAACAAAACAAAAATTATCCTTATTAAGAAAAGAATAGTTAACTACTTTTTCTATTCCATATTTGACCTTTCCTTCAACAACATAGTCAATAAAACGTTTAGACAAATTTGAAGGACGACTAGACTTCCTAATAGAACATGTATTATGAGCATTAGAAGAAGCACCCTCAGAAGGGGAACTCAACCTATCATCATTATTTTGAACACTTAAGGGATTAAAATCAAAATCACACTGATCGTTTGCTGCCAAATCAGTACCACCTGAACCTTGAGGTTCGGCAGCCCTGCTTACACCAGTACCACCTGAACCTTGGGGTTCGGCAGTTCTATTAAAATCATTATTAGTATTTCTAGGATCATTTGAACTCCCAGAAGTAACTCTGGTAGCTTTACTTTGGCTACCCCAACGATCATGATTATTATGAGTTTCAGAGCTAGAATTAATCCCAAGTTGAGTTTTCTCCCTATTTTCATCATTGGGTATATTATAAGAGAGATCATTAGTGTGAACAAATATTGAATAAAAAAAGTTTAAAGTATTGAGATCACTTGTGTCTAAAGCTTGTTTGGTTTCACTCATCTTAAAAGGAAATATTGTTTCATAAAGTTTCATATCTCGAGAAACAATAATTTGTTTGGAATCTAGACTATAAAGTCTATACCCCTTTTTAGAATTTGAATAACCAAGTAAAACACATTTTTCAGCACGAGCTAAAAACTTATCTGAATTATTAGGTTTAATTGCAAAACAAAGAAATCCAAAATTTCTTAAATGATTAAGCACAGGAGCAAAACCAAACATAAGCTCATAAGGACACTTTCCATTTAAAACAGAGGATGGAGTTCTATTTATAAGATATGTGGCACTGAGTATACACTCACTCCACATGTTCAAAGGAACATCTCCTTGGAACATTAAATCTCTAGCCACATTCAACAAGTGTCACGTTTGATGAATGATACCATTGATTTTAAAAAATTCAACTAACATATTATTAACAAATTCAGAACCATTATTGTAACACCTCGACCTTTGGAAGGTATCGACATTTTAAGGAAAATATGAAAAATAGGATTTTGGATTAAATCCTAGATTTTATATTCTTGTTGGATGGATAATTCAAATACGAGTCCAACGGTTCTTTCCGGAGCAAAAACGGCGCTAAAACGAAGAAATTATGGCCAAAACATTCAGTACGCTATGTATAGTGCCCTGCGATTGTGACACTGTCACAATCTCATGTCACAATCGCCGGATGCCAAAAACTCTCGGTACAACCCGTGCGATTGTGCCAGCGATTGTGACACTGTCACTATCACATGTCACTATCGCCCGGGGGTTCCAGGACCCTTAAAAACACGATTTTCAGCACTTTTCTCATTCTAACTTCACCCATTTCGTTTTTCTCTCCCAAGAACCGAAACCCTTCACCCCAATGTCGATTTTGAGCCTTTTAGACCCCAAGAATTAAGTTTTCAAGTGTCCCTTTTTCATCTATCATGGTTTTGGAAGCTAAAGCAAGAATCCTTACATTCCATCCTCTTCATCAAAGTTTTATAGGGTTTCATCCAACCCTTTTTCTCCATTTTGAGGATTTGTAGTTTATGGTTCGTTTTGGTAACTCTAGAGGTGTTTGGTTGGTGGATCCAAGTTGTGGTTAAGGTAATCTTCTCTTCTGTTCATGTAACATCCCAAATTTTCCCGAGTAAGTAAAACCTTCCTCAAAACTGTGGAACTTTAACAATTATGTACTTTTTTCGTTGTCAACGGTTTAAGCATTTTTTTTAAGTGTACATATATGTAAGCATGTGTATATATGTTTTGTTAGTAAGAACACACCATTCTCATGCATGCAAACCCTAGCCTTTGCAACTACACATAATGACCACTTAGTGAACCAAGAAGCATGCGTTAATCAAAAGAATCGGTTTTGGCAGCAACTGGGTAGACCATCGCGACATTAACCAGCGAGAATGACCAGGGCATTGTCGCCCTGGCAATGTCGCGATCTGCTGTTGGTTGGCCGGAATCGAACAAAAGCTTGCACCTGGGCCGCGACAATGACTTGCGAGAATGACCAGGGCATTGTCGCCCTGGCAATGTCGCGTTTGGGGGCCGATTTGTGCAGTTTGGTCGATATTTATGGAGGGTGTTGGGTCATTTTTTCTTATGTTTCACTACTGCTCGTTTTCTCCCAATCCCTTGGCGATTTCTCATTCTCCTCCACACTCCTCTCTTCATTTACTTCTCACAACCACAACCCTAACTTGCTTTTATGATGGAACACTAGGCTACAACCTTTTAGCTTCTTGTTCTAAAGGATCTCAAGCTTGTTAGTTGAAGTCTCAAGGAACTAGAGTTCTCAAAATTCTAGGGTTTCACTTTCAAGTCTCTAGGTGAGCTACTCTAGTCACATTCTTCATATTTTGAAGTGGTTTACTCTAAGTGTGTTGGTCTAACCATGAGTTTTGCTATAAATTAGGTTCTCCTCAAGTTTGGGGTTTTCTCACTACAAAACCCTAATAGGTGAGTTTTTTTCTCTTATACATATCTTACTTGATTTCTTGTTAGTTAAATGTGTAAGAATTGCATGATTGTGAGATTGTGACCTTAAATTAGGGATTATTCTACTTAGTTATTGAAATGCATAAATATGGATATATATATATATATATACACATCTCTTTGTATTCTTCAAAAATGATGAAAATGTGTTTATCTATGTATACAAGCTAGTACTATGATTTATGAAAGTATACAAGCATGGATACACCTAAATGTAAATATGCATATTTATATAAATTGGCAATATTTCGTGGGAACATTTATCGTGCCTTAAGCGTAGTAACTAAACTATATGCATTCATGATCATAGCTTGGGATCGTCATAGTCTATTTCCTTGTGCACGAGGAATTTAGACCTTTATGAAATGTGTGTGTGTGTGTGTATTGGTTAAGCCATTTGTGGCTACTAGCGGGTATGCAATAAAGGACGTAAGTTCTTGAGGTGTAACTCGTCTAGGATGGATATGCAATATGGTCCCCGTAAGTCCTTGAGGTGTAACTCTGCGGGGTATGCAATAAAGGCAATTCATTTTTGGTTTGAGGTTGTGATGTCTATATGGCATGGGAACTAAGACCGGGACTTGAGTTGTAATCCATCAACATCACGGTGACTCCATTCACGTGTTCTTGTCACCAAGATGGTTACGGGTCTCCCCTGTTTTGGAGCTTTGTCTCTTTTACTTCATGACAGGTGTGGATCACAATAACTTGGGGATATTGGTAATGTGGAAAATTATGTGGAGACGGTATCATTACATTCAGCATTGTTATAATTCCTCATTATTACTTGAATGTCTAAATCTTAGACTCTCGGTCTAACACTTGGGTGCATGTTGTGGATTACAGGTTCCACTTAGCGGCGTCTAGTTCGTTGCGTGCCGACCATGCTTAGGAGCTTGGGAAGGTCGGGCTTTTTGGGAATCGAGAAGAGAGACATTTTTGGAGACATAGTGACACCCGGATTAATCTAGTTAATTATAGCCTAGATTAATAGGTTGTTGTGTGTTATTTCTTAATACTCTGTTAAATGTACATTGTCCAAACTACCCCATTACTTTAAGGGTTTAGTTGGTTTATATTTTGAGGTTTAAATTTACCTAGTTTCCGGAATTTCCTCTATATTAAATGTTTAAATTTTAGGGTGTTACACTTCATTTTGGAAATTAGGGTTTCGATCTATTGGTGATTTTGGGTGTAATATGTTGGGGGGAAATGATTCTAAGTGTTTGGGGATAAATATTTATGTTTGGAAATTGTGGATCTAGGTTTTTGGAAGAGTTGGAGCTTGAGGATTCGTGTTTCTTCAAAGGAGCATACGTTTGGGGAAAATCTAGATTTAACCTAAATCTAGCAAGGTGAGTTCAAGTTGATTTGTGAAATCGTTGTACATACCACAAATATATTATTCCAAGTATTTGTGTGTTTTACTTAAAATTATCAATTGTTTAGTTATTTGGTAAATTTGACCCCTTTGAAATGTTTAACTTTATAATGTTTGTAAAACACCCATATTTTGGATTTTTGAATATTTTAGTGTGTAGAAATCATGAATATGTATTCAAATGATTTATTGCTCAAATACAGTTCTGTTGGTGCAAGTGTACCACATCTCTATATATCTATATATATTTATTTTTGATGATTACAAACACACCGTATTATTGTTTGTCTAACAATTTAATCCAAGTGTGCAGTTGTTGAAGAACACGAAGTTTTTATCTGAAGGGTTCAAGACGGAAGTGTTTACGTCGTCATCATTGTTTATAACTAATAATGATAAACACCCTAAAATAATATACCACTTGGATATTTCTAAAAACCTTTTAAATAAGAAATTTTGGTTCTAGAAGTATCTGCCATGCGTACTGTTTCTGCAACCTTTTTCTGACGCAGGTATACCGCGAAGGTAGAGCCGGTATACCGCGGGTACATTTTTGGCCGGTATACCGCGGGTGTTCAGCCGGTATACCGCGGCAGGCTCCGTGTGCATCTCTGATTGGTTGCAAGTACTTTTTCTGACGGCGGTATACCGCGAGTCCTAGCCGGTATACCGCGGGTACGTTTTCCAGAAGTCAACTTTGCATGAGAGCCGTTGTGTGTCAGTGTCCTTTTTACTGCACGGTATACCGCGTGCATTTGGCGGTATACCGCGCCTCATATTTCCGTTGGAGATGCTGATATATAAAGAAGCATGCTGGTGATGAAGAAGGAAGACCACACTAACAGCAACATCAACAATCCAAACTCTCAGCTCTCTCACTCTCACTTATTTTATATATATATATATTTTATAAAACATTTTTTATAAAATATCCAAGTGTGAGATATTATACAAGAGTGATTACCCATTGTGAGTTATACTCCTCTTGTAAGTATTTGAATAACGGGTGTGTGATCCTGTTTATCTCATAGCAGAGGCTTGAGAAACTATTACAAATTCCTTTGTATTTGGTTTGTGTTCTACCGTAAAGAATACATTTATTGGATCGTGTCGAGAAGTGTCTCGGCTGCTGGTTTATCACAGTTGGTGGTAAATCAGTAAATCTCCGTGTCAAGTATCTCTAACCTTTATCTCTTTATTTATTCCGCTGTGCATTTTAATTATATCTGTTTATATAATTGTTGTGTATTTATTATTTGTATACTCTGATTTATTTATACTGTTTATGTACTGTATTTATTTGTAAAAGAATTTTTGAAAGTAAAAGTTTTAAATACAACCTTACCCCCCCTAGGTTGTCCAACATTTGGTATCAGAGCAGGGCTTTCAAAAATTATCTGTTTAAATTTTTAAAGTTATTTCTTTAATTCTTTTAAATGGCTCAACAAACTAATTTTGTGTTTTCAAAACCCCCTTTGATAGATACTGAAAAGTTTGGCATTTGGGCCGAGCTATTTGAATGTCACGTGCGTGGCAAAAATCAAAAGATTTGGGATATTATAGAAAATGGGAATTTTAATCCTACTATTGTAAAAGATGATCTTATTATTGATAAACCTTTAAAAGAATGGACTCCCGCTGAAGAATCTCATTTTTGTTTAAATTTTGAGGCTAAAAATATATTATATGCTGCTTTAACTTCCGATGAAATAGAAAGAGTTTATACTTATAAAACTGCTAATCAAATCTGGCAAAGCTTGAGCGACACTCATCGTGGAAATACTCAAGTTAAAAGCTCTAAAATAAATATTCTTGTTCATGATTATGAATTATTTGAAATGTCAAAAGATGAGTCAATCGACTCAATGTTTAAACGTTTTAACCTCATTATGACTACTTTGAAGGGATTAGGTCGTACTTATCCTAATGAGGATTATGTAAGGAAAATTCTTCGAGCACTTCCTTCGGAGTGGATGGCAAAAATCACATCCTTGGAAGACTCCCGAGATCTCGCAACTATGAAGCTCGATGATCTCATCGGCAATCTTAAAGTGCACGAAATTGCACTAAGAAGAAATCAAGTCCGGGAGCAAGTCAAAAAGAAATCCATAGCTTTAAAAGTCATTGCCTCAAAAGAAGAGGAAAAGGAAGAGGAGGAAGAAGCTAGCTTATCCGATGACAAACCCGAAAATCTTGACGATTTAGTCAAGTTGGTAAGAAAACTTTCTAAACTTTTATCTAACAAAAAGTTTACTAATAATGATAGGTTTCAAGAAAATGGAGACTACCGTCGTGGTGGTAAAAACCAAAGTCGCAACGTCCATAAAAGTGAAGACAAATATGACGAATCTAGCGACGATGAAAAAGCCAATAAAAAGAAAGGCTTTTGCTATGTGTGTGGTGATAAGGATCACTATGCAAGTGTGTGTCCAAAACGAGCAAAACAAATCAACACACCAAAAGCTCTCGTTGGAGGCGCGTTGAGCGCAAGCATAAATGAGGCCAAAAATTTCTGTTTCATGGCCGACCATGATAATGAGGTATCTTCATCATATTCTTCTAAAAATAATTGTGATAATTATTATAGTGACGATGAAAATAATCTTGACGAATTATATAAATCATTTCATGATATGGCCGCTCTTGCAAATAGGTATAAAGATGAAATCTCTAATTTAAAAGAAACCGTATCCGCATATAAAAAAGAAATAGATGACGGTAAACAAAAATCTGCTTATGATTTAGATGTTATCACTAAATTAGAAAATAAATTAAGTGAAAAAGATATTTGTAAATCTTGTGTTATTTTAAATGATAAAATTGCATGCTTAAATAAAAAGACACATGAAGATATTACATGTACAAAATGCGAGTCTCTTGAAAATGAAATTGCATGTTTAAATGCTAAATGTAAATCGCATGAGAAAAATGACTTATTAGCAAATGCTTTTAATAGTAGCAATGATAAAGTGCTTAAAATGCTTAATATATCAAATCGTATAAATTGCCGAAAAGGCATTGGTTCAAATACGTGTATTGAAAAATGTGATTGTATGCCAATTAAAAAGGTTTTTGAAAAACCTAAATTTGTTGTTAAAAATAAAACGCAAAAACCTCCGTATGTTCCTAAAATGAATTATGTGAATTATATGTCGAGAAAATCACATGCGTTTATGTATAATAATAAGTTTGCGAATCCTAAGAAAAATGTTAATCCGCATACTTCTTTTTACGTCTATGATAAATACGATCGTAAAATAAAAATGGTTAGAAAATGGATTCCGAAAGGAATGTTTAATGTTGACAATCCCGGTGGGATGCGTTTGTGGTTTTAAACCATTTTTATGGTTTTATATGTTGTCGTATTTTGTTTTATGTCGACAACATATTTTTTTGCAGTTTATGTTTTTATACTAACTGTTAAAAGGACCCATAAGAAAAGGGTACCACGAAATATTTTCTTTGCCTTTTGTAGGTGTTTCCTGACGAGGATATAATACGTGTTTCCTGACGAGGTTATAATACGTGGTTACCTGCCGAGGTTATAATACGTGGTTACCTGCCGAGGTTATAATACGTGGTTACCTGCCGAGGTTATAATACGTGGTTACCTGACGAGGTCATAATACGTGGTGATTTTTTTATCACATAAAATTAACCGAAAATTGAAGCCTTAAGATCCGTTTTGGTGCAAGTGTTTCGTATTGGTTTGTATATCTTTGTCTCTATTGCTTTTTGCTTATTTTATCCCTCAAATTTTATAAAATCAAATTGATATCGTTATTAATTTGAGGGGGAGCGTTTTAGCTCTTTTACCCATGAGTTTATGCTCTCTCAATTATATGCATATTTTGAGGGGGAGCATCTCTCGAGGGGAAGCATACCGTCTTTCTTGACCCTTTTTGTTTCGACAAACGGGGGAGAGAAACCGCATATGCTCTTGCTTAGCGGTTGTGTTTGTCATCATCAAAAAGGGGGAGATTGTTGGTGCAAGTGTACCACATCTCTATATATCTATATATATTTATTTTTGATGATTACAAACACACCGTATTATTGTTTGTCTAACAATTTAATCCAAGTGTGCAGTTGTTGAAGAACACGAAGTTTTTATCTGAAGGGTTCAAGACGGAAGTGTTTACGTCGTCATCATTGTTTATAACTAATAATGATAAACACCCTAAAATAATATACCACTTGGATATTTCTAAAAACCTTTTAAATAAGAAATTTTGGTTCTAGAAGTATCTGCCATGCGTACTGTTTCTGCAACCTTTTTCTGACGCAGGTATACCGCGAAGGTAGAGCCGGTATACCGCGGGTACATTTTTGGCCGGTATACCGCGGGTGTTCAGCCGGTATACCGCGGCAGGCTCCGTGTGCATCTCTGATTGGTTGCAAGTACTTTTTCTGACGGCGGTATACCGCGAGTCCTAGCCGGTATACCGCGGGTACGTTTTCCAGAAGTCAACTTTGCATGAGAGCCGTTGTGTGTCAGTGTCCTTTTTACTGCACGGTATACCGCGTGCATTTGGCGGTATACCGCGCCTCATATTTCCGTTGGAGATGCTGATATATAAAGAAGCATGCTGGTGATGAAGAAGGAAGACCACACTAACAGCAACATCAACAATCCAAACTCTCAGCTCTCTCACTCTCACTTATTTTATATATATATATATTTTATAAAACATTTTTTATAAAATATCCAAGTGTGAGATATTATACAAGAGTGATTACCCATTGTGAGTTATACTCCTCTTGTAAGTATTTGAATAACGGGTGTGTGATCCTGTTTATCTCATAGCAGAGGCTTGAGAAACTATTACAAATTCCTTTGTATTTGGTTTGTGTTCTACCGTAAAGAATACATTTATTGGATCGTGTCGAGAAGTGTCTCGGCTGCTGGTTTATCACAGTTGGTGGTAAATCAGTAAATCTCCGTGTCAAGTATCTCTAACCTTTATCTCTTTATTTATTCCGCTGTGCATTTTAATTATATCTGTTTATATAATTGTTGTGTATTTATTATTTGTATACTCTGATTTATTTATACTGTTTCTGTACTGTATTTATTTGTAAAAGAATTTTTGAAAGTAAAAGTTTTAAATACAACCTTACCCCCCCTAGGTTGTCCAACAAGTTCATTCAATGGTTTTCTTTCATGCTGGGTAATTGATTTTATAAACCATTTGGGAAAAGACACATTTTAGTGTCATGAGTCATTTTGAGGATTATTAAGGGTATGAGTCCATTTGGGGAAACCCTTTGTTTTAACCCGTGTCGAGTTTTGGGTTAATGATGATTTTGTGGTACATGTTTACCTAAACAATATTTAAATGTATTTTATGCTATGATGACCGTTATTTATGGGTCTAATGAGTTTTGAGCATTTTGCTCGGTTTTGACTTTAAGAAAGCCTTGGGGACATTTTGTCCGGTTTTGATGGCTCAATGTGGAGTCTTATTATGGTCTGCATTTAATGCAACATATTGCATATTATTGCACATTATTGATATTTACATGCTCGGGTGCTTTAGTCATTTCGGGATGGGCATGTTATTGTAGACTGTGATGCATTGGATCCATAGGCATGTAAGTCAGTCTTTGTTGGATGGTCTATCTCCTTGTGCACGAGGAGTGGACTATTGGAACGCATGGTTATATGTGGTAGGCCGTTGGGGGCCACTAGCGAGTAGGCAATGGGGGACATTGGAGTCCTTGAGGTGTAACTCGTCTAGATTGGATATGCAATGTGGTCCCATAAGTCCTTGAGGTGTAACTCGACAGAGTAGGCACTAGAGGAATGATAAATGGAAAGGTTTGAGGTTGTGATGTCTTTATGGCATGGGAACTAGGACCGGGACTTGAGGTGTAATCCAGTAACATCATAAGTGACCTAACTTTGTGTGCCCGTCACTTTCGATGGAATCGGGTCTCCCTCGTCACCGGAAGGTGTTGTTTTTGGGTATTACTTTTATCCATATTTTCGGTGACGCAATTTATTTATATGAAATGTTTTCATGGTTTATTGGTGGAGTTCTACGCCTCGTCCCTATTGGATGTTTTGAATATTGGGTTTTATTCACGTTTATAATTACTTGAGATATTTAACGTCAAAGCACGCTTTGAGTGAGTTGGGATTGGAATTCATTTTAGAAAACGCTTTATACATTTTGGGAACTTTTCTAATAGATTTTGTGTGCGTTGGAAAGTGAGTCGTTTGCATTCCTTCATAAACCCTTTTTGGAAATCATGATTTATGTCACAAGCTTTCATTCCACGAATTATATAAATCATGTTATAAACTCTTGAACTCACTAGGCGTTAGCCTAACCTTTTTATTTGTCGGCACGTGCAACAGGTTCAGGTTGGGAGTAGTTCTAGTGACACTACGAAAGGTCGAGTGCTAGTAGTGTGCTCGAGAGGTGAATTGGTAGTGAAGTCTTCCGCATTGAGTTTTGGGAATAGCAATTGTACTTGAGTTAAGTAACACCCGATGTGAACTTAGCCTTTGTATTTAAGACTTGAGTTATATATATTGATTGAGGTATTTTCCGTTTTGAATTATAGGGAGAAATCCTATTATTTTGGTTGTATTATCGAAAATTTTATTTAGTTGCTCTTTCCCAATTCGAGGGTGTTACAATTATCACTTCTGAACACCTTTACAGATTTGCCAAATTGGGTGAGAAGTAAACCGTGAAAAGCAACAACAGTATCAAAAACTCCATCCTTGTGTTTTAACAAGTAAACCCACACAGAACGTGTAAAGTCATCTACTACTGTTAAGAAATAACGATAACCTTCTCTACTAGGCACACGATAGGGTCCCCATAAGTCAATATGAATTAAGTCACCTAAGCTAGTGGTTTTATGTTCACTAAGACTAAACTTATCACGAGCTTGTTTAGCTTTATGACATACCTCACAAGGTACAGAACCATTACCATTAGTTAGGTTTAACTTAGTTTTTAGCACATTTAAAACTTGGTCAGCAGGATGCCCTAATCGACTGTGCCAAATTTGACGAGAAACATTACAGTATATTGACATGTTTGAACAACTAACACTATTCTTTAACTCTCTAGACCCAATAACAACAGTTTTATCAAGTTGATCAAAGAAGTACAAACCTCCATGTTCACTACCAGTCCCCACAACTTTCATTGCAGGAAAGTCCTGAATAAGAAAACATTTATACTCATTAAACCCAACAAAGATTTTATTATCTTTGGCTAATTTGTGTACAGATAATAGGTTCACATGAAAATCAGGTATAACTAGAACATCAAATAACGCGACTCTATCATTTAGCTTAAAATTTCCAGTATTATTTATGATAGCCTCATCACCATTTGGTTAAGTAACCTTTAACCTAAGGTCAGAAATATCAACCACATTTTCAAGAAAAGATACCGAAGAAGTCTTATGCTGATTGGCACCAAAATCGATGATCTAACCATACTTATTTAAATTTGATGACAAATTTGAAAGACTAGCCATACCAGAAAACATACTAGCCATGTTGACAACAATACCATCAGGCTGTTTCTGATCAATGAGCGATAATAATTTGTTAATTTGTTCTTCAGTGAGGGAGGAAGAAGTAGTATAACCACGACCAGTCCCATCAGCAGAAGAAGCATTGCTCGAGAAAGGTTTAACAGATTGATTAGATTTACCCTTGGTAAATTGAAAATCCTTTGGAAACCCAATTAATTTGAAACAACGCTCAATTGTGTGACCAGTTAAACCACAATGTTTGCACATCAATTGAGGTTTTCCAGATTGCCTTTTATTTGTTGAAGTTTTACCAAAAAAAGGCAGAGTTCTGAGTCTTAGTATCAGAGGATACACGAGTCACACCACGATGTGACTCTTCTCTTGATACCAATGAGAAAGTAGTCTTAACAGAGGGAAGAGGGTCTGACATCAAAATATTACTTCTTACATTAATGTACATATCATCAAGACCCATTAAGAATTGCATAAGTTTTAAAAGTTGATTATGCTTTGAAAAATCATGTGCTGCATTACACGAACATGAAGGTAACTTTATTAAGGCGTCAAATTGTTTCCAAAGAGAGTTCAACTTGTGATAATATTCAGAAACAGGGGCTCCATTTTGACTTAACGAGTTAATTTTCTGATGCAAATTAAAAGTCACAGATCCATCGATTTTATCATATGTCTCCTTGAGTTCTTCCCAAACTTCGGAAGCAACTCTGGAGAACACTTGACTAACAAATAACTCACCAGATATAGAACTTAAAATCCAAGACAACACAACCGAGTTACACCTGTCCCACTGTTTTCCTAGAATTTCATTATCAGTGGGACAAGGCACATTACAATTTATGAAGCCTAACGTATTTTTAGTTTTAAGAGCCAAAATCATAGAACATGACCACACCTTGTAATTTTCTGTACCACTCAACTTCATACTCATGATAGAGACACCAGAAGTATCACTCGGGTGGAGATATAAAGGATCTCCAAAATCAAGCTTAGCAATCAGAGATTGCTCTTCTTGATTTTTGGAAGACTCTCCAGCAGTCATGATAACTTTAGGCAAAAAAAGCACACACGGTAAAACCTAGGAGACCACACAACAGGATTCCTTGCCACTCAGAGGTGGTAGGTCAAGCCAATCTCCTAGTTACCAAACAGAAGAAGGAATAGAGCAGACCACACAGAGGATAACATGAAGAAGACTTACAGTGAGGTCAGCACAAACAATCACCAGAACAGGAACAACTTACACGGTTCCTTCAACGATAAGCACAACGGAAACACAGTCACAAGTCTCTAGAGTAGAGACCAAAAACTCACCTGAACAAATATAAGAGCCAGAAGAGAACAAGGTCCAAACTAGTGAGTGGAGAACAACTCCAAAAATACCTCAACTATTTAAGAGCCTTGACCAGATCTGGCGATAAACCAAATATTTTGATTTGGAACAAGAAACCAGACTAGATATGAAAACAAATGTTTAATCACAGATTTAAACACGCAATTCAAATAACAAATATCTAATCACAGATTTAAACACACAAACCAAATAACAAAGATCAGATCTATAAACCACAGAGCAAGCATGCACGAAAGATCACAAAAGAGATCTTCACACAGATCTAGTCAAATATAGATCAGGCCTCACGAGAGTTAACTCTCAGATCACAAGCCATGCATGACAAAAAAAACTCAGAAGAAAACAACCTTAGCACGATAAGCACGAACTAAGATTAATAGGAACTCAAGCAAATATCGAGCAGCCTTAGATCTGAACTCACAAACAGATTTACAAATAAAAGCACAAATCTACAGATATACGTACAAATCTCAAAGAGTCAATGTACAGATCTATGAAGATATGTTCATGACACACATATTTTACAAAGAAATGTACAGACCTACAGATATGAGTACAAATCTAAAACATCACATACAAATCTATGAAGATATGTACACGACACACCAAATGGTGAAAGAACACAAGAAGATGTTAAATCGAGAAAGATTAGAACAACTTTTTTCAACAGTGATGATATACGAACCTACAGAAAGGTTCTAATCTATGAAGAAGAGAACTTATACTGTAGAATTCAACGAGAATCTTCACAAGAATGTTTCAGATCTACAAAGATCTGAACTATCCTTTAGAGAAGATTTAGCTAAGCTACTTTGAAACAAATAGAAGGTTTGAAAACACAACAGATCTGAGAAGTAAAAACAACTCAGATTTGAGAAATATTTTGAGAAAAAATTTATTGAACTTTGAAAAACGTAACAGATATGGAAGAAGAAGATGATATTCACAAAAACTTTTGTAACTTGAAAAAGACAACAGATATGAAACAACGATCCAGATGCAAGTGAAAACTCACCAAACGTTGATGTATCAAGAAGAGAAGATCATAAACGTAGCTCTGATACCATATTCAACAGTTATACATAGGGGTGTAAATGAGACGAGACAGCTCGCGAGCTACTCGAGATCGACTCGGTCAAAGCTCGGTCAACACTCGACTCGAATGTGCTCGACTCGAACTCGAGCTCGACTCGACATACTAACGAGTCGAGTCGAGTTACCTGATACTCGACTCGATAAGCTCATGAGATACTCGAATTAATTTTTTATATAATAAAGTCTATATTATTACTTATTATATTTATTAATTATAAATAATAGAAAAATTAAAATTAAATAAATTAACAAATATAAAAAATTAACAACTTAATATTAAGGAAAGAAAATATATAGTGTCTTGGAGGTCTTAAAAGTTTCTTAGTCTAGCGATGTGGGAGGCTTGGAGCATTTCTTTCAGTTTTTTCTGTCCCACATCGATGGTTTATCAAAAACTCGGTCAAAGCTCGGTCAACACTCGACTCGAGATCGACTCGGTCAAAGCTCGGTCAACACTCGACTCGAATGTGCTCGACTCGACATACTAACGAGTCGAGTCGAGTTACCTGGTACTCGAGCTCGACTCGCATCATCTACAAACCTCAAAACATTTATTTATATGAATAGAAACGAAAAGTTACAAAACCCCAAAATTAGAACAAGATGTTCAACCTAATTCTAGAGTGAGAAAGTGAGAGAGAGTTGTAGAGAATGTAAAGAGAAAAATGAATCGTAATGCTCTAAATACTGAAGGATAAAATGGTTATATAATCTCAGCCAAAGTTCCGCTTCCAGTCCTTCCACTTTGAGTTAATTGCTCCGCTAACCCTGTACTTTCACAAGAAGTGAGGCACAATCCTTTGTATCCTGAAGTATCATCCTCTTGTCACAAATAATCCCTCAACTTCCAGAACTTCATCTTTATTAAATTAACACCCTCAACAACTAAAACATTTCATACAAAACCACAATAAGTTAAATAGATGACAAGATTGATCAAGTTACTTACCTGTTTTAACACATGATACGTGTGAAAATGTTTTTGTTGGAGTGTCTACAGATTCCTCGGGGTCGGGTTATGTAATGTTTGGGACGCTAACTCTTAGGATCTCGATACCAATTACATGTAGGAAGCCGCTATCATATTTCAATGCATGTGATTCGTTCTTTGTTACCCTCGAACTGGTATGGTTAATTTGCATAGTGTAAATCAAATCCATATTGTTATTATTGTGCATAGAACACAATCAAAGAGTTATCTCATCAATATGGATATTTTTGCATTTTTTAAGCATGGCATTAATTTTCATAATGCCACGTACAAGAAGCACATTTTATTTATACACTTAAATGATATGATATCCATGTTATCATAACTCATGATCTCACTAGGCCTTTGATTGATAGTATATATTTTAAAATTCATGCATGTATATCTAGATCAACTATTGCATGTTAAAAAACGTGAAGATAATGTTAAGAATCAGTGTTCTAAAAGGCGTGTTGTCAGCTACGAGGTCGTGCTATGACTTAATACATGTTTATCCTGTCAGGTTAAGCCTGAGGCACATCATCACCTAATATGCGGTTTTTTGTAACGCAATATTTGATTTGTTTTCCTTGTCTTTTTATCGTATCATTTATTTGTTTTTAATATATAACCTAATTTAGATTGTCTAATACCATTATTCAACGAGTAACTATAGAGAACATGTGTGCATATATATATATATATATATATATATATATATATATATATATATATATATATATATGATATAAAATTTTGTCGTCATACGTCACACTTTAAAAAATGTAGTGGCTCTTACGGGGTTGTTTGTTTTTTTAAAAACCTCTTAATACCTTTGATGTTTGAATCAGTCAGATGTTTTTACGTTCAGACCGTTTGTTTTATTTCAGATTCCAGAGGCTCTTATGTCTGAAATACATTAGAAATTAGAAGAGGTAACCTAATCTATATCTATATCTATACTACTTTATAAAGCATTTAACCACCAAACTCTTAAAAACAACTTTTTAAGCATGAAATAATGTTATTTTATGCATAATCTCTTAAATTTAAGAGTGAGAACATAAAGTACAACTTTCTTGATGCTTCACGGTTACTTAAATTCCAACTCTACAACTTCTTATTACTTATGGTACAACTCATTAAAGCAGACCACATGCATTTTCTCATCACATGTTTAAGTTTTCGAGGCTTAACGATGGTCTCGAGGAGGCCATTCATGTTCCCCAGGTGAAATTCAAAGTCTTCTTTCAAATTTCTTGTTATCCTCTCTCCCACTAGCTGCATATCTCACCCATTTCTGTTTTTTTATCTCACTCTCAGACTCTTGATTCAACATCACAAAACCAAATCGGCGATGGGGCATTTCTTTCCTTCAATCACGTTGTAACCATGATTGCGTCTCAGGAACACACTGATATCGCGTTCGTTTTCACGAGTTCAAATTTATCGCCCAGGTTTGAAAGCCAAATCTCTTCTCACGGGTTTAACTTTTTCCGTCTACAACACTTCGAGGTAGGTTAACCCAACATTTCTCCATCTTTAACATATCGAATTCATTATGTTATGTTCGTTGTTTTTAACTTCATCGTCATCTATGTTTTGTGTTTATGGTAATGTGCGCTTTGTAGAGCAAACCCCTTGTAATAACCCGAATTTCTAGCAAGTTAGAAAGTTAGGTGGCCAATGTCAAAGAAATGAAAGTTTAAGTTGAGGGACTTCTTGGCAATTTTTGAAAGATATAAAGTGGGTGTGGATCCCTAGGTTTTTCAAATTCTAAATCATTCCTATAATGTTGGTGGCGGCTGAGAAGTTTATTCAGGAGAAAATTAGAGAGAAAGCTTGGCAACGTTTTTGGTGGAGAGACTCTAAATTGGTAAGTAATGACTCCTTCTTCATTATTCTTCTGCAATAGGTAGCTGGTAAATCAATAGTTGATTTTCTTTTTGTTTAAGCTGTTAAATATTGGGGTAAGAACACCCCTGGGGTTTAATTTCTAAAATCGGTTGTTAACTGGATAAATGAGTTTTGGTAAGTGAGTGTAGAAGATTAGAGAGTAACACAATTGGTTAGTGGAAGAAATACCATGGGTGATCGGTTGGTGTAATTTTAATATAAAGAAATCGAGTTTTGTTCGTAATCGCCGAACTCCGGAACCCATTTTAGAACAATACCGGAACTCACGTGGATGTTGGACTCGGAACCTTTGAGTTCCGGAATGTATGAGTTACGGAGTGTGAGTGTGTGTGAGTCCCGGAAGTGTGAGTGTGTGTGAGTCCCGGAGTTTGCTGCAATTTAGTCCCGGAGTGGACTTTTATTTTTAGACCGGAACTTCATTTCCTTGTCATTGGGCCGGTAGTTTACTTTTAATGGACCGAGTGTTTCTTTGTAGGAAATGCTTAGTGGACCTAAAATTCATTTATTATTGGACCAAAATTAGTGAAATGGTTATTGGATCTGATTTGCATTTTGTGGACGTGGGATTCCCTATTTGATAATTAGATTCTTGTTGTTATTAGTTACTTGGATTTCGCTATAGCAATTAATTGGACTTCGATCCAATTAATTTAAGATGGGCTCGGTTTAATTAAGTTAATTTGGGCTTCGGTATGGTTTTAAGCGAGTGCCGGTAATATTTAATAGTGGGATCCGAAAATTAGTGTGTGGGCCGATTGTATCCGGAACCCGGGTATTTTAGACTGATACTTTTCAAGGTAGTGAAAATTTAATTAAAACCCAGTGTGTCTCATCGGGTACGTGTGTGGGCTTAAATTTGTAGGTGTGATTAGAGACGATCGGTGCAAGTGAGAATTTCTAAGCAGGACGCCAGATGAGTCTTTCTGAACCTAAATTTTATACAAGTGTGGTTGAAGATTATTGTTTAATTGTGGATTTTCCAACTGCTTTTATTACAAACTGAAGACTTAGTGTGTGGCATGGTTAAATTTAACTGTGTGCTTTTCAATTACTTCTACTGAAAAATGGCGAGTAAGTGTGTGGTGTGGATGTTATCTAACGGTGTGCTTTTCAACTATTTCTATATTAAAGCGATGACTAATTGTGTGACTATACGTGTGATTTACTTGTGTGTGACCATGCTCGGGCATTGTTATGGAATAGGGGTGTGTCCCATGATATATTTAATGTATGAATTCGTTTCGTATATGGGCGGTGTGTGCCCGGTGCGCTGTCACGGTGTGTGTGACTATAGCGCGTGCCAGTAACATGTGTCAATGTGTGCATATCAATTTTGTGTGCTTGTTATGATTTATACAAATGTTTCATAACTGGTTTTGTAAATGGAAATATTTTGGTGTGACTTGGTGTGGAAGGAACTCACTAGACCTTATGGTCTAACCCTCGCTTTTCAAAAACTAAAACCTTTTCAGGTAAGCAGTAGTCGAGAGCACGTTTAGAGATTTGGCCGGATGTGGGTCGGAGCTTGCGTTTCGAGGGAATCGAAGAACTTCCTTTATGTCTAGTTAGACTATCTCAGATGTATTTAGGGTTATTTCCGCAAACCCTGTGTTGTAATCTAAATAGTGTGAACACGTTGAGCCATTTTGGCGTTTTAAATTAAAGATGTAGCTTTTAGCATGTTTGTTTGTTTTGGGTCGTTACACCCCTAAATTGAAATATGATTTTGGGCGACATGCAAAGAATGAGTAATAGAGGGGCAAGAAAAGAGACCAAAAGAAGATGGCAAGTTTTTTAAAGGACCACCTCAAAAGGTGCACAATCAAATCTTGCATTTTTATTTTATTTTAACTGACATCTGATTTTTGGTTTGTTTTCAAATGGGTTTCTCTTAGCTTTGTATTTCAAGCTTCCAACCGACATCTTTTATATGGGTTTCTTAACAGGTGCAAATTATTGTGTATGCAACTCTAGACAGAGTGATGCAGTGTTTCAAAAGAACATAGATTATGCTTCTGGAAATGGACTAGATTCTACTCAAATCCTTCAAAACTGTGCTTCTTTTAACCCTAATGCCGTCAAAGATCACTGCAATTATGTTGTCAATAGCTATTATCGGAGGAAAAGCCAAGATCCATGGACTTGTGTTTTCTCAGACACATCTACTGTCAACTCAAAAGCCCCACCTGGCAAGTCTTTTTTTTCATCTTAAATCCATCTTAAATGAACTGAAAATTGTACACCCAAAAGTCCCCAAAACCGAATGATACCACCAAATCCTTAGAAAATTACGCTTTTAGGGTTTGTTCCTTATGCAGTAATGAAAGTTTCACACCAACTTCTCACACAAAAGTTCTCTTTCTGGGCTAATCTTTCTTTTCAGAGCAATAATCTCAAAATCCATAGAGTTGTTGTATAATGAGTTGGACCTTATGCAATGAATGTTGTACATTGTGGTCTTGTCAAATTTCAGGATAAAGGGGCTAGCCTTTTTGTTTTGGATCTATCTTTTTTCTCTAGCTAGCCTTATTGTTGTTCTTTCTTGATTATTACAGGGCTTGTTATGCTGGGAACCCAATGTGTGTTTTTTAACCATCCACTCTATTTGTCTTCCATTTCTACCATCTTCATAAATAGATCTTGCCTTTTTTTTACCGTTTTTATATTGAATTCTTTAATTAGTCATCATTTTTGGAATTAAAGTTTTGTGGGCATACATTTTAAGGTCTAACACAGCTTGGTAGTTATTAACCTAAATAACCATTTCACATATTCATCTTCAACTTTTAACCACACAACTTAATTTTTTACAAAAATAACCAAGATCTCGCAAGACTGACACCGCAAGGCAACTTTTACTTGCGGTATCAGACTTTTTCTGACACACTCCAAAAAAATACAATTTTTTAAAAAAATTGACAAAACAGCAAGCCACCGTAAGCCACGTGTCACTATTTCCTATACCGCAAGTGTTGAGGTTTTTCCAAAAAGAGACACATGTAAGGGATAAAGAAGACCACAAGCCATTTAAGTAAACCGTAAGCCGGTAGCATAGAAACCGCAAGCAATGTATTGGGATGTGGAAAAGGACACGTGTCATCATCTTATAAAACCGCAAGCATTGGGATACACAAACCGCAACTTGCGTTTTTGATATTTGAATTTTAAAAATATTTCTTGGGATAAGGAACGGACACGTGTCATAATTTCATTGGACCACAACCATTAAAATAAGAAACTCTTTAATTACTATATTTAATTTTTACATTAATTACCATCTCTCCCTCTTCCAAGGTTAAAATTTTAGGGTTTTACCCCCCCCCCCCCTCAGCCCCCCTCTCTCTCATCGGCTCCACAACGCCGGCCACCTTCTTGAAGAACTACTCCGGCGGCCTTCTTTCACCGACCCCGACCACCTTCTTTAGCCTACTTCGACCACATCTTTCACCGGCGAGTCGCTACCTCGTTTTCAATCTTTTATCGCTCACACAGGTACTGTAAATTAGTAGTAATTGATCTTCGTTTTATATTCTTGAATACAAAAACTAGCGAAAATCACCTCTTGAATCGGCTTGTAACTAAATCATTGGAGTGTATTTATTATTTTTAAATAATTTCTTTCACATACAGAGTAGAGAGAAATTCACACTCATTCCCTCCCTTCCTTGTGTTTATATAAACACAAAACAATACCCCTGTAAAAGTGACAACAAATCAAATATATATTTTTATTTTAATAAAGTTTGAGAAAGTGCAGGTGGTTTTGTTTCTCTTAGACCGTCCGCATCGGCCCCCTGGGTTCGCCCGGGTTGGCCTGGGTTGAGGTTGCACACCATCGCAGGAAATGGGGTTGGCCCGGGTTGGGGTCCTCCCGGGTTGGGCAACCCGAGCTGGGTTGAGGTTTAACAAAAATTTAATTTTTTTTTAAAAATATATCCGTTGGAAATAGACGTTGGGTATTTTATTTATTTATTTATTTTTTATTTTTATCCTATAAATACTAATATACTTCCTACTTATTTTTTCACACTTCATTCTACTCTCAATCTCTCTACAAATTTACTTTCAATCTCTCCCATCTTCCCCACTTCATTCTACTCTCTCAATATTATTTCTTTCTTCAAAAAAATCATAATGGATAAAGAAACACAAGGGTTCACAACACCACGACGAGGTTCCAAATCGCGAGGCACGAGCTCGCAACCGTCCCCGACGGAAAATATTTTCAATCTTACACCACCACCATCAACCTACCATGGAAGCATACAACAATACCCTATTTATTCACCCAACACCCTCCCGGTTGGGTTCCAACAATTTAATTCGGGTGGATTCCAACAATTTAATTCGGGTGGATTCCAACAATTTAATCAAGGCGGCTTTCAACCATTTATGCAAGGTGGCTTTCCACAATATAATCAAGGTGGGCAATTCCAACATCTACTACAACAAGAAACATATTCGGAGGACGTTGAGGTCGATGAAACGGTTCCCGAAACCCCACCCGATTTGGTTCCCGAAACACAACTCGATGCGGGAACCACGACACAACGGAAAAAGAAATTTGCAAATAGAACGAAAGCGGTTTCGTGGACTTCCGAAGAAGAGGTTTTATTGGCAAATGCATGGCTTCACGTCTCCGAAGATAGCATCGTTGGAAACTCACAAAAATCGGGTATATATATTTATTAATGTATTTATCTTTATTATATATACGTATTCATATATATATTTATTAATGTGTTTATCTTTATTATATATACGTATTCATATATATATATTTATTTTTGTAGGAGATTTTTGGGGGAAAATACTCAATTATTTCAACTCAAGTCGCCAACATCAACGCAATAGAGACCAAGTACAATCCAAATGGGGTGACATGAACAAAAAAATGATGAAGTTTAACGGGATCTACAATAATTTAAGAGCCCAATATAAATCCGGATGGGGTGACGCGGACTTCATGGAGAGGGCACACACGATGTATCGGGCAGATAATAAGCAAAAGCCTTTCTCCCACGAGACGGCTTGGAGAATTGTGAAAGACCACCCTAAGTGGAAGATCGTACATTCCATGGACGATAACCCGAGGCCCTCAAAACGGAGCAAGTCCACGTCGGATTCAAACCCAAACACGACGTCTTCTGACGCACGTGTTCGGTTCAACCTTAATGAAGAAAGCCATGAGGAGGAGGATGTCTTCGTACAAGAACCGACACGACCGACGGGGAGAGATAAAGGTAAACGTGCCGCGTCATCCTCCACAAAGACGGCGGAAAAGGACGAGGCGTTGAAGAATCTTATGGCGTATGTCGAGAATATAAACGTTGAAAATAAAAAAAGACTAACCGTGGAGGAGGAAATGTTGAAAACCGCGAGGGACAAAGCCGAGGCGACAAAGACAAAAGCGGAAGCGGCAAAGACAAAAGCGGAAGCTTTGAAACAAAGAGAAATGCGGAAAGATCTCAAGTTTTACATCAGTCCACATGATCATCTCACGGGTAACGAGTTAAATGCGGTTTTAGCCCACAAAGAGTTGCTTCGACAACTATATGGTTGGTGAAATTTGTAGTTTTTTAATTTGAAATTATGTATTTTTTTATGTTTTTAATTTGGTTAAAATTGTAGTTTTAATTTATGAAATATTTTATTAATTGTTTTATCTTATATTAAATTATAAATTATTTATAAAATTTAAATTATTTAAATTAATATACTTGTAAACAAAAATAAAAATAAATAAAAGATGGGATGGTGGTGTGGGATGGATGTGGGGGTTTGTGGGTTAGAATGGGTTGGAAGGAAAAAATGATATGGCGCTGATGTGGCAGTGAAAAAGTATGAGTTAGAATGGGATGGATGCTAATAGCCTTACAAATCCCAAGTTTTACTTTCATTCAATGTCTCTTTTAAAAATTAATTCAACTTTATTTATATACTAGTAATATACAACCAATATGATTGTTGGTGACTCTTCAGCCATCCAATTGAGAACACAGACTCAATTAATTTCTTTACATATGCTCATATGTAGTGGGTGGCCAAAATGACCCGACCCGAAACCGACAAAGAACCGGTTCCGACCCGACCCGACCCGGTCAAGAACCGGTTTCCAGCCCGAAAGCCGGGACCGGTTTGGGTTTTTAGAAAATTCTTCGGCCCGACCCGAAACCGGTTCGAGACCCGGTTCTTAGCCTGACCCGGCCCGATTTTTTTCAAAAACAAATATAGCCGTTAGTGACCGTTAGAGAGCCGTTGGGAAGGGTTTTTGACCGTTTTTTTTGCTCAATTTTCACCCTCCAACCCCATATAAATACTAGGGGTGTTATGGAGGTCATCACCACCTTACATTGCTTACAAATCGGGTGACGATCCAAGTCAACCCATACTTGACAATTCCGGTCAAGTATGGTCGTATAATGATGATATCGCCCGACAAATGCAAATGAAATGTGTCATTCAAATGGGGTTGCCGTTCGGACATTTCGACAATCCTCACATTACAAACATGATCAAAAATGGGTTCCAACCACGCTACAATGGTTCGGTAAGTCGTCAAACTCTTCGGCGTGATGCTTTAAAACCATGGAATACGGCTAAAAAAAATATGCGACAAATGTTTTTAAACTTACCCAACAAAGTTTCTTTAACTTGTGATATATGGAGCGCACCATTCGGATTGCCACAATCTTATATATGCATAACGGCACATTCGATTGTGCCGGGATCGTGGCAATTATGCAAACGTGTAATCACGTTTGAGCAGTTTGGTTCGCCACATTCGGGTGAGCGTCAGTTTACTATAATTATGAAATGTCTTCAATATTATAATTTAAAAAATAAAGTTATTAGTATTTCGTTTGATAATGCTGGTAATAATACGGCATGCGTAGATAAATTACGTTTGACTTTATCCCCTATTTTAGAGGGAAAATTATTTCATACACGTTGTTGCGCACACATAATAAACTTAGCCGTTCAAGACGGCTTAAGTTGCCTTAGTGAACCTTTAACTAAGTTTAGGCTTATGTTACGCCGGATTTTCACAAGAAATAAAAAAATGCAAAACGCATATAGAGAATATTGCAATCAAGTCGGTTTTAAAGCTTTGGGACCGGCGCACGATATGCCGGTTCGATGGAATTCGACTTGGAAAATGATGGATAATTTAATAAGACAACAACAATATATTCAAACATTTTATAACGTTCATTACCCGGATAACACGATAACTGAGGATGATTGGACAATGATTTATGGCTTTCACGATATTTTGGGCGATTTCAAAACTGCAACAACTATGTTATCCGGTGTTTATTATCCAACGAGCCCTTTACTTTTAAATCAAATATATATTTTGGCAAGTAAAATTGCTCAATACGAAACGGATTTGTACTTTAACGACGTGGTGAAACCAATGAAAGCAAAATTGGTAAAATATTTTAAAGAGATCCCCTTCACTTTTCTTTGTAGCGCGGCATTAAACCCGTATTTAAATGTTACGGGTGTCGAAGTTTTAATACAATCAATATGTTTCTCGTTTGGTTTGGATTCTTCTACAAATAATTCTTTTTCAAGGAACCACATACGCCAATTTAATAATGACTTTCATTAATTATTTGAGATTTATAGAGTTAATTATGGGGGAGGAAGCCAACAAACCCCTACACCTCAAATGTTTTCACCGGGTTCTAGTAGCAGCCGTGGCCGAAACCGACAAGACTTAATGTCAACTTTAATGCAATCGGTTGCCGTGGAATCTACTAAAAAAGCTAGATACGATGGGGATAATTTGAGTGAATTCAATCAATACATACGTACTAATTTTATAACGGCATCCTCCACAAACGTCTTAGATGTTGAATCACTAGATTTATTAGAATGGTGGAAAAATAAACAACCGAGTTTCCCGATTATGGCGACTATTGCACTTGATATACTAACAATCCAAGCTAGTACCGTAGCTTCGGAGTCGGCTTTTTCTCTTAGTGGCAGGATCATATCGGTGCGTCGGACAAGATTAACCCCGCAATCGGTGGAGTGTTGCATATGTCTGAAGGATTACTTGGATGGAGAAGACCGCATTCAAAATCAAACGAACCTGGAGAATGATCTCGACGGCGTGGAAGAAAACTTAGCCGAAAACGAAGTCGATGAAAATCTAAGTACGCCGGGAACCGTTTTCGACAATTCTGATGTTAGTAGTGTCGGTGACGTCTCCCGATACGACGATGATGAAGAACTAGACACCGACCGCCTTGACGATCGGACGGCTATTACACGACTGCAGAAGTACAATACTCTTGAAGATTACAATCCAGATCAGAATCCATACTACGCTCCATACAATCCATTCAATTACAATCCATACAAATGGGGTGATGGGGGTGGGAGTTCAGGAGCGGGACCTTCGGGTGTTTAGAATTTATGTATTGTAACAATGTAACTTGTAAGTTTGTAACTTAAAATTATATATAAATTATAAAACGTAAAAAGTGTATTTTAGTGATATATATTATAAATAAAACGTATTTTTAAAGTGTATTTTAGTGATCCAATCCAATTTTTTACTTTTTTAAGTTTACTAATTAATTTATTATACAAAAAAAGTAAAAACAAATCGAAGGCCCGATCAAGAACCGGTTTTAGGCCCGGCCCGGTTTTATAGAAACCGGTTTTATATACAAGTAAACGGGTCAGGGGTTTTCGGGCTAAACCCGGCCCGACCCGACCCGGTTTTGGGCAAAACCGGTTTTTGCATTCACTGTTTGGGCCCGGTTTTTCCCCTGGCCCGGCCCGAAACCGAAATTTGGCCACCACTACTCATATGCTATTTAATAATAAAAAGGATAAATTACGTTCAAAAGAAGTCTATGTTCATTTGTCTATTCTTAACTAAGAGACCATAGGAAAAACCTCAATTTGTAGTTATGAACGAAGACCGTAAACCATGAGAACGAAAATAAAAAAATAAAATAAATCAGATAAAACCGCAAGCTGCGCCCTGCAAGTTTGCGGCCCGCAAGCGAAAACGTAAAATCATACTTTTTGTGGAGTGTGTCAGAAAAAGCTGACACCGCAAGTAAAAGTTGCCTTGCGGTATCAGGCTTGCAGGATGCTGGTTATTTTTGTAAAAAGTTAAGTTGTGTGGTTAAAAGTTGGAGATGAGTATGTGAAATGGCTATTTAGGTTAATAACTCCATTTGTGGTTGTATCTTTTGTTTGAAATTCAAATTCAAATTCTAAAAATCTTAAACATCCATCTCACAAAATTAATCCATCTTTGTATTCACTATCCAAGGATCCTCTTACTTAGGGCTGTAAACTGTAACACTCCGATTTTCTCAAGTAAGAAGAACTATCCTCCCAACCGTGGAACTTTAACGTCTACGTACGTTTTCCGTCATCAAAGGCTTAAACAATTATATGTATATATATGTGAGCATCTGTATATATATATTTTGTTTGTGAGAACCCTTCTTTTCCATGCATGCAAACCCCACACCATGCAGTTCCATATCGTGACCCATTAGTGAACCAAAGAAGCTTGTGTTAGCAAAAAAAATCGATTTTTGGACAGCACCTTGGTACTCATTCGCGACAATGACCTGCGAGAATGACCAGGGCATTGTCGCCCTGGCAATGTCGTGACCTGCAGTTTGGTTGCCGAATTCGAACAGAAACCTGCACATGGGGAGCGACTATGACCCACGAGAATGGCCAGGGCATAGTCGCCCATGGCAAAGTCGCGTCTGGAGGCCGAGGGATGCAGCTGAGTCGAAGTTTAAAGCTGGATTTTGGGATTTTGTGTTAAATAAATATTTTTATTGATTCCTAAAAAACAAAAAAGTAAATGGCTTGGTTTAAAATTATGTTTGCTTTGTACATGAAAAAATAATAATGCCATCTACTTCAATTCGTCTGTTATTGGATATTTTGATGTAACGGGAAAATGCTCTCGAGAGCTGGTGTTTATGCATACCTGAGAATGTGCAGAAAGTTTGCTATGCTTGGTAGGGGTGAGCAAAACCCGACCGACCCGATTGGTCCGAACCCGAAATTAGCCCGAACCCGAATGGCCCGAACCCGACCAACCCGAACCCGAACATGGTAATCGGGTAAATCGGATCGGGGCGGGTGGGGGATTTTTCAGGCCGAACCCGCCCGAAACCCGAACTATATATATATATATTTTTCTTAAATATTATTTATATTTTATATATATATATATATATATATATATATGTTGCTGCAGTGTGTGTATATATATATATATGTTGTGCAGTGTGTGCAGTGTGTGTATATATATATATATATATGTTGTGCAGTGTGAGTGTGTGTGTGTGCAGTGTGTGTATATATATATATGTTGTGCAGTGTGTGCAGTGTGTGTGTATATATATATATATGTGTGCAGTGTGTGTATATATATATATATATATATATATATATATATATATATGTGCAGTGTGTGTATATATATACCTATATATGTATTTACGTGCAGTGTGTGTATATATATATATATATATATATATATGTGCAGTGTGTGTATATATATATGTGCAGTGAGTGTATATATGTGCAGTGAGTGTATATATGTTCAGTGACTGAAGTATGCAAACAGTTAGGATCGGCCCAACCCGAACCCGAACCCGAAACCCGACAACCCGATCACCACCCGAACCCGGGCGGGTTTCGGGGCCTCCAACTTCCACCCGAAACCCGATTAACCCGAAATGAAAAACCCGAACCCGCCCGACCCGCCCGTTTGCTCACCCCTAATGCTTGGCAAAAATCTTCAAGTCACTTTAAATTGCTATGTGTAAGCGTATGTGTTTAATTTTAATCGGTATTCTTGCTTAAATTTTCTCAAGCCGCATTGCGCGGGTACCCAGCTAGTGTCTTATAAGACTATCTTTATCAACAAACCAATCCAACCCAATCTTTATTAAAAAATTCATTTATTTCTTTTTCACCAATTTAATTTTCAAACTCAATCCAATCTTACATTTTCTATGATTTATTAGTGATCCAACCCAATTTCAAATGTTTTTAATATATATATATATATATATAACATTTTATGGGAAATTAATTAAAATACCGTAAGTCAAACCAAGTGTTACCAAAATGCCCTAAATTTCTCCCAGTTTACCAAAATGCCCTTTTTTTTCCGCGATGGGAGCCCGCGATCGTGGGCCAGGGACCATTTATGACACTTTTTTAAACTTGCAGGGACCATTTTTGAAAAATTCAATCCCGCGATCGCGGGCTCATCCTGCGATGGATTTATTTTGTGACTTTTCAATTGCAAGGGATCATTTTTGAAAAATTCCAGAGACCATTTTTGAAAATTTGACCCGCGTAGACCACTGTTCACCCCGTGTTTCGTCCATTTTGATGAATTTAAAATGAAATGTTACACTTTCAACCTCTATACTTATTTACTAAATTTACTTTATACCTTTTACTTTCATAATTTTAATTTTACATTTAACACATATAATCATTTATTAACTAAAATACGTTAAAAAAATACGTTAAAAAAATACGTTTTAATTTTAACAAATTACACCATTATAATCGTCTCTTCGATACGTTCGAAATGAGCCCAATCTTGAATTTTTTGGATTTATATATTTTAATATATATCATATACACTACATAAAAAATATTTTATATTTAAAATTCATACCCTTATAGTTAATTATTTAATTTATGGTACTCTTAGGTAGCGTTTGGTACGCATACTAGATGGGACGGGATGGAACTGGACGGGACTGAACTGGATGGGACAGGACGGGACTGAACTGAAGGAGATAATTTTAATCTAAGTTACGTTGGAAATACATCGATCCTTTTGTGCATACTCTGTAACTGCAAATACTTCAGCTCCAAACACACATGAATCATCATTCGCAAAAATACCCATTTTCACAATTCTTAAATGAGTCCAGTGATACCAACTTGTCAAAACCCCATTTAATATTCTTCTCGTGAAACCTTCTCTTATTGTCATTCACGATATCTATAAACACATTCAAATAATAATAATTTAAAACGATTTAATGAATTAGTTAATATATGATTATTATGTTAATGCGATAGGAGTGTAAAAAAAATTGAAAAAAAAAATAAGAGATGTACCATAAATTAAATAATTAACTATAAGGGTATGAATTTTAAATATATAAAATATTTTTTATGTAGTGTATATGATATATATTAAAATATATAAATTCAAAAAAATTCAAGATTGGGTTCATTTCGAACGTATCGAAGAGACGATTATAATGGTGTAACTTGTTAAAATTAAAACGTATTTTTTAACGTATTATAGTTAATAAACGATTATATGTGTTAAATGTAAAATTTAAATTATGAAAGTAAAAAGTAAAAAGTAAAGTAAGTAAATAAGTATAGGGGTTGAAAGTGTAAATTTCAATTCCAAATTGTGATTTTGATTTCATATTTACACTTTCAACCCCTATACTTATTTACTAACTTTACTTTATACCTTTTACTTTCATAATTTAATTTTACATTTAACACATATAATCGTTTATTAACTAAAATATGTTAAAAAAATACGTTTTAATTTTAACAAATGAAACACCCTAAAAACAGGGTAAATTTAAACCCCAAAATAAATGCTATGATCATTAAAGATACCAAACTTTTATAACAACAAGGATCTACAGCATTATTTTATACACAACATTTAAACTTGTCCTAAATAATCTTATTAATCTATTCTTACAACATAAATAGATTAACTAGATTATCTAAGCTTCGTCCCAAAATCTCCAAAAGAATTGCTGGATCCTTCAACACCTCAAAGTTTGATATGAAATTCACTCCCCAAACTTCTTTCCCGAACCTGAACCTGGTAAGACAATTCAACTTAAAACATTAGGCTTTCGCCTAGTGAGGTTAATCAATTCAAATTTAAAACTCAACAATTAAAACATCAGGTGTCTCAAACCTGCATCTTTCATCTTACCAAATCAAATTCCAACCACTATGACTATTTCACCTAGTCATTAAATAGAATAACAACATCAACTACTTATAATCCCACCATATTTATAAGAAATTAAACTCAACAACCCATGAAATGCAAATTACAACTCGATGTAATTTTCTCACACTTCATTATTTAATAAACACCGGAAATGCGAATTACACCTTAATGTAATTCTCTCACACTTCCTATCGCCTGAAATGCAAATTACAACTCGATGTAATTTTCTCACACTTCATTATTTAATAAACACCGGAAATGCGAATTACACCTTAATGTAATTCTCTCACACTTCCTATCGCCTGAAATGCGAATTACACCTCTATGTAATTCTCTCACATTTCAATACCTCGCCATCCTGAATCACTGGTTCCCAATGGGATTTTATTCATCGATGATCACAACAACCGGGAACCCTCACAGATGATTCAGAATTCACTCCACCACTAGAACTACATTATAGGTCCCAGCTAGTATGCGGTTCCCATTAAACTGTACTAAGTTGCCCACTAGACCAAATGTAAATTCTAGCCATCGCAACACAATAAATATGTATCATTACTCTTTCTATTACATCCATAGTGCCAATAATATCAGATAAATCTCTATATTTAATAACTGATATAAACTCTTTATATGATAATATCTCATGCATATTCTTCATCATTAAATCATGTCAAGAGCATATAAATAATAACATGAAAACATCACATAAAATCATCATGCATTTTTATTTCAAAAAGCATCAAAGTTCGCAACTACTGATTGCGGGTTTCATGAAATTCGCAAGCCAAAGCTGCGAATTTCAGAAGTTCGCAGGTTATGGTTGCGAGTTTCAGAAATTCGCAGGCTATGGTTGCGAGTTTCAGAAATTCGCAGGCTATGGTTGCGAATTTTATCTGATTCTCGCAAGCCAAGGCTGCGAGATTCGTTCACTGCTCATCATCATCTACCTCTCATTAAGCTGTTTCTTACCAGATTAAGCATTAAGCATATAAAATGATATTTAAGCTCAATATACACATACACAATTGTTTACATGTTAAGTTTTAAGCAAGAATCAATTAAACTCACCTCAAAAGTCGATTTATACACTGATTCCGTAAGAGCTTAACGAACAGCTTAATGGCAGCTTATCAACAATCTCTAATTTCACCACTGATTTCTTTTTTTTTTCTTTTCCTTCCTTCGTCCTTTCTCTTTTTCTCTCGATCTCTCTGTCTCAATTCACGGCTCCTCTCAAAACCGAAAAGAACACACACCCATAACCTCACACACTCTCACAATTAGTTATATTACCCACTAAGTGACACCTCACTTTAAGTTAAACATGAGTCATAATACTATTTCCACAATAAACCTTTAACTTCCAAAGAATTGCACAATAACCCTCAACATGAAAATTCTATTTCAAACAACACTTATAAACAATTACAAACTTACCCCCAAGTTAGTTTATAATTCACAAAATAATATAACTGAAAATTTTGGGATGTTACAACAAATTACACCATTATAATCGTCTCTTCGATACGTTCGAAATGAGCCCAATCTTGAATTTTTTTGGATTTATATATTTTAATATATACCATATACAGTTGTACTTTTAGGTAGCGTTTGATACGCATACTAGATGGGACGGGACGTAACTGGACGGGACTGAACTGGATGGGACAGGACGGGACTGAACTGGAGGAGATAATTTTAATCTAAGTTACGTTGGAAAAATGGTATTTTAGTAATCTGATGTTTTAGTCCCATGTTGTTCCACCTATTTTGGTGGAACAAAAAATCTTATGTTTTGTCCCATTAAAACTTGTTTTTGTTCCATGTTGTCCCATCTGATTTTTGTCCCATGGCATACCAAACATGAAACTATTTTTTTTGTCCCGTCCCGTCCCATCCAGTCTGCGTACCAAACGCATCCTTATAGTTAAAATACGTTTTATTTATTTTATTATCGATCCTTTTGTGCATACTCTGTAACTGCAAATACTTCAGCTCCAAACACACATGAATCATCATTCGTCAAATACCCATTTTCACAATTCTTAAATGAGTCAAGTGATACCTACTTGTCAAAACCCCATTTCATATTCTTCTCGTAAAACCTTCTCCTATTGCCATTCACGATATCTATAAACACATTCAAATAATAATAATTTAAAACGATTTAATGAATTAGTTAATATATGATTATTCTGTTAATGCGATAGGAGTGTAAAAAAAATTGAAAAAAAATAAGAGATGTACCATAAATTAAATAATTAACTATAAGGGTATGAATTTTAAATATAAAATATTTTTTATGTAGTGTATAACTGTATATGATATATATTAAAATATATAAATCCAAAAAAATTCAAGATTGGGCTCATTTCGAACGTATCGAAGAGACGATTATAATGGTGTAATTTGTTAAAATTAAAACGTATTTTTTAACGTATTTTAGTTAATAAACGATTATATGTGTTAAATGTAAAATTAAAATAATGAAAGTAAAAGGTATAAAGTAAATTTAGTAAATAAGTATAGGGGTTGAAAGTATAACATTTCATTTTAAATTCATCAAATTGGACGAAACGATGAACAGTGGTCTAGGGTCAAATTTTCAAAAATGGTCCCTGGAATTTTTCAAAAATGATCCCTTGCAATTGAAAAGTCACAAAATAAATCCATCGCGGGATGAGCCCACGATCGCGGGATTGAATTTTTCAAAAATGGTCCCTGCAAGTTTAAAAAAGTGTCAGAAATGTTCCCTGGCCCGCGATCGCGGGCTCCCATCGCGAAAAAAGGCATTTTGGCAAACTGGGAGAGATTTAGAGCATTTTGGTAACACTTGGTCAAACTTAGGGTATTTTAATTAATTTCCCACATTTTATTATATCTAAAATATTTTTTTTATTATTCTTAATATGAAAAATAGATAAAAAAAAACTATTTGATATTTTAAAATATAATTATAATTAAAAAATTACAATAAAAAATAAAAAATACAAGAGATACACGTAGAGAGAAAGATTGATGTGATAAAAATATATCAATATTGGTCTCTATTTGTAGAGAACTGAAAAATATGGATTTTGATATATTTTTTATTTTTTAATATTTTTGTTAAAGCTATCTTTTATTGTGATAAGATTTATGGTAAAAAAATATTAAGCTAACCAATCGAATACCAACATGTGTCAAATTAATTTAATTAAAAAAAGTAAAAAAATTGCAAACCGAGATTGGATTGTGATGAAGATTGTGATCCTATGTATATATATGGTGCTTTTTAATTTTCTTTTTAGTTTGTTATTTTGTCATCTAGTAAAATGAGATTTGATTGGATTGTTGTTAAAGTTAGTCTAACCTTTTGAAGCACCATCGTTTATTAATCATAAGTGAAATAAGACTTCAGATTTCAATCATCTTAAAAAACAAACGTCACCTAAGTCTTACGGTTACACTTAATCACCACACTACATCTCACACAATGTAGCATGTAAGGCCTTGATAAATGATTGTATTTTGATGTATTATAAAAATTAGTAGGCCAATAATATATTATTAATAATTGATAATTAAAAATGATTATTTAAATGTTTTTTTAATATCCATACTCATAATGATTTATTCAATCTTAATTAACCGTTGACCTACACCCATTCCAAACCATACAAGATAGTCAACCACTATTGTTGGTCAAAGCAACTCATTGGAGGGCTTTATTTGGCCAAAATTGCCTGAAATTTCTCCATAGAATGAAGAGAAAGACAAGTTTACTTGTCCTTCTTGCAAGATTAATAGCTCTTCTTCTTGTTTGCTTACTGGTTCATGACACTCTTCATGGCCATTTTACAATTTCAAGTAAATGATCGGTCGTTTTGTTATCTGATATCGAACGCTTAATTTAATTGTATTTTTATCTGATCTTTTTGAACGATAATGTTTTGAAAGTTATTGATTCATGTTCTTATTTTTTTAGTTTCTCCTTGCACTTTTAAAACCGAATAGAAAAGAAAGTGGGATATGGTAGATAAGTGGTTATGTTTGTGTTTGTATGTGTGGTTAGGTTGTTGTTGTGATTGCAACTGCGACACGACAAGACGGAATGATAACTGGCAACGAGGGACAATATATATCGACAATAATAAATGGTTAAACAGGTTGTCATCGCCACCGTCACCACTGACGTGGAGTTCCGCGATCATTCCTAAACCAGCGGATCAAAGTGCATAAAGCCCACAAATATTTATTGCATCTCTAACTGACATGGTTTTATGTGTATCAAAATGCATTTTCTTTCTTTGCGCTTGATCCGTTTCATACCTTTTAAGATTTTATTTTCTGGGTATCGTTGAACTTGCCTCGAGCATTAAAGCTTTGTATGACCTAAAAGTTTGTAAATCATGATTGCATTACCGAGTGTAACCGAATGAATCCTACTTTAATTTTCTCTTTTCATCTCCTCCTTTTGTTAAAACAATATTTTCCCTATGTCTCTTTTCATCTCCTCCTTTTATTTATTATATTTTATCTAATGTTATATGTTTTGTTCTGTTCAATTCTATCTACCAAACGTTGAACAACTGTTATGTCCTATTCTGTTCTGTTCTGTCCCATCCTGTCTATCATGTCTACGTACCAAACGCACCCTTTAGTTCGATGGTTGTAATCTTTTTTTCTCTTGTTGCTTGGACGATTTGTATTGTTGGGTTTGGTGTTAATATAAAGGTACATTTGTTGTTGTTAAAAAAAGAGGTAACCTAGTGGATAAAATAAGTATTACCAACTCTCGGGTAATACTTTTGTAAACGGCCCTTACTCGTAACTTTTTATTCGATTTAAAATCCTATTGACAACTAATGGATTTGGAATCTAAGCATTTTCGGCTTTGTTGGACCACCGCCACTGGCCCAAGGCATTTGTTTTTATTTTTCAAAGTCAACACATTTTGTTTATATTATAAAAAATAAATTACAATTTTGGTCCCTTAGATTGACACTCACTATCAAGTCCGGTCCCTATTTCAAAATATCTACACTTATACCATTATGTTTGCCAAGTTTATTTCAACTTTGGTCATTGTGGTTCTCACTTTGTTTTGATTTTGGTCCATCTTACCAAGGGGCTGTTTGGTTGGTTTTTCATTAAGTCCTGTATGGATAAAGATAACTGTATAGATAAAGTTGTCTGTATGAATTAAGTAAAATTGTTGTTTGTTTGTCGTGCTGAATAAACTGTCTGAAAGATAAAAATGACCTTTTTACCCTTCATCCAGATTAACAAACATGACATATAATAATCACATCTCTTTAAAGCATTTCATCAAACGGTTTATGAGCATCAACTCTTGAACACATTCATAAGATGATTTTTGTTTACAAACCAATACTTTTGAAACACATTCAATCTTCATCCATCTAAAACAAAACAAAGGTAGTATCAACTATTAAAATAAAAGCAAACAACTGATTTTTGTAAACAAATCAAGCCTTTTTAAACACATTCAATCTTCATCCATCTAAAACAAAACAAAGGTAGTAGGAGCGGGAGCAGAAATCGATGTTGAAGAACAAGCATTATGAAACCAACCAGGAGGAGCAGGAGCAGAAATCGATTTATCAATCTTCATCATCAACTATTAAAATCGAAAGCAAACGGATTATTTTTGTAAACAAATCAATGGTCAAGCAGGAGTAGAAATCGATGTTGGACAGCGATAGCAGAAATCGATCAGCAATGAGAAGATGAACAGCAGTAGCAGAAATCGATGCTGGAGAACGAGCAGGTATGAGATCGACAAGATCAACAGCAGTAGCAGAAATCGATGTTGGAGGAAGAACGTGAGATATATATCTATGGAGTACAGGTGCATCCCATTTTGAATGATCGAAATTAAGCAATCCGACATCAAATTTAATTGGGGGTTGCATCCCATTTTGAATGATCGAAGCTAATTTCATAGCTTAAATTTCAATTGAAGCTATATATCTATGGAGTACATGTGCAGAAGAACGTGAGATACACAGGTTTTTAGGTTCAGATGAAAGGGTTGTTCAACGGAGAGATTGGTAGGGTTTTGGGGGTAAAATTGGAATTCTCATGGCTGACCACATAAAAGGAACTTCTAATAACTTATTCGCTAAGACACTCTTTTTTTCATTAAGCCACTACCAAACACTCATGTATGGCTGACCGCATAAGCCATACAGGCCATTAAGCTCATTAAGCCAAAAACAAACAGGCCCTAACTCACATTTAAAAAAATCTATTTATTCGGGGTATTTTAGTCTTACACTCTAGTTGTTTTATTTTAATTTAAATTAATGATATTTATATATTAATATAATATATATTATTTAATACTTTATTTAATTTATAATAAAAAAACCATCATTTCCCTCTTCCTTTCTAGTAAGTGACCACACCCCATCCCCTCCTCTTTCGGCATTCTTCTCCGGCAAGTACGTCTCCCCTTATGTTCATCTTTCTCTGCCATGAATCAAACCCATTTCTAGAAACCAAAACTAATTTAAAGTTAAACCATAGGGAAGAATATTAAAACCCAAAAGAAAGATTCAAAAACAATGTTATGGAAGTTCTAGTGGAAGATTAGAAGGTATTAACCAAATCCCTTGAGAACCATTACAAAAAATCAAAACCCAAATCTAGAGAAAGGGAAGTGGTAGCAGCAAGGGAAAGAAAGGGAAGAAACTAAGAGAATTTGTTCTATGGTGGATGTGGTAGCAACAAAGGGAAGAAAAGGAAATGGGGGTGGTGGTCATGGAGGAAGGAGAAGGGCGGTTGTCGTGTCTGTGGTAAACTGAAAACAAAACAGCTTCTAAAACACAAAGATTGAAAGCTATAAAGTTCAAAGGGAGAGAAAGCCTTTTTGCACTGAGAAAATCTGCAGGAATGCGTAACCTTGCATGGAGAACTCTCTCTTCTTTATATAGTGCTAGAAGCATTAAATGCTTGGGACACTTGTCATCTGGAGATTCAAGGATAGGGGTTGACTCTGAAAAGTTTACAAGTCCCTTTCACACTTTTTCTCAATACTAGGAAGAACATGCATGCTTGATTGAGACATTATCTAAACCTGGAATAACGACAAATAGTCCCTTTTTCCTGACATTAGATATTATCCCATATTTAATGATCTTCATCTGCCAACTTTCATAAAGGAGATATCATCGATTTGTGTCAGAGGAATCAGTGAGATTTTTGACCAAAAATAGTGATGACATCGGCCAGGAGTTCACCGATTTCCCAAGATGGAAATCGGTGGAAATAACTTGGAGTTTTGTTGAGAATTGTATCTTCATTTCCACAATGAGAAACTTTTCTGACTGATTCGGTTGATCTTCGACTTCACCGAACATTTGATGTCTTGGCTAAGTTATTACAAAGAACCATAGTAAAATATTCTAAGTAACATTTCAAAGAGTTAGTCGGTAGGTCATCTTCAAATCCTTGGTGACCCAACAATGGTTGCATCTTTCCTGTTTACTCCTTACAACTCCTCATCCGACGACATATCTAATTGTAACGTATGCTTGATTCTGTCGGAATCGGAGAAATCAATCAAGGTCCCCATTGGGCTCGATATCCCGTTCCTCAGCATTTCAAAACCCTTACGGGTCTGCGGGAGTGTTAACGGGTTGGTTTTTTTGAGTATTTTGCCAATTGCGTCGATTATCTTGCTATGGAATCCTGCTACTAGGGTTTTCGAAGACCTCCCTGTATCCACGATTGATCGACCAAACTCTGGCCCCATTAAGGTCGTTTTAGGGTTTGATTTGATGAGGCTACCAATGATTATAAGGTGTTGAGGATTGTGTAGTATGGTTTCCCATTGAACCAAGTGGAGTTATACTCGTTGAATACTAATTCATGGAAGGAGATTAAGACACGTGTGCAACTCTTGATCTTTGAAGCAACCTATAGTGTGTTGCTGAAAGGGAAATTCCATTGGACTGCTATAGGGTTTGAGGAGATGCATGGAAAGAAGTTGATTGTGTGTTTTGATATTTGTTAGGAGGAAATGAGGCGGCGGGAAAGGGAATGGGCTGTTTGAGAAGAAGAAGAGGTGTCAGAAAAGGGGGAGAGGATGGGGAACTCGTCGAAAAAGTGAGAGGGATGGCCGAATGAGGGATCCTGTGTAGGGTTTGACCCTGTGTTTTTATAGGTTTTGACCATGTGTTTATATATATGTATTCTTTAATTTTTAATTTTTAATTTTAAAGAAAAATGAAATAAAAATATAAAAAGACAAAAATACCCCTGAGTTAATGCATATATTTAACATAAGTTAGTCTGAGGGACCAACATTGAAAAAGAATGGCAACTGTTAGTCCCAGATGGCTATAACAAGTATTGTAGAAGGGGGGGGGGTTGAATACAATACTCAAAATTTTCACAATTTTTATTATATTATTGAAAATTTTTCAACAAGAATTACACATAGAAAACTTAAGACTGTTGCGGAAAAGAACAGATAAACTATTCTAACAATCTTACACAAAGTATACTAACAAAATAACTAAGAACACTTAGAACAAAGCTATAAAGTTTTTCAAGCAAACTGGAAATTCTTGCACTTAGAGAAATCTTCCAGTTTGCGTAGAATATCAAGAGCACACAGTAATCTTCAAGTCTCTCAAGATGTGTGTGGTTTCTGCATGGAGAGGTCTTCCTTTTATAGTGACAAGGAGTGTGTAAGCATTGAATGCTTGGGACACATGTCATCTTCACACTTGCTGAGGATGTTGACTTCTGGAGAGTTGTGAAGTCCTTGTCACCTTTCACAAGGTACAATCAGAAGAGCCCATGCATGAGAAAAGAGCTTTGCATGGAAATGGATAATAAGACAAAATGTCACTTTATCCATGTAGAAAATCTCTTCTCAATTTGTCTTCTAAAGATTGCACCACCGAAGGAAGCTTGGGATATGTGACACATCTTTGGAGAAAGCATCTTTGAAACTTCTTTGAGATCCCACCGATGATAGCCTTGTGATATGTGACACATCTTTGAGATATGTGACATCATCTTTGGGATATGTGACATCATCTTTGGAGGAAAAACATCTTTGAGACTTCTTTGAGATCCCACCGAAATTGGACTTCCATCGGTGGGATTCTTTAGCCGAAACAGAGAGTAATTTCGGTGGAGATGTGTCCACCGATGTGTGAGAACACCATCGGTGGACAATGACTTGTATGTGTTGAGAAAGGATCTTTCACTTCCACAATGAGAGAATCTTTAATCTTGACTTTGGTTGATCTTTGACTTCACCAAACATTTGCTATCTTGTACAAGCCATTACAAAGAACCATGCATCCAAAATTTCTCTAAGTATAAAATTTTTTTCAAAGTATAAAAGGAGATCATGAGGTCATCTTCAAATCTTGATGACCCAACAATCTCCCCCTATTTGATGATGACATCCATACTTAGAAAAACATGAGTAAGACAGTGAATAATGCATGTTGACCCTTCTTTACTCTTTTGGGTTCTTTTTCACACAGTCCATTTTTTTTGTGTGTATGTATATATGATATTTACATATAAGATAAAATAAAAAGGTATAGCTGTACAAATGAATGAAAAAATGGAAAGAAGTATAAACAATATGAACAAAGCAGATGTTACTTGTATCATTGGAGAGGAGAGTTGAAACTTATGTCTGACTTGAGGATTCTTCATTTTGATCAGCAGCCTGTTGATTTGTTGGAGAACTTTATCTTTCAGGCACTTTTGCTTTTCTTCAGATGTTTCAAATCTTCAAGCCATTCACTTGCTCCAAAAGATTTCAGCCAAATGAGTCTGTGGTTTCTGGAAGGAGACAAACCCATTATGGTGAGAATCTTTGAGGGAGGTTTGAGATTAAGTGAATAAGCCTCAGGATGCTTCTGCCAATCTGTAGCATTTTCTATCTTTTTCTTGGCATCTTTGGCATCATTATCATGTGTCTTTGATTTGCTCCCCCTCAGTTGGATCAGCCGGTCTTTGTGTTTCTCCCCCTCAGTTTGATCCGTCTGGACTGATATGCTCCCCCTTGACCGGTCCGCCCGATTTCCTCATTTTTTTTTAAGTTGGTCGCTGTATGTGAGTACTGAGGGTTTATGTTGCTCCCCCTCAGATGAATTCTCCCCCTCAGCGGCCGACGTAGGAAAAACACCAAGAGAAAATGAAAAGATCGGCCAGAACCAAAACGATTTTTTTTTGCTTTCCCACCGAAAAAGAAGGAAATTCCACCGAAAATTGGTTATTTCGGTAGAAAATCGGTGAGACTTTTTTTTTTCTTGAAAAAAAACATGCCCACCGAAAATTTGCAAGAATTAGACAAAAATTCGGTGGAAATTCTTGAAGAGGTTGAGGGAAATCTTCTAAGATATCTTCAGCAGAGAGTGGAGAAAGTCTTCTAAGGCATTATGTAGAAAATCTTCAAAATGGAGGAGAGATTGGAATTTCTTCTTCCAATTTTTGATGACCCAAAGAGATTGAGATTTAGGATTTGGTGTGACATCTGCAGAAGAGTTTGTAGTGGTGGATTTTGTGAAAGGAGAGATGGGTTGCAAACCAAGAGTGAAAAAGATGGAAAAAGGGATGGGATGAGGAGATGACACATAGGAAGTTGGGTTAGGTGAGAGGAAGAGTATATGAGAAGCTAGATAAAATTGGTGGGGAGAGAATCGGTAGAGGAAATGGTAGAGGTCTACAACTTTGGTGAGATGAGATCATGGTGATGACATCATTAAAAGAAAAAGGTGTCTACCATGCATGGGATGACATCATTTGGAGGGGTTCTTTCCTATGTTTCTAGATAGGAGAGGAGATTTGTGAGAGAAGAATAGTGTCCACCGATGAGAATTCGGTGGAAACTTAGGACACATAGTTATTGAAGATTACACATGCCAAGTTCATTTATGAGGAAATTAAACCTGGTTTCATCTAGAGGTTTGGTGAACAAGTCGGCAAACTGAAGATCTGTAGGAATGAAGTGTAGCTCAATGTCACCTTTGGAGATGTGGTCCCTGATGAAATGATATCTGATAATGATATATGATATCTATGTGCTTTGATCTGGAATGAAGAACTGGATTGTTTGCAATAGCTATTGCACTGGAATTATCACACAGAATTGGGATTTTAGAAAAGAATTGATTGTAGTCCCTGAGTTGGTTTCTCATCCATAGGATCTGAGCACAACAGCCGCCAGCAGCTACATATTCAGCCTCAGCAGTAGAGGTTGACACAGAGTTTTGTTTCTTGCTGGACCAACTTACCAATTTGCCACCAAGAAGTTGGCAGCTTCCTGTAGTACTTTTTCGGTCACAAACTGGAACCTGCATAAACTGAATCTGAATACCCAATTAGTTCAAAACCTGAGTCTTTGGTAAAAAATTTGAAAAGATGGAATCGGTGGGAAGGTTTGGTGCATGGCAAGATGGAAAGGTTTGGAATCGGTGGGAAGGTTTGGTGCATGGCAAGATGGAAAGGTTTGGAATCGGTGGGAAGGTTTGGTGCATGGCAAGATGGAAAGGTTTGGAATCGGTGGAATCGGTGGTGTGTCTGTGAAGGGTTCCACCGAATTTGAAGGGTTCCACCGAATTTAAATTTCGGTGGAAGGTTAGAAGAATGGGATGGTGTCCTTGGGAATTAGTTGCTACAAGTTGCAATTTCGGTGGAAGAGCATGCAGGTTCTGTGGAATGGGGTTCTGAAGATGGAGATGAGTGGTTTCTTGAAAGTGAAAGAAAAGGAGGTGATAAAGATGATCAAGAAAAGAAGAGAAATGCATGCAATGTTTAAGGATGCATACGTGTCATCACAAAAAGATGGATTGTTATTGTCTTGGAGTTGATTGATGGAGGAGAGAGAAAAGGTGGTGAAAAAGAATATTTGGTGGAAGATGATGAATTTTTGGTTCGGTGGTTAAGGAAAATTTCGGTGGTGAGGTTTAGAAAAGAAATGGAATTTTAAGAGATTGGAGATGGTGATGTCATGAGAATGACATCATCATGCTTATGATGTCATGAGAGTAAAGAATTCTAAGGTTTTGTCAACTTTCTCACTTGTTCACATAGATCCATTTGCCCAACTCAAAATCTGTAATCACAAAGAATTTATTTTCTAGGTACCCATTTGGAAGGTGGGTCCTTTTGGGTTAGACGGAAAAGAATTGGACAGTCTTTGGCAACAAGAGAAGTATCACCACAGAAATAACATTTTCTATAAAGAAGGATCTTTTTAGAATTGTGATATTTTTCTTTATTTTTGCTTTTAAAAAATGTCCTCAAGAATTTGATGAGGACACAAAGATTTGGGGTGCAACACCTAAAATACATTTTTCAAATTTTGGGAGGACCAAAAACTTTTCCTTTGAAAATGACATTTTGAGATACACAGAACTGTGAATAGAATCGGTAGAAGAAGACACATAGGTATTTTTAGAAAAAGTGAAGGATTTCTTTTTAAAAAAAATTGGCACCCAGATACTTTCCTTTTTCAGAGATAGAAAATATTTTGCATGAGTTGGAAGAGAATGATGCATCATCTAAAGACAATAGATAAGGAATTAAATGCTTCAATCTTTTCAGCATCAGAGAGAGATAGAAATGGATGTACCTGTGATGAGGTGGGGAGACACTTAGCTGATACACGAGCAGTTGAGGAGGTGTGGCCTTCTGAATCATCCATGTTATTTTTCTTGGCCATGAAACAGACTTTTGAGGTGTCATTCGCTTTCAGATGTGGGTTCATCTGCCAAATCATGAGTTTTAGCAGGCGGACCCTTTGCATTTCTGACAAGTCTGTCATTTCTTTCCTTTTCTCTCTTGTATTTTTCCTTGTACCTTTCAGCCCGGTCAGAATGAGCAGAAGAGGAGAGATTGGAGGAATCATGTTTGGATCTTTCCGATTTTGAGGAAAATCGGCCCGAGGAAGAAGTTTTGGGTCCTTCAAGAAGTTTACTTCTGCACTCAGAAGCAAAATGACCCTTTTTACCACAGTTAAAACATTCCTCATTAGATTTGTCCAAGGAAGAATGTTTGGAGAGAGAAGAGGAGGATTTTCTACCAAACTTAGATTTTACAGAACGGAGATGAGATTTGGATTTAGAGTACCCATCCAACATGGCCATTTCATCAGATAATTTATCAGCTGAAGTTTCCTCACATTCATCCTTAGCATCACTAAGATATGCTTCTGAATGATCATTGGGATCTTCTTGACTATTATGGTCAGAGTCAGATGGGTAGGTGATTTTTGGAAAACACTTAGTCTTTTTGGAAGAGTCACTTAGGAGAGCTAGAGAAGAGTTCTTTATAAACTTAATGCAGTTTCGTCTGCTCATAGTTGAAAAGAGTTCCATAAAGAACAGTCAAGGGCATGAACTCAAGGTCCTTGGTAGTTTTGATGCAAGTACATATATTTTCCCAAAAATCTGGAAGACAATCCATGAACTTGCACAAGACTTCCTCATTATCATAGACTCTGCCCAACAACTTAAGATCATTTAAAAGAGAGTTGAAGCGAATATAGAAGCTAGGAAGAGATTCTCCCTTTTCAAAAGCAAAGAGTTCATAATTTCTAACAAGAGCAATCTTTCTGCTCTTTTTAACTTCATTTGTACCTTCGTACAAAACACACAGAGTGGACCACATCTCTTTGGCAGTAGAGAGATTTACCAGAGAGTGGTACACTTCATCAGGAAGAGAGAGAGCAACGATAGTTCTAACTTTAGAATCAAGAGACACAAGCCGTTTTTCCTCATCAGTGTATTTCTTAGGATTTTTAAGAATGTAACGACCAGTAGCAGCAGATTTTCCTTCATCAGACGAATCATCAGAATTATCTTTTTCCATGGTTTCTTTACCAGGCCTCTGCGTTTCATAGCGAGCCCAAACTCTGGGGATAAAGGGTCCCTCTTGGAGAATGGTTGGATATCTAGTATCCACTCCTTCCATGAACAGCATCATGCGGCTTTTCCACAAAGAGAAGTTGTTAGCATTGAACTTAGGAGGTTTTGAAATGGAGCCATTTTCAGAAAAGTTATTTTGAAAAGAGTTTTCAACAGTAGAGGAAGAGGAGGCAGCCATCGCAGATCAAGTTTATGGAATTAAACTTTCTGCTCTGATACCACTTGTTAGTCCCAGATGGCTATAACAAGTATTGTAGAAGGGGGGGGGGGGGGGGTTGAATACAATACTCAAAATTTTCACAATTTTTATTATATTATTGAAAATTTTTCAACAAGAATTACACATAGAAAACTTAAGACTGTTGCGGAAAAGAACAGATAAACTATTCTAACAATCTTACACAAAGTATACTAACAAAATAACTAAGAACACTTAGAACAAAGCTATAAAGTTTTTCAAGCAAACTGGAAATTCTTGCACTTAGAGAAATCTTCCAGTTTGCGTAGAATATCAAGAGCACACAGTAATCTTCAAGTCTCTCAAGATGTGTGTGGTTTCTGCATGGAGAGGTCTTCCTTTTATAGTGACAAGGAGTGTGTAAGCATTGAATGCTTGGGACACATGTCATCTTCACACTTGCTGAGGATGTTGACTTCTGGAGAGTTGTGAAGTCCTTGTCACCTTTCACAAGGTACAATCAGAAGAGCCCATGCATGAGAAAAGAGCTTTGCATGGAAATGGATAATAAGACAAAATGTCACTTTATCCATGTAGAAAATCTCTTCTCAATTTGTCTTCTAAAGATTGCACCACCGAAGGAAGCTTGGGATATGTGACACATCTTTGGAGAAAGCATCTTTGAAACTTCTTTGAGATCCCACCGATGATAGCCTTGTGATATGTGACACATCTTTGAGATATGTGACATCATCTTTGGGATATGTGACATCATCTTTGGAGGAAAAACATCTTTGAGACTTCTTTGAGATCCCACCGAAATTGGACTTCCATCGGTGGGATTCTTTGGCCGAAACAGAGAGTAATTTCGGTGGAGATGTGTCCACCGATGTGTGAGAACACCATCGGTGGACAATGACTTGTATGTGTTGAGAAAGGATCTTTCACTTCCACAATGAGAGAATCTTTAATCTTGACTTTGGTTGATCTTTGACTTCACCAAACATTTGCTATCTTGTACAAGCCATTACAAAGAACCATGCATCCAAAATTTCTCTAAGTATAAAATGTTTTTCAAAGTATAAAAGGAGATCATGAGGTCATCTTCAAATCTTGATGACCCAACAGCAACCACAATGACCAAAATTATAATTATTTTAAAATAGGAACTACATTTAATAGTAGGTTTAAATCACACTTACCAAAAGCATAATTTACTCTAAAATAAATCAAGTTCCTAACCAAGTTGACTTCGTTAGTTTTGGGGTTTTGTGTATGATTTCAATTAGCAATAAGTCAACCCTAGATTAATCAACAAATAATAATTCAAAATTTGATTACTAAGAATCGAAAATCAAATCATTGTTTGGTTTATATAAAAACGATGTTTTATAGGCTTGGGTTCCGGTGAGAACGAAGATTATAGTGAAAAGCGTAAATGGGATATGGACTGTTGGATCAATCATAATTGAAAATCAACATTAATAAAATGTAAAGAGATGCACTTGATCAAATTCTGTGAAAATGCAATTCGTGGGTGGGGGTGAGATTATAAGTGATCAAAGGTTCATACTCTTTTCTTACGTTTTAACATTGACTCTTTTTTCCACACAATCCTCCATCATGTTTTATAAATGTCGTATATATAAAAGAAGTTATAATGAGAAGCGGGAAAAGAGATTTAGACCCTTGGTTCAATCCTGATCGATTAAGTTTCTAAAATATTTTTTCAATCAAGAAACCTTTGAACTTTTTTTTAAATGATCAAGTCTTTGAACATTATTTTTAAACAAATAAACCGTTATTTTTAAAAAAAATAGAACAAATATGTTCCTTTAACCCAAATAGACAACATATAATTGACTAGAAAAGTTTTAAGGTAAAAAAAACTTAAAACAATTTTATCATTTCCAATCCTCTTAGCCATATACTTGGTCGGGTTTTTTTCCGTTAAAAGAATGTATGTAACCAATTTATGTAAGTTCGATTGTTTATGTATGGAAAAATGTTTAAGAACTTAAGGGGGTGTTTGGGGTTGCTTATTTAAAACAACTTATGCTTTTATGTAAAACTAGTATTTGGTACCGCGCGATGCGCAGTGACGAAGTTTATGTTAGGAAATGCGTAACCAATTTAAGATGAAACGTAATTTGATAATAAAATGTAATATAAGACATGAATGTATTAGAGTATTTTTTATGAAAATAAAGCAACATGCGCGGTGACGAAGTTATGTTAGGAAATACATAACCAAATTAAGATGAAACGTCATTCGTTAACTGTCAAATAATAAAACGCAATCTCCTGTGACCCGGTGTGGTTCAAACGACTAACATTCTCTATAAGAGATCTACTTTTGAACGCAAATTATTTCTTATTTACAATTTAATTTATATTGTTTTGATTAACAAAGAGACCTTCATATATTTTTTTTGTATTGTTACAATAATAATTCCGAAAATATCACAACATAAGTAAAATGTCCTTAAGGAAAATGTCCATGAAGAACTTTAGGTACATGTTAATATGAAGATAATGGAGATAATGAAATACAGCCAAAGTTCGTAGCAATTGAGTTTAACCTGGAAAAGAAGCAACATAAAATAATTACGATATATGGTTGTTTTAAATGGAATTTTCATGAAATCCACAACAATACTGAAAAATGTTTGACTACTAAGTGCTTGAAAATCGAAAGAAAAAAAAGTTATTCAAACAACTATTGTGTTACCGTTAATTAGTTGTGAATTTTTGAGCAACCAATAGATAACCCACTAAGATTCCAACAAAAAATTAAAAAAAACATACCGTGAACATAGAAAGTAAAACCCAATAGAGAAAAAAAAGTTGAGAGATGGATAAAGCAAGAACTCTAGAGAAAATACCAAGAGAAGATGGATATGTTGTAGATTAACCATATACATACAAAATGTATGCAAAATTACCCAAAAAAAACTCCACTAACTGTTACATGTAGATTTGTTGTATATGAAAATGGTCCTCATAGCCACACTTGCAAGAGTTTATATGCAGTGGCGGAGCTAGGATTCTGGTCTAGGAGGAGCAACAATTATAAATAAAACAAATTAAATAAAGCAAGTATTAATTTTATTTTTTGAAAATAGCAAACAAAAGTAATGATCGTATATTGTTGAAACACCAACTTATACAGTTTTAATAGTGACCTCGATGAGTTTTCATTTTCTAAAACTTATTTGTGATGTATTTATTATCTATCTTAATGAAAACACCCTTTTTAATATAAGAAGTCAAACAATCGTTCATCCATTGATCATCCATTCTATTGTGCAACCTATTATTCACAACGTTCATAGTTAAAAATGCTATATCGACGAGAGGAGCTATGTCTGCTTAAAGTTGGGAATTTGAAAGACTTTCTTTTTCTTGGTTGCGACTTTAAACAAATTCACATGGATGGTCTATGCTGTAGTGGTGTACCCATTTTAAAAAATTTAGCCCATGAATTATTAGACCATGAGTACCGCTTCCTATCTTACCCTCTGAACCTTGATGCCACCTCACGCCACATCAGTTTTTCTCTTTCCTACCCTCCTTACCCTAAAGTGGAGTACCGCTTCCTATCATACCCTCTGAACCCACTCTTACCCGCACCCACCGATTATATTTATAAAAAAAATTAGGATCGGGTTCTCGAACCCACTCTTACCCGCACCCACTGAACTCGCGGTACCCGTACCGTGTACCCGGGCTACCCGCCCCAACCCAATGTGAACCCGATCGTGGTACCCGATGGCGGTACGCACGGCCTTAGTATTAAGTTAATGGGCCCAAAGAGGGATTTAAACAGAAGTAAATTCAGCCCATGAATTCTTAAGTATTAAAAAATTAGTATATCAATTTTTTTCATAAGTTGAGGGTTAGCGGTTGCTAACCCTTGTTACAAGGTAGCTCCGCCCCTGTTTATATGTTAATCTATTTCTTTTGAAGAAAGTGGACAACAAACAATTATTTTCTCCTCCGCCACTCATGATTTCCTTGCTAAGAAAATAACACAAAGTTCACCATAATACGCATTTACCTATTACATTTCCAATAAAATATAAATGATAGAGAAATAAAAATAGGAATTAAAAATTAAAAACAATAATAAAAAATTTTAAATTTATAAATTTTCAACGATTCCTCATTCAAGTTGTTGTCATCAGACACACTTTCAAGATAAGTAGAAACGGAGAGAATTGATTTGATGCCCGGATGACTTGACAAGTCTACATCCGGATCGTCAGATCGAGTTTAGAATTGATTTGATGCCCGAAGCTGCACCTATTGCCCGCACACCGTATAGATTGGCGTCGTCCAAAATGAAGGAAATGATGACTCAATTACAGAAGTTATTAGACAAGGGATTCGTTAGACCTAGTACATCTCCGTGGGGAGCACATGTGCTCTTCGTGAAGAAGAAGGACGGTACTATGCGAATGTGCATAGACTACCGAGAACTCAACAAGGTCACGATCAAGAACAAGTACCCGATACCGAGAATCGACGACCTGTTCGATCAGTTACAAGGAGCCGGTTACTTCTCCAAGATAGACTTGAGGTCAGGTTATCATCAGCTCAAGGAAAGGGAGGAGGATGTGCCGAAGACTGCCTTCAGAACCAGATATGGACACTACGAATTTTTGGTGATGTCGTTCGGGCTAACTAACGCCCCGACAGCATTCATGGACCTGATGAATAGGGTGTGCCAACCTTATTTAGACCAATTTGTCATAGTATTCATAGATGATATCCTGATATTTTCAAGATCGGAAGCGGAGCACGAAAGTCACCTTCGTACAATTCTCGAGCTATTGAAGCAAGAGAAGTTGTATGCGAAGTTTTCCAAGTGCGAGTTTTGGCTGAGGGAGGTGCAGTTTCTCGGACATGTGGTGTCTGAGAAGGGAATCATGGTTGACCCGGCCAAGATTGAAGCCATCCGAGATTGGGAACAACCTAAGAATCCGTCAGAAGTTCGAAGTTTCCTCGGACTGGCAGGGTATTACCGGAAGTTCATCAAGGACTTTTCGCGTATCTCCACGCCACTAACGTCTTTAACCAAGAAGAATGTCAAGTTCGTCTGGTCAGAGAAGCAAGAAGAAGCTTTCCAAAGACTGAAGGGTATGCTGAGCAGCGCTCCGGTATTGTCGTTACCAGACGGTTCGGACGATTTCGTGGTGTTCAGTTATGCTTCGAAGCTCGGATTGGGTTGCGTACTCATGCAACGAGGAAGGGTGATCGTGTATGCCTCCCGGCAGTTAAAGGATCACGAGGTTCGATACCCCACGCATGATCTAGAATTGGCGGCAATGGTTTTTGCCCTGAAGATTTGGCGGCATTACCTGTATGGGACGAAGTGCCAGGTCTTCACGGACCACAAAAGCTTATGTCATCTCTTTGACCAAAAAGAGTTGAATATGCGCCAAAGGAGATGGATCGAGTTGTTGACCGATTACGACTGTAAGATCGAATACCATCCGGGGAAGGCAAACGTAGTGGCGGATGATTTGAGTCGTAAGGAACGAAGCGAAACCCCCAGTATTGTGTTCATGAGGGCCGAGGTGACATTCAATTTGTTGGGAGAGATAAATAAATGTCAAGAGGAGGCGCTCGGAGGGGAAAATCTCAAAAAGGAAAGAATGGTGGGACAAACGTCCTCACTAGTGGAAGATAATTGGGGGGTGAAGTGTCTTAGGGGGAGAATCTGGGTCCCAAAATTCGGGGAGCTCAGAAAGATGATTTTAGAGGAAGCCCACAAATCTAAGTACACGATTCACCCTGGAACTAACAAAATGTGTGGAGATCTACGTCGAGATTATTGGTGGCCTGGGATGAAGAAAGATGTAGCTCATCTCGTAGAGACTTGTTTGACGTGTTCGCGTGTAAAGATCGAGCATCAAAGACCGTACGGGAAGCTTCAGTCTCTGGAGATACCGATGTGGAAGTGGGATGTAACGCCCTAAAATCAAGGTCAATTTAAAACTCAAATAATAATAAGTTATGATAGGAACATTCAAACTTCATTAAGAGGAGAACTAACTACAAAGGTTTATATTTACATATAATGAATTCTCCCAATAACCTATTAATCTAAACATATCAAATGTAATTAGATTCACTAAGTTATCTAAACAATCTATTCAAAAAGCCTCATTCCGTTAGCTATCTCCTTCACTTAGTTCAAAAGTTGAATCCTTCACAAAAGCTCTCATCACACGTCCCGCTTATTTCCCCGAACCTGTACCTGGTAAGAAAATTTAATTTGAACAATTAGGCTTACGCCTAGTGAGAACATCCAAATTCAAATTAAAACATTAACGGTTGAAAAATATCCAAACATATGATCAAACCTGTTTTCCCCCATTCTTACCGTACAAGTGTTCACCTCAAAGATGGAAACCTACCCGGTCCCAAAAATATGACTAACATTCATCTAGTCACATTAACCAACATCAAGAGCCTACTATGAATCATAACAGATTCTAGATTATTGCTCTTCACCAAGAAATTACCAGTTGCTTCATGCCTATTTCTTGGCCCGGAAGGAGAGATTACAAGTTACTTTATGCCTACCTCTGGTCTTCCCTTAGAAATTAGGAATCACAATTTACTTTATGTCTATTCCTCAATTTCTATGTGAAAGGGAATTACAAATTACTTTATGCCTATTCCTCATTTCACATCTCACTATGAAATAGAAATTACAAGTTCCTTTATGCCTATTTCTCATTTCATGACATCTTTACGAAATGGGAATTACAAATTTCTTTATGCCTATTCCACATTTCAGACCAACGGGAATTGCAAATTACTTTATTCTCTCTATAACCTCAAACACCTATCCCTTTATTAGAGTTGATTTAATTATCAATTCTCAATTAATATAACTCAAATCTAATTCCTTAAGTTTGCCAGATCCTTAAGTTCTTATCAAAAATCGTTCACAGTAAAAACGTATACCGGGATTTGACCCAACTCCCGGTAATTGGCAGTGTATACCGGGACTCTAAACTTCCGGTGATTAATGCCCATACCGGGACTCCACTCCAGGTACTTAACCCCCATACCGGGACTTCCCACTCCCGGTGACTGATATCACATACCGGGACTCCCCACTCCCGGTACGTCTACTTCGATTACGAAAACGTTACCGGGACTTCAACACTCCCGGTAGTCTCATATAATACCAGGACTACGGTATTGTTTATTGTAGTGTCTGAATCATTCTAAAACCCACGAGAATCAGCTTATTTCCTTAGTGTTTTGCCATAACAATCTACCAAATCATTCAGCCAACATATATAACATATTTGATTAAATTCAACAGTTAATCTTTAACAAGAATCAGATGAACTCGCCTTATTTTGCAAATCCACTTCTCTGCACAAATAGAAACTCCAATCTGCTATGAACGATTCAGTTGAAACCAATTCAATACAGATTCCTTAAACAAACAACTATCTACCAATTTTTTTATCAAAACATCACTATCGTTTCTTACCAGTTGAAATCAAAATCTTGCTTTCTTCCTTTTCTCCCTTTTTCTCTATTTCTTCCTCTCTACTCTTGCCGACTCAAAACACACAGATCAAAATGAGATAATATCTCATTCGTATTTGATTTATCCATTCACATTTCCAAAATAGCACAATACCCCCTTCTAGTTCCATTATTTCCAAAATAACATTCAACTTTAATCCTTTATGATTTAACCCCATTGAATTATAAAACTTCATTATAATACAAGTTTTAAACCAAAATACAAATAAATTTCAATTCTCATTTAAATAATATTATTGAAAATTCAGGATGTTACAATACTCCCCAACTTGGAAATGATTTCGTCCCCGAAATCAAAGTTAGGTAAACAAATGAGGATATCTAACCTTCATATCCTCCTCTGACTCTAGCGTCACATTAGTACCTCGATGATGCTTCCATTGCACTTTTAACATAATTACTTCCTTACCACTACGTAATCTTCTAACTGATCTTTCCAAGATTGCCTCTGGTTCTTCCACACAACAACTCTTTTCATCTACTATTACATCAGTAAGTGGGATCACATCTTCTTCTTCTGCTAAACACTTCCGAAGATAACAAACATGAAAGGTATTATGAACCCCTTCCAACTCTGGTGGAAGATCCAACTGATATGCTTGTAAACCAATCCTTTTAGTGATAGTAAAAGGTCCTAGAAAACGAGGGCTTAACTTCCCGCATTTACCAAACCTTATCACACCCTTCCATGGGGACACTTTAAGCATCATGCGCTCCCCAACTTGAAATTCTTTTGGTCTCCTTTTCGGGTCAGCATAACTCTTCTGTCGGTCCTGAGCTGCTTTCATATGCTGCCGAATTTCTTTCACCTTATCAGCTGTTTGTTGTACCAATTCTGGACCAGCAAACTGTTTCTCTCCGGCTTCTAACCAACATACCGGAGTTCTACATTTTCGACCATACAAGGCTTCGAAGGGCGCTCTTCCGATACTGGAATGATAACTGTTATTATACGCAAATTCTACTAACGGTAGATGCGTATCCAGTTACCTCCAAAATCCAATACACATGACCTGAGCATATCTTCCAAAGTTTGTATAGTCCTTTCACTCTGTCCATCAGTCTGTGGATGAAAGGCAGTGCTCAAATTAACTTTCGTACCCAATTCCTCTTGTAGTGATCGCCAAAACCTTGAGGTAAACTGACTATCACGATCTGACACAATCGACACCGGTATACCATGCCTTGACACCACTTCATCAATATACAGCTTCACCAATTTATCGATCGGTGACGCTTCTTTCATAGCCAGAAAATGAGCACTCTTAGTTAATCTGTCCACGATTACCCATATTGTGTCGTTACCCTTTTGCGTCTTTGGTAACTTCGTCATAAAGTCCATGGTAATCTTTTCCCACTTCCATTCCGGAATTTCCAGGGATTGGAAACTTCCCTAAGGCTTCTGGTGTTCTGCCTTTACTAACGAACAGGTTCTACAAATCTCTACTTTTTGGGCCACATCTACTTTCATAGCCGGCCACCAATAATGCAATTTCAAATCCCGATACATCTTTGTACTTCCAGGATGTATGGAATACTTAGATCTATGAGCGTCTTCTAAAATCAACTCCCGATTTCCCCCGACTCTTGGCACCCAAACACGGCCTCGAAAAAGTTTAATCCCACGACTATCTTCAGTCAGTAGAAGGTGTTGTTTACTCATGACCTCATCTTTCAGATTCTTTTCTAATAGAGCTTCCGCTTGTGCTACCTTTATCCTTTCAATCAAACTGGATGTTACATCAATTCTAGCATTGGTCGTTTTCAAACATCCTCTATACTCTTTTCTACTTAAAGCATCGGCTACGACATTTGCTTTACCAGGATGGTAATGCAATTCACAATCGTAATCTTTAAGTAATTCTAATCATCTTCGTTGTCTCATATTTAACTCTTTCTGATCAAAAACATGCTGCAAACCTTTATGGTCAGTAAAAAGAGTACATTTGGTTCCATACAAGTAGTGCCTCCACAGCTTTAAAGCAAAAACAACAGCCGTTAACTCCAAATCATGTGTCGGATAGTTCTTCTCGTGTTCTTTAAGTTGTCTTGACGCATAAGCAATCACTTTGCCTCGTTGCATCAATACGCACCTTAGACCCATCTTTGAAGCATCACTGTACACCACTAAATCTTCTGTTCCTTCTGGTAAAGCAAGAATCGGAGCCTCACACAACTTTTGACGTAAGGTTCTGAAAGCCGATTCTTGTTTCTCCGTCCAGACAAACTTCACGTTCTTTCTAGTCAGAATAGTCTAAGCAGATGCAATCTTAGAAAAGTCTTTAATAAACCTTCTGTAATAACCTGCTAAACCCAAGAAACTTCTTATTTCAGATGCACTTCTAGGTGTCTCCCAATTTGCCATAGCTTCAATCTTAGCTGGGTCTACCTTGACTCCTTCTGAAGTGATCACGTGACCTAGAAATTGTACTTCTTTTAACCAAAATTCACATTTTGAAAACTTCGCATACAATTTCTCTCTTCTTAAAACTTCTAAGACTTCACGTAGGTGTTGTTCATGATCTGCTTCAGTCTTTGAATACACAAGTATGTCATCAACAAAGACGATAACAAACTTGTCCAAGAAAGGTCGACACACTCTATTCATCAGATCCATGAAGACAGCTGGAGCATTTGTCAACCCGAATGGCATTACTAGAAACTCATAATGTCCGTATCTGGTTCTAAAAGCTGTCTTAGGAATATCTTCATTTCTAACCCGCACTTGGTGATACCCTGACCTCAAATCAATTTTTGAAAAACATCCTGCCCCTTGAAGTTGATCAAATAGATCATCGATTCTTGGAAGCGGATATTTATTCTTAATCGTCACCTTATTCAGCTCGCAGTAATCTATACACATTCTCATAGTACCGTCTTTCTTCTTAACAAACAGAACCGGAGCTCCCCAAGGCGAAGAACTCGGTCTGACGAAACCTTTATCTAATAACTCCTGGAATTGAGTCATCATTTCTTTCATTTCAGACGGCGCTAGACGGTAAGGTGCCCGCGCTATCGGAGACGAACCTGGAATGAGATCAATTCCAAACTCCACCTGCCTTTTAGTAGGTAGACCAGGAAGATCATCAGGAAATATGTCAGGAAACTCACGTACCACCTTGATATCTTCCAATTGTTTCTTTTCCAACCTTCCATCTAAGACATACGCCAGATAGGATATACATCCTTTCATTAACACTTCCGCGCCTTCACAACAGAGATTAACGGAATTTCCCCCTTTTGCTTTTCCCCGAAGATGAATACGTCATCCTTATCGGTCATCGGAATCCTGATTAATTTATTTGCGCAAAATATTTCTGCTTGATTGGCCGTCAGCCAATCCATACCTACAACTATGTCAAACCCTCCAATTTCCATCAACAACAAGTTGATCGAAAATTTCGTCTCTTCTATAAGAATAGTACAACCATCAAGCCTTTCTCGAACCAAAGCTTGACCCCCATTAGCCACCTATACTACTAAAGCATCATTTAAAGTAGTAACAAGCGTAGCTAATTTAGGATAAAATGATTTGGACACAAATGACAAATTTGCTCCACAATCAAACAAAATACGTGCAGGACAAGAATTAACAAGGAATGTACCCGAGACAACGTCCCTTGATTCCTTAGCTTCATCAACGGTCATATAAAATGCCCGGCCCGTTGGTTTTGGAACAATCGGTTTCCTCCCCTGGTCTCCGCCCTTCTTTAGCTTCGGACAATCTCTTCGGATGTGTCCTGGCTGGTTACACTCAAAACAAACTTGACCTGAAATCGAACAACTGGCTGCCATATGCCCAGGCTTTCCACACTTGAAGCACTCATTCCCAACCATTCGACACTGACCAAAATGTTTACTTTTGCATTTTGTACACCAATTCGGTTCTCGGCGAGACTCGTGGCGAACGTTCTTACCAAACGACTTGGACTTCTGAGAAGACTCCGACCGACCTTCCCACTTTCGTTTCTCCACTACATGTGTCTTTTTTTCTTTCTCCTTGGCGTACACTTCCTCTATTACTTTGGCTTCTTCGATTGTCTCTCTTAACGTCGAAGCTTTAGAACTCCGAACTCGCGACATCATATCTGCCGGCAATCCTTTTAGATAAGCTTTAATTTTATCTTTCTCAGTTGGAGCTACATGCCCAACTAAGTTCAACTTTTCCATGAACAACTCGGTATATTTTCGAACGGTATAAGTACCCTTCTTCAGATTCCGAAATTCTTCCTCAATTCGATCCATCTCGTTTTCGTTGCAATATTCTTCCAAAAGCTTTTTCTTAAACGACTCCCAAGTCATTGCAGTCAGTACGGAAGTCGAAACTGCAGCAGTCACCACATTCCACCAAATCAACACGTTTCCTATTAACATCTGCGAAGCAAATCTAACCCTCGACTTTTCATCGCACTCACAATCCTGAAAGGCTTGTTCCATCTCTCTGATCCAGTTCATACAAGCCACTGGATTATCAGCTCCGACAAACTCTGGTGGTTTACAACTTAGAAACGTCTTGTACGAGCAACCTCTTTCTACTCTTCTTTCTGTTTCTTTTACCGGAGTATGGAGTGGATTGATTACTCTAGTATCCGTTCCTGTTCGCCGCAAATCTGAGCTTCGATCGTTCAAAGCTTTCATAAACATTTCAGTTTGTTGAGCCATTGCGTTTGTCATCATTCTTGTCATGTTTTCCATCACTCGGGCTTCCATACTTTCTCCTGATGCTCCTTGGTCAGCATTGTTGGTACCCGCTCTATGCGCTTGATTATGAGTTCCTCCAATAGAAAGAAAATCTGGCGGAGTCTCAGGAATTCCGCCTAATCCAGATTGTCCTTCTCCTGTCCCATCAATTCCGGTCCTATCCATTGGAGAAATAGGGGACCATGGCGGCGTATTTACCATCGTTCTGATAGCACACGAAAGGATAAACATAAGGAATGGTTACACATAAAGATATACAAAACGTACTTTACCGATCGTTAGTCACTATAACAATTTAGAAGTAAGCATGCTTGCGTAACAATATATTCATAATAACAGTAGCTAATTGAAATTTTGAACATATTATACATGAGAATCCTTGCCACATTGTTACAGTACTAATTTCACGTATTTCTGTCGACTCTAAGACTATCCCGTCTGAATACTTCTACCCATATCTCTCATATCATAGCATAATTCATCTCAGCTTAAGTCTAAGTACCTCCTCAGCATACTTAGTTCACTTAAACTAAAGCTCTGATACCATATTGTAACACCCTAAAATCAAGGTCAATTTAAAACTCAAATAATAATAAGTTATGATAGGAACATTCAAACTTCATTAAGAGGAGAACTAACTACAAAGGTTTATATTTACATATAATGAATTCTCCCAATAACCTATTAATCTAAGCATATCAAATGTAATTAGATTAACTAAGTTATCTAAGCAATCCATTCAAAAAGCCTCATTCCGTTAGCTATCTCCTTCACTTAGTTCAAAAGTTGAATCCTTCACAAAAGCTCTCATCACACGTCCCGCTTATTTCCCCGAACCTGTACCTGGTAAGAAAATTTAATTTGAACAATTAGGCTTACGCCTAGTGAGAACATCCAAATTCAAATTAAAACATTAACGGTTGAAAAATATCCAAACATATGATCAAACCTGTTTTCCCCCATTCTTACCGTACAAGTGTTCACCTCAAAGATGGAAACCTACCCGGTCCCAAAAATATGACTAACATTCATCTAGTCACATTAACCAACATCAAGAGCCTACTATGAATCATAACAGATTCTAGATTATTGCTCTTCACCAAGAAATTACCAGTTGCTTCATGCCTATTTCTTGGCCCGAAAGGAGAGATTACAAGTTACTTTATGCCTACCTCTGGTCTTCCCTTAGAAATTAGGAATCACAATTTACTTTATGTCTATTCCTCAATTTCTATGTGAAAGGGAATTACAAATTACTTTATGCCTATTCCTCATTTCACATCTCACTATGAAATAGAAATTACAAGTTCATTTATGCCTATTTCTCATTTCATGACATCTTTACGAAATGGGAATTACAAATTTCTTTATGCCTATTCCACATTTTAGATCAACGGGAATTGCAAATTAATTTATTCTCTCTATAACCTCAAACACCTATCCCTTTATTAGAGTTGATTTAATTATCAATTCTCAATTAATATAACTCAAATCTAATTCCTTAAGTTTTCCAGATCCTTAAGTTCTTATCAAAAATCGTTCACAGTAAAAACGTATACCGGGCTTTGACCCAACTCCCGGTAATTGGCAGTGTATACCGGGACTCTAAACTCCCGGTGATTAATGCCCATACCGGGACTCCACTCCCGGTACTTAACCCCCATACCGGGACTTCCCACTCCCGGTGATTGATATCACATACCGGGACTCCCCACTCCCGGTACGTCTACTTCGATTACGAAAACGTTACCGGGACTTCAACACTCCCGGTAGTCTCATATAATACCGGGACTACGGTATTGTTTATTGTAGTGTCTGAATCATTCTTAAATCCACGAGAATCAGCTTATTTCCTTAGTGTTTTGCCATAACAATCTACCAAATCATTCAGCCAACATATATAACATATTTGATTAAATTCAACAGTTAATCTTTAACAAGAATCAGATGAACTCACCTTATTTTGCAAATCCACTTCTCTGCACAAATAGAAACTCCAATCTGCTATGAACGATTCAGTTGAAACCAATTCAATACAGATTCCTTAAACAAACAACTATCTACCAATTTTTTTTATCAAAACATCACTATCGATTCTTACAGTTGAAATAAAAATCTTGCTTTCTTCCTTTTCTCCTTTTTTTCTCTATTTCTTCCTCTCTGTTCTTGCCGACTCAAAACACACAGATCAAAATGAGATAATTTCTCATTCTTATTTGATTTATCCATTCACATTTCCAAAATAGCACAATACCCCCTTCAAGTTCCATTATTTCCAAAATAACTTTCAACTTTAATCCTTTATGATTTAACCCCATTGAATTATAAAACTTCATTATAATACAAGTTTTAAACCAAAATACAAATAAATCCCAATTCTCATTTAAATAATATTATTGAAAATTCAGGAGGCGCTCGGAGGGGAAAATCTCAAAAAGGAAAGAATGGTGGGACAAACGTCCTCACTAGTGGAAGATAGTCGGGGGGTGAAGTGTCTTAGGGGGAGAATCTGGGTCCCGAAATTCGGGGAGCTCAGGAAGATGATTTTAGAGGAAGCCCACAAATCTAAGTACACGATTCACCCTGGAACTAACAAAATGTATGGAGATCTACGTCGAGATTATTGGTGGCCTGGGATGAAGAAAGATGTAGCTCATCTCGTAGAGACTTGTTTGACGTGTTCGCGTGTAAAGATCGAGCATCAAAGACCGTACGGGAAGCTTCAATCTCTGGAGATACCGATGTGGAAGTGGGATCAGATCACGATGGATTTCGTGACCCATTTTCCTAGAACTCCGAAGGGTTATGACGCCATTTGGGTGATCGTGGATCGACTCACGAAATCAGCTCACTTCCTGCCCATACAAGAGTCTTACTCGTTGAAGCGGTTAGCAAGGTTGTACATCGACGAGATAGTAACCCGTCACGGTGTGCCTTCGTCGATTATATCTGACCGGGATAGCAGGTTTAACTCCACGTTTTGGAGGAGTTTTCAAAGAGAAATGGGATCGCAGATCAAGATGAGTACCGCTTATCATCCTCAGACCAACGGTCAGAGTGAGTGGACGATCCAAACGTTGGAGGATATGTTGAGAGCATGTGCTTTAGATTTCCAAGGCTCTTGGGAGAAGCACCTACCGTTGATCGAGTTCGCTTACAATAATAGCTACCACTCAAGCATCAAGGCAGCGCCATTTGAAGCACTCTACGGTAGAAAATGTCGGACACCCTTGTGTTGGAACGAAGTGGGAGAGAGACAGTTGGTCGGACCAGAGATTGTACAGCTGACTTCGGACAAGATTGTCCAAGTGCGCGAGAGACTGAAGGTCGCTCGCGACCGGAAAAAGAGTTATGCGGATAAGAGGCGAAAGGACATAGAATTTCAGGTCGAGGATTTTGTTTTGTTAAAAGTATCCTCGTGGAAAGGAGTGGTGCGGTTCGGGAAACGTGGGAAGCTAAGCCCACGTTACATCGGACCATTCGAGATTACCGAACGAATCGGAGAAGTGGCGTATAGGTTGGATCTGCTGGAAGAACTGTGCGGTGTCCACAATGCTTTTCACGTGTCTATTCTAAGAAAATGTCTAGCCGACGTGACAAAAGCGGTTCCGTTAAATGACATTAAGGTGGACGAAAAGTTGAATTTCGTAGAGGAACCCGAAGCCATCACGGATTTTAAGGTAAGAAAGTCACGGAACAAGGAGACTAAGCTGGTTAAGGTGCAATGGCGACACTACAAGGGTCCAGAGGCGACCTGGGAGTTGGAGTTGGAGATGAAAGCAAGATACCCACATTTTTTCCAATGAGGAATTCCGGGGACGAAATTCTTTTAAGGGGGGAGTGTTGTAACAACCGGGTTTTTATTGGGTAAATATGAAGGTTTAGTGGTCTTGGTGTAAGAATTTAAAGTTAAAGTTGAGGGTCTTTTTGGTAATATGGTGAAAGGTGAATAGGGCACAATTCCCTAGGTCAGTTTATTGTTTGAGAAATCGGTATTTTTCTAACCATTGTGGGTGTTGGCGGCTGTGAGAGAGCAAAGAAGAGAGAAAGAGGTGTGGTGGAAGGGTTCTTGCGCAAGGAAGGTCTTGATTTAGGTAATCTTCCATACTTTCGTTTTACTGATCATTACAAGCTTTCTCTTCTCTGTTGTCTTTGATTTTTGGGATTGAATAGTGAAGAATTAGATGAAGTTTCCACCTAAACCTTCCTTTATTGGGTATCTTGAGTTTTGGTGGTTAATGTGTCGATTTAAGGGTAAGAATATGGATTAAATGGGTGTTTAGGATTGGGGGCGAACCCTTACGTTTATCTAATCAACCTTATGGCTGAAAGCGAGTTAACAATCATTTTTCATAGGGTTTTTACGAACAGCCGTCGTATCCGGATACTAGCAGATTATAGTAGTTTCCGGATAAGATTGCTTGTCCCCGGGTAAAGTTGTATGATAGTGTCTGGGTGGGTGTCCTTTCCGGATAAGTTGAGTTACCGGGTGTGATATCCGGAATAGGGTGCGTCCGGAAAATCCTAGCATCCGGACAGTTCTGGTGTCCGGGAAGTTGGGGCATCCGAAAAGTTAGGGTGTCCGGACAGTTTGATACCCGTATTGTGTTCGCTGCCAGTAGGTTTGAACCCTTTAATCTGATGTGAATCTAATGCCCTTAGGTGTTCAATTGGTTTAGCTTGGAGGTATATAAGAAGTGCGTTCTACGATAATCAAATGTGAGTTCTCTCAACCTTTTTATGACATACTATGTTTTACTGAATATGGTTCCCTTTTCGAGCATGAACTGATTTATAAAAGTTATGCATGTTTCCATGTTTTGCATGTTTATTTGCAAATGAAATGATGTTTAAGGTTTTCATGAATATGATTTCAAATGTATGTGTATGCTATGTGGAGTCGGTTGCACAGTGGGGTCAGGGTACCTTGGGATTTCTAATCCCTTGGGCATATGGAGGTTAGCTTGTAGGTTGGAATTCATTTCCTCCTACATGAAGGAACAAGGGGTCCACTTGGATTCCGGTGTAGACGAGAGGGTGTCCGTTAGGCCCCGATCGGAGTAGCTTATGCGATCCCTGAACCCTATGTTGAACCTTGGATGATGTTTATGAGAAAGATGTGAATGTATTTTCAGTGAAATGATTTTATACTGTGATAAATGTTTTATGGAGGGAATTCACTAGACCTTTTGGTCTAACCCTCGCTTTTCAAAAACTAAACCATTTTCAGGTAAGCGTACCGTGGGTTCTTCTAGTAAGAACTAGGAGAAGGCAAGGAGGATGTGGAGCTCTTAGTGACTCCAAGTTTTTGACGGATGACTATAGATAGAACCCGGCTGTGGATTTAGAGACTTTCGCTGTCATTTTTGTTTTGTTTGATTTGATGATAATGTAAAGACAAACTTAATTATGTAACTTGAAAGCTTATTTTATGATATTGCATGTTTAAGAATGTGGGACGTTACATATATATTGGTTGTTAACTTACAAAAAAATATAAAAGTAAAATAAAAATAACTTCATTTAATAAAAGTATATATACCTTATTGATTAAATATAAATAAAAATAAAAATAAGTTTATAAATTTTTAAAAAAATGTTGGATTCATTGTATAATTAAAAATGAAAGGTAAATAATATTTCATATAATAATAAATATATATTGGTTGAAGGTTTTTAATTTAAATTAAATTAGAAAAATGAAAGGTTTAAACATTTAATGTGTTGAAATCAATTAAAAGTAAATCAAAATTATAACAAAAAAGATAAAGGGCAATGGAGGCCTCTCCTTAATTCTCTCTCCCTACATTCTCTTTTATATATATATATATATATATATATATATATATTGATGTTAGCTTACTAAAAAAATTGTATCTTATTAATTAAATAAAAAAATAATATGTTTATAAATTTAAATAAAAAAATTTGATTGTTAGCTTACAAATAAATACAAACGATTATATAAAAATAAATTTATTTAAAAAAAGTATATTGATTTATAAACATGTTAGCTTACTAAAAAATTTGTATCTTATTAATTAAATAATAATAATAATAAGTTTATAAATTTAAATATTTTTTTTTGATTTATAAGTATTGTTAGCTTACAAAGAAATATAAAAGTTAAATAAAAATAACTTCATTTAATAAAAGTATATATACCTTATTGATTAAATAAAAATAATAATAAGTTTATAAATTTAAAAAAAAATGTTGGCTTCATTGTATAATTAAAAATGAAAGGTAAATAATATTTTATATAATAATACATATATATTGGTTAATGGTTGTTAATTTAAATTAAATTAGAAAATGAAAAGTTTGACCATTTAACGTGTTGAAATCAATTAAAAGTAAATCAAAATTATAACAAAAAAGATAAAGGGCCATTGAGGTCTCTCCTTAATCTTCTCTCCCTACATTCTTCTTTATATATATATATATATATTGATGTTAGCTTACTAAAAAATTGTATCTTATTAATTAAATAAAAAAATAATATGTTTATAAATTTAAATAAAAAATTTGATTGTTAGCTTATAAAGAAATACAAACGATTATATAAAAATAAATTAATTTAATAAAAGTATATTGATTTATAAACATGTTAGCTTACTAAAAAATTTGTATCTTATTAATTAAATAAAAATAATAATAAGTTTATAAATTTAAATAATTTTTTTTGATTTATAAGTATTGTTAGCTTACAAAGAAATATAAAAGTTAAATAAAAACAATTTCATTTAATAAAAGTATATATACCTTATTGATTAAATAAAAATAATAATAAGTTTATAAATTTAAAAAAATATTGGCTTCATTGTATAATTAAAAATGAAAGGTAAATAATATTTTATATAATAATAAATATATATTGGTTAATGATTTTTAATTTAAATTAAATTAGATAATGAAAAGTTTAAGCATTTAATATGTTGAAATCAATTAAAAGTAAATCAAAAATATAACAAAAAAGATAAAAGGGTCATGGAGGCTTCTCCTTAATCCTCTCTCCCTACATTCTCCTATATATATATATATTGATTTATAAGTATTGTTGGCTTACAAAGAAATATAAAAGTTAAATAAAAATAACTTCATTTAATAAAAGTATATATACCTTATTGATTAAATAAAAATAATAATAAATTTATAAATTCAAAAAACAATGTTGGCTTCATTGTATAATTAAAAATGAAAGGTAAATATATTTTATATAATAATAAATGGGAAATTAATTAAAATGCCAAAAGTCCAACTTCGAGTTACCAAAATGCCACAAATCTCTTCTATCTTACAAAAATGCCCCAAAAATCCGCGATGGAGCCCGCGATCGCGGGGCCCAGGCCACGTGTCACCAAACTTTGCCCACTTTGCCCGCGTTGGTCCCTCAAGAATGCCCGCGGTCCAGCTTTCCCACCTCAAGAATGCCCGTGTTGGCAGTTTTGGTCCCTGCCCGCGTTTGACTTCCTTTGACCCCCGCGATCGCGGGCTAAAGTGCCACGTGTCCCCCCTCAAGAATGCCCGTGTTGGCAGTTTTGGTCCCTGTCCGCGTTTGACTTCCTTTGACCCCCGCGATCGCGGGCTAAAATGCCACGTGTCCCCCCTCAAGAATGCCCGTGTTGGCAGTTTTGGTCCCTGCCCGCGTTTGACTTCCTTTGACCCCCGCGATCGCGGGCTAAAGTGTCACGTGTCGGCACAGGGTTAACCCTAAAATCACTTTGAGGACCAAAACCCTAATTGTTTTCTTCGGCCGCACTATATAAGGGGTGGGGGGACTAAAAACCGGCTCCATCTCTTTTTTTTATAACACTCTCAATTTTTTACTCCCACTCTCTCTCAATTTTCTCCCACTCTCTCAATTGTGTCGTGTAGAACACGTTCGCGTTTTGTGAAGATGTCTCGTATTACCTCTATGGTATGTTTCTTTTATGTGTTTTGTTATTTTTTCTATGTTATTTTAAGTTAAGATATATGATTTGTAGGTTGTTAGAGTGTTTATAACTTATGTTTGAATATGTTCTATGTTTAACATGATATGTATGGTTTTATGTTTGAATGTGATATTTGTATGTTATAATGTGTATGTTGTTATAGTGTGTTTTTTTATAAAAAATTTGTTAAAAGTGTTTTTATAAAAAAATTGTTAACAATGTGTTTTTATAAAAAAAAATTAAAAACGTGTTTTTTATAAAAAAAATTGTTAAAAATGTGTTTTTTTTATAAAAACACACTCTTAACAGTTTTTTTTATAAAAACACACCCTTAACAATTTTTTATAAAAACAGTTTTTTTATAAAAAATTGTTAAGAGTGTGTTTTTATAAAAAATTGTTATAGTTGTATGGTTTTTATAATGTGTTTTTTATAAAAAAATTGTTAATTTTTTTTATAAAAACAGTTTTTATAAAAAATTGTTAAAAATGTGTTTTTTTATAAAAAATTGTTAAGAGTGTGTTTTTATAAAAAATTGTTATAGTTTTATGGTTTTATGTTTGAATGTGATATTTGTATGTTATAATGTGTTTTTCATAAAAAAATTGTTAAGAGTGTTCTTTTATAAAAAAATTGTTAAGAGTGTGTTTTTATAAAAAAATGTTAACAATGTGTTTTTCTAAAAAAAACGTGTTTTTTATAAAAAAATTGTTAAGAGTGTGTTTTTATAAAAAATTGTTAAAAATGTGTTTTTTTTTATAAAAACACACTCTTAACAATTTTTTTATAAAAACACACCCTTAACAATTTTTTATAAAAAACTATTTTTTATAAAAACGGTTTTTTTATAAAAAATTGTTAAGGGTGTGTTTTTATAAAAAAAATGTTAAAAATGTGTTTTTTTATAAAAAATTGTTAAGGGTGTGTTTTTATAAAAAAAATTGTTAAGAATGTATTTTTTATAAAAAATTGTTAAGAATGTGTTTTTATAAAAAATTGTTAAGAATGTGTTTTTATAAAAAATTGTTAAAAATGTGTTTTTTTTTAAAAATTGTTAAGAGTGTGTTTTTATAAAAATAATTCTTAAAAGTGTGTTTTTATAAAAAAATTGATACGTTGAAATAAAATAAACCGCAACATCTATATATAACAATATGATACGTTGAAATAAAATAAACCGCAACATCTATATATAACAATATGATACGTTGAAATAAAATAAACCGCAACATCTATATATAACAATATGATACGTTGAAATAAAATAAACCGCAACATCTATTTATAACAATATGATACGTTGAAATAAAATAAACCGCAACATCTATATATAACACTATGATACGTTGAAATAAAATAAACCGCACTTTATCTATTTATAACACTATGATACGTTCAAATAAAATAAACCGCACTTTATCTATTTATAACACTATTATGTGTTGAAATAAAATAAACCGCAACATATCTATTTATAACACTATTATGTGTTGAAATAAAATAAACCACAACATATCTATTTATAACACTATTATGTGTTGAAATAAAATAAACCGCAACATATCTATTTGGATTTTGTCAAACGGGTGTAAATAGCCCTAAGGTATGTCGGGATTTAAGCAATCCTTGTGATTCCCCTGCTACCTGGAAGTCCAATAGATTGAGTGGTTTCTTTTCAAAAACTAAAACAAACGAATAATTATCAACACAATAAACCAAACAAGCAAAATCATCTATATATAATACTAACTATAACATCTGTGAATGACTATGTAGAGGGATTTCTTTAACATCGACTTGACGTTAAAGTGCAAAGTTGCCTACATCGAGGAGTTAGGAGGGCGCTTTAGGGGATTAGGTGATCGCGCGGATACCCTTGAGGCCATCTTTAGAGGGACACCGTTCGGGCCATGGATGGATGTGTCTTACTCTGCTGGCGACCCTACGCTAGTACACATGTTTCTACAGTTGGAGGTCGAGGACGCCAACGCTGAGCCGGAGGAGATGCATTTTGATTTCTTCGGCTCTCAATTGCATTTTGGGGGTCGTGAGTTCTGTCTAATTACAGGACTACGTTTTGGAGAGGCTCCCCCTTCCTCCCTTAGCAGATTGCTCCTTCGTTCCTAGGGTTTGGGGCATTTCAGCATCTCGTTTGAAGCTGAAGGCAGCCCGGGACATGATGAAAGAGGGCCTTAGTGCCCTAACCGACGACGATGCTGTCCGTGTATGCTTGGTGGTGATCGTGGATATGGGCTTCATGGGCCGTGAGTATAGCCAGTATGCTTCATCGACGGTCCTTAGGGCCGTCGAGGACCTTGAGCTGTTTAACAGCTACCCGCGGGGTAGCCATATCTGGACACATTGCTACTCTATTATGCACCGAGCCATAGCCAGACGCGCCGATCGACATGCAAAGATGAATCTTTGTGGTTTTACATACGCCTTCAAGGTTAGATACGTAGTATAACAATTGTTAATAATACATACAAACTGTTTGGCTTTTCTTTTTACGTACTTGCTCTTCTTGTCTAATTCCAGATATGATCTTGGAGATGTTTCCCGCATCAATCCGATATTTCGTCAAGCGCGACGACCGAGTACTTAGGGGAACCCGTTGGGACAAGCGTGTTACCCTAAGTAGGTCGCTTTGGGTTCAGTTCTTCAATGAATCTAGAAATGTAAATTCTTTTACTATGTTTACAATTTGCATACGTTAGTCCCGCTTATTAATTTTTTTATGTTTTATCATATATATAGCGGCCACTCTTGCCTTTCGATCGCCTTGTGCCTACTACCGACGAGATGGACACGGATTGGTACAGAGACAACGTGGCCTTTATTGACGCAGAGGCGGAAAGGGCTCGACGTCCCTCTCCCTCAACATCTGACGAAGATGAGGAAGATGACGACAGGCCACCTTCCGGTGGATATCAGCCGCCCCGTTCCTCCTCCTACCAGCCGCCCCCTTACGATCCATATCAGGCGGCCCCTTCCTACGAGCCACAACGTGGCTGTCATGAGTACCTGTGGGACTACGTCCACGGGCCGCTAGAGTCACGTGTACAGTTTCTGGAGGGAGTCTACAGACAGTTTAGCGCTGTCCATGTTAGTGTTTAACTTAATTTGTTGGCCACGTTTATTTAGTTTGTATATTAATATTACGTTCTAAATTTGTTTTAGATGTCGAGTACGACACCGATCCCCGCTCCGTTCGGACAGGGGGCACATGCGACGTTTGCCACCACATCCTATCCGTCATTCCCTGAAAATGTAAGTGACACTGAGTAACCATTATAGTTATATGTTTGTTCCTAAGTTTGTAACTCTTATAATGATCAATGTGACGCAGGTCGGGATGTCGGGGGCCGGGATGTCCCAAACGACGTTCGCCACCACATCCTATTCTACTATCCCGGAGAGTGTAAGTGACACTGAGAAACCATTATAGTTATATGTTTGTTCCTAATTTTGTAACTATTTTAATGATCAATGTCACGCAGGTCGGGATGTCGGGGGCCGGGATGTCCCAAACGACGTTCGCCACCACATCTTATTCTACTATCCCGGAGAGTGTAAGTGACAATGAGAAACCATTATAGTTATATGTTTGTTCCTAATTTTGTAACTATTTTAATGATCAATGTCACGCAGGCCGGGATGTCCCAAACGACGTTCGCCACCACATCAATCACGGACATCTTTGGCGGTTCGGCCGGAGACTATTACAGGCCGGAAATGCATACTGTAAGTTATTTTGGTAGTTTTGGTTTAATTGTAAACATTTCCTAAATTGTACTTAAAACATCTAATAACTTAATTTTCAGACGGGGTCTCCTATTATCCAGGATCACTTCTCGGAGCACTTCTCGGAGCCGGAAGATGACCCGATGGAGGTTGTAGATCCACCACCACAGGTGACCCCGCTCCCTCAAAAGCGGTCGCATAAAATTTCACAATGGTTTCGTCACCCGTTTGGCCAACAAGGATCTACGACACCACCGGCCGCTAAAAAACAAGCAAAGAAAGCGGGGGGAAAGAAGGGAGGAAAGAAAAAGGGAAAGGTCCCTTCACCGGAGCCTCAACCGGCATCGGAAATATTGAGGATGTGTCGGACTGGTCACCTCTCCCCCATGATATTCGTCCCTTACTTGAGCCTAGAAATCACCCCCCGCTTTTTCCAAGTATTGCTGGCGGATGACCCTTTGGAGTCTGAGTTACAGGATGTGGTTAGTATGAAGTTTAACTATAGTCATATAATCAAATATATTTATATTACATGTCTAACCATCTATTTTTTATGTATAGCACATCGATTGTTGGGTCTCGCTGTTGCAAAGACATCATGGAACAGACACCAGGTGGACCATAATGTATAGTATTTTCTTTGCCTACCTGGTGCTCCCCCATCAAGGTCCCGCCTCCGTGGCCAACTCATGCAACGGCGTGGAAGGGGTTTCTTGGGCTCTCCTCGATGTGGTATGTAAATCGTTTTACTCTTATTTTATTTAAGTTGTTTTGTTGCTAACTAAGTTGTCTAATATTGTAATATTTCAGGTGTACATCCCAATATGCATTCATCACAAACATTGGCTGCTTGGAGTGTTTGAGCTTGACGCTATGACCATGACCATATATGACAGCGATAGTGCCAATCTCTTCAGAGACCAATTGGAAGACCAGATGAGAAGGTTTAAAGATGTGTTATTTGACTTCTTTTGTCGGGTCAAGGACACGAGGCGTCGCGATAGGTCAGAGCTCTTTCGCCATAAGTTCGCCAAGAATACACCCCAGCAGGCCGGGATGAATGCGGATTGCGGTGTCTGGGTATGTCGTAATGCCAACATCTTGATAAATAACGATGTGGTATTTGTACACCCTGACCAGACCGAGGCCGAGGCCAAGGCATTTCGCATACATATGGCGGAGTCCATTTATGCGCATTGTCAAATAAATCAAAGTTAGGTTGTTTATGTAACATTAAATAATTGTTATTTTTAGTATTAACTTATTTTGTTAAAGTATTGTGATTGACTTAGTGTTTACTTCATTTGGTTTTTGTTAATTTCATCCAATTACTCAACTTTGAGTATCAATATCTCTTTCACACATACTCCATTTTGGACGCATTATATATCGTTTCGAAGCTCTCATATAGGAGAACATAAACAAACATGGGGTTTTGTTTGTTAATGATGCTAGATTTTGGTAGCCATACGTGGTTGCAAAAGCAGAAGCCGTTGAAGAAGGGTCAGAAAAATTGAAGATGAAGAGCATGTTGGATGGAATACAAACTAGCCGTGTTATCAATGTTCATTTAAAAGCACATGTATGTGTGTATATATATAATATGAATATATTTATCATTTACAAACTAGCTGTGTTATCAATGTTCATTTAGAAGCATATGTATGTGTGTATATATAATATGAATATATATATCATTTACAAACTAGCTGTGTTATCAATGTTCATTTAGAAGCATATGTATGTGTGTATATATATAATATGAATATATATATATATATATTTTACAAATCAGCGTTTAGATCAACAGTATCATATGTGTTTGTTCCATATGGTTCAAGCTGTGACGGGCCCGGGGTGTGACTGACTGAATGTCTCCTTGGCACGGTTGAAGGGGCGGGATTTGGACACTCTCCACGAGTGTGTCCTACGCATTGGCATCGAGTACATCTTCGTTGTATCGAACTTTCACCACGTGATGGACGTCGGTCGTTCTTTCTCGGTCTCCCGGCCCTGTTCTTATCCATTAAAGGCGGATAGCATGGTGGAAGCGGGTCGGGTGGATACACCCATGCTGCAGGGGGTCCAGCTGGGTTTATTACCTCCACGTATGTTTTCCGGTAATATTCGGACGTGAAGAAAGGTACAGCCAAGTCGCTGCAATCTGTACGACCCATATATGTTGCTGCAGCGATGGCATGGCCGCACGGTAACCCAGATTTATCCCATTCGCGACACGAACAAAGGTGGTCTTCCATATTCACAATCGCGTGAATATAGTCATCATGCACCTCGTACTTCCCATACCCGATTGCTCTTACCGGCCATGTCGCCGCACGACGCGCCCTGTACTGAACGATATTCTCCGCCGTTGGTGTGAGTGCATTTTGTATCTTAGCTCCTTTTAGGCGTCGAATTTGGTACCACTCTTGTTGAAAGGCCCGAAAGTAGTCCATAAGATTAACAATCGGACATCTACGCGCAAAACGGGAGAGTGCATTTACAGACTCTGCACTATTCGAGGTCAGAATGTCATACCGTTGTCCAGGAAAATGGGTCACGGAACCACCTCTCCGGTCCAGCTTCGTTAAAGACTTTGGATGCTTCCTTGGCACTATATCGTAGCATATTCATGTACTTGTTAAACTCCCGATCCGTATATGCTCTGCATGTCGCACAATAGACATCCTTGTAGGTGGTAATACGTTTGTCCTTGGATTTGGCGTTCATCTCCAAATGTCGACAGCATATGGCGTGAGGGGCGTTTGGGTACATGGTAGAGATTGCGGTGCTTATGGAAGGAGCCCTGTCAGACATAAACACCAACCCTTGTGGGTCTTCGATAGCTTGTCTCAACATGGACATAAACCAAGTCCACTCGTCCTCGGTTTCAGACTTGCCTACACCGAAAGCTACTGGAACGATGGAGTTATCCCCGTCCATGGCAACCGCCAGGAACATCATACCCAAGTAACGACCCTTTAAATGAGTTGCGTCTATTATCAGGACACGACGTAGATTTGCCAGAAATGTGCGGATCTGCAAAAACATAGGTGGTTTTCATTTGTAAATGTTATAGTTTATAATGTGTAAACATATGACGTGTTAAAATGCGTACCGCGGGTCCAAGGGCCACGAAGCACATCTCAAACCGTCCACGTGAATCGGTTCGTAGCTGCGTGACAGTACCAGGGTTCTGCAGCTGCAAATTATATAAATATGTCAGGAGTCGTTCATACGACTCCTCGAACGTGCCTCTCACCATAAACAGTGCATGGCATCGCGCACGCCACGCTTGGTGGTAATCAATCGTGACGCCGAACTGCCGGTGAACGTCGTGGACGATGTCCTTTGGACGCAATGACCTGCTAACATCAAGAAATTTGTTTTTCAGGATCGCACCCAAAGTCTTTTTGCCGGCTTGTTTGTGGTGGGGATTAAGTTGCGTCCTCGTACAAGTGTGTACGTCGTGCAACTTTCTAATCATTATCGCCCCTCCTTTGGGACCCGTGTGAATCGCGTACAACCTCCACTCACACTTTTCTCTAGCACATTCAACTACGTATTTGCTTTTGTCAGATGACCGCACGTGACTTTGGAAACCCTCTTCCAAGAACTTGAGTCCGATCTGACTTGCCAAGAGATCCTTCGAATCGAATATCTGACCTGCTTTTAACCTTTCACTGCGAATATAAGGTGTAGGTTCGTAGGCTTGTGTCTGGGTATGGGAGTCTGGAAGAATAGGGGGCATATCAAAAAAGTCATTTATCTGACTACATGATTTTCTACTAGGGGTATATTCTTCGTGATCATCATTATCGATGTCTGATCTGTCTATTTCAGAATTACCCGTTCTGAAAATGTGGGTTTCGTCATCAGCAACTCCAGCTGTACGCCCTTCGTGTGGTTGTGGTGGTTGTTGTTGTTGTTGAGAATCAGGCTGCTCTATTTGGAGGTCTTCGTCGTCGTCACCGTCGTCGTCACCGTCGGATACGCCGGGATACACAAAAAGTAATGGGGGCCTTTTTGAATCGACTGCAAAGTGCAGAAAAGTAGAGATATCCCCATCGTTGGATAAATCCACAAATGACCCATCGCCATTTTTAAACACTAACTTGCAAACAGCAGAAGAGTTGATTCCACATTTTTGCATGGCGTATGCAAGAAATTTCTGATAAGTATAGTTTACTGGCAATTTTACACCATGCTTAGATTTATAAGCAAAATTCCACTCATTGTTATCTTGCTCCCATTCACCATCAAAACAGAAATATAGCTTAGCTTTTGCAACAGATGAACTCATTTTTTCAGTAGTATCTCAAACACAAAATATTGCAGAAAGAAATCAAGAAAGAAGTATGAAATCGGTGTGTGGATTATGGCTTACATTTTACATCCATTTATCAATGAAACAACCAACATTGATGACAACCAATCTCTCATTTCATCCACAAACTGGTATTCCAAAAACACTGATTTAACATTGATTCAAACATGCAAATGAATTTCAACCACAAATCGGTCTTCAAAGTACAATAATTGTGGAAAAAAACAGTAAAAGCATGCAAAATTCGTTTAAGTACAGGGGCTGAAAGTGTAAATTTTCAGGGACCAAAAGTGTAAATTTCCAGGGACCAAAACTGTAAAATTTGGTCCATCGCGGGCAGGGGCCAAATGTGCACCGCGACCAAAGTTGAGGGGCTCTGCGGGGCACTTTTGGCCAAAGTTCGTGCCACGTCAGCCCGCGATCGCGGGGGTCAAAGGAAGTCAAACGCGGGCAGGGACCAAAACTGCCAACACGGGCATTCTTGAGGGGGGAAAGCTGGACCACGGGCATTCTTGAGGGACCAACGCGGGCAAAGTGGGCAAAGTTTGGTGACACGTGGCCTGGGGCCCGCGATCGCGGGCTCCATCGCGGATTTTTGGGGCATTTTTGTAAGATGGGAGAGATTTGTGGCATTTTGGTAAGTGATGGTCAAACTTAGGGTATTTTAATTAATTTCCCATAATAAATATATATTGGTTAATGGTTTTTAATTTAAATTAAATTAGAAAATGAAAAGTTTAAGCATTTAATTTGTTGAAATCAATTAAAAATAAATCAAAATTATAACAAAAAAGATAAAGGGCCATGGAGGTCTCTCCTTAATCATCTCTCTCTACATTTCTCCTTTATATATATATATATTGATGATTGTTATTAGAGTAATTCATCAAACTGCCCTAAGTTCACCACACACTTTACCCATTTGCCCCATCTCCCTCCCAAATTGCCCAAATACCCTGAAAATCCGTGGGCATACCCGTGGCCCACGGATATTGGGTCAAATCTCTCTCCCACGGACAATTTTCAAGGCCCACGGAAATTTTCCTCGTGGCCCACGGATTTGGTCCTCGTGGCCCACGGATTTCTTCCTCGTGGCCCACGGAAATCTGGATGCCCACGGAAATTTTTACCTTACCCACGGATGATGTCCTCGTCCCACGGATTTTCAGGGTATTTTGGTAAATTGGGAGAGAGTTAGGGCAAATGAGTAAAAAAAATCTGAACTTAGGGCATTTTCATTAATTACTCTTGTTATTAACTTGTGCGGTGTTAAAAACTTAAAATGAAGTTTTATAAAAAGTTTGGATTAGCTTACGGTGGTATCAAAACGTAATAAGCTAATAAATTGTTATTTATGAGGTGTTTGAGATTGCTTATACATGTTAAATAACCAAAAAACTCATAAGTTGTTTTAAATAAGTTAATAAGCTAACAAATTATTATTCATGAGGTGATTTTTTCATCAGCTAACTTATCAATCAATAGCTAGCCTATCAGCTAGTTTGTCGAACATATCCTTAAACAATTAAAACGGGAAAGTTAATTCACACCTACAAATTAATATCATTTTCATAAATATCAACATCAAAAATTCATATTTACATTTACAATATAAATAAGTGTGAGGGGCTGTTTGTTTTGCTCTGAATGGTTGCATTCAGAGCCTATCTCTGAATCGGGCAGAGGTTTGATCTGTTTGGCAAAAAAAAGAAACCTCTTAACCATTCCAATTTGCCTCTGAGCGATTTTGTGGCTTGGGGCTCGCTCAACCATCCAGAGCCCTCATTTTTCCAATGTTGCCCTCTTCTCTCACGCCTCTCTCTGCTCTTCTTCACGATCGATTGTTTTCACGACAGCAGCAAGCACGCCGGTTCCCTCCACCCTCCATTTCCGACGATCAACAGACCACCGGCGCAATCCTGTCCTCAACCCATCGTCGATTTCTACAGAGCCGCTCCCTCACCGTCGACCCTCATCACAGCAGCGCCTCCGTCGATTTCCGTCGACCCTCTCATCCTCACTCTCGATTTCCCTTCTCACTCTCTCATCTCGTCGATTTCTTGGTAAATCGATTTTGGTTTGGTGAATCGATTTTGTAAATCGATTTTGTGAATCGATTTGGTTTGGTAAATCGTCTCTCTTCTATGGTGGTGGTTCCATCGCCGGCAACCATTCAAGATGCTATTCAATGCAGAGGCTGCAATTTGGGTTTGGTTAAATTGGTTAATAAATTTTTTTTATTGGTGAGGGTTAAAATGGTAATTTGTTGTTATTCAGACCCACCTTCAGAACACTTGCCAAACAACCAAATTTTATTCTGCAATTGCCAAACAGCCTGAGTTTCCCAATGGAATTTAATGGTTTGGATATTTATTTCCTATAAAAGGGACCATTCGAAGAAACAACCCAAGCAAAGAATCCAGCTATTGCTATGAAGACGATTCTCTCGGCAAAACAGGCATCTCTATTACTTGCCATTCTCATAATTCATCATGTTCTTCAAGCAAATTCTGCTTCAATTCAACCAGATCCAGGTAAAATCACTACTTCTCATACTTAATTTCGTTGTTTTCATGGATGTTTAGACCAGATTATGATGCCGATAACTGATTCAATGTTCGCCAATAGGAACCATAATTTCCGGTAGAAACAGAAACCTAAGAACTCTGCCGTCGTCTCCTCCGGCGCCTGAGCTGGATAAAGGTTCGCATTATTTCACCTTCGTTCCACCTCCGCCATCGCCAACGGTCCAGATGCACAGCACGGCTCCAAATTTGCGTGTGGTACGTAACGGTTCACCACCGGCACCGAAGGTAAGTCGCCCTCGGAACTTCCGTATTTTTCCTTCACCAGCAGGACGGCCACCGCCACCGCCAATTCCATCACCACCGCCGTTGGTTGCCGGACCACCTGCGAGCTGCAACATCCCTCCACCACCGCTGCCGAAAAGTTCCTAGAGCATCTCCAACAGATTTCACAAAGAAAATATATTGATCTCCAACATATTAAAATATTAAAATATTACATTTCTTTTTCTACGTTTAAAGTTTCGTGTTCGAAAATCTCACCGGCGGCCAGGGAACTGTGTCTGACTGTCTGTATTGGCTATGATTTTCAATGCCATGGCTATTTGACTAATGGCTCAGACTTGATAAGGTCATTTATTTCCCTGCCATGCTATTAACTATTAATATTATTTATTTATAATACTGATTATGATTTATAGGTTTTTTGTTTTGTCATAGTTAATGGATACTTTTATAAAAAACAATTTAATTAAGGGAAATTAATTAAAATACCCTAAGTTTGACCAACTGTTACCAAAATACCCTAATTTTTTTCAATTTTGCAAAAATACCCAAAATACCCGCGATCGCGGGATACGGTGACGTGGCACGTACTTTGGCCCCAAATGGCCCGCGAAGCCCCTCAACTTTGGCCGCGGTGCACTTTTGGTCCCTGCCCGCGATCGCAGCCCGCAATGGCCCACGATGGACCAAAATTTACAGTTTTGGTCCCTGAAAATTTACACTTTTGGTCCTTGAAAATTTACACTTTCAGCCCCTGTACTTAGACGAATCTTGCATTCTTTTACTGTTTTTTCCACAATTATTGTACTTTGAAGACCGATTTGTGGTTGAAATTCATTTGCATGTTTGAGATTTCATCCATAAATATCAGTAATATGCAATTCACAATTCACACTTGTTCTTGCTTTCTTTCTTGATTTCTCTCTTGCTTTCTTTCTTTGAATTGCTTTCTCTCTTGATTTCTCTTCTCTCATTTCATCCACAAATGGCATCGTCATCAAACCCTAAGTCTACTCCTGAAAAAATGCCACCTCAAATCGAGGTCGCCATAGCAAAAAAGGAAAAGGAGATAGATGAACTAACAGAAGAGTGGAAAAAAATGATGGACAGGAAGGCTGTCCATTTGAGAAAGATCGAAGAGGAAGACAGGGAGATCAAAAGGATGAAAGGGGATATAAAAGCTCGGGAGGCTCGTGTTCGTCGAGAACAAGAAGCAATTCACCATATTCTGCAAGACTTCGCAATTATTCAAGCGAAGGTAAACGAGAAGCAAGCTTGGATTGATGAAACTAAATCAATTTTTAAGTAGGTGGTGGTTGTTTTAGTTGTTTTGTATTTTTTTTCTTGTTTTGTATTTTTTTACTGTGTTGTTATTTTGTAGTTTTTGTTGTTGTTAATTTCTCTGAAAAGTAGTTTTTAAGCCGCTGAACCACGGTTAGGTTGGATACATCATGCAAGGTCAAGTCAGAGGTTACCTCATTCGTGGGCCTACTCCTCTTGTAGAATATATGACAACCCTCAACTCATTTGCTAAAGTGTGTGCGGGTTGTGGTACACAATGGCCATACGTGGTTGCAAAAGCAGAAGCCGTTGAAGAAGGGTCAGAAAGATTGAAGATGAAGAGCTTGTTGGATGGAATACAAACTAGCTGTGTTATCAATGTTCATTTAGAAGCATATGTATGTGTGTATATATATAATATGAAATGGGGTTTTGACAAGTTGGTATCACTGGACTCATTTAAGAATTGTGAAAATGGGTATTTGACGAATGATGATTCATGTGTGTTTGGAGCTGAAATATTTGCAGTTACAAAGTATGCACAAAAGGATCGATAATAAAATAAATAAAACGTATTTTAACTATAAGGGTGCGTTTGGTACGCAGACTGGATGGGACGGGACGGGACTGAACTGAAGGAGATAATTTTAATATAAGTTACGTTGGAAATACATCGATCATTTTGTGCATACTCTGTAACTGCAAATACTTCAGCTCCAAACACACATGAATCATCATTCGCCAAATACCCATTTTCACAATTCTTAAATGAGTCCAGTGATACCAACTTGTCAAAACCCCATTTAATATTCTTCTCGTGAAACCTTCTCCTATTGCCATTCACGATATCTATAAACACATTCAAATAATAATAATTTAAAACGATTTAATGAATTAGTTAATATATGATTATTATGTTAATGCGATAGGAGTGTAAAACAAAATTGAAAAAAAAAATAAGAGATGTACCATAAATTAAATAATTAACTATAAGGTTATGAATTTTAATGTATAACTGTATATGATATATATTAAAATATATAAATCCAAAAAAATTCAAGATTGGGCTCATTTCGAACGTATCGAAGAAACGATTATAATGGTGTAATTTGTTAAAATTTAAACGTATCGAATATGAATATATTTATCATTCACAAACTAGTTGTGTTATCAATGTTCATTTAGAAGCATATGTATGTGTGTAAATATATCATTTACAAATCAGTGTTTAGATCAACAGTATCATATGTGTTTGTTCCATATGGTTCAAGCTGTGACGGGCCCGGGGTGTGACTGACAGAATGTCTCCTTGGCACGGTTGAAGGGGCGGGATTTGGACACTCTCCACGAGTGTGTCCTACGCATTGGCACCGAGTACATCTTCGTTGTATCGAACTTTCACCACGTGATGGACGTCGGTCGTTCTTTCCCGGTCTCCCGACCCTGTTCTTATCCATTAAAGGTGGATAGCATGGTGGAAGCGGGTCGGGTGGATACACCCATGCTGCAGGGGGTCCAGCTGGGTTTATTACCTCCACGTATGTTTTCCGGTAATATTCGGACATGAAGAAAGGTACAGCCAAGTCGATGCAATCTGTACGACCCATATATGTTGCTGCAGCGATGGCATGGCCGCACGGTAACCCAGATTTATCCCATTTGCGACACGAACAAAGGTGGTCTTCCATATTCACAATCGCGTGAATATAGTCATCATGCACCTCGTACTTCCCATACCCGATTGCTCTTACCGGCCATGTCGCCGCACGACGCGCCCTGTACTGAACGATATTCTCCGCCGTTGGTGTGAGTGCATTTTGTATCTTAGCTCCTTTTAGGCGTCGAATTTGGTACCACTCTTGTTGAAAGGCCCGAAAGTAGTCCATAAGATTAACAATCGGACATCTACGAGCAAAACGGGAGAGTGCATTCACAGACTCTGCACTATTCGAGGTCAAAATGTCATACCGTTGTCCAGGAAAATGGGCCGCGGACCACCTCTCCGGTCCAGCATCGTCAAAGACTTTGGCTGCTTCCTTGACACTGTATCGTAGCATATTCATGTACTTGTGAAACTCCCGATCCGTATATGCTCTGCATGCCGCCCAATAGACATCCTTGTAGGTGGTAATACGTTTGTCCTTGGATTTGGCGTTCATCTCCAAATGTCGACAGCATATGGCGTGAGGGGCGTTTGGGTACATGGCAGAGATTGCGGCGCTTATGGAAGGAGCCCTGTCAGACATAAACACCAACCCTTGCGGGTCTCCGATAGCTTGTCTCAACATGGACATAAACCAAGTCCACTCGTCCCCGGTTTCAGACTTGCCTACGCCGAAAGCTACTGGAACGATGGAGTTATCCCCGTCCATGGCAACCGCCAGGAACATCATACCCAAGTAACAGCCCTTTAAAATACGTACCACGGGTCCAAGGGCCACGAAGCACATCTCAAACCGTCCACGTGAATCGGTCCGTAGCTGCGTGACAGTACCAGGGTTCTGCAGCTGCAAATTATATAAATATGTCAGGAGTCGTTCATACGACTCCTCGAACGTGCCTCTCACCATAAACAGTGCATGGCAGCGCGCACGCCACACTTGGTGGTAATCAATCGTGACGCCTAACTGCCGGTGAACGTCGTGGACGATGTCCTTTGGACGCAATGACCTGCTAACATCAAGAAATTTGTTTTTCAGGATCGCACCCAAAGTCTTTTTGCCGGCTTGTTTGTGGTGGGGATTAAGTTGCGTCCTCGTACAAGTGTGTACGTCGTGCAACTTTCTAATCATTATCGCCCCTCCTTTGGGACCCGTGTGAATCGCGTACAACCTCCACTCACACTTTTCTCTAGCACATTCAACTACGTATTTGCTTTTGTCAGATGCCCGCACGCGACTTTAGAAACCCTCTTCCAAAAACTTGAGTCCGATCTGACTTGCTAAGAGATCCTTCGAATCGAATATCTGACATGCTGTTAAACTTTCACTGCGAATATAAGGTGTAGGTTCGTAGGTTTGTGTCTGGGTATGGGAGTCTGGAAGAATAGGGGGCATATCAAAAAAGTCATTTATCTGACTACATGATTTTCTACTAGGGGTATATTCTTCGTGATCATCATTATCGGTGTCTGATCTGTCTATTTCAGAATTACCCGTTCTGAAAACGTGGGTTTCGTCATCAGCAACTCCAGCAGTACGCCATTCGTGTGGTTGTGGTGGTTGTTGTTGTTGTTGAGAATCAGGCTGCTCTATTTGTTGAGAATCAGGCTGCTCTATTTGTTGAGAATCACCCTCTTCGTCACCGTCGTCGTCACCGTCGTCGTCACCGTCGGATACGCCGGGATACACAAAGAGTAATGGGGGTCTTTCTGAATCGACTGCAAGGTGCAGAAAAGTAGAGATATCCCCATCGTTGGATAAATCCACAAATGACCCATCGTCATTTTTAAACACTAACTTGCAAATATCAGAAGAGTTGATTCCACATTTTTGCATGGCGTATGCAACAAACTTCTGATAAGTATAGTTTACTGACACTTTTACACCATGCTTAGATTTATAAGCAAAATTCCACTCGTTGTTATCTTGCACCCATTCACCATCAAAACAGAAATATAGCTTAGCTTTTGCAACAGATGAACTCATTTTTTCAGTATTATCTCAAACACAAAATATTGCAGAAAGAAATATTGCAACAATGAAATCGTTGTGTGGGGATTATGGCTTGCATTTTACGTCTATTTATCAATGAAACAACCAACATATCAGAAAACCAATCTCTCATTTCATCCACAAACTGGTATTCCAAAAACACTGATTTAACATTGATTCAAACATGCAAATGAATTTCAACCACAAATCGTTCTTTAAAGTGCAATAATTGTGGAAAAAAACAGTAAAATATGCAAGATTCGTCTAAGTTTAGGGGCTGAAAGTGTAAATTTTCAGGGACCAAAAGTGTAAATTTTCAGGGACCAAAACTGTAAATTTTGGTCCATCGCGGGCTGCGATCGCGGGCAGGGACCAAAAGTGCACCGCGGCCAAAGTTGAGGGGCTTCGCGGGGCATTTGTACCCAAAGTACGTGCCACGTCAGCCCTAGCCCGCGATCGCGGGATTCATCGCGGGTATTTTGGGTATTTTTGCAGAATTGAAAAAACTTAGGGTATTTTGGTAACTCAATGTTTGACTTAGGGTATTTTAATTAATTTCCATTTAATTAATTCCCTTTTATTAATATACGATATTAAAGGTGTGTTTCATCAAACCATACCAGGTAATATTCTCGATTATCAAATAGATTGTAGGTAAACGTCTTTTACTTGGTAACACTTCTTCTTACTAGGTAAGGAGAGTTTTCTCTCTCATTACTGTGTAATATTCTTAGTCTTTGTTATGCTTTTTACTGGATAAAATTCTTGGTCTTTGTCATGTTAGCTTTTTGAGAAGGGTGTCTTAGGCTATGCCTAGACTAATCCCTTTGGCAAATTATGACTGTAAGACATCAGCCCTGATTAAACCTCAGTGACCACAATTGTTGTGTACGTCTGGATTAGAACCCTGAGCAGATGGGATATTCCAGCACATCCCCCAGGGCCTTAACCAGTACGCCACAACCCATGTGGTTTTTGTCATGTTCATCTGGTAAGGTAAGTAACACCCGGAATGGATGCTAGCATGAGACGTACAAGCTTGTTTGATTGTTCAAGCGACATATTCATATGAACCTAAATAGATTGCGTTTATTCGTACAAGTAATGTCTTAGGGGTCGTTTACAAAACGTTTACCCGAGTAAGTGCTTGCCAAGTCACATTAGCTTACCGGATGAATATGGTAAGGACCAAGAATCTTACCCGGTAAGAGCGGAAGCAAGGACCGAGAGTCTTACCTGGTAAGTGAGTGCGACGACTCTTACCACGGTTAACGCTTACCGGCTAAATTGTTGCATACGATGCCGTTTTGGTGGACTAAAATCTTACCCGGGAAGTAAGCGATAGTGTTGAATTTAACGGTAAGCACGTACCCGGGTAAGTGATTAGGTAAACGGCCCCTTAAAATGAACTTTTATAAATTCAAAAAATGAATCGCGCAAGTTTGTTTGATGTTTAAAGTAGGATGTTATGAAATGATAGAAATCAATGCAAAAAATTTCATATTGTAATACAAAAACGCAATACTTTTGACGTGTAATTCGGTTGACAAATGAATGGGGTGAGATACCTTTGCTCAATACAAGACAACATTTATCAATGTATTATCAGTACATGAAATTAAGAGGGCAATTTATTTTAAACATAGCTAAAAGGGACAGAAAGTATATTACAAAAATCTAGGAATACCGAATATAGAAATATAAATATTTTGGTTTTATTTTTTTGGACTATAACAAGTAATTTTTTTAAAATAAATTGATTAATATAAAACTAGAATCTAAAACTTTTACATTATTAATTTAATGCTTTAACCTATTTAGAAAAATATTTTTTATAACAAGTAATTTTCATGTTTTTGAGTATGAGAGAAAGGAAAGGAAAGGAAAGTTATAACTTTTACCAATATACTCTTATTTATTTCATTGTCGAATGTAATTAATGAGTATATGTGTAATTTATAAATAATTTCAATAATTTTAAAATTCTTTTCTTTCTTTCCTTCCGTTCCCTCCCATTTTTGGGCGAAAAGTTTTGGAAGGAAAATCAGCAATATTTTCCCTTTCTTTCTTTTTCTTTCTATCCTTAAAAACTCGAGAACACAACATTTTTTATTTTCCTTCTACTTTCCTTCTTTTTCCCTTCCTTTCCTTCGTAAGAAAACTCGAGAACACAGCGTACAAGTCTCTAATCCATCTTAAAAAATATATTTGTTGAATTAAAAAGATTACAAAAATGTGAGCCAAATGGGTCAGTGGATCGGGTCACGCTTTTAAACATTATCCGTGGGCCATTCAAAGTAGTAGACTAGTAGATATTGTCTTCGGGCCGGGTTTTCTCCTTATCTTTGAACATTATGTTGGGCTTCACCATGAGATATCTGGGCTCAATCACCAGATAGATCAAAGCAGCAGCTGCCATCCACCGGCTACTTACAGCGCAACGCCTGACTGAGCTACGTCGTCGTCATCATCATCATCATCAGCTTGATCTTCTTTTTGAAACACGCGGAGAAGCATACCATACAGATCATACAGAAGAATTCTCCAAGTCGTTTTTGTGAAATTTTGTTTTGGCGAATTAGAGCTGATAAATCATGTCTATTTGATCACTAGGAGGAGTTTGTTCATTTACCGGACGATCGATAAGAAACCAGATCTTAATTTGGAATCAATCAATACGGATCTGATCTATCTGGTTTCGGATAATTGATGGCAGGGGCGGCCTCTGCGCTGTTCCTTCTTGACATCAAAGGGCGTGTTCTGGTGTGGCGCGATTACCGTGGTGACGTTTCTGCACTTCAGGCCGAACGTTTCTTCACCAAGTTTCTTGAGAAAGAGGTATGTTTGTTTTCGTTTTGATAGATTTACATGTTAATTTATCGTAGTTAGAAATCTAAACCAGTGAAGTAAAACAATATTTAGCTCACAAAGTAGGTTGATTGAGTTAAGATGTTCGTATTTCTACTTAGGTATTGTAAAATCAAACCGGATTTGAATGAAAATCTGTTCCAATTGACTTCCAATTAAGTTGTCTAGACATTCATCTATTCAAAATCCACAAGTTCATTGTATTTTGTGTATTGTAATTTCATGGTTTAGTTAAATAAGAATTCAGGAAGAAGTAATGAAGTAGTCAGTTTGTGTAGTTCTTTGGTTGAGCTGTATATTTAAAGGAATAAGATCAATATGTTGGTTAGGGTTTTTGTATTTTTTTTCATTAGAAGTACTGTTGTCATAATAATCCTGCAAACATATATTGAGATTGGGGTTTGCTTTTCGATGAGGTTGCTTAAAATGAGTATGTTATATATAAACATTTTATGGATTATGGTGTTTTGATGAACTTCAGGGTGACTCAGATTCTCAAGATCCAGTTGTTTATGATAATGGTGTCACGTATATGTTCATACAACACAACAATGTATATCTAATGACTGCTTCGAGGCAGAATTGTAATGCTGCCAGTCTTCTCCTATTTCTACACCGTGTAGTTGATGTAAGTGCTATTTTGGTATTTAATGAATCCACTTTTCTATCGTTGGTAGCTCTTGAAATATATGATCACATATTCTCCTTGACAGTTTCCAAACTCTGGAACACTTGGCTCCCTATCCTACTGCTCCACAATAATAAAAAGAGAAAGAAAAAGAAAAAATAACTTCTCTAAATCATTGTGTGAACTATTACACTTCCAAACAAGCTATGTGATTAAATCTTATCTATCAGATTATTGTTGTAATTGGTAACAGGTATTTAAGCATTACTTTGAGGAGTTGGAAGAGGAATCACTTAGAGATAACTTTGTCGTAGTGGTATGGGTATTTTAGATATTTTCTCACTAAAATATGTCATTATTAGAAGGATACAAGTTCACCTAAGTTTAATGATGTCTTGCAGTATGAGTTGCTTGATGAAATGATGGACTTTGGTTACCCTCAATACACTGAAGCTAAAATTCTTAGCGAGTTTATCAAGACTGATGCATATAGGATGGAAGTTTCACAGAGGCCTCCTATGGCTGTGACAAATGCTGTGTCCTGGCGTAGTGAAGGAATACATTACAAAAAGAATGAAGTATGTCTTCTTCTTTTGTGAATTGGCTAGGTGATATTGTGATCAGATTACAAAGTTTTTTTTGCCTTGTTCAGGTATTTTTGGATGTTGTGGAGAGTGTGAATATACTTGTCAACAGCAATGGACAGATAGTTAGGTCGGAAGTTGTTGGAGCATTGAAGATGCGGACTTATTTGAGGTGAATTAAATTTCTCTTTATTTTCTCACCATCTACCATATACCATCAAAAAACTAGTTGGAAGATTTCATTCTTGTTCTCTTGTTCTCTTTTTCGATCTGTACCCATCAGCCGTACAAATTCAATAATCACTAATTGAAGTTTCATGCATTATTTAGGTGATTTAAGCAAAAGTGAAACATTCCAACGAATTGAACTTCATTATGCAATTCCTCCAACATAAAGAAAAATCACAAGTACTTGTAATAACAACGATGAAACATGTAACAAAGATTAAAACAAGCAACCTGAGAAAAGGGACGCTGTTTTAAAAAAAAATAGACTGAGGGGACAGTCTCATAGATCAGCCATCACTCAATATTTCATCTTATCTCATCTATAACCAAAGAGGCTTCTGTTATTTTCTTTAATCTGTTCAGTTTAGTTTTATTGAGCTTTTGTCTCCATTTTTTTTCAATGAACCAACTGGATTATTATATGCTTTACTTGATGTCGATGCTGTGAAGTCTTTTTTTGCCTTAAATTAGATTTTAGGTGAAGATGCATTTCATCTATTTCAATTTCTTAGCTAGTATGTGCCATACTGCCATATGCATTATCAGAAGTAAGCTAAAAACCTGTATGATGTTTATTTGTTGTGGTCTATTACCCTTATCACTCTTGATGCCATCCCCTTATAATACACACATTTAGACCACAGCCCATAACATGCTGTTATCCTTCAAAACTTCGTTTGATATTAGTTGGATGTGAGCCAGAAACAAATCTTCTAATGCAAGGTTGCATAATATGTCAGAAATAGGTATGGACTAGTGGGAATAACGACCAGCCACCTAAACTGAGCCGAGGTTTGGTTGAGGCTCCATTTCACTTGACATTTCTCCCAGTGTCTTCGCTATTGGGGAGCTTGTTTCATATTATCTTGAAGTGAATAGTGGTGTATTACATGGGAATATGGGATTACATTTGGAAGATGCTGTATGTGTTAATGTGTATATTAAAAACAGTGCCCAACTAAAAGGATCTAACAAAAATGTTGTCTTTCAATCCGATTAGTTCAACAATGAGCTGTTTCTTAAAACTAGTGTTCTTTTGTTGTGGAGAGTTTTACGGCATGTCTGCATATTGGGTAATAAGGGAAACATGAATTTTTTGGAATATTCTTTAGTAATTCTCGCCAGCAAGTAAATTGGATGTCTTGATTTGGAGTTGGATAAATTGTTGAACCTATGGTAGATTAAGGTGGCGTTTGTTTTTTAAGAGGTGCTGAAGTCTGAAGTCTTATTTCACTTCTGATTGATAAGAGGTGGTGCTTAAGTCTGAAATCCGAATCAATAAGACTGTTTGTTTTTGTAAACTGATAATGTCTGAATTTGTTTAAATTATGTATTCGACCCATTAGAATATTATAGTGTTGAATTTATATATATATATATATAAATTTTTACAATTTCACATATTTATGCATCATCATCACGAAATTTACATCTAAATTATAAAATTAGCATTCATTTAAACGAATACGTTTAATCGATAATAATATATTTGAATTATATAAATTTAAATTTGAAAGTCACCTATAGTAAATTGAGTTTTATTATAATCCAAGTGAATCGATTGAGAGAAAGTATCTATTAAGGTTTATTCATTGAGAACAATAAGAAACAAATAAGAGGTTGGTTTACCTCTTACCAGATAAGAGGACGATAAAACATAAGTGACTGAAATTTTGGAAAAAAACCCGTCTGAATGGCCTACCTCTTAACGAATCAGACATAAGAGGCTAATAAGCACTTTTTTAAAGATGTTTACTTTCCTAGTTGACCTTAGAGAAATACTGGAGTTCTGATTTACTATATATAACAATCATGGCTTTCTTTCTTGCAGTGGTATGCCTGAGTGTAAGCTTGGGCTAAACGATCGAGTATTACTGGAGGCACAAGGACGGTCTACTAAGGGAAAAGCCATTGACTTGGATGACATGAAGTTCCACCAGTATGTTCTCCAACCTTCTGGTTTAAATGTTTTCCCCACCCCCTATCTTTTAATCGAAAATCGGCGAAATATAACCAAATTTAGAGCCTACAAATCATACCAAAAAACTGAGTATTTTTATTCTCTTTAATTTGACATCCATATTATTATACTTTCTCATCCGTTTTTTCATCTTTCTTACCTACTCAACCTTTTAGTCATTCTCATTTGAATTATTGCATATATAACACATATATAAGTATATTCTTGTTTTCCTTTTGTTATCATCACCAATGTACAAACTTGGTGTAGATGTGTGCGCTTGGCCCGTTTCGAAAACGATCGGACAATATCCTTTGTACCTCCTGATGGAGCCTTTGACCTCATGACATATCGACTCAGTACTCAGGTTACTTTCACAATTCCTTTCCTCCTCCAACCAACTCCCCCCTTTTCTATAGAGATCTGATGGTTTTTGTCTTTCAGGTAAAGCCTCTGATATGGGTGGAAGCTCAAATTGAAAGACATTCTAGAAGCCGTATGGAAATTATGGTAAAAGCTCGAAGCCAATTCAAGGAGCGTAGGTATAATTTTCATCTTCTTTTATTTTCTAGTTTTTCGCTTTCCTTTTAAAACTGTAGCTGAAGATAAATGTATTGATTTTGACATTTTGTCATGAAAATGGTTTGAATTTACAGTACTGCGACAAATGTTGAAATTGAACTGCCTGTGCCAGCCGATGCTATTAATCCAAATATTCGGACTTCCATGGGATCAGCTGCCTATGCACCAGAAAACGAAGCACTATGTTGGAAAATAAAATCATTTCCAGGTGGTAAGGTAATAAGTTTGTTTTTCAGTTCTCCCTACTTTTCCACAGATATAGTTCATCTTTAAGGGTGCGTTTGGTATGCATACAAGATAGAAGAGGACATAACAACTGTTCAGCGTTTGGTAAGACAAAACTTGACAAAACATATAACATGACCAAATAAGTTGTTTATATATTTTGATTCATTATGTAATTTATTAAATTGTAATGAAATAAATATTTTCTATAAAAAAATAATTTATTAGAAAGTTTTCTTCAAGACGATTAAAGTGACACCAAAATAAAAGGTGTATGTAGTTTCTAATTTTATTTTCTAACCTTTTCTATATTTTTTACTATTAATAATTAATAATTTACATAAATTAATCAAAACATAGAAACCATATAAAACTAATATTTTGAGGACAGTAAAGTGAAAGTTTAAAGAGCATAAAATACAATAAATAAAATTTAAAAAATGAATAAAATATAAAAAAGAAGGCGTATTTGATGTTTTAGAAGAGAATTAGAGTTTATTTTCAGGTTATATTGGTAAAACATAAGTCTGTTCCAGCTTGTTCCATGATGTGGGAGTGGAACAAGCTTGTTCCACTCTGGTACAAACATAAGTCTGTTGCCAAACGTCGAACAACAATTATTCTTGTTCTGTTCTGTCCTGTCATTTCCAGTGTACCAGACGCACCCTAACTACCCTAGCTGCTCAATTTCTTTTATGGGGCCAAGTTGAAGATGAATTCTTAAGTTTGCCATATATGTAGTTATTGTTTCTAATTGTTTTGATACAGATAAGCTGCTTATTAAACTTTTCAGGAATACATGTTGAGAGCAGAGTTTAATCTTCCCAGCATAACAGCAGAAGACTCAGTTCCCGAGAAAAAAGCTCCTATTCGTGTGAAATTCGAGATACCATATTTTACAGTTTCAGGAATACAGGTAAACTGTTCTCTCTTCTTTTGTTTTGTGTTCTTTTACTTCAGTTTTTGAGCAAACATCTGACCTTTAGCTAGCGCCTTCACTGTATAGATATATAAATTGTATATATTAGCTAAAGCTGAAGGAGGCACTCATTCCTTTTTTTCCATGCAATTCCTCAACTGCATTATCCACTTCCTAGAGTTGCTAGTGTTTTTCTTTCCCCTTTTTTGGGTGGGAGAGGGATTCCAGTATACACCCACCAAGATATAGATGTCCAATATATATATATATATACATCTTATCTTGGTGCAACTCATCCTAATGTGCGTCCATTTCTCATCCAACGGTTGGTAATCACTTCTCACGTTAACCTCAACTTCTCACGGTGGAGTCACCGGAACCCAACCCTATATAAACCTTCTCAATCTATACAAACAGATTAATCAACACACACAACTTTATCCATATAGGACTTAATGGTTGGTACCCTAAGCCATGTCAATGGACGGATAGAAACCACACTTGAAGCCCACGAGTCCGTGTGAATCTATGGTTCTGTTTGATACAAATATCATGATTCGTACATTAGAGTAATGATTCTCCATGTGATCAATGTTTTTGGCAACCAATTATATTCCCCAAGTCCTTGTTTACCTGTTAAGTACCTTCCATAGGATTTTGTATTTGAACAACCTCAGCTAAGAATCGTCAATGAAAGCAAGCAAAGATTTACGAATTGTTTGATGTGGGTTATATATAATAAGAAATCGTGGAAATTTGCAGGTTCGGTACCTGAAGATCATCGAAAAAAGCGGGTATCAGGCTCTTCCATGGGTGCGGTATATAACAATGGCGGGGGAATACGAACTTAGAGTTATGTGAGAACCAAGTGTTTTGTATTCAAGTCATTTGAACTTGTGGAGAAAGGCAATGCTTGTTATTATCTTAGATGGGGGTGTTTTTGTATTTTTGTTGCCACAAAAAATACAATTGTTGTTTCATGCACTTCTACTAAGAGAAAGTTGTAAGTTGTGATGTCTACCTACAATTAAAACTTGGTTTTAGTCTAGTTTTTTTTTAAAAACCAAAAGCTTGTAATTCATATGTGAATCAATGCTTGAATGCTTAAAGCATCCGTGGATCTTGGATAATAGGGCTTAATCGGAAATTGATTGTGTTGTAAAAAGGCCCTTTCACTTGGTTTCTTTATGGTAAATTGTTTGATAAATTTTCTTTTCCGTGTAACATCCTTCGATTGTTGTGTAGTTGACATGTCTAAGGGATCCTTTATCCAGCACTTACTTACTGTTGTCGCTAATGATCAACATTTTCACTTAACTTATTGGGTAAGATTTTAGTCCATTAAAACGGCATCGTATGTAACAGTTTTATCCGGTAAACACTTATCAGGTAAGAGTCGCCACTCTCATTTATCGAGTAAGACTCTCGGTCCTTGTCAATTGCTCTTACCGTGTAAGATTCTCAATCTTTGTCGTCCGATAAGGTAAAGTGAGCCGATAAACACTTACTGGGTAAGCGTTTAGTAAACGTTCTAAACGCTTACCGGCTCACTTTACCTTGTTGGATGAACATGACAAAGATTGAGAATCTTATAAATTATCCGGTAAGAACGATAACAAGGAATGAGAGTCATATATACCCGGTAAGCGAGAGTGACAACTCTTACTCGGTAAGCGCTTATCAGATAAAAATGTTGCATATGATGCCGTTTTAATGGACTAAAATCTTACCATGTACGTTAGGTGAAATGTTGACAATTACCGGGTAAACGTGGGGTAAACGACCTCTAAGTTTCGTCCTGAGTTGATGGCAGTAGAGATGAATGAGACTTAGGGACTACACGTTAAGTGCTTACCGCCTCACTTTAACTTATCGGATAAATATAACAATGAACCAAATTTTTTATTATTTTTGTTGTTTAAACATTTTCATTTTATAAATTCATGTCTATATATGATATTATTTTCTACTTCTAAATACGAAGAAATGACTAGTATTGTGCAAGTGAACTCAACCTAATAATAAGTCTATTATTTTAAATAAAATTTCTATAATTGTGATAATACTATATTAATCATACGCCATAATGCAACGAATATCAAAGTGTATATTTAACATATTCTTTAGAATAAGAAAATGTTTTGTTTTCTATCATATTTCAATAAATTTCTTTAAAATAGAGAAAAATCTGTATCTTCCTTCAAATGGTTTTCTATACTGTTCTTTTTAAAATAGAGAAAATCAAATGTAACACCCCGCTTACCACGACACAATATTGTCCGCTTTGCCCTACTGGCTCACGGCTTTGTTCTTGGCGACCTGACGAGGACTTCCCAGGGGGTCACCCATCCTGGTACTACTCCCACCCAAGCACGCTTAACCACAGAGTTCCCAAGGAACCCGCATGCTTGTGGCCCCAAAACGCGTTGTGTCTGGTAAGGCCAAGGTTTACTAATATACCCAGCATCTCTCCTGCCCTCTAAAGGATGTGGGATATGCCTAAGGTGTTACACACACCCCCCCTTAGGGACTCATCGTCCTCGATGAGGTTTTCCCCACCATCCCGAACGGCACAGGAGTGGCTCTAATACCATTTGTAACACCCCGCTTACCACGACACAATATTGTGTCGTGGTAAGCGGGGTGTTACAAATGGTATCAGAGCCGGTCACCGGGTCGATGTGTCAGCGAGGACGCTGATCCCACTTAGGTGGGTGGATTGTGAGATCCCACATCGGCTAGGAGGGGGAACGAAGTCCTCCTTATAAGGGTGGATGGATACCTTCCTTGCATGAGGCCTTTTGCCTGTCACAGGGTGCGGTCTGGGTGCGTCCCGCGTATGCCTGTGCGGAAAGGAACAAAACCGTGAGCCAGTGGGGCAAGAAATCGGGAATTCCGAATAAAGCTACGTCTATTCCACGATTTTCCAAATACTAGGCCTATGGATCCATACCACCTATTTGTACTCGTACAAGTATTTAATATAGATTCCTCATAGCAAACAGTATGAGCAAATCTCCTTTACACAGATTCCTCATAGCAAACAGTATGAGCGAATTATATTTTTACTACATAAATTCCTTATAACAACCGTATAAGCGAACCTCCTTTATAAATCTTTCATGTCATTTAGTATAAACAAATCACATTCATTATGTCCATTTCTTATACCAGAAGTCTAGCCACCAATATCATCACTCACAGTCTTTGATATAAAGATTGTTATAATCCACTTGTTCATTAAATCCAATATTTACAACTCGTACATATTATCGTTATAAATCATTTTCCAATCTGATTGTAAGCACAACCATTAATTTAAAATAACAGATTTTACTTTATAAAATCTTTATAGAAATCCTTCTTCCAAAAATCCATCCAAAACAGTTTATTTATAAAATACCCTTACCATAATTTAAAACATTATAAAAAGGGTAAAGTAAGAATGAACTCACCTGAGTTGTAGATGATGGAATACTACAATCGGATGCCAAGACGTTGATACAAATCACACCCAAAACGCCTTTACCTAAAACCATAACCGATTACTATCATATAGTAATCAACACACTTGTTCCGATAAACGAGACATAGACCAAACTTTATACTTTAAATTAATGGTTTTGCTTAAACTCATTGGTTGAAAATGATTTATAATTAAGCAAGAACCTCTATGAATACAAATAGGTGATATGGATCCATAGGCACTAGTGGTTATGTACACGTGGAATAGATGAAGATTAATCATTATTCTGATGTGTGTGAGAGATCGCGGAATAAACGTAATTCTTGAATTCTAAGGAAGAAAAAGGGATTGACATAAGAATTTGTAATCTCTACTTCCTTTTCAATAAATGGGCATGTGTTATTGCGATTTATTGGAATAGAGCAATTATCTAGAATCTGTGAGGATTCGTAGTGTGGCTCTGGACCATGCGAAATGATTGATGTAATGTCAGATCGTAGTCATGGAACCGGGTTTAACCCGTGGTAAAGGATGGTTTCACATGGTGGTAAGAAAAAGGGTAAACCAGGTTGGTTATGCCTTGTTTACAGTAATTTGATTAAATATTATTTTGAAACTGAATGTTCTCACTAGGCATTAGCCTAATCGTTTCAAATGATGTTTTCTTACCAGGTACTAGTTCGGGAAGATAAAGGGATGTGGGACGAGAGCTTTTGGATTAGCAAAGAAGTTTTGAATACTGAGGTTTTGAATAGATCACTTAGATAACCTAGTTAATCTGATTATAGTGACATGATTTGATTAATAGGTTATTTGAAGAACTCTATATATGTAAATATGATCCTCAAGGTTGAATCTTTGCTTATGTATAAAGTTTAGAAAGTTTATGTTTAAATCTTGTTATAATTTGAGGTTTAAATTAGCCCTGTTTTTAGGGTGTTACAAATTGGTATCAGAGCTTTAGTTTAAGTGAACTAAGTACGCTGAGGAGATACTTAGACTTAAGCTGAGATGGATTAAGTTATGATATGTGAGAAATGGGTAGAAGTACTAAGACAGGATAGTCTTAGAGTCAACAGAAATACGTGAAGTTAGTACTGTAACGATGGTAATGAGGATTCTCATGTATAGTATATTCACAATTCCATTTAGCTACTGTTATTATGAATATATTGTTACGCAAGTATGCTTATTCCTAAATTGTTACAGTAACTAATGATCGGTATAGTACGTTTCGTATGTCTAGTTATGTATAACCATTTCTGATGGTTATTCTTTTGTGTTATATCAGAACAATGGTGAATACACCACCAAGGTCCTCTAATTCTTCAGAGGACAGAGTAGTAACTGATTGGGGAGAACAACCTGGAACGGGCGGAACTCATGAAAGTCCACCGAGGTTGCATTTTCCGGGAGGAGCTGATAGCCAGGTACACAGAACGAGTACCAGTACTGCTGAACAAGAAACGCCAAGTTCGACAATGGAGTCTCGTATGATGGAAAACATGACGAGAATGATGACAAACGCAATGGCTCAACAAACAGAAATGTTTATGAAAGTACTGAACGATCGAAGTACGGAGTTACGTCGAACGGGAACGGATACTGGGGTAATAAATCCAGTTGGTAACCCGGGGTCAGAGACGGAAAGGAGAGTTGAAAGAATTTGTTCGTACAAAACATTCTTAAGCTGTAAACCACCAGAATTTAAAGGAGAAGATAATCCAGTAGCTTGCATGAACTGGATCAGAGAAATGGAACAAGCTTTTCGAGCTTGTGAATGTGATGAGAAGTCAAAAGTCAGATTTGCATCTCAAATGCTAAGAGGCAATGCGCTAACGTGGTGGAATGTTATGACATCTGCAATTTCGACCCCAGTTTTGACTGCCATGACTTGGGAGTCATTCAAGAAAAAGATTTTAGAAGAATACTGCAATGAAAATGAGATGGATAGAATAGAGGAAGAATTTCGAAATCTAAAGAAAGGAAATTCAACTGTCAGGAAGTATACTGAAATATTTATGGAGAAGCTGAATCTGGTGGGGCAAAGCGGACAATATTGTGTCGTGGTAAGCGGGGTGTTACAAACGGTTTTGTTCCTTTCCGCACAGGCATACGCGGGACGCACCCATACCGCACCCTGTGACAGGCAAAAGGCCTAATGCAAGGAAGGTATCCATCCACCCTTATAAGGAGGACTTCGTTCCCCCTCCTAGCCGATGTGGGATCTCACAATCCACCCACCTAAGTGGGATCAGCGTCCTCGCTGACACATCGACCCGGTGACCGGCTCTGATACCATTCTGTAGCGTCCCCAGTCCACCGTACACGATATTGTCCGCTTTGCGGATACCCTCTGCATAACAGCATGCCGGCACCGCTCACGGCTTTATTCTTGGCGACCTGGCGAGGACTTCCCAGGGGGTCACCCATCCTGGTACTACTCCCACCCAAGCACGCTTAACCACAGAGTTCCCAAGGAACCCGCATGCTTGTGGCCCCAAAACGCGTTGTGTCTGGTAAGGCCAATGTTTACTAATATACCCAGCATCTCTCCTGCCCTCTAAAGGATGTGGGATATGCCTAAGGTGTTACACATCCTTTAGAGGGCAGGAGAGATGCTGGGTATATTAGTAAACATTGGCCTTACCAGACACAACGCGTTTTGGGGCCACAAGCATGCGGGTTTCTTGGGAACTCTGTGGTTAAGCGTGCTTGGGTGGGAGTAGTACCAGGATGGGTGACCCCCTGGGAAGTCCTCGCCAGGTCGCCAAGAACAAAGCCGTGAGCCAGTGGGGTAAAGCGGACAATATTGTGTCGTGGTAAGCGGGGTGTTACATCGAAGAAAACTTCAAAGTTTGATATGCGAAGTGAGAAATTTATTCAATCCCACAAATGAGATTCGATTATATTTTTTATAATAATTCTTTTTAAAAATTGTATTGGAATGATAAATTTTAGAAATTTTGATAATATAATTATGAATGTTAAAATATCTGAATAAAGAATCTAGATTCTATTACAGATATGTTATCTTTTTAGAAAATTTTGATTTTAGTTCTTTTATTTAAATAAATTATATACAATCTATTAGAGATTTCAAATAATTTTTTTTGTTGGTGTTTTGTGTTCTTTTGAGTAAATATGTCCATTCTAAATTTACTTTAATTAGTTTATTTTGTATTTGTCGATGGATATTTTATAATTTATATTTCATTTTATTAAAACTAAGCGTTACATTTTTTTCCAGGTTGAAAAGAATTATTTGATTATTGCTATATATAGGGGTAGTTTCATTTACAAACCACTTTTATTTTGCAAACCGTGCAAACTATCGATTTCATTGGATAAGTTGATGAAATTGATTCGTGAAATTGTTTAATTTGATGAAATTGTTTCATATAATTCTTTTCTTGATGAAATTGTTTCATATAGTTGTGTTTTAATGTAAAAACGAGAAAGTTTCATTACACTGAGAAAAATACATGAAACAGTTTCACCAGAATGAGAAAAATACATGAAACTACATAAAAAACACAAATATATGAAACAATTTCATCAAGAAAAGAATTATATGAAACAATTTCATCAAATTAAACAACTTCATGAACCAATTTCATTAACTTAACCAATGAAATTGACGGTTTACACGGTTTGTAAAATAAAAGTGGTTTGCATTTGATCTCTTACATGTCTGTTCTAATTGTAAGTGAATATTAGGTTTTATTTACAGAAAAAATGAAACCACATGTCATGATAGAAAGTCCATAAATGTGAATTTAACTTTCAAAGTTATTAGGACGTTAGATCTTCACATCAATAATGAATATATGCAAAACAAAAGAGACGATATTACAAAAGAAAAACAAATAAATAAATAAATTAAAAGAGTTGATATTTGTATATATCCCATCATTTGATACTAATAATTAACTTTCATTAATTCATAATCTTTCAACATATATAATCAAATAAATATTATAATAAAGAGGGTGGCTCTTTGGTCAAACACCTCATATTCTGGATCTAAACCAGTTTCAGTAAATTACATATATATATATATATATATATATATATATATATATATATATATATATAGGAAGGTTCAAACGAGAAGCGCATCAATTTAAGAGAACGTGAGGAGCACTCCCATGCTTCTGATCACATATGATTTACAACCCTAAAAAATCGGATTTAACTCGAAAATTCGCGCAAAAGTGGCGCGAGGTGGTTCGCGAGGCGTGCAAGTCGCGGATCATTAATGATTCATAACTGCCAATCACATGTGATTCATAACTGTCAATTGCTCCTCCAGATCAGCTGTGAATCACATGTGATCCACAACTGCCAATCACATGTGATTCATAACTGTCAATTGCTCCTCACGTTCTCTTAAATTGGTACGCTCCTCGTTTTAACCCGCCTCTATATATATATATATATATATTATGAAAACAATTCCCATTAATTAATCCCATGATCACCATTGCAGCTGTAGATTTGAATCACAGATGAAAGCCTTTCAATGAACAGATTAAACTCATCATCTTTGCTCATCATACTAACCCTTGCATACCCAGGATCCGACCCGAATCTTCTTCCACTTCTTACTAAAACCTTGTGACCTCTAAATAGCTCCTCACATCCCCCCATTCCATCCTTGCATTTTATCCATGCAAAAGCTGCACTCATCACATTAATCATCACTTTCACTTTCATATATATTCAAAAACTCAATTTCACACACACAGATTCATCATACATATATAGAGGGAAACCATGAAAAGAAAAAACGATCGGGTATACCATGGTAACCGTTCCTCTGGACTGGATGGTATGTACATGTACATACAAGTAATTTGTAAGCAATTTATCCGTTATGCACATGTGCATAAAAACCAAAAAAAAAAATATTTATATGCACACATGTGCATACCGACCAGATGAATGGTTACCATTTTTCATTTCTTTTAGAGATTTTATATAGAGGGAGGATGAAACGAGAATCTATTTAAGAAAATAAAAAAAATAGTCGAGTCAAGTGCAAAATGGCATGTGATTGTACATTAACGGTATAAAAAAAGTTGGCAACTTAATTTAGCGGGGTCATCAGGTCGCAAAAGTCACGTTAACCATATGTGATTTTGTATTTGATGTTAGTGTAAAATCACTTTTGATTCTACCGTTTTCTTATTTTCTTAAATACATATTTTTCTCGTTTGAACTCGACTAGATATATGTATATGTATATGTATATATATTTACCTGGATGTGCTTGGGTTAAGTATCCATTGTAATTGCAATGCTGAAGAGGGAATTTGGGTAGAGTAAACAACTGGGATTTTTTCACAGTTTCTCTTAAAATCTCCCATCTTTTCGCCATCATATCTCGTCCAAATTCGAATAAATTATCACCATCGGGAGATCCAAATCGTTTGCATCCATCAGCAACGACTTGCAAGATCTTCGCAATCCGGAGTTGTGATTCTTTCGACACCCCAATCGAGTTCACCACCATGAAATTTATCATCTTCTTCACCACTTCTTTATCTTTCACAAGTGCCCATCTGTTAATTAATCAATAAATTCATTAATCCCATATTAGATAATCACAAAATTAATTAAATAAAATTAAACCACTTAAAAAAGAAAAAGATAAATTAAAGACTTGCCCAATTCTTGAACCGGCATGGCCAGTGCACTTGGAAGCTGTGAAGAGCATGATATCGAAATCTAATGAAGAAGTGATTGGAGTGTATTGAGGCCAATAATAAGCAAGATCATAGACCACGATCCCGCCATCTCGGTTAACCACCGGTCCACGGATTACACCGTTTGGATTGTTGGGTGAGGTCACAAACTCGATATAGGGTTCATCTTTATTGAACCCATGTGCATCACCACCCCATTTGTACAATCCTGATCTTACTATATCTGTAGTCTCTGGATACGACTGCATTTAAAAGATTTTAATCATATATTCATAGTGGGAAATTACATATGCAAGGGAAAAACCTAAAAAAAAAACCCGAGAAAATTACTTGTTCATCGGATGATATTCACATGTGAATACAAGTAATTGAAGCTGTTTTTTGTTCTTTATGCACGTGTGCATATTACAAATTACTTGTATGCACATGTGCATACCATTCCTTTATGCACGTGTGCATATTACAAATTACTTGTATGACATGTGCATACCATCCCTTTATGCGTGTGTGCATATTACAAACAAATTACTTGTATGCACATGTATATACCATCCATTTATGTGCGTGTGCATTTTACAAACAAATTACTTGTATGCACATGTGTATAAACGGTTACCAGTTTTTCATTTTTTTTTCAGTTTTTCGTGAACTATATATTCAGGATGAGATCGATGATGATATATATATATATGTATATATACCGAGTAAAAAGGAGCAGCAGAGACGACGGTGATGGGGTTGGGGTGGTCTTGTGGTGAGAGCGCATAAAGAACAGCCTGCAACAGCTGGCTCGAACCGGTTCCAACCACAATGGAATAACCATCGGTTTCTGCATTACCCACTGCACCATGCAGACTCCTGATCGACTCCTCAAGTTTTGGCTCCAAAAACCAACAAGGGTTCTTGTTGCTTGAAAAGTAGCTCAAATGTTCATACCCTTTAATCACAACCGTACACTTGTCCCCCATTTTTCTCCAAAATGCCTCGTACATCGTCGGATCGCCACTGTAAAATTTCACATATTTAATCAAAAAAGATTCATGAAAACAAAAATCCAATACATACATATAAGGTTATGGTGAGAAAGGATAAAAAGGAATTTGGACTCTTCGATTAAGATGCACCAAGATACACCAGATCAATTCTTGTGAGAAATGCATTTCACTGATAAAGTGAGATTAAAAGTGATCAAGGGTCCAGATTCCTTCTTACCCTTTTCAGCTTTAACTTTTTTTTTCCCACACGATCTTTCGTGATATATATATATGTATATATCACATATATATATATATATGGAAGGTAGATATAAAGGCATACTGATCTAGATTGATGACATCATCTGAGGGTAGATTTCTGGTAACGCCACTGCCGTTCACCTTGGTGTCGGTTTCGATGGGTGTCGCCGGTGAACGCCTGGTGCCGCTGCGTGCTTGATCGGTACCGCCCATATATCTCTCTCTCTCTGATGATCAATGAATTGAAGCAGATGATGGATATATATATATATATATGTATTAGTGATAGTGTTGGTGATATATGATGTGAGATGCTTTATTTATAGGGTGAGATTAGAGATGGGGTTGGTTGGATAAAGCTTAAAGATTGAAAAAAAAGAAATAAAAATGAATTAAAGAGTAACCCGCCTGGATATTGTTAGTTTTGACCAAGATAAGAAAATTATATTGCAAATTATGGGGAAATATTTGTGAAAAATTCAAGATTTCTATATATGATCAAGAACAAGATCAAGATTCAACAATTAAATCTCCAAAATTTAGAAATCATTTATTTCAGTCTTTGAATTTGTCTATTTATTTTTTTACTTTTAATGAACAATGGAACTTTTTTCTTGATTAATTGATTTTAAAATCATTAAAAGTAATTCAAGGCCGGTATTATCTTTATGGTCAACATAAATTATTGAATATCCTAAAAAGTTAATTATATAATAATAGGTATAAACACTTGAAATAGTATTAATATTGATAATAAAATAAGACCACCCCTTTTTCGATTCATCTATTGAACCTTTTGTTTTCTTTTTGTAAGGAGTAATATGATAATGATTAATTTATAAAAATTAATAATATAAATACGAGTATAATATTAGACCATTCACATCCCTGCAATTCATTTACATTTTCAATTGTGTCACATCAGCTTTTGCAATTACCATCCACATCCCTGCAATCCACCTACACTTTTAAAAGTGGTCCCCACTACAACATTTATTAATTATTTTATACATTATTATATATATATTCTAATTATTTTTTAGTTAATAAATACATGATATAAAAATCAATTTATTTAAATAATTTATAAAAAATATAAAAAATATAAAAAAAATATAAATATAAATTTTAATATTTAAACTAATTTAACTATATTGTATTTATATTAATTTAAAAATAATATATATGTATATACGTACATATAATATTTTATAAAAAGAATAAGTAATTTAATTAAAATATAAATTAACATTATTAATTCATAAAATATATTATTTTATATGAAAAATTAGTTTATTTAAACAATTATGAAAAACAAATAAAAAAAAATAGGGATAGATGGTGACTTGGTGCCACGTGTGATTCCAAGTGAAATTGCAAATGTTGCAATTGGTTTGGTGATGTGGCACACACTTTTCATTTGCAAGTCAATTTGCAAGTGTGTGTGGATGCCCTTAAAGCAATATATTTAAATTTATAAATAACGGATAAATCTATACTATATTATAAAACATTTATGAAAAATTCTTAAAAACAATCCATAAAGCCTTATATACTGCTATTTAATGTTGATTACTTAAAATCTCTTAAAAACAACTAACGAAATTTATGTACCATTGTTAATATTAATTACTTAATTAGTCCTTATCTCTAACTCCCTACAAATTCTCAAATGGTAAGCCCCTAAAAAAACACCATTCTTTAATCCTCATTAGTTACATAATTAATCCTTATCTCTTAACTTCTTTCAAATTCTCAAATCATGAACCCCTCAAAAAACGTTATTCTTTGTACAAATTTATAAAAAAATATTATAATTTTCTCAAAACTACACAAAACCGTTTTATAAAATCGACAATGATAAAAAGTAAAACAAAACATTAAAATCAAGATATATCGCGCTGCATTGCGCAATTACCTTTCTAGTATAATAAGATACATGATAAGTATCTTATTTTAAATACAAAAATTCTAAAATATAATTAGGATCATCATTGAATTTTAAGAGAATACTTAATTATTTTTTATAAAAAAACATAATATTAGTAAACCTAAAATAAAATACATCATTATTAGACCTAAATTAAATTAATTGAAATTAATTTATAAAAAAACAATTATCCTTCCCTTAAAAAGACATAAAATTATATTATAAAATCAACAAAGACAAAATATAAAATAAAACATTAAAATCAAGATATATTACACGGTAAAACCCGGTTAAAACCCCCCCAAAAACTATATTGAAATTAGTACTACTTAAATATTATAAAATATTTAATTTTTTGGTATAATTTATATAATTCAAGGTTCATAATAACTTATATTTTATATGTTATAAAAACATATCCATCAGCTATAATATAACTTTTTTGACTAAAATATGTAAGACTAAAATCTTTGATAAAAACTAGAAGTCTATTCGTGCAATGCAACGAAATATATCTCGATTTTAATGTTTTAATTTATTTTAATGTGTGGTTGTGAGAAAGCCGTCATGTTTTTTTTTATAATTTGCTTAAAGAATGACGTTTTTTAAGGAGTTCATGATTTGAAGATTTGAAAGTGGTTAGAGATAAGGATTAATTAATAAGAGTCCACGACTTAAGAATTTGAAGGTTTTTAGATATAAGTATTAATCAACTAATTAGCATTAAATAGCGGTACATGAAGCTTTAGAAATTGTTTTTAGAAGTTTTTCGTAAATGCTTTATAATATAGTATAAATTATAGCATAAAACACAAGTCATAAATTAGTTTTTTTATTAACTTTTTTAATTATTAACTATAATTAAATAATGATAATAAATAAACACAAGTCATAAATGAGTTATAAACATGTTGTAAATGAGTTGAAAGCAGGTTGTAAATGGGTTAAAAACAGGTTGTAAATGGGTTGAAATTAGGTTGAAAACAGGTCGAAAATTTCAACCCAACCCAACCCATTTATTAATTGGGTTAGACGGGTTGACCCATTTAACTTAAATGAGTTGAAAATCTCAACCCAACCTGCTACTATTGGGTTGAGTTCGAGTTGGATTAGCGGGTTGGGTCACTTTTTGCCACCCCTACAAAAAAATAAGCTAACTTATTTTTGGCAAACGATTCTTTACCAAACATCAAATATTGTTTATGAAAAACCAATTTTTTATGTATCGAGTGCCATAATTAATGTATATTACCTAAAATTTAAGATTATAAAAAAAATGATGTATGATTACAATTTTTTAAAGTTGCATATTTAAATTCATATAAGTAACTATATAAATAATAATGAAAAAGATAAACATATCACTTTAAATATAAATAATCTAAAATATAATTAGAATATTTATCGAGTTCTAACAAAATAATTAATTATTATTCTTATGAAAAACATTAAATATTAAACCTAAAATAAATTACATTGTTATTAAATTTAAATATTGATTTTTAGTCCACGTGGTTTCCATTTCATTTCGCTTTTCATTCCTATGTTGACTAAATAATTTAAATCTTATTTATTAAAAATAGTTAAATATTTACTTTCTGGGTCATTCCAAATGGAAAACGTTTGCCTGTTAGGGTCTTTTATATCGCTTGATTGGATTTAAAAAATAAATAAAAAGTGGATTTTTTCTTGGAAAATTAATTAAAATACCCAAAGTTTGACTTTGACTTACCAATATACCACAAATCTCGCTCAGTTTACCGAAATGCCACAAAATTTCGCGGTGGGCCCCGCGATCGCGGGCCCCAGCCCACGTGTCATACGAGTTTGGCCAAACAGCCCGCGTAGGTCCCTCAAGAATGCCCGCGGTACAGGTTTGGCCCCTGCCCGCGAAGGATGCCCGCGATCGCGGGATACCCCGCTGCGTGTCAGCATGGGGTTAACCCTAAAAAGTTTTGTGAGACACAAACCCTAATCTCTTTCTCATCGCCGCAACTATATAAGAGAGGTGGGGGGGACCAAACCGGCCACACCTCATTTTTTAATCAAATTCTCTCTTCTCCTCTCCCAAACTCTCTCAATTTTGTCGTGTGGAATACGCGCTCAAGTTTTTTGAAGATGACTCGTATTACTCAGTTGGTAAGTTTTTCTTAAGTTTTTTGTTCATTTTTATATGTTGTTATTTTAAGTTAAGATGTATGATATGTCTGTTGTTAGAGTGTTTATAACTTGTTATATGTTTGAATATGATATTTGTTCTATGTTTAAATTTTAAAATATATGATATGTATGTTTGAATGTGATATTTCTATGTTATAATGTGTATGTTGTTATAGATGTTAGAGTATTTTTATAAAAAAATGTTAAGAGTGTGTTTTTATAAAAAAAATGTTAAGAGTGTGTTTTTATAAAAATAATTTTATAAGAGTGTGTTTTTATAAAAAAATGTTAAGAATGTGTTTTTTATAAAAAAATGTGAAGATAGTGTTTTTTTATAAAAAATTGTTAAGATGGTGTTTTTTATAAAAATAATTATTAAGAGTGTTTTTATAAAAAAAAAATGTGATGATGGTTTTTTTTATAAAAATATTTCTTAAAAGTGTGTTTTTATAAAAAAAATGTTAAGATGATGTTTTTTATAAAAAAATGTTAAGAATGTGTTTTTTATAAAAAAATTGTTAAGATGGTGTTTTTTATAAAAATAATTATTAAGAGTGTGTTTTTATAAAAATGTTACGAATGACAACTTAGGTCCCTAGGGTTTTAAGAATGACAACTTAGGTCCCTAAACTTTTAAGAATGACAATTTAGGTCCCTAAACTTTTAAGAATGACAACTAGGGTCCCTAAACTTTTAAGAATGACAACTAGGGTTCCTAAACTTTTAAGAATGACAATTAGGTCCCTAAACTTTTAAGAATGACAACTTAGGTCCCTAAACTTTTAAGAATGACAACTTAGGTCCCTAAACTTTTAAGAATGACAACTTAGGTCCCTAAACTTTTAAGAATGACAACTTAGGTCCCTAAACTTCACATGCCACACTCAAAAACATCTATATATAACACTATGATATGTTGAAATAAAATAAACCGCAACCTATCTATTTATAACAATATTATATGTTGAAATAAAATAAACCGCAACATATCTATTTATAACACTATTATATGTTGAAATAAAATAAACTGCAACATCTATATATAACACTATTATATATTGAAATAAAATAAACCGCAACATATCTATTTAGATTTTGTCAAACGGGTGTAAATAGCCCTAAGGTATGTCGGGATTTAAGCAATCCTTGTGATTCCCCTGCTACCTGGAAGTCCAATAGATTGAGTGGTTTCCTTTCTAAAACTAAAACAAACGAATAATTATCAACACAATAAACCAAACAAGCAAAAGCATCTATATATAACACTAACTATAACATCTGTGAATGAGTATGTAGAGGGATTTCTTTAACATTGACTTGACGCTAAAGTGCAAAGTTGGCTACATCGAGGAGTTAAGAGAGCGCTTTAGGGGATTAGGTGATCGTGCAGATACCGTTGAGCCCATCTTTAGAGGGACACCTTTCGGGCCATGGATGGATGTGTCTTACTCTGTTGGCGACCCTACGCTAGTGCACATGTTTCTACAGTTGGAGGTCGAGAACTCCGACGCTGAGCCGGAGGAGATGCATTTTGATTTCTTCGGCCATCGATTGTATTTTGGGCGTCGTGAGTTCTGTCTAATTACAGGACTACGTTTTGGAGAGGCTCCCCCCTTCCTCCCTTAGCAGACTGCTCATTCGTTCCTAGGATTTGGGGCATTTCTGTAACACCCCAAAATAGGGGTTAACAAAAACTTCCATAAAACGGAAGAGTGGTACACATTACTAAAGTAAAAGTGTTCATAAACATCTTTACCAAACCATTAATACAAATATTTAGTTAATGTATATCTACCAAAAGACTACTAGCTTGTTTGCTCAATACTATAGCAATCCAAGATCAAAAAGGATGTCATGAAGTTCTAATGTCAATCTTCCAATTCTTTAACCTTCCAACATCAATCCCGAGCTCACACCCCATACTAAACCTTCTTGTGCCCGGTACCACTAATATCTGTAACGCATAAAACACATAGCAAGTGTTAGGCTTTTTAAAGCCTAAGTGAGGTTTACACATAGCACAATAAGCATAGTCATAGCATGTAGGAATAACAATTCGATACATTCACAAATTGGATTCCATGGAGAAGGTCCATATCGCTACCCAGTTACATCAAAATCGAAGATATACCTCGATCGGTACCCCACGGTACTATCACAAGGCATAACACAACGGAAAACCCCACGGTATCCGAAGGTATGAACGAAATACATTTACCCCACGGTATGTATGAATATATCCTCCAATGCATACTAGGTGCTCCTCCAATTAAGTGAATACCAAATATGTTAATCCAAATAAGATTCAAAGCATGTTAAGCACTTTAACAATGGTCCAACCATTTATCATAATCAATACTACTTCCATGTAGTTCACATACATCCACATGTATTTATTCACATTCTATAAGAATTCAATAATAAACCACCATGTTTACAATTCAAGAATAAGTCCATTTGGACCATTAAGCCATCAATTCATCATTAAGACGTCTATTAAGTCACCATCTCAATATCACATACTATTGATATATAATCAAACCAAACTCTTAACATCAACATTTATCATGGCATACAAAGTATTAAACATAATTAAACCACATTAACTTACTTGAACTCCTCTTATTTCCCTCTTAACCATTAAGAGCATGTAACTCAAGATTTCACATTGACTATACCAAAATCAAGATGAGAAATGATAGATAAGTATAATAGAATCATCTAGGTATAGATTACTCACCTTTAATCTTCAGTTGGTATAACCTTACTTGAAGACTTGAACCCTAATTCTCCAATAAAGATGAAAAGAAGATACCAAGCCCTAATTGAAGTTTAATTGAGTAAGATTCATTGCTAATTACTTGAATTAGATTAAGATGAATAGATATGAATTTACCTTAATCTTAGATGGAATATCGCTTGAGAAGTATGGAGCAGAAGCAAATTTTGGTTTTGAGAGTTCTAAATGAAAAGATAGATGACTAAGGACTAAGGGGTGGGTTTAACCCCCTTTTGGCACGTCAGGTACTCGGCGCCGATCATCCGCGCCGATGCATCGGCGCCACCCCATCGGCGCCTGCCTCTGTTTGCCAAAACTCCCAACTTCAACTAATTTAGCCGTAACTTCTTCGTTAAAACCCCGCTTTTACCCCGGAAAGTACCGTTGGACTCGTATTCAAATTACCCATCCAACTAATCCATAAAATCTAATATTCCACTTTATCTTCTATTTTTCATTAATTTTCTTAAGAATAAACTTACTGATTTCTATCGAAAATTATCAAATAGCAAGTCAAAGTCACAGAAATTATTTAAGATGTCTATCATAATCTAAAAAATCAAAATAATAATAAATATTAAACTTACTATTACTTACGAGGATTTTCCAGGTGTTACAATTCTCCCCCACTTGAAATAGATTTCGTCCTCGAAATCTTAGGTTAAGAAAACAAATGTGGATATCGTCGCTTCATATTCTCTTCCGGCTCCCATGTGATATTAGCTCCACGATGGTGTTTCCATTGTACCTTGACCATATTGATTTCTTTGCGTCGGGTTCCTTTAGTCGTACGCTCCAAAATAGCTTCGGGTTCTTCTATACAATGCTTGTTCTCCACTCTTACTTCCGACAATGGTATCACATTTTCTTCATGACCAAAACACTTTCGCAAATAACAAACGTGAAAAGTCGGGTGGATTCCGTTCATTTCTGGAGGTAAGTCTAACTTGTAAGCTTGCAAACCCACACGTTCCAAAATAGAAAACGGGCCAAGGAAACGAGGACTCAACTTTCCAAATCGGATTAGCCCTTTCCACGGAGATACTTTTAACATTACCCGCTCCCCCACTTGGAATTCAATTGGTTTCCTCTTCTTGTTTGCATAACTCACTTGTCGATCTTGGGCCGTTTTCAAACGTTCTCTAATAATCTTGACTTTGTCTGCCGTTTCTTGAACAATTTCTGGTCCAGCAAACTGTTTCTCTCCCGCTTCCAACCAACAAGCCGGAGTTCTACACTTTCTCCCATAGAGTGCTTCAAATGGTGCTGCCTTCAAACTAGAATGGTAACTATTGTTGTAAGCGAACTCTATTAACGGTAAATGTGCGTCCCAATTTCCACCAAATTCGATTACACAAGCCCTCAACATATCTTCTAGAGTCTGAATGGTCCTTTCGCTTTGACCATCTGTCTGCGGGTGATAAGCCGTGCTCAGATTCAGTCTAGTACCAAGTTCTTCTTGTAGTGCTTGCCAAAATCGTGACGTGAACCGACTGTCCCGATCAGAAACTATGGATACAGGCACACCATGACGTGAAACCACTTCATCAATGTAAAGTTTTGCTAACGAGTCCATTGATGAGGTTTCTCGCATTGCCAAGAAATGCGCACTTTTCGTCAATCGATCCACAATTACCCAAATAGTATTATTACCTTTCAAAGTTCTAGGTAATTTTGTCACGAAGTCCATTGTGATCTTTTCCATTTCCACTCAGGTATTTCCAAAGGCTGCAATTTACCATAAGGTAATTGATGTTGAGCTTTTACTTGTGAACAAGTTGTGCATTCTCTCACATAATGCGCCACATCCAACTTCATAACCGGCCACCAATATTGTGGCTTTAGATCTCTATACATTTTAGTACTTCCGGGATGAATAGAGTATTTAGATTTATGAACTTCATCCATAAGTAGCTTTCTATTCTCACCGATCTTTGGTACCCATACTCGCCCATTGAACAGTTTAACCCCACGACTATCTTCAGTTAACAACTGTTTCTGTTTCACCATCACTTCATCTTTAAGATTTTCTTCTTTCAATGCTTCAACTTGCGCGAGTCTTATTCGATCAATCAAGCTTGATACGATGTCAATTTTTGCAAAATCTGCTCGTAGACCCTTACCACGTTCTTTCCGGCTTAACGCATCTGCAACGACATTAGCTTTACCGGGATGATAAAGCAGTTCACAGTCGTAATCCTTGAGTAACTCCAACCACCTTCGTTGCCTCATGTTCAACTCTTTTTGGTCAAAAATGTACTTCAAACTTTTATGATCAGTATACAAAGTACATTTGGTACCATAAAGATAGTGTCGCCACAACTTTAATGCAAAAACTACTGCAGCCAATTCTAAATCGTGAGTGGGGTAATTCTTTTCATGCACCTTGAGTTGTCTTGAAGCATAAGCTATTACTTTTCCTCTTTGCATTAAGACACAACCCAAACCCAATTTAGATGCATCACTGTAAACCACAAAATCTTCCGATCCTTCAGGCAAGGATAAAACAGGTGCTTCACACAGTTTCTTTTGAAGGGTACGGAAAGCCTCTTCTTGAGCTTCAGACCAATTAAAGTTCACATTCTTCCGAGTCAAAGCTGTCAAAGGAGATGCGATCTTCGAGAAATCTTGGATAAACCTTCTGTAATATCCCGCCAATCCTAAGAAGCTTCGTATTTCACTCGGACTCTTGGGCGGTTCCCATTTCATAACTGCCTCAACCTTCGAAGAATCTACTTTTACTCCATCTCGAGTAACCACATGACCCAAAAACTGAATCTCTTGCAACCAAAAATCACACTTAGAAAATTTTGCATAAAGCTTCTCTTTTCTTAATGTCTCCAACACTTCACGGAGATGAAATTCGTGATCCGCTTCATTCTTAGAATACACCAAGATATCATCGATAAAAACGATTACCGATCTATCGAGAAAAGGTCGGCACACCCGATTCATCATATCCATGAATACCGCCGGTGCATTCGTCAAACCGAATGGCATTACTAAGAATTCGTAATGACCATAACGAGTTCGAAACGCCGTTTTTGGAATATCACTTTCTTGCACCCTTACTTGATGATAACCCGAACGTAAGTCAATCTTTGAAAAACAAGTCGCTCCTTGCAACTGATCAAATAAGTCATCGATTCTGGGAAGTGGATATTTGTTCTTCACGGTTACCTTATTCAACTCTCTATAATCTATACACATACGCATTGAGCCATCTTTCTTCTTTACGAATAAGACTGGTGCTCCCCACGGTGACGAACTTGGTCGCACAAACCCCTTATCCAAAAGTTCTTGCAACTGAGCCATCATCTCTTTTACTTCCAACGGAGCCAAACGATAAGGTGTTTTAGCAATCGGAGACGCTCCCGGCATCAAGTCTATCCTGAACTCTACTTGACGATCTGGCGGTAAGCCTGGTAATTCTTCAGGAAATACATCAGGAAACTCGCACACTACTTTCACATCCTCCACTTTCTTCTTTTCCATCCTAGCATCAATCACATATGCCAAGAAGGCTTTACAACCTTTTTGTACACATTTGCGCGCCTTCAACATAGTCATGAACGCCATTTCTCCCTTCCTCCGATCCCCATATATAACAATAGGGTTTCCGTCAGAAGATGGTATACGAATTAGTTTCTTAGCGCACACAATTTCAGCTTGAAATTCTGCTAACCAATCCATCCCAACTACTACATCAAAATCTCCAATCAAAATCGGCATTAGATCTATCGGAAAATTCTTCCCTTCTATCTCTAGCGGACAACCCCGTAAAACATCTCTCACCACCACATTTTCACCATTAGCTATTTCTACTAACAAGGCTTCTTCTAACTGACTAATAGGCAAATTCAACTTTTGAATAAATGATAATGACACAAATGAATAACTTGCACCAGAATCAAATAAAACACATGCAGGTACGGAGTTTAGAAGAAACGTACCCGACACCACATCTTTTGAATTTCTTGCCTCATCAGTCGACATCTGAAATGCCCTTCCCGTTGCCTTTGGTGGTTCCGACTTGGGTTTTCCCGATCCGCCCGCCTTCAACCTTGGGCAATCTCTCTTCATGTGACCCGGCTCGCGGCATTCAAAACAAATTACTCCTTTTATGGAGCAATCCCGCATTAAGTGCCCAACCTTTCCACATTTGCTACAAGTTAAAGGACTCTGAAATTGACGAGTGTTACACGGACCCGTATGAGATTTCCTGCACCGATTACACCATCTTGCTTCATTACGACTCTCTCCACCTTTATTTCCCATGAACGGTCTTTGTTGGCGAACATTTCTCGATGGCCCTTCCCATTTCCTTTTCTCACCCACCAATCCACTTTCTAACTTTCCCTGAACCATATCATCTTCTATCCGTAAGGATTCTTCAATTGCTTCTTGAATGGTTGAAACCTTTGCATTCCTCAAAGCAGTCTTCATACTAGCCGGTAATCCCCTTTGATAAGTCTTTATCTTGGTTTTCTCGTCCGGAGCTAAGTGTTCGACCAAATTTAACTTCTCTAAAAACAATCTAGAGTATTCCATAATCGACATGTCTCCTTTCTTCAACCCACGGAACTCATCTTCAATCTTATCAAGTGCCCGCTCACTGCAATATTTTTCCAAAATTTTCCTTTTAAAAGCTGCCCATGTGAACTTGGCCAATAATGCCGGTGCGATTGATGATCGCGTAAGATTCCACCATGTAAGAGCTTCACCCTTGAGGAGATGAGATGCAAATTTAACCTTTTGAGAATCTTCACATTCACTTGCCTCAAAAGACATCTCCACTTCTCGAATCCAATTCATACACTTAGTAGGATCAGTAGTTCCTGCAAACTCTGGAGGTCTACATCCCAAAAACGTCTTGTATGTGCATCTCCGTTCCTTTCTTCCTTCCCGAATAGTTGTATCCGTTTCCGTATTCAAAGTATTTTCCAAATTACCTTGCCCATTCAAAGCATTTTCTGCTATCGTCTCGCGTTGCCGAATGATGTTATCTCTGTCATCCAACATCTTCATAATTCGTTCCTGTTGTTGAGTCATAGCAGATTCCATAGCTCGGAGCATACTATTCCTCAACCGAGTTTCAAGCGCGTCTTCTTCCACTACTGGGTTCGATGGACCAATGTTAAGTCTCGATACATTTTCTGCTCCTCCGCCTAAATTACGTGGTCTCGGAGAATGTCTAACTGTTGCTTGAATTTCAGGTTGGTCAGCAGTAGATTCAGATGCTGACTGACCATCACGCGGCTGCTGTACTTGACTTCGAGTATTTACCATTTCAGTCTGTCAAGCACGCGAGAATAGAGTAAGAATTAGACTAATATTGTGCACCAATACACTTATCAATTACCATAATAATAGAGATCAAGTACACTTATATAACAACATATTCATAATAACATTAGCTAGATGAAATTATGAATAAGTAATATACAAGTATTCTTATTACCATCATTATAACATTTTGACCAATGTATTTTTACAATTCCTATCACTCTCCCATCCTATGTTATCTACCCATTCAACAATATTTCAATCTTATTGTTCTCAGCTTAAGTCTAGGCATACTATAGTCACACCTAGTTCACTTAAACTAGAGCTCTGATACCAACTTGTAACACCCCAAAATAGGGGTTAACAAAAACTTCCATAAAACGGAAGAGTGGTACACATTACTAAAGTAAAAGTGTTCATAAACATCATTACCAAACCATTAATACAAATATTTAGTTAATGTATATCTACCAAAAGACTACTAGCTTGTTTGCTCAATACTATAGCAATCCAAGATCAAAAAGGATGTCGTGAAGTTCTAATGTCAATCTTCCAATTCTTTAACCTTCCAACATCAATCCCGAGATCACACCCCGTACTAAACCTTCTTGTGCCCGGTACCACTAATATCTGTAACGCATAAAACACATAGCAAGTGTTAGGCTTTTTAAAGCCTAAGTGAGGTTTACACATAGCACAATAAGCATAGTCATAGCATGTAGGAATAACAATTCGATACATTCACAAATTGGATTCCATGGAGAAGGTCCATATCGCTACCCAGTTACATCAAAATCGAAGATATACCTCGATCGGTACCCCACGGTACTATCACAAGGCATAACACAACGGAAAACCCCACGGTATCCGAAGGTATGAACGAAATACATTTACCCCACGGTATGTATGAATATATCCTCCAATGCATACTAGGTGCTCCTCCAATTAAGTGAATACCAAATATGTTAATCCAAATAAGATTCAAAGCATGTTAAGCACTTTAACAATGGTCCAACCATTTATCATAATCAATACTACTTCCATGTAGTTCACATACATCCACATGTATTTATTCACATTCTATAAGAATTCAATAATAAACCACCATGTTTACAATTCAAGAATAAGTCCATTTGGACCATTAAGCCATCAATTCATCATTAAGACGTCTATTAAGTCACCATCTCAATATCACATACTATTGATATATAATCAAACCAAACTCTTAACATCAACATTTATCATGGCATACAAAGTATTAAACATAATTAAACCACATTAACTTACTTGAACTCCTCTTATTTCCCTCTTAACCATTAAGAGCATGTAACTCAAGATTTCACATTGACTATACCAAAATCAAGATGAGAAATGATAGATAAGTATAATAGAATCATCTAGGTATAGATTACTCACCTTTAATCTTCAGTTGGTATAACCTTACTTGAAGACTTGAACCCTAATTCTCCAATAAAGATGAAAAGAAGATACCAAGCCCTAATTGAAGTTTAATTGAGTAAGATTCATTGCTAATTACTTGAATTAGATTAAGATGAATAGATATGAATTTACCTTAATCTTAGATGGAATATCGCTTGAGAAGTATGGAGCAGAAGCAAATTTCGGTTTTGAGAGTTCTAAATGAAAAGATAGATGACTAAGGACTAAGGGGTGGGTTTAACCCCCTTTTGGCACGTCAGGTACTCGGCGCCGATCATCCGCGCCGATGCATCGGTGCCACCCCATCGGCGCCAGCCTCTGTTTGCCAAAACTCCCAACTTCCACTAATTTAGCCGTAACTTCTTCGTTAAAACCCCACTTTTACCCCGAAAAGTACCGTTGGACTCGTATTCAAATTACCCATCCAACTAATCCATAAAATCTAATATTCCACTTTATCTTCTATTTTTCATTAATTTTCTTAAGAATAAACTTACTGATTTCTATCGAAAATTATCAAATAGCAAGTCAAAGTCACAGAAATTATTTAAGATGTCTATCATAATCTAAAAAATCAAAATATTAATAAATATTAAACTTACTATTACTTACGAGGATTTTTCGGGTGTTACAATTTCAGCATCTCGTTTGAAGCTGAAGGCAGCCCGGGACATGATGAAAGAGGGCCTTAGTGCCCTAAGCGACGCCGATGCTGTCCGTGTATGGTTGGTGGTGATCGTGGATATGGGCTTCATGGGCCGTGAGTATAGCCAGACTGCTTCCGAGACGGTCATTAGGGCCGTCGAGGACTTTGATGTGTTTAACAGGTACCCGTGGGGTAGCCATATCTGGACACATTGCTACTCTATTCTGCACCGAGCCATAGCCAGACGCGCCGATCGACATGCAAAGATGAATCTTTGTGGTTTTACATACACCTTCAAGGTTAGATACGTAGTATAACATAAATAATAATACATACAAACTGTTTGGCTTTCCTTTTTACGTACTTGCTCTTCTTGTGTAATTCCAGATATGGATCTTGGAGATGTTTCCCGCAGCCGTCCAATATTTCGTCAAGCGCGACGACATATTACTTAGGGGAACCCGTTGGGACAAGGGCCCTATTTCCCTAAATAGGGCGCTTTGGCTTCAGTTCTTCAGTCAATCTACACATGTAAGTTCTTTTACTATGTTTACAATGTTGCATACGTTAGTCCCGCTTATTAATTTTTTTATGTTTTATCATATATTTAGTCGCCGCATGCGCCTTTCGCTCACCTTGAGCCTACTGCCGACGAGAGGGAAACGCATTGGTACAGAAACTGCGTGGCCTTTATTGACGCAGAGGTGGCAAGGGCTCGACGTCCCTCTCCTTCCACATCTGACGAAGATGAGGAAGACGACGCGAGGCCCTCCTATCAGCCGGCCCGTTCCTCCTCCTATCAGCCGGCCCGTTCCTCCTCCTATCAGCCGCCCCCTTCCTCCTCCCATCAAGATCCGACTTCCACCGAGCCATCTTATGGCACCTTACATGACCTGTGGGACTACGTTCGGGGGCCAATACACACGCGTATTGATAATCTGGAGGGCCTCTACAGACAGTTTCGCGCTGTAAATGTTAGTGTGTAACTTAATTTGTCGGCCATGATCTTTTTGTTTGTATACTAATATTACGTTCTAAATTTGTTTTAGCTGTCGAGTACGACGCCGATCCCCGCTCCGTTCGGACAGGGGGCACAGGAGACGTATGCCACCACATCCTATCCCTCATTCCCTGAGAATGTAAGTGACACCGAGTAACCATTATAGTTATATGTTAGTTCCTAAGTTTGTAACTCTTATAATGATCAATGTCACGCAGGCCGGGATGTCGGGGGCCGGGATGTCGGGGGCATACACCTCCCAAACGACGTTCGCCACCACAACATTCATGGACATCTTTGGCGGTTCGGCCGGAGAGTATTACAGGCCGGAAATGTCGGGGTCGTCGTACGTCACACCGCCAGCATCCATGCATACTGTAAGTTATTTTGGTAGTTTTGGTTTAATTGTGAACATTTCCTAAATTATACTTAAAACATCTAATAACTTAATTTTCAGACGATGGGGTCTCCTATTCTCGAGGAGCACTTCTCGGAGCCGGAAGATGACCCGATGGATGTTGTAGATCCACAGGTGACCCCGCTCCCTCAAAAGCGGCAGCATAAACTTTCAAAATGGTTGAGTTACCCGTTTAGACAACAAGAATCTACGACACCATTGCCCCCTAAAAAGCAAGCAAAGAAAGCGGGGGGAAACAAGGGAGGAAAGAAGGCGGGAAAGAGAAAGGAAAAGGTGCCTTCACCGGAGCGTCAACCGGCATCGGATATATTGAGGATGTGCCGGACTGGTGGCCTCCCCCGCTTGAAGTTCATCCCTTACTTGAACCTGGAAATTACCCCCCCGTTTTTCAAAGTATTGCTGGCGGATGACCCTTTTGGAGTCTGACTTACAGGATGTGGTTAGTATGAAGTTTAACTATAGTCATATAATCAAATATATTTATATTACATGTCTAACCATCTATTTTTTATGTATAGCACATCGATTGTTGGGTCTCGCTGCTGCAAAAATATCGTGGAACAGACACGAGGTGGACCATGATGCTCAGTATTTTCTTTCACTACATGGTGCTTGAGCATCAAGGTCCCGTCTCCGTGGCTAGCTCATGCAATGGCGTGGAAGGGGTTTCTTGGGCTCTCCTCGATGTGGTATGTAAATCGTTTTACTCTTATTTTATTTAAGTTGTTTTGTTGCTAACTAAGTTGTCTAATATTGTAATATTTCAGGTGTACATCCCTATATGCATTCATCCCAAACATTGGCTGCTCGGAGTATTTGAGCTTGACGCTATGACCATGACCATATATGACAGCGACAGTGCCAGTCTCTTCAGAGACCAATTGGATGACCAGATGAGAAGGTTTAAAGCTGTGCTATATTACTTCTTTTACCGGGTCAAGGACACGAGGCGTCGCGATAGGACACATGTATTTCGCCATAAGTTCGCCAACAATACACCCCAGCAGGCCGGGATTAATGCGGATTGCGGTGTCTGGGTATGCCGTAATGCCATGATGTTGATAAATAACGATGTGGTATGGGTACACCCTGACCACACCGAGGACGAGGCCAATAAATCTCGCCAACATATGGCGGAGTCCATTTATGAGCATTGTCAAATAGTGCAACGTTAGGTTGTCAAATAGTGCAACGTTAGGTTTTTCCAACACCTAGTAAGTAGGTTTATGAAACTTGCGATAATCCTAATACATAGATTATTGGATGAACAAGCATTTATTTCTTGATTATTGGTGTATTGGTTCTTGTTGTCTGGAAGTGATTCATATGATGCAAAAATTGGTATTATGTAATGTAGAACAGTATCTATATTATAGAAACTTGCATTTGACAGTACCATATAAATCTGGTCTAAATTCTCATTAATTAACTATGTTTGACTACTTAAAGACTAATTTTATGCCTAATGAAAGACCTTTATTCAAGAGCAGAAGAATATTGCAGTTACTTTTTCAGTCGAATCTTACAGGCTCTTTTCAAACGAATCTTGCAGTGAACTATTCAGACGAATCATGCAGGCAACTTTTTCAGACGAAATCTTTGACCATATCTGATGAAGAACATACATTTTCACGGCTATAAGTAGATGGCATGATGAAGTAGTAATTCACAACTTCCTATCCATCTTTTATACATTCTCTCCTCACCGTTTACAAACACACTCTCGCTTTTCTTAACACCATGGCCGGAGGTTCAAGATCAAGGGGGAACAGGTCGGCGAATGTGGCTGGAACTTCACGTTCGGGAGCCTACCAACCACTGAACGATGGAGCTCGCCGGAGTACCTGGAAGGTACCGGAAACAGACGAGGAATGGACAAACTGTGGGCGAACTGCGGCCGATTTTCCATTCACGCCTGAGGAGGAAGCAGACTGGGAGATGGCATCCGACAATTACTACTTCGATAATGGCATGAGAACCCCACCAATGTATGATTTTATGCCGACGGGTCTTCGACAAAGTCAACGAATTACTCCCGCAGTGCAAAAAGCCATTGATGAGGCGAACGCCGATATCGAAAAGGTAAAGGGTATGTGGAACCATAACAGGGGGATTCAGCAGGGGAAAATGGAGTATCTAGCGGAGAAGAAACGAGAACTGGCCATGACTAGGGCTCACGTTCGGCAGCTGCAACGAGAGATTAAGGAAGCTGAAGAGGAACTAGAAGAACTCGAATCGGACTACATGGGAATGGAGGACGTGATCAAGGAAAAGGTTAACTTGATCAATGGACTCCAGGACGCCTTCCAGTAATAGATTTCTTTGTTTACCTGCACTGTATCCGTTTCAGTTGGGAAGATGATTTGCAATAATTTCTAGATGATCTTGTTAATTAATTTCCTTGTTAAATAACTTAAAATGGGGAAAACATTTTCTTAAGTTAATTTCTATATTAAAAACATTAAAATGGAAAGGAAACAATACATTAAAAACCACATAAAATAATAACCTAAAAACTATAGGGACCATTAATGTTTTTTTAATATTGCCACAAATTTCAGGGGCCAAAACTGTAATTTCGGCATATCGTAGGACCACCGCGGGGTACCCTCGCGGGACAGGGGCCAAAAGTGTAAACGCGGGCATTCTTGAGGGGCCAAACATGTACCGCGGGCATTCTTGAGGGACCTCCGCGGGACTTTTTGGCCAAAACCGTATGACACGTAGGCTGGGGCCCGCGATCGCGGGGCCCATCGCGGAATTTTGTGGCATTTCGGTAAACTGAGCGAGATTTGTGGTATATTGGTAAGTCAAAGTCAAACTTGAGGTATTTTAATTAATTTCCCTATTTTCTTGATTAATCCATTACAACATATAAATATAAAAATAATTTTACATGTTCAATGCATCCTGTATCTTTGGAGGACATTTATTAATTATTATTATATATTTAACTTTTTTGGGTCAAATGTGACTTTAATTATTCCAGTCTTCATATGCTAATATTATTCGAATTTAGTTAGTTTTTATAATTGACCCAAAAAAGGTAAATGTGTGATTGACATAGAGTAAACTAAAGATCTGGTCTTTGGTAAAACAGAGCGGACTTAGAAAAATTTTCAAACGTTGGCATCATATTACTATAAGAAATAAATTGTAAAAATATTTTTTACAAAATTAATATTGGTTTGGTGGTTAGTCTCTTGCTTTTCAAGCCTAAGATTTCATGTTCGAGTCCTATTAGTGTGACTTTTTTAGAAACATAATAAATATGAAATTAAAAGTTAAAACTACAAAAAAAAAGAGTTTAACAAGACTCAAACCTGGGTCTGAAATGGAATAAGTCTTCCACACCAATTTTACCAAGAAAAACTTGTTTCTTTATTGTAGTTTCAAAATATATATGGTGGCACAAAACAAATTGATATGGTTGCATCTTTCACAAACCTATTTTTTTTACCCTTTGACGGAAGAATAATACGGTGCCACGTGCCACCGTTTGCACCTATGTAAGTCCGCCCATGTGGTAAGACGATTTTATGTAATTAGTTCATAGACTTCTTTTATTATGTACAATATATGTTACTATCCCACTTTTTCACGGTATTTAGTCCATGGCCTAAATGACCGTCTGCCACCTGGTGGTACCCATTTTTTCACGGTATTGGTTCGTGTACGTTAAACTCGAGGGCAAAATGGTCTTTTCCATTATCCTACATTTAACCTTTTTTAAAATACGGGTCAAAATATAGACAATGAAACTTGGAGGGCCAAAGACGATCATCATTCATCTTCTCCTCTCTACGGTCACCCTCCCCCTACCATCTATGTTCTCTTCCGCTGAGTATTTTTTAGTCTAAATTAATATCAGATTGGATATAAGTGTTTTTCTGATTTTGACCAGGTTCCTGTTTGAACCCAACCTTATATAGTTATGATCATGTAAGAATAGTCCATTTTCATGAGAATGTAAGAACACTTACGAGTCTTTGAATAAGTTGATTTTTTAACAACTAAAAATGCGGAGCTTCAATCGTCTTCAATTGATGGATGACAAAAAGATCATGAACCTTCGTCTACCTTCATCTTCACCTTTAGTCAGGTTCACAAACTTTTACACATCTTCAACCGTTTTCACATACATTAATTTGTTATATGTTCCATCATGGTGATATAAATAAATAAATGGAGGTAGATCAAAATTTGTGAAAAGCAAATGGATGAAGGTTTGAAACACACACACACACACAGTGTTCTAAAAAACGCGTCTTGGCGCGCCATGACACCGAGGCGTGGCCTTGCCACCACGTTTTACCCCTTTGGCGTCGAGATAAGGCGTGGAACTCGTTATGGCGTTACAAATTTGTGTATTTTCGAATTTTTGAATCTATATACTTCGAAATTCGATTCGAATTTGCCCATTAGTATCGATTAGAATTTTGATTTCTTTGGTTATCGTTTTATATGAATTTCTATTGTTAATAATTAATCACTATTTGTTGATCCAAACCCTCAATGATTTGATAATGACTCTCTAAGAATCACTTAGTGAAAATTGTAAGTAAACATTATGTATAAGTGTTTCACTATCGCTGATAAGTACTAAGTCTGTTTCAGTACCGCTGATAGGAAACTCAAGTTATTTATTTTATACATTCAGCAAAACTGTACATCAGTGAGCCCTGAGCCTGTTCAGCCTCACCGATGATCGCTGATAAAATATGTTGTTTACTTATGATCCCTGAAGACAAGTTTCACGTCAACAATGTTCTACGCTGAAGTCGAAGATCAAGCCAAAGAACCAGCAACAAGTCTACTAATGAACTGATGCGGATATCAGCGAAGCCAAGACCTGTCCACTCAACGTGAAGTTTCAAGTAGAAGACTTCAACGAACGCTGAACTTTATCACTCGCTGATAAAGAACTATTCAACGAACGCTGATCATGAAGTTTCCTCTACAAGTTACTTTTGTCTTATCCCCTTGCACGTCTCCGTACGATCTGTCAGAACGGACATCCCTTTTGTCCAGAATCGTACAAGCAACTCTGATTCTATATGCGGCCATTGTTTTGTCGACTGAAGTCAAACCATGCAACCAACCAGCTGCTGCCACGTGTAAAGTGATACTGTTGGTTTATAACTACTTAATTGCAAACAAAACTAAATCAACACACAAACAGTAAACAACTTAAGAACTTCAGATAGAGAAAACAGTTGAGGGTTGGAAATCCTAAGACTTTCATATATGTAACATCCCATATCCCATATACACAACATAACACGCAATATAACACAAATAGATATAACAAACAAACTTCACATTTCAAGTACGGTCCAGAAGTCTTTTACAATAGAAAGAAAACATTTGAAATACAATCCTTGTACTATTTACATACATAACATTTAACATTTCAATACAACTACTAAATAAGTCAAAAGCTTCATCTTATAGTCCTTCTCACTAGCCTTCCAATTCGTACTCTATTTACTTGCCCTTACTTGATCCGCCACCTGGAATACATATTTTTAAAACAAAATGAGGGTTAGACCTGATGGTCTAAGTGAGAAACCCCTGTTAGTTTAAAACCATTTAAATAAACTTTATTCATATAAATCACGCACATAATTACACATATCCAATTGAACTCACACATCATATACCTTCCTTTCTCATTTCTTCCTGGCCATATTAGTGGTAGCAAGCCAGCTAATAAAATACAACGCTGCACAACATCTACAGCCAAACAACGCTATACAGGTTCTATAGCCAATCACACCGGTCTTAAACCCGGTCAACGTATTATAACACATTTATAATACACATGTAAATATAATACCTCACTATATTATAATTCACATATAAACACATAGTCATCAACTATTTCATTCCCAATCCACACATATACGTATTCCAGTTAAAAAAACGTTTTTAAAGTAAAACTCACCTGGTTGCTTATCAACACGTTTCCAAGCCTTCTAAACAGGTTCAGTCCTTTACCCAGAATTCACAGGATCTGTAACACATAGATACATATATCTCTTTACCACATAAAACACATAAGTCTTACTAAGGCTAAGAACTCTAAAGAACTCAAATCTTCAAATGTTCCCCTAAGGCGACTTAACACGGGGGTTCCGCTACCCGGCTAGCGGATGGGGTCAAGGGGCAACGCCCTTGCGTGGTCTGGGGGCAGCGCCCCTAGAAAATTTTCAGAAAACCTTATTCAGTCCTCATTCAAAAACTAGTTAAAAATAACCAACCAGCTAAAGTATCTGGATACCTCAACTTTTCCGGACAACAGGACTTTTCCAGACAACTTATATAATCCGGACGTCATCCGGACACCAAAGTGATCCGGGTACTACCCGGTATCCAATTCTATCCGGTAATCATAGGAAAAAGAAACTTACCCGGATAAAAGAATCGTCCGGACACCACTATTATACCATCCGGACACCATCGACAGAACTACCCGGACACTACCAACAGTGCTATCCGGACACCTTCAACGTATCCGGACACCACTGTCGGTTTACCCAAAATTCACCCAGAATTCGGCTGAGGTTCACACCAGTTCGATTATGTGGATTCCAGACCGATAGAAACAATCTACTAACCATTATAAACATAATTAGTAAAGGAAACATACCTGTAACTACTTCCAATTGCACCAAATTGAAACCCTAACTCCAAAACCTCTTTTCTTCTTCTTTTCTTCTCCAAGTACACACACACACACTTTGCAAGATTTCTGGATAATGCTGATTTTTTTGGAAATATCTAACTCCCTTAAGGTTAATATCTAAATCAAATTACTACTCTAGTCCTTAAGTTAACATTAATGACCAATTACACCCTTTACTTATAAATCTATCCAATCTTACCTTTAACTCCTAATTTAACCCAAATTCACCCTAAACATTAATTATAAAGTCAAATAATATTAACGAAACTAACTTTTAACTAACGAACTTACCCGGGGTATTACATCATCTCCCCCTTAAAAGAATTCCGTCCCGGAATTCAGTTAAGCAAAAAGATAAGGGTATTTGGCTCTCATTTCCGTCTCTGATTCCCACGTAGCATCTTGACCTTTATGATGTCTCCATTGAACTTTCACTTGTCTGACCTCCTTATTCCGCAGCACTTTAACTTTATGATCAACTATAGCTTCTGGCTCTTCTACATAATTCAGTCTTTCGTCGACTTGTATCTCTGGTAGGGAGACTGCCTGATCTTGAGTAACTAAACACTTTCGGAAGTTTGACACGTGAAATGCATTATGAATTCTGCTCAACTCTGGTGGAAGATCTAATCTGTAAGCTACCTCCCCGATCCTTTCAGTGATTGCAAATGGTCCAATATACCTTGGGCTAAGCTTACCCTGTCGACCAAATCTGATGACTCCTTTCCACGGCGAAACCTTTAACATTACGTAATCCACAACTTGAAATTTCAACGGCTTTCGACGGCGATCAGCGTAACTCTTCTGTCTATCTTGAGCCACTTTCAATCTTTCTCGGATCTGTGTAACCTTATCGGCGGTTAACTGAACTATTTCCGGTCCCGCTAGTTGTTTTTCTCCTACTTCGTTCCAGCACAGTGGCGTTCGGTATTTCCTACCATACAATACTTCAAATGGTGCCGCTTGTATACTGGAATGATAACTGTTGTTGTAAGCGAATTCGATTAACGGTAAATGCTTATCCCAAGATCCCCCAAAATCAACAATGCAAGCCCGGAGCATATCTTCTAAGGTCTGAATTGTTCGTTCACTCTGCCCATCGGTTTGAGGATGATACGCCGTACTTAACTTTATCTGAGTCCCCATTTCCCTTTGAAACTTCTCCAAAATCTTGAAGTAAAACGACTATCACGATCAGAAATGATCGAGATTGGAACTCCATGTCGAGTTACTATTTCATTAATGTACAATTTAGCTAATCGCTCCAATGAATCGGTTTCCTTTATCGGTAGAAAGTGTGCAGACTTTGTCAACCTGTCGACGATCACCCAAATAGAATCGAATCCCTTCGGAGTTCTTGGTAGCTTTGTGATAAAGTCTGTGGTAATCTGCTCCCACTTCCACATAGGTATTTCTAGCCGTTGCAGTTGACCAATTGGCTTTTGGTGTTCGATCTTTACCTTCTTACAAGTATCACACCTTTCCACATACTGAGCAATCCCTCTTTTTATCCCCGGCCACCAATAGAATTGCTTTAGATCTTTATACATCTTGTTTGTACCTGGGTGAATAGAGAAACGGGATTGATGAGCTTCTTGTAAAACACGATCACGTAACCCACCCAATCGAGGTACCCACACTCTGTTCCCCAGACACCATAACCCACGATCTCCCCTTTCTAACAATGCTGACATTCCCACTAACCGTTCTGATTTCAGATGTTCCTCCTGATAAGCCTCCATTTGACACTTCTGTAATTCATCAGCTAAGTTGGGTAGGAGTTCAGTTCGTAGTGAAATAACTTTTATTGTTCCGCTCCTTTCTTGACGACTGAGCGCATCTGCCACCACATTTGCTTTTCCCGGGTGATAAAGGATTTCACAGTCGTAATCATTCAGCAATTCCAACCATCTCCTTTGTCTCATATTTAACTCCTTCTGATCAAAGAGATGTTGAAGACTCTTGTGGTCAGTATAAATCTGACATTTAGAACCATACAGATAATGTCTCCAAATCTTTAACGCAAAAACGACCGCAGCAAGCTCCATATCGTGCGTAGGATACTGCCGTTCATGATCCTTCAGTTGGCGAGAAGCATAAGCTATAACCTTTCCGCGCTGCATCAGCACACAACCCAATCCCAGTTTTGACGCATCACTGTAAACGACGAAGTCTTCAGAACCTTCAGGTAGCGATAGAATTGGCGCGCTACACAGTTTCTCTTTCAATACTCTGAACGCCTCGTCCTGTTCCGCTTTCCATTCGAACTTTAAATTTTTCCGGGTCAGCTTAGTCAAATGTGTTGCAATACGAGAGAAGTCTTTTATAAATTTTCGATAGTAACCGGCTAAACCTAGAAAACTGCGTACCTCTGTTGCTGTCTTAGGCTGTTCCCACTTTTCAACTGCTTCTACTTTCATCGGATCGACTTGTATACCTTTATCAGAAACCACGTGCCCCAGAAATTGTACTTTTCGTAGCCAGAATTCGCATTTAGAAAATTTCGCATACAACTTTTCCTTCTTCAGTAGCTCTAAAATCAAACGAAGATGCTGCGCGTGCTCTTCCTTGGATCGAGAATAGATAAGGATATCATCGATAAATACAATTACAAATTTATCGAGATATGGCTTACATACTCGATTCATTAAATCCATAAAGGCAGCTGGAGCGTTCGTCAATCCAAATGGCATTACTAAAAATTCATGATGACCATACCTCGTTCGAAAAGCAGTCTTTAAAACATCTTCTTCTTTAACTTTCAACTGGTGATAACCGGACATTAGATCTATCTTGGAGAAATAGCAAGCTCCAACTAACTGATCAAAGAGGTCATCAATTCGTGGTAGCGGATACTTGTTCTTTATCGTGCGCTTATTCAATTCTCGATAGTCAATACACATCCTCATCGACCCATCCTTCTTTTTTACAAATAACACTGGTGCTCCCCACGGCGAAGAACTAGGTCTGATGAAGCCCTTATCGGATAGGTCTTGTAGTTGTGCCATCATCTCTTTCATTTCTGGAGGTGCCAAACGGTACGGTGCACGAGCTACAGGAGTGGCTCCAGGAATTAGGTCTATACCGAACTCGACTTGTCTAACTGGCGGAAGACTGTTCAAGTCTTCAGGGAATACTTCAGGGAATTCACTAACGATAGGAATATCTTCTATCCTATTCTTTTCCGGCTTAATATCTATCACATAGGCCAAGTAACTCTGACAACCTTTATTAACACACCTACGTGCTTTTAATATTGATATAAGACAAGACTGATGATTCCTGCGATCACCATAAATCACTACTGGTCCCCTCTCAGGCAATACAACATTTATTATCTACTTATCACACACTATATTAGCCTGATTCTCAGCTAACCAGTCCATTCCCACTACTACGTCAAACTCTATTAAAGTCATAGGAAACAATTGTATCGGAACTTTACACTCCTCTATATTTATCACACGGTTATCAAACACTTCTTTAACTAACACTTGGTTATCATTTGCCGTATCTACTGATAGAGCATGTTCTAGCATTTTAGGTTTCAAACACAGACAAGCAGCAAATGCAGGAGACACAAACGATCGGTTTGCACCGGAATCAAATAACACCTTGGCACGTGTAGAGTTTATCAAAAATGTACCTGTGACCACATCCGGAGTTTCCTCCGCTTCTTTCTCAGTCATCTGAAATGCGCGACCTCTGGTTACTGGCGGTTCCAGCCTTGGCACTACTGGTTTAACAATCGTTGGCCTGCCTGATGACCCACCTTGCTGTATCCTCCCTCGTGGACAGTTTGACTGGAGATGATCCGGAGAATTGCATAAGAAACATAACCTTGTTACCTTACAATCCTTGATGACGTGTCCGGTCTTCCCACACTTATAACATGCTCGCAAATCACCTTGACAGTTTCCTTGATGGACACGGTTGCACTTCTGACATGGTCTTTCCGCTGGTCGAAACGGTGGACGGTTATCATACCTCTGAAATCGGGACCTCTTCGGATCATATTGTGGTCCTTCCCACTTTCTCTTTCCGATACTCTTATCTCCTGTATCTCTTCTCATATCTCGTTCAACATGGCTGCCCCATACAATACTCTATCTTCGTCCGCACACTTACTTGTTTTAAAAATGGCTTCAATTTCCTTCATCCACCTCATTGCTTTCACCGGATCCCGATCCCCTGAGAATGTAGGAGGCTTGCAACTAAGAAACATTTTGTAATCACATTTTCTCATTACCGGTAAGACCGTTGGGGTAATTGGCATCTCCTCTTCAAGAGTAGGGTCCGGTCTTTCTGTTTCAGTATTATGAGCTTGGTTGAGCATAGCTTGAATATTGTCTTGTAACCTCCCCATTTCTGTCATTAAATCAGCTCTGGTAATGAAATCCGTACTATTTTGTTGTGTTCTACCTCCGGCTCTACCTCTAAGTCTACCTCCAGCTCCGCCCCCTGTTCTGCCTCCCCTGTCCCCTGTTCCTATTGGTGGATTAGTTCTGTTTGGATTTCTTCCTCCTCCTCGATTCAAATTTCTTGTACCACTTGCCATTCTGTAGATTTAAACAAGATTAATATACACATACGCACATACCCCATATAACAAGGTATTCCAGTTCAAACATGTACCTGTAAGATCACAATTACACTGGCCAGGTGTAGTATGAAATTACCTTACATGATGTTCCTTCTACCCCTTATACTTAGTATCCCGAGGTTCTATAATAATAGGGACATCCTACTTCACATGCAGTTTAAGTCTAGGTACAGATACTAATACCTAAATCCCTTAAACTAGGGCTCTGATACCATTTGTAACATCCCATATCCCATATACACAACATAACACGCAATATAACACAAATAGATATAACAAACAAACTTCACATTTCAAGTACGGTCCAGAAGTCTTTTACAATAGAAAGAAAACATTTGAAATACAATCCTTGTACTATTTACATACATAACATTTAACATTTCAATACAACTACTAAATAAGTCAAAAGCTTCATCTTATAGTCCTTCTCACTAGCCTTCCAATTCGTACTCTATTTACTTGCCCTTACTTGATCCGCCACCTGGAATACATATTTTTAAAACAAAATGAGGGTTAGACCTGATGGTCTAAGTGAGAAACCCCTGTTAGTTTAAAACCATTTAAATAAACTTTATTCATATAAATCACGCACATAATTACACATATCCAATTGAACTCACACATCATATACCTTCCTTTCTCATTTCTTCCTGGCCATATTAGTGGTAGCAAGCCAGCTAATAAAATACAACGCTGCACAACATCTACAGCCAAACAACGCTATACAGGTTCTATAGCCAATCACACCGGTCTTAAACCCGGTCAACGTATTATAACACATTTATAATACACATGTAAATATAATACCTCACTATATTATAATTCACATATAAACACATAGTCATCAACTATTTCATTCCCAATCCACACATATACGTATTCCAGTTAAAAAAACGTTTTTAAAGTAAAACTCACCTGGTTGCTTATCAACACGTTTCCAAGCCTTCTAAACAGGTTCAGTCCTTTACCCAGAATTCACAGGATCTGTAACACATAGATACATATATCTCTTTACCACATAAAACACATAAGTCTTACTAAGGCTAAGAACTCTAAAGAACTCAAATCTTCAAATGTTCCCCTAAGGCGACTTAACACGGGGGTTCCGCTACCCGGCTAGCGGATGGGGTCAAGGGGCAACGCCCTTGCGTGGTCTGGGGGCAGCGCCCCTAGAAAATTTTCATAAAACCTTATTCAGTCCTCATTCAAAAACTAGTTAAAAATAACCAACCAGCTAAAGTATCTGGATACCTCAACTTTTCCGGACAACAGGACTTTTCCGGACAACTTATATAATCCGGACGTCATCCGGACACCAAAGTGATCCGGGTACTACCCGGTATCCAATTCTATCCGGTAATCATAGGAAAAAGAAACTTACCCGGATAAAAGAATCGTCCGGACACCACTATTATACCATCCGGACACCATCGACAGAACTACCCGGACACTACCAACAGTGCTATCCGGACACCTTCAACGTATCCGGATACCACTGTCGGTTTACCCAAAATTCACCCAGAATTCGGCTGAGGTTCACACCAGTTCGATTATATGGATTCCAGATCGATAGAAACAATCTACTAACCATTATAAACATAATTAGTAAAGGAAACATACCTGTAACTACTTCCAATTGCACCAAATTGAAACCCTAACTCCAAAACCTCTTTTCTTCTTCTTTTCTTCTCCAAGTACACACACACACACTTTGCAAGATTTCTGGATAATGCTGATTTTTTTTGGAAATATCTAACTCCCTTAAGGTTAATATCTAAATCAAATTACTACTCTAGTCCTTAAGTTAACATTAATGACCAATTACACCCTTTACTTATAAATCTATCCAATCTTACCTTTAACTCCTAATTTAACCCAAATTAACCCTAAACATTAATTATAAAGTCAAATAATATTAACGAAACTAACTTTTAACTAACGAACTTACCCGGGGTATTACAATATACAAACAATTGACTCAAAACAGTTACCAGTTATTCCGTATAATGAATACCCAATCTTGTAAATATAACCGTTGTTCTCTTTCGAGCAACTACGAGTTTTATCTTGAAAAGCACCAGTTTATCTCTCGATCTCACCTATGGAATTCAAAATACATTAAGCTCAAGATTTTAACGGGACTAAGGCTTACTCGGTATATCTCTATCCCCTTTCTCACCTTAGGCATGCAATTTCTAGTTCTAGTCACAATTAATTCTCTCGAACTTAATTAGAAACAACAAATCAATTGTAAATTGGCCAAATTCACAAAAGCATTAAAATCCAAATCACATGCTTCATTAATATAGGAAAAACTGATAAAAGTCTCAAGTTACATGTTCATATGCTTAAATCAAATTCATTCCAACCCCCAACATATAGAAATTAGTTCATGTTGGTGGTGGATTCAAACACAAAGAAAAAGGATGAAAACGTGTATGTAAACATGATGAAAGTGGAAACGATGAATGTAATGGTGACTCTCTTCTCGTGTGCTCGTATCTACTTCGCGTGATGAATCTGACTCCAATCGATCCTCTATCGTGGCTCCAAAAGCTCCGAAAAAGCTCCCAAAATCGCCCCAAGTCGTCTGCCGTTCGTCGTGTCAGGGCTGTGTCGAGAATTGACCTAAAAAACTGAAAAACGCCAAACTTAAAAGCTGAAACATTGGGCTACGCGACTTGTGCCGCGACTTGCAAGTTGCGGCGCAAGTCGCCCGGTTTTCAGAAGTGGTTTGGGTCAGCTTTGGGTCCTGGTTCGGGTGCGGGTCTTGGGCTTGGATCTCGGGCTTCCGTTGGGCTTCGTTTTGGCTCTTTTGGGCTCTTTTTAGCTTCTTTTCTCGATGATTACTGCCTTTTAGTTAACCTGCACATTCCACTAGATAAACCGTAAAATTCCGCTTCTTTGCTTAAATACAAGCTAATCTCATTGGTTTTGGGACCGAAAATAACGCCAAAAAGTGGCGTTAATCCATGATGCGGGCACTTCTTCAACATATCTTTATACCTTTCCCACGCCTCATATAGTGTCTCTTGGTCCCATTGCGCGAAGTGGGTAATGTTGGCCATCAGTTGAGCGGTTCTTCCCGGTGGGAAGAATTTCTGGAGGAATGCGGCTTTCAGGTCGGCCCATGTGGTGATAAGATCCGATGGTAGGCCTTCTATCCAAATTTCAGCTCTACCCTTTAAGGAAAAGCTGAATAGCATCAGTTTTATCGCGTTCTCCTTCATCCCATTAATCTTGAACGTGTTGCAGATCCGTTCAAATGCACGAAGATGTGCATGGGGGTCTTCAGTTGGTGCTCCCCCGAACTGATTTTGTTGCACCATCACGATGGTGCTCGGCTTGATCTCGAAGTAATTCTCCGTAGTGGTGGGTGCTTGGACTCCTATGCGTGTGGCTGCCACGTTCGGGTCGGCAAACGACCGCATAGGACATCTTTCGGGAGGTGGTGGTGGATTGTTACGTGGTCTCTCGTTGGCAGGTCTCTCGTCACCCATCTTCAACTGCCTTTTGACCTTTGATTCTTTGAGTAAACGACGGGCGGTTCTTTCAATCTCCGGATCGAGTGGTTCGATGTTCTTCCCTCGGGTTTTCCTTGGCATAAACCAATTAGTACCTGAAAAGAAGAATCAGCAAAATTAGCAATCCAGAAATTGAAAGTGATGAAATAAACTAATAAAAGAAAAATGTTCAATGTAATAGCGCTTATAGCTGGTAGTGCTATCAGTTGCAACTAGTTACCCGACAACGGCGCCAAAAACTTGATAGGCGGGTATCACCCCCCCCTAAATCTAACCGCAAGTGTACGGTGTCGAAATCAAGTAATACGTACGGAAGTACGAGTATCGAATCCACAGGAACTAGGAACTAAGTATCACAATTACTACAATTGCTATTAACTGAACGTCGCAACTTTGAGAGGTTGGTTTATAAACTACTTAATTGCAAACAAAAATAAATCAACACACAAACAGTAAACAGCTTAAGAACTTCAGATAAAGAAAACATTTGAGGGTTGGAAATCCAATGGTTTTCACATATAAACATCTGACTCAAGACAATTACCAGTTATTTCCTTTAATGAATTCCCAATCTTTAGATCACCGTTGTCCTTTCTCAAGCAACAACGGTTTTTATTGTAAAAGCATGGTTCTTTCTCAAGCAACCACGAGTTTTATCTTGAAGACACAAGTTATATCTCTCGATCTCAACCTATGTAATTCAAAACACATTAAGCGCAAGATTTTAATGGGACTAAGGCTTACTCGGAATATCTCTATCTCCTTTCTCACCCTAGGCATGCAATTTCTAGTTCTAGATTAACAATTAATTCTCTCGAACTTAATTGTTCACAACAAATCAATTGTAAATTGGCCAAATTCACAAAAGCATTAAGGACTAAATCACATGCTTCATTAATTAAGGAAATCCGATCAAAGTCACAAGTCACATGTTCATATGCTATAAACCAAATTCATTCCAACCCCAACATCTAGAAATTAGTTCATGTTGGTGGTGGATTCAAACACAAGGAAAAGGAAAGCAAAAGTGTATGTAAACATGAGAAATTGTGAACGTGGTGAATGAGATGATGACTCCCTTCTCTCGTGCTCGTATCTACTTCGCGTGATTAATAAGTCTCCAATCGATCCTCTATCGTGGCTCCAAAAGCTCCGAAAAAGCTCTCAGAATCGCCCCAAGTCGTCTACCGTTCGTCGTGTGTAGGCTGTCCGAAGTCTGACCTAAAATCCGGAATAAAATAGCTGAAATTCGTGCAAACAGAGGGTTAGGCGACTTGTCATGCGACTTTCAAATCGCGTGGCAAGTCGCCCGCTTTTCTGAATGGCATCTGGGTCAGTATCGGGTCCTGGTTCGGGCGCGAGTCTTGGGCTTGGATCTCGGGCTTCCGTTGGGCTTCGTTTTGGCTCTTTTTGGGCTCTTTTCGGCTTCTTTTCTCGATGATTGCCGTCTTCTAGATTACCTGTACATTCCACTAAATAAAGCGTAAAATCTCGCTTCTTTGCTTAAATACAAGCCAATCTCATTGGTTTGAGAACCGAAAATAACGTCAAAAAGTGGCGTTATCAACAACCCCAAACCGAGCGTTGCTTGTCCCCAAGCAAATTAGCGATAAAAATAGAATAAAAGCACACTTTAGTGAAATATAATAACTGCACAACTCCCAATTGGTACCACGTAATGCACTGGTGATTTTCTATACCCGTGAATGCCCATCTCATTGCCGCCTCATTCTTATTTTGTTTGATCTACGACCTTCCATTGTAAGTTGAACTCGTGACTGCTCCGTTTCCGTTAAGGTCGTACTAGGTCCAAACATACTAGGGAAAACATTTCGCCTCGACCCTACCTCACGGGATTCTCTCATTTCGCTCGAACCTAGGTTATCGCCCATGTTGTCACGTATAGGAGGTTATGTACAAGAATACTCGAAATTCACATGACAACTATACTGAAAGACGCACAAATGTCCAAAAAGTTGATCTCAGAAGGGACTCAAGTAGCAAGACATGGAATATTGGTAAGGGTGGTCATATACTCTAATCACATTTTCCAAAAGATCATCCAGGTCTTCACAAGGGTTGTAATGGGGCTAAGGTCTTGGCTAAGAAACGAAGGGAAAAAAAAAATCCTCGGCGTGTCAATCATTAACAGTTCTGAACTTTTCTGGTTTTGATTCTATCATTTGGCCTTCGTTTTCACTATTGGAGTCGCTTTGACTCTCTTATTTAGCTGCTATAACAACTATTTAACCAACTGTATTTATTTGTTTTTTTAGTTGGGACTTCATTGGTCCTCTTTATTCAAATTGGCGCTGCATTGGCCCTCTTTTCTATCTATTTACATAACTGGCCTGTACTGTTTCTGATTGACACACTTTCGGATAAGGTTGGCTAAGGCTTTTGGTTCGGGTTTAAAGGTGGGTTTAGAAACGAATAAGGTGAGTGTTTGGCTACAAAAAGGGTAACGGATACACACAAATGGGTAAAAAGGTACGATAGCTAAACACAGGTTAAAACAAAACACACATTGCCAGGAATCACATCTTAAGGTCCACACGATTTGGTCTACTATACCCTTTCCCAATATCCCGATGGTTGTCTTTGCTACCCAATGCAATAATATAGCGAGATCATTCTATATTCACGACAAGGAACTCGAAAAAGTGTATATGAATTAATTGTTTAAATCCCTCGAAATGAAAAGACGTCTTTTAGGCTCAAATCTCACTAATGGGTGGTCTCCACTAATGTCCCTAGTCATGTCCTTTCCCGGTCCTTCCCTAGCGGTCACGTCACTATCACAAGATTCTTCCTACAATGGTTGGTCTCAATCATTCAAAACAAAAATTTTAGCTATTGTGATCTAAGCATGCAGAGGTGCGGGAAATCTACGTGCATAACGTGGGCCCGATTGGGCAACCCCAAACCTTACCCACACATTGTCCCCAATGTGCAGGTGTCGGTTCAGGCGACACCAGATGAGACAAGTATCTTTGTGCAGTTATGGCAGTTATCAGACAGGCAAGACAAATTATTAACAAGAAACATCAAAGAACTAACACAAAGTTTTTCAAATATGGGCACCCCAAACCTAGTCCATGGCCTAGGTTTGTCAAAACAAAAGCCAACCCCAAACCTCGGTGAAACCGAGGTTTGCACAGGATTAGAAGTGAGTGTGTAGATGTTTGCAAAGTGAGGCACCCCAAACCTAAGTGAAACTTAGGTTTGTTGCATCTCGTTTGACTAATAAGGAAATAAAACATCATACACCACTCGTTAACTACAAAGTTAGAACATACCTGTTTGCCCGGAGAGATTCTCTTGAAAGATTGGAACGACCAGCTCGAGAGACATCGGAGAAGGAGGGAGAGAGAGACTGCAAAAGCAAAAGAAAACAAAGCAGAAAGCGAAAGAAAACAACGAAACGAAACACACCAAGCAAGAAACGAAAAACCAAACAGGGGACCCCGCGACTTTCCACGCGGCTTGCAAGTCGCGGGACAGGTCGCGTATGTCTCTGTTCGATAATTTTTTTATATAAATAAAAACACTCAAAAATGCAAATGATAAAAGAAAATGCAAACCTTGGTGGGTTGCCTCCCACCCAGCGCCGTGGTTTCGGTCGTGGCTCGACCTTCCTTCCGATCACTCCTTAGGCCTTTCGTGCTTACCCGGCTCCTCTTCACTTCCACCTCTTTTGCTCTCGAACATTTTGAACACTGCCTTCTCATCACCAACCCTTAGAGTCATCTCGCCTTCCTCCATGTCGATCAAAGCTCTACTCGTGGCCAGAAAAGATCTTCCCAATATCAGCGGAACTTCTTCGTCTTCATCTATGTCGATCACCACGAAGTCCACCGGAAAATAGAAATTTCCAACTTTGATGAGCACGTCCTCTACCACCCCATACGGGTACACTATGGATCGATCCGCGAGCATCAGTGTCATGTATGTTGGGTTCACCTCACCCAAGCCGAGTTTCCTAAAAACATATAGAGGCATTAAGTTAATACTCGCTCCTAGATCACACAACACTTTATCAAAATTAAACTTCCCAATTTGAATAGGGATTGAAAAACTCCCTGGATCTTTAAGCTTCGGGGGAAGCTTGTTCTGGATGATCGCGCTACACTCTTCAATAAGTGCAACGTTGGACTGGTGATCGATCGCTCTCTTCTTGGATAGAATCTCCTTCATGAACTTGAGGTAGGTTGGCATTTGTGCCAGTGCCTCTGCGAAGGGAATGTTGATGTGTAGCTTCTTGAAGACATCGAGGAACTTTTTGAACTGTTCCTCATCTTTATGCGCCCTCACTCGATTCGGAAATGGTAGCGGTGGTACAAATGGCTTGGCTACCGGCTTCGATGGAGGTGTTACCTCTTTTTCCTTCGGCTTCTCTCGATCAATCATATCCTCATCGGCTTCTAGTTCAGTCACTTCTATGATCTCGACCTCTTTCTCTTCATGATCGGTTTCCTTTGATGGCGGTTCCCATGTATTGTCCTCGATCAGCTCCTTGCCACTTCTCAAATAGATGGCATTACATTCTTCCCGGTTTTTCCTTTCGGTCTGACTCGAAAATGTTCCGGGAGGTCGATTTTGTAGGGCTTCCGAAATCTGCCCCACTTGTCTCTCGAGAATCTTGATGGATGCGGTGTTCTGATCGGTCGCAGCTTTTACAGTATTAACCGTGCTCGCTAACTCTCCAACCGTGCTGTCCATCTTGGTCATGAACTTCATCATCATATCCTCCAGCCCCGGTTTCTTCTCCATAGATGGTCCCTCGTTGAAATTCCTTTGGTTGAAACCTGGAGGACGGTAAACATTGTTAGCATTAGAAGAATTAGCAAAATGAGAAGGATTACCTTGTGGTTGTTGACCGGGTTGACTCCAAGAGAAGTTCGGGTGCTTCTTCCACCCCTCATTGTAGGTATTCGAGAACGGGTCGTTCCTCGGCTGATTGTTCCGGTTTTGTAGGAACTGAACTTGCTCGGGCTCTTGTGGACTACCTCCTTTCATATGGTTCGTGATCGCAGCTAGTTGAGCTTTTATTTCCTTCAGCTCATCCGATTCTTGAACACTCGCTACCCGTTGTACGGTGTCGAAATCAAGTAATACGTACGGAAGTACGAGTATCGAATCCACAGGAACTAGGAACTAAGTATCACAATTACTACAATTGCTATTAACTGAACGTCGCAACTTTGAGAGGTTGGTTTATAAACTACTTAATTGCAAACAAAAATAAATCAACACACAAACAGTAAACAGCTTAAGAACTTCAGATAAAGAAAACATTTGAGGGTTGGAAATCCAATGGTTTTCACATATAAACATCTGACTCAAGACAATTACCAGTTATTTCCTTTAATGAATTCCCAATCTTTAGATCACCGTTGTCCTTTCTCAAGCAACAACGGTTTTTATTGTAAAAGCATGGTTCTTTCTCAAGCAACCACGAGTTTTATCTTGAAGACACAAGTTATATCTCTCGATCTCAACCTATGTAATTCAAAACACATTAAGCGCAAGATTTTAATGGGACTAAGGCTTACTCGGAATATCTCTATCTCCTTTCTCACCCTAGGCATGCAATTTCTAGTTCTAGATTAACAATTAATTCTCTCGAACTTAATTGTTCACAACAAATCAATTGTAAATTGGCCAAATTCACAAAAGCATTAAGGACTAAATCACATGCTTCATTAATTAAGGAAAACTGATCAAAGTCACAAGTCACATGTTCATATGCTATAAACCAAATTCATTCCAACCCCAACATCTAGAAATTAGTTCATGTTGGTGGTGGATTCAAACACAAGGAAAAGGAAAGCAAAAGTGTATGTAAACATGAGAAATTGTGAACGTGGTGAATGTGATGATGACTCCCTTCTCTCGTGCTCGTATCTACTTCGCATGATGAATAAGTCTCCAATCGATCCTCTATCGTGGCTCCAAAAGCTCCGAAAAAGCTCTCAGAATCGCCCCAAGTCGTCTACCGTTCGTCGTGTGTAGGCTGTCCGAAGTCTGGCCTAAAATCCAGAATAAAATAGCTGAAATTCGTGCAAACAGAGGGTTAGGCGACCTGTCACGCGACTTGCAAGTCGCGTGGCAAGTCACCCGCTTTTCTGAATGGCATCTGGGTCAATATCGGGTCCTGGCGCGAGTCTTGGGCTTGGATTTCGGGCTTCCATTAGGCTTCGTTTTGGCTCTTTTTGGGCTCTTTTCGGCTTCTTTTCTCGATGATTGCCGTCTTCTAGATTACCTGTACATTCCACTAAATAAAGCGTAAAATCTCGCCTCTTTGCTTAAATACAAGCCAATCTCATTGGTTTGAGAACCGAAAATAACGCCAAAAAGTGGCGTTATCACTTATCTCCTCTCTATCTTAATTCTAGTGCAAGAAATCTTAGTGATTATCTTAACTTGTTTAGATTAGGTTTATTCCTTAATCTTGTTCCGCAACAAGTTGTAAATTGTTTGATACATATCAATAAACAATTTAGAAAAGTAAAAATTATGTGTTTGTATTCAACACCCCCCCTGTACAAACTTGTATAACCCTTTCGGGACCAACAAGTGGTATCAGAGCAGATTGTTTAATCCTATAAACAAGATCTTTCTTATACTAATTTCTTTTCTCTTCCTTGCTATTTTCTAAAATGGCTAACACCACAAACACAAACTATATCGACAATGGTTCTCTTGCAAAACCCCCTAGATTTTCCAGAGATAACTTTAATCTGTGGGAAAATAGGATGATGCTCTTTTTGGAAGGTGTAGACCCTACTATGCCTTATTACATCGAAAATGGTCCATATGTTCCTGTTAGAATTGATCCTGAAGTTCCAGGCACTACTACTAGAGCTTCCATCCCTGAAAGAATCATTCCTAGGGAACCTCATACATGGACTGATGAAGACAAGAAGAAGGTGGCTATTGTAATACCCTAAAATCAGGGTTGTTTTGAACCTCAAATTATAATACGTTATGATACAAGAAACTTCAACTTATATAAATATAGCAAGGAAATTAATCATCAAGAGTATATTTACAATACAGGATCCTTCAAATAACCTATCAATCTAATCATATCACTATAATCAGATTAACTAAGTTATCTAAGCAATCCATCAAAATCTCTTCTTGTTAATTGACACATCTGCTATTCCAAAAACGCTCGTCCCACAACCCTTTACTTTCCCGAGCTGGTACCTGGTAAGAAAACATCATCTGAAACGATTAGGCCAACGCCTAGTGAGAACATTCGTTTCCACAATAATATTTGCAAAATCAATGTAAACAAGTTATATCAAACCTGATTACCCTTTTCTTACCATACGTATAACTCTATTCCGTTAACACGATTTTCATCCAATCCCATGAATATGACTGACACACATTCCATCATCATATCATGCCTCAGAGCCTCACTACGAATCTTCAATGATTCTAGATTAATGCTCTTATCCAATAAATCGCAATTACACATGCCCATTTATCGGAAAGGAAGTAGAGATTACAAGCATTTATGTCAATCCCATTTTCTTCCTTAGAAATTGGGAATAAACGATTATTACCACACGCCTATTCCACAATTTCCACACACACACTGGAATAACGATTAATACCACACGCCTATTCCATGTGATTACCAAACACTAGTGCCTATGGATCCATTACACTTTACTAACGTATATGCATAACAACATATTACAGCTCATATCATATTCTCAAATCTAAGAATACTAGATAACCTATCGTATCTTCATCCTCAAATGCCCCCCTTCGGCGACTTAGCATGGGGGTTTCGCTAACCCGGTTAGCGGATGGGGTCAAGGGGCAACGCCCTTGCGGGGTCTGGGGGCAGCGCCCCTAGAAAATGTTTAGAAAACTTAACCAGACAAAACATCCAGGACAACATCCAGACCTTAGAACCTAACCTTTCTCAACTTCTCCAAAAGAGTCCGGACAACAGGGGTTTTCGGATAACAAAACTATCCGGACAACTAAACTTCCCGGATAACACAACTTTCCAGATACTGATCTAATCCGGACAACTTAAGTTTTCCGGACGCTTCACTAATCCGGATAACACCCGGAAACTAACGCAACCCGGATACTATCCGGTAACTACAATCATCCGGAAAACTAAAGCAATAAAATAAAACTTACCCGGATACTATTGTGTCCGGAAACATTCATCACCAGATGTATCCGGATACGACGATTTATCCGGAAAACTCGGTTCTGCAGCCTAAAATTCGATCCATTTACATGTCTGTTCGATTCAGCTCATTCCAAACCATCCCATACAGTTCATAATCAATTTATACAGCTATTTCAAGGTTTAATTTAACATGAAAACACTGATTTAAGCAAGGAACAGTGAACTCACCTTATATTTGCAAATACTCACTTCCTGCACAAATCTACTACTTCAAATCTGTTGTAAACGATTCTGTAAATCGACCCAATACACAGATTCGTTTATAATCATATAACCACAACAAATTTAATCAAAAACCTTGACTGATTTACATACCAAAATGATGAATAAACCCTTGCTTTTCTTTCTTTTCTCCTTTCCCTTCTTTCTCTCTATTTCTTCTTTCTCTCTTGACCGACCCAAAGACTAAAAATCAGATAATATCTGATTTTCAGATATTTTATCCAAACAAACTTTCCAAAATGACCAAAAGCACCCTCAAGTTTCATTAATTCCAAAAGTAACATCTTACTTACATCTCTTGTATTTTAATCCTAATGAATTATAAAACTTCCATATATTTCAAGGTTTACACAAAATACAAATACATCCCAATTCTTATTAAAATAATATTATTGAAAATTTAGGATGTTACAGCTATCGACACTAAAGCCAGATCCATCCTTTCTATGGCTCTTCCTGATGAAGTCTATCATTCCGTCATGAACCTGAAAACCTCCAAATCCATGTGGGACACAATCTGTGTTCAATATGAAGGTACATCTGAAGTCCAGGACTCGAGGAAGATCAACCTGATAAGACAGTACGAAAGCTTCATTTGTGGTAAGAATGAATCTCTCTCTGAAGTGCATCAGCGGTTTAACTATTTAATTATTGACCTAAAAACCGTTGGTAAGGAATATTCTAAGTTTGAGATCCTGACAAAGTTTCTAGAATGTCTACCTGAAAGTTGGGACAGTTATTCAATGTGTCTCAAGCTATCAAAGGATCTAAAATCTATGACCCTCTCTACCTTATATGGCACTATGCTCAATCATGAGCAGTCGTGTCATCTTAAGAAAAATCTTGTAAAGGATTCCAAAAGCACACATGTTGCTTTACTCTCAGAGTCACCTTCTACTCAGCGATCAACTATCACTATCACTGAGTTGGAAACTAACTATGAATGCTCATTAGATGCTGATCCTTCAGATCTTGATGAATCTCTGGCACTCCTGACTAATACATTCAGGAGACTCTCCAGAAAGAGTAACTTCAGAAGAAACAAACATCTCGCACTCACTGACAAGACAAAATCATCAACCCCTGTTGGTAAGGCTACTGCTACTTGCTATAACAGTGAAAAGATAGGTCACTTTGCTAATAAGTGCAGGTAAAGAAAGTCTTTAAACCCTCAGCTGTAATAACCGAGTTTTCTGTTAGTCAATAATTGGGTAATCTTGGAAGAAATTCGAAATTTAAGAGAGTTATGTGGTCCAAATGTAAAGAATTGAAAGTTTGGTGTTTATTGAGGAAAGTATATAAGGAGGAGGAAAACCCTAATTCTCTCATTTTTAGCAAATGTGTCAAGTGTGTGTATGCGGCTGGAAGAGATAGTGCAGGAGAAAGGAGCAATTTCAATTGAGAAGGGAGAAAGAAGTTGTAGCAGCTGAAACATGGAATTGATCAGTAGAATCTACAGGTAACTATTAATCCTCCTCTTCTTTAGTTTTGGGTGAAATGTTTTGGGGTTTTGAGGAGAGAACTTGGATTTTGTGGATTTCTTGTGCTTCCTCATTAAATCGGATTAAGGGGTGTTTTAGAGTGGAGTATTATGTAAACCAGCAACCTATATTCAATCCCTGAGAGTAGTGGTGAGAATTAGGGCGAAATGTAATCACATTCTGTGATTTTAGCACAAATCGCAGCGTCCGGAAACCTCAATTCGTCAGGTTAGTGTCCGGAAAGTGGGAGGTGTCCGGACGGGTTGGTGTCCGGGTAGAGTGTTTCTGGATAGCGTGTCATCCGGATAATGTAGTGTCCGGATAGATATGTGGTGTCCGGATGAGGTGTGATGTCCGGATAGTTCTGTGGTGTCCGGATGAGGTGCAGTGTCCGGGTAGTTTTGGCTGTCCGGATAAAGTTTCCGGAAAGTAAGTTGTGTGACACTGTAGTGCAGTCTGTTAGTCCGAGGGGTTAACCGTGTGAGTGTGAAGTTCAATCAGGTGACTTATTTTGGTAGTGTGTATCCTTATAGGTGCAGTTGAAGGGAGAATCCATCTAGTAAGAGGATTAAGCAGGACGACAAGTGAGTCTTTCTGAACCTAAATTTTATACAAGTGTGTGGTTGACAATTATTGTCTAATGGTGGGTTTTCCAAATGCTTTTATTACAAACTGAAGGTTTAGTGTGTGGCATGGTTATTATTTAACTGTGTGCTTTTCAATTACTTTTATGGCAAAACGATGAAAAGTGTGTGGTGTGGATTTTTATCTAACGGTGTGTTATACAACTGCTGCTGTTTCAAGCGATGATTAATTGTGTGACAGTATGTGTTTCAAATGAAGGAACAGTGTGTTTGAAGATTATTATTTAACAGTGTGCTTTTCAACTGCTTTTAGTTCAAGGCAAGGTACGAATGTGTGATTCATAAGTGTGGCTTATATGTGTGATTTAAATGTGTGTGACCATGCTCTGGCTTTTGTGTGACATGGGCGGTGTGTGCCCGATTACGCTGTCACGGTGTGTGTGACATGGGCGGTGTGTGCCCAATTATGCTGTCACGGTGTGTGTGACGTGGGCGGTGTGTGCCCGATTACGCTGTCACGGTGTGTGTGACATGGGCGGTGTGTGCCCGATTGCGCTGTCGTGGTGTGTGTGACTTTAGCGCGTGCCAGTAGCATGTGTCAATGTGTGCATATCAACTTTGTGTGCTAGTTATGATTTATACAATGCTTTCATAATTGATTTTATAAACTGAAATGTTTTGGTGTGACTTGGTGTGGAGGGAACTCACTAGACCTCGTGGTCTAACTCTCGCTTTTCAAAACTAAAACCTTTTTCAGGTAAGCAGTAGTCGAGGGCACGTTTAGAGTTTTGGCAAAACGTGGATCGGAGCTTGCGCTAGAAGGAATTAGAAGAACCTCCTTTGAAATGTTTAGTTAGATTTTCTCAGCTGTATTTAGGGTTATTTCTGCGAACCCTGTATTGTAAATCTTGTTAGTGGGACCATGTTGAGCCGTTTTTGGCGTTATGAACTAAAGAGGTTGCTTCTAGCTTGTGTGTTAATTTTTGGGTTGTTACATCAGCTTCCTTCTCCAAGAAATCCTCAAACCCCAGGGCTAGAGATGACAAATACAAGAAGCTGAAAGAAAAATATTCAAAGTTGAAAATCTTTAAGAAGAAAGGCAAAGGCTTGGTCGCTGACTTCGACTGGGCTGCCTCTGACACTGAAGAATCATCTGAATCTGAAGATGATGATGAAGCCAATCTCTGCCTCGTGGCAAAAATAGAAGATGAGGAAGAAAATTCTGATATTCCATCTACTTTAACTTCTACCTCTAAGGTATCAACTTCCTTCTTTACAAATATTTCAGATATTGATGAAGCTGATAATCTTCGGAAAATCGATCTTCTGACTATGAATTTATATGATGCCATGAATGGCAAGACCATAGTTGAAAATCAAAACCTTGATCTAGCTGAACAGCTTAAAAACTGTCACATTCAAATAGAAAAGCTTTCTAAAATTGAAGAAGATTTAAAAGATCGCGTCCATATAAATTAGATAGTCAAAATCGAGCATGAAGAAGCTATCGCTGCATTAAAAGCTGAAAAGGCTATTGTTGAAGGATGGTGTAAATCCTCAACAACGATCACTGAGATTATAAGGTCTCAAATTCCTCTGAGTGATAAGAGTGGACTTGGTTATTAAGCTGATACTCTAGAACCAATCACTGATCGTTCCATGCTCAAATTTGGAACGTTCGTATCCTCAATCCCTGACACCTCCTCATCTCAGTGTTCCTCTTCTGAAACTCCCATCCCTGAGGAAAAACCTACCTTAATCTCTAAAGGAAAATGTAAAGAAAAAGTTTTCAACCAAAAACCTCAAAAAGGTACCTTTGTACCTAAGCTGAATGCTTCTAAAGCTTCAGTAACTTATCCCTCTACTTCTAAGAACAAGATCCCTGGATTTATTCAGCGATCTACTCCTAGAATCAGAGTGGATATTATTGGTAAGAAATCTGAAGAACTTATTGTTCCTCCCATTTCCAATGCCAAAGGTATACTTGGTGCTGGCCCTGCTCATTTAAAAATCTCGGTTAAGCATGCAAATGGTCCTAAAGCTACTTTTAGCTATAGGAAATGTTATCACTGTGGACTTACCGATCATATTGCTAGTAAGTGCCCCACAACCACCAAAGCTGAAAAGCTAGCTAAGGTGAAGATCACTGCCCCCAAGGCAAAGAAGACCAATCCTGGTGCAAATCAGGTTAAGGTGAAACAAACCACTGAGGTTAAGAAATTAACCAAAGTGAAGACTAGTCCTAAAGCCGAATCTTCAAATGCTGCGAAGATTGCTAAACCTTCCACTTCCTCTACCACTATTGACAAGTGTGGGCCTATGGTGAAATGGGTGCCCAAGTCAAACTAATATTCCTTGTTTGCAGGTCCTGAAGGGTATCTGGTATCTTGATAGCGGTTTCTCTAGACATATGACTGGAAAGAAGAACCTGCTCACTGAATATAAGGAAGAGAAGGGTCCCTCAGTGACCTTCGGTGGAAACGGAAAAGGCTATACCCGGGGGTTTGGTGTACTCTCTAATGGTACAACAAAGAAGAGTCGCATATGTTGAAGGACTGAATCATAATCTTCTAAGCATCAGTCAACTGTGTGACAAGGATAACAAAGTGATTTTCACTAAGGAATCCTGCTTTGTCACTGACAAAAAGGAGATGATAGCTCTCAGCGGATACCGTATGGAAAATGTTTATGTTATAAACATGGACTCTACAACCACTGAGAACTCTTGTTTCTTCTCAAAAGCCTCATCTGATGTCAACTGGCTATGGCATAAGAGGCTCTCTCATCTCAACTTCAAGACACTGAATACTCTTTCTTCCCAAGAGTTGGTTACTGGTCTACCTCAACACTCATACGCTAAGGAGTCTCTATGTTCAGCGTGTGAGAAAGAGAAACAAACCAAGGCAAGCTTCAAGTCTAAACAAGTTTCCTCAGTATCATCTCCTCTACAACTTCTCCATATGGATTTGTTTGGCCCTGTTAACAAACAATCCCTCACTGGAAAGAAATACACATTGGTTATAGTTGATGAATTCTCTCGCTATACCTAGATAATGTTTCTCCATTCTAAGAGTGACACCCCTGAAGAACTCATCACTTTTGTCAGGAAAATGGAAGCCCGAAACAACATGACCGTTCGCTCTATAAGGAGTGATCATGGGACTGAATTCAAAAACAGTTCTCTTGATTCCTTCTTTGAAAGCAAGGGTATTTCTCACAACTTTTCTTCAGTGAGAACACCGCAACAAAATGGAGTCGCTGAAAGAAGAAATCGAACTATCATCGAAGCTGCACGTTCAATGCTCAACGATTCTCATCTTGTTTTACTCAAAACAGGTCGCTGATTGTCAAAAGATTCAAGAAGACATCCTATGAACGTTTCCATGGGAGAAAGCCTTCAATTAGCTTTCTTCACATTTTTAGATGTCAGTGTTTCATACTGAACAACAGATATGCCCTTGGAAAGTTTGATCCTAATGCTGATGATGGAATCTTTCTTGGATATTCTTCAGTCTCCAAAGCCTTCAGAGTCTTCAATCGAAGAAGACAAACTGTAGAAGAAACAATCCACGTCACTTTTGACGAATCCCGTTCAACGAACTCTAGACCTTCTGCTGATACTGAAGAACTGAATCAATGGATGTTTTCTCATCTTGGTGATTCAGAAGATGCTCCTAGCCCTCAAACTCATACTCATATCGCTGAAGATGATGACCCTACTATCATCCCAAGCATGCAGACAAGTGAAGTTGAATCCTCATGGGTCTCAGTTGTTCCTTTCAACACTATGCCTGCCTCTGAACCTTCTATCTCAGACATATCATCTACTTCTCAGCAATCAGTGAATGAAATGACATCTGAACCTTTTCCTCTCTTGGCTGATATACCAGAAGTTGCTGAAGCCTCATCCTCAGCTCCTCTAGAAGTACAGATTGAGTCAGCGACTTATGCTCCGGCTCATCGATGGACTATTAATCACCCTATTGAATAAATTCTTGGTGATCCAAACGCTGGTATTCAAACTCGACGAAGTGCAGGTAATATTTGTTTATTTGTTAACTTTATTTCACTGATTGAACCAAAGAAAACAGATGATGCCCTAAGAGATCCAAACCGGGTCAGCGCTATGCAAGAAGAGCTGACAAAATTCGAAAGAAACAAAGTTTGGAAACTCGTTCCACGACCATCCGACAAGTTAGTGATAGGCACTAAATGGGTCTATCGAAACAAGTTGGATGAACATGGAACTGTAACCCGCAATAAGGCTCGTCTTGTTGCTCAGGGATACAGACAAGAGGAAGGTATATATTACGACGAGACATTTGCTCCAGTCGCAAGACTCAAAGTCATTCGTCTATTCTTAGCTTACGCTGTACACAAAGACTTCAAGGTTTATCAGATGGATGTTAAATCAGTGTTCCTCAATGGAAAGCTGAATGAAGAAGTCTACGTGGAACAACCTCCAGGATTTTTAGATCCTAAGCATCTAGGTTATGTTTATAAACTGGATAAGGCACTTTATGGCTTAAAGCAAGCTCCTCGTGCATGGTATGACACTCTCTCTTCTTATCTCCACATTGAAAAATTTGAACGAGGTAAAATCAATAAAACTCTATTTTTCAGGAAAGTAAAAGGTCATATTATTCTTGTTCAAAATATATGTCGATGATATTATATTTGGTTCCACTAACCCTGACTTATGTACTCGTTTCGCTGAAAGAATGAAAGTTGAATATAAAATGAATATGATGGGTGAGCTGACATATTTCCTTGGTCTTCAAATCAAACAGAATGAAAAAGGAACTTTCATTCACCAAGGAAAATATGTTAAAGATATGCTGAAAACGTTTGATTTAACTCAGAGCTCAGCTATGAAAACCCCTATGGCACCGCCGCTGACACTAAACAAGGATCCTTCAGGGAAACCTGTTAATGTCACAGCGTACCGTGGGATGATCGGCTCTCTTCTGTATCTTACAGCTAGCCGACCTGATATTATGTACGCAACCTGTTTGTGTACACGATATCAAGCTGAACCTAAGGAATCTCATTTGATCACTGTAAAGCGAATCTTTCGATACCTTAAGGGTACTCCTAACCTAGGTCTTTGGTATCCCAAAGACTCAGGGTTTGATCTAATCGCCTATTCAGATAGTGATTTTGCAGGTTGCAAATTGGATAGGAAAAGCACCACATGAGGCTGTCAACTCCTGGGTGGAAAGCTGGTGAGTTGGACAAGTAAAAAGCAAAACTCAGTGTCCACCTCAACCGTTGAAGCTGAGTATGTAGCCGCTGGAAGCTGTTGTTCTCAGGTCTTGTGGATGAGAAATCAACTACTGGACTATGACATTCAGCTCTCCAAAATTCCAATCTATTGCGACAGCACAAGTGCCATCGCTATAGCAAACAATCCAGTGCTACACTCAAAGACCAAACACATCGAAATCAGGTATCATTTTATCAGACATCATGTGATGAATGGTGTTATAGAACTTCATTTTATCCCAACTGATTTTCAGTTAGCTGATCTATTCACCAAACCTCTTGATGAGACAAGATTCAACTTTCTCATCGGTGAGCTTGGAATGCTGAACTTAGAAGAGTAAAATCTTCAGAGGTTCACATTTAATCAGTGATATAAATGAATTTATATAACCCTATTAGTCACCTACTCTCTGAACAAAATTGATTCGCTGATATCAAGGTATGTTCTTTCTTACTCGCTGACGTTCGCCTATGAATGTAAGATTTCAAAACAAATTGCATCGCTGAAAATCTCTTCCTTTCAGTGACATTTTGAAATTTGAAAACTCTCACTGATATTTATAATCAGTGCTTTGTGTTTTTAAAATCCTCAGAGACACCTTAAAATATGAAAGGACGTTTGTGACGTCATCACAACGGATAAACCATGGCATGACTTTTTTTCTGACACGTTCGCCCGTTTCGTTTCCTTGTCCAATCAAATTCAAGGGACGTGTCCGTGTCATCATGAAAAACTTTCCCGCTCATAGTTTTTCTCTCTCTACACTCACTATATAAACCTCTTGCGTTTATATTTTTACCTTTTACGCAAACTCAAAACTCTCTCAAGCAAGAACACTGTTGCATTTGAACTAATTTCTCCAGAAACTGTTCATCTTCATCTTCAAGGCAAAAGGTTAATATTCTTGTTATTTTCCTTTAAATAAACTTGTTTTTGATCTTATTATTGGTTTCAAAAGATCAAATAAAAGAACTTTTTCAAAATGAAATCATTTCTCTTCATGATTTTATGAATGCAATATGTTTCTCAGATTGTTCTTCAAGTTTAAACTAAAAATCTTAAACTTGACCATTTCATACGTTTTTCCAGAATCTCTTCTTTAAAAAAAACTGGAAAACAAGAACATTCACTATGTTTTGTATTTTTGTTCAAAACTAGAAAAACCCTAATTTCCATCTCTTTCTCTAAATGGCAATTACAAAACCCTAAAAACCCTTATTTTGGACTTTTATCCATTTTAAGAACTTCTTTTCATATTCTTCATACTTATATGAACAGAAATGGCATCCTCTGAGCTCCCACTGCTCAATCTCCTACTGCTTCGGAAAGCACTGAGCTCGTCAAAGCCCCTCATGTCAACTTTGAAATCGAGAAAGTCACATTCCAAGGAAACAATCCTTATTCCCTCTTCAACTTTCCTCCAAAGAAGAAAATCACACACCTGAACGACGTTGTAGTCTTCCTCCAAACCTGTCCTCTATCGACAACCCTGACCATCAGACCTCCTGCTCACAGGAACCTACTAGCTCAGTTCTGGTATACTGCTAGAAGATCTCAGATCACCTCAACCAAAGACCCCAACAAAAAGATCGATGTCATCCTCTTCGACACCGAACATGGTACTTCAAATATCACTCCCGGCGCTATCCGATATGCCTTAAACCTCCCTGGTAGTTCTAAGGAAAAACGCTTCGTTCCTCTACCAAATCCCAAGAACCTCGCTGATAGAGAAGCACTCATTGCATTCTTTGATGCAATGAAGTATGTTTGGGAAACATGGAGAGACGGTCTCCCTGAGAAGAAGCTTACCACGATCCAGAAATCCAAAATGCCCAACGAGATGAATTTCATCTTCGCTCATCTGATAAGCTGCATGACAGCTAAGGTTGGTTCCACTGACCAAGCCTCCAAACCCCAGCAGGCTATGGGGTACGCACTGCTGAAGGGCCTTCACGTCGATTGGGCCAAAATCATCTTCGATGACATGATGCTGAGAGTCGACGAAACAAAGAGGCCACGGACTGTTCCATATCCCCAGTTTCTCAACGCTCTCTTCAGACAAGGGCTCGAGGACAAATACCCGAAGGTGGGCGACCTGAAACTCTCACAGGTTGGCTCTAAGGTTCTCGACTACACGCCCATGCCAAACGAGGTACGTCTTTCTACTCTCTTATCTCTTCTCAGACCTCCTACTTCTTCTACTTCTGCAGCTACCACATCGACAGCGGTAATCCCAACCGCTGATACCCAGGCTGCAACCTCCACTCCTTCTCGAAAGAGAAAACACTCTGACACCCACCTTGGCACTCATAAGCCCAAGAAGTCCACCAAGGAGCAACCCTCTAAGCCTTCCCAGGCTGATGACTCCACGACTCTCTATGCACAAGAGCCGTTGGAAAGTTCAGTGGTACGCTCTGCCATAGCTGCTGAATCCACCCCTTCTATACCCGCTTCAGCGTCTCTAAACGCTGAGGTTGTCTTGGAACAGAACCTCCCTCCCTCAGTACCTCCAAGTACTGTGGAAGTAATTCTCAGCGGATCCAACGCTGAACCTGCTTCCCAATCCCTCTTCTCAACTCTTACTCCTCCCTCTATTTCTTTGGTCACTCCACCTCTTTTCCCCCACTCTCTACAACAAACATCATCCTCAGTGATACATCTGCTGAAGCTCTACAGCGGATGATGGATCAAAACATAGGACCTGTGGGCACCTCTATGCGTCAAGGCTCTCTGGAAGACGACATGGAAACATATTCAGGTTATCGAAACTTCGATGACTTCGTCAACCAACCCGCAGGTATACACAACACCTTAAACACTTCTCTCTCAAAACCACCAACTTCTGAGCTTTCCTTTGTTCATAAGTTTTTATCTTCTACACGTCTTAATTTGGGAGATATCGACACCTCCCTAAAGGATTTAACTACAAAGGTGGAATCTCTCACCACCACTCTCTCTGCAAACTCTTCAGCGGTTACAAACGCTGGAGAGGCTCTCAAGACACTCACCACAAAGATGAAAGACAAAGCGTCCAGTGCTGATCTGGATAAGGTGGAAGGAAGTCTTTCCAACGTTGCTCAGGCTCTCGCTGACAAGTCCACCTCCATCAACACCCTGAACACTACCAACCACACCCTTTCCACAAACTTCACCACCCTGTCCAACAAAGTCACAACGTTGACGACAGTGGTTGGTAATCTTCAGGGAGAGGTGACTACTTTAAAATCAGAGGTGAGCACTGCGACAACTCTACTGCAGCAAATTCTCAACCGCCTAAATGCTCCGACTTGTCCTCCCTCACACTTCACTCAGGTGGATCGGGAGAATCTGGAAAAGATCAGCCCTGCTATTTCTGGCCTATAAGACAGAATAGCAAGGGTTGAAACATGCGTTGGGATCAATGGCCTAGAAGACAGTGACCCAAAGCATACTGATGTTGCTACTGCTACTACTGTATCCTCCCCCATCCGTCATGTGGAAGAGGGGGAGATGAATCAAGAAGACCTTCCCCATAACTCTGAGGGGGAGGGTATTATTTCTGCTGCTGCTGACAAACCTCAGGGAGATGAAAACCCCGAGGGAACCGAGAAACCTCCCTCTGAATCTGAGGGGGAACAACTCGAAGAGGATGATGATGTTGAAGTCCTAGAACCATCTGCTGCTGACGACGAGGAATAAGAAGCTGAGGAAGAAGAAGAAGACCTAGATCTTGAAGACGACGAACCATCAGCATCACCTAAAAATGATGATGATGATGATGATGATGGTGTCGACTTCTCCTTCCAACCCATAAGGACCCTTGCTCTCAAAGGGGTAGTTCTAAACGAACCATCAGGGGAGGGGACAAAGAAAAAGCCTGCAGCGACTGAAGCCGACAAGGGCAAAAATAAAGGCATCGCTGAAGACAATCTGACTATTTTGCTTCGAAAGCCAGTTTGTCAGGTACAATATATTTTCTTCCCTTACACTGCATCCCTCCTCTATCCTTTCTCAACCTCAGTTCTCCTCTCCATAAAACCTCTATACACTTAAACCTCAATTCTTTTCTCTATCTCTTCTCCCAAATGATCTTACTCAAACGATCGTTATGTTTCAGCTAGTCCTATCCCCTGCTTGAGGATCCAGCTGAAGTTCCTCCAGCTACATCAACAATAAATCCAGCTCCTAGCGCTGAAGAAATAATCCCAGTCTTAGACTTCGCTGAGACTGATGAACCAGAAGAAGAACTGCTCTCTCATAACAAACGACCTTCCTTGGCTCCTCAAACACTAAGTGAAGAAGAACTAAAAAAGAGAGAAGCAATGATCAAACAGCTTGAAGATCAGCGAATCATCCATGCCCCTCGATTCAAAATAACAAGAAAAGAAGTCGCTGAACACTTCAAAGCTGAAGAACAACTCGTCGAACGAAAGAGAGCAGAAGAAAGAGATAAATCTTATGCTATCGAACTCGCTCAACGTTCGGTGGAAGATCCTGCACTGAAGAAGACTCCCATCGATGTTCAACGTCAATTGTGGAAGGACGCCAAAAAGATCGTCGAGAAGAAGACCAAGGTATCTGACTCTACTTTAGAATGGTGCAAAGAAAGACTGCACTATCGATATCGGGCCTCCAGAATCAACAAGGTGAACATCAGGGGAAGGATGCCAATAAACATTCCAGTTGTTGACGTCGACATATACAGAGAAAATGGTAGTAAGGAAACCATCTACGCTTCATCGATCAGCAAGTACGGTCTCTCTGAGTGGTTGGAGATGCGAATAGCCATTCAGCGATCACGCTCAAACTTTAAAGACCATGTCTAGAAAGTTTTAAATAAACAGATCGACTTGGTTACATCTGCTGTAGATATTCCTCCTCCTCCTCCTGCTCCAGTTCAATGAAGAAGGGCCTCTGCAAAGAAAAAGATAACATCTTCAGATTCAGGTCCTCCTATTCGAAATGAAACCGGAATTGGCTTTTCACGCGCTGAAGTTCTTGGTCCTGAACCTGATCTCTCAGCTCTCGACATCTCCCTGCCCCTTGGTGAACGCTTCATCCCTGGAAAAGTCTTAAGCGATCCCTATGGTATCTTCTTCAGAGACAACGATGGACGAGAATGATTTCAATGCATCTCTGAGCTACCCATCACTCCTATCGAACAGCTCAGAGATCTCGTCTATTGGTGCGGTTTCAGAGATGATCTTCTCGGACACTTCATGAAGCCCCTGATCTTCAAAGAAGCAAAGCATAGACGGGAACTTGGAGAAAAAGTCCCTGATTGGATGATCCCCGAAAACAGTAAATGTACTTTACTCCATTAGTACTTAAAAGATCCCCGAAAACAGTAAATGGGACAAATATTTTATGAGTCCTCTTTATCCTTACGTTTTCATACTTAGCAATTTTCTTTTATTGCTATGTCATAATCAAATAGGGGGAGATTGTTGATCCAAACCCTCAATGATTTGATAATGACTCTCTAAGAATCACTTAGTGAAAATTGTAAGTAAACATTATGTATAAGTGTTTCACTATCGCTGATAAGTACTAAGTCTGTTTCAGTACCGCTGATAGGAAACTCAAGTTATTTATTTTATACATTCAGCAAAACTGTACATCAGTGAGCCCTGAGCATGTTCAGCCTCACTGATGATCGCTGATAAAATATGTTGTTTACTTATGATCCCTGAAGACAAGTTTCACATCACAATGTTCTACGCTGAAGTCAAAGATCAAGCCAAAGAACCAGCGACAAATCTACTAATGAACTGATGCGGATATCAGCGAAGCCAAGACCTGTCCACTCAACGTGAAGTTTCAAGTAGAAGACTTCAACGAACGCTGAACTTTATCACTCGCTGATAAAGAACTATTCAGCGAACGCTAATCATGAAGTTTCCTCTACAAGTTACTTTTGTCTTATCCCCTTGCACGTCTCCGTACGATCTGTCAGAACAGACATCCCTTTTGTCCAGAATCGTACAACCAACTCTGATTCTACATGCGGCCACTGTTTTGTCGACTGAAGTCAAACCATGCAACCAACTAGCTGCTGCCACGTGTAAAGTGATACTGTTGTGCATTAAATGCATGTAGTATATAAAGGAAACCCTACTTCAAAAATGAAGAGCTCGGCCATTTCCTTCTTTTTACTATTCTGTGTGTTAGAATATTATCCTTTGTATTCTTATTTCCTCTCTATCTTAATTCTAGTGCAAGAAATCTTAGTGATTCTCTTAACTTGTTTAGATTAGGTTTATTCCTTAATCTTGTTCCGCAACAAGTTGTAAATTGTTTGATACATATCAATAAACAATTTAGAAAAGTAAAAATTGTGTGTTTGTATTCAACCCCCCCCCCCCCCCCACCCTTCTACAAACTTGTATAACCCTTTCGGGACCAACACTATTGTTCAAGACACTGACATAAACACACACACACACACACACATATATATTGTTGGGTCGTCAAAGATTTGAAGATGACCTGATCTCCTTACATACTTTGAAAAACATCTTTTATACTTAGAGAAATTTTAGATGGTTCTTTGTAATAGCTTAGTCATATTGTCAAAGTTCAGTGAAGTCAAAGATCATCCGAAATCAAGAAGAAGTAAATCTACCAATGCGGATTGAAGATGGACTTCTCAACCCAAACTAAGCTGTCTCACCGATTGTCACCATGAAAATCGATGAGATCATCAAACAGGAGAATCCTCCCTTGTCTCCTTGCCAAGAAGACCTTCATCATAAGAGGTAATACTTGACATCCTACCGATGTTGTCCATGACAAATCGGTGGGTCCCTCAAAATTGGAGGATCCTCTCATACATCCTTCCTAAGAAGACTTCCACCTACTTTGTTCATGACAAGTCGGTGGAATCCTCAAATAGGAGGATCCTCCCTTGTGTCTTTGCTAAAAAGTTTTATCATCAAAGAAGGAATGTCTGGGTGTGGAAGAAAAAGGTTCATTTGTCCTTTTTCCCATTCTTAGATATTGTCTCTATCAAACCTTTCTAGTATTATAGGAAAAGACACATCAACTTTTGAGAGTCAAACCTGACCTTCAAATGACAAAGTGACAAGTGTCCCATGCATCACATACTCATAGCACTATATAAAGATGAAGACTTCTCCATGCAGAACAACATTTTACAACTCTTGAAGATTAATCTGTGCTCAAGACATTCTGCTCCTTTCTCTCTTTGAACTTTATAGCTTTCAATCTTTGTGTTTTAGAAGTTGTTTAGTTTTCAGTATTACTTTGTGAAGATTGTTAGAATAGATTTTATCTGTTCTCTCCGCAACAATCTAATTGTTCTATGTGTAATTCTTGATTTGAATATTTTCAATAAAATAATTAATTAAAGTGAAAAATTGTGTATTGTATTCAACCCCCCCCCCCCTTCTACAATACTTGTTCTTGTTCTTATTAGCCATCTGGGACTAACAAGTGGTATCAGAGCAAAAAGTTTAATTTCAATAAACTTGATCTGCAATGGCTGCTTCTTCTTCCAACAATGAAGCTTTCTATCAAAACAATTTTCCTGAAAATGGCTCTATAGCCAAACCTCCCAAGTTTAACCCCAACAACTTTTCTTTGTGGAAAAGCCGGATGATGCTTTTCATGGAAGGAGTAGATAGTAGATATCCAACCATTCTCAGTGAGGGACCCATAGTCCCTATAGTCTGGTCTCGCTAGGAAACCAAGAAATCCGGTAAGAAAGTTGTTGACAAAGATGATTCTGATGATTCATCTGATGAGGAAAAATCTGCTGCTAATGGTCGTTACATTCCTAAGAATCCCAAGAAATATACTGATGAAGAAAAACGTCTTGTGTCTCTTGATTCTAAAGTCAGAACTATCATTGCTCTCTCTCTTCCCGATGAAGTGTACCACTCTCTGGTAAATCTATCTACTACCAAAGAGATGTGGTCCACTCTGTGTGTTTTGTACAAAGGTACAAATGAAGTTAAAAAGAGCCAAAAGATTGCTCTTGTTAGAAAATATGAACTCTTTTCTTATGAGAAAGGAGAATCTCTCTCCAACTACCATAACCGCTTTAACAGTCTTCTTAATGACTTAAAGTTGTTAGGTAGAGTGTATGACAATGAGGAAATCTTGTGCAAGTTTATGGATTGTCTTCCTGATTTTTGGGAAAACATATGTACTTGTATAAAGACAACCAAGGATCTTGATCATATGCCTCTCACTTCTCTTTATGGAACTCTTTTTAATTATGAGCAGACTAAACTGCTGTAACACCCTAAAATCAGGGCTAAGTTAAACCTTAAGTTTATCAAGGCTAACTATAGAATCATCCATCTTTCATATATGTTTAGAGAATTAACTATGAGGTTTAATACATACAATTCAAATTCTCCAAAACAACTTATTAATCCAATCTTGTTCACTATAAAAAGATTAAACGGATTGTCTAAGTCATTCATCAAAACATCCTCATATCAGCCAACTTCTCTTCTTAACATCAACAAGTTGAATACCCATAAGCACCTGTCCCTCTTCCCTTTACTTTCTCTGAGCTAGTACCTGGTAAGAAAAGTTGATTTGAAATGATTAGGCTTACGCCTAGTGAGAACATCCAATTTAAATTAACACATTAACAGCATTGGAATCTTAGATAATCCACGCATATATTCAAACTCGCTTTATCACCATTCTTGCCATGCTCATACTTGCCTCATAATGACATAACCATACTCAAACCCACGAGTATAACTACCATTCATAAAGTCGTATCACCATATCCAATACCCTACTACGAATCCTTACGGATTCTAGTTTATCAATCAATCTTACAGACTTACATTCAAACATCATACTTTCTCTTTGAAATGGAATACAGAAATAGCACTTATATATATACATTGCCTATTTCAAATCCGTCAAACAACACTTACACTTCATCTAATTCACACTCCCACATCTCAATTATCAATAGCAACTCTCTTTGCCCATTAACTCATTCAACCTGAATAGCAACTATATTATGCCTATTCAAACATTCAACCTGAATAGCAATTATACTATGCCTATTCCAACATTCCGTATGAATAACAATTTTACCTTGTCTATTCAAGCCTGCACATGAATAACAATTCTACCTTGTCTATTCAATCATACACATAAATAACAATTCTACCTTGTCTATTCAATCATACACATGAATAACAATTCTACCTTGTCTATTCAATCATACACATGAATAACAATTCTACTTTGTCTATTCAATCATACACATGAATAACAATTCTACTTTGTCTATTCAATCATACACATGAATAACAATTCTACTTTGTCTATTCATCAATCAATGTGAATAGCAATTGTACTTTGCCTATTCAAACATTTCCAAGGATACACGGGAATAGCAATTATACCTCGCCTATTCCTCCTTTTCAACAAGAATATCAACTATACTTTGCATATTCTATTATTGTAATATGAATAGTAATTCTACTTTACCTATTCAATCATTTCAACGTGGATAGCAATTCTACTTTGCCTATTCCATCATTTCAACATGAATAGCAATTCTACTTTGCCTATCCATTACATTCCTCTATAAACAGGAATAGCAATTATACTTTGCCTATCCTACGTTATCCAATATAACTAGTGTTTACAAATCCGTTACACCTTATTAACGTATATACATAACAACATATCATGCCACTCTCGTATCATATTCTCAATTCTAAGAATATTAAATAACCTACCGTGTCCTCATCCTCAATTGTTTCTCCTTCGGCGACTTGACACGGGGGTTCCGCTACCCGGTTAGCGGATGGGGTCAAGGGCAACGCCCTTGCGGGGTCTGGGGGCAGCGCCCCTAGAAATTTTCTAGAAAACTTAACTAGATAACACATCCGGAAACTGTATCCGGACATCAGAATTATCGGGACAACAAAGGTTACCGGATACACACAACTTTTCCGGATACACACAACTTTTCCGGATACACACAACTTTTCCGGATACCCATAACTTTTCCGGATACCCATAACTTTTCCGGATACCCATTACTTTTCCGGATACATTATCTTACCGGGTATTTCACTAATCCGGATGACATCCGGAAACCAAGGTAATCCGGATACCATCCGGTAACTCGATTTATCCGGAAACTATAAGAAACTTAAGACTTACCGGATACCTTGTCTTGTCCGGAGACATTCATCATCAGGGTTTCCGGATACGACGTTTCATCCGGAAACCTTCGAACTGCAGCCTAAAATCCAATCTACTTCGATGTCTGTTTGATTAAGCTCATTCCAGACCATCCCATACAGTTCATAACTAGTTTATACATGTGTCTAACATTTAATTTGACAGCAAGCATGTATTTAATCAAAAGTGAATGAACTCACCTTTTTGAAGAAAATCCACTTCTCTTCACAATCTGATTCCAAGCTGTTGTTAATGATTCTGGAAATCAGATTCAACCAACAGATTCGTTCACAACCAAGCATTTTCAACAAATTTTATCTAAATCCAAGATGAATTTCTTACCCAAATTGAAGACCAAAACTTGATTTCCTTCTCTTCTTTCTCTTTTCTTTCTCTCTACCTTTCTCTCTGCTTTTGCCGACTTCAACAGCTGGGATTGAGATAAAATCTCAATCCAGCTAACCCACTCCTTAAGTCTCTCTAACTTTCCACAATAACAATCTACCCCCTCAAGTTTCATCTTTCCAAACTAATCATCAACCTTTGGTCACTAACTTTTTAACCCCAAAAGTTTATATAATTACTAGGTAGCACAAAACTTAAACCCAATTACAAAACAACTTCAATTATATTAAAACATAATTGTAACGAAAATTCGGGATGTTACAGCTGCAAAGGAAGTCTATCATCACAGATATAAAGAGTTATCCTCTAGCTCTCCTAAGTGACTCTTCCAAAAGAACTAAGTGTATTCCAAGAATCACCTACCCATCTGACTCTGACCATGATAGTCAAGAAGATCCCAATGACCATTCAGAGGCATATCTTAGTGATGCTGAGGATGAATGTGAGGAAACCTCAATTGACAAACTATCAGATGGAATGACCATGTTGGATGGGTATTCTAAATCCAAATCTCACATCTCTTCTGGAAAATCTAAGTTTAGTAGAAAATCCTCCTCTTCTCTCTCCAAACACTCTTCTTTGGACAAATCTAATGAGGAATGTTTTAACTGTGGTAAAAAGGGTCATTTTGCCTCTGAGTGCAGAAGTAAACAACTTGAAAGACCCAGAACTTCTTCCTCAGGCCGATTTTCATCAAAATCGGAAAGATCCAAACATGATTCCACCAATCTCTCCTCTTCTGCAAATTCTGACCGGGCAGAAAGATACAAAGAAAAATACAAGAGAGAAAAGAAAAGACATGAAAGACTTGTCAGAAAAGCAAAGGGTCTGCCTGCTAAAACTCATGATTTGGCAGATGAACCCACATCTGAAAGTGAGAATGACACTTCAAATGTGTGCTTCATGGCCAAGATAAATGACAAGATGATTCAGAATATCACACTCCTTCAACTGCTCTTGTATCAGCTAACTGTCTGTCCTCCTCATCACAGGTACATCCATTTCTACCTCTTTCTGATGCTGAAAAAGTTGAAGCATTTGATTCTTTAACCATTGATCTTTTTGATGCTAAAACTGCTAAGAAAAAGGCAAATGCTCAAATAAAATCTCTTTCCTCTCAACTTCCTTTATGTCACTCTCAACTGGAAAACTTTGACAAAGTTAAGGCTGAGCTTGAAGATCTAAAATCCAGAAAAACAAAATATTTAAACGTTTTCAAAAAGAGCAAGAAATTATGAGAAAATGGACCAGTTCTTCCAAAAATCTAGAAAATATTTTTCAAGATCAGATTTCTTGTGATAACAAAACTGGTTTAGGCTTTGGAAAAATGGAAACTGATCAATCTTCAAAATCTCATGCTCCCACCTCATGTGCTTCACCTACTTTTTGTGAAACTTCCAATTCTAATTCTATTGGGTCTATGTCCATGAATTCTGCCGATTCATCTGAAGCTTTAAAATTTGGAATGTTTTTAAAGGCAAAAGATCCCATTTCCTTTCCAAAGGAAAAGGCTCAAGATTCCGATGACTCTTCCAAACCTATCCATAACTTTCAAAAATTCTTGACTTTAGATGATGCATCCTCCTCTTCCAACTCAAACAAAATATTTTCTAACTCTGAAAAAGGCAAGTCTGTGGGTGTTGATTCTTCCTTAAAAAGAAATCCTCCAATTTTTTCCAAAAATATTTTTGTGACTTCCTCCACCGATTTTGTTACCCGGTCTGTGAACATCAAAATTTCCAATTCAAAAGATAAGATTTCTTTCCTCCAAAATTCTGAAAAAGGAATCTTAGGTCTTGCACCCCAATTCTTTGTCACCTCATCAAAATCTTTGAAGATAACCAAAAGGGGCAAAAGTAAGGAAAAATGTCAAGATTCTAAAAAGAACTTTCTTTATAGAAAATGTTATATCTGTGGTAATGTTTCTCATTTTGCCAAAGACTGTCCGAAAGAAAGAATTGATCTGAGTGACACCAATTCTTTTCCTTCAACATCTAACCCAAAAGGACCCACTACCAAATGGGTACCTAGGAAATAAATTCTTTGTGATTGCAGATTTTGAGTTGGACAGATGGATCTATGTGGACAAATATAAAAGTGAGAAAATTGAAGAAATCATCAAGATCATCATGCAATCTGAAGTGTCAAATGGAGAACTTTTAGATCTCCTATCGTATTGAAAATCCTTCCCATTGGCACACTCACTAGTGTCAACCTCTTCTCTACCGACATCTTACATCTCCCATCACTCTCCATATCACCTATACCCCATTTCCCACCATACCTCTCACCTTACATTTTCTCATCCATCCCACTAAATACATTACCCCAACCACATCTCTTTATCATCTCATCATCCCTCTCCTACCGATCATCTTCCACCGATCGTCTCTCTCTCTCCCTTTGAAAATTGGCTCCACCGATTTCACTTCTTCTCGCCGACCCCACTTTCTGCCGAAACGCAACACCAAACACCCCCACCGATTTTGGCTTCGGCCACCCTTCCCAACGGCAATTTTTTTTAACCTTTCTCCTCTCTCTTTCTTATTTTTTTTCTCTTCCCATACCTTTTACCCACTTCCCTAAACACTATACTCCTCATCTTCCATCACTCTCATTATTCCCTACATCCTATTACCCACCATACATTTAACTTCCTTTTTTCCCTATTCTCTTTCACCCATGCTTCCCTCTCATTTCTTCACCTTCAATCTCTCACACTTCTTAATTATCCACCAGTGACTATTTTTCTTCACCAATTCTCTCTACGAAAGTTTTCCTCATCCACACAAGTAAAAGCTTCCAAACCTCACAAAGTCACCACCAAATTTTCCACAGATTCTTCCCAATATCACACCTCAAAAATATTTTTTTGACAATCCTCCACCAATCCTACCGATTTTTAGCTAACACCGCCGAAATTTCGGTGGGTTTCCATAAAAATCGATGACCATCTAAAAAAAATAAAAAAAATATTATGACCATCGGTGAGACTCCCACCGATCCAACTGGATGTACCACTTGTTAGAAGATTATGAGCAAGAAAGAAGATGCAAGATATGGGCAATCCTACCGATTTTTAAGATGTACCACTTGTTAGTCCCAAATGGCTAATAAGAACAAGAACAGGTATTGTAGAAGGGGGGGGGGGTTGAATACAATACCCGTTCTTGTTCTTATTAGTCATCTGGGACTAACATACATATATATATATATATATATATATATATAGAGAGAGAGAGAGGGCCCTTCTTTTGTTAACCAGTCATTTAGTGTTAACTGTGTTAACTAATCAGGACCATCAATCATCAAAATCAATGGCTAAGATTAAAATAGTTTTTTAATTCAAAATTAAATAAAAATCACGATTGAAGCATATATGCACAGGGGTATTATTGTCAATTAACTACCCTATGTAACTATCAAATAAGGAATGGGTTAACCAATTGCTACTTTCATGGACCTTGTAATCTCAACCTCATTTAGAAACAAAATCAAAAACCCTATTCTTTCTCCAATATCGATTAAAACCAAATTCGGTTCCAAAATCGTACCAAAATCGATTCCAAATCCATACCAAAATCGTTCAAAAAGCAAATTGATTCGAAATCGATTCCAAAATCGTTCCAAAAGCGTCCAAAATCATTCAACAGCAAAACCATTCACGTCGATTCCAAGAAGGTAAATCGATTCCAAGCGATACAAAACGATTCCAAATCGTTCAAAACGAAATCGATTCCCGTCGATTCCAAGAAGGTCGATTACAAATCGATTAGTAAACAAGCAGATTCCATACGAACTCTCACAACAAATCAATGATTTTCGGAGCAAAAATCCACAGGGGGATGCAATTTTCGGTTGTAATTTGTGCATATATGCAATTTTGGTATGTGCATGTATGCAATTTTGAAGGGATGCATATATGTTGGGTGCATATATGCAATTTTGATATGTGCATATATGCTGCAGGTGTAAAATGTACATATATGCAGTTGTAATATGTGCATATATGCAATTCTCTAATGTGCATATATGCAATTCTCTGATGTGCATGTTGTAGGTGTAAAGAGTGCATATATGCAGTTTTTATATGTGCATATATGCTACAAATGTAAAGTGTAAATATATGCAATTGTAATATGTGCATATATGCAATTCTCTAATGTGCATATATGCAATTGGCTGGTGTGCATATATGCAGTTTCATATCATGCATATGTGAAAATTTGGGTATAGCGGTTCAATTAGCGTGGAAGAATTCCTTGAAAAAATTGCCTAAATGATAAAATAAAGAGATAATATAATGAAGATTAGGATGAATATTAAAAAATAATATATTAATAACTACCATAATTGGATAGGCGTGAAAGGTGGAAAGAATAATTACTTCAAATAATTAAAATGTTAATCTTCCTATAATACCTTGAAACAACCGTCCTATCAATATTAAAACCAAACAAGTATCTTGATTCCTATTGGTCCAAAATAAGTTAACAAGGTAACACTAAATGACTGGTTAACAAAAGAAGGGGACCCTATATATATAGGGGTTGGTTATTTTACAACCCAGTGAAATCTAACAAACCGTACAAACCACGTTCAACCAATCATATTTTTCATTTTCTTCACTTTTTTCTTTATTATGGGGGTTGATTGGTCAATAATACATGAAACAACTTCATCAAGAATATATGAAGATTGATTAATCAATAACATATGAAACAAATTTAATCAAAGTGAGAAATACATGAAACAATTTCATTGTTATATAGAAACAAAAATACATGAAACAATTTCATCAAAAAATGAATTATATGAAACAATTTCATCATATGAAACACTTTCATGAAACAATTTCATTCAATTAAACATTGAAAATAAGAGTTTGTACAGTTTGTTAAATTTCACTGGTTTGTAAAATAGTCTTGGCCTATATATATATATATATATATATATATTATACATGTTTTCTGTAACAACCCAAACAAAAATAAAGCATGCGAAACATATTAACTGCAACAGTCCCAAAAACGGGTCCCAAAATTTCTTACATAAGTCTCAAAATTCAGGTTGGCGGAATCAACCTATTACACAACTGAGAATTTCTAGAACTAAAAGATAATAGTGTCACTGGTTCTACTGCTTATATCTTCTAACTGCTCTGTTCACCTGCTAGAGCCTTTCGCTACCTGCTTTCCTGAAAAGGGTTTTAATTTGAAAAGAGCGAGGGTTAGACCATGAGGTCTAGTGAGTCCCTCCTGACAGTTCTCAAAATCATTTAAAAACTTTTCATAACTTTCAAATGTATACATGACTTTCAATAATAAACTTTCACATAGCTGAACAGTAAAATCTTTCACGGATAAATTCGCTCCCGTAAATGGCACCCTGAAGTCACCCGAGGGTGACAACGAGTCAGTATCACGATGCCTTACTGGGACTCATTCCCATGGCATAAACGGAACCTCCCCCCGACGTGAGTACTGGCGGAACCTCCCCCCGACTTAGCCAATTTACGTCTACACAATGTATGCATACATCTCACATAAAAGCTTTAAACAACTTTCATGCAATAAAAGCATAAGAACAAAACATGGTATTTCTCATCATGTATTCACTTTAGAAAACACGTTAAAAGACACGTATTTTAGTTAGAAAACTCACCTGGTACGTTTGTTTGCTTTTCCCTACTCTGCTCTTTACTTCCAAATTGTCTACCTGAACGAAGGGACAGATTTATAAGCTGACTAGAACTATCCGGACACTTCTCACTTGCCACCCTACTCTTTTCCGGACAGGTTACCGGGTAACCCCACTTTTCCGGATACCGCTAAGTACCCGGACAACAACCCTTATCCGGACAACACAGATTTTCCGGACGACTAACTTATCCGGACGGCACAAACTTTTCGGACAACACTATGTCCGGACACCTTCTACAACACGGCTAAGAAGTTTCCCGGACACTCACCCGGACACCTTCATACTTGGAGGTTTCCGGACGAGTGCTGGAAGAACTTTATGGTCCGAAATCTTGCTAAACACTCCGAAAACAGCAAGATAACTCGATAGATAGCTACCCTAATGTTCTTTAACCAATTCTCCACAAACTTTACCAATTAAACGCGATTGAAGGTGTACAAATCTTCTCTAAGAGTCTTAACATTAACTTTAGCCATATAAACCATACAAAGACCCAACAATCAGCAAATTAACTTAATTAGGATTGTAGATTCGAAATTACCTGATAGTTCCTTGCAGAAATCGAATCCCCAACACACCCTTTCTTCTAATTTGCTACTTGGGAACCTTCTCCTTCCCTTGATCTTGAGCTCCAAGAAAACTTCCTCTTTCTCTCTATTACAAATTCTCAGCCGCCAAACATAACATCAATCAGGGATTAGAAGGTTCACCTAGGATTTTGTGCCTTTATATACTCCACCCCTTAATTACCAATTAGTCCCTCAACTTCTTCTTTTATTTAAAACTCAACCCAACACTTAAAACATTTCGAATAAGGTCCGGGTCGTTACATTTTCCGCCTTAAGCCACGCATTGGAAAACGTCATGGCATCGCCGTAACTCGTAAGGCTTGAGGTTTGACCTCGTCATCGCGTCACGCCTCACACTGTTTAGAACCTTATATATATAAATAATATATACATAAGTTATAAGTTATGTACCAACTATTAATTGTAACGGGATATAAAATTTATTGAGTTTGTGGCTTGATAACTTGAAATGACAATCTTGTTTCATGCTTTGTTCTATTTTCCGCCACACTATTAATTTTATGGTGGTATATAAATCTAAGGTTGATATAGTCATTTGGTGAGCTGGAATTTCTAGACAACAAGGTCTTCACACTATCAAACAAAAGACTTTCACTAATGGAAAAATCCTTCGGTAAAAGGGTAATCCCTCAGTGTAAGGTAGTCAAAGAAAAGGTCATGGAAAAGGTATCATCGAGGGATATTACTGACGAGCGTGATCACCGACGTGATGCAGTTACTGACGGATCACTGACGGCACAAATTACCGATGATTTTTATCACGACGGGTCACCAATGGTTTTGATCACTGATGACGCACCAACATATTTTAATATTTAAAAATATAAAAAAACATTTACCGACGGATTTTCGTCGCTAATCCGTCGGTAATTGTTTTCATTTAAAAAAATTAATTAAAAATACAAACTTTTATGTACAAAAGCTGCCCAGATTTTCATTAAATATACAAATACATTCATTGTCCAAATTAAAACAAAACATCCTAACATGGGGGAGAAGGAAACACTTACGTAGAAATCATGAAACATCTTCAATTACTTGTATGCACACATGTATATTGTACAGATGAACGATTATTGAAGTATTCATCAGTTTTTCATAAGAATTTTCTCCTATATATGTATGTAAGTATATATGGATCCATTTAATTATTTTTGGGCGGTGAGATTACCAAATGGAATGATGCTCTTGTAGGCAATATAAATATTAAATAAACATAGAAAACACATTAATATGGTTAGAAGCTATAAGGGAGCATGGAACATGGATCATGTGTTGTGTTATTATTGTCTTTGTTGGGACAAAGAAACAAGAAGAAACAAATAATTCAGGAAATGCTTCCTCCCCAATTAATTCATTTATTTTACAATTTTAATATATATGCCCATTCTTCTATTTATTACTCTATTTATATACATATTTTTAATTTCAAGTTGTTATGAAAAACAAAAAATATATTCTTTTATTTAAAAAAGTTTAATTTAAAAAAAATTATTCATTAACACTAATAATTTGGATCTTTGAACCATGTGACCATAATTGCTATTGACTTTTTGTAGAACTAACATAACTAATATTTTTTTAAATAATTTATGGTCTATGTATTATTCTTTAAATATTTTAATTGTTATTATATATGATGATAAATTAAGCCATCAACTTATTTTACAAATAACTTAAGGTACAATTTTGTTTTAGCATGATATATCATGAATTCTTGATATAACTATTTTATAAGGTTTTATATTAAGATACAAAAAAAATTACATTAATAATTAACACACAAAATTCACATTAATTCTTTGTTTGGAAGGATATGATCATGAGTATGGTTTTGTGGTTTGTTGCAAATTGTTGTTAAAGTGATTTGATCAAAAGATTTATATGTTGGTAACATTGTAACACAAGAATCTTAGAGTTAGAATATTGGCCAAAATGGCTAGAAACTGCTACTGGTTTGCAATGTCGATGTCTAGAAATTAAGTCGTACGCAACTAGGACACAGGCTCAAAGGTCGCATGTGTTAAAGTCACGAAGATAAAGGCGTGTGAGTTTTCAAGTTGCATGACGCTAGTTAGCTCAAAGGGCATTTGAACTGGGAGATGGCATATCCAGTTGGCTTATGTATGACATCGGTTAGAATAATAGATCTATATTGATGAAGACGTTTTAAGGGTTTAATTAATATGTTGTTTGGAGAGTTAATAGTACTCATGGCTTATTCAATTAACTATACATGAATTTTTTTGTAGTGACTTATTCACTAAGCCTAGGGGAAGCTTTATGCAAGCTGTCAAGTTTTTTTTTCCTATCCGAGCATTCTCCTCCCAATTAAAAAAACATGTTCATTCAGTCTATGAAAAAAAAACCCTCCCAAACAAAAAAACTCTCAATCTATACGGACGTATAAATTCATACATGAATTAATGGAAAACCAACCAAACAACCACTAAGGTCTTTTTTTGTAACATTCGGTTCGTGCACCGATTAATCTCGGAGCGACCATGAATGACCTAGAGTTATCGCATATGAACATTCATAGCCACAAGGGATTACCAGTGCGACACATAACAAGTACTAAGGCCATCTTTAGTAAGCCATAAGCTAGCTAGTTGTGTTTCAACAAGATTTTTGAGTTTTTTTTCTTCTAATTATGATCCTAATATATATGCAATTAATTTTTCAACATGTGATTTAAATTGTCATATATCTACCTGATCAGATAGTCTTAACCAAAGATAACTACTTTATCAGTTAATGACTAACTTAGTAGTCAAAACTTAGCTTATCAACTAGTCTGCCAAACATAACATAAATTGTAGTGTTTTAATCCACAATTTTCGTGTAGTCTTTTTATAAAAAAATGTCTTTTGTTAATATCGGCCGGGCCAAGACTGGATTTCGGGCCAGGACCGATAACCGCATCTAGATTGGTCCTAGGGCTTTGTTGTGACAGGACTGTCCAACCCGACCGATTTAGGTCTTGGACGAGGATCTGACCTGACTTGGGACCGATTTTGGCCATATGTAAATTATAATGAAAAAAGCCCATGAAATGTTAAATATTGGGCTAAAAGCCCAAAGTAAAGGTGGAATGGGCTTAAAAGCACCCCAACATAAAATGCCCGAAAGAAGATACACCACTCTCCTCCTTCCTCCCCATAAACCCTAAATGCAAAAACCCTGAATTAACGCAATATTAACTTCCGAATTACTTGCTTCCTCCGACAATCATGAACGGAGACTACGATTTTCAAATAGGAAATCATGATATTGTTATGCGATTCATTTATTTCAACGTTTGATAATGGCGTTGTGGTAGTTTATGCATCAATTCGGGAAAACACGTAGCTCAATCCGGAGGAAGTGTTTTTAATGTCATCGATCTGGAATCTGGATACAGTCGATTGGATAGTTGAATTTGTTTCGTGATCCAGAAATCAGTTTATACATAGGAGGTCGATCACAATTCACACGTACAAAATGTGTCGCAACCGCAATTCACAAACGTCAAGGCGGTGCCATCAAGGTTATCTTCATTTTATCCGAATTTAATCTTGTTTTTCTATGAATTTGTACGCAATTACAGTATCTGAATTCCTTAGGATCGAGGAGGAGAGATAGTAGTATAACTTAAATGAATGCTCATGTTCACCAAACAACAGGATTTAAACCCCCAATTTTTGATAGAAATTTTCTCTAGTTTAATTTGAGTTATCATCATGAATGTTTTAGAAGCAAATCAATCTGTCTTCTGCATTTCAGAATCTGTAGTTAGTTTTGACCTGCAAATTAGGAACTTGTGGACCTCATTATGAGGCTTGTTAATCGGTTATTTTTTTCCTGATAAATTCATTGTTTGTAGGTTCCTAGTCCCTAGATGTAATCTCCAAGTTTCAGTAGATAAAACATCTCATGCATATGATAAAAATACATTCATGCATAAAATCACGTCGATCATGAATTTGTAAAATAACATAAACTTGTATCATGATCATAGAAACTTGCTGCAACATGTTTGCATAAACATAGGCATGCATCTCAGTCCATCAACATTAGTGCAAGACCAAAGTCCTTTCTAAAGTATTACATCAGTTTTGCAATAACATCTCGAAACTCTTTTCTAAAGTGGTCCCCACTGTCAATATTATAATATAATGTAATAAACTAATGAAACAAAAATATATAATAAACCAATATTATAAAAATAATAGTATCAATTTATTAAATTTAGTGGGTCCTACATTTTGCAAGACCTTATTAATTTAGCAAGTGTAAGAGTATCTTGCAAGACCTTGCTATCCGCATGACAAGCCATGTCATCTTGCAATGTCTACCATTTAGCAAGTGTAAGAGCATTCAGCTTTATAAATCACATCAACTTATGTCGCACCCCCAATTTTTGGGGATGGCATGCATGATAGTATCAATAGAATTTAAGTTTTAACTTCAATTCTAAATTTAACAGCCGAAGTCTTGTCATCAAATACCAAACAATAACTTAACTTCCTTGTTTGTTACTGATTTGGGAAGATACAACCACCCTCAACCATCCCTCTTTCTTTCTCAGCTTTGAAATGAACACATGCTCATTTCTTAGGTGCCGTTTGGTTCAAGGTTTCTGATGGAATTGAATGGAATTGGAATCTGACATTCCTTTGACCAAATTCAATTCCGTTGTTTGGTTCATGGTTTTTAAGGGAATGGAATCTTTAAAATTCCATGAATTCCATAAAATTGCTAATTTTCATTCCTTCCTTCAGGCGTGGTATTGCGAAGGAATGGAATTGAAATTTTGTTAATCCCAAAATTACCCTTGACCTAAATTTCCTTTTATCAGACGCAGGAAACACTCTCTCGATTTCTCTCCATTCTCGTTCTCTCCACAGGGAAACACTCTCTCGATTTCTCTCCATTCTCGTTCTCTCCACAGGAAACACTCTCTCGATTTCTCTCCATCGTCGCACGCAAGCTTCTTCTCGACTGATCTGGTAAGTTTTTTGGTTCGATTTATGTTTCTTGCTTCGATTACTGTAACAATCTGATCGATTTATGTTTCTTGCTTCGATTACTGTAACAATCTGATTCGATTTATGTTTCTTGCTTCGATTTAACAACCTGATTTCGATTACTATTGCAATCTGCAATCTGATTTCGATTTTACAATCTGATTTCGATTTTACAATCTGCAATCTGATTTCGATTACTGTTGCAATCTCGACTTATGGTATTTGGGTGCAATCTGATTTCGATTGTAATCTGCAATCTGATTTCGATTACTGCTGATTTCGATTACTGTCACTAATTCTAGGTTTGCTACACAACTTCCACTAATTTCCACTATTTTATTAAAATGTTTTTTTTGAAAAAAACAATTAAAATTATCAAAAGGGTATTTTGGTCATTTACCAAAATTTCATTCCAATTCCAAAGCTACATTCTGTGAACCAAACAGACAGATTCTTGGAATATGACAACATTCCATTCCAATTCTGTCAACCAAACAGCTGGTCAAACTTGACAACATTCCATTCCAATTCCTTCAAAGTCAAATTCCTTTGACAGATTCCATTCCATCCAAAAACATTCTGCGAACCAAACGCCACCTTAGAGTTTGGATTTAATACAAAATACCCCATACACTTATACTTTCAACATATAGCACAACTAGTCCCTGTAGTTAACTTGTCATTATTTATTGGATTTAACCGGTCCTTTGGGTAAAGGAAAGGTCTTCATACATCAAACCTTTCTTATTGAGTAGGATATATTGGGTTCGTTTGTTTTAGTTTGGTTTTAATCCATGTCGTGTAAATATCAAATTTTATGAACTTTAAAATCCATCACATTTAACCGAAGTGTCACGAGGCTTATTCATTTACAATAATCATTGTCCAATTATCTTCTAGTCTCAATCCATCCTTAATTGATATCTTTATGCAAATGCCATCAAAATCAAAATCAAAATCATAAGATAACATAACATAATAAAGAGGATCAAAATTGTGTTTTAAACACTATCCAAAAACTCCTTAAAAGTTCAAACCATTTAAACCATGCTTATACTCATATTTACACAAGAAACCTTTTAATGAAATCAAGAACACGGTATTGACTTTATGAAAGTCAAACTATTTGAAATTCTTGAATTAAATCTAACCATTGATTACTTACTACAGCATATGTAAAAGCTCCTTGCTCAATTTTTCTTGAAGATGTTTGTAGGTTTGCCTTGACTTGTTATACACTTATACTTCAATTTTCCTTTCCCCGAAGTCGATGACTATTCATCATGATTACCTCGACACCAAAGAAGAGTGGGATCAAAGAAACTAGCAGACTGATCAATCGATGACTTAAGCGTCAACCAAGTTTGTTCAGTGGTCGTAACGTAATTAGTTAGTGGGGAAAAAGCAGGCCGAGATTCAAAAGAATTAGGCGAAGTGTTTGTTCCTGAACGACGGAAGTGGAAAGACACTGAGGGAGAGGGATATACTCCTTTATTTTTGTAATCGCCGAAATTGTACGAGTACTACCCAGATACGTTATCGGATGCGCTCGCACAGCGAGAAAGGCCCTGACCCTGCCAACCAAGTAAAAATAAAAAAGAAAGAATAGAACGAAAAGAGAACTTCGTATTTTGGTAACTCTCTAGGAGTCATGTTTAACCTTGAATGCTATTAATAGATTCTACATCAATAGTCCCTCGGACTCGTAAAGTAATAACGAAAATGGCTAACCCAATAGCAGATTCTGCAGCTGCCACCGTTGGAACCAATGAAGCAAATGATTGACCCATCATATCATCCGAAGAAACGGAAAATACCAAAAAGTTCGAATTCACAGCTAATACCATTGATTCAATTGGCATTGACATAATAGGAATATTTCGTCTATTAAGGAGTATTCCCCGAATACCTGAAATAGAGATGATCATAGAAAATGTGAAATATTTGATAGGATCCGTTTTGGGAACGTAGAATGCAAGAGAAATTAAAATGTTAGAACTCCAGTACGCATGGAAAGAAAAAGATCCACGAATTTGAACTAGAAACGGGTTATATCCAGAAAGTAAAAGACTTATTGACATAACCAACTATCATGACTATGCAACATGGCATCATAGTAGACAGCCCGCATATACCTATAGCTATAGCTTGGGCTGCCTACCATTCCTAGGTCTATCAATGTCCGAACAAGATCAGGCATGTCCCAAAGGGGGGCAATTCCCTCCCCGTTTCTACAATCCAGTGGTGAGACTCTAGGGAGAGTTTCCCCAGTATCTCCTCAACGTCAGGCGGAGAGCTTTCCGCATCTGACGTAGTTGAAGAGCCACTGTGCAATACTTTCAAATGCCACTTCTTCCCGTCGCATCCGTCTTCAGGACGATCTCCTTTTTTTACAACTAAAAACCAGCAATATTTTATCTTCTTACCTTACCAACGGGCCTTTGGCCTAGCGGTATCTGAGCCTTTGGCCTCTTAAGAGGTCAGGGGTTCAAACCTCACCAAAGGTCAGGAGGGTGTGTGGGTTTATTTGTTGCATTTGTCATATATAAATGTTATATATTTCCAAAAAAAAATTATCTTCTTTCTGTGTGTTAAGATTCATATCAACATTTTGAATATCTACAAGTGCTACGGTAACTTTATTAATTTTCATATGCATACGTGAAGAATCCTTTCAATCAGCCTCGGTTCCAAAATAAGTGTCCACGTTTCTATTTTAGTTTGTTCCAAAACAATTGTTTTTTCAAAAGTAAGTGTCTATTTTGCCATTCTACCCTTAATTATGAGATTGAGAAAATTTCTCTCCATATCAATAAGGGTAATATTGTCCTTTATTTAATAAAAAAGTGTTCAAAAAATTCTCTGTCTTTCTCATTATGGACATTCATTTTTGGACGGAAGGAGCAATCATATTTGTTACAAACCATAATAGTTACTTCATTACCCGTTTTCAAAATCAACAATTAAGGCCTAGAAATAGAATGAGTCGACAAGAAGGTTATATTGTTCATGAGCCAAGGCATAAGGCATAAATTACTGGATCTTTTTTTAATTTTTAGAGATACGAAAATATCAAGTCTTGTTTGTTTTAACCGTTCTTAAATGGGGTCCTATCAAAATGTCCTAACCAGTATGGCAGTATGGACCACTTGTCTTTGTTGGGTTGTTACTTTAGTTTGGGCTGAAAATGTTTGGGGTGTTTGAGTTTGGGCTTCTGTTTCAGCTGAAGCCAAAAATGATATAAATTTTTTATTGAATAAATTTTTTCGGGGTTCTGCAGAACCCGCCATACATTTTTTGTGGATGTCAAGTCTGTATACATCTTATTAATACCCCAACCTCTATAGTTTAGGTTTGATCGGAGGTCAGGCAGTGGCGGATGCAGCTTAGAAAAGGGGGGGGTCCCATCCCCCCACTAAAATAAAAAAATATGATTTTTTTAGTGTAAAAATAATTATTTTTTAGCGTTATAGCATGGTGTCCCCCCAGTGATTTTTTGCATGTCCCCCACTAGTTAAAAAACCAAAGAAAGTACTTCAAAATCAATAAAAAAAAACAAAAAAAGTCTTTTGAAATCAATCAAAAAAATGAAAAAATCCCTAGAAATCGACAAAAAAACTTTAAAAACTCTCGAAATCAACTGAAAAACTTCAAAAATCTCTTAAAACCGTAGAATTTGGTTAAAACACATCAAACGACTTTGCGGACTTTTAACCTACCTTAAAAGGGACCCCACTATACAAAAATCATGGATCCGCCACTGAGGTCAGGTCAACACACATCTTACCCCATACCCCACATTCTGTTATTTGGTTTGGGTGTTTTCTTTTTGGCAGAGATGAAAGTGGAAGATAGAGAAGTGTGGCATTTTGTCAAAACCATAAACTCATCTACTATCCCATTCCTAGGTATCCTTTTGATGCACCATTAAGGCCCCTGCAGACTTATAGCATTCAGTGGCTAATTCCCATTTGTAGCCAGTTGGCAATGGATAATGGGCATTTGGAAGGAGGTCATTTTCAGTCATCATTTTGATTTTGGTTTTGGTTTAATTTTTGGTTGGTGTAAGCATTTAAGTGTATGATTTATATTTGTTAAAAGCAAAAGCTGGTTGTAGTAGTTGTGAAATCTCTTTCTAATCATCACTCTTTGCTTCCCCTTTGGACCAATTAGGCGTTTGGTTCGCAGAATGTTTTTAGATGGAATGGAATCTGTCAAAGGAATTTGACTTTGAAGGAATTGGAATGGAATGTTGTCAGGTTTGACCAGCTGTTTGGTTCACAGAATTGGAATGGAATCTGTTAAATGAATTGAAATCTGTCTGTTTGGTTCATAGAATGTAGCTTTGGAATTGGAATGAAATTTTGGTAAATGACCAAAATACCCTTTTGATAATTTTAATTGTTTTTTTCAAAAAAAACGTTTTAATAAATAGTCATTATATACTTTATTTATATACTAAAAATGTAACAATACTCTACACACTGAATTGCAAAACAGGAGTGGAGAAAAGAGTTTATTTGCTTTTTTGACAGAATCATAAAATGAACACTGAATTGCAAGAAACCAACACTGAATTGCAGCCAAATTACCTCTCAATAGCAGAACCCAGATACAAAAAACTCAAAATACGAAAGATTAAAGAGAAGCATAAGGAGAAACAAGTAATAACAACAACACAACTGCCCACTAAATATGTAAATCGCTGGTTAAAAGAGATGTTTCAAACTGAGTTTGCAGAAAAAGTCGATGTTTCAAACTGAGTTTGCAGAAAACAGTCGATGTTTCAAACTGATGCAAGAATCCATGGAACACAGTCGATGTTTCAAACTGAGTTTGCAGAAAACGATTGGGCTCGATGACAAGAAGAAAAGGAGGAGAGAACGAACCTGTCGATGTTGCTGTCGATCGATGGTGAAGAAAACGACCGTTGCCATCGATGGAGAAGAAAACGACTGGCTTGATGGAGAAGAAAACGATTTGGGGTCGATGGAATGGGAGTGTCGGTTGCAGGTATATCAATTAGGGCAAGGGTATTTTTGGAATAAAAATAGTGAGACATTCCATTCCTTTAAAATCCTTACATAGTGTGATGGAATGTCAAGAATGGAAAATAAGGAATTCAATGGAAAATTTTGAGATTCCAAGCTACAAAAGATTGAACCAAACACTGGAATGGAATCTGGTCAATGGAATGTCACATTCCAATTCCACCAGATTCCATCACTTTCCAGTGAACCAAACGCCACCTTAAGATTCAAAACTTCTCACAAGTCCTCATCTCCAACTTTGTATATTCCTTTTGTATATAATTGAAGTAACTTCATCTATTTCATGGAAAATACAAAAGTTTCTATACAACATTTGGATTGTGGAATATTTTTGTTGTTGGCATTTGAGGGTATTTTAGATAGAAGCATGATCGTGTAGATTTTTTTTTATCTCATAAGAATTGTAAGACTCCCTTGATTGCCTTTGGATGAGATCGTGCCTTGGATCTGACGGGCGTCGAGACCGTCAAATAATAAGTATGTTCTAACTGTCCCAAAATACAATATAAATTGTAATAGTGGTAAGTCAGGTCGAATCCACAGGGATTGGTTGTGACAATTATTTCAACTTCTACACGTTAAGTAAAAAGGGGGGTGGATTTGATTAAGTAAACTACACATACGACTAAAAATAATTATAGACAATGAAATAAAATCCAACATTAGTTTAACTTCGATTAAGATGATGACACCTATCATTGATTCCAAATACGTAAACATAAAGAACGAACCTAAGTTGATTATAGTCGTTAACAAGCTCTAACGACCTCTATTTTTCCTTAATTTTCACTGGTTAAAATAAGCTCTTCAACCGGATCTTAATCACAAATAAGAAATTAAATAAGCTCTTAATTTCTTTAGATGTGATTAGCTTTATCGAACTAGAAAAATACCAACTCAAAGCAATAAGCTCGTAAGCTCGGCTTATTATAGCCTTGATTGCAAGATTTCAAGAACTCAAATTGAAAACCTTATTGAATTCAAAGAGTTCCATTGTTACTCATCAAAACCAAAAGACGATTACGTATCTAATATTTTGACTAACAATCTTTCGTAAGAGATTCAAGTAATTGATCAAGTTAAATGAAAACCCAAACGAAATTGACATTAAAAATGGAAATCAAGCAAATAGGTTTGTCCCAAACGATTACAATGGAATCTCAAAGTGTAACCATCAAAATCTAATTAAACTAGTGTTGGAATGAAAACTAGGGTTACAACTAAAAAGAAATTACCAAAAGTTTGAATGAAATTGATGAAGGAATTGCTCCAAATTCGACTCTTCTTCTTCAAAATTGGTTCTCTCCCTCGATTCTGAAATTGACCCCCTCTTTAAATGACAGTTTCCACCATCTTTTCAAGAAGAAAATCGAAGAAAACTGCTCCAAAATGAGATGCGCGCGGCTTGTGGAGCGGCTTCACCCCGCGTGAGAAGCCGCGTATGTGTCTGTTTGATTTGGCTGCTGACTCCTTGTTTCTTTTTCTTCTGGGCTGAGAGCTGCTGGGCTTCATTTCTTCCTCACGTGGGTTGCACCTCACAAAGGGCTGGATTGCTCTTTCTTTTTCTTTTGTTTTTGCTTGGCTGTCAACAACAAACCAAGATACCATAAATGCCTTTATTTATTCCTTTTTTTTTCTAAGCAATACATACGTACACAAACATTGTAAAGCATATATATTTTTTTCTCTTTTAGTCTAAGTCAACAATGCATTACAACTTTGTTTTTATTTCTATTATATATATATATATATATATATATATTATTTTTTTCTTTAACTTAAATGCAAATAATAAATACTAAAACTATAGATATTTTAGACATCTAATTAACGCTAATTTTATGTAAATTTGACACAAAAATATATAAAAATAGGCACTTATCAGGATCTAACAGTGTAAATGGTCGTGGTGACATTTTCGTAATAAAGTGAAACTTCGACGGCAATGTTCTGGGCGAACATGGAAATAGTCAACTTTGATATACGTTGACACACCATATGGAAATATTATATAACACCATAACTTTCTGAACATTAATGAATCTAAGTTAGTATGCTTCACAATCTTAGCATATATACATGAATATCTTATTAATCTTGACACATTTTAAAATGCAATCCTAACATATCTTAATGCAATATTAACACACTTTAACTCATAGTAACACATGTTAACAAACAATGTTGATGCAATGGTTAAATGACAGATCCGCCCCTCCATTTTTGATGGTCTACATGATGTTGCACGAATGATCTATACGCCTTCACGATCGATAGTTGCAAGGGTATTCCTACGGTTCCTATGGATTTTGGAATTTCTACAAAAACTCAGCCCATTACAGATAGACCTGGCAAAAACTGACACGACACGCTAACCCGACACGAAATAAACGGGTTTGGGTAATACATTTCAACCCGTTTAAGTAAACGGGTTGACACGACACGACACGACACGGAAATTAAACGGGTAAGGTCAGGGTCAAAAATTTCAACTCGAAAATGACCCGAATAACTCGTTTATATATATTATAATTCTTTTTAATGCTTTGGATTTTTAATGTTTTAGATTTGGTTAGAACTATAAAATTTAGATTTCTAATGCTTTCATTTGAATTTTGGATTTGTAATTTTTTTGTGTATTTTCGATATTTAATTTTTAGTTTTATAAATGTTAAACGGGTTAGGCGGGTCGGGTTAGGGTTGAGATTTTCTGACCCGTTTATTAAACGGGTCGGGTTAGGGTCAGGCACTCTCAACCCGTTTAACTTTGAACCCGACACGACACGTTTGCCAGGTCTAATTACAGATATATGACAAACAATCAAATCATTTTTTGGAATTAACTAATCAAAATTGAGGGATGGAACTCGTCAAGAACCTTGTGAAGTTATAGTGTAAGTTTCTATCAAGTGGAAAAATGTTACGTCCGATAGAGGAAGTCTTCAGTTTCTTTAAAGGCAACTTTTGTTACCTTTACTGATCGATGTGGAGTCTCACAATCCACCCTCTCAAGAAGCCCAATGTCCTTGCTGGAAAACAGTGCAGTTTCCGACTTTGATACCATTTGTAACATTCCCGACCAACCAATAACAGATAGTGTCTGTTTTAGAACGTGTTTGATATAGGAAATATCAAGTACCTTACAAGACGATTTTTATTCCCCTCTCCAACCGATATAAGGTCTCATATATTACATCAAAATCAGATGCTATGTTAATTGAAAATCTATTTATCATGTAAAATGAGTATGAAATAGGAAACTTAAACATTTTGTTATACTATTGAGAACACTTTTTATATCGTTATGTTACATCAAAAGTTTGGCAAACTTCGTTAAATATTGATGTTTTATATTTTATACGATGAGGTATCGGAAAATTTGACATAAACTTATTACAAGAAGTGTTGTTTAGATTTTGTAACTTAAACTTGTGATTCATAGCCAAATATCAACTATTGAAATTCAAAATTGTAATGTACATAATATTTTGATTACAATATGATTAATCAACCAATGTGTTAGAAAAAAAAACAAAAATACTAACATATCAGGAAAAATACCCGACATCCCAAATGAAAAATTAAAATGAAAAATAAAATAAAAAAACCTTTCACCTTTTGATATAATTATACCGGTGCTAAAACCCCGTGTTTTTTTTACGGACATCTTGGATTCTTACCAGGCCCACCGTAATAAATATAATTACCCCAAACTCTGTTGTTCCCGCCTCTAATATCGTAACAATTTGGATGATCGGCTAATATTTTAAAATTAGACAAAGGGATTAAGTTATTATCCCAATCAACGACTTGCATGTTCCTAAAATATGAAGCTTTGCCAAACCCTAGACCCGAAAAATGGCCACTTCCCATTTGGGTCATAGTATGGGAACCCGAAGGTCGACTATTCACAATTTCTCCCCCAAATTGTACCATGCTTGCGTGATCTCGGAGATGAGTAAATAAAGAAGCGGGCCAGTACCCAACCAAAATGCCCTTTCCAAATTCCAACCACCAGTTCCCATGCTTTGGATCCTATGCATCAGTTAAATTACACACGTGTATTGGTTACAACACTTTAAACCCATACAGTTGCTTGATAACGTACGTATAAAGGTTTTAAGAACTTACTTTCCAGATCATTAAACTGATATCAAACTGTCCACCGTTATATACAGACCTCGGAGATATAGCAGCTCCAATTGCAATCCTATTATTTGTCTGTATAAATCCCGAACATAGCAAGTTGTAGCATCCTGTTGTTTGATATGCATCGGTCTGCAAATTTTTTATAAAATGTATTTATATTTATTTAAAATAGAATTAACTTGTCACTAAAGTATTTTAAAAACTTACAGTCCAATAAGTGAAGAATCTAGGGTAGTTGTCCCCATATAGCTCTGGGCTTACCTGTAGAAATGAAATTAAATGGAAATTTTTGGTCAATAAATTCATCTTTATAGGTAGGTAGTTGAGGTACTTTTATTAGCTTTTAATGGCGTTAGGAAACTTGTATTTATAATCAGGTTAAGGGTCTGTTTGTTAGCAGCTTAGTGAGCTTAATGGGACACATAGCTTATTCAGCTAGTTATACATGATTGTTTGGTAGTGGCTTAATGTTATAGAAAGTGACTTATTTATTAAGCTTTTAGGAGGGAGCTTTTTTGCAAAAAACCAAGTTTTGTCCAAACCAGTCTCTCTCAATTAAAAAACATGGTCCTTCCATCTATGAAAACATCCTCCCAAACAAAAACCATTCCAATCTATACAGGCAAATTAATCCACACAGACAACATTATTCATACAGGACTTAATGAAAAACCAACCAAACATTAGAAATGCAAAAAGTAAGTTTTGATATTGATGATGTGATGAGAAAATTAGTGAACTCGGATGCATTTAGCAATAATATATAAGAATGCGTTTAGCCCACCCCAATTTTTACACCAACTCAATTTAGCATTATTATATCGAATTGACTATTTTAACCTTGCAAAATAGTTTATGAAAGACTTTCTTAAAGAGCAATTTATATATCTAACCAAAAAACTATCAAAAACCTTTAAATTAAGTTAAAAACAATTATGAAATTTATTACAAACTTACTGGTAAGACTTATAATGTGTTCAAAATTCTCAATCTCTATCAATGTGGAATGAGTTATCTCAGGTTGATTTACAAAAAGTGTCTTATAATTCTTAAAATCATGTTTAGCAACCATAAGTTAATGTATTTTTTAAGTTTGTTGAGAAAACCATATTTGGTTAGCCTAAGCAACTTTTCTTCAATTATACTTTATGCCCCTATATTTCTCAAATAATTTTTAACATGTTTTTTTTACATTGTTATCTGACTTATCAACTAGTTTATCAGCTAACTTTAGTAGCTAACAACTACCTTATCTTACTGATAAGTTAGTTTGCCGAACATACCCCTGTAATCACAAGACATTTGTCGTAATACGACAATTGAACGTGAAGTCATTTTGTCACATTGTTAATGTATAGAAAATGGACGTTCGTGGAGTATTTAATGCGTTACTATCATGCATACCATATTTGACTATCGACTGCCTAACGGTTTTTTTACATAATGTCAAAATACTTTTCAGGTACAATTTTAAGAGACCTTGTCCTGCATATATCATCACAAAGCAGTTATGTATTCAAATATCTCTCCCCACCCCCTATGTCTTCTTTATGTTTTTGAAAAAATCAAATAAAAAGGAATAAAAACGTTCAAATAACAAACCCATTCTACAGATACATATATGAATTTACTAAATATTAAAGTAAAAACACTAGTTTGTACCCCAGTGAATCCAAGTTAATAGAAAACATAAGAAACAATAAAAATGCAAATTAAAATACAATTTAAGGGTAAAAATGAATGAAAGTGAAAGAAAAGGGGGGTGAAATGAAAATATACCTGCCAACCAGCTTCAATAGTATTGAGATCATTGCCAAAAGAACCAGAAATAACCCACATTTGTGATAGGCTGAATTCATATCTATTGGTCACCTTTGGGGCCCACACATTTATGCTTGCCTTTGCTCCATAGTATTTATTTCCACTTACATACCCAACTGCATGCTGCCATTTTCAACCTTATTAATTAATATCAAATCAGATCCTGAAATCATATCAATTTCATCTATAATAAAAACCATAAATAAAAGTTCAGGTTTAATCAACAAATAAGGTTCAAGTCTTATTATTAGGTTTGACCCCATTAGACCTAAAGCTTGAATATGGATTCATGATTTGATCAACCCGAAACCCGATTTGCCCCGAAAACCGAAACCCGAACAATACTTAGGACGGGTTTCGGGTCCTGTTTCGTCCACCCAAAACCCGATCGGGTTGGGGGGGGGGGGGTTTGGGCCCGACCCGACCCGACTGATGCACAGGCCTACTAAAGATGAGTTCAAGTCATATCATTAGGCATCAACTTTGAACATGGTTTGATGACTAATGATTATGGCTTAAACCCTGAACACGGGTTCAAGTTTTATCATTACTCATTAGACTTAAATCTTGAATATGGGTGATGACTAATGATTATGTCTTGAACCTTGAAGATGGGTTCAGACTTATCATTAGGCTTTGATCCATTAGACCCGAATCTTGAATATGGGTTCATGACTAATGATTTTGGCTCGAGCCCTAAACATGGGTTCATGTTCGGTGAGCCTTTCACGATTAAGAGAGAATACCTTCTTGTGGAGTTTTTTGTGGTCACCTACGTTTATGAAAAAAAAAACTTCCGACAAGGAAAATCATCTTTTTTGTTTGGTGCGGTTACAAACTTAAGCTTTTTTCCCGCTGTGGGTCCCAATTATTTTATTTTTTATGTTTCAGAAAAAGCCTCTATGAAATAGTCAACCACTTCAACCATGTATGTAGGAGGCCGACGCCCGTTATCGGCATATAGTTTTTTTTAATGCAAAATCTCTTTTTTATAGAAAAGCCAAATTGAATTTAACCTTTGTTTTTTTTTAAGATGTAACATTTGATTGGATATATAAATTAAAAGAAATTGACTATTTATATTTTTAATAATTATAAAATAAGAATTTTCTTTTATAAATTGACAATTAACTGAATAAGTGACTTTTGTTTTCCTTTTTAAAAAATGATCTCCAATTTAATGAGACACTGGAAAAGAAAAGTTTGACAATCTTGTATTCATATGTGAAGTACATTTTTTACTACTTAAAGTAAAAATCATTGTAGCACTATTTTCCAAGTATCCTTCAATATCAATCTCTGAAATGATAGCAAAACCATGAAAACCTCTACATACCATGAATCAAGGATATAAATATAATCAATTTACAGGAGTCGGTTCAAAGAAAAAAAAAATATCGTGAGAGATAAGAAAAAATATTCATATGTGAATCATTATAAAAATCACAAAAAATATACTTGAAAATGCACGTATGAATCGACGTTACAGATTAATCATATGTGTTCACATATGGATCTTTAAAAAGATTTTTTCAATGATTCACACGTGAATATTCCTTTAACTTTCTTTTCTTGCATTCTCACGATATTTAGTTTTCTTATTTGAACGTTTCGTTACGGTTCAAATCTAAACAAAAAATTGATTTTTTTTGGGAGAACTAACCTCATGGCCATAGCTAGAAGTATCTCTTCTGATTGGTCTTGGAACTTTTCGACCAAAATTTTTAATCGAATTAGCTCGTAAAATGTCTTGCTCGGTTGTTCTTCTGATCGGAATTGTTCCTTCCGGGCATAATTCACCTGATAAGGTCCATAATTGATGGGTTTCAGAGCTCATTTCTTGTTGATCATGGCCATCTGGTCGTTCTGGTGGATCCTAAACAGACAAAATTAAAAATTTAATCAAAAAAAAAACAATGAATTTTATTAATATCAATTCAGAAAGAAAAAAAATGAACCCACCAATGGTTTTGTTCCTTTCAACTTAGGGTGATCAAAAGCTGGCTGATGAGGAGTCAAAACACAGTCTATTATATCACCATCTGGGCTCTGTTTCAATAAAAATAACATAATTTATTCAAATGGGTATATTTATTTTTGCAGTATATAAAGTATTCATATATTAATAACGAAAAAAAATCAAAATTTTCCCAAAAAAGTAGTACCTGAATTGATTTGACAGTAGGTTTGTTGATCTTCATAAGATGATCTTTGACCAATTTCATCTGGTTTGACTCTTCCCGTGGCCGGAAAAGTTGGTGGTCCGACCGGAGTTCTTTCGCTGAGGTCGCCGGAAAAATAAATGAAAGCAGCAAGAGAATGAAAACAAAAACAGAAGTGATTTGAGAGATTTCAAAACAAGAAAATGAATCGAAAACTTGATTTTGTTTTTGTTGTTTCCGTTTGGACCCTGGTTGTCTCCTTTTCTGTTTAAAGCGTAAACAGAGAAAACAAAAACAAGGTTCCTCTGTTATCTGAATAGCCATTTTTGAAATGCAATCACTCACTCAATTGCCATTTTGGAAACAGAAATTGGAAACAAAATCCCAGTAGATGTTTCGTTTCTCTCTCTAGAAGTAGAAGCTCTGTTTTTCTACTATTTGTTTCTGACGCCAAGAACTTGAAGAAGGCATAAATAGGTATGAGTTATGAGCATACCAATAAGGGTTTTACACCTCAATTTATTTTTCTTTCTATTTTTGTATTAATTTTTTATAGATAAAATCGTATTTAAAGATTTTAAAATAGAAACATTTTTATTCAAGTGAAATTGTCCGAAATAACAGTTTCTTTCCTGACGATAGATTGCGTGCACCGGTGGATTCAGGATTTTTTCATACGGGGTCCTCTTTAAGGTAGCTTAAATGTCCATAAAATTGTCCGATATATTTTTAGACTAAATTCAACGTTACAAGAGCCTTTTAAAGTTTTTTTTGGTAGATTTTAAGAGATTTTTAAGTTTTTTGTCGACTTCGAATGACTTTTTTGGTTTTTTAGTCGATTTCAAGAGTAGTTTCGGTTTTTTTTGGTTGATTTCGAAACAATTTTTCTGGTTGATGGGGTCCCATACGAGAAATTACTGGGGGACATTAAGATAAAAGGTTGAAAAATCTATATTTTTAAGCTAAAATTTTCAAAAAAAATCTTTTTAATGGGGTCCTATCCCCCACCCCCCCCCCCCCCTTCCGCCCCTTAAGTGCATCCGCCAATGATTGCGTGAGAATATGAGTTAAGGTGAGAAATGTAAGAAAAGATTTAGACATTTGTTTATTTTTAGTTAGTGTTGATTTAATGGTTTAGGTTAAGTCCCAATAACCTTGAATAAGTTTATAAAAGAATTTTCAATTGATCTTTAATTATGATTGATTCGATGGTGGAAATCACTTCTTACCTTTCTCATGATAACTATTATTCTTATCGGAAATCAACTCCTCTTCCCCCTTCTAAAGTGTTATTTGTTAAATGACAACGTAGAAGTGTCACTTATGGGCCGTTTACCAAACACTTACCCGGGTAAGCGCTTACCAAGTCACATTATCTACCGGATTGATATGGCAAGGACCAAAAATCTTACCCGTAAGAGCGAACGAAAGGACCGAGAGTCTTACCTCGGTAAGTGACGGTAACGTCTCTTACCACGGTTATCGCTTACCGGGTGAATTGTTGCATACGAAACCGATTTGATGAACTAAAATCTTACCCGATAAGTAAGTGATAGTGTTAAATTTGACTGGTAAACGCAACAATTCATTAGTTGTTTTGATATTAAAATTTAAAAGTGATCAATGGTCTAAATCTCTTTTTACGTTTCTTACTTTAATTTTTTTAATTACGCAAGTTTTTGTCTTTGGAAATACGACATTATGTAAATACTTAAAATAACACGTATTTTATTTGTAAGGCGAAAAAGAAAGGTTTAATTAGATCTTAATAAAAGAAAATGGAAAGTGATTTAATGTAATGTCTGATTTATTTGGGGTTTGAAAAAGAAGAACAGTTGAATCTGGGACTCATTTGGTTACTTTGGGTGTTTCTCTTTCTCTCTTTCCAAGATGTTCTTTTTGACACTTCTTTTTCTATGTTTATTGAATATATATATATATATATATATATATTATTTGTAAAATGATTTCTTAGTAACTAACACATATGTTTTTATTTAACATTTTATGTTAAAAGATTGAATTTTATGTTTGGGAAATTAAAACATGGCTCTAGCCGTTAGCCACACACCAAGGGTTCTAACGGCCGGTTTCACACTCAAGCCCACTGGTTCCGATCTGTTCTCAATATCATATTTCCAGTGTATTATATCAGTAAAAGGTTGTTTATAAACAATATCACACGTCATGTTAAAAAAACGAACTTAGACGAATATTCTTGAAATGATTTAGTCAAATCATTTGAAAATATTATACAAGTCACTTTTTTCAAATTGTAATTTCTTTTATGCCCATTAGCCTGTAGGCAAACCCGAGTTGTTTATAAGTCGGGCACGAGTAAATGGTCAAAACTGTAAAAAAAAGAAAAAAGAGTTTACAATATTAAGCCTTATGGATAAAGAAATTAAGTTAGGCATGACTTGTGACCAATCTAAACCCACAACTGATCACCTTTGACACAAGTTTAGACTATCGAGAATGTTGAAGTTGTACGTGTCGTAGGATTGTTTGATTGGTTTTTTCATATCTGTATAGATTGCGAAACTTTTTGTTTGGGAGAGCCTTTTCATAAATGGGAGGATCCGGTGGCAGACCTACGATTTCTTTTGAGCTTGTGTACCTTTAAGATGGATCAAAGTCCCGAAAAGTTGTAGGTTTGATCGGAGGGAAAAGTCAATGCGGGTTGACCCGAGGAAAAGTCAATTATGTCGATTTCAGGAATAATACATTTTTCAATTTAAATTGACATTGACTTTTTGATCAAAACACAAGACCACGTCTTACGCCCGTCATGTTTTTAGCTAAATTTCACTGTTACGGGAAATGTTTTTTTTTTGGTTGATTTCATAATGTTTTCCAATTTTTAGTATTTTATTGATTGTTCTCTGATTTTTTCTAGGTTTTTAATTTCATTTGCTTATGCATCTAGAACTCCTAATATTAATAGGATGTTTTACAAATTAAAATTAACTATGTATTTTATTTCTCTTCTTTATGTATCTAGAACTTTACGTAACAACAATCGCGACAATAACTAAAAGCACATTATAAAATACAAACTAAGTAAGAAGAAAAACTATTTCTTCAAAAAAAAAAAAAAACTTATATTTTTTGAGAAAGTTAATGATCAAAATTAAGAATATTCAATGTATTATTTAAGGACATTTGTGGAAGTGATTTTAAGATTAAAAGAGATAAGAGCAGAAAAAGGAGTCAGGATAGAACCCGAAACCTCCTCTATAAGGAGCTCTAAGGGGGTGTTTGGGATTGTTTATTTAAAACAACTTATATTTATTTTTAAAAGTGCTTATTAACTTATGTCGTGATAAAAAATAGTTAGGGGTAAAAATATAATTTGGACAAATAAATTATAAGCAGTTTCAAATAAGTTAGAATGGATTAACTTATCAAAAAAAACTTATTTGTGGTGTGGAAAAGTCATAAACACTTTTCCTTTTTTCAATCCAAACACTAAAAATAGCTTATTTGCAGTGAGAAAAAGCAATAAGCAAATAAGTCAAAAAAATATGCAATCCCAAACACCCCTAAGTTAGCACACATAAGCCATCCAACCAACTACCTTGTTTGTGTCACAATTTTAGTTTTAATATATTTCATAACACCTTCAAAATCATGTGAGTGCACTTGCAAGTTGTCTACATTTTTTTCTTTACGACAATCAATTAAGTGGGTGTACGGAACCCTATTCAGTCCTTAGTAAGTCCGCCCCTGGAAAGATCTGAGTTTTTTAATTGATAGGGGCAGGTTTGAAGAAAAATTGGCTTTTTCCATAAAGTTACTTAATATGTCATTTTTATATCAATAAGTCACTATCAAACAGTCATACATAAATAATTAAATAAGTATAAACATTATTAAACTTATTAAGCTGACAACAAACAAACTAATATATCAGTTTATCGATGGAGCTAGTGACAATGACAATAAACGACTCTAAGGGGGCGTTTGGTTCGCAGAATGTTTTTGGATGGAATGGAATCTGTCAAAGAAAATTTGACTTTGAAGGAATTGGAATGGAATGTTGTCAGGTTTGACCAGCTGTTTGGTTGACATAATTGGAATGAAATCTGTTAAAGGAATTGGAATCTGTCTGTTTGGTTCACAGAATGTAGCTTTGGAATTGGAATGAAATTTGGGTAATGACCAAAATACCCTTTTGTTAATTTTAATTTTTTTAAACAAAAAATGCTTTAATAAAATAGTCATTAAATACTTTAATAAAATTATTATTAAATACTTGAATCTTTAAACCATATAATATACACAACCCAAACATAATAATAAACCAAATGACATTACTTGATCGATTTAGAAATTGTTCCACAAATCAGAAATATACACTTTAAGCACAAATCAAAAATCAAAAGCACAAATCAGAAATATACACTTTCTGGTTCATCTTTCTGGTTTGTTCATCTATCCTCATTAGACATAAGCACAGATCGAAATCAGATGTACAATGCTAAAATCGAAAGCACAAATCAGAGAAATAAACGTCTTCTGGTTCATCTTTCTGGTTTGTACAAATCGAAACCAGATGTACAATCGAAACCAGAAAACGAAACAGGTTTGTACAGGTATAGAAGATAGAGAAGATAAAATCGGTATCAACCAGAAATAGAAATCGAAACCTGGTTTGTACAAATCGAAACCAGCAGGTAGAGAAGATAAAATTCCAATCGAAACCAAAAAACGTAAGCAGAAGTCGATTTAGAAACGTAAGCTTACCAGATCGTCTTTGCGATGGAGAAGGTCTTTGCGATGGAGAAGAAAACGAGAGAGAGGTGTTTGTCGGCTAAAAATTATAAAACTAGGGCAAGGGGTAATTTTGGCATTATGAAAATGTTCAATTCCATTCCTTCAAAATACTTTGTTTATGTGATGGAATGAAAAATGCCAATTTCATGGAATTCATTGGAATTTTTTGAATTCCTTTTGTACAAAAGATTGAACCAAACACTGAAATGAAATCTGGTCAAAGGAATCTGACATTCCAATTCCACCAGATTCCACCAGTTTCTGTGAACCAAACGACACTTAATTGGATTCTCTTTGGCACAACTATCACGCTATAGGGTGAAGTCTATTTTAATTATTATGCTACTAGGTTCGAACCGTGTATTACACGGGGTAATTTAAAAAAAATCATGCCAGAAAACTTATCAACTATTATGAAAGATTAATTTAAAGTGAATTGACGGGAAGCATAACAATTTGACTTTGAAAATACCATTAACTAACCATATGTTGATAACTGATATTATGTAGTTCATTTAAAATTAGAGGAAATAATATAATTATGATTAAGAAAGTATAAATAATTAAATATACTATACTAAAATATTTGCATATTTATATTTTTGAAAAAGGTTCGAACTCATAATCCAAAAGTCAGTTGATAAGTGATATTTTTTTTTCAAGTAATTAAATCTCTTATGATAATTCTAAGGGTGTTTCGTTGACAGAATGGAATTTGATAGAATTGTAATTCGTCGAAGGAATTCGACTTTGAAGTAAAATTTGATATGAAATTGCAAAAAGAAAATCACGACAATTTAGTGATTATTTGTATCAAATTCAATACTAATTTCAACAAAATCTCTAAAAAGAATTACATTTAGCTCCAACAGATTCTCTATTTTAGAGATTTCAACATCCATTACATTATTAAAATATTAGTTAAATTTATCATCCCAATACATATTTTAAAAAGAATTTGAAAAAAATAATAATAACTCAATCCTATTGGTGGAATTGAATTTAAAAAAAATTCTCTCTTCATATACCAAGTTTTAAAGAATTCTCTAAACTTGAAGTTTTCCTTATTTTTCTCTATTTTAGAGGACAATATAGAGAAGTTGTTGAAACAATTTAGAGAACAAAAATTCAATTTTCTCTATTTTAGAGAAGTTGTTGAAGATACAATAATAACAATAATATATTGTGAAACAAAAGGTGGTAAATAGATGTTACATTGGGAAGATGGTCAAATGTTTGTGTTATTCTGATAATGTGAGTTTACAAAAGCTGAGGTTGTTTTGGTTGTTATGTGTCTAAAGTGAGACATATTTGTAGTACAACCCCTGAAGCCTCCTCATGGTCCCCATCCCTACTATTACAAACCAACTTTCATTATATTGTTTTCCTAACTTATTCACTCTTGTATATTTATATATAGGGTGTAGGTTCAAATGAGAAAACCCGTTAATATGTGAGAAGATAAAAAAGAATATGAACCACATAATTTATTAATTAAAAAATTATAAATAAAAATAAGTAATAGTTTTCAAAATCAGAATAATTATCATTTTGAATTGAATAAATATATATCCTAGAAATCTCATTATATCTTTTATACTTCTTTTTTACTTTAATAATTACAAATATCACATGTGATATCCACAATCAATTTACTATATTTTCACATGTGACAATATTTACATCACAAAAAGATCTTTAAATATAAATATACATAATTACAGATGATTAACTAAAACATTTACAATTTAAGACATCTGATATGTACAAAAACTCACATCATATGTAATACGTAATAAATCATATGTTAAACGAAATTAATCACATGTGATTCAAAAGATGGATCCAAAACATATAGAAAAATTGTGAAAAAATAATGAATTTATTATGGATATCACATGTGATATTTGATTTAAATTGTGATGTTTATATTAAAAGTGTATCTAAAAAAAATCTAAAAAGATATAATGATAATTTTAAGGATTTCTCCAATTTAAAATGATACTTATCCAAAATCATTTTCTTTCTCTTATTTATGATATTTTTTTAATTAATAAATTATGTAGCCCACATTCTTTTTTTCCTACTCGCAAATTAATTTACTTCTCGCATGACCTCTCTCTCTCTCTCTCTCTCTCTCTCTCTCTCTATATATATATATATATATATATATAGGTGCTGGTGAGAAGTCGAGGTTAACATGGGAATCATGAAAAATGGTTATCAACCGTTGGATGAGAAGTGGATGCACATTAGGTTGAGATGCACTGAGATACACCAGATCAATTCTCTTCTAAAGCGCAATTCATGGGAGAGTACGGGATTAAAAGTGATAAACGGTTCAGATCTACTTCTCACGCTTCTCACAGTAAACTCAACTTCTCACACCAACTTTTGACACAATCCTTCAGTGAGAAGTTAAATTAACGTGAGAAATAATTATCAACCGTTGGATGCACATTAAGATAAGATACACCGAGATGCACCGGATCAAACCTAATATCAAGATTTATGAGTGGGTTTCAAATATTCTTTTCCTGGCATGTTTTTCGGTGTTTTTAAACAAGACTTAAACTTTGTTTTTTTTTTTCTTTCTTGATTTTATTTAAAATAGATATAGATGTAAACAAGTATATTTTTTCAATTAAATAGTTATATAAGATTATTATTAATTACATATTTAAATGTGATTATATAACTTAAGATGATGTATCCTGTCTTATATGTAGTGGTCAAGTCAAGGTGTAGAAACACCATGATTAAGGAAAGCATTTGGGAAGGAATTAAAACCATGTTTAAATTTACCAATAAATGCAATTATATCCTACTAACCTTTTCAATTTAATAATAATAATTAAAAACATTAACTAAAATGTCTCTAGGTGGGTATAGGTCACATACCCTTAAGGTCTCAATGACTCAATGAACAAGGAAAAAAATATTTATATAAAATAATTATATATAGGATTGAGTTTTGGTAAGATTATGTATTTTTTTGTCATGGTTCAGTATGTTTTTCATGTACAAATTATGAAGGCTTAGTGTTTTTTGTGTGTGAAAATTTAGTAGTTTTCATGTAAAGATCGATAAGATAAAATTATTGATCCAAGAGCTACTAAGTGGTCTCACAAGTGTCATAAAAAAGGTATGTTACCCCGTATGATTCAAAGTCATGAGAGGATGTAATAACACATCATACCTTCTGGAGCATCTTCAACAGATTTTCTAAAATAGAAAAAAATGAAGATTCTAAGGATTTAAGTTTGTGGGGTTAGCTCAATTAGCAATAAGGCTTGGACCCATACTCTTATCAAATGTTATTGGTCTGAATCATGTAAAACTACTGTGAAGTTTCCTGACTATTTTCCAAAACCCATATGATTGGTAAAAATGCACATAAGTTAATCTGAACACCCAAGGTCGGAAAAAAAATATTGTAAAAAGACTATTTGCTGTGGAAATTAAAAAGATCATTTCTCAAATTTAAACCATTTACATTTTTTTAATAAAACTATATTAAGTTTTTGCGTTCATATTTGGCCTTATTTTGTGAATTTATAGTAAAAATGACATTTATGAGCTTCACCACAATGGTTGCGTGCCAAAAGTTACTTTGAAAATGAGCATCTACACCGAGAATTCAAGTATTGTATACGTCATTAGTCTGATCCTTTGTAGGAACTACCCGTAATAACGAACTTGTTTCTTTCTCCCTCTTTCTTTTTTCCAAATTTTGGGAATTCCCCATTCTTTCTTTATTTTTTAAGAGGAAAGTTTAGCATAATATGTTGAAGCGATATTTTTTTCGAAAGCTTATACATTCTAAAATAACATAATTGTTGGAGAAGCTCTTAAAACTCGGAAGCATATACATTTTATAGAGCTTATACACTTTATAAGAATGTCCATAAAACAACATCTCAAATGGAATATCTAAAATAGAAAGAAAAATAATATTTTATTAAATTATGAAAATATTTTAATAGTATGTTTAATATTGTACTCTCTAAAACAAATAAGGTTTTAAAATACAATGTAGTTTTTTTAAAAGTTTTGAATTTTAATTCTTTATTTTAATTTTTTTTAAATGCTTTAACAACACTTAAAGAAAACCTTTAGATCTATACTAATAAAACTTCTTGGGTAATATACACGATTGTAAATGACAATGCTAGCCACCGCCACCAACTATCCACCCTTGACTAATGTGAGCATTAGAGCATCCACCACCACCAACAAAATAACCATATAACGAAATTTAAAATAAAATGTCAAAATCATCCAAAAAACAAAATATAATCTATTGTAAAACCAAAACAAAACATGAATGACGTTTCGTTCATTTTAAAAAAGGATGAAAATGAAAGTGGGAATGTAAGAGAAAGAGAATAGGAATGAGCATTGTATTGATGTTTGTAACAACCCACACCAATCAAACATGTCAAAAGCTACCTCTTTAATTTAAAACGCCAAAATGGCCCAACAATATCAAGGTTACAAAACTGGGTTTGCGAAAATAACCCTAACTACAGCTGAGAACATAACTACCAAAACAATAAAAAGGGAAGGTCTTCTAATCCTTCTAAATGCAAGCTCCAACTCACGTCTTGCCATTTCCTCAAAACGAGCTATCGGCTACCTGCTTACCTGAAAAGGTTTTAGTTTTGAAAAACGAGGGTTAGACCATGAGGTCTAGTGAGATCTCTCTTGCTACCAACACCACGCCACAATTATCAACTAATAGAGTTTATAAGAATTTATAAACAATTACACATTTATCAGTTAAGTACACACACAACACATCTTAACAGCTCGCACTTAGCCACGTACACACCTGTGACAACGTGTTAGGGCACACACCCGCCCTTAGTGATCATATGAAACAAATTCATATATCCTGCGTGGGACACACTCCCTATATATCCATATTAAATTCTCACATGCCTCGTACATATCCATATAATAATATACACGCTTTGAACATGCATATTTAAAACAACTGTAACGACCAGGACCATTTTGAGGAGTTTTATGTCTTTTGTGAAGTTTTAATAAAAGTGGAAGTTGAGGGGCTAGTTGGTAAATATTGGGTTAGAGTATAAAAGGGCACAAAACCCTAGGAGGAACATTCTATTCCTAATTTTGAGGGTTGTTGGCGGCTGATTAGAGGAAGAAAAGAGAAAGGAGAATAGAGTTTTGAAGGTTTTGTGCATTTGAGGAGAAGAACATTCAAGCTTCTAAAATCAGAAGAAAGAGTAAGACTGGAATTCGCTTTCTGCAAGAATCATATCAGGTAATCCTTAATCTATAATTCCATTTAAGATTTGTCTGATGATTTTGAGCTAGTTGAGAGTTTTCCTTGGTTAAGGCCATTTGAGACCAAATTGAGGGATTTAAACACCTTTAATTTGTGTTTTGTTAGTAAAACTGGTGGGAATTGGTTACAGAACATTAAGTGGTAATTTATTGGTTTATCTTGCGGTTTGGAAGGCGAATATTAGGATTTTCAGCCCTAAGGGTCGTCCAGCGAGCCATCCGGAAAGCTTCGGGGGATGAAGGTTCCCGGAAGTTTGTCCGGTAAGTTGCTAATGTTGAAGGTTACCGGAAGAAAGTATCCGGTAAGCATTTGTGTCCGGTAAGTAGAATTACCCGGACAGTAGGGATATTCCGGACAGTGGACTTACCCGGACAGTAGAGATATCCGGGAAATAGTGTTACCGGAAAGTGAGGTTGACCGGAAAGAGTAGCGTCCGGACAGTTGTATGACCAGTGTATATTTGTGTCTTTTCATATCAGGAAAATCGATTGGGAGTCAGGATCAGTTTAGAAAAGAGGAGTAAAAGCATCAGGTGAGTTTTTTAACTAAAATGTGTGACTTTTAATGTGTTTCTAAAGCAAGACATGATGAATAATGCCATGTTTATTTTTATGCTTTTATCTACATGAAAGTTGTTTGAAGTTTTATGTGGGATGTATGCATACATTGATTTTGATGTAAATTGGCTAAGTCGGGGGGTGTGGCCCGCCAACTCGTGCCGGGGGGTGTGGCCCGTTTATGCCAAGGGAGGTGTGACCCTGTAAGGCAGCATGAGACTGACTCGTTGTCACCTTAGGGTGACTTCAGGGTGCCAATCTACGAAGGGGGCGGACCTTTATCCGTGAACAATTTTATATGAACAGGTTGATGAATGATTTATACTGAAAATGATAAACTATTTTAAATGCTTTGATAACTGTTATGAGGGACTCACTAGGCCTCATGGTCTAACCCTCGCATTTTTCAAACTAAAACCCTTTTCAGGAAAGCAGGTAATGAAAGGCTCTGGCAAGTAAGCAACGCGTTAGCGAGGAAGCTTGATAGTGTAGAGATACAATGGTTTAGTTTAGTTTAGTTTGTTCTCAGTTGTGTAGGTTGTTCTGCCAACAAATTTTGGATATTATGTAAGGAAATGTTTGGGATGTTTTAATTTTATGAAATGCATGTTTAAAATTTGTTTGGGTTGTTACAATTGGTATCAGAGCCATAGTTTAAGGGATTTAGGTGACCGGACGGGCCTAAACTTAAACTTTGGGAGTAGAAATCACAATTGAGAATCAGGAAATGCGTTAGAAGGGCACTATTATAGAAATAGGACTAATAGGGTACCGAGGACGGTCATGTAAGGTAAGTTTGGGATTACACCTGGCCAGTGTAATTGCGAACTTACAGGTACATGTATGTGCTTAATCTGCCTTATTATTCTGAGGTTGTAGCGTTAAGCTAGTTTACATGTCGTGTTCCAGTAATCTAGAATATCAGCAAGATCCCTGAGGGGTAGGTTGAGACCCATTGTTGGGGAAGTAACGTGAGAGATCATTGATGAGGTGATGTATATATACGTCATAGAGAAGAAATGTTGTATAGAATGTTAAGAGTCGTCTAGAGGTAGATCTTCGTGGATTCGAAGAGGATGAATGATTGATTTTGAGTAAGACTCATGTTTCTGGAGAGTACCGGTTCTAGAGATCGTGGGGTAGATCAGTTGTAAGGGTAAGGAAGGACAGTGTTGAGATCTTGGAGGTGTCAATTCAAGAGCGAGCAGAGGATTAGAGCTCTGTCTCTTTAGTCGAGTTGTTCAGTGGCAGGATCATTGAAGAGAGATTTCTGTAGAGGACTGAAAGCGTGTAGATGTATAATATGAGATGATTTGATCGAGACGAAAATTGTATGCAATGGTTGAGTAAGCGGACCGTTGAATGTATGTATAGCAAGTTGTTGCAAGGCCGAGAGGGCGACCATTGGTCGAGAGAGGAGCGTCAATGATAAGTTGCGTGAGTAAAACGATTGACCTTGTTTGAGTGAGTAGCCTTCAATTGCAAGTAGAGTTTCATGCATTGAGTTCGTATATGTGTACATGAGATTTTTTTCATAAGTAAAGTAAATGTGTAAATATCAAATTTGATCGGATATGAGTCGACGTGTGCAAGCGTATGTTTAAAGAAAAATACAAATTCATTTACATCGTACAATGAAGTCTTGAGGTTTACGATTTGCAAAAATATTGCACTCTTTTCATGATAAGTCAAGAAAACGTTTGAATGCAACACTTTTATAACCAAAATGAGTATTGACATGTTGAAGTTATATAAATGAGGGTGAGAACCGACTGGTTTACTTCGTGTCGGTAATTCCTTTCAGAATTTTGTCGTATGAAAAGATTTTCATCCAATATATCTCTGTCGTAATAACATATTTTTGGTTGAGTAAGATTAAGTGTTACGGAAAGTTGCATGCAAACGATTCTCGAGATCGTTGTGCAGGGCATTGGAATTACGAGAATGTTGGGGTCGTGTGTACCCAAGTTGTTTCCAAGTGTTGTTTCCTTAAATCGATAAAAAGTGTGGAATGATTTAATTATCACGTTTTCATGCATGAAGGCTATGAACTCACTAGGTCGTAGAATACTACATTTTAATCTAAGGAAGAACTCCTAGAGTGGAGAGGCGTCGGACAAATCAGGGGAATGTGTGTAGTTTTGGTATTTGTGTCCAAGAGAAGAGGTGAGCACTGCAAGAGTCAGAAGTGGACTCTAGTGTCGGTTGTATGAGGGTCTGTACCCTTGTGCAGTGACTGGAAATAAAGTTGCCGATGGACGATTGTGTTCAGGGGAAGGACTAGAAGTCATCAAGGTGTTGGTATTAGCAACTCGTTTTAAGTAGTGTGGTAAAGTAGGAATGAAATATCCTCGATGTCGAATAAGGGTTTTAAAGAGATCTTGTGATACTGACGATGCACGAGTGAGTTTGAAATGAGGACGGCGGGGTGTGAATTTGATTAGGATATGTTGGAAGGATTAGGTTCAGTAAGGGACCCTTGTTGAAGAATAAGTTAAGGAAGTATCAACAGTTCAACTTTTGACGTTGAAGTCAGCAGTTGTGTAAAGTGTATGAGGACGAAGGCTTGAATTGGAAGGTTGAAAGTTGAAGGACCACCTTGTAGGGGTGTTAAGTTAGTGAAAGATTGTTGTTTTAGATAAGCGTTTTACTTGCGAGGTGAATAGTTCGTTAAGGATGAAGTATTTTAGCACAAATGAAGTGAGTATATAGATTGTGTCGATTTGTGAGGAAATGTGCCCTGTCGATGTAATGGTTCGAAATTGCAAAGAGCTAGCAAGAAACGAGTGTGATAGAGTTAATCAGAAACTCGTGTGTTGTGGTTCAATTAGAGCTAGGGAGAGACGATGTAGCGAGATAGACTCGGTTATTTATGCGGGAGATCATGAAAGTAAGTTTGAGTTGCGTACGAATGACCATAGGAGAGCTAGTCTGCAGTAAGATGTTATGGGTGGAGAATATAAGGATGGGTAGTGGCATCAATTGCCAAGGTTAATGTGTCAGCCAGTGTTGTAGTAATGTGATGTTAGAAATGGGAAGCCTTGTCGAAGATTTCGGTTGAGGTGTTCGATTTGTTAATCAAGCTGTCGGAGTACGTGGTTTGTAAGTGGTCGTGTGATATGTCCGTTATCGGAATAGAATGTCGGAACGTTGGTGGGTGGTTACCCAAATGAGAAACCAAGTGTTTTTTGTTGTGTGAGTCGCTAAGTAAGTATCTTTTTGGAATCTTTAGAGGTTTAAAGAAGATGATGGATGGTTAGTCAAATATATGGGGTAGTAGGTGCGAAATCCTTAAAGGATGTGAATTATTTCATAAGTGTGAAGGAATTATCCGAGAATGTAATAGTTAGAGATCACGGAATGTGTAATAACTTCGAACACTGGTGTCGTTTTAAGATGACTTGGTTGAAGGCATTAAGTTGGAACTTTGGTACAACTATTTGGTTATGCATAGTATGAGGAAGTGTTATCAACTTATGGAAAGGTCGGAAGAGAGGGGAAAGTAATGTTAGGGGGGCGGTGCTCCACGCTAACGTGGGGAGGTGAAGATCGTATGTCAGAATAAGTGAGTAGGTTGGAAGTAGTAAGCTTGACAATGACACCGAGAGGTGGATTAGTGTGTGTGGATTGTCATCAGTAAGTGTGCGAACTCCTGGAAAGAGTATAGAGGAATAGGATTTGTGCATGTCGTTTTGCGGGAAGGAAGTGGAAAAGGGCAGCTGAACGAGTTGAGTTGGTGATGCTGTGAGAAACGTTCAAACGAACTGATCGTTCAGGGTAAGCTATTGAGAACAGTAGGGTGTGATCATGGTTACTCCTCCTAGTTAAGTGGGGGTAACCGAGGTTATGTTATATGACTAGGCGCTTGTGGTAAGCAGTGGAGAGCTGGTGTGTTTTCAGGATAAGTTCAATTCGGATAGGTGAACGCTTCAATGAGGAATTATGGAGGTTTCCTATTTTTAGGCATGTTAAGTGTGAAATGATGAAGTGGTGAGAACGTACGAATTAGTTGTCGAGTGGTAGCCGATGTGATTCGGGAAGGGAATATGATCTGCATAGACGTATGTCGGTTGGAAGAAGTGATCTAGAATTACATGTAACCCGAGGAGGGAACTCTTAGGTGTGATTTCGTCGGGATGTGCAAGGGTGGCCTTGTGCCAAGTGGTCAAGTGAGTGATTGTCCTGGTTTTAGATTCTATTTGTAGTGGCGGGGAATTTCTGCCAAGTTCCTTCTTTCAAGGAAGTAAAGGGGTACGAGAGACCGTAAGTAGACGTGTTGTAAAACCGTGAGTCCTGATGTGGGGACGGAAGCGAGCTAATGGAGGCGCGATTGGCTTTAGATTTTCTAGGGGTATTTAAGCGAGTATAGAATTCGGAGAGGTTGCAAGTAAATAGTACAAGATGGCACGATATAGCAAGGTGGTGACTCGCCGAGGGCAGTTCCAAGGTATGATGTACGGTTATGTTTCCCATCAGAACGGTTTGGGGTGACCAAGTAGAACTGAGTTGGTTGGGTTGAAAAACATAAGACTTTTGAACCTCAAAGTTTGAGAGATAGGTAAGGTGGACTAAGTCTGTGGATCCGACGAAGTTATGAAAGTTGGATAGATAGTGCGCGATCTTGAGGTATTCGATGAAATTTTTGGAGGAATTCATAGTGTGATGCACGTCTCTTTTATGGAGAACCGTTATGGGAAGTGAGATGATGGCGACCTTGTAAGAAATACAGACGATAAGAAGTTGACTTTTGTCATTAGTGAGCGAGTTCGAGCAGCGGCATACGAGTTAGGCTTGCCGGAGGAATTAAAGGGTGTTCATCCGACATTTTATGTCTCGGACTCAAGAAGTGTTTGTCAGAAGCCGTGGTAGCTGTTCCTTTGGGGGAACATCGGTATAGATGAGAGGTTGACTTATGTAGAAGAACTGTTAGATAGTGTTAGACAGTAAAGTACGAAAGACGAGGAACAAGGAAGTTCGTTTGGTGAAGGTTCAGTGGAGGTATCACAAGGGACGGGAAGCAACGTGGGAAGTAGAATCTGATATGAAGTCTAGATACCCTCACCTTTTTTGAAAATGGAATTCCGGGGACGGAATTCTTTTGAGGGGGGAGTGTTGTAACGACCAGGACCATTTTGAGGAGTTTTATGTCTTTTGTGAAGTTTTAATAAAAGTGGAAGTTGAGGGGCTAGTTGGTAAATATTGGGTTAGAGTATAAAAGGGCACAAAACCCTAGGAGGAACATTCTATTCCTAATTTTGAGGGTTGTTGGCGGCTGATTAGAGGAAGAAAAGAGAAAGGAGAATAGAGTTTTGAAGGTTTTGTGCATTTGAGGAGAAGAACATTCAAGCTTCTGAAATCAGAAGAAAGAGTAAGACTGGAATTCGCTTTCTGCAAGAATCATATCAGATAATCCTTAATCTATAATTCCATTTAAGATTTGTCTGATGATTTTGAGCTAGTTGAGAGTTTTCCTTGTTTAAGGCCATTTGAGACCAAATTGAGGGATTTAAACACTTTTAATTTGTGTTTTGTTAGTAAAACTGATGGGAATTGGTTACAGAACATTAAGTGGTAATTTATTGGTTTATCTTGCGGTTTGGAAGGCGAATATTAGGATTTTCAGCCCTAAGGGTCGTCCAGCGAGCCATCCGAAAAGCTTTGGGGGATGAAGGTTCCCGGAAGTTTGTCCGGTAAGTTGCTAATGTTGAAGGTTACCGGGAGAAAGTATCCGGTAAGCATTTGTGTCCGGTAAGTAGAATTACCCGGACAGTAGGGATATTCCGGACAGTGGACTTACCCGGACAGTAGAGATATCCGGGAAATAGTGTTACCGGAAAGTGAGGTTGACCGGAAAGAGTGGCGTCCGGACAGTTCTATGACCAGTGTATATTTGTGTTTTTTCATATCAGGAAAATCGATTGGGAGTCAAGATCAGTTTAGAAAAGAGGAGTAAAAGCATCAGGTGAGTTTTCTAACTAAAATGTGTGACTTTTAATGTGTTTCTAAAGCAAGACATGATGAATAATGCCATGTTTATTTTTATGCTTTTATCTACATGAAAGTTGTTTGAAGTTTTATGTGGGATGTATGCATACATTGATTTTGATGTAAATTGGCTAAGTCGGGGGGTGTGGCCCGCCAACTCGTGCCGGGGTGTGTGTCCCGTTTATGCCAAGGGAGGTGTGACCCTGTAAGGCAGCATAAGACTGACTCGTTGTCACCTTAGGGTGACTGCAGGGTGCCAATCTACGAAGGGGACGGACCTTTATCCGTGAACAATTTTATATGAACAGGTTGATGAATGATTTATACTGAAAATGATAAACTGTTTTAAATGCTTTGATAACTGTAACGAGGGACTCACTAGGCCTCATGGTCTAACCCTCGCATTTTTCAAACTAAAACCCTTTTCAGGAAAGCAGGTAATGAAAGGCTCTGGCAAGTAAGCAGGGCGTTAGCGAGGAAGCTTGATAGTGTAGAGACACTATGGTTTAGTTTAGTTTGTTCTCAGTTGTGTAGGTTGTTCCGCCAACCAATTTTGGATATTATGTAAGGAAATGTTTGGGATGTTTTAATTTTATGAAATGCATGTTTAAAATTTGTTTGGGTTGTTACAACAACGTATCCTGATTCCATCCCGGATCCCATACCGGATCCTGATTCCATACCGGATCCCACACCGGATTCCGGTTCCATACCGAATCCCACACCGGATTCCGGTTCCATACCGGACTTAGCGAAATCCGGACACTGGGTTTCCTTATCGAATACTTTACTTTGAAAAACCCAACCGATGATTCCACACAACTCCAAACTTGGTGTTAAATCATTGTAATTAAGGAGATATCATTACTAGCCGATTTAGTAAGTTAATTCATCCGATTTCTACACTAAAACAATTAGAAATAATACACAGACTCCACTCCTTTCCAATGTTAAACATAGACTCCACCACTCCAAACTTTTGATTAGATTACCAAGGAGAAAGAGATGAATATTACCTTGAGAATGTTGATTCCACACGCAATTTTTTTTGGAGAATCCCAATCGTCTTGACTCCTTAATGATCTTTACACCCACCAATCGCACCTTAGCCGCACATAGTGTTTTTGGTGAAATCAGGGAAACTAGGGTTTTACCATTATTTATACCCTTTACCAAAGAACACCAAAATTTTCCACTTTCACACTTTACACCCCAACTTATTATTTATTCACACAACGGACCCGGTTATTACAGCATCCTCCCCTCAAAAGAATTCAATCCCCGGAATTCCATCTTTGAACAAGTGAGGGAAACGACTCCTCACATCCGATCCCACTTCCCAAGTTGCTTCTTGCCCCTTATGGAAGCGCCACTGAACTTTCACTAGCAAGATTTCCTTAATCCTCAACTTTCTGACTTTGCGATCCATGATCGCCAACGACTCCTCAACATAACTCAACCTTTCATCCACACGAATGTCTTCTAACGGTGCGTCCATGCTTTACTCGGCCAAACATTTCCTTAGATTCGTCACGTGAAAGGTCGAATGAACTCCCGGAAGCTCCTCGGGCAACTCCAGCTTATACGCCACTTCACCTATACGCTCGGTGATGGCTAACGGCCCGACCTACCTAGGCCTTTTCTCCCCTTTCTTTCCAAACGCATAACGTCTTTCCACGACGAAGCTTTAAGCATCACACTGTTTCCTACTTGGAATTTCAATCGATCTCCTCCTTTTGCTCACATAACCCTATGGCGGTATTGAGCCACCCTTAACTTCCCGTGAACCTGGTTGACTTATCGGCGGTCAACCGCGCGACTTCCGGTCTCACCAACAGCCTCTTCTCACGATACATCTTTATTCTCGAAAGAATCTCAAATAACTGCACATGATGAGCTCTCTTTGCTTCTCTAAGGATTCTATTGCTCCCACATGCATAATCCTTCAACGGTAGGGCGTATACCACGAATCATCACACCTTCGGTCAACTATACTCCAACCCTAGAAAATTCGCGTAACATAAAAATAACGCTTCAGGCCAACTGAACACAATACCGTCCACACACCTAGACTCACGGTTTTGAAACAAATTAAGATTTTCACTCACAACTTCACCTCCACGACAGAACAGATTTACAAAGGTTAACGCCACGACAACATAAATTCCTTATTAGGATAACGAACGTTCAATTCACCAACTTAGCACAAGATCAACCTCGAGTATCACATTAACTCATAGTTATGATCCTCTTCAACAGATAACGCACAATTCAACAATCATTTTCCCCAACATAATATACGTCTAAGGCAGATAACACTTTCTCACATGAATTGTGTTGACTACGATCCATCGATAATAGTCACAATTCACACACTTTCACCACAACATCACCCCACACTATACAGAGCTAAAAGTAGGAAACCTCCACACCCTAACATCTGAAGTACCCACCAATCCAAACAAAACCAATCCTGAAGACACACATTTAAATTCTCATTGCATCCAACCGTCGTCCATCCATATGTGAAATAATTCAAGTTTCACCCACTCCGCAGAAAGAAGTGTCCATGATCACTCAAAATCATCTTCATTAGCTTAACACCGAACGCCAAACTCACTTGAAATATTTCCCACACTATCTCCAAGTCTAACCCAATGGCCATTCATTCCGAGCACTACATTCAACTTCCTTCTTCCACTTCCTTCTCAAAACATAAAACATGTTTCCAAAGAACAGTTCACTAGAAGGTGCACACTTTTGACCAACCACGCAAACTAGCTTCCCTCGACCCTTGAATCATCACATACACGCAACTCCTCTTTCTTACACTCCCACCAGGAGCTCATGTATTCGACAATGACACTCTAAAAACGTTGCTTCCCATCTTCGGCGTCACTTGCCACACTTTCTACCTCCAGTTTTACCCACTTAATTCAACATACCATCCCCAATTCCTCACGCTAGTGTGAAACATTTCTCGCCCAACAATGACCACTCCATACACGCAATTCAACGGTTACTATGCTTAACCAACAGTTTCACCACATCTCATACAAAAATTCAACCAAGTCATTCCGAAATAGCACCCAATGCTCGAAGCCGCCACACACTTCTCGTTTCCCCGAACGAGATTAATCCACTCCTTTGAATTTCCTTTACATACAAGGATTAGCTCAACATTCATAAAGATTTCGTATCTACCATGAAACATCATAAACTAACCAATCCAACATCTTCACAAATATTTCAATGACACAAGGCAAACTCACTTATCAACTCTTCGCAACCAAGGAATACACAATTTCCTTCTTAGCTAGCCACCAACTACCACCTCATTCTTTATTCTCAGATGACAATACTACACGCCATTCAAACATCTATGCATCTCAACACACATAATTTACCACATTTGAATAACTTATTAGCAAATCCCGAGCAAAGACTTCCACTTACGCTCATCCTATAACGACACCAGCCCACCACTTAACCTTACAGCAACTCCTTACCACCAACGACTCGCATGCCCACTATTTATAAGTTACCACCCACTTATCCACACAACCACTACACACTAGAGGTACAAACCCCTCGATCACTTGTACGCACACTAGGCCTTGCCTTCTCCAATCTAGATGAACCACAAATTATGACCGTCTACTTCACTCGATCGGGTCTTTATCCCCATTCGACTCTTCGGAATCCATACGAGACATGCTCAAATAAATCAGACGATAAGACGCTCCCTTGCGGACCACATAATCCACGCGTCCCACAAGAGTTGTGCTAACTACCTCATCCACAAATGAAACATCAATCACATAGGAAAATCACTTATCCAACTATCAATTCTCCCATTTCAGAACACTCACCAAAAGCCGGTCCAACCTCTTGACAGATACACACCTTTCCCAACCGAACTCTAATCTTCGCGTATAAACCTGACGAAAATAAGCACACTAGGGCTACCTTTTCCAATTCCAATCTCCTGACAACGATCTCAACAACCGTCGTTGACTCCAATATCAATGCCCGACAAATAGCCTAAATACTAGGCCACCTCAAGCTCCGGCTCCACGTCGATACCATTTCATCAACATACTACAACGCTACCTTTCGAAGTATCTTGCCTACTTCGAAATCACCCGGGACACACCCCCCGCCGTCAGCCACACGTCAAATTACCAAACAAGAACAAGGACTACCATAATACAAACATATCTAAAGTTAAAGACTAAGACTGCAGTTAAACGCCGCCCTCCCTAAAAGGAAACACCATGGTTACGAATTGACCATCGACGACTCAACCACATTTTTCCACTCTCGGAACTTTGCATATTCTTAAGCGCGATATCTCTTACTACCTAGAGAATTCATAGCCTTCATGCATGACAACACAATGATTTAAATCATTTTACACACTTGAAATACACCACGAAACAAGGTTTGATATGCATGACACGACACCTCCATAAAGAACAACCAGACACACCGATCTCAAGGATCGCTCACACGCAACCCATGATATCTCACAACCTTGTCCATCAATCGAAAGTGCATTCACTGAAACTCTTTTCGTTCAAAATTTTAAAATACAGCAAAATCACCCACACTCACTGATATGATAACAACGTGTCCATACCGAATTCGCTTATAAAACCATGCGATTAAATGTTGTTATGATTTTTACGACAAAGGTTAACTCACTCGTAAAAGAGGTGAAATAATTCACTATTTCTCCAAGTTCGAAATTTATCACACAATGTAAATAAATTTGTATTTTCTTTCAAAGACACACTTGCACGTGCCAACTCATTTTAAAATCCAGAAACTTACAAGGCACACACACATACATTTTGACATGAAGGACTCGTGTAGCTTGTTTGAAAATACAATTCATGACTCACTTTACATTGAAGGCTATTCGCTCTAGCAAGGTCAACCGTTTGCAGTCACAACAATTCAACACCGGCGCCCTACTTCCGATCAAACCATCCGGTTCCTCACATTTGCAACAACCTTTGGTACCAGTGCTTCCCCACACAATTGTATGCCCCAACTTCACAGTTACCACTCGACTACTGATTTGCAAAAATATGCGGCTTCACTTCGACCCCTAATAGGTTAACCAATAATAGCCCTCTTTCATTTATCCTTGCCTCAATCTACCAATCCACACGTCTATCATTTCTCAACCACCCTTGCCACTCTTCCACTGACTAGAGAGTAAAGAAGCACATCTCTACTACCCGATCCTTGAGTTGAAACTCTCAAGACCCCAATTCATCGACATCGAAAACTCCCAGAATGAAGAGTCATCAGAAATTAGGAGCTCACCTCCCTTCAATTAGTCTTACCTTAGAAACCCCAAGAGGTTCTACCTCACATCAGTCACCCACAACTCAAACAATATTTCTTCTAGATGGTGTCATCAATCACACCATAAACGATCTCGCATGACATACTAAACCATTGCCATCTTGGCAAGGTTAGAACTCTCTACACACTGCCACCAATCTCTACACACTCCCATCACTCTCTACACACTACCACCCCTCTCTACATACTACCACCACTCTCTACACACTACCACCCCCATCGATCATCTGAACAACAGTAATAAAGCACGCCCATGCACCTGTAAATTCATAATGACATTGACCCGATGTGATTTGAATTTACCTTACATGAGAGTCCTCACTACCATCATCCTGAATTCTCGGTGATCAAAGTCTTCCCTAAGGGCTTCCTATATCTCAGTTGTGTCCTCATACTCCACAGTTTAAGTTTAGTACCATCTGGTCACCTAAATCCCTTAAACTAGCACTCTGATACCAACTGTAACAACTCACACCAACCAAGCATGCCAAAAGCTACCTCTTTAATTCAAAACGCCAAAATGGCCCAACACTTTCATTGTCATTCTCATTCCTTACCCCTCAATACCCCCAACCAAACCCCCCCTTAAGATTCAAACCCTAGCCCAAATTTATGAACAATAAATTTTGAACCAAAATTCGAAAACCTAAAATCAAAATATTGTATACAAAGCAACATTGAACTTGCAAGAGTAACGGAGGAAAACTTGTAAGCTTATATCCAAATGTGTGTGTATACACACACATATATGACAATTATTTACTCGTGTTGGAACTTGATATAGATATGAGAAATCTTGATTGAGAGATGATAACATGCAGGCAAAATAGTTTTCCACATGAGTTTACATGCAATCAAAGTCGCACAAAAACTCGCCTAACACACCGGATGAAACACGTTGGACTTCTGGGAAACAAAGACTACTGTGAGTTTCCACGTGAGTTAAGTCGCCTGAAAATTCTTGTGTGACACTGGAATCTCACGAAGAAACCGAGCCTACCGTGATTTTCCACAAGAATTAAGTCGTGCCAAAACTCACGGTAGCCTCTAGTGGTTTGTGACAGTTGGGACATAAATGTATAAAACTTGACCTTTTCCACCAACAGATCTCTCATGAATTCTCTCCGATTTCTGGTTTTCTCTCCATATTTTCCATCACCATACACCATTTAATTCGATAGATTCAAATTAGAAACTTGAATTCGATTGTTCTATCATCGGGATAAACCCCTATACTATTGACAAATTTTTGTCTTAGGGCACTAATTTCGTGCAAGCCTTAATCTGATTTGATTCACAAAGAATTTGTGATTACAAGCATGTTTCTTGTGATTCTATCTATTGTTTTGATGTTCATTTCATAGTTTTGTATAAGAATCTTTCCTTTTCTATGAATTTTCTACATAAATATATACATATTTCTACTTTGTGATTGATAACTCCTAACAACTCGTATCAACCACTTCAATGCAACGAATAGTCTCATTTTTATTCCCAATGTTCTCATTCTTATTCTCATTTCATTTTCTAAAACGAATCAAACGCTCTCTCGTATACACTTATATGGATAACCATTGAAGGTCATTGTATAAGATATCAAAGTTGTATATTTGGAATCTATACAAAATCATCATCATGTAAAGTTCCAAATATATATGTTTTAATTATTAGCTGAAAATGGAGAAAAGATAAAGGTTGAGACTTTGAGAGGCCCACAAGAGCCAAAGGTGAGCTTTTTAGGGCACAAGAATGTGTCCTTTAAAATCTTGTAAATAGTCAAGAAAATGAATTTGCAAGTCAAAAGCTTCCCTAGAAACATGAAGGGTGTCTCTAATTCATCATGAATAATTGAGAACAAATAAACATAATCCATAACCAAATGATGGTTGGTTTTAATTTGGCAGAAAATACTACATATTGTACAAAGAAATGATTTTACAAAATAAGTAAAAGGTAAGTTTTTCGTTTTGTATATTAATTTCATCATTATCTGATCTTATCCCGAAAAAAAAGTTCATACCATACAAATTTATTCCACGGATTCATGTCAACGAATAATATCTTATTATAAAAATATTTAAAAACATTATAATATCAATATGTGTCAAATAAGGCATTTACCTGTTACGTCAAACAAATATTCCTCTTTAAAGTTTTTGGTGAAACTTGTATTTTTAATAACCAATCGATAAGAATTTATAAAGTGGAAGAACAAGTTATCTATACTTTAGAATAAGATACAAAAGTGAAGGTGCTAAATTCATCAAACTTTTGATTGAATAGTTCAAATTCTCTTTAAAATGACGAGTTATTTTCTTCCAGAATTTCAGTTGATCTATTAATTTGTTTTATAAATCATTTAACAACTATTGTGTTCAGTCATAAACAAGCATGGACATCTTGTAACGCCCTAAACTCAAAAAAGTAGATTGACGGTATAGTCTTCAGATTTTCTTAAAATCAAGGTACAAGTTTGAGGCCATTACGAAATGGTATCAGAGCCGATTTTTGTACCATTGAGATGGTGGGGTGAACCTTATTAAGTAGCACAAGTCCTTGACCACACTCTTTTTATAACATGTTAAACGAATTCCACATGACCAATATACAAAAAGGATGTTGAGTAGACCTGAAAAGAACTTGTGATTTAAGTGGGGAAGTTTGTACAACTTCATTTTAATTCGTAAGCTAAGGGCTAACAATAACTTTAATCGTACTTTGTAGTTCGTGATATAGGAATTATTCGGTTAGTTTATTGAATCGAGCTTCAATAGGGTTACAAATAGTATTCTTTGAATATCTGTCTGATTGTGGAGTCAAGTTTTGTTTCTTTTTGATAGCATCAATTACTAGAAATTCGATTAGTCTTTTATTCTCTTTATTTCATTCTTATTCTACCATCATTTTTTTGTAAGAAAATTCCGGCCTCTGTTTTTATATGATACCAAAATCTTTATTGTACTATACAACAAAATCACGAATTCTTGATTTTACTAATTAAGATTAATTAACATAAAAAATTATGACATTTTTGACCTATAAGTTTTTGTAAATATTTGATCGATAATTAAATATTTGGTGTTGACAAGATTTTCATTATTTATTCTTATGATATCATACATAAAACGTAATATGATTGTAAAGGAGAAGGAATTTCCATTAGATATGTACATGAAAAGAAGAGAATTAGAATGTTTTGAATACGATAGACACCAAATCTTTGAAGTTTGGACAAAGCCCATTTCACAACCCATAAAGTACAAATATAACTCTCTCTCTCTCTCTCTCTCTCTCTCTCTCTCTCTCTCTCTCTCTCTCTCTCTCTCTCTCTCTCTCTCTCTCTCTCTCTCTCTATATATATATATATATATATATATATATATCTCTCTCTCTCTCTATCTATCTATATATATATATATATATATATAGAGAGAGAGAGAGAGAGAGAGGAGGAGGAGGATCAAAACGAGAACCATATTTATTTAAAAAAATACGAGAACCAACAAAATTATATATAACTTTACATTAACGCACGAAAAAGACACATGGACCTGAAGCCACAACCAAAGTCATTTTTCGCACATTAATGTAAAATCATATATGATTTATTGGTTCTCGTGTCCTTTTAAATAAATATTGTTCTCATTTGAACCTGACTCTCTCTCTCTCTCTCTCTCTCTCTATATATATATATATATATATATAATACACACACATGAAAGATCGTGTGAGAAAAAAAAATACGTGAGAAGCGTAACAACGGATCTGGACATTTTATCACTTTTAATCTCAAACTCTCCATAAACAGCGATTGATACGAGAATTGATCTGGTGCATCACATCTCGAATTCTCGATGCATCTCATCCTAACGTGCATTCAAGGGTTGGGTTCCAGTGAAAATGAACGTTATGATGAGGAGAGTATGAAGGGATCTCCACCCTTGGATGCACATTAGGATGAGATGCACCAGATTAATTCATGTCAAACGTGATTCATGGTGAGTTTGAGATTAAAAGTGATCAAAGGTCCAGATCCCATATTACCTTCTCAACTTTTACTCACACGATCATTCTTGTGTGTGCATGTATATATATATATATGCGAATGATCATGTGAGAAATTGAGGTTGACGTGAGAAATAGATCTGAACCGTTGATCAATTTTAATCAAATGTCAATCTATGAATTGTGGCTTAGAAGGGAATTGATCTGGTGCATATCATCTTAATGTGCATCCATTTCTCATCCAACGGTTGATAACCACTTCTCATGTTAACCTCAATTTCTTACTGGAACCCAAGCCTTTTACTTTAAGTTATCGTTTCACATGATTTTTTTCGATCTAAGACTAACATTAAATGTATTGATGAACATTTACATATATTTGTTTCACAATGTGTTTGTTTCATATGTATTTGATTCACGCCGTGAAACTTTTTTTACATTTAACTTTTGTATCACAAATATGCTAAAAGGATTCACATTGTGAACCAAACACATTGTGAAACAAATATATGATAATCTGTGAAACAAATATATGATAATCAATATTCTATAAGTTAGTTTTATATTAAAATCTCATATAAAATATCAAATAATGCAATAATCGTTAAGATTATAATAATTTATACCAAAATAAGGTATATATATATAGATGAAAGTTCAAATGAAAACTCAAATTCAATTGTGAACGTGAGGACGAATCTTGGTCCTTCCATCTCTATTGATCCAATGACTATTTACTCATATTAAATAGAGTTTTTAATTGAAATTATTAATTAAGGTGATTAGGGATAAAAATGGAAGATAATTTAAACTCACGTTTATCATATTTTACTTTTTTAATTAAAAACTTTTATCCCCCCTAAAGTTTAAAATAAATTATCTTAAAAATTACTAATATTTTAATCAAACAAATTACATCAAAAAAACGAGAATTCCGTGCTCTTCGATATAACACCCATCTCGATATAGTTTTTTTTGTTGTTTTAACCGTTTTACGTGAAATGTCATATATGTGTTATATTCATTATGAATATTTATGTATTCAAGTGTTTATAACATCTCGACACCATAAGTCCGTAACTCGACATCACCTTCTACAACACTTTCTTCAACGTCCTAAGGCATCGTGTTCTTCATTATCGTAACCCAACACACATCGAGATAAATCGAGAACCTAACGAGTTTCGATTGTGAACCGAGGAACGAAAGAGAATGCGTCACGTCTCCACACCTTCACGGGTCACTCATGTATTATTCACCCTGAATGATGTATTATTCATACTGAATACTGTATTATTCATCCTGAATATTGTATTATTCATCATGAATAGTGAATGAACGTTCACCTTTGTTATTCATACTGAATGTGGACACCTGGAGATGTGGATACATATTCATAAAGAATAAAACCAAGTCGCGGTTGTGAATCGGAAAACAAAAGAGATTGCGTCATGTGTTCACACCTTCACGGGTCATTCATATATTATTCATCATGAATAATGTATCATTCAGGATGAATAATACAACATTCAAGGTGAATAATACATGATTCATGTTTAATAATACATGAATCAGGAATTCGTGTATTATTCATCCTGAATGTTTTATTATTATTTTGAATACTGTGTTATTCGTCATGAATAGTGAATGAACGCTCCCCTTTGTTATTCATACTGAATATGGAAAGCATGAAACGTGCATACATATTCATACTGAATATAACACATACATAGCATTTCACGTAAAAACGGTTAAAATAAAGAAAAACTATATCGAGATGGATGTCATATCGAAGAGCACGAAATTCTCGTTTTTTTAATGTATTTTGTTTGATTAAAATATTAGTAATTTTTAAGATCATTTATTTTAAACTTTAAGGAGGTAAAAGTTTTTTAATTAAAAAAAAAGTCAAAGATGGTAGGCGATGATTAAAATTTCCATATTTGTCCCTAATCAATTCTCAATTGGTTTCATTAAGTTTTAACCATTGATTAGATTTCCAAATCTTGATCAATGGTTGTGACTTATCCTCATGTTCACAATTGAAAATGAGTTTTCATTTGAACCCACAATTGAAAATGAGTTTTCATTTGAAAATCAATTCTCAATTGGTTTCATTAAGGATCATGCGAGAAGTTAAACATTATGCAAGAATGCAAGAAGTATTTAATCATATATGATTACACGGCATGTGAGTGTGTTTAATCATATATGATTAAATGTCTATGTATTGTCAATATAACCTATGTTTAATCATATATGATTAAGCTTGTGTATCATATATGATAACACACTTCTCGCATTCTCGCATAAGGTTTAGCTTCTCGTTTGAACCTGCCCCTCTATATATATATATATATATATATATATATATATATATATATATATATATATATATATATATTGTGAAGGGGTATCTTGTAAAGGAGATTAAGGGAAAGAGGTAAAGTTTTTGACCATCAATGGCAATGTTAAACAATGATTATGTCCAAATTTCTTTTAAATTAATTACCATTTAAAAAAGGTGAAAACCAACTCTTTTGAACTTAGAAAGATGTTTCCCATAGTTTATGGTTTCATATGGAATGATTATTTGTTGTTGATTTGCATTGAAAGACTAAATGGTATCAAACCTGTAAAAGTTTTAACTTTTTTTAATAGCAATCAAAATAGGAAAAGGATTATTTTTTTTCAAATTAAAAGATACAAAAATCATGGTGAAACTTTTACAAGTTATCTATTAAGCTAAAACCTTTTAGTATTTTTGAAAAAAAATAGTTACCAACTTTTCAAGTGATTCAACTATTTTATGTAAGATTTAGACAATAGCTACTCAAAATCCGTACAATAACCGATGAATATGTAAATTTACTTTATACAAGTATAAGAAAAAATACTATTAAATTTAAATCGTACATGATATTCTTCATAAAGATCTAAATATTTATAAAAGTACATAGATATAAAGAAAGCATAATATTTATTTTCTCTTTAAGTGTGACTTTATGTACTAAATATATATACATATGTGGAGGCATGACCACTCATGGATCATGGCCAAGTGACTAAGACTGGTGTAAGAATACTTCTCTCCCCCACTTTGGCATGCTTAGAGATAACAATCTCTTAAGAGCCATGAACATTGCATATTCATCATGATGTCCCTCATGTCAACTACACCATAGATCAACATAACTTATTGCTTCACATTGCTTGTTTTGGGAGACCCCCACAATTCTAAATTCAATTCATATGACAATTATATCCGTTCCGTGTTCTCTTGTTTATATAAAAACGGTTTTTATATGTGGGTACTTGTTTTGTTATTTCATCTTTCTTGTATACATAATTCTTGATGATTAGTGTCGGAAGTCATTAAGAGTAATTGACTAGATGTTGTCGGAATTACAAATATTGGATAATTTGTAATGATTAATTAACATGTATAAAAGACCTTTTTAATTGAATTGAATCGAAGATTAAAGATCGATATTAATATGGAAAATATATGCACTTAACTAAAATGAGTAATAAGACAAACAACATATTGTTGTCAAGAAGAAATGAAAATGATAAGGTGGTCAAATTGGTCTTCTTGATTATTGATTCCCTTGTGAAAGAAAGGTAAGGTTCCATTGGGTTGAACAAATAGAAGAGAAAGTGGGCACTAGTAATTGACCATAGAGAAGTGCTTGAGTGGAGGTAGTGGCTGTGGAATTCACCTTCTCATATTTGTGGAAAAAGGGTTTCTAACTTGTAATCCTTGAGTGTTTCATTTTGTATGTTTCAAAGAACATTACATGAGAGGCAAATAAGTTATATGACAACAGTATGCTAGATGACTGGCTCAAAAGCACAATGTCCATATGAAACTTAATCCCCAAAAGAATTATAAATTTCATGCTATGACGGCAAGACTTGAATCATCTTTGTACAAAAAGCAGAAGATCCCGGGTTCGAACCCAAGACACCCCATAGCCACAGCCGCTGAGTGAGTCAGGTATGCCCCCCACATTATGGATAGACATCCGATTGTGGGCCGGTTGAAGTTGCCGGTATCAACCTTTTTGTAAAAAAAAATATATACTCCAATTTCAAAACATGGTTTTCTATTTTGGTCCTGGAGGCTTCACATCCTCATATTCTTGAAACAACTGATCATTCATATTTATTTAAACCATTAATATGTTCCACTATGTGCATAAAAGAGTGATTGTTAATTTTTAGAGAACTTAAAATTATAACTGAAGGATACAATTCTTAATTATTTATTTATTGATATAGCTTTACTAGTTTATGGGGTGGGGGTCTATGCTGTAAGTGGGTTGACTTTGAGGCTTATAAATGTTGTCATTTTCACATCAGGGTTTTCTATGATTTTATCATCTTTCGCATGTAACAATAACCATTATAGAAAGAGTTAAATACACGTTATTATAACAATATATTGTAACGTGTGCCGTCTAGACAACATACATTATTTTCGTCTATTTATAAAATATTTTTAATTTCTACAAAAATATGATATTATTTCAGATAAACAACATATTATGTAAAATAAAAAGTTAACTTCAAATACATTGTTAAAGTGTATATGTAACCTTTCTAGAAACCACTCAAATATCTTTAGAGTAAACTACAAACTTGGTCCATTTGGTTTGTCAAATATAACACCTTTTGTTCCTCTAGTTTTAAAATTACAAAATGGTCATCAAGGTTTGCGAAAACATCCGATTTTGGTCCCTTAACAATGTATTTTTAAGGATGTTTTGTTAAATGAGGAATATTTTCTTTCTTCTATCGATTTTTTTGTCTATTACCCAATAAAAAACCACAAAGACCAAAATCATAATATTGATTCTGATCGGGCAAAAAACAAAAAAAATTCGATAAAAGATAAAAAAAAATGACCCTTGTTTAACGAAGTCCTTTAACGTCCGTTAGAGGAAAAGATTAAATCTGGACGTTTTTGCAAACCATAATGACCATCTTGTAATTTCAAAACTGCAAGGATGAAAATTGTTATTTCCAACAAACCACAGGGATCAAATCTGTAGTTTACTCAATACATTGGCCCAATTGGCAGATCAGCTTTTGCATTCTTCACGGTTCACGGTTCACGGTTCACGGTTCACGGTTCACAGTTCACAGTTCACAGTTCACAGTTCACAGTTCATACTCATATCGGTTTGAAATGTGTTTATTTGAAAGAAATATTACTTCCTCTTCTTGGAAAAAAAGGGGTTGTTTGTTTTAAAAAAAATACCTCTTAAAACTTCTTAAGTCTGAAAATTAAGAGATTTTCAGATTTAAGATTGTTTGTTTTATTTTTAGAAAAAAGTCTGAAAACCTCTTAATGTTCTCTAAAATTTTAGAGGTGCAACATCCACTTAATTCCTCTTATTTTTTTAAGGATTTTCAGACTTCAGACCTCTTAAAGTTCTATAAAAAAATTACCTTTTCAATAGATTTTTTTTTATTACTACTCAAATATCTAAAATACAAAAACGTTATAACCCAACATCAACAACCAATACGGATCACACATAGAACGATAACCGATCACCCAACCCAACTCAACCCAAAAAATAAGCTGATGAATCCAACAGAACCAGACAGGAACTTAATCGGGCCAACTTCTACAGGCTGGGACAGTTGGGTGGCCTTGCCCATCTCAACCCAAAGAGGTCGACCAAAAAATAAATATTGCTAACTAAATTATCAACGAGTAAAAAAGTTGCAACAAATTAAAAAACCTTATAATAAAAAGTGGTAGATATTTATATTAGGAGACAATGGAGCAGTAAATAAAATTGTATACATACGATTAAAAAACCTTATAATAAAATTGTAACAAACAGAAATCATGATCTCCTGTTATACTTATTATTTTTTTTTTTGGAAGGCATTGCGGCATCGACCCAACGATCAACTACCACGAACTCACGCACACACGCACGCACACCTCCCCGGCGGTATCGGGCATCCAATGGGGCAGCCCCCTAATCCGCCGCTGTCCCGGCCCAACTTACGCTGGACCTAAAGCCCAACCACAGGCTGGGGGGTCAGCCCAGTCTTAGACTGGACCAACCCAAGGACTGGGTACTCCTCATGCCCTCAATTGTCTCCCCTTGGAATCGAACCCGGGTAGACTGGGATACCATCCACAGTCCCCCCCAGGATGTTACCGTCCTTAAGCAGACCAACTGAGCTAGACATGAACCTTTCCATCAGGTTGCAATAAAAAATGCACAAAAAGCCCGATCAGGCCAAGTTTTTTTAAAAAAGCCCGGACCAGAAAAAACTGGTCTAAACCAAAGTCCGGGTTTTTTTTGCTTACTGAAAACGGGCTTGGAAGATCCCATTTTGATGGAAAGCAAAAGGCTACATGATATTATATTATAGCAAGTTCTTGTTACAACAAATTTAATCATATAAATATTATACTAGCTTCAAGAACAATTAATGTTCGTTCTTGATCAGTTTTCTGTGCATGGTATAATTAAACAACATACCTTCTCTTTACTTGTATGGTATAAATACTCCACATGCCTCCTCTATGATCATTATACGAGGATCACATCTGTGGTCTTGTTTGGACGACATAGATTTTTCCATCCCTTACTACACCTTCAATGTCTTGAGGAGTTCCATATAATTTTTCAATAGAATCTCCTGCACGGGCAATGCTCGAGAGGATCGACTTCTGGAAGTTAACATCAACGAGCAATGGGTCGGACGTATAATCAAGAACCACCTTCTCTTCTTCATCCATAGGCACACTGCAAATTAAAAAAAAAGGGTCCATTGGCATGTCATCAAGATTTGAGATATGAAGCATAAATGTGCTTCAATGGAGAATAGCTCAAGTATAACTGGAGGTCACTAGAAATAAAGTTTGATACGCTATTAATCATTGAGGTAATTACTATTCACTAGAACAAGCATGAACAATGATCATCCAACTTTTTTCACAGCCACAATTATACGACTATACACCAATAATTACTGAAATAAAGTTGTTTTTTTGTAACCATGACTAATCAAATGGGACGCTGAAGATAACAGTTAGGAAAATCCTCTGTGGTCGTGAGGAGGCTCGAGCGGCAACCTATGGGAGGAGCCCCAAGGCCTATCCTTATTCCAATCCTAGTTGAAGGATTTTCTGGATTTGAAATCACTCAAACATAGGATTTTGAAATCCCACGAGGGTGGTTGGTATTTCATGGGGTTTCGTAGGAATTGTATGTAATAATGTTTTAAAATATGTTTAAAACATTTATTTTTGTAATAATCAATTAATATTTAACTAATTATTTATAATTTGTTTTTAGAAATTATTTATAAAGAATGGAATTAAATTCTATTCCAAATCCTACAAACCAAACATACCAAAGATTTCAAATCCAAATCCTTCCATGAAATCTAAGGGGACGTTTGGTTCGCAGAATAGAATTTGGTGGAATTGGAATCCATCTAAGGAATTTGACTTTGAAGGAATTGGAATGAAATTTGACCATGCACTTTGATTGCGTTTGGTTAGATGGAATTGGAATGAAATCTCTAAAAATAATTGGAATCTCCATCTTTGTTTGGTGGGAGGGCGGGATCAGAAGGGGTGGGGTGTGGCAAGGATGGGGGCAGGGTGGGGGTGGGCAGGGGCAGGGGCAGGGGTGGGTGGTCAAGGTTGGGAAGGCAGGGGCATGTTGGGGGTAGGGGTGGGGTTGGTGGCCAGGGGCATGGCTGGGTGGGTGGGGGTGGCGGCGGAGGGGGTTGGCAGGGGTGGGGTGAGGGTGGTTAAATTGGATGCAAAGGTTATTTTTTTTGTCTTTCCAAAACGAAATTATAAATTATATTACATTTGCCACGAAATGGAATTCAAATCCTTCACGTATGCTAAGGAATGATCAAATCCCTTGATGGGAATTAGAAAATCAACGAACACAGAATTGGGGGGAAATTGAAGGATTGTTGAATGATTACTTGGGAAATAAGGGAATGATTACAAGGAAAAGGAAAGAACAAACTCCAGGGATATCTCCCTCTCTCAAAGCACAAGCTATGAGCCAAAACAACTTAACAGAATACTTTTCATACCCCTCTCCTACTAAGCATGCTTGGCTATTTATTTACTACTCAAACAGCTAAGGATACTAATTGGGCCTTGCATCCCATTTGGGCCTCCTAGAATACACGTTCCATATTCTGGGCTTGGGTAAAGTTTGTAATAAGGCTGATGGATCTGCATCATCCCTCCACTGTGGAATTTGGTGGAATCCGGTGGAACCCTATTAATTCATTCAGTGAACCAAAACACCACAAAGGAATTTGGTCAATGGAATTTGTCGTTCCAATTCCATCAAATTCCTTAGAATTCTGCGAACCAAACAGCCCCTAAATCCCTCAAAATCATTCCATCAAACCAAACACCCCCTTATTTGCCGGTTGAACTGACTTTGAGTTGTCAATTTATACATATCTTACAAGGTATTATGATCAGGTGTAAGTGATTGCTAGTGCAACATGTAAAAAGCAGGATTATAATGTTAGTGGAAGTGTAAGTGTGTGTGTGTGTATACATACATACATACATATATATATATATATATATGCTTATGAGATGAAGGAAGTTTCATATTAATTTACCTATCATAAAGTCCTGCACCGGCATAACCTTCTAAATCTTCACCATTAGAGTCGGATCGGAAGATAATGGATCTCCTTATGAAAAGGCCAATGGGTTTGCTAGGGTAACCAAGAACCTGAAAATTTTGGCATGGTTCGGGTGAAACAAAGATCTTTGCAAATATGAGAATATTATAACGTAGCTTGGTATGGTTACTTCTTAAATGGACTTGAGGGAAACAAACACGAACCAAAAGTTATGACTATAAACTTGAGCATTGTATCAAAAAGTAGATTAAATACGTTTTAGTGCATACCTTTGGGGAGTCTAGATCGTCTTTCTTGGAAATGAAGCTCAAAGCGCGACCTGGATAAGCTCCTACCAAAGTCTCTCCAAGGCCCTTTACCAGCTGCAGCAAGGGGGCAGTTATAGAGCCACACAAATATATTTTAAATACGCATCTGATCCAATTGATGTTATTTTTGGCGTATAGCACAGTTGGCAAAGGAGACCAAATACAAGCCAGGTCCCAGGTTTGATCCCGGCCCTCCCGCTAGCCTCAGCCAACGAGTGAGCCAAAAAATGCCCCCTCACATTGGTGTCCTTGGAGGCAGGTTTCATGTGGGACCGGTTGGGGTTGCCGGTAAGCAACTTTTTTGCACATTTATATATAGGCAAAGGATCGTGTGAGAACTTGAGGTTAACATGAGAAGCGGATCTGAACCGTTGACCACTTTTAATCAAATGCCCTCCCATGAATTGCGCCTTGGAAGGGAATTGACCCGGTGCATCTCATCCTAATGTGCGTCCATTTCTCATCCAACGATTGATAACCACTTCTCACTTTAACCTCAACTTCTCACCAAAACTTAACCCTATATATATATTATATGGGACGTTTCATTTACATATCATCTAATTCTAACAAACTATACAAACCATAATCAATGCTAATAATAGGAAACAAGAGAGACATTTATGGACAATTATCATGATTCATTAATTATAATTGAAATATATATGAAAGATGATAAGGTTCATTTATTATGATCATGGCTTTAGATTAGGAAACAAAATGGAGTTAGATATTTATTGACTAGATGGGCGGCTAAGATTGGTTTAATTTGTATGGTTTGTTAGAATTGGATGGTTTGTAAATGAAACGTCCCATAAATATATATATATATATATATATATATATATATATATATATATAAAGAGAGCAATCTGCATATATGAATTCACCAAGGAAAGAAGTAAAACTAAATAACCTCAGCATATATCTCTGATGAATCCCCAGATGATGGATTCGTGGTATGAATAACAAATGCATAATCAGCATTTATTATTTCCTGAACCAGGACAGCCATGCATAGGAAGTCATGGTCTAGTTTCACTTTTTTTGTACTGAAGTATGCTCTCTCGTTCCATTTTGATGCCCAAACCTAGATACAAAAATGGTAGCCCATTAGTTAAAAACATTCTTTCAACTAATTAAAGCGGCACACCTTGTACAGGGCCTAACAACCACAATGCCGTACATAACCTCAAGAAATGGAGAGGGTTTCACCTTCTCTTTCCTTTGCACGTCTAATTGAAAGATCAGCAAAGTGTTTTTGTACTTTGGTATATCTTACGCAATCGATTAAAAGAAAGCTTCCTTTTTTGGAAACAACATCAGTGTGAAAAGATATCTATGGCCAATTATTTTTGTAACGATTTGAGTGGTTAGTTGGTATAGGAAAAGTCTTGTGCCATCCACAAGTAGAAAACAAGCTCCTTTTTCCAGTGAAAGAAGTGTTTCTAACCTTCTTTATAGCCATCCATGCTTGTTCCCATCTTTGTTCACCTTCGTCACCAGGCCATGGCATGTCAGAGCTTTGCATTTTGTTTTTCAGTTCTTGTACCTGAAGCAACACTTGCCATTGTCATTTCTTTACAATTTGAATCCAGGATTTTGAAACTAGTGATTGATATTCATTATGATAACTAATCACACACACAGAGTAATAATAACTGTAGGAAAGGATAACTCGAAGACACAATATTTATATATTTCAACAACTTTTCCCATGTATACGTGGTTGATAGGATTTCTATCACATATATATAGTGAATTCAGTGTTGTACATGAAATAAAATGCAGTGTGGTTCCTTTTATAGTAGGAATCCTAACAGAAATGGATACGACGGAAAACTAATTCACACTCCATATCTAAAAATATGGTGATAAATCGATTTATTCACTTGTGCATTTGCGCTTTCCAAGCTTCACACAATGTTGGTTCCTAGCCTATATATAGAAGTGATATGTAAAATGGCCTGAAGGCACTTGAAGAAATTAATTCAAAGATTAGCAAGTGGATCTAGCAGAATGATTTTTGTTGCCAGTAACCAGGTGAAATGCAACCACAAGGGTTGTGGCGTACTGGTTAAGGTCTTGGGGGATATGGTGGGATATTCCCATCTGCGCAGACAATTGTGGCCACTGATTTGCCAAGGGATTAGTCTAGACATAGCCTAGGACACCCTTCCCAAAAAAAAAAAAAAAACAGGTGAAATGCTAAGGTGCTGTTTGTTTCTTAAGAGTTGTTGATATCTGAAATCTTATTTCATGATTTGGAATCAGGCAATTGAAATAGTTGAGTGATCAAGAGACCGATTGACTCTAGAGTTCGTTGAGGATAGCTATTGAGAGGGATATGGATCAGAATAAGAGGTAAATAAGGAGTTAGTTTATCACTAATTTTATCAGATGGCGGTAAGTGATAAAAGGCTCTGAAAAGAAGGAAATAAAAACAATCTGAATTGATAAAACTCTTACCGAATAAGTGATGAGTGGTTATTAAGAGCATCTCCAACCGCACGGTAAATCCTTTGATTTGCCGTGCGGAGCCCTCCAATCGACCGGCAAACAGCAAAAAAATATGCCGGCCTTGAACTTCAGACGCCAAATATGGCGTACCAATTTCACACGCCAATTTCATGAGGCCCACCACTATATTAATATTTAATAACTTAAATTCATTTAATTCTTTATTTTTTCTAGTTTAAAATGTAAATTAATATTTATATATGTTATTTTAATGTGGGGTCCACAAATTTAGTGTTTTTTTTGAAGTATAGTTGGAGTTGGGGTTTTTATTTTTGGTGTGGTCCCACCAAAATTGGTGTTTTTTGTGTTTTTTTGTTGTCAAGGTTGGAGATGCTCTAAGAGGATTTAAAAAAAAACAAGCCCTAAATCTGAACACCCACAGTTGGTTGGTTTTGTGTCTGCTCCCCATTAATTATAATCTCACAAGATATACTTGTTAGCCCATTCCGTCCATCTCCATTGTCTTCTTCCATTCTGCCTTAACAGTCGCAACATTTCCAATTTATATAACATGAACAAATATCCCTGTTACTCAAAGAACAAGAAAAATTACCAGCTGGGGTGGTGCAGCAAGATCCAAAACCGTCTTGCGAATCTCCCCAAGGACATCAGATCCTCCGTCTCCTAAATCTTTGTTCAGAATTTTCAGTTTTTCTGACACTCCCTGCTTAATCAGTGTAATGTTAAATCTTTTGACATTTAAAAGTAATATACAAATGAAAGCTAGAAAACAATAATTGAAAAAGAAAATGGAACATAAGAAAAAGGAAAGAAGAAAAGTATGAAAGCAATAAGTTAAGACAAAGTAATGGAAGTCTGGTAACAGGGAATTCAACTGAGGCTTCTCATAGTTCTGGGGCAGTTGCCAAAGAGAAGCTACCACGTGTCGAGCTTTTAGGTGTTCAGGGCTACCAGCATCAAGAGAGACATCATAGTTCAAAAATGAAATTTTCTTTCTCCGAAAGTTTCTCAATTTACAGATTGAAACCCAAGAAAAAACATAGGTGCAAGTAACAATATTTGCCCCACCGTAGCCTCATCTAGGCTAATATCTGAATTTAGCAATATATACTCTCTCTGCTCAACAATTAGATGATCCACTCGATTAAATCTCGTGGGTTCCATAAACGAGTCCCGTTTCGTGTAAAATGGCACAGTGTAAAAAAGTTTAACCTCAAAGAGACAGCATCATTAATCGTTGCAAAATCTGACAGTGGATTGTAATCATGGAATGAAATAGTACCCCACAAATTTAAGTACATGGCTAAACACATAATCTACCAAATATCGAGTTCAAAATCATGCCACAACGGTTACCGACATTATCATGTGATTAAAAAAAAAGAGAACCAGAGTAGTCTAGCATTCTTCTTTGAAGAATGCATTACAACTTGGGGCAGGTACTTTTGGTTTGGTATGGTTTGGGGAGGGAGTTTCAAGTTCTGCACAGTGACTTCATAAAAATGCTAAAGGATATATAAGTACACATATATGGACTACCTGATTCAATTCATCAGAAAGAACTTTCTCGAAAACTCCAAATGGTATTGCGACTGAGGTAGGAATGCCGACCCAAGATGGGACTTTCCCTTTAAGGTATGCAATGTTTCGTGATTTAGCTCCCACCTTATCAATGTCGTAATAAGTGAGTTAGAGAAGTCATCACCGATATAATAGGATATTGCACATATTGAGACAGTACTTGGTACACACATATATACATACATATATATACATAGGAAGGTTCACACGAGAACGCTAACTATTTAAGAAAACATGAAAACGGCCGCTCATGTGCAAAATCACATGTGATTTTACACTAACCGCAAAAAATTGGCCGCGGGCGACTTTGGCCGTGACTTAAAGTCGCGTGAATCATATATGATTTTGTACATGATCATGTATGATTTTGTACATTAGTGGTTGTTCTCGTGTTTTCTTAAATCGTTAGCGTTCTCGTTTGAACCCACCTCTATACATACATATATATACATATGTGTGTGTATGCTTTGGTTGAAGTACACGATAATATAAGTATGAGATCGTAAGCCTAACCATCTCACTAGTGAACTCCTCAGATGATATGGCATATCTACCACTAAACTCCTTTTTGACCAATTTTATTGTTGGTGTTGCACCCACTTCTTCCAAGTTGCTTGATCTTACTGGATTTTCCTCTTTCACCTCACTAAAGCCATATACATACAACACAAAAGAGTGAGTTCTCCATGTTTTCGATCATGCATTCATTTTATCGAATAATATACAATACGACTATGGAGGGTGAAATAATCAGATAACCCAAAAGAGTAACAGAATTTTTACCTTACTCCATAGAACTCGAAAATAAATATAAATTCCTACCTATAAGTAATATCTGCTGAAGTAGGCTTGAGGTTCAACAATTTCCCTTCTTTTGCTCGAAGATCATCCAAAATATCGGTATCAAAACATGTTGCAAAGCACACCTGCCATAAGACAATGTGATCATCAGTGGTGGAACCAGAAATTTTCTTGAGTGGTGCACCTTTAAGGTGGATCAAAGTCCCATAAAGTGGTGAGTTCGATAGGATGGAAAAGTTGACACGGTTTGACCTGATTGAAAGTCAGTTATGTCAATTTCGAGAATAAGACATGTTTTCAAATTGAACCGACCTTGACATTTTGAGCAAAACATAAGACTACATCTTATGCTCGGCGTGTTTTTAGCTTAATTCTACTGTTACGGGGAACTTTTTTGCTTGATTTCATAAATTTTTTTTAATTTTAGTATTTGATATTGATTATCCCGGTTTTTTATAGGTTTTCAATTTTGTTTCCTTATGCATCTAGAACTCCTAGTATTAAATAAGTTGTTTTGCAAATCAAAATTAAATATGCTTCTTATTTCGCTTCCTTATCATCTACAATTTTGAGTAACAATAACCAAATAATTAACTAAAAGTAAATTAGAAAATACAAAAAACCAAGAGGAAGAACTTATACTTTTGGGGGAAATTAATGATCAAAGATAGTGTACAAAATGAGGTTAATCAACAAAAAGTGGAAACAAATTTGGAAATAGAGATGAAATTAATATGAGTATTCAATGTTATTTTTGTAAAAGTGGTTTAGAATTAAAAGAGATAAGAGTAACAAGAGGAGTTATTGGCTTTCTAGTTGTCAAGCAAAAAATTGAGAGCCATCCAAGCAAGCGCATGTTTGTGTTCCTAGTTTGGTTTTAAAATATTTCAGGGCACCCTCAAAATCAAGCAAGTACACCTTTAAGACGCCTATTTTTTTTCCTTTACGATAATCAAGTGAGCGGGTGCACAGGACCCGCTCGGTCCTTAGTGCTCATGGTGATCATCTTTTGAAGGCATGCCTTGAAGGTAAAGGGTGAATCATTACGGAGTCTCTTATACTAGTATGGTTGAGTGATGTCCAAAATTAGATGGATACCTTGCTGTTTCTTGCTCGAACAGAGACATGAGATAGGACATCTGGCATGTCAGGTGTCAGTACAGCAACTGCACCATCAGGAATTTCCTCCTCTCCACTCACAGTCTTTGCCACTAAAATAGTTGGCAATTCATAAGATTTGTTTTGAACAGAAAGTAGCTTATCAACCACCACAACATATCCAACCGCTTCCACTGGGCTGATGACCTGCCAGCTGGTCACAGAAAGTGATGTTGCATTAGGAAGTTGTTTACAGTTGAATGATTCAATTAAGCACATGAAGTTGAGTATTTCGAAAGCTAACATGAATATGGGAAAGTTAGTTAAAAAATATGACTACATTTTAATGATCACATGTATTTTCTTGTTAGGTTGCCACGTGTAAAAGAATTAATTTAATTTTTCAAAATGCCATGTTTTCTTCATATATCATCATTTTCCTCTTCCATTTATCAAAATATCACATCACTCGAGAATCATCTTAAAAATAAGAGTAAATTACATTCCTGGTCCCTGTGGTTTGCTGATATTTTAAATGGCAATAAGACCAACCTCCCCAAATTTGCCACACTGCGGAGAATAGGGTCAAGTCGGTTAACCAGTGATGATAAAGAAGCAGCTGATCCAGAACGAATCATTTCCTCAGTGAAAATGCTTACCTGCATGAATTTTAAGATTTGGCGAAAATGGTTACGTGAAATCCCAAAAGAAGGTAGATACATTATACATATGCGTTCATTTGGTTATTGCACTACATCATACCGCCCATTGGTCCAATCCGAGCAGTGCTCCAAGGTACTCAGCAGAGGGTTGCAACAGTTGATGGTACAACTCTCCCTTGCTGGCAAGTGCAAGTCGAGTTCTATCAAGGACTGACTTTGAAAATAATGCCCAATCACTGTCATTAGTCTTCAACATGGTTAATGCTTGATTCCATCCCTTCAGAACAAACAGACACAACAGATCTTACTCATTTAGTATATCGATTTCATAACCAATAACCAGTAGAAACAACACTAGTTTTAACTAGAACATTTTAGGATAACTAATTAAGAATGTCATATTTTCAGGTGTATACGATATAGTTCCCTGAAAATACTATTTGTTTAGTGGAGTTACACAAAATATATTTTCCCAGACATACATATGTAAATTGTGCTCCTATCTAAGCCATATCTTTGGTTATATTATTGGGTTTATTGTTTTCTTTAACTATGAATGCAGATAGAAGTAGCAGGTAAAGAGTGGTGAGCCCATGTTTTTTAACCTGGATATGCAATGTGCTACCATTTTTACCCATTTTCAGTATAAACTTATTATTTCCCAACTTTATCCTCCTTTTTAAATCTCACCTTATTGACACCGAAAGCAAGGGTCCAAGATGGATATAAACCAAACAATCTAAAAAATGTCCTATATTTCTCCTCCACTCTGTTCTCCATTGGTTGGATATCATCCTTTCTAATCCTATAATATAACCATTCTTACCAAACACTCCTAACAATAAAACAACCAATGCAAGCATTTGTATTGCTTTATGACGTCTTTAAACTCAAATGAGATACCAGTAACTGTAAGTAGAAAATTTGTAGCATACTCCTTTAATATAAAGAATGAAAGATGAGCAAATTAGACAGGTTAGCGATATTACCTTCCAGCAATAGATCAGATCTTCATTGTTGTCTGATGAAAGTATGAGATTCTCGAGAAGAAGAGTGATGAAATACATAATTTTCTGTGAAGTAATGAAAATTGTCAAGCTTGAGATATGTAAAGCAAACCTAACAAATGATAATAAACTTTTGGTTAACCACAAACCCAGAAGATATGTGACGAAGATTTTGGTTCCTACTGAACAATAAGTACATTTGTGTGACCATACCAGTGTGTGAAGTGAGATAAGTAAAGACTAAAGAGAGAACAAGCAATGCTTAAATTTTCAAACCAGATAAAGATCTGCTGAAAAGACAATGTACCTCTGGCTTAAAATTCTTCAGCTCCTCGTAGCTCCTTTCAATGGCTGTCCTTACAGTAGAATCCAGGGCAATGTCCAAAAAGAGAAGATCCTTGAGACGGTCAGTTGATTTAGAAAGTAATGGCTTAAGTTCCTCACGTGCCTCTAGCAGTCCCTTGATAAAAAAAATATTTATGTTGTTTAGAGAAAACTAGAGAAGATGTTGTTCATGTGCAAAGAGTAGTATTGATACTTGCAATGAGATTTTCATGTACCTCAAGAAGGGGTTCCACATTCTTATCTTCGACATGCTCTAGGACAAATTGAAGCAATTCCTGTTTGACGGTTTGTTAGTTGAAGATAATATCCCCATAATACTTGACATCATTAAAGATGAGAGTGCAGGTATCCCAAAAAAAAATTACCGGGAAACCAGATGGCAAGCCAGAAATAGGATTTATTTTCACCCCAACCATGAAGCCTTGTCCCTAAGAATCATAAATAAACGATAGTGTCCCTTCATCAATTGATTTATAAAACAAAAGCCATTGTGTTAAGAAACAAGACCTAGATGCTGACACTACCTCGGATTTATATCCCATGCAGTTCGAAATTGCAGACTCAAGATCGGCACCTGAATGAACTGCCTGCACAATTATGACAGTGGGGCAGGGGTCTCAAGTGTGCAAAAAATTGGACGTGATTAAAAATAGATAAATTTTTTTTAACCTTTAACGTTCTCATGTAGCTCCCAAGATCACGCAAAAGACCCTCCTTTTGGTCTCTCGTGAATTTTGGCTCATTGCGAATGGCCCGATCATAACTTAGAAGTCGTTCTTTCGTTATTCCATTCGTGGTCAGAGTGTTCCAGTATTCACTGATGTCCAAGTCACTTTTGATATAATTAATTAGTGCCTGCAAACGGGTAAGTAGTAGGTGATCATTTCTGGCACATTATAAGTTTCAAAGAAAAATCAGCTTGACATGCTTAATACCTGACAGATCACTACATCATCAGGGCTTGTGTTATTATGCAACTTCTGATGCCATTCCTCCATCATTCCTCCCTTGCATTTATTATTTTTCTACAGTTGGCCGAAATAAGTGAATATTATCTTTATGCAAAATAAATGAGGAAAACGATTAAGAACTTACTTATACCTGGATAACTAGGATTTCATCCCGGATGCGCTGCCCAACATCCCCTTCACCTCCACGTCCGACAGTTGACATGATCATGCGCAGAAGTTCACTATATTGTGGATAAGTTCTATAAACATTCTCAAGCAAGTTTATGAGCCTGTCCTGAGCTTGGCTTATCTCACTGCACCAAATGCCAAAAATAGGGTGAACCTTGACCATAACTTGGGTGCTTGTGAATAAGGTGCACTTTTGGGATTCCACCAAAATTATAGCTCACAAGAGATGAGAATAAATAATTTCTGAAAGAAGTTCATGTAAGAGGTTTACCGCGGCTTTACATTGTAGTTTCTATTCCAAGTTAGCTGCCTTGTGGCCATAAACCGCATCCACACAAGAATTCCCGCGAGACCTAAATCATCAGCATCCATGGCTTCTTCCACCAAATCTGCTGCAATATTAAATCTGAGAGGTGCAGGAAGAACACATGATCAGTTGTTAGCAGCTAAGATGACATGTGAGAAAATGATTATTTCAGTAAAAAAAACAGTTAGACCATTGACTTCTTCACCACATAGTCATGTCAGCAAGAAACTAGAAATATGTAGAAACATGATCCAGAACTTCATTGTCCTTCTAAACCTTTCAATTCTAACCCAGAAATTTGCACAATATTCAAGCTGTAGATGTGGAATATATAAAAAATGATTCCCACAATGTTGCCTTATTAGCATGCTAAGACGGTAATCAACTGGAATTTCATGCAGCAAAATATCCTCTTGTACATGTAAACATTGGAAAATTCAAGGCCAAAACCTGTGCATAAAGGACTTTTCCGCCTCGCTCTCCAATGATGCTATTTTGTCTAACAAGGTCTTGGCAGTACCCTTCCCATCACCAGCATCCTTCATGAGGATAAAGGAAAATAATAAAAAAAATTGGGTAACAAATAAACTGTAGTAATTCCTGATTTTAAGATAAGCTAGAGAGCAACCTTTATTGGCTTCTTCGGTCCACCAAACTCCACATAAAAATCTGAATCATTATTCTTAACCCAATTTTCACCACAAAGTAGAACAAATGGCATCCCCACAAAAATGCCTTCTTGAATTTCTAATTCTAATGTCTGTATCTGCAATATGTAAGATTGCAAACAGTAATCAAAATTATAATCATAAGTAGACCATGCATTTCAGCTCAAAGTTATCTAGAAAAGAATCAGAGCAACTTTCTCTTGGCAAACCTTGTTAGTAGAACCATCAATAGAGATTGTAGAAAACTTTGTTTCAGCAGCCTTATCTAAAGAAGTGGAACCTGCGGGTAACAGATTTGCAGGTGGTGCCTGCAATATGTACGTGATAATTTGTTATAAGCTCTTGGGAGGTGGTAGATGTGCTCAAATAAAGAAATCGTATCATAATTTATCTGCTTGGGGTAACATTAATCACAAAGAATTTAGGGACTTGCCAGCCACTCCCCAGCTCTCTCTGACAATGCCCAGTGAAGAGTTAGTGGCTCCTCCTGGTCTGTTGCCAAATGAACTCTGGTCTTACCTGAAGCCTCTGTTACAAGTACCTTGAAGGAGGAGTAAGTCTTTAGAACATAGAATGCAATTGCTTTCCTTAATGGTTTTACCAAAGAAACAAAATGATCTTACCAAAAGCTCTTTATCAGCAAGTCTATACATTTTTTTGTTCAGAATATTAGCGTCATTTTGTTCTTCTATGGCTTTAGAGAAAAGCTGTAGAGCGGATAAACTTTTTGGTTGCACAGAAACTTTTTCTTCCATAGATTTCACAGTAACTGGGGTAGGTTTGTTGAGAAGTTGCATTAGATCCCTCTTTTTGCGGTTAATTCTTTCAGGAGTGAAGTAAGTTTTCTTCCCTGGCTGCTTTTGAACCTTTTCTTGTATCTCTCCCTTGGTCATTTTCTTCCTTATGTCATCAAGAGAACTACCCTTTTCCAGTTCCCTTTGCAACTCTTTTCTTGCTTCTTCAAATTCTTTCTGTTGCAATGGCCTTAAGTCAGTTAAAAGTACAAAATGAAGAAAACAAAAAGTAGGATGTAGTGAATAGCAAGAGTGTTGACCCTCTCCTGCTTGCTTTTCATCAAGATGGTCGAGCCAGCATTGATGATATGTTTAGTGTTTCATTGAGATCCCACTAACTTCGAGATAGTACAAGAGCAATAGCAGAAGTGTAAGGTGAAATTTCAAGAAAAATGCTAATTATCAAATTTTGTCGAAATAGCACTGCAAGTTTATAAAGACCGCCATTGGATATCTATTTAGTCGCCCAGAATATTGTTTGTTTGTATATACATGTAGATTGCATTCTATCATGGTTCCCAACTAGCATTACTTTCTAACTTGTTCAAAAGCAAACCTTCTCATAACAATATGGTTAGGATGCTCCGGATAATATTATATTGTTTGTAAAGCATTTTCTCATAAATAACTAGCCTTTTCCACTTCGGGGGTATATGTTTGTTTCCCTTTCCTCTCCCATCTCAAATAAGCTTGAATCTGTACAAGATCTTCAGGAACTCCAACATTAGAAACTTGCTTCTCTCCAGAAGGCAACTTAACATGGAAGTTTTGACCATTATTTTTGTACCTGCATAGGGTGGGGAAAGGAAGAATGATGTAAATTTAAACATGAACTCCAACAGTAACAAGCCTAAAAAATATAGTTACTTGCCATCTGTTGTGTCTTTCATCTACTATTAGAAACTCTATAGCTTCAATTGCAGGATCATCAATCTCTACATTCAGGAAAGAACTGGAACCAGACTAGAAGAAAATAATGAATAGATGTTATTTTTTATAGCAACCTGAATCAGAGATCAATGAATGCAGTATTATGTAATAGTCAAGGCTCCAGCAATGAAATTCATATTTTAAAAGTAACCTACTTTCACAAAGGGGGTTCTAAGAGCCTTGTTATCTTCTTTAGTCCCTTCAGGACGAAGACTGGGAAGTATCCACTTCCTGGGAAAACAGAAGAAAAGAACAATAGGGTAAGGTACCAACAAATCCAAAACCAAAAGAATTCAAAACTACATTCAGAATTCAGAAATAACAACGTACTCTTGTCTATCCCGTATACCACCCCAATGCAGATATAAATGATCGGGGCTATTAGTAATCTGAATCTCTACTAGTGGAACAGAAGAAATTTTAACATCTACCTGTAAAGTTAAGAAGTAATGCTTGTTTCAGTACATGGAATTCTACAAAAGCTCTATCTATCAAGTCCACGAGAATTCAACAAGTACACTGTCCAAGTATTCAGGCAGCAGCATGTAATTGTCATGTCTTAATCTGTAGATACCTTCATCTCAATATCTCCTTCCAATATGAACCTCCCTCCCAGTTGCTACAGAAAAAGAAGAAGATTCTATCAAACCTCAGACCTTTTCATCTCAGCCAGTATTTACATGACATCAGGTTGAGTTTTTTTGAATAATAGCAGTTGCAATATAGTAAAAAAGTCAACTATTTTGCTTGATGGGACAATATAGGCAGCTGAGATTTCAGGAATCGCAGAGGACAAACCCAACAAACATAATGCTCATTTGGACAAAAAAATGATATAATGGTAAGGAGTCCTTCTGTGGCCTGTGTTTAAAGATGTTCTCTACTGCATTTTCTTCACTTTCTAAGTTTCTAATGAAATGCAAAAAGTCTTGCAAGTTACCAAAAAATGAGGATCTAGCCAACAAACTGGGACTTTTTCATAGCCTAAGAGGATATAAAGAGAGAGCTAGCTTCTCTATGCGTCTAATTCTGGAATTTGACTAAAGCCAAACTTATCATAGAATGGTCATATATAAGCAAAACTCATCGAGCTTGGCAGTTTATCGGCAAATGTTCATGAAAACACATTGTCTCTAACATGACTGTCAGTGCGCTATAATTTGACTAAAGCCAAATTTTACAAAGTGCGCTATAATTCCACTGTCAGTGCCTCTAACATGTCAGTGTTTAAATACCACCAAAATTCTTAAACCGCCTAATTAAGTAATCGTAAATTCTTACTCTGAAATAATATAAAATGTAGTTAGAACAGAGTACCTCAGAAGCTGGATTAGTGGTTAAAACAGCTCGAGGAAAACCAGAAACCACACGATTTCTCGGCAACGTAAATTTCCGCACAATTAGTCGCTGACCACGGAAATCGCTAGGTAATAAGAAGGACGACGACGACGAATTCCGTATCTGAGAATTCGCTTGAGGTTGAAACAAGGTATTTCCACCAATGCCTCTAGAATTTGTTTTAATTTGATGCTCCAAAACTGTCGGCCGAAGAAAACCATGCCCTACCGAGTTGCTCATATCCTTAATCAATTCAATCTCACTATCTCAATTCCTCGTCACAGAACAATAATCAGTTACCATAACCTGTCTATACACATCAACACCTCTAAACATAAATTCAATCCAGAAGAAACACACGATGAACTTATACATACTTATACATTGATGAATCATAGAATAGTACTAATTGGCGTGAAATCATGAAATCGTAAAACATAGACGAAGAACTTGCATTTGAATTTTGATGAACTTCATTGAGATTATCAAATTAAGCATTGAATTACGTTTAAGATCAATATAATCTTACCTTTGATCAGGATTATGGAGAGAAGCAATCTCCTGTAAATATCTGAATAGAGAAATGGAGGTTGAAAGAAAGAGTGGAGCAGAGTAGGATTGGTAGAGTGCGGTTGGAAGGACCTTCGGGATTCGAAAAAAATAAATGGACGCGGGTGTATTAAATAATTTTAATATTTTACGCTTGTACACCCTCGTGTTTAAATAGTTACGAAACTGCCCCTATAACATTTAAAAATTACTCCCTTCGTCCCAAAATAAATATCCACAATGAAAAAAACATATAATTTTAGGAATGCGTAGTTATCATATATTTTAAATAACTAAATGACATTTTTACCCTTAATAATATAAAAAGAAACTTTTTTCATCTCATAATTAAGGGTTTGAATTGATAAGTGAACTTATTTTTTAAAGTGAGCACTTATTTTTAGTAAATATTAAAATAGAAAAGTAGACACTTAATTTGGGACAGATAATACCACATTGTCTTAAATAGTTACGCTTACACAGTCACACTCAGTGGTGGATCTGGAACCTCCAACGATCAAATATAGACATTGGACGTTGTGGTCAAGGTCGTGGGTATGATTCGTTAGGGAGAGGGATTTTTTTCACTTTGCTAAGGTTAAAGAGATTGGGGATCAGAATCATACCAACAAAATGGTAGGCATGTGCCATCGGCTTGGGACATCGATAGCCCCAAGGCAACAAACTTTTATACACTTTAGGTCGTTAGTCTAGAGATTTGTAGCCTAAACTCCTGTGAATCTGTTGATTATTTCTTCTTTTCTTCATCATCCCAGTTTTGATATATCGTCTTTGTCTCACCTTCGACATTCCATTTCCCAAGAGCGGTCACAAAGATTCAAAGAATGATCATGCCTAAGGTTCTTATTCTTCCGATGCCTATGCTCACACTTTCTTGAAACTAAAAAAGATCAACAATTTCGAGTCTGATGGTCATATATTGGTTTGTATATATCACTAAAGTTTAATCATTACAACTTCAAGGGAAATAAGTAAAATTTAGTAAAACATAGGGGTTAATTGTGTAACTCCAGCAAAAGTAAAAAGGGTATTTGAGGTGACTTTTATAAAATAAAGGGCTTGGTAATACGTGTTGATTACGATGTTGGGTAACCGAGTTTTTTCACGTGGGAAATGCACTGAGAATCACGAAATAGTGCGGGCCGGGCTGGGCCCACCCATGGGGCCATGCCTGACAGATGCATTGATATTTTGAAGTTTGAGCCCGTGCTTTTAGTGGTGAAGAAATGCCTTCTCTTTCGACACCATCGCTCTTTCAAAACAAATGACAAATCCATCAATTTCTACTTCCAATTGATAAAAACAATCACACATTTTATATGGTAAATAGCATGGTAATCAATTTTAATATTTTGGCTTTTAAATAGGATTTTCATTTTTTTTGAAAGGAAAACTCCAGCCAAATATTATAAAGACGAGAAAAAGAAAAAGAAACAATCGAGTCTAGGCACAAGGCCCAACACCAAACCACCAAACCAACTTGGCAACCGAACTATACCAAGCCACACACAACCAGAAAAGACACAACTCACAAGAGATCAAACACATACAAAATAAAACGAAACCGCACCCAAACCAAGACAACCACCCACACTCCAAACAGCAACCGAACACCTCACGACGTACGTCCATTTGCAATCACAGAACGGGTCCTACCATTCCACGCCACCAACAGTTGAACCACCTCCTTTATGCTCTTGACCACTTGGTCAACCGATCTTTTCTTGCATTGGTACAGTCTCCCATTTCTTTCACGCCCTATGAAATAGACAGCAGCTCCAAGATACAACTTTGCCATAAACTTTATTGGTCTATCACTAGACATAGTTAGAACTATGTCCTCCAACCGGTTCGGCCAAACATCACCATTTAACTCTCTTTTGATCCGGGTTCACGCATCCAAAGAGAACCTGCAAAGAAAAAATAGATGGTTGTGCGAATCCATATATAGCTCACCATCTGAACTCAACTAAGTGAAGATTGATATAATTTATTGCAAAACAAAAAATAATTATTTAATTTCAGAATTTACCGATGTTTCATATTCTCATCACTTTGTTATTTTAAACATTTTTTGTGTTTTAGTTTATAAGATTTTTAATGTAATATGAAATTTTATATTTAACTTTGTTTATTACTACTTTTAGACGGTATATATTTTAGTATGAGTATAACAAGGCTTCTAAAAAAATTGGAAGAACCCTGATAAAAATAAATATAAAAGAAAGATGTTCAACTAGAACGGATAATATTTTTTTAAAACTTATTGGAGTTATAAGTTCCACAAGACGTGCACATAAAGCTTTGTAACAAATGAGACTTTAAGGCTAGGTTTGGTTAATTTGGTTGAAAACATTTGAATAAACAAATTCAATGTTTACGTTTGAAAATTCAGTCCAATCAAACAAAAGTACAACCTAAGCACTACGGGTTGGATTGGTTGGTCGATTTTGTTGGGTTGAAACTTTGGTACGTTTTAAAATATTTGTGTATGTTTATTACCTTTAATATGGTGTTTTCCTTGCTTATATGTATATGAAGTGGATGATGGACCTAACGTTCTAATGTACATATTAATGAGGGGCATACAATAATATTAAATTCAATGAAAAGAAGAGTATCGGTTTTATCTAGTTGGGTTGAATTCAAATGATCTTAACTCAATTCCAATCCAATACCTATAGTTTTAAAGATTTTACAACTTGATTATACATCAGATAGTTTCAAATTGAATTATCTTTGGTTGGATTAACCGTGTTAATTGGGTTTTCGAGTTTTGTGCAATCCTAGTTATGACAAGGTTTATGGCGTTTGGTCTCACTTTTAACCCAAAATATTTATCTCATGGCTTTTGAGATTTTTCTCGGATTTTTTGTATTTATTTATTTCAATTAAAATAATTGGATCACCTAAAATCATAATTGCTTATATACATTTTTTCCAAATCTTTATTTAGACAAGAACCCATTATGTTCAATGTTTTGTCCATGTTTAGTGATTTCTGATCAACTGCTAAATATAGACACGTCCTTATAAAACCGAACTTTGTAATTTCGAAAATGTTGGAACAATAACATATTTTCTCAAATAACGTGTGTAAACATTGTTTGTGTGTGTTTTTTTTTTCTTATTTCCTTTATGTGTCACTTAACAATAATTATAATTATCGACTACCATCTGCATATTCATGCTAACTACGGCTCGAACTTATAAAATTATCTAAACAAAAACTTGTTTGACCCGTTCAAACCATTTTGATATATGTCCTAAAAAGTTGTCCATTTTGACATGTCATCAATCCATTTAACCGTTCATTTTGACACTTAGGGGTTGTTTGTTTTTTGATTTTCAGCACTTATTACCTCTTATCACTTAATCGGTCAGACGTTTTTGAAATAAGTGTGTTTGTTTTTCTTTTGAATTCAGACCCACTTAACACTTAAAATGATCTGTAAAAAAATTGGCAACCTAACCACTTATTTCTATGATTAACCCTTCAGACCTCCGGTCCTCTCGCCTCTTTTATCAGTAGATATCTCAACCCCAAATCTGCAAAGCAAGTCGATCGATCTCCAAATCTTCTCGATTTGGAGATAATTAGGCATTTGTTTGGTATGTGTTATTTGGTAATGTGTTTGATAATTCCTTTTCTTTCTTTGCTGCTGATTTTTGCTATTTTTCTGTTGTTTTGTTGTTGTTCAATGTTGTTTGATGCTGTTTGATGTTGTTTCATGCTGTTTTTGCTGTGTAGTTGTTGTTTTTGCTGTTGTGTAGTTGCTGTTTTTTGATCTTCAATGTTGATTGATGTTGTTTATGCCTCATTTTTTGTAGGATAATAGTATTGAGTTTTGGAGATAATTTGGATTGTTGAAAGTGGGTTTTATTGAGTTTTTGGAGATAATTTGGACTATTGAAGGTAATTCAGACATTTGTCAACTTACAAAAACAAACGGTTTTTTTTTCAAATTTCAGACTTCATCAACACCTCTTAAAAATCAGAAGTGAAATCAGATTTCAGACTTCAACACCTCTTAAAAAACAAACGCCACCTTATAGGTTATGAAAACAATGTAAGTAACTACCAAGACTTAGTTTTTTATACTAATTACTGATTAACAAAAATTAACCTCTACCATCTAAAAAACGATTATAGTGAACTTAAATATCAACAACTTGGTCTCGTATTATAAATTGGAGAAAAGTTATGCTTTGTTTTTAAATTTCATTTAAAATATTTTAATACTAATCCAATAGTTTATATTTCTTTATCTAGCTGGAATATTCACGTCAAATGTCCATGAGGTACACAGAATCTTCTTGATCTAGTTACCAAATGACCATACTAACCCTCAATTAGTCAACTTTTGTTAACCTTTAACCCTTCGATTGTGAACTAGCAACCCGTTTTGTTGGTTTTGTTTACAAGTCTATGGTTTTAAAGGGATTTGAACGTATAAACTAAAGATTATATAATTCATTTTGTCATAATCAAACCAAAGGCCTTGTGACCATTGGTTTATGTACTGGGGATTCATAACTGATATTTTTTGAGTAATTAACTATTAATATTATCATATTCGGTTTTAGCTTTGAGAAACCCTATTTAACATAGTGAATTCTCATAACTACGAAAACCCTCCAAATTTTACTATTTTGAAAGCAACTTGATGTGGTGCTTAAACATAAACATAAACGGGCGTCCCAATATCAGGGGTGTCCGTGTCACATATATATAGACTTGTATGTGTGAGTGTTTTAAATAATCTCATAGAACAATTCCACTGACTACTTTCGAATTTGTAAAAAATGATATAGATGAAAATTGGGATTAAATCTTCAAAGAATTATTGTTCAACTATTCGTGTACGAGAATGAGAGTAACAATTTATCTATACAGGGTTTTTTAGTTTCTATGTTCCTATTTAATGTTTATATAAGTCTTATTTGTCGTACATAATTATCGTTTATCAGTTATACGTTTAAAAGAAAGTAAATAAAAACATGTCTTACAAAATAACGTGTCGTAACGCGCCAAACACGCCATAACGCGTTACAACAGAAGTCAAACCTTAGAATGGAGTCACAAACGTTAACGTGGCAGCGAAACCATGCCTCAAACGCCATAATATGCCATAACAAACTATTTAAAAACTGCAATATATATAGATATAGGCGAATGATCGTATGAGAAGTTGAGGTTAACGTGAGAAACACGAAGAAATAAATCCGAACCGTTAATCATTTTTAATCTCATGTCCTCCCATGAATTGTACTTTGGAAGGAAATTGATCTGGTACATCTTGATGCATCTCATTCTAATGTACATTTACTTTTAGTTCAACGATTGATAATCACTTCTCACGTAAAACTCGACTTCTAATCAAAACTCAACCCTATAAATATATACATGGATAGTTTAAAACCTCACCGTACCATAGAAACGTACACATGATGTTAACTTAACATCCATATATAACTACGACTTGCATTAAAATTATTTAATATTTTATTATTTATTTAGATTATTTAATACCAAGTGAGTAGAATTTGCCATCAATTTGAATATTTTACACCATTGGAATATTCATTTCAACTATAGAAGTAATACACAAATGAATCCATTTTCCAAATGACAAAATTAACCCTTGGTTAGTCAATTTTGTTAGCCTTTAACCTTTCAATTGTGAATTAGCAACTCGTTTGTGCCTTTGGATTCACAAATTCTAACTTCGGACCTCAAACATTGATATTTATAATTTTTTATTGTAACAACCCAGTTTCCATAATATAACATTAAACAATATTACAACCAAAAACGGTCCCAACGAATATAATCTACATCAGTTCTACTCTAAACTCGCAGCGAAAAACACCTTCACAACTGAGATGCTACAGGTAGCCCGACGGACGACGGTAATCTACAAGTCTTCACTAGACTCTAGCTCTTCTACAACTCCACAACCTTCCATCATCACCAGATGAAACCCCAAACACGTCTATCACCTGAAAATGGTTTTAGTTTTTGAAAGCGAGGGTTAGACCATGAAGTCTAGTGAATTCCCTCTTTAAAACAGTTCTACACAAATAACAGCATAAACATTTAACCGATATAAAATACTCGGAATTCCTGTTTAAATACCCGACTCCACATAAGGGGATAGCACAGTGGTCGCAACTTTCATCGCCTTACTAAGCCAGGTACGGCATTCACCTTACAAAGCCAGGTACGTCATTCACCTTACAAAGCCAGGTACGGCATTCACCTTACAAAGCCAGGTCGAGCATACGGGACATCCATACCGACCCACTGTGCAACCCGACTCCCCACATAACAACATCATCGCAAGCATATGCAATCAAAATTTACATATAAATGAACGTATAAACAACTTGCATGCAATTGTAAACATTTCCATGTCATGTACAATAAAACCTTTCAAAAAGTTTAATCATGTCATCATGCTCGTAACCATAATCAGTTATGAAAACCTTTCGCAAAACGTTTCATTCACATAAAGAAGGTAAGGGAACTCACCTTAGCCTTAGCACATCGACACACGCTCCGGAACACACTTTAGCTCAAACTGAACACCTGAATTGGACGTCATAAGATCGGTGTTAACCATCTAATTACCTCCCAAAACATCCCTACTAAGCCCCTAAAACAAACCCCCAAACGATGCCTCGATTCTAGACCCGAAACACGAAGCGAACCGAAGAAAGTGCATAAAACAGGAACTTGCGCCACCTTCCACGCGGTTTGCAAACCGCGGGACAAACCGCGCAACTTTATGTTCGTCCCTCCCAATTCTGCACAGCAATTTTAGTCTGAAATCTCAACCCCAAAACCCCCAAAAGGCTCCAAAATCGATTTTAAGCATCCAAAACAAGATAATGGATGTTCTAGACCTTTCCTCACAATTACCAAGCATCAAAACATCATTTAATCTAACCAAAACCATCCAAAACCCAACCATTGATTCATGATTTAAAACCTCAAAACTCAAAAACTCAATCCATAGAAGAATGGAGATTACTAAGCAAATAAGATGAAGTTTCTTACTGAAAAGATTAAAACTCATAGGGAATAAATCCCAAAATCATTTGCCTTCATTCTTATGGATTAAAACTCAACCAACAAATGGATTATCCAATCCCCAAATCATATGCTAGACTAGCCAAACATAGAGAAGAAGAAGAAGAAATCATACCTTGAAGTTACTACCATCAATCCTTGAAGTCATCCTTCTTCCACACACCCAAATCAGGGTTTTGGCTCTCTAACTCCCCTCTCCCCATTTCTTCTCCCAAACGTATAAACCAACACTGAAATGAAGAACATAGGGTTTACATCTTATTCAAACTCTTGATTTCACCCCTTGACCACTTAAGTTCTAAGTTTCACACTTTGGCCACCAAAATTCCCATTTTATTCTAAAAACACAAGAGTGGAAAATATGGGGTGTTACATCACCTCCCCCTTATTAGAATTTCGTCCTCGGAATTCCATTGCCGGACACATGCCGCAATTTGGAGTTAACTTCCGACTTCCAATACTCACGTTACCCAAAAAAAAAAATCTTAGGGAGTTGCAAATACATTTCTACAAGATCCACTTCTTTGTCTTTCAAATTCACGACCGGCCAGCCCAATGCTCGCTCCTAACGGCGCAACAAAATCCCACTCTTCATCCTTTCACGCTACTTACAATGGCAACACCGCACCGAGATTTCAACTAACACTCCCCAACATAGGGACGTGAAACACACCAAAAATGTTCCAAAATTACACCGAGTACAATTAATTCATTCAATATTTCCCCCAATCCTTTCGATAACTGCCACTACTCTATTACAATGTCGTCCAATTCAATCTCCTACTGAAACACACTACTCCAAACCATGGGAATGTTTTCCCACCCAACTGTTCTCCCGACTTGAGATTGAAATTACTCATCCTTTCTAATCCAATCCTCTTATTCCCATTCACTTATTCATCCCTTTCCTGATCAGAACCGATAACGTACAACATTCTTTGGCATCGCTCCTCGACCAACTACCACATTCTCAGGTCGGTAGCATGCCCAGCCATACACACTTGCAATTTCTTCGATCAATCATACTACTCACAACAATCATTAAGCCATAACTCGTTTCTATACACAAATATTTTCAATGCCAAAACCACCGCATGGTTCCAATATCTAGGAACTACCACCAAAATTCACTTGCCTTCCCACAAGAAGGAGTGACCAAGCTCACTCAAACTATCTCAATTAATCGAATACTGAACGACACGCTCACGTGAAACATTCTCCCCGACAATACCGAATCTAAACCAAAGGTCTCTCAACCAGGGCACCACATCCGACCACTTGCGTTCAATCTAACTTGATAAACTAAAGATGCCTCAAAAGAATGTCTCGCTAAAATGTGCCCGCTTTTAGACCGGTCGCACGAACTTAGCTTCCTCAGCCCTTTAACCAGGACATACACAACAATCCCTTTTTCTTATGTCTTACAAATAACAGATCCTTAATTATAGTCCATCTTTCCAGAGTCTCCTGACATCTTCTCACCGCAAGCCTGTCTTTACGTGATCTACTATACCGTCATCATTTTCTCTCGTGCTTGCACGAAACGCTCTTCACACACCGCTACAGTCCAAAAGGACGGTTCCTCCCAAATCTTCAGTCAAGATCTTTAGCCAAGTCCTCGCAATGTACTTAGCACCGAGGACTACCACGAGCTCCTAGCTTCCAACACAGTCATCCTACTCATTGCATTACTTGACATCCACGGAATACTCCAACGCTCCTGACTAAACTCCAAACGAAGCACCACAGCTTAACAGTTACAGTATCCTCTTCGACAATCAAGTAAAGTATGAAAACTCACTCCAAAATCCAATGGAATCGAGAAGGACAAGGGTTCTCCTTTCATCCCGTCACCAACCGCAACTCAATCTCCATACCTCAATCTAGCATTAACGTATACTGCCTGTAAATCCACACACTTCAATTGAGCATACTCACTACCTTTGACTACTTCGATATTACGTCCAACCATCATTACATCTTTGACTTACACGTTCCTTCGGTACCAAGTGTTACCACTTCCTCACGCCACTGTCGCACTACGCGACCATCTTGCAGCAAGCTGACATGATGCCTTTACACACACAGAAGATATTACTTCCTTCATGCCACCCATAACACAATTTCATTTGAAGTAAAACGTTTCCCGACTTTGTCTCTCCCGGGCCTCGCCGAACTACATGCCAAGACCATCTAATCAAAGCACACCCGCTTCGATTACACTAGTCCTTCGTCTTAAATGGCCCATCCAACCCCATATGAAATCACTTATGCTACCACAATCTTTCACTTCTGTAACACACACACAAGGTGGTCCAACGTCATGCCGGATACACACCTTTCTCCGAACAACTTCTTACATCTTTGCAAGAAAACTCAACAAGATAACCACACTATAGTTACTTCTCCAATACCAGCCTCCTGACAACTATCCAACAGAACAGTCATTGATTTCAACATTGACAACCAACATGCAATTGTCCAGTCGTCTCACGACAGACAAGGATTCCCGAAGGAATCTACCTTTCCTAACTCCTCGAACAAGTTCTCGTTTCTCGTCAACTTCTCGCGATCTATCTTCGCTATGCTAAAACACCTTACGCATAAGCAAATCATCAAAACCTCAAAGGACCCCACTAGGTGTTCCTATACTATATCATTTACGCAATCTCGGACAACCTCATTCGATCACACACAACGAGTTCATTCTCACGATTCGATCTCCTGGCAACACTTCTAATTTGAGACATGTTAAACAGTCGCAAACCTCCATATCAATGGACTACATGATGATTCCATTCCTTCCTGACAATCGAGGAATCCTAACAGAACCGACTTCGTTCATCGCATCATAACCAACTTATACCCCACCGTTCTCACTTGAGGAAAAACACAAGACCTTTCTTAGTGCAAAATCTAATTACCATCCTATCTTAGTACTCAGACTCACAGCCGATTACATTACATTAAGTAACGTAACGCTACATATCACCATTCCACCAAAAGAATTACTTCGACCATTTCAAATCTTACCGCAAATAAAACCATTCTCACATAACTAAGCAATAGTTCAAACTACAATCACATCGACATTCCGAATTCACTGCCCGAGACTCTCGGTATTCACCCACTTCCTCTAACGGACACACTAAGGTCATAACTCGACCACATCTTATTCAACTGACAATTCCACTCCCAAAGCCTTTCCTCAACCCCAATCGTAATACCCTTCCCGACCTAGCGAGTTCATAGCCTTCAAGCACAATGACACAACGATTGAAATCATTTTACACTCCTTTAAAAACACCATAGATACAAAATCATAACACAAGCTTGAGTATGCATGCAGCAACACCACTCAAGATGAATAGTAACACAACGACCGCAAGGATCGTTCACAGGCAACTCTACGATAACTCGTAACCTTGTCCATCCCAATCGATGCCGACACAACGGTTGTCTCCAACGGAACCCTTTCCAATACGACAATTTTTTTTCCCGAACGAAATCACTTACCCAAAGTGGGTCTGTCAACTCCAACACTCGTTCATATAATAATAACGAGTCAATACTCATTTTGTTTATTAAACAAAACCTCGCAATAAAACGTTTTCAATATTTTCGTAACGGAGGTTCTCTTCCACAAATAAAAGCGTGAAATAATTCGTAGATCACTAAATTCAAAGCTTTATCGTATAATGAAAACAAGTTTGTCTTTTACTTTAAAGAAAACACACGCTCGCACGTGTCAACTTATTTCTCAAAACAAGAAAACCTGTCATGCACGTACATGCTTTTAATCATGAAAGAACTCGTGTAATGCGTTTAATGACATGATGCATGAAATCCGATATGCAATTGAAGGCTATTCACTCTAACTAAGTCAACCGTACATTCACTTCAACTCTTCACTGACACCATACTATGACCAACAACCGCTTTCTTACTTATGCTACGACTTGTAGTACAAATGCTTCATAACCCACCTGATCGACCGCTCAACATGGTTTAACAGTTGACCATTATCTCACCTTCTACTCTTTTACATTCCTCAAAACAACACAGATCTCTTGCAATCATTAACCTTGCCGCTAAACCATTGACAAAGGAATCCAAGACTAGATTCCCTCACTCGATCTTGAATTTAAGGTTTTCAAGATGCCAACATAATTCTCACTTCCTATCCTAGAGAGTTTACCTCTAGACAGCTCATTAACATTCCAGACAACACTTCTTTTAGAAGCTACGAACATCACCTCACAAGGGATCTCCCATGACACATCAACTCTTTGCTATCAAGCACAAGGTTAGAACCTTCTACATACTGCCACACTCACCACTCACCCCGACAATAGTGATTGATTACACCCATGCACCTGTAGATCCATAATAGCATTGCCTAGATGCTATTTGAATTTACCTTACATGAGGGTTCTCACTACCATTGTCAAGATATTTTACGATTAAGGTCTTTCCTAATGGCTTCCTATATCTCAGTTGTGTCTCACTCTGTCCCACAGTTTAAGTTTAGGCCCATCCGGTCACCTAAATCCCTTAAACTATGGCTCTGATACCATTTGTAACAACCCAGTTTCCATAATATAACATTAAACAATATTACAACCAAAAACGGTCCCAAAGAATATAATCTACATCAGTTCTACTCTAAACTCGCAGCGAAAAACACCTTCACAACTGAGATGCTACAGGTAGCCCGACGGTAATCTACAAGTCTTCACTAGACTCTAGCTCTTCTACAACGCCACAACCTTCCATCATCACCAGATGAAACCCCAAACACGTCTATCACCTGAAAATGGTTTTAGTTTTTGAAAGCGAGGGTTAGACCATGAGGTCTAGTGAATTCCCTCTTTAAAACAGTTCTACACAAATAACAGCATAAACATTTAACCGATATAAAATACTCGGAATTCCAGTTTAAATACCCGACTCCACATAAGGGGATATCACAGTGGTCGCAACTTTCATCGCCTTACTAAGCCAGGTACGGCATTCACCTTACAAAGCCAGGTACGACATTCACCTTACAAATCCAGGTACGGCATTCACCTTACAAAGCCAGGTCGGGCATACGGGACATCCATACCGACCCACTGTGCAACCCGACTCCCCACATAACAACATCATCGCAAGCATATGCAATCAACATTTACATATAAATGAACGTATAAACAACTTGCATGCAATTGTAAACATTTCCATGTCATGTACAATAAAACCATTCAAAAAGTTTAATCATGTTATCATGCTCGTAACCATAATCAGTTATGAAAACCTTTCGCAAAACGTTTCATTCACATAAAGAAGGTAAGGGAACTCACCTTAGCCTTAGCACATCGACACACGCTCCGGAACACACTTTAGCTCAAACCGAACACCTGAATTGGACGTCATAAGATCGGTGTTAACCATCTAATTACCTCCCAAAACATCCCTACTAAGCCCCTAAAACAAACCCCCAAACGATGCCTCGATTCTAGACCCGAAACACGAAGCGAACCGAAGAAGGTGCACAAAACAGGAACTTGCGCCACCTTCCACGTGGTTTGCAAACCGCAGGACAAACCGCGCAACTTCCTGTTCGTCCCTCCCAATTCTGCACAGCAATTTTAGTCTGAAATCTCAACCCCAAAACCCCCAAAAGGCTCCAAAATCGATTTTAAGCATCTAAAACAAGATAATGGATGTTCTAGACCTTTCCTCACAATTACCAAACATCAAAACATCATTTAATCTAACCAAAACCATCCAAAACCCAACCATTGATTCATGATTTAAAACCCCAAAACTCAAAAACTCAATCCATAGAAGAATGGAGATTACTAAGCAAATAAGATGAAGTTTCTTACTGAAAAGATTAAAACTCATAGGGAATAAATCCCAAAATCATTTGCCTTCATTCTTATGGATTAAAACTCAACCAACAAATGGATTATCCAATCCCCAAATCATATGCTAGACTAGCCAAACATAGAGAAGAAGAAGAAGAAATCATACCTCGAAGATACTACCATCAATCCTTGAAGTCATCCTTCTTCCACACACCCAAATCAGGGTTTTGGCTCTCTAACTCCCCTCTCCCTATTTCTTCTCCCAAACGTATGAACCAACACTGAAATGAAGAACATAGGGTTTACATCTTATTCAAACTCTTGATTTCACCCCTTGACCACTTAAGTTCTAAGTTTCACACTTTGGCCACCAAAATTCCCATTTTATTCTAAAAACACAAGAGTGGAAAATATGGGGTGTTACATTTATTGAATTAATATTTTTAGTTCTTTTATTGACATTTTCATAAATGTGTTACATTTTGATTATATTTTTACTTCTAATAAATCAAATAAAGTGTTGGTGCAAGTGTACCCAGCTTTAAATATTGTGATATATTTTTGGTACACATAAAATCACATCTCCATATTTATTTTGATGATTACAAAACACACCGCATTATTTGTTATCTAATATTTTATCTGAGTGTGCAGATATTTAAATGATCTCGATAAATTTTTATCTGAAGAATCCAAGTCTGAAGAGTTTCGTCATTTTATTTTAAAATGATAAACACCCTAAAATATTTTTATCTCTTGGATATTTCGTATCTATATAAATATATTTGAATCAAATATATATATATAATACTTTTTTTTAAAATTCATAAAATCGTATGATATATATATATATATATATATATATATATTATATTGTTTGTACTTCCTCATCATTACCCCCTTTTCATTTAAAACTAATGTTTTATTAAATTTATTTAAATAATCTTTAAACTCTTTTGTCAAATCAAATCTGATTTCATATCTCTTTCTACTGTTCACCATTTATTGTTTCATATCTCAGCCGATGTAACCCTGCGTTGCCATGCTCTCTTTGGACAAATTTTCAGGCGGTATACCGCCAAGGTCCACGCGGTATACCGCGACACTGTTCACCCATCACTTCTTCTGCATATGAAGCTTCTCTTGTCAGAACCTTTTTTTTCAGGCGGTATACCGCCGTGTGCAACGCGGTATACCGCGGGTACAAGTACCGTTGGTTTTTGCAGGGTTGACCTTCTCCTCTGCAGTACCTTTTTCTGACGCAGGTATACCGCGATGGGCTGCCGGTATACCGCGAAAGCTTCTGCCCTGTTGATCATCCAGTATAAATACATGCATCCACCAGCCTTCAATGCTACACCAACTTCAGCAATAAATTCTCCCTCAGCATTTGATTATTATTCTGCTGCCTTCTTACTCACCCTAATCACTTAAACTGATAAAATTAATTTTTGAGTAAGAAATCTTGAGTTGATAGCAGATTAAAATCTCTCGATTAGTTGAATCAGCAACACAACTCAAGTGATCAAACTCTCTAAAAATATCCAAGTGATAAACCTTATTCAAGAGTGATTATTCATATTAAAATTATACCCTCTTGTAAGTGTTTGAATAAGAGTGAGTGATCCACATTAATCTCTCAAAGTAGAGTGATTCGCGTTTATTGTATTAAGGTTTGTGTTTCTACCGTAAAGAACACGTTTCGTATTGGATCTCCGAGAAGTGTTATTTTCTCGAGGTGGACTAGCCAACTTTGTGTTTGGTGAACCACTTTAAAAATATCGTTGTCAAGTATTCTCTTTCCCTTATCTCTTTACATTTCCGCTGTGCATTTAAATTGTATCTGTTTATATAATTGTTGTATACTTATTTATTTATACTCTGCTTTATTTATTCTGTATTTATTTGTAAAAAGAATTTTTTGAAAGTAAAAGATTTAAAATACAACCTTACCCCCCCCTTAGGTTGTCTAACATTTGGTATCAGAGCAGGTCTTTCAAAAATATTCTGCATAATTTTCTCTTATTCTTCTAAATGGCTCAACAAACTAATATCGTGTTTTCAAAACCTCCTTTGATAGATACTGAAAAGTTTGGCATTTGGGCCGAGCTATTTGAATGTCACGTGCGTGGCAAAAATCAAAAGATTTGGAATATTATAGAAAAAGGGAATTTTAAACCCACCATTGTGAAAGATGATGTTTATATTGATAAACCTATAGATGACTGGACTACTTCTGATGAAGCTCATTTTTGTTTAAACTTTGAAGCTAAGAATATATTATATGCTGCTTTAACAACTGATGAAATTGAAAGAGTATATACATATAAAACTGCAAATCAAATATGGGAAAGTTTAAATAATACTCATCGTGGAAACACGGAGGTTAAATCTAGTAAAGTGAATATTTTAGTTCACGATTATGAACTATTCGAAATGAAACAAGATGAGTCAATTGACTCAATGTTTAAAAGATTTAACCTTATTGTGACTACTTTGAAAGGTTTGGATCGCACTTATCCTAACGAGGACTATATAAGGAAAATCCTACGAGCCCTTCCTTCGGAGTGGATGCAAAAGATAACATCTTTAGAAGACTCCCGTGACCTTTCCATAATGAAGATAGATGACTTGATCGGTAATCTTAAAGTGCATGAAATTGCACTTAAAAGAAACAAAGATCGGGAGCAAGTTAAAAAGAAGTCAATCGCTCTCAATGTCTCAACACCAAAAGTTGAGAAGAAAAAGGAGAAAGCTAGCTCCTCGAAAGATCCATCCGAAACTCTCGATGAAGTCGCCATGTTGGTAAGAAACTTTTCCAAATTTCTTAATAATAATAATAAATTTTCTAACAATGGCAGATTTCAAAGAAACGGTAACTACCGTCGTGGTGGTGAAAATCGAAGTCGTAAGTTCCATAAACGAGACGAAAAAGTTAAGAAAAATGGCGACTCGAGTGAAGACGATAAAGCTAAGCCAAAGAGAGGCTTTTGCTACTCATGTGGTGACAAAGACCACTACGCAAATGAATGTCCGAAAAAGAACAAGTTCCAAAAGAAGAAGGAGAAAGCCTTCATTGGAGGCGCGTGGAGCGAGAGTGAAGAAGAAGATGACTATCAAGCCATTTGTCTTATGGCCGAAAGCGACGACGAGGTAAAATCTTCTTACTCGGATTACGATAGTGATTATGAAAGTGATAATGAAAATAATCTTGAAGAATTATATGAATCTTTTCATAAAATGGCCGCTCTTGCAAATCGTTACCAAGATGAGAATGCTATGTTAAAAGAAACTGTAAATGCATGTAAAAAGGAAATAAATAATGTTAAACAAAAATCTGAAAATGATATGGATATAATTGCTAAATTAGAAACTAAATTAGGAGAAAAAGATTTTTGTAAATCTTGTGATGCTTTAAATAAAGAAATTGCATGCTTAAATAAAAAATCACATGAAAATATTATTTGTACAAAATGTGATATTCTTGAGAATGAGATTACATGTTTAAAGGCTAAATGTGCTTCATATGAAAAAGATAACATGTTAGCTAAAGCCTTTGAAAGTAGTAATAAAAAGGTACTTAACATGCTTAATATGCCTAACCGTATAAAATGTAGAAAAGGCATTGGTTCCAATACTTGTGTTGATAAATGTTCATGTAAACCCATCAAAAGATTTTATGAATCACCTAAAGTAAATACAAGAAATCAATATGTGCAAAAACCTCCGTATGTGCATAAAATAAATAATGTAAATTATAATACGAGAAAACCGTATGCTCGCATGTACCATGACAAATATTCTAAACCTAATAATAATGCGAATGTAAATGCTTGTTTTTATGTGTATGATAAATATAATCGCAAAATTAAAATGGTAAATAAATGGATTCCAAAAGGAATGTTTAGTAATGATAATCCCGGTGGTATGCGTTTATGGTTTTAAATGTATTATGTATATATGTTATATATATATATAATTTAAATATGATTTCTTGTATATATTATATATAAGTAAAATATTGTTATTTGTACTTTTTATACTATTCATATATATATATACATACGTACTGCACATATATATATATATTTTATTTAATTTTTTTTTAATTCTTATATATATATATTTGTGTTTGATGTATTATATATTAAAGTTGTTTAATATATTATATATATTCTGTCTTACTTGATATGTATTATATATATATATTAATATTGTGTAATATGTTATATATATATATATTCTGTTTGACTTTATATATATGCATGTTGGTTGACATTGAAACTAATTGTCAAGGACCCACGAGAAATGGGGACCATAAAAGTTATATCTTCATTATTGTAGATTGACCTTGATATGGACTGGATACTCGATAGTGGTTGCACACGTCACATGACCGGAAACAATAATCTCTTTTCATCATATAAGTCATGTGATGGTGGACAGGTAATTTTTGGAGGAAACTCCAAAGGAAATATAATTGGTAGAGGTACAGTCTCTTGCAATAATGTTCAATTTCTTAATGTTAATCATGTTGATAATTTACATTTTAATTTGTTAAGTGTTCGCCAATTGTGTAAAAATGGTATAACTGTTGTCTTCGAAGAAGATTCTTGTAAAATCATAAAAAATGGCAAAGTTCTTTTAAATGGTTTTGTAAAAGGAAATTTATATATTTGTAAAACTGTTGTATCTGAAAATGTATGCTTATCTTCTATTAATGATGTTTCTACTTTATGGCATAGGCGTTTAGGTCACGCTAATCTAAGATTAATGCAAAACTTAAAAAATAAGGAGCTTGTGAGTGACCTGCCAAAATTAAAGTTTGATAATCATTTTTGTGATGCTTGTCGTGTCGGCAAACAACATCACGTTTCTCATAAATCAAAAAATGTTATTTCTACTCAAAGAGTTTTAGAACTTTTACATATGGATCTTTTTGGCCCGATGGCTATTCAAAGTTTTGGAGGAAATTTTTATACTTTGGTTATTGTGGATGATTATTCCCGTTATACTTGGACTTTATTTTTGAGACATAAAAATGAGGCTTTTGAAAAGTTTAAAATTTTGGGAAAACGAATTCAAAACCAACAAGGTTGTACGATTGTTTCCATACGTACGGACCATGGACGAGAATTCGATAATGAAGTACAATTTGGTGCCTTTTGTGATAAACATGGTATAACTCATAACTTTTCGGCTCCTCGAACTCCTCAGTCAAACGGGGTTGTTGAAAGGAAAAATCGAACGTTGCAAGAAATGAGTAGAACTATGCTAAACGAACATCAAGTTCCCCAAAAGTTTTGGTGTGATGCCGTTGCTACCGCGACCTATGTGCTTAACCGTGTCCTAATTAGAGGTATCCTAAATAAGACACCCTATGAACTTTACCGTGGTAGAAAACCTTCCCTAGCTCACCTGAAAGTTTTTGGTTGTAAATGTTTCATTTTAAACACCAAATCCTACTTAACCAAATTTGACCCTAAAGCCTATGAAGGAGTGTTCCTAGGTTACTCTTGGAATAGCAAAGCCTATAGAATCCTAAATAAGGAGACCATGGTAGTAGAAGAATCCTTAAATGTTAGCTTTGACGAGAGTCCTCCCAAACCTAGTGCACCCTTAGCAAATGACAATATCCGTGAAGGAGACGTCTTAGCACAACAACTTAGCAACTTGGATTTAAGTACCCAACCTTCCACAAATAATATTGAATCTAGTGATGCCCCTCCGTGCTTTATTCCACAAGGTATAGATGATCCTAACCTTAGAACCGCTCGAGGCCATCCCGTAGATCAAATTATAGGTGACCTAAACCAAAGGACAACTAGATCACAAATCCATACCCATTGTGCTTTCCATGCCTTTATCTCAACCATAGAACCTAAAACCATAGATGAAGCTTTAGGTGATGAGGATTGGATTATGGCCATGCAAGAAGAGTTAAACCAATTTTCTAGGAATGATGTGTGGGACTTAGTGCCTAGCCCTAGTAGTCAAACCATTATTGGCACAAGATGGGTCTTCCGAAATAAGGTAGACGAGAACGGTGGAGTCACACGAAACAAGGCACGTTTAGTTGCCAAGGGGTACAGTCAACAAGAAGGTATAGATTATGACGAAACCTTTGCACCGGTTGCAAGGTTGGAGTCTATTCGAATGCTTCTCGCTTTTGCAAATGCTAAAGATTTTAAGTTATTTCAAATGGATGTTAAAAGTGCTTTCTTAAATGGTATTATAAATGAGGAGGTATACGTTTCTCAACCTCCCGGTTTTGAAAGTTTTGAAAACCCGACACATGTTTATAAATTAAAAAAGGCGCTTTATGGTTTAAAGCAGGCTCCGCGTGCTTGGTATGATAGATTAAAAACCTTTTTAATTTCTAGTGGCTATATTATGGGTAAAATTGATAATACTTTATTTGTGAAATATGTTCAAAATGATATTGTGGTTGTGCAAGTATATGTTGATGATATTATTTTTGGTTCCACTAATGAAAAATTGTGTAATGAATTTTCTGCGAAAATGACTAGCGAATTTGAAATGAGCATGATGGGAGAGTTAAAATACTTCTTAGGATTGCAAATAAAACAATGTGAAACTGGTATTTTTATTAGTCAATCTAAATATTGTAAAGATATGTTGAAAAAGTTTAACTTTGAAAATGTCAAACCCGTTGAAACTCCAATGACCACAAATTTGCAATTATCTCGTGACGAGGAGGGAAACGATTTTAATGAAAAGATTTATCGTGGTATGATTGGTAGCTTGTTATATTTAACTGCTAGTAGACCTGATATTATGTTTAGTGTATGTTTATGTGCTCGCTTTCAATCTTCACCTAAACAAACTCACTATGAAGCTGTCAAGCGTATTTTTCGATATTTACGAGGTACTACTAATCTTGGCTTATGGTACGCAAAGAAACCCGAGTTAGAAGTAACGTGTTTCGCCGATTCCGATCTTGGTGGATCTATTGTTGACCGAAAGAGTACTAGTGGGGTATGTGCCTTTATAGGTCTCTCACTTGTGTCTTGGTTCTCTAAGAAACAACAATCCGTAGCTTTGTCTACAACCGAAGCGGAATATGTAGCCGCCGCAAGAGCATGTGCTCAAGTCCTTTGGATGAAACACACACTTACCGATTTTGAGGTACATCTAACCAAAATTCCAATTATGTGTGATAACTCAAGTGCTATAAACTTAAGTAAAAATCCCGTTTTGCATTCTCGTACCAAACATATTGAATTGAGACATCATTTTTTACGAGATAATGTTCAAAAAGGCAAAATCGTGCTGGAAAAGGTTGATTCGGAAGATAATTTGGCCGATATTTTCACTAAAGCTCTAAACAAGAAGGCGTTCTTTAAATTAAGACTTGGTTTAGGCATGCTTGAGTATAACCCTTGATAAATACTAACTCTCAAATATTTCATATTTTGAGGGGGAGCATCTTTCGAGGGGGAGCATAAGCGACTTTCTTAAACCCTTTTTGCTTCGACAAAAGGGGGAGAGAAACCGAGTATGCTCTCGTGTTTAGCGTTGTGTTTGTCATCATCAAAAAGGGGGAGATTGTTGGTGCAAGTGTACCCAGCTTTAAATATTGTGATATATTTTTGGTACACATAAAATCACATCTCCATATTTATTTTGATGATTACAAAACACACCGCATTATTTGTTATCTAATATTTTATCTGAGTGTGCAGATATTTAAATGATCTCGATAAATTTTTATCTGAAGAATCCAAGTCTGAAGAGTTTCGTCATTTTATTTTAAAATGATAAACACCCTAAAATATTTTTATCTCTTGGATATTTCGTATCTATATAAATATATTTGAATCAAATATATATATATAATACTTTTTTTTAAAATTCATAAAATCGTATGATATATATATATATATATATATATATATATATTATATTGTTTGTACTTCCTCATCATTACCCCCTTTTCATTTAAAACTAATGTTTTATTAAATTTATTTAAATAATCTTTAAACTCTTTTGTCAAATCAAATCTGATTTCATATCTCTTTCTACTGTTCACCATTTATTGTTTCATATCTCAGCCGATGTAACCCTGCGTTGCCATGCTCTCTTTGGACAAATTTTCAGGCGGTATACCGCCAAGGTCCACGCGGTATACCGCGACACTGTTCACCCATCACTTCTTCTGCATATGAAGCTTCTCTTGTCAGAACCTTTTTTTTCAGGCGGTATACCGCCGTGTGCAACGCGGTATACCGCGGGTACAAGTACCGTTGGTTTTTGCAGGGTTGACCTTCTCCTCTGCAGTACCTTTTTCTGACGCAGGTATACCGCGATGGGCTGCCGGTATACCGCGAAAGCTTCTGCCCTGTTGATCATCCAGTATAAATACATGCATCCACCAGCCTTCAATGCTACACCAACTTCAGCAATAAATTCTCCCTCAGCATTTGATTATTATTCTGCTGCCTTCTTACTCACCCTAATCACTTAAACTGATAAAATTAATTTTTGAGTAAGAAATCTTGAGTTGATAGCAGATTAAAATCTCTCGATTAGTTGAATCAGCAACACAACTCAAGTGATCAAACTCTCTAAAAATATCCAAGTGATAAACCTTATTCAAGAGTGATTATTCATATTAAAATTATACCCTCTTGTAAGTGTTTGAATAAGAGTGAGTGATCCACATTAATCTCTCAAAGTAGAGTGATTCGCGTTTATTGTATTAAGGTTTGTGTTTCTACCGTAAAGAACACGTTTCGTATTGGATCTCCGAGAAGTGTTATTTTCTCGAGGTGGACTAGCCAACTTTGTGTTTGGTGAACCACTTTAAAAATATCGTTGTCAAGTATTCTCTTTCCCTTATCTCTTTACATTTCCGCTGTGCATTTAAATTGTATCTGTTTATATAATTGTTGTATACTTATTTATTTATACTCTGCTTTATTTATTCTGTATTTATTTGTAAAAAGAATTTTTTGAAAGTAAAAGATTTAAAATACAACCTTACCCCCCCCTTAGGTTGTCTAACATAAAGTTAAAGAAAAAGTTCAAAAAACCCAATGAATTATCCCATTTTGAATGATTAAGTCCCTAAACTATTATTTTGAAAGAAAAAATCATTAAATTTTCTCAATTTGAATGATCAAATCCCTAAACTACTTTTTTGAATTAAAAAACCATTTAAAGCTCTCACTTTGAATGAAAAACATTAAATTTTCTCATTTTGAATGATCAAGTCCTTGAATATTTTTTTTAATAAATAAATCATCTAACTTTCAAAATTGGTTACGTGTATCATGTTAACATAAAAGAAGGATACATGTAACCGGCTAGGAAGATTTTAAAGTAAAAAAATCTAAATCAATTTTACTATTCCCAAACCCTACGCCCTTCAAACCCCTCGCAAACAACGGTATCATTCCCCCTTGTTACTCCCCATTGCATAGGGGTGCTCACGGGTTGGGTTGGCCGGGTTGAAGGTACTTTAACAATCCAACCAAATCATTATGGTTTGAAAAATCTCAACCCAACTCAACCCAATAAAAAATGCAACACAACCCAACCCAAACCGTTCGGGTTGGGTTGGGTTGGTCCGTTGGTCGGGTTGAAAAAATAAAAAAATCATTTCTCTCTCATAAGTAATCATTTTTGGAGATTTTCATCGTTTATCTCATACTTTCTCCATTTTGGAGAAAGTTTTGAGAAATTTGTTGGAGCAAAAATCACCAAAATCTGCTTTTTAGAGCATCTTCAACTGCTTCTCCAAAATTGGGATTTTGGGATTTTGGGATTTTGTCCCCAAATATTCACTAAAACCTTCTCCAAAATGGAAAAAGTATGAGAGAGATAAAAACATCCAAATTTGAAGATATCTCAAAAAATGATTATGAGATAAATGATTTATTTATTTATTTTACCAATGAAATTGTTTGGCCTTGTATGTTTAGGAGGGATAATTAATATTTTATGAGTTGAATTGAATATTTTAATAATATAATTATTTTGTGTAATCTTCAAGATAGAAAATCTGTTGGAGATGAAGGTGGTTTTTTCTTTTCCTTTTGATTTGTTTCTGCATTTTAAAGAAGCTGTTGGATATGTTCTTGCGGACTACCAATAACTCTCACTATTATTTTAAGTTAAATTCAAAAAAAAATTGGCATTAGACGCAAGGAACTACATGAAATATTCAAGTATATATGTATATTTCAAGAAAAATTTATAAATGTAATAATTTTTTAAATAATTGAATCAATTAATTGGTGAATTAAATTTTATTGGTGGTAAAGTCTTCAACTTAAAAAAAATTAATTGTCATAGAGTGTTAGAACCACCAATTAACCATCGTGATTTTTATATATTTGGTTGACTTTTAAAAATGTTAATTATCGTAATCACATTACAAAGCTAACCCTTGTTATAAGCTCAAATATATTAAAAACACATTTATTTAAGATCAATACAACTTGTTAATTAACTTATAATTTATTATAAATATATATAATGATATAATAAAATAAAAACAAGTATGCTCATTTTAAAATCACTATGTGGTTTACGAATTGAGTTTGTTCAAATATTTATAATATTGGTAATTTATAAAATAAGAATAAAGTTGCAAGCTTTATTCGAAAACAAAATCAAATGTGTAACTCACCAACAAACGAATGTGAAAGAAACAGATCGAATACTCAAATACAAACCTGACAAAACGGATGCATAATAAACATGGACAAGAAAAGCAAATAAAAAACTCATGTATATAACATGGTTCCACCACCGAAAAACACCTTCGCCTAACGCCTTATTCTGGCCTCAGTCACTCGCTTCCATAATCCTCTGGTGTGTTTAACTAACTTTATACCACGATAGTTACCACATCGTTTGTGTCACATTTGTTCTTATAAAGTGGCACCTTTCATTTCCTTTACCTCTTTAAATAGCGCACATAATTGACTATCTCGTCTCCCCTTAATGTCATGATCCTTTTACTAGGGTCCACTACTCCTCATCTTTAATATACCTTATGTTTCCTAAATCCTCATGTCTCTGTTACTCGGCTTTTGCCAACCTATAACCCTGTATATTCCAAACTCTCACTCCCTAACATCTTTCATGTACATGTTTTTATCACAAGCCTTATTATTTATAACCATTTTTTTTACTCATGTTACTTCCTTGTACAAATTTCTCAACTTACTATTTTCACAATCTTCCATTACCCTATTCTTTCTGTTTTATATATATATATATATATATATATATATATATATATATATAGGGAGGTTCAAGGGAAAACCTCAAAAAAACGGAAAACTAAAGAACATCCTAGGGCCCTTCATCTGGACGGTATGCATTTGTGCATACAGGTAAATTAAGTTGACTTTTTGGTTTTTATACACAAGTGCATTATGCATTTTACAAATTACCTGTATGCACAAGTGCATACCGTCCAGATGAAGGACCCCTAGAGTGTTCTTTAGTTTTCCGTTTTTTTGAGGTTTTCCCTTGAACCTGACCCTATATATATATAATGCACATGTGCATGTTACAAATTACCTGTATGCACAAGTGCATACCGTCCAGATGAAGGACCCCTAGGATGTTATTCAGTTTTCCGTTTTTTTTTTTGAGGTTTTCCCTTGAACCTGACCCTATATATATATATATATGTGTGTGTGTGTGTGTATATATATATATTAATTAAGAAAACATTTTAAATGGTTAATAAATGATAACACTTCCAAACATTTCCAAAATTACAATATTTAACTTAATATATAATTTAATAAAAGTATTTAGTTCATAAGTCAAATCAACCATAACCAATGATTCTAATATACTATACTACTAAATAAACAAGTTTAAGATTAAAAGTTAAAAGTAAACTGCAACTTTGGTCCATGTGGTTTATTGTCTTCGTATCTGCGGTTTTAAAATTACAAGATGGCCATAGTGGTTTGCAAAAACGTCCGAATTTGATCTCTTTTTTTAATGGTCGTTAAAAAGTTCAATTAAATGAGGGATATTTTTGTTCTTTTATCTACTTTTTTGTCTTTTACGATTTTATCCAATCAAAAATCACAAGAACCAAAATAATAAATTCGATTTAGGTAAATGATAAAAAAAGTCGATAAAGGAATGAAAATGCTCCTGGTTTAACAGAAATTTTAACAGCCGTTTTATAAGAAGGGACCAAATTCAAATGTTTTTACAAAACCACAGTTATTTTATAATTTTAAAACTACAAAGACCTAAAATGTTTTTCTTCACAAATCACAGGGACCAAGTTACTATAAATGTAAATAAATAACAAGATATTTTTAGATTATTTTTAATAACAAGTGCTTTCTTTCCCAGAAACAGAAGAATCTATGGAGTACCTTCAACCTTGGAAATAGAATCTGCACAAGATCCCAAAAGTCAAATGTTTGAAATATGCCCATATGCAATTTGTTATTGATTACAATAGAGTGAATTACATTTTGGTCCCTATTCTGTACCTTCTTTTTAGTTTTCGTCCCTGAATTCATAAAGTACACTGGTGGTCCAAAAAGCGTGTTTTAGAGCCCAAACTGGTTCCTCTCACTAACACCATTAGATGAGACTTCGTTAACTCTATCAAGTGCTCTTACGTGAGAGACATTTTTGTCTTTTTACTCCTCTTTCGTATTTTTTAAAAAAACAAAAATGTATTAATATTTTATGTTATAAAACAAATAAAAAAAAGTTTCATTTTGAATCATCCAAGAACCCTTCCCCAAATCTTCCAGGAACCGCCCCCAACCCTGGACTTCTTTTCCCGGCGAAGAAGACCTCCTAACACCCTTTCTTCGTCGAGTTTGTCCTCTTATCATCACAACAACTCAAAACCACCATCAAGCCTATCACCCTTCATCCCTTCTCGATCGAATGATTCCTACCTCACCACCGAAACCCTAGAGGATCAAACCGGCTATGGTTTTCGACCCAACAGAAAACTAAGATGAATAAGAATCGACTCGAATCAATGGTTTTTATTTCAGTCAAAGATGGACGGTTTTGATTTTCAAGACAATTTCAAACGATGGTTGTGTTTACAAAGAGGATTTCAAAGAGGAAGACGAAGATTCAAATTCAAATTTAGGGTTTTGATTTCAAATGATTTGGAACCATAGATTTAAGTTTGATTTGTTTTGTAAAAATCCCAATTCATATGTATAGAGAAATAATCTAGGGTTTTGATTTAGAGCTTTTTCTTGTTTCGTATTTGGATTAATATTTAGATTTAGATTTTTTGGGCTCTTTGTATGAATCCGATTTTTTGAGTCTATGTTCGTCTTCAAATGATTTGGGATTTTTATTGTTTTATTTGGATTTAGATTTAGATTCTTTAGGTTGCTTTGTATAAATCAGATTTGAATGAACTTAAAGGTGATTACCGGTTATGTTCATGTTCATGTCCATCTTCATGTTCGGGGAGTGCGCTATAATTGGAGGGTCACACTTCAAGATGATTCAGAGAGAAATTCATGCCAAGATGATTCAGAGAGAAATTTATGCCAAGTACTCAAGATGATTCAGAGAAATAATGCCAACTTGGCATGAATTTCTCTCTGAATCATCTTGAGTACTTTTTTAGCATTATTTCTCTCTGAATCATCTTGAGTACTTTCAAAGTACTTAAGATGATTCAGAGAAAAATTCATGCCATACTTGACATTATTTTTCTCTGAAACACCTTGAGTACAAGATGATTCAGAGAGAAATTCATGCCAAGTATGTCATGAATTTCTCTTTGAATTATCTTGTTTCATGTTCATCTTTAATTTGATGGGTTATGTTAATCTTCATGTTCATGTTCATCTTTAATTTGATCTTGTTTTTTACCTTTGATATTTGTTTGACGATGGTGATTTGGGATGGTGACAATGATGGAAGGTTGTTCTTGATGAGGAAGGAGGTGGGAGAAGGTGAGTGAAAAGACAAAAATGCCCCTCATGTGAGGGGACATGATAGAGTTAACGGTGTCCCATCTAACTGTGTTAGTGGGAGGGACCAGTTTAAGACTTTGGACTCCAAAACACGATTTTTGGACAAACGATGTACTTTAAGAATTCGAGGGACGAAAACCAAAAAAGAGATCTAAACAAGGGACCAACAATGTAATTCCCTCATTACAACATTAGAGCATCTTCATTGATTTTTCATAAAGAAGATTTTGATGATCTTTGTTCCATTAAATTCTCTAAAGTCTTTTTCAAAATGGAGAAAATAGGTGTAATAACCGCGTTCTAATTTTAATTAACTACGAGTTTGGGGTGAAAAGTGTGAAAAAGAGATAAGTTTGGTGTACTTATGTAAAGGTATAAAGGGGTGTAAAACCCTAGGGATTCACAAAATTTATCAAGAACACTGTATGCGGCTAAGGTGTGATTTTGGGTGCAAATCAAGGAGATCGAATCAATCCAGAGTTCTTCAAGTGGGTGTGTGGAATCATCTTGCAAGGTAATCACTATTCCTTGTTTACTATTATCTTGTTGAAATCCAAAGTTTAGAATGTGGAGTTTGGTATTTTGTTATCTCCTGTTAAGAATGAAGAAAAAGAGTCTGGATGATTTTCTAATTGATAAAAGTAAAGAATCAATGTTTAGCTAAATTAATTGGTTGGTAAAGTGGTGTCCCCATAATCCTGATAATTTAACATCAGTTTGGGACTGTGTGAAATGGCCGATTAGGGTGTGCGATTCGAGAGCCGGATTTTGAGTCTGGGAGTTCAGATCCGGTATTTTATCTAATCGAGTTCCGGTATTATTTGAAAGTGAAATCCGGAAGTGTGTGCGCTAAAATGGGATCCGGAACCCACAAAAGTGGATTTGGAATTTGTATGCTAACACCGGAATTTAAAGTGTGTGGCCAAGATCCGGAATTGACACGTGATCCGGAGTGTTGATTGAGATCCGGAATTTATTAATTTGGAGATCCGGAACTTGTGATTTTGGATCTGGAATATGGGCTACATCCGGAATGGTTTTGTGGTAAAGGGATCCGGAGTCTTAAATAAAAATAAAGATCCGGAATGCTGGACTACTTTATAGTTCCGGTATGGGCCACAGTCTGATCCGGAATATTAAGAGTGTTGGGCCCGGAAGTCAATTGCTTTGGGCTGTAATTAATTGAAATAAATGATCCGGAATCAAGGTCGTTGGGCCGTGTGTTTTGGTGATCCGGTATGAGTTATGGGAAGCGGATCCGGTATGTGTTATTAATTAAGGACCGATATTTAATCAATGAATGGGCTGGTTTAACTAGTGAGTGGGACGGTATTTAATTAATAGTAGAATTCAGTAAAATCCGGTGTGTCTTACCTGGTATGTGTGTTGGGTTTAAATTGTAGGTGCGAGTAGAGACGATCGGTACGAGTATGAATTTCTAATCAGGACTCCAGGTGAGTCTTTCTGAACCTAAATTTTGTACAAGTGTGGTTGATGATTATTATCTAACTGTGTGTTTTCAACTGCTTTTATTACAAAGCTAAGAGTAAATGTGTGGCATGGTTATTAACTAACTGTGTGATTTTCAACTGCTTATAATTATGAAGCGATGAGTAAGTGTGTGACGGAATGTATGATTTAAAATGTGTGTGAACGGGCTCTGGCGTTGTTGAGAAATGGGGGGTGTGTCCCATATTAATTATATATCGTGCTCTGGCGTTGTTGAGAAATGGGGGGGGGGGGGGGGGTGTGTCCCATATTAATTATATATATGAATTTGTTTCATATATGGGCGGTACGTGCCCTATTGCGCTGTCACGGTGTGTGACTATAGCGTGTGCCAGTAGCATGTGTCACTGTGTGCATATCATTTTAAGTGGGCTTGTTATGATTGTATAAGAATTCTTTCGTAACTATTTTATAAAATTGTGGTGTTTTATGGTGTGACCTGGTGTGGAGGGAACTCACTAGACCTCATGGTCTAACCCTCGCTTTTCAAAAATAAAACCCTTTTCAGGTAAGCAGGTAGTCGAAGGCCTGCTTAGAAGTGTGGCAAGGCGTGAGGAGGAGGTTGCGTATAGAAGGATTAGAAGGCTTTCCTGTTATTTTGTAGTCATGATCTCAGCTGTAGTTAGGGTTATTTCCGCAAACCCAGTCTGTAATCGTGATAGTGTGACTTTGTTGAGCCGTTTATGGCGTTATGAATTAAAGAGGTAGCCTCTGGCTTGTATTTTAGTGTGGGTTGTTACAGTTGGTATCAGAGCACTAGTTTAAGGGATTTAGGTGACCGGATGGGCCTCAACTTAAACTGTGGAGTAGGAGGACACAACTGAGATATAGGAAGCCTCTAGGGAAGACCGTAATCATCGAGAATTTAGGATGATGGTGGTGAGGACTTTCATGTAAGGTAAATTCAAATCACATCTGGCCAATGTCATTATGAATTTACAGGTGCATGGATGTGCTTGTTCACTGTTGTTCTGATAGTCGATGAAGGTGTTAGTGTGTGTGGAGTATGGTGGATAGTGTGTGGAGAGTAATGGTAATGTGTGGAGTTTTAACCTTGTCGTGATGACAACGGTTTAGTGTGTTGTGTGAAATTATTCATGGTGTGATTGATGACGCCATCTAGAATGAGTATTGTCTGAAGGTGTGGTGGGTGTCTGTATGAGAACCTTTAGAGTTCTTAAGGAAAATAATTGGTTGGAAGTGAGCTCCTAATCTCTGATGAGTCTTTATTCTGGGAGTCCCCGATGTCGGTGAATTGAAATCTTGAGAGTTTCAACTCAAGGATCGGATAGTAGAGGTGTGTTTTATTACTCTCTAGTTAGTGGAAGAACGACAAGAGTGGTTGAGAAGTGATAGATGTATGGATTGGTAACACTGGTGTCGGTTAACCTATTTGGGATCAAAGTGAAGCCGTATATTTTACAAGTTAATAGTCAGGCGGTGACTGTGAGGTTGGAGCATCCAAGAGTGTGGGGAAGTACCAGTACAGAAGGTTGTTTCAAATGTAAGGAACCTGATGGTGTAGTTGGAAGTAGAGTGTCGGCGTTGATTGGTCGTAACCGCAAACGGTTGACCTTGCTTGAGCGAATAGCCTTCAATGTAAAGTGAGTCATGCATTACGTTTTCAAACAAGTTACATAAGTCCTTCATGTCAAAATGTGTGAGTGTGTGTGTCTTGTAAACTTTTGATTTTGAAAATGTGTTGGCGTGTGCAAGAGTGTGCTTGAAGGAAAAGATAAATTTATTTGCGTGGTGTGATAAATTTCGAACGTGGAGAATAGTGAATTAATTAATTTCTTTTACGAGTGAGTTAAACTTTGTTGTGAAAATCCTAACAATACCTGATCGCATGGTTTTATGGGTGAAAACGATATGAACACGTTGTTGACATATCAGCAAGTGTGAGAGTCAGGCGACTATCCCTGTGGGCGATTTTACTGGTTTTTTAAAAAAAAAATTGCACGAAGAGAGTTTCAGTGAATGCACTTTCAATTGATGGACAAGGTTGCGTGTGAGCGACCCTTGGGGTCAGTGTGTGTGGTTGTCCTTATGGAGGTGTCGTGTCGTGCATTTCAAACCTTGTTTTGTGGAGTATTTTAAGTGTGTAAAAAGATTTAAATCATTGTGTTGTTATGCATGAAGGCTATGAACTCGCTAGGTGGTAAGAGATATCGCGCTTAAGAATGCGCAAAGTTCCGAGGGTGGAAAATGCGTTGAGACGTCGATGGTCGATTTGTGACCTTGATGTTACAATTTAGGGAAGGCGGCGTCTAACTGTAGTCTCAGACTTTGACTTTAGAAAGGCTTGTGTGATGGTAGTCTTTGCTCTTGTTTGGTACGTTGACGTGTGGTTGTCGACGAGGAGTGTGTCCCGGGTAATTTCGAAGTAGGCAAGTTACTTTGAAAAGTAGCGTGTGGTATGTGGATGAAACGGTATCGGCGTGGAGCCGGAGTTGAAGTGAACTTGCATTTAGGTTAATTGTCAGGCATTGATGTTGAAATCAACGATGGGTGTGAGTCGTTGTCGGGAGATTTGAAATTTAAAAGTTAGCCCTGGTGTGATTATTTTGTCGAGTGTGTGTGCGGAGATAAGAGGTCAGTTGGGTTAGGTGTGTATCTGTCAAGAGGGTGGACTGCTTTTGTGAGTATCCCGAAGGTGGAAAATTGATAGTTGGATAGGAGATTCTTCCTATGTGGTTAATAAGTCGTTTACGAATGAAGTATTTAGCACAACACATGTGGGACACGTGGATTATGTTGGTTTGCAAGGGAGCGTCTTATCGTTTGAATTACTTGAGCGTGTCTCAAGTGGATCCGAAGAGTCGGTTGGGAATGAAGTCTCGATCGAGTGAAGTATGTTTGGGCAAAATTTCACCAGTCTCGACCACGACCAAGGTAAGGAAAACACTTACTTCCCTCTTCCAGAGTAAGGTAAAATCCCAGTACACCATTCCCTGATCATAATCGAAATCGAGAAATATCTACCTCACGACACTCGACCACGATGTCGTCTAGTTCTCACGACCGTCGCATAAGACCATGCGACCTCGACCAACTAACGTTCGTTATGACTGATACGTTTGTTCAGTGTTTAATGTAACACCCTTAAATTTGGAACGAGCAACTAACTTTAAAATCAATAAAATAATCAAAGGAGATAAAATCATCTCTACAATTCATTCCTGAAAATACCTCAGAATTTAAACATTTAAATTCTATAACTAAAACTTAAGACGGGCGTTACTTAATACAACACAAGTTGCTAGTCCCAATTAAATACGGAAGAATTCACTTAATCAAAAACCATCTCTCGTGCATTCTACTAGCACTCGCCACTTCACAGTGTAGCTAAAGCTATTCCAACCTGAGCCTGTTGCACATGCCGACAAATAAAAAGGGTTAGGCTAACGCCTAGTGAGTTCAAGCATTTTATCATGACTATATAAATTCATAAATCAAGAGGAGTGTAGTTTTTAGTCATGACTTCAAAAGAGTTTACTTTAAATGCAAATCACCCATTTTTCCAACTCACACAATTCCCATGTTAAAATCTTTATTATAACATGATTTCTCAAAAAAAGTGGACTTATTCGCAAAGTCAACGAAAAGGTGAAATAGCATTTGATGCTCAAACGATTAAATTTGTAATTATTTGTCATTATCACAAAACATCCCAAAACATGAATGAAACATGATCCATAACTCATGTAACGTGGAAATGCAATTCTCATAAATATGATACGTTACCGAAAACATGGATAAACACCAATACCCAAAACATCACACACGGATGGGATATAAACCATAACTTACATACCATGGAAAAACAATCCATATAAATATAACACGTCACCGAAAACATGAGTAGCAACAAATACCCAAAACAATACCTTTCGGTGATGGGGGAGACCCGTATACATCACACGTGACGGAACACTAAAGTGGGTCACTTACTATGCAATAAAACACACACGTGGATTACTCTCGTAAACTGGGCTCAATCACTCCAGATCTATTGCCCAAGAGACTAGGGAGCCCCAACTTCAACCACTCCAGGTCTATACATTGGGTCACTCCAAATCCACAACAGCACATTAGGGATTACACCTTACTGCCCATGAGACGACGCCCGACCGTATAGGTCCACGCCTTACTTATCATGGATCCCGATGTCTATCCCGTGCTAAGCACATATATGGAATTACACCTTACTGCCCATGAGACGACGCCCGACCATATAGGTCCACGCCTTACTTATCATGGAACCCGATGCCTATTCCGTGCTACAAAAGAAACTAACGTCTCGTAAACTAAGCTCAATCAATCCCGACCTCTTGCCCGCGAGACTAAGGGGAAACTCAAATGCCTATGGATCCATGGCTAACAAGGTCTAAATATTTCACGACCCCAAATGAATAAACAATGCATCCAAAACATGCAAATCCCCAATAACATAAATCATGTTCAAAACTCAACTTTGAGTTATCAAAACTAGACAATTGTCCCCAAGACTTAATAAAACTCAATACCGAGCCACAAGCTCAACTAACTCAAAAGATGGTTCATGAAAGTCATAAAATGACATTAAATATATAACAACACACACCGGTTGCCAGTAAATACTTCAAATCCATGAAAACCCGAAATAAAACCTTGGATCGGGAAAACCCTCATTTCCAACGGACTCACACCTTTACATTTTCAAAGCATCTCATGATGTACTATATGCATATTTCCAAATATCAATAAGATGCATTTTCACCACCAATAGACTCCATTTATCACATAAATTAACAACTCATTTTTATGCATGATTCATTCACCACATTTTCCCAAAATTCCAAATATGAGTATTTTACCATATCTACAACCATAAATATTTTAAAGGTTAAAACTCATCAAATAACTCAACATTGATACTTTTCATGTAAAACACATAATCACTTGGAAAATAACATTTTGGCATGTCCAAAGTTTTCGCAAAGTAACTTGAACTCACCTTGCTAGATTTAAGCTAAATCTAGAGTTCTCCAAACGTAAGCTCCTTTGAGAAACTTGCATCTTCAAGCCAAATCTTCCAAAAATCTAGATCCACAAGTTTCCAACCATAAATAATCATCCCCAAACACTTATATATGTTTCCCCCAACATAAGTCATCCAAAAACACCAAAGATATCAAAACCCTAACCTCTTAGATGGAGAAAAGTGAGAATCTTACCTCAACCACCGCCAAATACTCCTGGACCATTCGACATACTTCAGAACTCTTCCTATATCCTTGAAGATCTATCAAAAACGAAACCGTAGCAACTTGAATCATCAAAATCGGAGTTGTGGTGCAAAAGTTATGAAGGTTTGAAGATTAGGGCTGAAAATCGCGTCTTAATACCTCAGACCCGCTCCCGCGGTTTACCCCGCGGTTTTGAAGTCGCGTAATATGTCGCGCGGGTCCTAAACAGAGACTTGCGCGGCTTGGAAAGTCGCGCACTATCCCGCGCGGCCCCTTTTTGACCCGATACTGTTTTGGCCGTAACTTCTACGTTATAGCTCCGTTTTTGCTCCGGAAAGAACCGTTGGACTCGTATTCGAATTCCTCATCCAACAAGACCATAAAATCTAAGATTTAACCCAAAATTATATTTTTCATATTTTTCTTAAAGATCGGTTTCACACTCATTCGAAATTGTGCTTATCCGAAAATTACGGGTGTTACAATCCTCCCAACCTTAGAATGATTTCGTCCTCGAAATCTAGTTCTCACACGATCCATAGCTACCGCGCCCAACACATTCCAAGTTCTTCTATTTCAACCAGATTCGAATCTTAATCCCCACAGAATTTCACATAACAACTTCTTGGTGTTACTCACAACGAGTCCCTGCTTAGTCATAACACACATACATCCAATTGAAAGCCTAATCTACTGGACTGGATTCCGAATACCAGACTTAAGTTGTCTCCCAACCTTAAGTGTTCCATACTATCCAACGACAGATTCGAGCTCCCCAATCACTCCAGATCCACATGCTCTTAAATTTTATCTTCAAACTAGACCAAAGTTCAATCACCACCGAAATCAATTAAAATCTCTGAATCCCAAATATTCCCGCCACTTGGACTAGCATTCATTCTTAACGGATTCCATTAATGCCAACACCGACGGTCATCACTGACCCCTCAATTACATAACTTCAAAGATACGTCCAATTATCAAATATCCAGTCGACAGATTTTCTTACCAGACAAAGAAAGTCATTTTACTAAGTCCACTTATCACAATTGAACATCTTAAGGTTACTACTACCATTACCATCATCCTTTTAAAATCGGCTACAATCCACCGATTACACTAACGGTTTCCGACCTCAAACCAGCAAAGGTTGACACCTAGTTATACCACCAAACTCTGAACTCTAACAGGACTCCACACACGAGTTTCGTTTACCGAGGGTTTCCACAAAACTACGGTTATCAACAGAACGGCTATACCAACCTCGAAATGCGTTATCGCAAGTCTAACCCTCCAATTACCACAACACGTTTACTTTACTACCGATATCATCCGACCTATAATACCAACACGCGTGGAATGCCCAACCTTCCACCGCCGAAGTGCTACACGCACTTACCCTTAACTGGGTTACATACCCTTTCCAAGGTCCTAACGAATTCAAGGTTTTCAAGTGCGTTATTCAATAAATATGCCAATTAATCAAAACAATTCACAAAATATTTTCAACACCAAGATTTTCATCTTAAATAACTAGTACGCAAAAACTACTACTATCAGTTATGTAGTTACGCAAAAATGGACACGCTCGTCCCACATATGAAAATCATGTTGAAAATCATTTCATTGCAGCTCAGTTTACCCCCAAAACGCAAATGCGTAATAAACAATTTCTTTAAAAGGAACCGCCACGGTTCTAGTATGGATTGACTCATGACATGCACGTAAAGTAACTGCCCGACTTTAAATAGGGTGCAACAAAAGGTGTGCACTTATTTCAAAAAGAAGTCCAAACGACATTTGACTCCAAAATTTCTCTTCTAACCATAAAATGGCATGGAACAAGATTTACCAATCAAATTTGCGCGCGTCAGTTTATTACACAAAAACGATGAAACGATTCTGTTGGGTCATCACAGATTTGAAGTTGACTCAATTAAACCCTCTTAGATACTTAGAATGTTTTTGGATTCTTTTGTGTAACTTGTACTCTTATACCAATTGTTCGGTGAAGTCGAAGATCAACCGAAACCAAGTGTGAAGACTATCTCATTGCGGAAGTGAGAAAATCGGCAGCAAGTTTCTACAAGTTACATCACCACCGATATGCTTGTGCTATCGGTGGACACGCATCACCGAATTGAAGAAATTCGGTGAGGAGTCCAAGAAGACTTCCACCGATATGTGTTCAGAAATCGGTGGGAGTTCAAGAAGACTGTACCGAAATATTAAAACACTTCGGTGAAACTCTCTCCTTTCTAAAGAAGTGAGATTTCGAATTGGTGCAGTTTTCAATACAGGAGGTCGGTAGCCTTATTCTCTATAGACAAAAGAGAAGATCATTTATTATGAGACAATATCCTATTGTCAGATAAAAGTGGCATTTTGTCATTTTATCTATTCTCAGATAAGGTCTTTTTCTGGTACGACTGTCCTCCTGGTTCCTTGGATAAGTTAAAAAGGAGATATCAGCTTTTCAGAAGTCAACCTCTACAATGAATGGAAGAGTGACAAGTGTCCCATGCATTAAATGATGCATGGACTATAAATAGAGGTGAAGACTCTCCATGCAAATTACGCTTCTGAAGATTACTAAGTGCAAGCTCCTTTCTTACTGAAACTGCATCTTGTGTCTAAGTGTCCAATTTGTTCTAAGTGTTTTTCAGTTTACTTTGTGTTAGATTGTTAGAATAGTTTAACTGTTCTTTTCCGCAACAATCGTTTGTTTTCTATGTGTAATTCTTATTGAAAGATTTTCAATATATTAAATTAAAACTTGTGAAAAATCTGAGTATTGTATTCAACCCCCCCTTCTACAATACTTGTTGAGCTATTTTGGGACCAACAAGTGGTATCAGAGCAGAAAGTTTAATTCATAAACTTGATCCGCAATGGCTGCCTCATCTTCATCCCTAACTGTTGAAAACACTGGTCAAAACAATTTTGCTGAAAATGGTTCCATTTCAAAACCTCCCAAGTTTAATCCTAACAACTTTTCTCTATGGAAAAGCCGTATGATGCTATTTATGGAAGGAGTGGATACTAGATATCCAACCATTCTCAAGGAGGGACCTATCATCCCGAGAGTTTGGGCTCGCTATGAAAAGCAGAGGTCGGGTAAGGAAACAGTTGATAAGTCAAGTGACTCTGATGATTCTGAACCTTCCGATACAGAGAAAGCAAAGACTACTGGTCGTTACATTCTAAAAAACCCAAAGGAATATACTGATGAGGAAAAACGATTGGTGTCTCTGGATTCTCGGCTTAGAGCAATCATTGCTCTCTCACTTCCTGATGAAGTCTATCACTCTCTTGTTAATTTTGGTACTGCTAAAGAGATGTGGACTACTTTGTGTGTACTTTATGAGGGTACAGAGGAAGTAAAGAAAAGCAAAAAGATTGGCCTCATTCGAAAATATGAGCTTTTTGCCTATGAAAAGGGAGAATCTCTTCCAAGTTTTTATAACCGTTTCAACTCTCTCTTAAATGATTTAAAGTTACTAGGTAGAGTTTATGATAATGAGGAAGTTCTATGCAAGTTTATGGATTGTCTTCCTGACTATTGGGAAAACATTTGCACTTGCATTAAAACTACCAAGGATTTGGAATACATGCCTTCAACTGTTTTGTATGGAACTCTGTTCAACTTTGAACAAACCAAGCTTCATAGGAAAACCATCTTCAAAGAGATAAAAAACTCTTCAATAGCTCTTATCTGTGAAAGTTCCAAGAAAAGTCAAAGTGTTCCTTGTATCACATATCCCTCATCAGACTCTGACACCGAAAATCAGAACAACCGTTCTCACCAAGCGGAGGCATATCTGAGTGATGCCGATGATGAAGGTGATGAAATTTCGGTAGACCGAATGTCTGATGAAATGGCTATGATGTCCGGTTTTAAAAATAAATCTCGAAATTTCAACAAACCCAGAAGTTTCAGAAAACCATCCTTTACAAAAATGTCTTCTTCTGATAAGACAAATGAAGAATGTTTCAACTGTGGTAAGAAAGGACACTTTGCGGCTGAGTGCAGAAACAAGCGTGTGTCAAAAGTCAATTCTACGTCCTCTGACAAATATCCTTCCAAATTTGAGAAATCCAAAGATAAATCATATTTCAAAAAGGATTCTCAATCCTCCTCACTCTCTCATCAGGAACGTGCTGAAAAGTACAAAGCTAAGTACAAGAAGGAAAAGGAAAGAAATGAAGGATCTCAAAGGAAAGGAAAAGGATTAATGGCTGAGGCTCATGACTGGGAAGAAGAAGAAACCTCTGACAGTGATTCTCAAAATATGTGCTTTATGGCCATATCAGAATAGGTGAAAGAAGAAAAGGCAAAGTCTCCAATGGCATTAGTTTCAACTGAATGCTCATCATCATACTCTCAGGTACATCCCTTCAATGACATGACTGATATTGAAAAGATAAATGCTTATGAATCTTTAACTCAAGATTTTTACAATGTCAAAGAAAGCAAGAAAAGAAAATCTGCTCAAGTTAAAAATCTTAAATCTCAACTTGAAGCTTTCATGTGTCAACTTGGAAAGTTTGAGATAATCAAAACTGAGCTTGAAAATCTAAAAGTCATAAATCATGAAATTGAAAAGGAGAAGAATAAACTGTTCAAGAAGTTAAAGAAAGAACAGGAAATTGTCAGAAAATGGACAAATTCTTCAAGGAATCTTGAACAGATCTTTCAAGACCAAATCGGTGGTAATAACAAGTTTGGGTTAGGATATGAAAAATCCATGCTTGAAAAATCTTCCCATGCACTTGTTCCCATCACCGATACATGGGATGATGACTCTGAGTCAAACTCTTGTGATTCCATTTCTTTAAATTCTGCTGATCTTAGTGAAGCCTTAAAATATGGAATGTTTTTAAAAGCCAAAGAATCTTCATCTGATCAAACCAATAAAGTGCAAAATTTGAAGGATACTGTTAAACCCATTCATGATGTGTTCAAAGATTTAACCATTGATAACCACTCTTCAAATCTTTCAAAATCTCAAGATTTCAAAGAAAAACACACCATGGAAAAATCCTTCACCGATTTTGTCCAAAAGGGAAAGACCGAAGTTTTCTTAAGAAAGACCCCTGGCCATGCTTCAACCTCAAGAACCGAACTTTTTAGAGGTCCTCGCAATCCCCTTTTCGGTCCAAAGATTAAGATTGATATAATTGGAAAAGAAAAAGGAAAGGAACAAAAACCCAAAAGAACTTTCATCTACCGAAAATGTTATAATTGTGGTGATACCTTTCATCTTGCTAAGGACTGCCCAAGGGAAAGAATCGACAGATTCAAACCCAAGGTCTCTCACATCTCTAACCCAAAAGGACCCATTACCAAATGGGTACCTAAGAACTGACTTGATGGTGTCTGCAGGTTTTTGAGCACCAACAAGTTTGGTATTTAGATAGCGGGTGCTCACGTCACATGACTGGAAACAAACATCTTCTTGTAAACTATGTGTCAGAAAAGGGTCCTTCTGTAACCTTTGGGGACAACTCCAGAGGTCACACTAAAGGGTATGGAACTCTCACGAATGGAACCCTCACCTTCAATAAAGTGGCATTTGTTGAAGGTCTCATGCATAACCTCCTTAGTATTAGCCAACTGTGTGATCTTGGATACAAAGTCATCTTTGAACTGCGTATCTGTACTGTTGTTGACAAGAATATGAAGGTTGTCCTCTCTGGAAGAAGGCTAGATAATGTGTATATCATTGATATGAGTCAAAATAACTCTTCAAATGTCTGCTTCGTGTCTGACGATACAGTCAAAAGAAACTGGCTATGGCATAAACGTTTGTCTCATCTCAACTTCAAAACCCTTCATAAATTATCAAACAAAGAACTGGTGACTGGCATGCCTAAGTTGAACTTCGTCAAAGAAAAGCTGTGTGATGCATGTGAAAAAGGGAAGCTCACCAAATCTTCTTTCAAAACCAAGCAATGCTCTTCCATCAATCTCCCACTTCAGATGCTGCATATGGATCTATGTGGACTAGTCAGCACTCCCAGTCTAGGAGGAAGAAGGTACATTCTTGTTATTGTTGATGAATTCTCTAGATATACTTGGGTGTCTTTTCTCAGGTACAAAAGTGATGCAACCGAAGAAATCATCAACTTTGTCAAAAAGAATGAAATTCTGAATGGTCAGCTTGTCAGATCTGTAAGAGGTGACAATGGCACCGAATTCAGAAACAGTGGTTTAGAAGACTTCTTCAATGAGAAAGGAATCTCTCAAAACTTCTCTGCTGTCAGAACTCCACAACAAAATGGTGTTGTGGAAAGAAGAAACAGAATTCTTTGTGAAACAGCAAGGTCTATGTTGAGTGAAGCAAAACTGCCAATCTATTTTTGGGCCGAAGCTGTCAACACTGCCTGTTTCACTCAAAACAGGTCGGTGATAACAAAAAGACATGAGAAAACCCCGTATGAAGTCTTTCATGGAAGAAAGCCAAACATTGGTTTCCTTCATGTCTTCGGCTGTGTGTGCTTTATCCTAAATGACAGGGAAAATCTTGGGAAATTTGATCCTAAGGCAGATGAAGGAATCTTTGTGGGATATTCCTTGACTTCCAAAGCCTACCGAGTTTACAATCTTCGGAGAGAATGCGTTGATGAATCTATCCATGTAAAGTGTGATGATTCAAGATCATCTTCCTTGACAAATGATGATGAAGAACTACATAGATGGATATCATCATGCATTGGGAATTCTCCCATTTCAACCTCCACCGATCCACCTTGTACTCCAAATATTTCCTCTGTTCCAAACAATCAAGTTGGGTCATCTTCTTTATCACCTGAAACCCTCTCTACCGAAATTGCCCCCACTGAACCCTATCCATCATCCACCGAAATCAACCCCATCATTGAACCTCTTCCTGCCAATAATCCCTCTGACGACCCACCTTCATCACACCCTGCCAACACTCCAGCCCCGAACTTCCCTTCCACTTCAATTATTCCTTCACCGATGCCCCCTGCTCTTAAATGGACCAAAGATCATCCCATTGATCAAATCATCGGTGATCAGCAAGCTGGTGTTCAAACAAGGAGAGGTACCAGCAACATCTGTCTCTATGTGAACTTCCTATCTCTCGTTGAACCTAAAAAGATTGATGAAGCCCTAAGTGACCCATGTTGGGTTTCGGCCATGCAAGAAGAACTCTCCCAATTTCAAAGAAACAAAGTCTGGAGACTTGTGCCTAGACCTTCAAGGAAAACAATCATCGGCACAAAATGGGTCTTCAGAAACAAAATGGATGAAGATGGTACTGTCATCAGAAACAAAGCCAGACTCGTAGCTCAAGGCTACCGACAGGAAGAGGGCATTGACTATGATGAAACATTTGCTCCTGTTGCCAGACTTGAAGCTATCAGGATCTTTCTTGCTCATGCTGCTCACAAGAACTTCAGGGTATTTCAAATGGATGTGAAAAGTGCTTTTCTGAATGGAGAACTAGCTGAGGAAGTCTATGTGAAGCAACTTCCAGGTTTTGAAGATTCCACACATCCAGACTATGTATACCGACTTGACAAAGCTCTATATGGGCTCAAGCAAGCTCCTCGAGCATGGTATGACACTCTTGCCATCTTTCTACTCAAGCATGGCTATACTAGAGGTACAATTGACAACACTCTCTTCCACAAGCAAACTTCAGGTAATCTCATTCTTGTTCAAATCTATGTGGATGACATTATTTTCGGTGCCACCGATGAGTCTCTGTGTGATGACTTTGCCTCTCTCATGAAAAGTGAATATGAGATGAGCATGATGGGGGAGCTAACTTTTTTCTTAGGTCTTCAAGTGAAGAAAATTTCAGAAGGAATTTTCATAAACCAAAGTAAGTACATTAAAGATCTTCTGAAGAAATTTGGCTTTGAAAACTCCTCCCCCATGAAAACTCCCATGGCACCACCTTTGAAACTTGATACCGATTTAAATGGTGAATCTGTGGATGTTACCCATTATAGGGGCATGATTGGTTCTTTGCTTTATTTAACTTCTAGCAGACCAGATATCATGTTTGCTACTTGTCTGTGTGCCCGTTATCAAGCAAATCCAAAGAAATCTCATTTGGATGCTGTGAAACGGATTTTCAGGTATCTAAAGGGGACCATGCATCTGGGTCTTTGGTATCCCAAAGACTCAGGTTTTGAACTCATGGGATATTCAGATTCTGACTTTGCAGGTTCTAAAAATGATAGAAAAAGCACAACAGGCAGTTGTCAATTCCTTGGTGGAAAACTGGTAAGCTGGTCCAACAAAAAACAAAATTCAGTCTCAACATCCACTGCCGAGGCTGAATATGTTGCTGCTGGAAGTTGTTGTGCACAGATTCTATGGATGAAAAACCAGTTGAGAGACTACAATCAGTTCTACTCCAAGATACCCATCCTATGTGATAATTCAAGTGCAATTGAAATTGCAAACAATCTTGTTCTTCACTCAAGGTCCAAACACATCGATATCCGATATCATTTCATCAGAGACCATATCTCCAAAGGTGACATTGAGCTGCATTTTATTCCAACTAATCTTCAACTTGCAGATTTGTTTACTAAACCTCTGGATGAGGCCAGATTCACCTTCCTCATCGGTGAACTTGGCATGTTGTACTTAGAATAGGTTCAAAAAAAAACCTTTCGGTCTGATAATTCTCGGTGGAACCAAGATCCACTTTCGGCATAAATACCCCAAGTGATCCTTTCGGTGACTCACCTCTCGGTGGATCTCCTCGGTGCGCATATCTGTCCTCTTCGGTGTCTCAACGCCTCGGTGGATCTCTTCGGTAAGCAAATCCTCACCGATTCCATCTCGGCATATCCTTCACCACCGATGCCCACCGATAATCTCTTCATATTCCTCACCGATGTCCATCGAAATTCAATCCTATCCACTCGTCACCCCTATAACCCTAGCCTGTCAGACCCTTCATCTTCCCGTTTCGTGAATCGGCTTCCTGACCACGAATCCCAAAGTGGTCATGATTGCCTTTTATTCTATTTAATTCTTTTTTATTTTATTTTATTTTCTTTAAACCGTTCCCCTCATTTTTCGAAAACCCTATATATACTCAACCCTTCTCTTTCATTTTTCCTTTACGTCTCCTTCATCTTCTTATTCGTTCTCTCTCTATAACCTGCACCCTAATCCTTCTTCGAGCACAATCATCAATGGCGTCCTCAAAGAACACCCCCCCTACGTGTTTTGCTGATCTCAAGTTCAACCCATGCAATCACGTTGCCAGATTTGAGCCCGACCCCTCTCACCCAGAGTTTAACCATGTAATCAAGTTCTTCACTCGCTCTCCCCTTCTTCATGCCTTCTCTTGTAATCCCAAAATGAGCAAAATGCTCATTGGGAAATTCTGGCTTACCTATGTGTATGACTCCTCAAATGATGCGATTCACGCATCCATCCTTTCTGAAGACGAGGGTGATCATGACCTCACCTTTGGGGTCGATGATGTTCGCACTGCACTTAAAATCGATGCTTTCGATCCCTATGACGAATGGCATTCAGATACCGTTCTCGAAGATGTCCTCAGTACAACAGGTTACGTGGTCGATGACAACTCCAAAAGCTCCAAAGGTCCTGGAACTCTTCTTCGGAGTCACATGGGTGGTGTATGGAACTTCTTCTTTGCCCATGTGATCCACTGCCTCTCCCGAAAGACGAGCAGCCACGATCAATCCCCTTCATACATCACCAAACTTGCCCATGCCTTAATCTTTCAACGCCGAGTGGATTTCGCCCAATACTTCTTCACCGAATTAGTGGAAGTGATCTCCCATCCAAAGAAGTGCCATGTTGCCTACCCCTGATTTATCTCTATGATCATCCATCACAAACTTGGCAAAGCTCTGGACAAAGACCGCAAGTCTCACACTCCCCGATTCACCTATGACTGGTCTCCCCCGATCGTCGGCAGCAAGACTCTCAACGTCGGTGTTCTCGCCACCGATCGTCCTTTACGCCGAGGTATGATCACTTTAGCCGTCTCTCCAGAACTGCAATGGGGTGATTCTGAAATTCCAGGGTTTCAACACCCCGATATCCCCGAGGTCCTTCCTGCTGTTGTGACCTCCTCCCCACGTCCCAGAGTAAAGTCGGTCGGCGCGAAGAAGAAATCGGCCACCGACACCTCCGCCGCTGCTTCCAGGACCATGACACCGATTAACCCGTCGGTGGCTTCCCCGGTCCAAAAACCTTCTAAGCGGAGGCACTCTTCGTCCCCCCCCCCCCCCAAAGATTCGTCTAAAGAGATCTCGAGGAAATGTCCGTGAGCCATCCCCCTCCAAATCATTTTTGTTCACCACCGACCATCTGATTATCCCCAAGGCATCCCTAAATTTACCTCCTCTAACTCGTTCCTTGAGTGAACACGCAGACTCTCCCATCGAAAGTCTAGACTCTCCCTCCGAAAGTCTGGACCACTGATAACGCCACTTTTTGGCGTTATTTCCGGGTCTCAAACCAACGAGATTGGCTTGTATTCAAGTAAAAAAGCGTGTATTTTACGATTTATCTAGTGAACTATGCAGGTTAGCTAAAAGGTGGCATTTCTCGAAAAGAAGCTAAAAAGAGCCCAAAACGAGTCCAAACGAAGCCTAACGAAAGCCCAAAAGTCAAGCCCAAGACCCGCGACCGCATAGGTATTCAACCACCTACCACTGCGGCTAACTACTTTGAGATAAAGCCGAGTACCATCGTAATGGTACAACAGAATCAGTTCGGGGGAGCACCAACTGAAGACCCCCACGCGCATCTACGAGCCTTCGAACGGATATGCAACACGTTTAAGATCAACGGAATGGAGGAGAACGCAATCAAGCTAAGGCTCTTCAGCTTTTCATTAAAGGGTAGAGCTGAAATCTGGATAGAGGGTCTACCGTCAGATCTTATCACAACTTGGGCAAACTTGAAAGCAGCTTTCCTTCAAAAGTTTTTCCCACCGAGAAGAACTGCTCAACTGATGGCCGACATTACGCACTTCGCGCAATGGGATCAAGAGACGTTATATGAAGCTTGGGAGCGCTATAAGGAGATGTTGAAGAAGTGCCCGCATCACGGATTGCATGGCTGGGTGATAATCCAAACGTTCTTTGGAGGCCTTCACCCACAATTCAAGAATGATATTACGGCTGCAGCGGGGGGAGCTCTTATGAACAAGACCTATGAAGAAGCAGTCGAGTTAATCGAGAATCTAGCCGAGCATAGCTACTCCACACCACGATCGTCCGTTGCACGAGTAGCAAGTGTTCGGGAATCAGACGAACTCAAAGAGATAAAAACCCAACTAGCAGCGATTACGAGCCATTTGCAAGCCGGCAACCTTCAAGAACCTGATCAAGTCCATTTTGTGTCAAACCGAAGCCAACCGAGAAACGATCCTTTCTCTAACACTTATAACGAGGGGTGGGAAATACATCCCAATCTTTCATGGAATCAGCCCGGTCAACCACAATCAGGTAATTTTTCTAACTCTTCTAATTTTGCTCAAACTAATAATGTGTACCGTCCTCCAGGTTTTCAGCAAAGGAGCGAAGGACCATCCGGAGAAAAGAAACCGGGGCTGGAAGAGATGATGATGAAGTTCATGTCGAAAATGGACAGCACGGTCGGAGAGCTAGCGAGCACGGTGAATACGGTAAAAGCTGCAACTGAGCAGAATACGGCTGCAACAAAGATTCTCGAGAGGCAAGTGGGGCAAATTTCTGAAGCCATACAAAACCGAACTCCCGGCACCTTTCCAAGCATGGCTGAAAAGAGGAACCAAGAGAACTGTAACGCCATTTATCTGAGAAGTGGAAAGGGACTGAGTAGAGAACCGTCATCTAAAGAGACCGAGCCCAAAGAGCGAGACATAGAAGAGTTGAAGGCGAATGAAGAGGCTGTAATTGAAGATAACTCGAGAAACGATGAGAAGAAGAAAGAAGTGACACCACCGGTCAATCCGGAAATCCCAAGAGTACCCTACCCGAGCAGATTGAAAGCGCAAAAGGATGATGTCAATTTTTCAAAATTTCTTGATGTTTTCAAAAAGCTAACTATCAACATCCCTTTTGCAGATGCGCTTACACAAATGCCCTCTTACGCTAAGTTCATGAAGGAGATTATATCGAAGAAGAGGACACTTGATCATCAGGCCACCGTTGCACTCACTGAAGAGTGCAGCGCGATTTTTCAGAATAAGCCTCCCTTGAAGCTTAAAGATCCAGGAAGTTTTTCTATCCCTATTCAGATTGGGGAGTTTACTTTTAATAAGGTTTTATGTGATTTAGGGGCTAGTATTAATCTGATGCCTCTTTCTATTTTCAGGAAACTTGGCCTGGGTGAGGTAAGCCCGACATACATGACTCTGAAGCTCGCGGATAGATCAATCCGATACCCATATGGAGTGGTCGAGGACGTGCTCATCAAAGTAGGTAAGTTCTATTTTCCCGTCGACTTCGTAGTCATAGATATAGACGAAGACGAAGAGGTCCCGTTAATTCTGGGGAGATCCTTCCTGGCTACGAGCCGAGCTTTGATTGACATGGAAGAAGGCAAGATAACCTTCCGAGTCGGCGGCCAAAGCGAAATCTTCAAGATGTTCGAGAAGGTAAGAGTTGGAAGAGATGAAGGATCTGAAGCTGGTCATGGAGGGCCAAAAGTAAAAGAGTCCGCGAAGAACCGTATGTGTGGGCGATCCAATTCCGCGGATACTAAACTGAGCTGAAACCACATAGTCGTGCCACGACTTTAAATACGGCGCTGGGTGGGAGGCAACCCACCAAGGTTTGTTTTCCTTGTTATGTGCGTGCTTAGTTTTATTTTTATTTTTGAGTGTGTTTAAATAATGAAAAAGCCATAAAAATCGAAAAATCGAAAAAGTCAAAAATAGCTGAAACAGGGACATACGCGACTTGTTACGCGGTTTGCATACCGCGCAGCAAGTCGCGGGGCCCTCTGTTGGTTTTCTGAAACAGAGGGTTACGCGGTTTGCCACGCGACTTGCAAGTCGCGGGCTAAACCGCGGGAGTCCCATTTGCCTCGTTTTTCGTTTTTCGTTTTTCGTGCAGTTTTTTTTCCTTTATTGCTTTGTGTGTTTCTGTTTTCTTGTTTTTCTTTCGTCGTTTGTTCGTTTCTTTTGTGTGTGCGTGCTCTCCCCTCCTTCTCCAAATGCTCAATCTTTCAAGAATCTCCTCTGGCCGGGCAAAACAGGTATGTTATAATCATTTCTCTGCTAAAAGAGTGGTGTTTGATGTGTTGTTCTATTTTAATTGCACGAGATGCAACAAACCTAAGTTTCACTTAGGTTTGGGGTGCCTCATTTGTGAACCATCTACACACTCACATTAGACCCTGTGCAAACCTCGGTTTTACCGAGGTTTGTGGTGCCTATTTTTGGAAACTTTGGGTAGTCTTTTTATGCTATGCTATATGATGCCTTGCCTGCTCTTCTTAATAACTGCACAATGACTGTGTCGCATCGCCTGCGATTTTACTTGCACATTGGGGACAATGTGTGGGTAAGGTTTGGGGTTGCCCAATCGGGCCCAAGTTATGCACGTAGAATTCCTACACTTCTGAGTGTCTAGATCAAAGTAGCTAAAATTTTTGTTTTGAATGATTGAGACCGACCATTGTGGGAAGAATCTTGTGATAGTGACGTGACCGTTAGGGAAAGACCTGGAAAGGACATGACTAGGGACATTAGTGGAGACCACCCAATAGTGAGTTCTGAGCCTTGAAAAGACGTTTTTCATTTCGAGGGATTCATACACTAAATTCATACACTTTTTCGAATTCCTTGTCGTGATTGTAGAATGATCTCGCTACATTATTGCATTGAGTAGCAAAGACGAACATCGGGATATTAGGTAAGGGTATAGTAGACCATATTGTGTGGACCTTAAGATATGATTCCAGGCATTGTGTGTTTTATTTAACCTGTTTTTAGCTATCTTACCTTTTACCCTTCTGCGTGCACCCTTAGCCCCTTTGCAGCCAAACACTCACCTTTTCATTTCTAAACCCATCATTAAACCCTTAGCCATAAGCCTTAGCCAACCCAATCCGAAAGTGTGTCAATCGGAAGAAGTAATGAACTTAGAGAGATAGAGCGAAAAAGAAAGAAATCAGACCAGTCAAGAAATAGAAAAGAGGGCCAATGATGCCCCAATCAAATAAAGAGGACCAATGAAGTCCCATTAAAAAAAATACCGTTAGTTAGATAGTCTCTAGTAGAGCTGCATAATAAGTGAGTCGAAGCGACTCCAATAGTGACGAGAAAGGACCAAGTGAGCAAATGTGAAGCAACGAGAAGTTCGGAATTGCCAATGATTGACACGCCGAGGATTTTTGATCCTTTATACCCTTCGTTTCTTAACCTTAACCTTAGCCCCGTTACAACCCGTGTAAAGACCTGGATGATCTTCTGGAAAACATGATTAGAGTCTATGACCACCTCATCGATATTCCCTGTCTTGCTACTTGACTCCTTCTGAGATCAAATTTTTGGACAATTGTGCGTCTTTCCTTAGAGTTGTCATGTAATAATTTGCGTATTCTTGTACATAACTTCCATAAACATGACAACACGAGCGATAACCTAGGTTCGAGCGAAATGAGAGTATCCCGTGAGGTAGGGTCGAGGCGAAATGTTTTCCTTAGTATGTTCGGACTTAGTCTAACCCTAATGTAATCGGAACGGTCACGAGTTCAACTCACAATGGAAGGTCATAGGTCAAACGAAATGAGAATGAGGCGAGAGTGAGATAGATATTAACGGGTATGGGAAATCCCCGATGCATCACTTGGTACCGATTGGGAATTGTGCAGTTATTGTTATTCCACTATGTGCTTTTATTCTATTTTTATCGCTAATTTGCTTGGGGACAAGCAACGCTCGGTTTGGGGTTGTTGATAACGCCACTTTTTGGCGTTATTTCCGGGTCTCAAACCAACGAGATTGGCTTGTATTCAAGTAAAAAGGCGTGTATTTTACGATTTATCTAGTGAACTATGCAGGTTAGCTAAAAGGCGGCATTTCTCGAAAAGAAGCTAAAAAGAGCCCAAAACGAGTCCAAACGAAGCCTAACGAAAGCCCAAAAGTCAAGCCCAAGACCCGCGACCGAACCAGGACCCGAACCGCGAACCAGAAATCGACCCACGCAGCAAAAATGACACGCGCGACTTAGCCCGCGACTTGCAAGTCGCGTGGCAAGTCGCGTAAGTCACTGTTTCGCGATTTTCAGCTATTTTATCCGGGGTTTAGGTCATTATTCGAGAGCCAACTTTCGGCAGACGACCAGGGGCGATTTTGGGGCGATTTCCGACGACTTTTCGAAGCTTTCGGAGTCACGTTAGAGGGCCGATCACGGAGACAATCATCACGGAACCTAGATACAAGCACGATTGAAGGGAGTTCATCACGTTATTTTTCATGTTTTTAATCTTTCGCGTTATCATGTTTACATACGTAGTTTCATCTTTCTCTCTTGTGTTTGAATCCACCACCGACATGAACTAACCGGTTCGTGTTGGGGGTTGGAATGAATTCGGTTGATAAAGCATGTAACCAGATGATTTGAACTTTTATTGGTTTTTCCTTGATTAATGAGGCATGTGATTTTGTGTTTAATGCCTTTGAAAGTCTAGCTAGCTTTTAATTGATTTATTATTTTCAGTTGAGTTCGAGAGAATTAACTGTTAAATAGAACTAGGAATTGCATGCCTAAGACGATAAATCAGTGATAGAGATATACTGAATAAGTCTTAGTCCCAATTAACCCGTTAGGTTGATTTCGAGAGAAAATCTAGCCAAGTTAAATATAAATCGAGTACTTACTGTGTTTTGAGATCCATAGGTGAGATCGAGAGATTAAACTTATCCTTTTCAAAATAAAACCCGCTGTGGCTTGAAAGAGAATAACGGTGACTTTAAAAGATTTGGGAATCATTAAGGGGATAAACTGGTAATTGTTTGAGTTGTTTGTGTGCATGTGTAGAACCGGAGGATTTCCAACCCTCAACTTTTCTCTCTATCGAAGTTCTTAATTTGTTCTTTGTTCCGTTTACGTTTAAGTTGTGATTTGCTAGTAATTAGTTTTAAAACCCATCTTCCAATTTCGACAGTTCAATTAAGAGTTCTTATAGTAATTGTGATACTTAGTTCCTAGTTCCCTTGGTTCGATACTCGTACTTCCGTACGTTATTACTTGATTCGACACCATACACTTGCGGTTAGATTCTCGGGGTGTTAAAAACCCCGTGTCAAGTTTTTGGCGCCGTTGCCGGGGAACTAGTTGTAATTAATAGCACTACCATCTATAAGAGCTGTTAGATTGGACATTTTTTTTGTATTTCGTTGTTTCACTCCATCACTTTCAGTCTTTGGATTACTGACTTTGTTTTTCTTTCTTTTCAGGTACCACTTGGTTTATGCCAAGAACAACACGAGGGAAAGAAATTGAAGAACTTGATCCAGAAATAGAGAGAACTGCTCGTCGCCTACGTAAAGAATCGAAAGCTAGAAAACAATTGAATATGGGTGACGAGAGACCGCCTCCGCGCAACGATCCTCCACCGCTTCGCAACAATCCACCGCCACCTCCTGAAAGAGTCCCTATGCGGTCGTTTGCCGACCCAAATGTGGCAGCGGCCCGCATAGGTATTCAACCACCTACCACTGCGGCTAACTACTTTGAGATAAAGCCGAGTACCATCGTAATGGTACAACAGAATCAGTTCGGGGGAGCACCAACTGAAGACCCCCACGCGCATCTACGAGCCTTCGAACGGATATGCAACACGTTTAAGATCAACAGAATGGAGGAGAACGCAATCAAGCTAAGGCTCTTCAGCTTTTCATTAAAGGGTAGAGCTGAAATCTGGATAGAGGGTCTACCGTCAGATCTTATCACAACTTGGGCAAACTTGAAAGCAGCTTTCCTTCAAAAGTTTTTCCCACCGAGAAGAACTGCTCAACTGATGGCCGACATTACGCACTTCGCGCAATGGGATCAAGAGACGTTATATGAAGCTTGGGAGCGCTATAAGGAGATGTTGAAGAAGTGCCCGCATCACGGATTGCATGGCTGGGTGATAATCCAAACGTTCTTTGGAGGCCTTCACCCACAATTCAAGAATGATATTACGGCTGCAGCGGGGGGAGCTCTTATGAACAAGACCTATGAAGAAGCAGTCGAGTTAATCGAGAATCTAGCCGAGCATAGCTACTCCACACCACGATCGTCCGTTGCACGAGTAGCAAGTGTTCGGGAATCAGACGAACTCAAAGAGATAAAAACCCAACTAGCAGCGATTACGAGCCATTTGCAAGCCGGCAACCTTCAAGAACCTGATCAAGTCCATTTTGTGTCAAACCGAAGCCAACCGAGAAACGATCCTTTCTCTAACACTTATAACGAGGGGTGGAAAATACATCCCAATCTTTCATGGAATCAGCCCGGTCAACCACAATCAGGTAATTTTTCTAACTCTTCTAATTTTGCTCAAACTAATAATGTGTACCGTCCTCCAGGTTTTCAGCAAAGGAGCGAAGGACCATCCGGAGAAAAGAAACCGGGGCTGGAAGAGATGATGATGAAGTTCATGTCGAAAATGGACAGCACGGTCGGAGAGCTAGCGAGCACGGTGAATACGGTAAAAGCTGCAACTGAGCAGAATACGGCTGCAATAAAGATTCTCGAGAGGCAAGTGGGGCAAATTTCTGAAGCCATACAAAACCGAACTCCCGGCACCTTTCCAAGCATGGCTGAAAAGAGGAACCAAGAGAACTGTAACGCCATTTATCTGAGAAGTGGAAAGGGACTGAGTAGAGAACCGTCATCTAAAGAGACCGAGCCCAAAGAGCGAGACATAGAAGAGTTGAAGGCGAATGAAGAGGCTGTAATTGAAGATAACTCGAGAAACGATGAGAAGAAGAAAGAAGTGACACCACCGGTCAATCCGGAAATCCCAAGAGTACCCTACCCGAGCAGATTGAAAGCGCAAAAGGATGATGTCAATTTTTCAAAATTTCTTGATGTTTTCAAAAAGCTAACTATCAACATCCCTTTTGCAGATGCGCTTACACAAATGCCCTCTTACGCTAAGTTCATGAAGGAGATTATATCGAAGAAGAGGACACTTGATCATCAGGCCACCGTTGCACTCACTGAAGAGTGCAGCGCGATTTTTCAGAATAAGCCTCCCTTGAAGCTTAAAGATCCAGGAAGTTTTTCTATCCCTATTCAGATTGGGGAGTTTACTTTTAATAAGGTTTTATGTGATTTAGGGGCTAGTATTAATCTGATGCCTCTTCCTATTTTCAGGAAACTTGGCCTGGGTGAGGTAAGCCCGACATACATGACTCTGAAGCTCGCGGATAGATCAATCCGATACCCATATGGAGTGGTCGAGGACGTGCTCATCAAAGTAGGTAAGTTCTATTTTCCCGTCGACTTCGTAGTCATAGATATAGACGAAGACGAAGAGGTCCCGTTAATTCTGGGGAGATCCTTCCTGGCTACGAGCCGAGCTTTGATTGACATGGAAGAAGGCAAGATAACCTTCCGAGTCGGCGGCCAAAGCGAAATCTTCAAGATGTTCGAGAAGGTAAGAGTTGGAAGAGATGAAGGATCTGAAGCTGGTCATGGAGGGCCAAAAGTAAAAGAGTCCGCGAAGAACCGTATGTGTGGGCGATCCAATTCCGCGGATACTAAACTGAGCTGAAACCACATAGTCGTGCCACGACTTTAAATACGGCGCTGGGTGGGAGGCAACCCACCAAGGTTTGTTTTCCTTGTTATGTGCGTGCTTAGTTTTATTTTTATTTTTGAGTGTGTTTAAATAATGAAAAAGCCATAAAAATCGAAAAATCGAAAAAGTCAAAAATAGCTGAAACAGGGACATACGCGACTTGTTACGCGGTTTGCATACCGCGCAGCAAGTCGCGGGGCCCTCTGTTGGTTTTCTGAAACAGAGGGTTACGCGGTTTGCCACGCGACTTGCAAGTCGCGGGCTAAACCGCGGGAGTCCCATTTGCCTCGTTTTTCGTTTTTCGTGCAGTTTTTTTTCCTTTATTGCTTTGTGTGTTTCTGTTTTCTTGTTTTTCTTTCGTCGTTTGTTCGTTTCTTTTGTGTGTACGTGCTCTCCCCTCCTTCTCCAAATGCTCAATCTTTCAAGAATCTCCTCTGGCCGGGCAAAACAGGTATGTTATAATCATTTCTCTGCTAAAAGAGTGGTGTTTGATGTGTTGTTCTATTTTAATTGCACGAGATGCAACAAACCTAAGTTTCACTTAGGTTTGGGGTGCCTCATTTGTGAACCATCTACACACTCACATTAGACCCTGTGCAAACCTCGGTTTTACCGAGGTTTGTGGTGCCTATTTTTGGAAACTTTGGGTAGTCTTTTTATGCTATGCTATATGATGCCTTGCCTGCTCTTCTTAATAACTGCACAATGACTGTGTCGCATCGCCTGCGATTTTACTTGCACATTGGGGACAATGTGTGGGTAAGGTTTGGGGTTGCCCAATCGGGCCCAAGTTATGCACGTAGAATTCCTACACTTCTGAGTGTCTAGATCAAAGTAGCTAAAATTTTTGTTTTGAATGATTGAGACCGACCATTGTGGGAAGAATCTTGTGATAGTGACGTGACCGTTAGGGAAAGACCTGGAAAGGACATGACTAGGGACATTAGTGGAGACCACCCAATAGTGAGTTCTGAGCCTTGAAAAGACGTTTTTCATTTCGAGGGATTCATACACTAAATTCATATACACTTTTTCGAATTCCTTGTCGTGATTGTAGAATGATCTCGCTACATTATTGCATTGAGTAGCAAAGACGAACATCGGGATATTAGGTAAGGGTATAGTAGACCATATTGTGTGGACCTTAAGATATGATTCCAGGCATTGTGTGTTTTATTTAACCTGTTTTTAGCTATCTTACCTTTTACCCTTCTGCGTGCACCCTTAGCCCCTTTGCAGCCAAACACTCACCTTTTCATTTCTAAACCCATCATTAAACCCTTAGCCATAAGCCTTAGCCAACCCAATCCGAAAGTGTGTCAATCGGAAGAAGTAATGAACTTAGAGAGATAGAGCGAAAAAGAAAGAAATCAGACCAGTCAAGAAATAGAAAAGAGGGCCAATGATGCCCCAATCAAATAAAGAGGACCAATGAAGTCCCATTAAAAAAAATACCGTTAGTTAGATAGTCTCTAGTAGAGCTGCATAATAAGTGAGTCGAAGCGACTCCAATAGTGACGAGAAAGGACCAAGTGAGCAAATGTGAAGCAACGAGAAGTTCGGAATTGCCAATGATTGACACGCCGAGGATTTTTGATCCTTTATACCCTTCGTTTCTTAACCTTAACCTTAGCCCCGTTACAACCCGTGTAAAGACCTGGATGATCTTCTGGAAAACATGATTAGAGTCTATGACCACCTCATCGATATTCCCTGTCTTGCTACTTGACTCCTTCTGAGATCAAATTTTTGGACAATTGTGCGTCTTTCCTTAGAGTTGTCATGTAATAATTTGCGTATTCTTGTACATAACTTCCATAAACATGACAACACGAGCGATAACCTAGGTTCGAGCGAAATGAGAGTATCCCGTGAGGTAGGGTCGAGGCGAAATGTTTTCCCTAGTATGTTCGGACTTAGTCTAACCCTAATGTAATCGGAACGGTCACGAGTTCAACTCACAATGGAAGGTCATAGGTCAAACGAAATGAGAATGAGGCGAGAGTGAGATAGATATTAACGGGTATGGGAAATCCCCGATGCATCACTTGGTACCGATTGGGAATTGTGCAGTTATTGTTATTCCACTATGTGCTTTTATTCTATTTTTATCGCTAATTTGCTTGGGGACAAGCAACGCTCGGTTTGGGGTTGTTGATAACGCCACTTTTTGGCGTTATTTACGGGTCTCAAACCAACGAGATTGGCTTGTATTCAAGTAAAAAGGCGTGTATTTTACGATTTATCTAGTGAACTATGCAGGTTAGCTAAAAGGCGGCATTTCTCGAAAAGAAGCTAAAAAGAGCCCAAAACGAGTCCAAACGAAGCCTAACGAAAGCCCAAAAGTCAAGCCCAAGACCCGCGACCGAACCAGGACCCGAACCGCGAAACAGAAATCGACCCACGCAGCAAAAATGACACGCGCGACTTAGCCCGCGACTTGCAAGTCGCGTGGCAAGTCGCGTAAGTCACTGTTTCGCGATTTTCAGCTATTTTATCCGGGGTTTAGGTCATTATTCGAGAGCCAACTTTCGGCAGACGACCAGGGGCGATTTTGGGGCGATTTCCGACGACTTTTCGAAGCTTTCGGAGTCACGTTAGAGGGCCGATCACGGAGACAATCATCACGGAACCTAGATACAAGCACGATTGAAGGGAGTTCATCACGTTATTTTTCATGTTTTTAATCTTTCGCGTTATCATGTTTACATACGTAGTTTCATCTTTCTCTCTTGTGTTTGAATCCACCACCGACATGAACTAACCGGTTCGTGTTGGGGGTTGGAATGAATTCGGTTGATAAAGCATGTAACCAGATGATTTGAACTTTTATTGGTTTTTCCTTGATTAATGAGGCATGTGATTTTGTGTTTAATGCCTTTGAAAGTCTAGCTAGCTTTTAATTGATTTATTATTTTCAGTTGAGTTCGAGAGAATTAACTGTTAAATAGAACTAGGAATTGCATGCCTAAGACGATAAATCAGTGATAGAGATATACTGAATAAGTCTTAGTCCCAATTAACCCGTTAGGTTGATTTCGAGAGAAAATCTAGCCAAGTTAAATATAAATCGAGTACTTACTGTGTTTTGAGATCCATAGGTGAGATCGAGAGATTAAACTTATCCTTTTCAAAATAAAACCCGTTGTGGCTTGAAAGAGAATAACGGTGACTTTAAAAGATTTGGGAATCATTAAGGGGATAAACTGGTAATTGTTTGAGTTGTTTGTGTGCATGTGTAGAACCGGAGGATTTCCAACCCTCAACTTTTCTCTCTATCGAAGTTCTTAATTTGTTCTTTGTTCCGTTTACGTTTAAGTTGTGATTTGCTAGTAATTAGTTTTAAAACCCATCTTCCAATTTCGACAGTTCAATTAAGAGTTCTTATAGTAATTGTGATACTTAGTTCCTAGTTCCCTTGGTTCGATACTCGTACTTCCGTACGTTATTACTTGATTTGACACCGTACACTTGCGGTTAGATTCTCGGGGTGTTAAAAACCCCGTGTCAACCACGCACTTCACGGCCTTTCACCCGGTCACTTCTTGATCGATGATGATGCACAACCCGATCAGGGTTCCCCCCATTAGATCCCCCCCATGAGTTCTTTGCAGGACTCTTTGACGACACTGGTTCTCCCCGAACCTCCCCGTCGGTCGGAGCAATCCCCATTGAGTCCTCATCCCCCTCACCGACAGAGTCACCTTTGAACCAGACTTCTCCCCGAAGTTCTCCCCTGGTTCAAACTCCCCAAAGATCGCCTACGCCACACCGATCACCCTCCCCGGGTCAGAATTCACCCCGACGAGCTCCCACTCCGCCACCGAGACCACTATTCCCCGATGAAATGTTGTATCCCAGCAACATTCCTATTTCGGCGGAGGATCCCCATCGCATCCGCTACATAGTTACTGGAGATGTCGGGGGTGACACCACTGTTCAAGCACCCTCTTTGATTGAAGACTTACAAGAAAGTGCTCGACAATGTCGGCTTGTCGGCACCCAATTTGAATCTTTCAAACGAGCCACTCTTGCAATGATTGCCATGACGAGTTCCCGAATGTCCACTATCGAATCTCGCCTGCCGCAGACTCTTTCAGATACTATTGCCGATGTTATACGTCTCCTTACCACCGACATCAACTCTTTGGTTTCCAGGGTGGAATCTTTGTCCAGATCTCATGGGGATCTTGCCTTCTCCTTTGGTGCTTTCAAGGCAGCCTCCATCGTCAAAGACTCTGAACTTCAGAAGATGCTTCAAGAAACTAAGTCCCATCAGGACTTCAGCCAGACCACTGCCGACTCACTTCGTGACATTCATGCCACACTTCAAGAATTCGGCCAACTGGATATGGATCTCGGTGACTTCACCATGGTTTCTGAAGAGGTACCGAAACAACTCTCTTTTCTTCATAAGAAATTCGACTACGTTTTCAGACAGCTGGGTATGAAGATTCTGGCTGGTGCTGAGGGGGAGAAAAAGCAACCCAACCCAAGTTGCCATCTCTTAAACATTTGGTCATCCCCAAGCCTCCATCTTCCACCGATGACATTCCTGAAACCACCGAAACTCACGCTGAAACCGCCGACACTGAGGGGGAGCAACTCTCTAAAGAAAAAGAGTTGGACTTGGAAGACAAAGCAACAACTGAGGGGGGGCAACTTTCTGCGGCCGAAACAGACAAGGGAAAGAAATGTCTTACTGCCGAACAATTAGCCGAACAAGAAAGAAGAGAGAAAGAAAGGATGAAGTATGGGACTCGTCCCACCGATGCAGACAAACTCAAACTTAAACCTCCTTCATCACATCTGCAGGAACCCAATCTCGGACTGACTCCTCAAGAAATTGAGGAAGCCAGACTAGCCCAAAAAGCCCTTGATGATTCCAAGGCCCTCTCTTTAAAAGTTGCAGAGGAAGAAGCCAAGAAAGCCAAGTCCACCGATGCCGTGTCGGCACAGAAATCGTTGCTGAGTGAATTTGAACAAGAGAGAAATGAAGAAGTGAGATGGTACAAGAAGAAGATGCACCACCGATCCGACAGAACCCCGATTACAGGTGTCAAGATCGCAACCTCCAGAGCCAACCCAAAAGACATCTGCCTTATCATTGATCGGGAAGATGGCTCTTTGAAAAGTGTGAGAGACTACCAACTCAAAACTTACGGTCTCCCCGAATGGTACGAGATCTCTCGACACTTGGCCAAAAATCCAAACCCAAAGAAGGACATCTTTGTCAAATACATTGATGGTCTAATGGCAAAGATGAAGGAGATCAAAAAGAAGTATAGCATCGTGCTGACCACCGATGAAAGATCGAAACTGCAATCCTTGAAGGAAGAAGTGCGCCTCCCCAGAGTTCAGAATCCTCCCGACACTGTCTTCAAGGATATGGCAAAGGAAGGAAAGATACCGAATGTAAGTAACTTAAATCTTTCCCTTCCCACTTCGGCATCATATCCCACGACAACTCTGGGCCTGTCACCGATTCCAGGACTGTATTTCAACGATAGTTTCGGCAAACGAGCCTTCTTCAGATTCTCTCAAATCCCAGCTGTCGACACCATGTTTCTTGAAGGCCTCCACAACTTGTTCCCTCACATCCCCGACGCTCAACCCTACTACCGAATCCTAATGGGTGAAATCAAGCGCCGACAATCATCAAAGAAGTAGGTTTTTCATTTACCTTTCGGTAGTTTCTGATAATCTTTTGCTTCCTTACTTCACCGATGTATGAGAATAACTTATAAAATTCAAGTGCTTCTCTTGTTTATATGTAGCTGTACATACCTTTATTTCCTTGCTTTATATATACTGTATAGATATACTCAAAGAAACATAGTTAAAAAAAGGTCTATGTGAAAAGAACCCAAAAGAGTAAAAAGGGTCAAAATGCACTTATTTTCATTTGCTCTTTAACATTCTAAGGATAGAGATCAAATTCAAATAGGGGGAGATTGTTGGGTCATCACAGATTTGAAGTTGACTCAATTAAACCCTCTTAGATACTTAGAATGTTTTTGGATTCTTTTGTGTAACTTGTACTCTTATACCAATTGTTCGGTGAAGTCGAAGATCAACCGAAACCAAGTGCGAAGACTATCTCATTGCGGAAGTGAGAAAATCGGCAGCAAGTTTCTACAAGTTACATCACCATTGATATGCTTGTGCTATCGGTGGACACGCATCACCGAATTGAAGAAATTCGGTGAGGAGTCCAAGAAGACTTCCACCGATATGTGTTCAGAAATCGGTGGGAGTTCAAGAAGACTGTACCGAAATATTAAAACACTTCGGTGAAACTCTCTCCTTTCTAAAGAAGTGAGATTTCGAATTGGTGCAGTTTTCAATACAGGAGGTCGGTAGCCTTATTCTCAATAGACAAAAGAGAAGATCATTTATTATGAGACAATATCCTATTGTCAGATAAAAGTGGCATTTTGTCATTTTATCTATTCTCAGATAAGGTCTTTTTCTGGTACGACTGTCCTCCTGGTTCCTTGGATAAGTTAAAAAGGAGATATCAGCTTTTCAGAAGTCAACCTCTACAATGAATGGAAGAGTGACAAGTGTCCCATGCATTAAATGATGCATGGACTATAAATAGAGGTGAAGACTCTCCATGCAAATTACGCTTCTGAAGATTACTAAGTGCAAGCTCCTTTCTTACTGAAACTACATCTTGTGTCTAAGTGTCCAATTTGTTCTAAGTGTTTTTCAGTTTACTTTGTGTTAGATTGTTAGAATAGTTTAACTGTTCTTTTCCGCAACAATCTTTTGTTTTCTATGTGTAATTCTTATTGAAAGATTTTTCAATATATTGAATTAAAACTTGTGAAAAATCTGAGTATTGTATTCAACCCCCCCCCCCCCTTCTACAATACTTGTTGAGCCATTTTGGGACCAACAGATTCATCATTACACCTTAGTCAAAACACAAACTGACTTGTGTAAGTTCCAAATTTAAAGACAAAAACCAATCCGTTTCCATCATTTGAAAATATCGGCTAAAACATCACAAAATCTCAAATTGGGAGTAGGCATGCAAGCTTGTAACACTTTCTTAGAAATTTCTTGAAATGAAATAACATGCAACAAATGGTTCGCGGCCAAATTTCAAAAGAGAAAACTTCTTTAAATTAATTTCTCCAAATTTCCCATCCGGTCCTATAATGACATTTGAACGAAACGTTTTTGGCAAACTTGCACACAACAATGCGTTTTTTCAAGACATATAAGGAAATAAGTGTTAATAATTTGTTGACACCAAAAAGGGTTCAAACCTATTTTCAAATCTCAAATTGCACCAACGGTGCGCATCAATGTTCAAAACATAAGAATTCCACGCACCATAGTTTTATACAAACCATTTTTCTAAAATCTTTATCATGAAGCACTTTCCTCAAAATTTCATACTTGGAACATAAAACGTCAAAACGTCATTGCTAAAAATGTATTTGTCAAAAATACTCAAAACACACATTTCCTCCAAAACCAAAAAGCTTTCATTTTTTCCAAAATATTCGACAATTCAAAATTGACCAATGTCAATGACTCATACATTCGTGTTTTCCAAATATCATGCATCATAAACCATTCGTGATCCACACACCACTAAAACATGCTTTGACCAAATTGTCTCTCATTTAAACAAGGAGTTAATAAAACATTTTCATGCACGACCCGTTTATCAAAGTGTCGAGAAACAATGGTTACCAAGCTATGCATACCCCTAAGTCGATATAGCGCATTTACATAAAATGATAATGAAACATTTAACTGACCAAAAGCGCACCAAGCAAGTCATTATGAAATGTCAACAAAATGTTCCTTCATGCATCACTTAAGCCACGAATAAATCAATCCATACATTGAACTATATGCAACGAAATACTTAGTAACACAAACCTTTTGAAAGAAAAGTTACGCGACACTAGAGTTCCAAACTCATCTCTTTTTAGTCGCCTTATGGCATAAAATTAACTTTTCTCAACAAAACTCGAGTGGGACAAAATACCCACATAACTTATAAACCTTTCACATAAGTAATTAAAGCATGCATCTTGTGAAATTATACTCACACGACTCAACATGTCGTAAAACAAAACTCCATGAACCTCAATGGACTCAATGACTCCAAGTCAATAAAACGGAGCTAAACATTATGCTTTCAAAACCAAATTGCTATAAGCAAAATCATAAATGAGACGCCAAAATCCCAAAATCCCCTTTTAGGATAATACCATATAAACAACATTGTTTAACAACTCACATTAAACAAATTCTCCAAAATAACTTTACATAGACATAATGGAAGACAACTTTCTGTCCAAACTCTAACATATGTGGAGGAGATCCAATGTTAAAGTTATAAGCCGTAGTTACTTGCCCAACATCTTAAACATCATAAAATATGGATATCACTGTATCCTAAAGTAACATTGGACAATAATAAAATGGAACAATTTCCGACGGGGCTCACAACTCCCTTGGTATAGGAATTTGGTTTTGTCTAATGATCACTTCAACATAAGTTGTGATGTTGGTAACAGATGTTTTTATACTTTGTGTGTCTAATGATCACTTTAACCAATACACTCAAAATTTTCAATCTCACTTGGTATAGGAATTTGGTTTTGTCTAATGATCACTTCAACATAAGTTGTGATGTTGGTAACAGATGTTTTTATACTTTATGTGAAATCATTCATCATAGTTTTAAGAGATTCGAAGTTTTCAACTTGTTCTAAAGAGGTTGTAGGGGGTAAAAATGAGTTGTTAAAGTCATCCCCTTGAAAACTCTCAGAAAAAGCAACTTGTTCCTCCCAAGATTGGTCAAAATTATTTGCGTAAGTGTTACTCCAATCTTGGTATGGAGGTGTTGGTGATGTAAAAGTGCCATGATTTTGATTATTTAAAAACAAATTAGGATGATCCTCCCATGATTGAGTATAACCATTGAAGTGTGAGGTATCCCAATTACTATCTCCCATGAAATAATTGGATTCGGGGTTCGAAGGACAATAATATGTGAAATGATTTCCGCCACAGAAGTCACAGAAAACCGTTTCATATGGCCCAAACGAATATCCCATTGAACCCATATTCACAGAAAGATAAACTCAAAGATTTATTACTCGTGCACACATGGAGACGTATGACAAGCAACAAAGGTGATAGAAAAATCAAATCTTTTAAAATACTTTTATAGACTTTTAGCGTGCCAATCCCCGGCAACGGTGCCAAAAACTTGACAGTGCTTTGAATACACCGATAGACGTGTGATAATTAAACCTCAACGCAAGTATACATCGAGATCTAATGTCGTCTTTCAAGTAATAAAATGGTAAAATACCAGATATCGTTTCCACAGAGATTGGAGTAAAAGTGCAATAAAAGTCTAGTAAAAGAAATAATTTCCAAGGATCAATTCGAAGATTATATTTTTCTGTTGGTGTTTGGAATTATCACAGATTATATAACAATTAATAAAGGATAGCAAGGGTGTAAGATGTTGGGGTGACATTTAAACATAACTTCCAGCAGACCAATGATGTAGCATTGCCACAACATTTGTCTCTTAACACTTAAGTTCACCATCTACTTTTCAGGATGCCTTCTCGGGTTTTCAACAATTCACTACTGATCTAGCAGCCACTCAATCCATTCATGGCATTGTTGTCAGAACTATCAATAGTAAGGTGAAGCCTTCCAAGTATACGGATAAACAAATTCCTTTGTTAAAATCACTCTTCCGAGCTGATTCCCATATCAGTTAAGTTGATGTGTTCTAAGCGGTCCATTCCTGGCACACACTCTACACTGTTACCATCCACGCAGATGATCAACTTATCGGGCAAAATCAACCCAGAAAAGACAGAGACGATAAATTTCTTTATCAATGTCTCTTCCGAGCATACTTCCGTTGTCATTTGGATTGACGTGCATATCAATGGTTCATTCCTGACACCATGGCACTTTAACACTTTCAAAGTGATCAACCATCTGGAAGTAACTGGATATTTTATAAAACTTAACATGAAATGGTAAACATCATTATTGAGAAACGATGCCTACTTTTCGTTATATTTAAAATCTCACACTTTTATCTCACACCCAAGCTATTTAAACTTAACTACTCATGCTTAAATATAAATGACAGGTAATATAAATTACAGAAATGAAAGACAGAAATTAAAGACAGAAATGTAAATGACAAGAAAGTAAAATGTAAGTATTAAAAAACTATCAGTTAGTGCAGCAATGTTGTACCAATGCTGCAGCAACTCATAGCTAATAATAAGAACATGAAGAACAAGATGAAGAACATAAAGTAGAAATGCATAAATTAAAGGTGAGACCTGCAAACCAGCTGTGAGAACTGGTTACAAAATTGTCTACTGAAAATGAAAACCAACCTCTCCTATTTATACTAAGAGGAGAGAAGGTAACTAGCCTAACTTACACTATTCAAAAGGTACTTAATACTATTACACCCCATGCTTCTATGGACACTACAACAAGCTATCTAAGAGTTTATAAAAGAAACACAACATTTGAATTCAGGTCTTCTAGAACATGGCTGGATGATGGGACCAAAAGTCAGCCACAAAAGTCTTCTAGAAATTAATTCTTCATTCCATTCTTCCAGTCTTCAATGCTGTAGCATTGGGCAGGGGCTGTACTATAATTAAATTCACATTTATCCTTCCTAAATCAGTAAAAGACAGGTAAATCACAAACTTAGCTCCATAAAACAAAAGGTAAAAATAAGTAAACAAAAATGACTCAAATGTTGGGATAAATAAAAGGGAAATTAATTAAAATACCCTAAGTCAAACCAAGTGTTACTGAAATACCCCAAATCTCTCCCATGTTACAAAAATACCCCAAACATCCGCGATAGAGCCCGCGATCGCGGGCTCCAGGCCACGTGTCACCAAAGTTTGCCCACTTTGCCCGCGTTGGTCCCTCAAGAATGCCCGCGGTCCAGCTTTCCCCCCTCAAGAATGCCCGCGTGTGCAGTTTTGGTCCATGCCCGCGTTTGACTCATTGACCCCCGCGATCGCGGGCTACACGTGTCACCAAAGTTTGCCCACTTTTCCCGCGTTGGTCCCTCAAGAATACCCGCGGTACAGCTTTCCCCCCTCAAGAATGCCCGCGTGTGCATTTTTGGTCCCTGCCCGCGATTGACTTTCTTTGACCTCCCGTGATCGCGGGCTCCTGTGTCACGTGTCGGCACAGGGTTAACCCTAAAATCCCTTTGACGAACCCTAAACCCTAATTGTTTCTTCGGCCGCACTATATAAGGGGGGGGGGGGGACCAAAAACCGGCCACTCTCAATTTTTTTAATCACTCTCTCAATTTTTAATCAAACTCTCTCAATTTTCTCCCACTCTCTCAATTTTGTCGTGTGGAATACGCGTTCGGGTTTTGTGAAGATGTCTCGTATTACATCTTTGGTATGTTTTCCTTATGTTATTTGTTATTTTTTGTATGTTATTTTAAGTTAAGATATATGATTTGTAGGTTGTTATAGTGTTTATAACTTATGTTTGAATATGTTCTATGTTTAACATGATATGTATGGTTTTATGTTTGAATGTGATATTTGTATGTTATAATGTGTATGTTGTTATAGTGTGTTTTTTCATATAAAAATTGTTAAGAGTGTTTTTTTATAAAAAAATTGTTAAGAGTGTGTTTTTATAAAAAAAATTGTTAACAATGTGTTTTTTTTTATAAAAACACACTCTTAACAATTTTTTTATAAAAACACACCCTTAACAATTTTTTATAAAATCAGTTTTTTTATAAAAAATGTTTAAGAGTGTGTTTTTATAAAAAAATTGTTATAGTTTTATGGTTTTTATAATGTGTTTTTTTTATAAAAAAATTGTTAAAAATGTGTTTTTTATAAAAAATTGTTATAGTTTTATGGTTTTATGTTTGAATGTGATATTTGTATGTTATAATGTGTATGTTGTTATAGTGTGTTTTTTCATATAAAAATTGTTAAGAGTGTTTTTTTTATAAAAAAATTGTTAAAAGTGTGTTTTTATAAAAAAAAATTGTTAACAATGTTTTTTTTTTATAAAAACACACTCTTAACAATTTTTTTATAAAAACATACCCTTAACAATTTTTTATAAAAACAGTTTTTTTATAAAAAATGTTTAAGAGTGTGTTTTTATAAAAAATTGTTATAGTTTTATGGTTTTTATAATGTGTTTTTTATAAAAAAATTGTTAATTTTTTTTTATAAAAACAGTTTTTATAAAAAAAATAGTTAAAAATGTGTTTTTTTATAAAAAATTGTTAAGAGTGTGTTTTTATAAAAAAAATTGTTATAGTTTTATGGTTTTATGTTTGAATGTGATATTTGTATGTTATAATGTGTATGTTGTTATAGTGTGTTTTTTCATATAAAAATTGTTAAGAGTGTTTTTTTATAAAAAAATTGTTAAAAGTGTGTTTTTATAAAAAAAATTGTTAACAATGTTTTTTTTTATAAAAACACACTCTTAACAATTTTTTTATAAAAACACACCCTTAACAATTTTTTATAAAAACAGTTTTTTTTATAAAAAATGTTTAAAAGTGTGTTTTTATAAAAAAATTGTTATAGTTTTATGGTTTTTATAATGTGTTTTTTTATAAAAAAATTGTTGATTTTTTATGGTTTTTATAATGTGTTTTTTTATAAAAAAATTGTTGATTTTTTTTATATAAAAACAGTTTTTATAAAAAATTGTTAAAAATGTGTTTTTTTATAAAAAATTGTTAAGAGTGTGTTTTTATAAAAAAATTGTTATAGTTTTATGGTTTTATGTTTGAATGTGATATTTGTATGTTATAATGTGTATGTTGTTATAGTGTGTTTTTTCATATAAAAATTGTTAAGAGTGTTTTTTATAAAAAAAATTGTTAAAAGTGTGTTTTTATAAAAAAAATTGTTAACAATGTTTTTTTTTTTATAAAAACACACTCTTAACAATTTTTTTTATAAAAACACACCCTTAACAATTTTTTATAAAAACAGTTTTTTTATAAAAAATGTTTAAAAGTGTGTTTTTATAAAAAAATTGTTATAGTTTTATGGTTTTTATAATGTGTTTTTTTATAAAAAAAATTGTTAATTTTTTTTTTATAAAAACAGTTTTTATAAAAAAATTGTTAAAAATGTGTTTTTTTATAAAAAATTGTTTAGAGTGTATTTTTATAAAAAAATTGTTATAGTTTTATGGTTTTATGTTTGAATGTGATATTTGTATGTTATAATGTGTATGTTGTTATAGTGTGTTTTTTCATATAAAAATTGTTAAGAGTGTTTTTTTATAAAAAAATTGTTAAAAGTGTGTTTTTATAAAAAAAAATTGTTAACAATGTTTTTTTTTTTATAAAAACACACTCTTAACAATTTTTTTATAAAAACACACCCTTAACAATTTTTTGTAAAAACAGTTTTTTTATGAAAAATGTTTAAGAGTGTGTTTTTATAAAAAATTGTTATAGTTTTATGGTTTTTATAATGTGTTTTTTTATAAAAAAAATTGTTAATTTTTTTTTATAAAAACAGTTTTTATAAAAAAATTGTTAAAAATGTGTTTTTTTATAAAAAATTGTTAAGAGTGTGTTTTTATAAAAAAATTGTTATAGTTTTATGGTTTTATGTTTGAATGTGATATTTGTATGTTATAATGTGTATGTTGTTATAGTGTGTTTTTTCATATAAAAATTGTTAAGAGTGTTTTTTTATAAAAAAATTGTTAAAAGTGTGTTTTTATAAAAAAATTGTTAACAATGTTTTTTTTATTTATAAAAACACACTCTTAACAATTTTTTTATAAAAACACACCCTTAACAATTTTTTTATAAAAACAGGTTTTTTTATAAAAAAATTGTTAAGAGTGTGTTTTTATAAAAAATTGTTAAGGGTGTGTTTTTATAAAAAAAACACATTTTTAACAATTTTTATATGAAAAAACACACTATAACAACATACACATTATAACATACAAATATCACATTCAAACATAAAACCATAAAACTATAACAATTTTTTTATAAAAACACACTCTTAACAATTTTTTATAAAAAAACACATTTTATAAAAAAATTGTTAAATATGTGTTTTTTATAAAAAAAATGTTAAGAATGACAACTTAGGTCCCTACGGTTTTAAGAATGACAACTTAGGTCCCTAAACTTTTAAAAATGCCAATTAGGTCCTAAACTTTTAAGAATGACAACTAGGGTCCCTAAACCGCACTTTATCTCTATATAACAATATGATACGTTGAAATAAAATAAACCACACTTTATCTATATATAACACTATTATACGTTGAAATAAAATAAACCGCACTTTATCTATATATAACAATATGATACGTTGAAATAAAATAAACCGCACTTTATCTCTATATAACACTATTATACGTTGAAATAAAATAAACCGCACTTTATCTCTATATAACATTATTATACGTTGAAATAAAATAAACCGCACTTTATCTCTATATAACACTATTATACGTTGAAATAAAATAAACCGCACTTTATCTCTATATAACAATATGATACGTTGAAATAAAATACCACCGCACTTTATCTATATATAACACTATTATACGTTGAAATAAAATACCACCGCACTTTATCTATATATAACAATATGATACGTTGAAATAAAATACCACCGCACTTTATCTATATATAACACTATTATACGTTGAAATAAAATACCACCGCACTTTATCTATATATAACAATATGATACGTTGAAATAAAATACCACCGCAACATCTATATAAAATAAAATAAACTGCAACATCTATATATAACACTAACTATAACATCTGTGAATGACTATGTAGAAGGATTTCTTTAACATCGACTTGACGGTAAGGTGCAAAGTTTCCTACATCGAGGAATTAGGAGCGCTCTTTAGGGGATTAGGTGATCGCGCGGATACCCTTGAGACCATCTATAGAGGGACACCGTTCGAGCCATGGATGGATGTGTCTTACTCTGGTGGCGACCCTACGCTAGTACACATGTTTCTACAGTTGGAGGTCGAGGACGCCAACGCTGAGCCGGAGGAGATGCATTTTGATTTCTTCGGCTCTCAATTGCATTTTGGGCGTCGTGAGTTCTGTCTAATTACAGGACTACGTTTTGGAGAGGCTCCCCCCTTCCTCCCTTAGAAGACTGCTCCTTCGTTCCTAGGGTTTGGGGCATTTCAGCATCTCGTTTGAAGCTGAAGGCAGCCCGGGAAATGATGAAAGAGGGCCTTAGTGCCCTAACCGACGACGATGCTGTCTGTGTATGCTTGGTGGTGATCGTGGATATGGGCTTCCTGGGCCGTGAGTATAGCCAGTATGCTTCCGAGACGGTCCTTAGGGCCGTCGAGGACCTTGAGCTGTTTAACAGCTACCCGTGGGGTAGCCATATCTGGACACATTGCTACTCTAATCTGCATCGAGCCATAGGCAGACGCGCCGATCGACATGCAAAGATGAATCTTTGTGGTTTTACATACGCCTTCAAGGTTAGATACGTAGTATAACAATTGTTAATAATACATACAAACTGTTTGGCTTTTCTTTTTACGTACTTGCTCTTCTTGTCTAATTCCAGATATGGATCTTGGAGGTGTTTCCCGCATCAATCCGATATTTCGTCAAGCGCGACGATCGAGTACTTAGGGGAACTCGTTGGGACAAGCGTGTTACCTTAAGTAGGTCGCTTTGGATTGAGTTCTTCAAAGCGTCTAGAAATGTAAGTTCTTTTACTATGTTTACAATTTGCATACGTTAGTCCCGCTTATTAATTTTTTTTATGTTTTATCATATATTTAGCAGCCACTCTTGCCTTTCGATCGCCTTGTGCCTACTGTCGACGAGATGGGCACAGATTGGTACAGAGACAGCGTGGCCTTTATTGACGCAGAGGCGGAAAGGGCTCGACGTCCCCCTACTTCCGAAGATGAGGAAGACGACGACAGGCCCCCTTCCGGTGGATACCAGCCGCCCCCTTCCTCCTCCTACCAGCCGGCCCGTTCCTCCTCCTACCAGCCGGCCCGTTCCTCCTCCTACCAGGCGCCCCCTTCCTCCTCCTACAATCCATATCAGGCGGCCCCTTCCTACGAGCCACAGCGTGGCTCACATGAAGTCCTGTGGGACTACGTCCACGGACTGCTAGAGACACGTGTACACTATCTGGAGGAAGTCTACAGACAGTTTAGCGCTGTCAATGTTAGTGTTTAACTTAATTTGTTGGCCACGTTTTTTTAGTTTGTATATTAATATTACGTTCTAAATTTGTTTTAGTTGTCGAGTACGACACCGATCCCCGCTCCGTTCGGACAGGGGGCACATGCGACGTTTGCCACCACATCCCATCCGTCATTCCCTGAAAATGTAAGTGACATTGAGTAACCATTATAGTTGTATGTTTGTTCCTAAGTTTGTAACTCTTATAATGATCAATGTCACGCAGGCCGGGATGTCGGGGGCCGGGATGTCCCAAACGCCGTTCGCCACCACATCCTATTCTACTATCCCGGAGAGTGTAAGTGACACTGAGTAACCATTATAGTTATATGTTTGTTCCTAATTTTGTAACTATTTTAATGATCAATGTCACGCAGGCCGGGATGTCGGGGGCATACACCTCGCAGATGCTGCCGCCGTTCGCCACCACATCATATTCGACTATCCCGGAGAGTGTTAGTGACACTGAGTAACCATTATAGTTATATATCGATAATCCTAATTTTGTAACTATTTTAATGATCAATGTCACGCAGGCCGGGATGTCGGGGGCATACACCTCGCAGATGCCGCCGCCGTTCGCCACCACATCAATCACAAACATCTTTGGCGGTTCGGCCGATGACTATTACAGGCCGGAAATGCATACTGTAAGTTATTTTGGTAGTTTTGGTTTAATTGTGAACATTTCCTAAATTGTACTTAAAACATTGAGTAACGTAATTTTCAGACGGGGTCTCCTATTATCCAGGATCACTTCTCGGAGCACTTCTCGGAGCCTGACGATGACTCGATGGATGTTGTAGATCCACCACCACAGGTGACCCCGCTCCCTCTAAAGCGGTCGCATAAAATTTCACAATGGTTTCGTCACCCGTTTGGCCAACAAGGATCTACGACACCACCGCCCGCTAAAAAACAAGCAAAGAAAGCGGGGGGAAAGAAGGGAGGAAAGAAAAAGGGAAAGGTGCCTTCACCGGAGCCTCAACCGGCATCAGAAATATTGAGGATGTGCCGGACTGGTCGCCTCCCCAACTTGACATTCACCCCTTACGGGGGCTTAGAAATCAACCCCTCGTTTTTTGAAAAATTGCTTGCGGATGACCTTGTGAACTCTGACTTAGACGATACGGTTAGTATGAAGTTAAATTATAGTCATATATAATCAAATATATTTATATTACATGTCTAACCATCTATTTTTTATGCATAGCACGTCGATTCTTGGGTTAGCCTGTTGCAAAAACATCGTGGCGTAGACACGAGGTGGACCATCATGCACACTATGTTCTTTCAGTGTATACTGATGGACCATCAAGGCCCCGCCTCCGTGATCGAAATATGCAATGGCTCGGAAGGGACCTCTTGGACTCTCCTCGATAGGGTATGCAAATCGTTTTACTGTTATTTTATTTAATAACATATATGACATATATTGTAATATTTCAGGTGTACATCCCCATATGCTTGCATCCCAGACATTGGCTGCTTGGAGTGTTTGAACTAGACACTATGGTCATGACCCTATATGACAGCGAAAAGGACGGTCTCTGCAAACAACAATTGACAGAGCAGATGCAATCGTTTAAAACAAAACTATATACGTTCTTTTCATTGATCGGGGATCATAGACGTCGCGAAGTGTCAAGTATCTTTCGCACAAAGATGGCCGGCCAAGTACCCCAGCAGACCGGGTTATATGCGGATTGTGGTACCATAAATTAAATAATTAACTATAAGAGTATGAATTTTAAATATAAAAAATATTTTTTTATTTTTTAACCGACAACAAAAAATAACAAGATCTACCAAAAAATATATCAAGTGCTTAATCAAACTAAGAAACAAAATCCATCAAAAACGACTGTATAAGTAAAAATATGAATAACATTTATTTATTTATTAATGCATAATTGATCAAACAGTGATAATTGTTTTGCAAAGTTGATGGTTAGGGATCGTCTTTGAATCACTTTTCGCGACATCATTCAAAGTAAGTTTCTCAAAATTTGGTTTTATGCAAATCAACTTCCGTTGCATTTTTTCACCGAATAAGATCTCAAAAACTATAAGATATACAAGAAAAGTGTGTGCTTGGTCAAAATAACAATACATTATATTAAAACAAGTATGTAGAAATAACATTTATTATCAATGGATATGTTGTCAAACCGTCTAATGATCATCAATCTTAAAAATCATGAAAGTTTATTGAGCCTGAATAGATAATGGTTAGATGGATATCACTGAATCGCTCTTTGGGCCATAGTTTTTACCAAGTTTAGCAAAACGACAATCTTCAATCATTTCAACCGACCGTTCAGTTACAGGTTACATCCAACCAAAAAAAGACAAAATCTACAACGAAAGGTCAACATTTTAGCGAAATAGTTAGCAACACAAATAAACGGAATCCATTTATAATAACTATAGAATTGAAATAAAACTATTTTATGATAATCCATTTTAAAATTATTCACAAATATTGATACAAGAAAGATAATGGTTAAAGGGATCGTCATTGAATCACTTCTTAAGTCATCATTTTACGCAAGTTTTCTAAAACAGGGTTTTGCAAACCGACTGTAATTATTTTTCTCATCAGATAAAACTCAATTATTTTGATTAGTGGATTACAATTATGATTTCTATGTAGCAAGTACAAAAATGATTATAAAACTTAAGTAGTTAATATAATAAAAACTAAAGAAAATATATCAACAATAACGGTATAATTATAGGGAATTTAATTAAAATACCCAAAGTTTGACTTTGACTTACCAAAATATCCATTTTATCTCTGATTTTATCAAAATACCCATTTTTTCCGCGAAGGGCCCCGCGATCGCGGGCTAGGGCCTACGTGGCACCCCTGTTGGGCCAAAGTGTCCGGCGGAGCCCCCCAACTATGGCCGCGGTGACACTTTTGGTCCTTCCCCGCGGAGGTTGTCCGCGATAGGCCCGCGGTGGGCAAAAAATTACAATTGTGGTCCCTGTATTTGAACGAATCTTGCATGCTTTTACTGTTTTTTTCCACAATTATTGTACTTTGAAGACCAATTTGTGGTTGAAATTCACTGGCATGTTTGAGATTTCATCCATAAATATCAGTAAAATGCAATTCACAATTCACACCATTCTATGTTTGGTGCTTTAGGCGTTAATCTGAATCGCTTTCAGACACTGGCAAAGAGTTATATGGTTAGTGTGCATGTTTCATTGAGTTTTGCTTGTTACTGCCGTTGTTCTACGAACTAACTATATTAATTAATGTTCATCAACAGATGCATATCCACAGTTGTTCACCATGAAAGTCCACCATGGTGGGTACTTCACGGAACCACCCAAAAGACATTATTTTCGTGGTCTACAAATTTATGTTGACATGTTAGATGTGGAGGATCTTTCTATGCAACTGCTTGAACAGATCATGAAAGAGCTGGACTATGAAGAACCAAAATATAATAGGTTGTATTTTAAGAGGCCGAATGCAGACTTCTTGACTGGACTGGTAGAATTGAGTACCGACGAAGATGTAGCCAACATACGCCGGTATGTTGACGGCCATACTGTGATTGAAGTGTACATCGAGAAAGTGGAGCTTAACACTTTGAGACTCGTCTCGCCAGAGCATGTAAGAAGTCGACCCGGATTGTCAAAAACCAAACCATCGTCTAGTCGTAGCCTCAAATTTGGATAATCTTGTACTGTATTTATTAGTATGTGTTTGTTATGAAATAATCTTGTATAACATCTATGAGTTGTATTTTTAATATGAACCACTTTTCAGACAAATTTCAGACTACTTAAACACTACTTTTCAGACAAATTAAAGACCTTTATTCATGAGCAGCAAAGCAAAAAACAACAACAACAACAACAAAGTACAAAACAACAACACATAAACAACAAAGTACTAAAGCAACACCCGTACCACCACCTACTAAAAAATTGCTTTAGTTTGATCAATCCAACTTTGCTTCTCGCTTACCTTCGCTTGAAGAATTGCGAAGTCTTGCGTAATGTGGTGAATTTCTTCTTTTTCTCGACGAATACGAGTCTCCCTATCTTTTATATCCCCTTTCATCCTTTTGATATCCTTTTCTTCCACTTCGATCCTTGTCAAGTGGACATTCTTCCTGGCGATCATCTGTTTCCACTCTTCTGTCAGTTCGTCTATCTCCTTTTCCTTTGCTGCTATCGCCTTCTGGAGTTTAGGTGGCATTCTTTCAGGTGTAGACGATGGGTTAGATGACGATGCCATTTGTTTACTGAAGAAAGAAAGCAAGAAAGAAAGCAAGTGAAAGAAAGCAAGAAAGAAGGATAGAATGGTGTAAATTGTGAATTGCATTTTACTGATATTTATGGATGAAATCTCAAACATGCCAATGAATTTCAACCACAAATTGGTCTTCAAAGTACAATAATTGTGGAAAAAAACAGTAAAAGCATGCAAGATTCGTTCAAATACAGGGACCAAAATTGTAATTTTTTGCCCACCGCGGGCCTATCGCGGACAACCTCCGCGGGGAAGGACCAAAAGTGTCACCGCGGCCATAGTTGGGGGGGCTCCGCGGGACACTTTGGCCCAACAGGGGTGCCACGTAGGCCCTAGCCCGCGATCGTGGGGCCCTTCGCGGAAAAAAAATGGGTATTTTGGTAAAATCAGAGAAAAAATGGGTATTTTGATAAGTCAAAGTCAAACTTTGGGTATTTTAATTAATTTCCCATAATTATAACATTAAAAACTTTTATATATCAATTAATAAATGCTTAAACCTTTATTTTGAAAAATTCTGAATGTCAATTAAAAACGAAAAGATACTTATTAGGTTCTTGCCAAATCAGGTTTGGTTATTTCAACTGATGGAGTTTAGTTACAATTCTTGATCATCAACCCAAAATAAATAAATTAAGGGGCCGTTTATTTAATCACTTACCCGGGTAAGTGTTTACCGATAAAATTCAACGCGATCATTTACTTCCCAAGTAAGATTTTAGTTCACCAAAATGGCATCGCATGCAACAATTTAGCCGGTAAGCGCTAACCGTGGTAAGAGCTGTCGCACTCACTTACCGGGTAAGACTCTCGGTCCTTGTTTTCAACTCTCGATCTTTGCTTCCGCTCTTACCAAGTAAGATTCTTAGTCCTTGTCATATTCATCCGGTAAGCTAATGTGACTTGATAACACTTACCCGGGTAAGCGTTTTGTAAACGGCCCCTAAGTTCGCTTAAAATCTGTTGGGAACTGAAAATGAGCTAAGTATGGATAGTGCTGCTAGTCCATGATTTCTACTGCTAAGTCTACATTAATACTGCCAGAAGAAAGTTAATACTGCTGGGCAAGATTACTACTGCGTATACACGGTTAGTACTGCTAGACTAGATTACTACTGCGTATACACGGTTAGTACTGCTAGACCAAATTACTACTGCAAGACATGGTTAGTACTGCTGAGCTGAGATACTACTGCTAGAAGACTGTGAAGGTTAATACTGTTGAAGGTCGTTAATGCTGCTAAGTCAAATGACTGTTAATACTGCTGACTTGATAAGTTTGGTATGCGATACTTTTGGAGACAAAGAAGGAATTGATCAAGATATGTTTAACGAAGATTCAGAAGATCAATTTACTTTTGATAGTTATCTTGTAATTACTTTTGTATAAATAGTATTGATAGATAGCTATTAGTATATACACGATAGACGAGTTAATATACGTGTGAAATAGAATTCGATATTGATTAAAGAGAGAATTAACCTCAAGGTGTAAGAACCCTATTTCTAGAGAAGTAGAAGTCGTCTTGTTGAGCCTGTTCAACAAGATTGAGGTTTGGTTGTTGATATTGTGATTCAAAACAGTGAATACAAAATTGTGAATTTTCTGTTACATTGTTCTTGATTGTGAGAATTAAAGTTCTTTTCCGCAGATTCTTTAATTCTGAATTCTAAGTGTTTATTGTCTTGTTAAGATTCGATCCTGACAAGTGGTATCAGAGCTTGTGTTTCTTAGAATTCTACAATCATTATGGAAAATTCTATTGAATCAAACAGTACTTTTGATTGGAGTGATCAAGCAGAAGAGGCAATACAGAATCAAGCTCTTATGGCAGAAGTATCTGATATTCCCACTGAGGTACAATCTAAACTCTGTTCTCAAGCTTGCATTGATGCTGTTAAAAGATATAGGGATCACAATCAGGGTATGTGTGATAACCTTAAGAGGCTAGAGAAAGATGTGAAAGATTATGTTAGGATTGTAGAAAGGTTTGAGGAACAGATTAGAGCTTTTCAAGCTAATGAACTTCAACACTCCTATGATACTAACTATTGGAAGTGGGAGAAGAATGAGTATGAGATTAAGCTGAAAGTGTCTGGGGAGGAGAATGAGAAATTAAAAGAAGAGCTTAAGAAGGTTAAACTTGATGTTGAAAAGTTTACCTGTGCTTCTAAAACCATAGATACCATCATTAAGGCTCAAATCCATGACAAGATGAAAGTAGGGATAGGGTACAATGCCACACCTCCACCCTACAATAACAACTACATACCTCCTAAGTCTGATTTGTTAGAGACCAAGGATAGGAAGGATCCTGAATTAAAGATTAATATAGATCCTTGTGAAGAAGAAGTAGTAGTTAAGGATAAAACAGAGAAGGAAGAATCTAAGAAGAATAAGAGTGTTAGTAGTAAGGTTCCCTTAGACAATGAAATTGTGACCAATGAGAAAGATGGAGATCCTTGGGGAAAGAACAATGAGATAAAAAGGACTGAAGCAGAAGAGGGAGTTAAGAACAATGGGATGAAAAGGACAGAAAAGGGAGTCCATTACACACAGACCACAGTTGTGGCTCCCAATACCTGTAAACATTGTTCTTGTAAGAAATCTCAAGAGCTTAAGCCCCAAAAACATGATAACAAAAGGGGTAATCAAAGAAATTGGAATAACCAGTGGGCTATGAGACAAGGAGTTGATCTGAACAGAATTAACAGGCCAAAACCTTGTTTCATCTGTGGTAAGCTAAATCATTTAGCCAAACACTGTTATTTCAATCCTGTTAACCAAAGGTTTAATGCTCAAAGATCTTTTCAAAAACCTGGTGGTTACAGAAAGAATGGTGGCTATAAAAAGTCTGTGAGGAAAGTTGTGGCAAAGAAACAAGTTAAAACCAAAAGCCACATGAAAAAGGCAGAAACAGAAAGTGTTAGAGTATGGATGCCTAAAGGTACTAATGATAATACTGCCAACTCAGTTAGTACTGCAGGAAGCAATAATGTTGCTAGCAGTGTTAGTACTGCTAACACAGTTAGTACCTCTTCAACAATTAATACTGCTTCTAGTGTTAGTACTGCTAAGTTAGTTAATACTGCTGAGAAGGCTAGTACTTCTGGAAGCAGTGTTAGTGCTGCTAACACTGTTAATGCCTCCTTAAAAGATAATACTGCTAACAATGTTAGTGCTGCTAACAAAGTTAGTACTTCTGCATCAGTTAGTACTGCTTCTAGACCTATCATCAAAACAAAGTACTCAAGCACTGATGTTCCTCACTTTGACAAGCTCATCAAAACAGAATGTAAGTATTTTGATGATCAAGGGAGACCCAAGACCACTATGGCTTGGGTCCCTAACAAAAACTAACTGTTTTATCTAATGTGCAGGGCAATCAACAGCTTAAGGGGAGAAGCATTTGGCATGTTGACAGTGGTTGCTCTAGGCACATGACAGGTAACATGGCCTGCCTTCAATATTTCAAGAGGATTGATGGAGGGCATGTTACTACTGCCAGTGCATAGTTACTACTGCTTGTGCATGGTTACTACTGCCTATATCTTTAGTTAATACTACTGCTAGTCTGAGTTAATACTGCTTGTGTAAGTTAATACCTCCTTTGTAGTTAATACTGCCCTGTTACTACTGCTCTGCAGTTACTACTGCTTTGGGGTAGTTAATACTGCTTTGAGTGGTTAATACTGCTTTTGTTAATTCTAGGGTTAATACTGCGTATAAATACCCTGTAAGCCCGCCTTCGCTCATAACGTCTCTTTGAACTCGATTCTCTCTCACTCTCTTTCTAACCTATTCTCCCAAGAATTTCTGTGTTTGCTCAAGGATTTTCAGATACAATGGCTCAAAGAGAGTTTGTTGATGAACACAATGAGATTGCAATGCTTCAGAAGCCGAAGCAATCTGCAGGATTCCATGAAATTGTCGATTTTCTCAAGTCTTCGCATATCTCCTATGCACTAACAGTGGCTCCCAAGATATTCATTAAACATCAAAAACAATTTTGGGATAATGCTACTGTGGTGACAGAAAACGGGCAAACGGAGATTCGAACCAGGGTTTGTGATAAACCCTTGACAGTAACAGAGGAGATTATTCGCATACATCTTCAGTTGAATGATGCTTCAGGTATATCTTCTATTCCTAATGAAGAACTCTTTTCTACCATACAAAGAATGGGGTATGAAGGCTCTATTGGTATTTTCAAATTTTTCAAGTCAAAATTCTTTTCCCAATGGAGATTTCTTGTTCATACCCTTATGCACTGCATCTCAAAGAAAACAACTGGATGGAGTGAGTTCAGCAGTACCACTGCTTATGCTCTGGTATGTTTGGCCACTTCCAGAAAGTTCAATTTCTCCCAAATGATTTTATCTGATCTTGTGTCAAACTTGGAATCCAAAAAGAGCTTTTACATGTATCCAAGGTTTGTGCAAGAAGTTATTAACAAGGAATTGATGGACTTACCTCAGTTTACTGAGGTATATGTACCCAAACCCCCTAAAGGGAAGGTTTTCTCAAATATGAGAAGAATTCCTAGGGACTCGGAAGGAGTTGACACACCATTGTTCTCTACAATGATGGTTGTGTCCCACCCCTCTGAAGGTATGGCATCAGGATCAAGGCCCTCATTAGATCATCCCACTGATGGCCAAACCCTATCTTCACTCACTATAAATATCCCTCAGCACATACTTCAAAAGCCCACTCCTGTTTTATCCAACAAGTTTCAAAGAAGAAAGGTGCACAAGGTTCCTTCCCTTGATGTACCTACTTAGAGCCCTAAGCCTTTAAGCCCTCAGTTGGAGCATTCTCCAATTGAGAATATCAACAGGGAAACCACAGGGGTGTCTCCCAACCCCAAGAAGGTGCTCTCTAAGGAGAAGGATGAGCATATGGGTGCTAAGGCTGCCACTACTTCTGCTAGCACAGAGAAGGACAGTGGTAACATAAATAAGACCTTCCCCATGGCAACTCTAAATGAGAAATCATTAGGAGGACCCAGGTGCCAAGAAACCAAGGGGGCAGTTAGTGCTTCTGCTAGGCGGAAGGCTTCTGCTAAAACTTCCAATGATCCTTTAAAGAAGGTAAACACTTCTAAACAAGGTGAGGATAGATATAACTATGATGAATTGATGGAAACCATTGGAAATGTCAACTTGGATGTTATGGCACAGAAGAAGGAGATTGAGCAACTGAAGACTGTGGTCACCTACCAACAGTCTCAAATTGAGAAGCTCAAGAAGATGGTCACCAAGTTGTTGCACAGAAAGAAAAAGGCAAGATTTGTGCTGAGAAGAAGAATTCCAACTGATGATGCTCCCAAAAAGGGGGAGTCAGAGTCAGAATCAGAAGCAGAACTGAATATGAAGGGTCCACAAGTTGAGGGGGAGACAGTTCAGATGGAGACTGAGATGGAAATTGATAATGCACAGTTTAAGGGGGAGTCCAGTGCACAGAATAAGGGGGAGACAGAAAAAGTGGAAGAGCTTGTTAAAGAAGCAGAAACTGTAAAGGCAGCAATAACTGAAGTTCCAAAAGAAGCAGTAACTGAAGTTGAAGCAGAAACTGTTAATGCTGCAAATGTTCATGAAGCAGCAGAAATCATACAAGAAGTAGTAACAGAAATCTTGAAAGCAGCAGTAACAGAGAAAGAGCCTGAAACTGAAGTAGCAGCAGAAACTGTTAATGCTGCTGACTCTAAGCAAGCAGCAGAAACAGTTAATGCTGCTCAATCTACAAAGAAAGCAGTAACAGAAACAGAAGCTGAAACAGTAACAGAGAAGCTTACAGTAGAAGAAGTGGAGGTTGCAGAGGCTTTAATCAAAGCCAAACATGATACACCTCCAACTGCCAAGAAACAGAAAGAAACTAAGGATGCAAAGATGGTTTTCAGCAGAAAGAGAACAAAGTCTGTGGTTACTAAAAAGAAGTTTGTAAAGAAGCAAAGGGTAGAACCTGTTGAGAAACCAGTGGTAGAAGAGAAAGAAAAGGAAGAAGTTGCCAAGGATGAAGGACAAGGAGATAGTAAGACAGGTCAATCCAGTAATGCACAATCACTTAGCAATGAACAATGTGACTTGTACATCACTATGGTTGATACTGAACCAATCAAAGTGACTCCATTAGATTCAAAACCTCCTGAAATCAGTCACTGGGATACTTTGATAGATGAGAGAAAGGAGTATATCAGACTTAAGAGAGCTGATGGGCAGTTTGAAGTCTACAGAACATGGGGACAATTTATAAGAAGATGCTCAAGATCTGACTTGGAAGAGATGTTCAAAGTAGGCATGCAGATCTATGGTAACATGTTGACAGAAAGAGGTATGTCTATCACAAAGATGGTGTTAGAATACCTATGCCTAATGTTCAGACCAGAAGTAGTTCAGCACATAACAGCAAGACCTTTTCAAGCAGTAACCCACTGGATGCTCTATGAAAATTGTGGAGTGTATGTTATATCAATTGACAACACATATCAGGAGTATTATCTGGTGGATGAAATCTACAAACACTGCATGAAAAGACTGAAAGGGATGTTACATGTAAAATTGGTCTGCAACAAAGACTCTGCTATGGGAAGATTCTTGGTAAGAAGGATTGTAAATCAGAGTCTAGGTTTAAGTCCTGATCTATGCTTATATGATGACTAAGTTTTGGTAGCATCATTTGAAGAACTTGACTTCTTTTCCTAAAAGTCAAGTTAGGGGGAGATTGTTGGGAACTGAAAATGAGCTAAGTATGGATAGTGCTGCTAGTCCATGATTTCTACTGCTAAGTCTACATTAATACTGCCAGAAGAAAGTTAATACTGCTGGGCAAGATTACTACTGCGTATACACGGTTAGTACTGCTAGACCAAATTACTACTGCATGACATGGTTAGTACTGCTGAGCTGAGATACTACTGCTAGAAGACTGTGAAGGTTAATACTGCTGAAGGTCGTTAATGCTGCTAAGTCAAATGACTGTTAATACTGCTGACTTGATAAGTTTGGTATGCGATACTTTTGGAGACAAAGAAGGAATTGATCAAGATATGTTTAACGAAGATTCAGAAGATCAATTTACTTTTGATAGTTATCTTGTAATTACTTTTGTATAAATAGTATTGATAGATAGCTATTAGTATATACACGATAGACGAGTTAATATACGTGTGAAATAGAATTCGATATTGATTAAAGAGAGAATTAACCTCAAGGTGTAAGAACCCTATTTCTAGAGAAGTAGAAGTCGTCTTGTTGAGCCTGTTCAACAAGATTGAGGTTTGGTTGTTGATATTGTGATTCAAAACAGGGAATACAAAATTGTGAATTTTCTGTTACATTGTTCTTGATTGTGAGAATTAAAGTTCTTTTCCGCAGATTCTTTAATTCTGAATTCTAAGTGTTTATTGTCTTGTTAAGATTCGATCCTGACAAGAAAATCTTATGACATTTGTTGATCCTGAAAAAAACATTGAACTATAGCAAGTGGTTTTTTTTTGTTATCTTCAAGATAACTACTTTTTATTGATTATTGATAGACTCTATGATTATTGATTTCAAAATCTTGGATCTTCATTGAACTAAAAAATATAATTATTCCGGGATTATTAATGAACTTCTTTTTTATTACTCCCTCCGTCCCAAAATAAGTGTCCACATTTCTATTTATATTTGTCCCAAAATAAGTGTCCACTTTCAAAAAGTAGATAACTAAATTCCCATATTTATTCTTAGTTAATGCAAAAATATATAAGAGTTGTGAAGAGAGAGAGAAATTGAATAAGGGTAAAGATGTCATTTGGTAACAAAAATATGTAATAATTATGCATGTCTAAAACTATGTGCCAAGTCAAATATGGACACTTATTTTGGGACGGAGGGAGTATCATTTTAGGCAAGTTTTCTAAAAACATGGTTTTGCCATACAGATTCTCTTTGATCTTGCATCAGATATTAGTTGTTTCAAACAAAAAAATTCAAATGTTGTTTTAATCAACACCAAGAAAGATAATATAAAAAAAAGCGTAATCAAAATGACAAGAAAATAGAAATACATAATTTACCAAAACAACAAATGAAGTAATTATGAATAATATTTTAAGAGTGAATTACACCGGTGGTCCGGTCCCTGTGGTTTGTCCAGATTTTGGATTTGGTCCTTAAAGTAACCTATCTACGGTGGTAGTCCTTAACTTTTTAATTAACTTTCACTGAAGATCCTTCTTAGTTAACAGCGTTAATATCATTCAACCCCTTTTGTTAAATCAAGGGGCAAATCAGTCAATTAATAAAAATAGTTATTTTCCCTGATTAATTAAATCAACCAACGATATAATAATCTCCATTCCACTCAAAGCTATGAATTGAATAAGAAGTTTAGGGTTTGATTATGAGCGGCTCACATTTTCCAAGTTGATTGATTGAAACTAATTTTTTTCTTTCTTTATGTAACAAAAAATGCATGACTCCTCTCTTCCTCTCCTCCCTTTTCAGACTTTTTCTCTCTTTTCTCTCCTTGACAGTTGAACCAGAAACAACCAAAGATTCTCCCACCCCCCACTATTTTTAGTCCATTTTCATTACCTAAGCATAATCCACTCTTTTCACCAAATCTCATTTTCCCATGATCCCATATCTCTCTCTCTCTCTCTCTCTATATATATATATATATATAGATATATATAGGGGTGGTATTTTTTGCAAACCACTACATTTCTAGAAACTATGCAACCATCCAATTAATTGATCAACGTACAAGATTGACCCGGTGGCAATTCATGTAATTAGTGATAAAGTTTTAATTGTTTTCATAAATTTTTAAGACGTGCAAGGGTATTTTAGGAAAAAGGTAACTGATCATATCCCGATTTAAACTCCATACACGCTGGAATATTAATTGTAAATAGTTTCCTTCTAATTTCACCTAGATTTTCGGCGATCATACCACGATTTAAACTCCTTGCGGTTTTGATTGAAGAAAATCATCCAGAATATGAACGAAGTATACATTGTTCCAGAATCATGAATCGAAAGGTTGGTAGATAAAGAAGATGCAGCAGGCTGAAGATTCGTCAAGAAGAAACCATATACAACAAAACAATCTTCGTTTTGTATCTGGGTTTCACGATACAAACATCATGTATTTGGGATTCGTGATTACCGAAGAAACGACAGACTTCATGATCACCGGAGAAACGATCGTTTCATGATTACCGGAGAAACGATGGACTTCGTGATCACCGCAGAAACGACGTTTCATGATTACCGAAGAAACGGCGGGCTTCGTGATCACCGAAGAAACAACGGTTTCATGAAAAACATTTGGGTTTCATGATTACCTGAGAAACGATGGGCTTCATGAATACCGGAGAAATGACGGTTTCATGATTACCGGTGAAACGACGGTTTCATGATTACCGGAGAAACGACGGGCTTCATGATCACCGGAGAAACGACGGTTTCATGATCACCAGATAAACGACGGTTTCGTGTAAAGACCCAACCAAAAATATCATGCAAAACGACAAATTCATAACATCCCAAAATCACGGTCTCAAAATTTCATTACAAATACTAAAAAGGTTTGCGGAAACAACCTACACAACTGAGAAAAACTAAATGCTAGAGTGTTCCTACACTTCTTGACTCTTCACGCTAAGCTCAGCCTGTTTTCCCGAGCTCCTGGAAACCTGCTTACCTGAAAAGGTTTTAATTTTGAAAATGCGAGGGTTAGACCATGAGGTCTAGTGAGTCCCTCCTAACAGTTATCAAGCATTTAAAACAGTTTATCTTTTCAGCATAAAACGCTCATACTCAACACGTCAAAATCATATACGGACTAAAGTCCGCCTCCTCGTAATCTGACACCCTGAAGCCACCCGAAGGTGACAACGAGTCAGCCTCATGCTGCCTTGCGGAGCCTCGCTCCTGGCATATAGGGACCTCCCTTCCCGCACGAGAGCTGGCGGAACTACTCTCCCGTCTTTGCCAGTTTACGTCTCCTTGATGTATGCATACATTCTACATAAAACTTTAAACAACTTTCATGCAATTAAAGCATAATAATAAAGCATGGCAATTCTCAACATTCATAACACATTTTGAAAACACTTTAAAAGCCACACATTTTAGTTTAGAAAACTCACCTGATGCTCTTACTTTTCGTTTCTAACCGGTTCCCAACTTCCAAACGACTTTCCTGAATAAAAGGACATAATACAAACTACTCAGCAAAAGTATCCGGATAATAACAACTCTCCGGACAACCCTGATTTTCCGGACGCCCAAAGAATCCGGACGACAACTAATCCGGACAACACCCCTTTTCCGGATAACTTCTATTCTCCGGACGATACCCCTTTCCGGGTACCGAACTTACCGGATACAAGACTTTACCGGACATTTCTACTTACCGGACACCACAATGTCCGGACACCTCTGCTTTCCGGATAACACCACTTTCCGGATAACTCTACATTCCGGACACTTAACCTTTTCGGACACTATGCCCGGTAACCTGCGACAAGAAGCTACCCGGACAACTTCCGGACACCTGCTTCGCAAGAAGGTTTCCGGACGAGGCGCTGTTCGAGTTTAATGCTCGAAATCATGCCAAACACCCATTAAACAGTAAGATAATGCGACGATTAACTACATACAAGCCCAAAATCAAATCCCACAAAGTTTTACTGCCTAAACACAACCCAAAGATGCTTAAATCTCCCTTAATGGTCTTAAACAACTTTTTGCAAGAAAACTCTCAAAACCACAAATCACCAGACGAATCTTAGCTGAGGTTATGGATTAAGGATTACCTGATTGATTGTTGCAGAGAACAAACTCCAAAAATCTAATCCTCCTTCTGATTCTACCACTTGATGATTCTTCTCTTCTTGCACAAAAAGCCTCAAACTCAAATGCCTCCTTTTCTCTCTAAATTATCAGCCGACACACACCAAATCAGGGAAGTGAAAAGATACCTAGGGTTTTGTGCCCTTTTATACTCCCTCTCACAATTACCAAAAAGGCCCCTCAACTTCTACTTTCATTTACAACTCCCCACTAACCACAAAACACTTCGAAAAAGGGTCTGGGTCGTTACAACTCTCCCCCCTCAAAAGAATTCCGTCCCCGGAATTCCATTTTCGAAAAGGAGAGGGTACCTAGACTTCGTATCGGATTCTACCTCCCACGCTGCCTCTCGCCCCCTTATGATACCTACACTGAACTTTTACTGGCCGAATTTCTCTATTGGTTCTTCTTCGTACGACAGTCTCTCATCGATGCTAACATTTTCAAATGGAATGGCTACATCGGTTTCAGCCAAACATCTCTTCAGATTTGACACAAGAAAAGTTTGATGCACTCCTCTTATTTCTTCTGGCAAGTCTAACTTATATGCCGCTGCTCTAACTTACTCACTAAAGACAGAAGTCAACTTCTTATCGCCCGTAATTCTCGCAAGGTCGACATTACTACAGCTTCCCTTATCTGTTCCTCATAACAGAGGCGCACATCACACCACGAATTCCCCCAAAATTTCATCTAGTACCTCAAGATCGCGCACTATCTATTCAACTTTCATAACTCCGACGGATCCACAGACGTAGTCCACTTTACCTATCTCTCAATTCTCGAGGTTCCCCAGTCTTATGTTCTCAATTCAACCATTCAGTTCTACTTGGCTGCCCCAAATCGTTCAGATGGAAAACATAACCGCGCTTCATACATGAAACCGCCCTCGGCGAGTCATCACTTGCTAAAACGTGCCATCTTGCACTATTTACTTGTACCCCCTTCGATCACTATACTCGCTTAAAACTACCTGATAAAACCAAGGTCAACCGCGCCTCCGTCCCCGCATCGGGACTCACAGTTTTAAACACGTCTAATTAAGGTCTCTTATACAATTACACTCCCTTAAGAAAAATGACTTGGCAGAAATTCCCGCCACGACAACGAGAATCTTCTACCAAGAAAACTCGCTCACTGACAACTCGGCACCAGGCCAACCTTGTACATCCCGACAAGCTCGCACCCATGAGCCTCTCCTTGGTATACCTGAAATTTCTAGATTACTTTTTCCAACCGACATACGTCTAAGCAGATCATAACCCCTTCCCGAATCACATTGGTTACAACACGTCAACTAATTCGTACGTTCTCACAACTTCATCATTTCACACTTAACGTGTCTAATAGTAGGAAACCTCTATACTTCCTCATTTGAGTACTCACCTATCCGAATTGAACTTATCCTGAAGGCTCATCAATTTCTCACTGCTTGCCACGTGCGTCCATCCATATAACATAACTTTGGTTACTCCTACTCATCTAGGAGGAGTAACCACGATCACACCCTACAGTTCTCAATAGCTTACACTGAACGATCAGTTCGCTCGAACGTCTCTCACAAAGCCACTAACTTAACTCATTCAGTCGTCTTACCCACTTCTTTCCTGCACAAAAACATACACAATTTCCTCCCTCAATACTCTTTCCAAAAGTTCGCACACTTACCAAGGACAGCCTACACAACACTACACCCATCGGCATTACTGTCAAGTTTACTACTTCCGATTTACTTACTTAATCCGACATACCGTCTTCACCTCCCCACCTTAGCGTGGAGCATTATCCACTATCATTTCTCGTCCCCCTCATCCGACAATTCCCAAGCTGCAAAAGCTTTCTCATCACTATACGTAACCAAACGGTTGCACTAACATTCTAACTTTAGGCTTCCGACCGAATCACCTCAAACTGACACCAGAGTTCGACGTCACTATACATTCTTTAAACTCCAACTTTTACTTTCTCAGACAATTCGTTCACACATAAGCAACAGCTCACATTCTTTAAGGTTTTCACATCTATTCCACCACATTTTGACTAATACATCCATCATCTTCTTTAAACTTCCAATGATTCCAAAATATACTTACTTAGCGACTCTTACAACTAAAAACACTTGGTTTCTCCTTTGGGTAACTACCCACCACCACTACGTGATGCTATCCCGAACATAATCATATCACGACGTCAACTCACACCCTACGTGCTCCAACAACCTAGTTAACAACACGAACACCCCAACCGAAACCTCCAAAAGGCTTCTATATGAAGTTTCCTCTTTCTCTAATCTCTCATCGCTATGACGCTAGCTGGCACATTCGACTTGGCAATTATTGCCACTATATAACTGTACATTACTCACTCAAAACATCGCACTGCAGACCAAGACTCTCATGGCCAATCGTACACAACTCAAACTTATCTTCAAGACCTCATTCAAAACTAACCGAGTCTATCTCGCTACATTGCCTCTCTCCCAGCTCTAGTTGAACCACAACACACGAATTTCTGAATAACTCTAACATACTCGTTTCCTGCTAGCTCTTGCGATCCCAAACCAATATATAGACAGGGCGCACTCCCTCATAGATCGACATAATCTATACCCTCACTTCGTTTGTGCTACATACTTCATTCTTTACGAACCATCCATCTCGTAGGTAAAACGCTTATCTAAAACAACAGTCTTTCACTATCTTAACACCCCTACAAAGTGGTCCTTCAACTTTCAACCTTCTGATTCAAGTCTTCGGTCTCATACACCTTACTCAACTGCCGACTTTAACATCAATAGTTGACCTGTTGATACTTCCTTAACCTATTCTTCAACAAGGGTCCCTTACTGAACCTAATCCTCCCAACATATCATAATCAAATTCACATCCCGTCGTCCTCATTTCAAACTCACTCGTGAAACGTTAGTATTACAAGATCACTTTAAAACTCTTATTCAACGTCGCGGATATTTCATCTCTACTTCACCACACTACTCATAACGAGTTGCTAATACCAATACCTTGCTGACTTCTAGTCCTTCCCCTGAACACAACCGTCCCTCGGCAACTGCATTTCCAGTCACCGCACGAGGGTACAGACCCTCATACAACCGACACTAAAGTCCACTTCTGACTCCTCCACTGCTCATCTCTCCTCTTGAACATAAGTACCAAAACTACGAACATTCTCCCCTGATCTGTCTAACACCTCTCCACTCTAAAAGTTCTTCCTTAGCTTAAAATGTAGTACTCTACGACCTAGTGAGTTTATAGCCTTCGTGCATGACAACGCGATAAATAAATCATCACACATTTGATTATTTTAAAGAAACAACACTTGGAAACAACTTGGGTACACACGACCCCTTCAATACCCTGCACTACGATCTCGAGAATCGTTTGCATGCAACTTTCCGTAAAACTTAATCTTACTCAACCAAAATATATTGTTACGACAGAAATAAATATTGGATGAAAATCTTTTCATACGACAAAATTTTGAAAGGACATACCGACACGAAGTAAACCAGTCGGTTCTCACATTTACTTATATAACTTCAACATGTCAATACTTATCTTGGTCATAAAAGTTTTGCATTCAAACGTCTTCTTGACTTTTGCAACAATTTAACTTATAATGAAAAGAGTGGAATATTTTGTAAATCGTAGTCCTCAAGACTTCATTGTGCGAGGTAAATGGATTTGCATTTTTATTTAAACATACGCTTGCACACGCCGACTCATATCCGATCAAATTTGATATTTACACATTTACTTTACTTATGAAAAAAATCTCATATGCACATATACGATCTTACTGCATGAAACTCTACTTGAAATTGAAGGCTACTCACTCAAACAAGGTCAATCGCTTTACTCACGCAACTTATCATTGACACTCCACTTTCGACCAGCGGTCGCCCCCTCGGTCTTGCAACAACTTGCTATACATACGTTCAACGGTCCACTTACTCAACTATTTCATATTACTTTCATCTTGACCAATTTACCTCATATTATACTTCTACACGCTTTCAGTATTCTACAGAAATCTCTCTTCAATGATCCTGCCACTGAACAACGCGACTAAAGAGTCAGGACTCTAATCCCCTGCTCGCTCTTGGATTGACACCTTCAAGATCTCGACACTGTCCCGCCTTACTATCCGAACAGATCTATCCCACGATTCCTAGAATCGAGACTCTCCTGATCCAGAAGACTTACTCAAAAGTAATCACTCATCCTCTTCGAACCACGAAGGTCTACCTCTAGACGGCTCATAACATTCCAAACGACAATCCGTCTCCACGATGTATACATACATCACATCATTCATGACTTCTCAAGAAACTTCCCCAACAAAGGTCTCAGTCTACCCCTCAGGGATCTTGCTGACATTCTAAAGTACTGGCACACGACATAAACACTAGTTTCTTACTACCACTTCGGAATAATAAGGCAGGTTAAGCACATACATGTACCTGTAAGTTCGCAATTACACTGGCCAGGTGAAATTTCAAACTTACCTTACATGACAGTCCTCAGTACCCTATCAGTCCTATCTCTATAATAGTGACCTCCTAACGCATTTTCCTGATTCTCAGTTGTGATTTCTACTCCCAAGTTTAAGTTTAGGCCCGTCCGGTCACCTAAATCCCTTAAACTATGGCTCTGATACCAACTGTAAAGACCCAACCAAAAATATCATGCAAAACGACAAATTCATAACATCCCAAAATCACGGTCTCAAAATTTCATTACAAATACTAAAAAGGTTTGCGGAAACAACCTACACAACTGAGAAAAACTAAATGCTAGAGTGTTCCTACACTTCTTGACTCTTCACGCTAAGCTCAGCCTGTTTTCCCGAGCTCCTGGAAACCTGCTTACCTGAAAAGGTTTTAATTTTGAAAATGCGAGGGTTAGACCATGAGGTCTAGTGAGTCCCTCCTAACAGTTATCAAGCATTTAAAACAGTTTATCTTTTCAGCATAAAACGCTCATACTCAACACGTCAAAATCATATACGGACTAAAGTCCGCCTCCTCGTAATCTGACACCCTGAAGCCACCCGAAGGTGACAACGAGTCAGCCTCATGCTGCCTTGCGGAGCCTCGCTCCTGGCATATAGGGACCTCCCTTCCCGCACGAGAGCTGGCGGAACTACTCTCCCGTCTTTGCCAGTTTACGTCTCCTTGATGTATGCATACATTCTACATAAAACTTTAAACAACTTTCATGCAATTAAAGCATAATAATAAAGCATGGCAATTCTCAACATTCATAACACATTTTGAAAACACTTTAAAAGCCACACATTTTAGTTTAGAAAACTCACCTGATGCTCTTACTTCTCGTTTCTAACCGGTTCCCAACTTCCAAACGACTTTCCTGAATAAAAGGACATAATACAAACTACTCAGCAAAAGTATCCGGATAATAACAACTCTCCGGACAACCCTGATTTTCCGGACGCCCAAAGAATCCGGACGACAACTAATCCGGACAACACCCCTTTTCCGGATAACTTCTATTCTCCGGACGATACCCCTTTCCGGGTACCGAACTTACCGGATACAAGACTTTACCGGACATTTCTACTTACCGGACACCACAATGTCCGGACACCTCTGCTTTCCGGATAACACCACTTTCCGGATAACACCACTTTCCGGATAACTCTACATTCCGGACACTTAACCTTTTCGGACACTATGCCCGGTAACCTGCGACAAGAAGCTACCCGGACAACTTTCGGACACCTGCTTCGCAAGAAGGTTTCCGGACGAGGCGCTGTTCGAGTTTAATGCTCGAAATCATGCCAAACACCCATTAAACAGTAAGATAATGCGACGATTAACTACATACAAGCCCAAAATCAAATCCCACAAAGTTTTACTGCCTAAACACAACCCAAAGATGCTTAAATCTCCCTTAATGGTCTTAAACAACTTTTTGCAAGAAAACTCTCAAAACCACAAATCACCAGACGAATCTTAGCTGAGGTTATGGATTAAGGATTACCTGATTGATTGTTGCAGAGAACAAACTCCAAAAATCCAATCCTCCTTCTGATTCTACCACTTGATGATTCTTCTCTTCTTGCACAAAAAGCCTCAAACTCAAATGCCTCCTTTTCTCTCTAAATTATCAGCCGACACACACCAAATCAGGGAAATGAAAAGATACCTAGGGTTTTGTGCCCTTTTATACTCCCTCTCACAATTACCAAAAAGGCCCCTCAACTTCTACTTTCATTTACAACTCCCCACTAACCACAAAACACTTCGAAAAAGGGTCTGGGTCGTTACATTTCGTGAAAAACTTTTGGGTTTCAGATCACTGGAGAAACAATATCATCATCGCCGAAGAAACGACGGATTCATGAAAAAGCTTTTGGGTTTCACGTGTGGAATGGAATGATGTTAAACCCCAGAAGATGCTCATGTGTTCAAAGTCAATCTTCCATGGATCAAAAAAGAAGAAGTGATGGCGGACGTTGAAGACGGTTGGGTGTTACAAATCAGCGTCGAGAGGAATGTGGAAAAGGAAGACATGAATGTGATTGTCACCTTCAGGAATTTGTTTATGAAAAAAGCATATGTGTCTTCATGAATGTGTCAAATCATGAATTGGAATTCATGGGGTATTTGGAATTAGAACTGCATAATCATTTTTGAATTTCATGGATGTGTTTCTTCATGAATGTGTTTTTTCATGAATGGAACTACAAATCTGTTATATACTATACGTGAATGTGTTTCTTTGTGAGGAAATTTTGAGGCTCATGATCACGTTGATTGATTTAATTAATTAGGGAAGATATTTTTTTATTAAATAACTGATTTGCCCCTTGATTTAACAAAAGGGGTTGAATGATATAAACGCCGTTAACTAAGAAGGATATTCAGTGAAAGTTAATTAAAAAGTTAAGGACTACCACCGTAGATAGGTTACTTTAGGGACCACATCCAAAATCTGGACAAACCACACGGACTATTAGTGTAATTCACTCATATTTTAATTATGAATGGATAAGCGGTTACGCCGCTTTACGAAAATCAATTTTAAAATCCTTGATGTTCACTTATCCCAAAAAGATAATGGTCTTTGACAGACCGACTCCCAAAAAGATCATCATCGAATCATTTTAAGCAAGTTTTCTGAAACATGGTTTTTGACAGACCGACTCTCTTTGATTTTCTCACCAAATAAGGTTTATCGTTTTGACCTACTGAGCTCTGTTTGGTTTTTAATCAACAACAAAAAGATAAGATCTACGAGAAAAATGAGTCATTAATCAAAATAAAAAACAAAATTCATTAAAAACAACTATAGAAAGGGGGGTTATCTTTGTGCCTTTTGGGTCATTATTTTTGACAATTTTTAAAACATAGTGTTTTTAGACCGATTTTCGTTAGTTTTTTCACGAGATAAAATTCAATCGTTTCAAACAAATGAGTCAACTATGGTATTTATCAAGTAATAAAAAGATAATATCTACACAAAGGGTAAGTGTTTAATCAAAATTAGAACTAAAATAAAGGGACAATACATGTCAAAAACAACTATAGAAGTATAATATGGTTAACATTTATTTATCAACATATAAATGATAAAGCTTTTTCTATGACCACCAATTTTAGAATCTTGGACATTAATAGATCTTTGACAAGATAAATGTCAGAGCAATCATCATTGAACCAGTTTTTAGGTCTATTTCAAGCCAGTTTTCTTTAAAAAAATGCATTTAAAATTAATCATTTCAACCAACTTATATCTGGTTACAATTTTTAATTAAAATCCAAAAAACAAGTACTTAGGGGCTGTTTACTAACTGCCGACCAGGATGACTCGGTCAGCAACGCTGACTCGGTCAGCAGTCAGCATGTTTACCAATTTAAAAATCTGACCGAAAACTTACCAAGATGTTGACCAGAAACTTACCCAACTAGCACCAAAATGATGCTTACCCCAGTCAGATTCAACGTTTCCACAACTGCCCTTCCCAAAATGTCGTGCGATTATGTTTCACACTCCTCTTCCCTCGCCGCTCCTCCTCCTCCCTCATCCGCTGTTGACTCGTCGTTCTTTCTCCCTCGTCGATGTGGCCCTCCTTCCTTCTCCCTCGTCACTCTCGACCCTCTTCATGACACTACACCATCCTCACACAGTCACGCTTTGCAGGTTGATTCATCACCGTGAAGATTGATTTGACGTTTTGGGCTGTGATTTGGAACTGATTTCATCTGGGGGTTTTACGTGATTGAGTTCTTTCATCTGGACGTTCGTCATTTTGGGTTTGTTTTATGCATATGATGATGGGTTTTTAGTTAAATCCGAATTCATCTGGGTTTTGTTTTGTGATTGATTCCTTGGTCCATGGATTGTCATTTAGGTTCTTGATGATTTGAAGTCTCAATTTATTTGGGTTTTGTTATACGTTTGATTTCTCGATCTGGGTGTTCGAAATTTGGGGTTTTTTAGGCTTTTGATGAAGGATTTTATTGTTATGGACTGCAGTTGAAATCAAGCAGGGTGTTTGATGGTCAATAGTTTCTAGTTTGTATATTTTCTCATGATCACAAATCCAATAAACAGAGGCTCATGACTTCTTTAATGGAAGTTCACCTTTGGGGTCTTGATTCACTACTAATAGAAATAATTACATTTTAGTTAATATATAATTACATAAGGGGTTAAAGTGGTCATTTTTTTGTTAGTAAGCGCTTACCAAAAAACACTTGGTAAACAATCTTACCCAGACAACACTTATCCAGGACAACACTTACTCGGGACAGCACTCTTACCCAGACAATACTTCCTCGGTAAGAGTTGATAAACGGTCCCTTAATCTAAATAACATGAAATATAAATTATATTAATCTATCGAGAACAACTATATAAGTAAAATATAAATTATATTTATTTATCAGTTGAGAAAAATATGAATAATATTTATTTATTGGTTGAGAAATGATTAAGCATCTTTATGACCATAAATTTTAAAGTCATTTAATTCTTGTTGATTAAGTTTAATTTTGAGTTGGGTTGTTACACTAACCATTATCTTTTTGGAACCACTCGTCGAAACGGCTCCAAAATACTATAAAAAACATACGAATACATAACAAGATTTACGGAAACAACCTATTACACAACCGAGATTTCTAAAGTACTAAGCTTGGCATACTAAAAAAAATGAATTCTTTCTAGCCCAAAACTTCACACTCACGCCTTCTCCTTGCCCTTACTAGAGCATTCTACTAGGCGCTTACATGAAAATGGTTTAGTTTTGAAAAAACGAGGGTTAGACCACGCGGTCTAGTGAGTTCCCTCAAGCAACAAACATCCGTGCCACATAAAACATTGTAGACAGTTTATAAGCATTTATAAAAATTCTCAACTCTAAAACATTCAAACTTTCAAACGCAAGAACTACACATGCAAATGGCACACTGAAGTCACACACACCTGTGACAACGTGTCAGTCTCACACTGCCTTAACTGGAACACACCCTCCATGGCATAAACGGGACACCCCCCGCCCCGGTATAAGCACTAGCGGGACACACCCCCGACTTAGCCATAACTGGTCCAATTCCAAATGTATGCATACATATTAACTCAACTTTCTCAGTTATGGCAAAACATGCATTTTCATATAAATGATAAAACATGCAGTTCTACATCATCTCATGCGATTAAAAAGAGCATATAGATCAACACACTTTCAGTTAGAAAGACTCACCTGTTGTCCTTGCTTAAGCCTTCTTACTTTAGTCTCGGCTTCTTAAATCGAACACCTACGATTTGAATGGAAAACAAGAGTCATAAGTCACTCGACCAAACCTTATCCAAATACCTAACTAATAGTTTAGGACATCTTCTCCTCATCCGGATTCCCAGCATTCAGATCCACTTTCCGGACATCAACTATCCGGACCCACTGCCCGAAAAACCCACTTTTCGGATTCTACCCGGAAACACTGTCCGGACATCTCTATTCGGAAAACACTATCCGGACATCTCTATCCTAGAAACACTATCCAGACATCTCTATCAGGGAAACACTATCCGGACACCTCTATCCGGAAAACACTATCCGAACACAGCCTGTTCGGAAGCAACACCCGGACAAAGACCTATCCGAAAACTTCACCCAGGTCTGGGCGATTTCCGGACACGCAGGGTTTTGGTCGAACACCCTCCATCTAAACTGTAAGATCCCACATTGGTTGGGGAGGGGAACAAAGGTTGCCTTATAAGGGACGTGATACCTCATCTATCAGACGCGTTTTAAAACCATGAGTCCAGGTGTGTGGACAAAGCGGACAATATCTGGTACGATTGGCCTGGGTTGTTACAGATGGTATCAGAGCCGGGAACCGAACTGGTGTGCCAGCGAGGACGTTGGGCTCCCAAGGGGGATGGGTTGTAAGATCTCACATTGGTTGGGGAGGGGAACAAAGGTTGCCTTATAAGGGACTTGATACCTCCTCAATCAGACGCGTTTTAAAACCGTGAGTCCAAGTGTGTGGACAAAGCGGACAATATCTGGTACGGTTGGCCTGGGTTGTTACAGATGGTATCAGATCCGGGAACCAGACTGGTGTGCCAGCGAGGACGTTGGGCTCCCAAGAGGGGTGGATTGTAAGATCCCACATTGGTTGGGGAAGGGAACAAATGTTGCCTTATAAGGGACTTGATACCTCCTCTATCAGACGCGTTTTAAAATCGTGAGTCCAGGTGTGTGGACAAAGCGGACAATATTTGGTACGGTTGGTCTGGGTTGTTACATAAATGCTTCATCTTAACAGTCCTAATCCATTTTAGACTTTCAAAAACGATAAATGAATACAAGAAACATCTATAACCAAGATTAAAACATCCTTAAACATTTATTTCATCAAAACTCACTCTAAAATCCTAAAAGTCTCAAAAATCAATATTACTCAAGAAAGCCCCATATGATAAGTGATGAAAGGGATTAAGATTGGAAGTTTACCTTGAAGGATTTGATGAACTAGCTATCCCCAATCAACAACTTCTTGATTTCCTCTCAATCGCACAATCACCTTCTCACACACTTGCTCTTTGTGTATCAGCCACCAATTTGCACCAAATGAAAAGAGAATAGGGTTTTGAGCCAAACTTGAGGGTTTTATACCCTTTTCCTAACTTTTACAAATCAACCCCCAAAGTTAGCGAAATCATCTTTTTTTTCCACATAAATTCTTATTCCATTAAATAAAACCTTGGTTATTACAGTTAGAGAAATCACTACCGACCCGCTTATTGAGTCATCACTTTAAACAAGTTTTCAAAATAAGGTTTTTTACAGATTGGCTCTTATTAGTTTTTTAATTGATATGGTTCAATCATTTTAACCAACCGAGTTTCAATAAATAAACCATATCACATGATAAACTGACCATAGTCGGTCACAAGAAACCCTTATTTAAAATAAAGACCCAAAAAAGATTTAATAACAATCATATCTCTATTTTCGGGATCTTAAAATTGATGACCATAAAATAGTTGGACCATTTATTCAATGATAGTAAATGTTATTCATTTTGATTTCTAAATAGTCGTTTTTGCTGAATCTTGTTTCTTTATTTTGCTAAAGCACCTGCTCTTTTCCTTAAAGTAACCCCTTGCTAGTCATCGTACCGGAAAAAAGGTTCAATCGTATGGACCTAATTGAGCTAGTGTTTTAAACGTTAATTAAAAACCATCTCAATACACGAAAACAATTGTTCTGTGTTTCAAAGTAGATTATAAGTCTACATACGTTAACCACAAGGGTTGTGGCGTACTGGTTAAGGCCCTGGGGGATGTGGTGAAATATCCCATCCGCCCAGGTTCGAATCCAGACGTACACAACAATTGTGGTCACTGAGGTTTAATCAGAGTTGATGTCTTCTAGTCATAATTTGCCAAATGATTAGTCTAGGCATAGCCTAGGACACCATTCCAAAAAAAAAATCTACATACGTTTTATCTTTCCCATACCTCACAATATGTTCTACAATAAATAGAACATATATTGGGCACGTTTAGTCTCGCCTGGTTTTAAAACCATCACAATACAATTATACAAAGCCTTTTTAGGCCTCGTGCATATAGCTCGGTTGTCTAACGGACAAAGTGACTCTACTCAAATACACAACATGTTCAAATTCGAATCCTGTAAAATACGACTTAAAACCAATAAACTCATTACTTAGGCACAACCATTAAATATATATTTTTTTTTTGACCGGCGTATTCAAACTCTAAAACGTCTTCTCTAGTTCATAAGGATTTGGAACCAATCAAGTTTGCTCAAATACAAAGACTTTAAAACGACGTAAAATGTGTGTAATTATTGTATGTCATAATCCTTAAAAGACTTTTGAGTTCCTGAGTTATTTGGATTATCTTCCCACATGTGAGAGTGACTACAAATACTACCAACAACGTCAAGCTGACAAAAATTAAAGCTGCAAACTTTCGCCATTCTCAAAGGCCAATCCTCTGCCGTTCACCCTTTTCCGACTCTCATCTTTCTCCTACTTTAAGCCCAATTATCCTTCTGCAGAATTCCACACACAGAAAACACAATCTTAACTCGTACACCAACTGTTTGTTTTTTTGCCGCAACCAACTTTTCTATATTCAGCAAACCCATCACTTCGTACCTCGTTCTTTGCCTTATTTAACCTCTCCCCATATCATCTTTTTGCTAAATTGTGTTCATCCAACCAAATAAAATCGAGGGTTTCTTTAAAAAATAATGGATATTTCTCAGGATTTCGAGAAAAATGATCGGAAATTTGCACTTCCGGTGGACTCCGAACACAAGGCCACCGAGTTCCGGTTGTTTTCACTGGCTACACCTCACATGCGAGCTTTCCATCTCTCCTGGATATCTTTCTTCTCCTGTTTCGTCTCAACTTTCGCTGCTCCGCCGCTAATTCCGATCATCCGCGACAATCTTGATTTAACCGCCACCGACATCGGCAATGCCGGAATCGCCGCCGTATCCGGTGCGGTTTTCGCTCGTATTACCATGGGAACTGCATGCGACCTCTTTGGTCCCCGTCTCGCCTCCTCTTCTCTCATCCTCCTCACAGCTCCGGCGGTGTTCCTAACCGCCATCGCCAACTCTCCGGCCGCCTTCTTAATGGTCCGTTTCTTCACCGGATTTTCTTTAGCCACCTTCGTTTCCACCCAGTTCTGGATGAGCTCCATGTTCTCACCAACCGTCGTCGGCACCGCCAACGGCCTCTCCGGCGGGTGGGGCAACCTCGGGGGCGGAGCAACACAACTCATCATGCCACTCGTCTACTCCCTAATCCACTCCCGCATCGGCTCAACACAATTCACCGCTTGGAGAATCGCATTTTTCATTCCGGCATTTTGTCAAACACTTAGCGCGTTTGCCATCTTTTTCCTCGGCCAAGACATGCCCGACGGAAACTACGTCAGGCTCGAAAAATCCGGCGAGAAACACAAAGACAACTTCTCACAAGTGTTCTACCACGCCATCACTAATTACAGGGGATGGATCTTGGCGTTGACTTATGGGTATTGTTTTGGTGTGGAGTTGACCATTGATAATATAATTGCGCAGTATTTTTTTGATAGATTTAATGTGAACTTGCACACGGCGGGGATAATTGCTGCGAGTTTTGGGTTGGCCAATCTGTTCTCTCGGCCCGGCGGTGGGATATTGTCGGATGTGGTGGCGAAGAGGTTTGGGATGAGGGGGAGATTGTGGACGTTGTGGGTGGTGCAGATGATCGGAGGGTTGCTGTGTTTGTTACTTGGGAAAGTTGGATCTTTGAGTGGGTCCATTGCTGTGATGCTGGTGTTCTCTGTATTCGTTCAAGCTGCTTGTGGACTTACGTTTGGTGTCGTCCCTTTCGTTTCCCGGAGGTTCGTCATACAAATTTCTCATATTTCTTTTTTACACTAACCGCTAAATTCGGTGTAAATGACACTATTCACCTCTTCAATGAGATCCATATTTTTCACGTAAATTTAGTGTAATGAACAGTATCATCCTATATTTGGTGTAATACTATTCATTTACATTCATCATTTTTTAAAAATAGTGTCATCCATTGGAGAAAATTTACACTTTTTTTCACCCTACAGTTAAAAATAGTGTAAAATATAGTGTGACCCATTGTTTACTAAATATTTATCGGATAAGTGTTTACGGGTAATTGGGTGATATTTTCGATAATTCAAATGGATTGTTGGGGAACGTTTTTCAGATCTTAAGTGGGGTCTGTGCGCCCGCTCAATTTTGTTTTATAAGGAAATAAAGGCTTGGGGTATCTGGATTGTATCTGCTCAAAGTTGAGGGGTGGTCTGAAATATTAGAAAATACAACGAATTACATCTACTAAAAGTCCGAGAAAGTGTCTTGAAGTCGAACAAAAAATTGAAAAGGTCTTTCTGAATCAACCAAAAACCGAAAACGTTTTCCGAAATCAATCAAAAAACTTAAAAGTTTCTTGAAATGGTGGAATTCAGCTAAAACATATCGAGCGACTTTCCGGGCCCTAAGTCCAAAATACTACTTTTAAGTATGAAAAGGACTAAAATAGAAAAGTATTACAAACCATAGGGATGAAAATAGCAACAGAATTTAAACCATAAAGACAAAAAAGGTGATGAATTATAAACCATTAGGATGAAAATTGCAATTTTAAAAGCATAAGGACGAAAATAGAAATTTTCAACAAACCACAGGGACTAAAAATGTAATTTACTCTTTAAAAAATTACTGCACTTGTAAAATAAAACTGTTTTTGTCTTCGTTTCTTAAGAAATTATTATATTTTCAATAGTCAAAATAAAATAAAATGGTTACAAGTATTCTATGTTTTTCAAATATAAAACGATTTTCGTAATTTTGTTTTGATATTTTTTAAACCAAAATTAAATACAACCATGAAATATGAGTGACACAACTTTGCCAAAACATAAAACAGGTCCCGGTTTCGAACCCAGACTCTTTCATTAGGCTCAGCCGTTTAGTGAATCAAAAAATACTCCTCACATTGGTGTTCTTAGAGGGAATCAGTCTGAAGCCGGTTAGACTATCAGTAATCAACTTATTTGCCCAAATAACTAAGAAATAGACATGTTAGTAATTTGACAATAGAGGTAAATTTATTATTGTCATTGTATTTGTTCACTGAAAACGCCATTTATTAGGAAGAAACCAGTCATGTAAAATAAATGCTTTCCATTTTGTTCTAAACAAATCTTTTTCAAATTTTATTTTTGTAGCAAAAAAGTTACAATTGCATATTCATAATTATTAGAAGGTATTAATGATATTGGTTATAATACATGACTTGAGATCATGTGAGACAGTGATACTACAAAAATAACACTAAACCTTTACAGCAAAAGATTGTGAAGTACCTTCACAGTGTTTTTGTTGTGAAGATTTATTGTTTTTCTTACATTTACAATAAATTGTTGTGGATTTTAGTGTTATTTTGTGGTCTCATAGGTCTTACGAAAACATATTAGTCTAACGTGAACCCACCTTGTAATATAAGATGTTTTTTAGTTTCACTAATTTTAATTTTAGATATAAGTAGAAGTCAATTTTGGAATATTCTTGGTTGAAAGAGTCAACAATTTAATATTTAGTCAAAATCTTTGACTGAATTCAAGAGCCCTACTATGAATTCTCTTGCTACACAGAAATCTTAGAGCATCTCCAATAGCTTTCCTAAATTTTTTTCAAAATGAGGAAGCAAAAGTCAAAATTCTCAAAAAAAATTGCTTCCATCTTCAACAGATTCCCCATTTTGAAGAATTCTAGTTTTGGGGTATTCTCCATATTTGGAGAAAATTTTAGGGAATCTCCAACTTTCTCCAAAATGAGGATGGGTTTGGAGAAGCTGTTGGATCCTATTTTAGGACCAAAATTCTCATATTCTTCATTTTCTCCAAAATGAGGAAGCTGTTTGAGATGCTCTTAGAAAACAAATAATAAAACAAAAGAAGATAGCTTTTTGGTTTCATATTATCTCTCTTCACATCAAATATACTACTTTATTTTATTACAATAGATGACATAATCTTTTGTGAGGATCATTTAAAACCTTAAATATTGTAGGAAATATACATGATAAAATATCATGGTTATAAATAACTTGATATGGCCTCATTATGACACAAAGGCTTGACTTCGTTAATTCTTGTTGCTTTACTCTAAGGCCTGAGTTTCGTTATAACATGTTATGGCGTGTCATGTTGCGTTATTTTGCAAGATATGAGGTTTTTTACTTTATTTAAACATATAACTTGAGGGTTACATAATAAGTAAATACGACACCCAAATTAAACTAAAACCCTAAATCGGTAAATTCTTACTCTCATTCCCGTGCACAGTGAGTCGGATATGAATTTTTTAAGATCGGAAAAAATAGTAAGTAAAGACTCAAGAGATTTAATCTCGATTTTATACTAAATATATCATTTTCTTATAAGCTCGATATATTTGATATAAATGGTTTTTCTTTTCTTATTTTGTTTTATAACTTTATATGAATTTACATTGTTCTACGGGATTATTTAAACATTAAAATACATACATATGTCGACATAGGGCACGCCTTGTAAAACGATGTGACCTCGCCGTAACTCGTAAAACTTGAGGCTTAACTTCGCCACCGGACCACGCCCCACATAATTAAAAACCTTATAAAAGATTCATGATAAATATTATAACATATATTTATCATGGATGATTATAAATAGATAATACATGTGTTCCTAAAATGTTTAAAGTTTCTAAATATTTAATTTTTTTTGACAAATTCTAAATATTTAATTTAGTTGGTTCTATTTCCAGGTCACTAGGGGTGGTATCTGGGATGACAGGTGGTGGAGGAAATGTAGGGGCTGTTTTGACACAAGTGATATTCTTCAGGGGGTCAAGATACTCAACAGAAGAAGGTATTACTCTAATGGGAGTAATGATCATGTGTTGCTCACTTCCAATTCTTTTCATATACTTCCCTCAATGGGGTGGCATGTTCTTAGGACCCACTAAAGGGTCTACAGAACAAGACTATTATTTATCCGAATGGTCGACGGCCGAAAAAGAACAAGGATTTCACAAGATGAGTGTCAAATTTGCCGAGAATAGTAGGAGAGAAAGAGGCAGAAAAGGTATATCTGCTCCAAGTCCATCTGATAATGAAAACCCATCGTCCACTGTTCTATAGCTATGTTTTACACCCTTTTCAAATGTATGCTTCGTGAAGAATTTAAGAATAATGCTTTGGTGTGTGACTGTAGCATATAGTTTGATTATATGACTTGTATTTTATGCAGTTAAAGTTGTATATTTATGTGGGTTAGAGAAATGACCGATCTATGTATTGATTTATGTTTGCATCAATGATATCTAAGAATCCTCGGTCCCATTTATATTGTTTGATGATGTGCATACTGGTCTGTTGGTATGAGAAATGACAAATCTCAAATTAAACATGAGATACAAGTAAAATTCAATTCTAAACCCTTCAAATCCGATTCAATCCTACAAAATACAAATCAAGCGAGGACGTATGATATTTTAAGAGGCATATGAAATGGCATATGTATCATTGTTTAAATAAGGCAAGATTTGGGAAACGGCAACATAGACCCCTGGTTTTCCTTATTTACATTTCACCCCTTCAAATCTATAAAATTAAATGTTTCAAGTTATTACATAAATGTCTAGAATAATTAAATTTGAAAGTAATCATTTAGTAAAAGCACGGTTTTCCTGAACAAATCTCATTAATTTCCAGACCAATTCTATTGAATTTATCATTAAATATTTATTCACCTAGAAAAATAATTGTTTGAAGAATCATCTTGAATTACTTTTTAGTTCATAAGGTTAAAAAAAATTACTAAACGACTTCAGATACAGTTATAAAAATTGATCAATAAAATTGACAATATCTACAAAAAAAAGTAAATGCTTAATCAAGATGCCAAGCAAAATAAAGAAAAATGGTTCATCAATAATAACTAGAGAAGTAAAATACGAACAACATTTCTTTATTAACGGATAAATGACATTGATTTTAAACTCTTGGGCATTCATTGATCCCAAAAAGATAATTAGTGGAAGGACCATCATTAAATCGTTTTCTTAGATCATCATTTTAAGCAAGTTTTCTAAAATATATATAGTTTTTTACTGACTGTGTAACACCCCAAATTTTGTCGGTAAGATAATAGAACTCGTTTTATCTTTTATGCATTAACTCTTAAGACTTACACATTTTGATCCGAAGAGGTACTGTGTAAGTTAAGGATCCTTTGATTATAGTGGAATTCGGTATTTAGTATAGTGGAAACCTATTGTAGGGGGCACGTTCGTTTTACTTTTGATACGAGAGTTTTGGGCATTTTGGGCTTAAGTGGACGTCCGCACAAGTCCGGGGTCGGACGTCCGCATTAAACCGGACGTCCGCGATTTCCGCGGAAGAAACAGAGAAATTCGGGTATGGTTGAGAAAACTCCAGCCAGACGTTCGCATGATCCCAACCGGACGTCCGCTTTGCGTCTGACGAAAACTTTAGCTTTTCTTCCAAGTTTCCCTCTTCTCTCTCTCACTTTACCAAATCGATCCCCACTCGTTTTCTCTCCATTTTTTTGCGATTTTTACACTTCACCAAAACTCTCCTCCATTTAATGCAAGATTGGGTACATTAAATACCCAAATCTTGGAGCATTCAAGTGATTTCTTCAAGTTAGAGGGGCCAGGACTCTTCATCTTCCTCCTCAAGAACTAAGGTTTTGAGATTCCTAGGTTTTCTTCAAAACCTTGCAATGTGAGTTCATTCTCATTTACTAAAACTTTATACATGTTAAAATATGTGTTTTAACCTTCTAAATATCTCCTCACTACTTATTACTTGTTTTGGATGAACTTTTATCAAAACCTAATTTTTGGAGATTTTGGGGTTTTGTTTGGATAATATGGTTTACAAAGATGGATACATGTTGTTTAATGGTATGTTTATGGGTTTTTATGAGTAAGGGTTATATTTCCTTAAATCTTATGAGTTTGAGAATTCTAGGTCAAAATATAAGACTTAGAAATACTTAAAGATTTTGGTGGGAACATTGTGGATATTGATTCTTCTTGTTGGAATGATGATTAAAATGGTATTTTGGTGAACCATGGGTTTTTATGCCTAAGTGTTTTGTATGTATAATGTTTGTTGGTTTACATGCTTTTAGTGTAATGGATTCATAGGCACTTGAGTCTTTATGTTCAATGTTGGGACGATGGTTTTTCAGATTGTAGCACGGAATAGGCATCGGGCCTCATGGTAAGTAAGATGTGGACCCGTATGGTCGTGCATCGTTTCATGAGCAGTAAGGTGTAATTCCAATATGCTTGTTTGTTTTCTTGGATTTGGATATCTCAATGTATAGACCCAGAGGGATTGAAATTAAGAATCCACAAGCAATAGACTTAGAGGAGTTGAGCTTGATATCCATTGGGTTTGTTACATGTGTTTGATTTTACTATTATGTCATGTGTCTCACTTTTATGTTTCGTCACTGATTATGGTAAGTGGGCCTCCCCCGTCAACGCATGAGGTGATGTGTAAATGTCGGTTTTCTACCCAAGATTATTATTATAGTTTTTCTGCATTACATTTCAAGGGTTTTATTTCAATTATCTTCAATTATAATTGTTTGTTCTCACTAAGCTTTAGTCTAACACTTTTTCTTAAATGACATGTATATCAGGTCATCCTAGCGGTGGGACTTCTCGGGTTTGAGCGGAGAGGCGTACATATCTTTTATGATTCTCTCCTTCGGTCCCCACTCTTTGTCAGTAGAATGACTAAGTACCGAAATTTCACCAGCCAAGTCAGTTCCTCCCACCTAGGTTCCCATCTTTGCTTTCTTGTCCGGAATAGAACCAACTTTAGTTCCATACCTTCTCCTTTCGAGTCACTTCTGGCATCTAGTTCCATTGGATTCTTGGTGGATAGGGTTTCCTAGGCCCTTTCCGACAAGTATTTCCTAATTTTTAGAGCAAGAAGCGAAACTACAGGGATGAAATAAAAAGTGTTTCTTACGATTACGCCCAACAGCCCACTTGAGCAATTTTCCATTCTCCCATTGATTCCTATGAAGATAGGAAACTTGTATTTCTCATTCACAATTTCATCTTTGTTTATGCTAGGGGGAGACGGGCGTTGTAACACCCTAAAATGAGGGCCAATTTGAACCTCAAAATTTACACTATATGACATAATAACATCCAAACTATTATGTATATATATATAGAGAGAGAGACAGAGAGAATTAACTACTAGGGTTCATAATTACATCAATCGAATTCTCCAAATAACTTATTAATCTAATCATGTCAATTATAATAAGATTAAAAGGGTTATCTAAGCAATCCATCCAAAGCCTCCTCGTATCTGCTAACTTCTCCGTTTATCATCAAAAATCGAATACCCAAAAGCACTCGTCCCACATCCTATTAATCCCCTGAGCTCGTACCTGGTAAGAAAATTGAATTTGAACAATTAGGCTTACGCCTAGTGATAACATCCAAATTCAAATTAACACATTAACAACTTTGAAACTCAGATATCCAAAGCATATAAACAAACCTGTTCACCACCATTATTACCGTACACATGTTCATCTTAATGACGGAAACATACCCGATCACATGACTATGACTAACATTCAGAAAGTCATATCATCAAAATCAAGAGCCTACTACGAATCATTACAGATTCTAGATCACTGCTCTTTATCAATAAATTACAGTTGGCGCCATGCCTATTTCCTGAAGTGGAAGTAGGAGTTACCATTAAGTGCCTGGCCAACCCCTTGCCTTCCAACAAAACCGGAAATTACGATTAGTGCCCCGTCTATTTCATGATTCCACATCACAATATGAAATGGGATTTACCATTAAGTGCCCGGTCTAGTCCAAATTTCAATCAACGGAATTACCATTAAGAACCCGGTCCATTCCATGTTTATCACATCATAACACAAAATGGGAATTTCCTTTAGAGCCCGGCCTATTCCACATTTATCGAATCAACGGGGAATACGAACCACTTTAAGTATTTTCCACGTTAATAATCACCTCTCAAAATGGGATTAACAATCCATATTATAGGTCAACGGGAATTACGATTAGTGCCCCGCCTATTCCACGTTTATCCAATTATAACCAAAATGGGAATTATCATTCAGAGCCCGATCTATTCCACATTTTTCTAACAGTGCCTATGGATCCATTACACTTATTAAAGTATATGCATCAAAACATATTACACTACATCCCATAACATTTTCAGTTTAAGAGTACCGGATAACCTATTGTATCCTCAAAAGTTTTTCTTCTAAAAATTATATTTTAGAAAAATAATCCGAAACCTCGATCCAAAATGAAACAATAATTTAAATAGAATTCATATCCTAACATTTAAAACTTAATTTGGACCATATGCCCAACTTCCAGATTTTGTTTATGCCAGCCCAGCCCACTTCTGAACCTTAATACCGGGCCCAACATTTAAATCTATTTCTGGAATTAAATGTTTCCTATACCGGATCTCATGACCAAGCCCATTTCTGGAATGTTATGAATACCGGATCCATACACCTAAACCCATTCCGGAATTTAGTTACCGGATCCCCAAATGAAGCTTATTCCGGATTTGAATTTCCAGAACCCAATGCCAAGCCCATTCTGGGAGTTTGATACCGGAACCCAACCATTTTGACCCACTTCCGAAAATGAGTTTCGGATCATAATCTTCGGCCCACTTTCCGGAATTGATTCCGGATCACATTTTTCGGCCCAACTTCCAGAATTGATTCCGGATCCAAAATCGAGCCCATCTTCCGGAATTGATTTATTTCCGGAATTCAAACCAATACCGAAACCAGTCCATTTCCGGAACCCAACCCAGTTCCGGAATTTTTCTAATACCGTGACTACGATTCAGTACCTTCGATTCACGTCAAATTAATTCACAAACTCGTCTAAAATTCAGATTGTTGATTGACTTAAAATCAATACAATTATACCAATCTGATTTCAATTTCAACTGTTAAAGTTTTAAAATGAAAAGATGAACTCACCTGAAGAAGATGAACTCCCTTCTTTCTGCACAACCAAGCTTAATCTGCTGTGTAAGGATCCTAAACACCAAATCCAACAGATAACTTTGCTCAAACCAAACCTCTATAAAACTTGATCTAAAATCATGGTTGAATTTCTTACCAGCGTTTCTTCTTCTTCTTCTTCTTCTTCTTCTTCTTCCTCTGTAAATGACCAATGACCGACTTCAGCAAAAACTGATTTGAGATAATATCTCAAATCAGCTAACCCTTACCTTAAGTATTCTCAACTTTTCAGTAATGACCCAACACACCCTTAACTTCAAGGTTACATCAAATGACCATTCACACCTTCACATTTCTAATTTTCAATAATAATCTTAAGCTTTGGTCAAAATACCATTTCAACCCTAGAGTTTATATTTACAATTAGTCCTCAATCTTAGACCAAATTTACAAAACGATCCCATTCATATTAAATTATAATTAATGAAAATTAGGGGTGTTACAGGCGTCGACCCAACCTTATGAGTATTCAGACTATAACAGTTCTGATGAACAGTCACTCACTTTTGACAGTTATATGATTCCAGAAGATGATCTAGAATTGGGTCAATTATGTTTATTTAAAGTGGACAATCTACTGTTCTAGGCGGGGTGGGTCGCCCACCTTCGAATGGTGTTGGTCCTACGGACTGTGAACGGATTCGCCTCTGGCCTCTGGGCACGTTGGAACCGCATGAGTTCACCGGGGTGGAGCACGGTCCGCCAAAATCGGCATAGGTTAGGTGCTATTGATGGAACATGGTAAGCCCATCTTTCTCCATATGGAAGTGCTGCGGGCACATAGAGATGTGGGTAGAGGAAGCCTCAAAAAGCGAAAGTGTGTCGAGTCAAATCTGCTCCGTTTTTTTCCGTTGCAGAAAAAAGATCCCTTCCCCCCGCTTTCAAAAATGATGAATATGAAGTCCGGGAGGCTGCAGGTACTATGGATCCTCTGACTCCCAATCGGGTTGCCTTCCCAGGTCTCGCCGGTGTTGCATATAGGTCGTGATGTACCTTGAGATGGCCGTCTCCTATCTGCTTAATGCCTTCTATTGAATCGATTGGTGCCATTTCTTCTCTTGGATGGAGGGCAATAGATTCATCTTGTCCTTGGCATGTGAAGGGAATGATGAAATTTTCCATGTTGCACTAAGTTACTTACGGATGTATGCATGTAGTCTGGGAACACCTCCAAAACCAAGTCGTGTACCGTCCGGTTTGTAACGGGCAAGGAAAGTAATTGATAGAAAGATTGCTACTAACTCTTCGCTAATGAGAGTTGGGCATTCTTGCTCGTTAGCGTTTTAGTTTGATTGCAGCTAGCGCGCCCCTTTTCTTTCCACTTTCTCTTAGTCAAACGGTCGCTGCCTACATTACTCTTTCTCCCTCTTTTCAAGGAAGTGAGTCTCCGACCATATGTAGTTCTTGGTCATTTTTATACAGGTGCTTTTGTGGTTCTTCACTCCAGTCGTCTTTCCTTAGGCAGGTTTCACACTAAAGTTGAGAAAAGGCATAAGTGATAGAATTGAAAATACCACAAAAAATGATAATATCAAAAAAAATGTAAATGCTTAATAGAGATGACAAGCAAAATAGAAAAACATAGTTCATCAAAAATAACTATAAAAGTAAAATATGAATAATGATATTTTAATTAATGGATAAAGTCAAACGGTTTTATGATCATCTATTTTAAACTCCTAAGTGGCGTTTGGTTCATAGAAAATGATGGAATCTGATGGAATTGGAATGTCAGATTCCTTTGATCAGATTTCATTCCATTGTTTGGTTCAAACTTTTCTATGAATGGAATGTTTAAATTCCAACCAATTCCATGTTTTAAGCATTTCAACATTCCTTCCTAAATAGATGGTATTTCAATGGAATGGAATTTAACATTTTCTATATTCCTAAAATACCCTTAACCCAATCTTACCCTAATCTCTACAAAATAAGCCGCCATTCACTGAAAAGAACACATTCACGTCTGCTTCATTTTCACGAGTTCTCCACTGCTTGATTCACGATTTCTCCAGCTTCGATCATCACAGGTTCGTTTTCCCATCGATTTCTCATGCTTTCACGACTTCTCGATTTCACGATGTTGTGGTCTGCTACTGATTTGTTCGATTTTGTGGTCTGCTACTGATTTTGTGGTCGATTTCATGGTTTTCGATTTCTCATGTTGTTGGAAACTGAATCAGGGAAAGGATGTTAATTTTTTGTGAGGGAAATTAAACCTGAAATATCCAATTTGCAATTTGCAATTTGCAATTGGGGATTGATTGAATTGAAGTGAACAACAATGGCCTTATCTTTCAGTTCCAAAAGATATGAACTGGAAATTGGGGGGAATTAAACAAGTGAAGAAAACCTGTAAATAAAAAAAATGAGACTTCAACGTACCTTAGTTTCTATAAGAGAAACTTAATTAGGGGGAAATGATGCTGATTGATGGAATTGGAAGAACTGGAACCCTAAATTTGGAGAAGTTCTAGCGATTAAGAAAAACGTATAGTTGGAAATTAATAAATAAATTATTAAATTATCAAAGCTACATTGACAGATTCTAATTCTTTTAACGTATTTCATTCCATTTTTGTCAACCAAACAGCTGGTCAAACCTGACAACATTCCATTCCAATTTCTTCAAAGTCAAATTCCTTTGACATATTTCATTTCATCCAAAAACATTCTGCGAACCAAACGCCACCTTAGAGGTTCATTGATCCCGAAAATATAAATGTCAGAGGGATCATCATTAAATCGCTTTTCTGGATCATCATTTTAAGCAATATACAGATAGACTCTCGTTAGTTATCTCCCCAGATAAGGTTAATCGTTTCAACCCATCAAGTTCGGCTTATAATCAACCAAAAGTGATATGATTTACAAAAAAATATGAGTAATTGCTTAATCAAAATAAAGAAACACAAATCATCAAAAAAAAATTAGACAAGTAAAATCGAATAACATTTACTTTCAAGTATAAATGGTTAATTTGCTTTCTGATCATCAATTTCAAAATATTAGAAGTTAATTAATACATAAAAAAATAATGGTTAAGGACTTATCATTGAATCTTTTTCCAGATCATCATTATAGGCAAGTTTTTCAAAACACAAGATTTTCGGACTAATGTGATTAGTCTTCTAACCAAATCAGGTTAACAGTTGAATAACAATTGTTTGATGGTCAAACTGGTTTATGGTCATCGATTTAAAATCATAGACTTTCATTGAAACTGAAAAAATAATGGCTATAAAGATCATCTTTTTAATTGAATATTTTTTAAAAGAAGGCGGTACTCCTGGCAATATATAGATAAAAAAAATTACACCTAAATGGCGAGGGACTCCCTCCCAACGAAGAACAACTCCCACCATAAAGGACAAGCCCAAAACAGGGAAGAAGACTTCACTGCTAAACAATTAACAATGTTAAACATCACATACCAAAGAACTAAAAGCCAAAAAAAGCAAAGACAAATAGAGGCGCAAGACATAGAAAATAAAATACAAAAACCTCTAAAACCAATAAAAGCCACCCAAAGGGGCCCACAAGCAACAAAATGAAAAATCCACTCCATGCGTCAAGTAGGGTGCGCTATACTTCCCTCTCGTCCCATAGTCTGAACTCTGCTACTTCCCAAAAGCTTCATCGTAATCAATCTTCTAATGTCATTAACGAGCTTATCTGGACTTCGTTTTTTATCAGTAAACAAACGGGAATTACGTTCTTGACATATCATGTACACCACGACAGCAAATGTAACAACCCAATTTCACTAAAATAAAACTTGTAACAATACAACCAAGATTGGTCCCAAAGTATACAATTAATGCTACTTATACTCTAAGTTCGCAGCGGATAACACACCCACAACTGAGATGCTACAGGAAGCCCGACGTAATCTACAAGTCTTCGCTAGGCTCTAGCTCTTCTACAACGCCACACACTTCCATCGTCGCCAGATGAAATCCCAGACATGGCTATCACCTGAAAATGGTTTTAGTTTTTGAAAAGCGAGGGTTAGACCATGAGGTCTAGTGAATTCCCTCTTAAACGTATTCACCAGCCATTTAAGAGAAACGTTTCATTTCAAAACAGTAACACATCAACATATACTCAACAAGTGTGTACACAGTGGCATAGACTATTTAACACCTTACAAAGCCAGGCACGGCAACTCGGCACCTTACAAAGCCAGGCACGACAACTCAGCACCTTACAAAGCCAGGCACGGCAACTCAAGAAGTCCCCCACTGTGCAACCCGACTCCACCCATAACAATAACCAAACAAGCATGTAATCAACACTCACGCATAACTGTACGTAAAAACAACTTGTATGCAATTGTAAACATTTCTATGTCATGCACAATAAAACCTTTCCAAAACGTTTAATCATGTCGTCATGCTCGTAAACATAATCAGTTAAGAAACATTTACCAAAACGTTTAGTCATGCTCAAACCAAATTCAGATACGAAATCCTTAGCAAAACATTTCATTTGCACCAAAAGGGGTTAAGGGAACTCACCTGATACTCGGTTAAATGACACCCTACTCAAAACTCACTTAATCGCCAACGGAACACCTGGATTGGGATTAACAATGATGATATTAGACTCCCCAATTATGCCCTAAAACATCCCCCATAATGTCCTAAGACAATCCCCTAAGCCACGCCTCGAATCCAGGCCCGAACGACAAACGAAGCAAAACGGAAGTTTGCCCAACAAGGACTTACGCGGTTTCCTGCGCGGTTTGCAAACCGCGAGAAAAGCCGCGTATGTCTCTGGTCGAGCACTCTCAGTTCTGCACAAAAGATTCAGCTCGAAAACTCACCCAAAACTCCCAAAATCGATTCCAATTGGTTGATAACTTCCCCAAACGAACACTAAAACTATTCATACATTAAGGAAACAATTTCCACTCTTAAATCATTCAATTTCTCAATCCAATCTTCATGGATTACTCCTTTTTAAGAACACAAAACCCTTTAGATGAACAAAACCTATAAACCTCCATTGGAAATGTGAAATATCACCAAGAGTTCATAATCTCCTCAAGGGATTCATCAATCTCACCCTTCCAATTGGTTTTGTCTCAAAATACTTAAAGAAGGGGAGAATGCATTAATGATAATACATCTAAACCTCCATTCTAGCCACAAATCAAAGAGATGAAGAGGAAGGTATACCTTGGCAACAATTTCTTCAATCTCTAGCTGAAATCACCTTCTTCAACCTTCAATTGATGAATCCTTGAGCTCCTCTCCCTCTCCCAAATTTCTCAGCCGACATAAGTGACAAATGAGGGTTCTAGAAGGGTTTTCACCTATACAACTTTTCCTTTTCACCTCTTGGCCACAGAACTTTCAAGTTTCCACATTAGACCCCAAAATTTCTTATTTATCTACTAGGACCACAAGGATTTGAAATATGGGGCGTTACATCACCTCCCCCTTAATAGGATTCCGTCCCCGGAATTCCATTGCCGGACACATGCTGAAAGTTGGAGTTAACTTCTGACTTCCAGTGCTTACTTTGCCCAAAAAAAAAATTGTTGAGGAGCTGCAAATAGGTCTCTACAAGATCAACTTCTCTGCCTTTCAATTCTCTACCATCCCGCCCCAACGAGTGTTTTCTAGCAATACCACAAAATCCTACTCCTCTATTATTCGCATTGACTGCGAAGATACAACATATTGCCTTCCGACCAGCACTCCCTAAACAAGGATTAAGTCACACCAAGAATGTTCCATACTTTCCGAGTACCTTTAATTCATTCACTAACTCTCCAATTCTTTCTATATCTGCTATTACTTCGTCACCATGTGACCCAACTCAGATTCTTCTTGAAGCACACTACTCCAATTCCCTGGGAATGTTTTCCCCGACTTGAGACTGCAATTACTCATAGCTTTCAATCCAATCGTTCTAGTCCCATTCACTTAGCCCTCCCTTTCTGATCATAACCGACAACGCACAACATTCTTAGACAATGCTCCTAGGCCAACTACCACATCCTCAGGTCGATAACGTGTCGAACCATACACACTTGTAATCTCTTTGATCAATCACACTACTCACACCGAATTACTATCTTTAAATGAAAGCTACCCCACCGGAGTCAATACCGATCACACGTGCCCCCAACAGTTACAAATCAACGGTCCAAGCTCACAACAATCACTAAGCCAAAATTCAATTCTATACACAAATTATAGTCCGCCTATTCAGTGTCTCATGACATCTTCTTACCGCGAGTCCGTCTATACTTGATCTGTCATACCGTCATCATCTTCTCTCATGCTTACACAGACTTCCCATCACCCACCGCTACAGTCTAAAAGAACGGCTTCTCCAAAATTATCAGTCAAGACCTTAAGCCAAGTTCTCGTAAGGTACTTAACACCGAGAACTACCAAGAGTTCCTAACTCTCCAACACCGCCGATCCGCTTATTGTATTTCATTACATCTGCGGAATACTCCAACGCTCCTGACTAGACTTCACGACGAAGCACTACAGCTTAACGGGTACAATATCCTGATCGACAATCAAGTGAAGTATGAAAACTCACCCAAAATCCAATGGGATCAAGAAGAACAAGAGTTCTCCTTTCATCCCGTTACCAACCACAACTTAATCTCTTGATCTCAATCTAGTATCAACGTATACCACCCGCAAAAACACACACTTCAACCAAGCATACTCACTACCTTTGACCACTCCATTATTACGGCAATTCATCATTACACCTAAGGCTTACACGTTTCTTCGGTACCAAATGCTACCCCTTCCTCACGCCACTAACGCACCCCGCGACTACATTGCAACAAGCTGACATGATGTCTTTACATACGCAGTAGATGTTACTTCCTTCATGCCGCCCATAATGCAATTTCAAACGAAGCCAAAACGTTGCTCGACTTTGCCCTTCCCGGGTTTAAACGAACCACATGACAAGGTCAACTACTCAAGGTACACCCGATTCGATTACCCTAACCTTTCGTTCTTATATGGATCATCATACCCCATAAGAAAATCACTTAAGCAATCACGATCTCTTACTTTTGTACACTCACACAAGGTGGTCAAACGTCACGTCGGATACCTACCTTTCTCCTAACAACTTCTTACATCTTTGTAAGAAAACTCAACAAGATAACCACACTATAGTTACTTCTCCAATACCAACCTCCCGACAACTATCCAATAAAACGGTCATTGATTCGCCATCGACAATCGACATGCAATTGTCCAGTCGCCTCACGACAGACAAGGATTCTCGAAAGAATCTATTTCTCCTAACTCCCCGAACAAGTTCTCGTTCCTCGTTAACTCCTCGCAATCTATCTCCGCTGAGCTAGACACCTTACACATAAGCTAATCATCCAAAACCTCAATGGACATCACATTCACATTGGTGATCTTCCGTTCTCCCAATGCCCTCACTAGGTATTCCTATACCATACCAATTACACAATTCCGATGACCTCATCCGCTCACACCCACGGGTTCACTCTCACGTTTTAAATTCCTGACAAAACCTCCATCTAAAGACATGCTAAACAGTCGTAAACCTCCATATCTATGGACTACATGAAGATGATCCCATTCCTTTCTGACAATCTAGGATTCCTAACGGAACCCGCTTTGTCCAACGCATCATAACCAACTCATACCCCCACCGTTCCCACTTGAGGAGAAACACCAGACCTTTCTTAGCGCAAAAATCTAATCACTAATCTATCTCAGTACTTAGACTCATAGCCGATAACATTACATCAAGTAACACAACGCTACTTATTACCATTCTTCCTGAAAGAATCGCTCTAACCCTTTCAAATTTCCCGCAATTAAAACTATTCTCACATAACTAAGCAATAGTTCAACTACAATCATACCGATATTCCGTATTCACTGCCCGAGGCTCCCGGTATTCACCCACTTCCTCTAACAGAAACACTAAGGTCATAACTCGACCACATCTTATTCAACTGACAAATCCACTCCCAAAGCTTTTCCTCAACCTCAATCGTGATACCTTTCTCGACCTAGCGAGTTCATAGCCTTCAAGCACCATGACACAATGATTGAAATCATTTTACACTCTTTTAAAACATTGTAGATACAAAATCATAAAACAGGCTTGAGTATGCATGAAACAACACCACTCAAGATGAATAGTAAAACACAACGATTGCAAGGATCGCTCACAGGCACTCTTACAATAATTCGTAACCTTGTCCATCCAAATCGATGTCGGCACTACGATTATCTCCAATGAAACCCTTTCACATACGACTGGAAAATTTTCGAACAAAATCACTTACCCAAACTGGGTCTGTCAACTCCAACTCTCGTTCATATAATAATAACGAGTCAATTCCCATTTTGTTTATAAAGCCAAACCTTGCAATAAAACGTTTTCAACATTTTTATAACAAAGGTCCTCTTTCACAAATAAAAACGTGAAGTAGTTCGTAGATCATTAAGTTCAAAGCTTCATCGTATGATGAAAACAAGTTTGTCTTTTACTTTAAAGAAAAACACACGTCCGTACGCGTCAACTTCTTTCCCAAAACAAGAAAACCTGTCATGCACGTACATGTTTTTATCCTAAAAGAACTCGTGTAATAAGTTTAATGACATAATGCATGAAATTCAATATGCAATTGAAGGCTATTCACTCTAACCAAGTCAACCGTTGCACTCACTTCAACTCTTCACTGATACCATACTATGACCAACAACCACTTTATGCTACAACTTGTAGTACAAGTGCTTCATAACCCACCTGATCGACCACTCAACATGGTTTTACATTCGACCACTTAGCTCACATTCTATTCTCATACATACCTCAAAACAACACTGATATCATGCAATCATTAACCTTGCCACTAAACCGCTTGACTAAGGAATCCAAGACTAGATTCCCTCACCCGATCTTGAATTGAAGGCATTCAAAATGCTAACATAATTCTCACTTCCTATCCCAGAGAGTTTACATCTAGACAGCTCATTAACAATCCAGACAACACTTCTTCTAGAGGTTACAAACATCATATCTCAAGGGATCTCCCCAGACGCATCAACTCTTTGCTATCAAGCACAAGGTTAGAACCTTCTACATACTGCCACCCTCACCACTCATCCCGACAATAGTGATTGATTACACCCATGCACCTGTAGATCCATAATAGCATTGGCCAGATGCTATTTGAAGTTACCTTACATGTGGGTTCTCACTACCATTGTCAAGAAATCCTATAATTAAGGTCTTTCCTAATGGTTTCCTATATCTCAGTTGTGTCCCACTCTACTCCACAGTTTAAGTTTAGGCCCATCCGGTCACCTAAATCCCTTAAACTATGGCTCTGATACCATTTGTAACAACCCAATTTCACTAAAATAAAACTTGTAACAATACAACCAAGATTGGTCCCAAAGTATACAATTAATGCTACTTATACTCTAAGTTCGCAGCGGATAACACACCCACAACTGAGATGCTACAGGAAGCCCGACGTAATCTACAAGTCTTCGCTAGGCTCTAGCTCTTCTACAACGCCACACACTTCCATCGTCGCCAGATGAAATCCCAGACATGGCTATCACCTGAAAATGGTTTTAGTTTTTGAAAAGCGAGGGTTAGACCATGAGGTCTAGTGAATTCCCTCTTAAACGTATTCACCAGCCATTTAAGAGAAACGTTTCATTTCAAAACAGTAACACATCAACATATACTCAACAAGTGTGTACACAGTGGCATAGACTATTTAACACCTTACAAAGCCAGGCACGGCAACTCGGCACCTTACAAAGCCAGGCACGACAACTCGGCACCTTACAAAGCCAGGCACGGCAACTCAAGAAGTCCCCCACTGTGCAACCCGACTCCACCCATAACAATAACCAAACAAGCATGTAATCAACACTCACGCATAACTGTACGTAAAAACAACTTGTATGCAATTGTAAACATTTCTATGTCATGCACAATAAAACCTTTCCAAAACGTTTAATCATGTCGTCATGCTCGTAAACATAATCAGTTAAGAAACATTTACCAAAACGTTTAGTCATGCTCAAACCAAATTCAGATACGAAATCCTTAGCAAAACATTTCATTTGCACCAAAAGGGGTTAAGGGAACTCACCTGATACTCGGTTAAATGACACCCTACTCAAAGCTCACTTAATCGCCAACCGAACACCTGGATTGGGATTAACAATGATGATATTAGACTCCCCAATTATGCCCTAAAACATCCCCCATAATGTCCTAAGACAATCCCCTAAGCCATGCCTCGAATCCAGGCCCGAACGACAAACGAAGCAAAACGGAAGTTTGCCCAACAGGGACTTACGCGGTTTCCTGCGCGGTTTGCAAACCGCGAGAAAAGCCGCGTATGTCTCTGGTCGAGCACTCTCAGTTCTGCACAAAAGATTCAGCTCGAAAACTCACCCAAAACTCCCAAAATCGATTCCAATTGGTTGATAACTTCCCCAAACGAACACTAAAACTATTCATACATTAAGGAAACAATTTCCACTCTTAAATCATTCAATTTCTCAATCCAATCTTCATGGATTACTCCTTTTTAAGAACACAAAACCCTTTAGATGAACAAAACCTATAAACCTTCATTGGAAAGGTGAAATATCACCAAGAGTTCATAATCTCCTCAAGGGATTCATCAATCTCACCCTTCCAATTGGTTTTGTCTCAAAATACTTAAAGAAGGGGAGAATGCATTAATGATAATACATCTAAACCTCCATTCTAGCCACAAATCAAAGAGATGAAGAGGAAGGTATACCTTGGCAACAATTTCTTCAATCTCTAGCTGATATCACCTTCTTCAACCTTCAATTGATGAATCCTTGAGCTCCTCTCCCTCTCCCAAATTTCTCAGCCGACATAAGTGACAAATGAGGGTTCTAGAAGGGTTTTCACCTATACAACTTTTCCTTTTCACCTCTTGGCCACAGAACTTTCAAGTTTCCACATTAGACCCCAAAATTTCTTATTTATCTACTAGGACCACAAGGATTTGAAATATGGGGCGTTACAGCAAACATAAGCCAAGTTTTAAAAAGTTTTCTAAACCAAGTTTTCTTAAGGACATACTACGATTGATTTTCTCTTTATACAAGGTTCATTCGACTGATTGAGTTCAGCTACAATTTTTAAATAACAAGCTAAAATGGTATATCCTAAAACTAAAGGACCAAACTGGAACGGCATATCACATATGTATCATTGTTCTTATGATCTCAAGAAGGGCAACATAGACCCCTCAAGTTCTCCATATTTACATTTCGCCTCCTTCAAATCAATAAAAAGAAGATCATTAACTAAAGTTAATGTTTTGGTTATTACATAAATGTTAAAATAATTTATGGTAAAAGTAATCATTTAGTATAAAGCATGTTTTTTCTTGAACAATTCTCATCGATTTCCAGATTAACTATTTCGATTTTAGCACAAGATAAGGTTCAATCGTTTAAACTGACAAATATCAGTACTTTTTTATTAGTCATCTAATAAGTAAAAGTAAACAAACTGAAAACAATAGAAAATAACCATACAAGTAAAATATGAATAACTTTTATTGATCAAACGACTTTATAACTAATCATTGATTTTAAAATCTTGGACGTTTATTCATTATCAAATGGTAATGGTTTGAAGGATCATCATCGCCTTACTGTGTGGGTCATATGTTTAGTCATTTCAACCGGATGACTTGATACAGTTATAATCAACAAGCATATATGCTAATACCCCAATCAGAATGGATCATCAAAACCATTTTTAGATAACTTTGCTTAAAGACCTAAAAACTGATTTAACGACGATTGCTCTAACAATTATCTATAGATGACCCTTCTATAGTTGTTTTTGATGAATTTTGTTTTTTATTTGGATTAAGCACTTAGTTTTTTTTTGTATATCTTATCTTTTTTTTTGTTGATTAAAAACCAAACCGAGCTCTGTCGGTCAAAATGATGAACCTGATTTGGTGAGAAAATCAAAGAGAGTCTGTTTGTCAAAAACCATGTTTCGGAAAACTTGTTTGAAATGTTGACCTAAAAAGCGTTTCGACGATGATCCTTCCGACCATTATCTTTTTGGGATCAATGAACATTGAGGATTTGAAAATTGATGATCGTAAAGCGACGTAACCACTTATCCATTTATAAATAAATATAATTCGTATTTACTTCATTAGTTGTTTTTGGTTAATTGTTTCTTTCTATTTGCTTGTCATTTTGGTTACGTTTCTTTTTTTTATTATAGATATTAGAGTAAACTACAAATTTCGTCCCATGTGTTTACCAAAATCTTTGAAAGTGGTCCCTAAACTTCAAAAACTGCAAGAATAGTCCTTGGTCTTTAAAAATCGCTTTGAAAGTGGTCCCTGCTCACTAACTCCGTTAAAAATCTCAGTTAAGTTAGGGGTATTTTCGTCTTTTTACATTTTTTTTGTCTTTTTCTATAAAAATAAAATAAAAATAAAATATTTTATATATTATATATATATACTCAATAGAAAAGGACAAAAAAAATGTAAAAAAACGAAAATACCCCTGACTTAACTGAGTTTTTTAACGGAGTTAGTGAGCAGGGACCACTTTCAAAGCGATTTTTAAAGACCAAGGACGATTCTTGCAGTTTTTAAAGTTTAGGGACCACTTTCAAAGATTTTGATAAACACCAGGACGAAATTTGTAGTTTACTCTAGATATTGTCTTTATTTGTCTATGATTAAACAACATTTGAACTTTTCTGTTTGAAACAACTGATATTTGATGGAAGATCAAAGAGGGTCAGTATGGCAAAACCAAGTTTTTAGAAAACTTGTCTAAAATGATGACCAAAAAGAAGTTCACCGATAATCCCGAAATTATTATATTTTCTGTCCAAGATTTTGAAATCAATAATCATAAAGGGGTTAGAACGACTTTATTATCATCGATTAAAAAATCTTGGACGATTATTCATCTTAAAAAGATAATGGTTAGAAGGATCATTGAATTACCTTTTTAGATCGTATCTTCAATCGTTTCAACTGAACGACTTGATATGTTTATAATCAACAACCAAAAATTAAGAAAATGACAACCAAACAACCATATAATTGCTGCTTCAAAATCCCGGGCGTTTTATGATTATCAATTTAAACTAGTGGAGATAATTGTTGGAATAATTGTTGATTATCAATGTATCTTGGACCTCCCTTAACCCTTAAGCGCCCTAATTTCACTTTAAACAATTACCAAACAACCATATTTCATTTTGCCCTCTTAATCATTCTGACCGCTTAATCATTATGCACCAAACCATTTAGCAACTGCCAAAATACCCCTTATTGATTCTGATTCCAAACTTCATCACTGCTTATTATCAATCAAAAATTAAAATAATACTTCAAAATTCCATCTCTTAGAAACAAACATCTTAATTCCTCCGGTCAATTAGCAAACTCCTACATGCCATCTTAGCCCATTGCTCTAAGCAAAGTCTTGGCCCACCAAGCGGTCCAGGCCCAAAGTCAATGCAAGCATTAGAGTTACATAAGTGGTCCTTCGACATTTACAATTTTGAAAAAACAGTCCCTCAACTAACATACTTCATCATAAGATCCTGAAATTTTATGAACCGAACCACAACTACCCTTTCTTAAGCAATACTTCATGCTAGACGGTACCAACGGACTCTCAGGCCCAAAGTCAATGCAAGTTAGAGTTACATAAGTGGTCCTTCGACATTTACAATTTTGAAAAAACAGTCCCTCAACTAACATACTTCATCATAAGATCCTGAAATTTTATGAACCGAACCAGCACTACCCTTTCTTAAGCAATACTTGATGCTAGACGGTACCAACGGACCCTTGGAATTTCCATAAGAATTCCAACACAAAGCTTGTTGAAGTTGAGATCCTCCGAGGGGTCCTCCGAAAGGTTTTAATTGAATATCGAAAAGATAAATGCCAGTACACGGAATACTAGTACTACATGCTAGATGTATTGGTTGAGTCGAATAAGTCCCAATTATTCTATCAAATTTGACTCCATTTATTGCAACAGAGTTTGTCTCGTTCTGACAAACACCTTTGTCACAATAGTATTGGTTGATTACTATCGGGAAATTAACATTTGCTACCTCAATATTTGAGAATGTAACATTCTTGACCATCCCTATTCCACCCTGTCACAAAACCAAGAATTGGAACAAGAACCATGAAATTAAGGGGTTGTTCGATACATGTGTATGTCTATACCTGCCATGTCTTGATTCTTGCTCCGTACAAAGCGTCTTGAATGATAGAATTCTCTACAAGAATGTTTGATACACATGCCGTGCTTTTATCTTTTCCTAATCCTCCTAAGCTGAAGATAAATTATAAGATCAGATAACTAAAAAACTAGTAGATACAAAAAGATTGGCTTGGGAAGATATAAAATATCATTAACATATACAAAAAAAGAGAAAAGCTGATGTGGCGCTGAGGTGGCAATCGGGTTCAGTGGGTAGCGGTACTCATGGCCTTAGTAGATACAAAAAAATTGTATAAAGTACCTTATACCATGCCCGGGACCACAGTTTATATGATGGATGTGAACATTGGAACACCCTGTTTGTATGGAAACACAATCATCCCCTGATACATGACATAATCAATCATTATTGTATAAATTTGTTATATTAATACCGCAAAGAATAGTTTATAACGTTTTTTTTGTTTTGAGAAGGGTGTCTTAGGCTATGCCTAGACTAATCCCTTGGCAAATTATGACTGTAAGACATCACCCTGATTAAACCTCAGTGGCCACAAGTTGTGTACATCTGGATTCGAACCCTGGACAGATGGGATATTCCACCACATCCCCAGGGCCTTAATCAGTACGCCACAACCCTTGTGGTTAAATGCTTTTACTACTTGTAGTTTGAGTGTAGTTTGACGACCATTTAGGATTATTTTTTTCACTTAATTACTGCAAATAACAAATTAAGGATGGAGAATTGTAGTACCAGTTCCAATATTTGAATGCATGATTTCAACATCACGGGTGTTCTGGAGGTGAATGCCATCAGTGTTGGGACTATTTCCAGGTGCCGAAATGGTGACGTTGTTGACCTTAACTTGCTGGGAGTTGTCGAATTTCAAATGAACTTGCGGACTATTTTTTATCGTGATATCCCGAACTGTGATATCTTTGCTTGCATAAAATCTCAAAGCCTAGTTTAAAAAATAACACAACAATTAACATTTAAAAGAAAGATAAATATTTAAAGTTACTTTAGTACATCAGTAACTCAATCTTGCATTATATAGTTGTATCATATCTTACACTTGGTTTTATATCTGAAATGTGTTTGGATTTGATGGGACCCCACCAATTGTGGCCTTGACCATCAATGGTACCACTTCCTTGGATGGTTAAATTGTGAACCCATTTGAAATTTATCCATTGATACAAGTTTGACTTTGACCAAGCTCCAATTTTGGATGGTGCTAAGAGGGTTCCATCTATCTGTTACATATATAATTTAAACAAAAAATATAAATAAAATTCATTTTTTAATCCATCAAATAATATAAATGTTAAACTATAAGGGTTGTTTCGTAGTAGTTGAATATCCCATATGTCTTGGGTTCGATTTCAAGTGTCCATAATAATGGTAGCCACTGAGTTTTACCCTTCCAAAAATAATAATCATAATAATATAAATGTTCATTTGAAAAAGCACCTGAAAAATAATGTGACCCATACAAGGGCCTTGAAGTGTTGTAGGTTTTATTAGAAAGTTGTGATCAAATGGAATTTGAAGAACTCCTCCAGGAACTTTGCATGCTGCTTTCCATGCTGCTAAGAGTTTCTGTACCCAACATACATAAAATAAATAAAAGCTGCTTACTCCGTTTAGCAGATAAGGAAGATTCTAACATATATAGAAAAAATTCGGTCAAAGTCTATCTGATGTGGGAATCTAACAAGCTACCTCCAACGGAGGCTAGACATGTACATACCACAGTGTCGAAAAGGGCTAGACGAGTACAGATTGCCTCAGAATGGTAACCTTAGCTCTGATACCATGAGAGAATATGTTGAACTCTCATATTTGAATTGAGGTTCCAACATATATATATAGGGGATAAAGTGGTTGTCTACCTTTCTTTTTCCATATATGGATTCAAATTTTACTGAAAACATGGAGAACAAATATTATTTACCTTGGAATCATCAGAAACTCCATTAGCTTTAGCTCCAAAGGACAAGATGTTGAAGATGGTTGTAGAATTACAAAAATGTCCATAACCCTTGTGATGCTTCTTGCAAAGGCTATGGAATTTTCTTCCTTCAACCGAGGGTATTGTTGTAAAAAGGCAAAAAAAAACTAGAAGATTACAAATAGCAAAAGACAAGTGCTTCATGTTTTGCATGATATGATAAAAAGAAGTGTTTTCACCTTTCAAGAAGTTGTCTTGTTGGTGTATGCATCCCAACCCAAGTGACGGTTTTTTATAGTTAAGCTTTTAAATGTCTTAATAATTGTGGAATATTCTTTACTATGTTAAAATATTTAAATACAATATAATATATAAAGTTTATATTGTATACAGTGTATAGTGTTTAAAGTGATCGAATTATCTTGATGTGTTAATATTTTCAGAATAACATATTTTTTTTGGTATTTCAAACAAAAAAATTTATATGGTTTCCTGTTAGTTTTGAGTTTTAAAAAAGTAAAAAATAAAATTAATTTGGGTAAAGTTTTCATTAAAACTCTATTTTTTGTTTCGCTTATTAGTTATTAACTTATTACCGAATATGGGTTACGTAACTTTTGGTGTACCAAATTTTATCTATTTTAATAATTATATAAAAACTTATATTTATTTCGTAAAATAAAATATACTTTTTAATACATTAAATGTGAATAAAAATTGTGACCTTACAGTTCACTGGACGATACCTTTAGTAGTGGATAAGGCCGGTAGCGGCTTTGTTTTTTATGAATCATGTTTTTTTTATTATATAATTTAATTTAATGTTTTTAATTAAAAAAATGTTTTTCTTGCTTTTAGAGTTCATTAATTAACAGCAACATCGATTATTTATATTTATATTTATATATCATATATATATATATATATAGAGAGAGAGAGGACGTTCAAAGGAAAACCTTAAAAAAACGGAAAACTGAAGAACATCCTATGGGCCATTCATCTAGACGGTATGCATTTGTGCATACATGTAAATTAAGTTGACTTTTTGGTTTTTATGCACAAGTGCATTATGCATTTGTGCATGTTACAAATTACTTGTATGCACAAGTGCATACCGTCCAGATGAAGGGCTTCTAGGGTGTTCTTCAGTTTTCCGTAGGATTGGGTTCACGTGAGACCAACCTGTTTTCGTGAGACCATGAGACCACAAAATTAACACTAAACCTTCACAGTGATTCATTGTGAAGGTAAGAAAAACAGCGAACCTTCACAGCAAAAACACTGTGAAGGTTTACCATCACAGTACCTTCACAGTCTTTTGCTGCGAAGGTTTAGTGTTAAATTTTTGGTCTCACGGTCTCACACGAATTGCTTGGTTTGCAAAATAAACACACCCTATATATATAGGGTCCCCTTCTTTTGTTAACCAGTCATTTATTGTTAACCTTGTTAACTTATTTTGGACCAATAGGAATCAAGATACATGTTTGGTTTTAATACTGATAGGACGGTTGCTTCAAGGGTATTATAGGAAGATTAACATTTTAATTATTTGAAGTAATTATTCTTTCCACCTTTCACGCCTATCCAATTATGGTAGTTATTAATATATTATTTTTTAATATTCATCCTAATCTTCATTATATTATCTCTTTATTTTATCATTTAGGCAATTTTTTCAAGGAATTCTTTCACGCTAATTGAACTGATATACCCAAATTTTCACATATGCATGATATGAAACTGCATATATGCATATGCATAGAAATGCATATATGCACACCAGCCAATTGCATATATGCACATCAGAGAATTGCATATATGTACATATTACAATTGCATATATTACACTTTACATTTGTAGCATATATGCACTCTTTACACCTACAACATGCACATCAGAGAATTGCATATATGCACATATTACAACTGCATATATGTACACTTTACCCATGTAGCATATATGCACATATCAAAATTGCATATATGCACACTTTACACCCCTAAAATATATGCATCCCTTCAAAATTGCATACATGCACATACCAAAATTGCATATATGCACAAATTACAACCGAAAATTGCATCCCCCTGTTGATTTTTGCTCCGAAAACCACTGATTTGTTGAGAGAGCTCGTATGGAATCTGCTTATTTACTAATCGATTTGTAATCGACCTTCTTGGAATCGACGGGAATCGATTTCCTTTTAAACGATTTGGAATCGTTTTGTATCGCTTGGAATCGATTTACCTTCTTGGAATCGACGGGAATGGTTTTGCTGTTGAATGATTTGGAACGATTTTGGAATCGATTTCGAATCGATTTGCTTTTTGAACGATTTTGGTATGGATTTGGAATCGATTTTGGTTTTAATCGATTTTGGAGGGGGAGTAGGGTTTTTGATTTTGTTTCTAAATGAGGTTGAGATAACAAGTTCCGTGAAAGTAGCAATTGGTTAACCCATTCCTTATCTGATAGTTACATAGGGTTGTCAATTGACAACAATACCCCTGGGCATATATGCTTCAACCGTGTTTTTTATTTATTTGTGAATTAAAAAACCATTTTAATCTTAGACATTGATTTTGATGATTGATGGTCCTGATTAGTTAACACAGTCAACACTAAATGACTGGTTTAACAAAAGAAGTGCCTTCTCTCTCTCTCTCTCTCTCTCTCTTTCTCTCTCTCCCTCTCTCCCTCTCTCTCTCTCTCTATATATATATATATATATAAGTTGAGTTCAAATGATAATATCGTTAAAACAGAAACGAGTTAAAATAACCAGGGTCGGTCCTGAGGTTTCTGATGCCCTGTGCAAAAAGGCTAAAAAAATGTCTCTTGTGGACTTTTTAGGAAACGGAACATTAAATATAAGGGGACTGGAACTTAGTTAAACCAGTTCGTTCACCTTCATGCTGATTTTTATTAAATATAATTGATAAGGACATTCCAATCTTGTGGAGGCTCTGTTACACCAAAAGTTTTCATTACATCTAAACTTTTTTATTGCACTGCAAAATTAGATAACAAAGATGCATATATATATATATATATATAGACTTGAGATCATGTGAGACCAAGTTATTTCCGTGAGACCCGTGAGACCACAAAAATAAAACTAAACCTTCACAGCAAAAGACATATAGGGTTGGTTCACGTGAGACCGTGAGACCACAAAATAACACTAAACCTTCACAACAATTCATTGTGAAGGTATGAAAAACAGCGAACATTCACAACAAAAACACTGTGAAGGTTTACCTTCACATATATATATATATACACACACACAAATTACAGAGGCGATGATGAGGCATATTACTTTGGTCTTTTGATAGAAATTAGAGAGATACTAAGGTGGATATAGTTTTACATTCATTGACGAAAACCTTAAACAATGTAAAATTGGACCCCCAAATTTTGGAGTCCTTATTCAAAATCACACATTTAACATGCTAAAGAACGACTCTGATAATAGAATAATACAATTAAAGGAAAAGATGATTTCTTAAATGTATGAAATTTGAATCTCTCACGGGTATTTATGGAAAATATTTTTTTTATAAATATCATTTTGAATACAATGAGAAAAATGTTTCTTAAAATAAGATGAGTGTTTTTGTACAAATATCATTTTGAGTATAAAGAGAAAAATGTTTCCTAGAACAAGATAACCTATTAACATATTTGGGAGAATAAACATAGATAAGAGAAAGTGAAGGGAAATGTGGAAAATAGGGAAACGATTTTTTGATTTTAGAATTATTGTTTCATCACCGTTGTTGTAGGTTGAAGATGGAACGTCTTTCAAGCCTTGAACATCGGAATAGTCAATGCTCTTAAGTCACTTGTTCGCACCCCTGCATTGACTGAAACTGAATCAAACATGATTTTTATAAATAAACAATAGATAGTTACACAGAAAAATGACTCAAAAAATAAATTGTCAACACAACCCACAAAATATATACATAATATACATAACATGCAAATGCAAAAAGTGACCTTACTATATTTCTTTTGTTCCAATTTCTATAATCCAAAATGTCCACAATAAAATCCAATAAACTTAAAAGAAAAACAAGATATTAACGATCTTTATTTTGCTGTAACAACCAAGTGCCATTTATATTAATTTCCATTCTCGGTTCTACATTTTTAAAACCGCGGCATCGAACCAAAGACTGAGTCCGCCTATATGTGATTGCAGTATTAGTTATAGCCATTATGGAAGCATTACTCTGTAAGATCCCACATTGGTTGGGGAGAGGAACAAAAGTTGCCTTATTAGAGGGACTTGATACCTCTCCTATCAGACGCGTTTTAAATCCGTGAGTCCAGGTATGGACAAAGCGGACAATATCTTGTACGGTTGGCCTGGAATGTTACATACTCCGAATTCATTTATTAATCTTAACGTTTTTTTATAAGTGGTATTTAGTTCAAAATGAAATGATTGTTGTAATAAAAAGGGTTTAATTGTAAAAAGAGGGAATTGAATAACACATGAGCATATGCTTTACAACGTAGAAAGATGAGCATGTCATATTGGGGCGGTGAACAACAACAACCTTATTGTGTGGTGTATCCACTTTCTTCTTATTTTTATTCTCTTTGATTCCTTCTTAAAAGTGTTGTTGCAAAATAATTAAAAATCATTTATTTTATGTCAATAACATTATATAATGTGTATTTTAATTATATCTTTTAATTAAAGGGTTTATAAGTTATAACAATCAACCAAATGATACATATACATTTTGACAAAACATTCCTTAAAAGTTGTGTTAAATGATTTTATAGTAATATTCCTTATTGAACTTTTGAAGTGATTTTATTTTAACAGTTTGTCGTTATATTTTTTTTTCACAAACATACAGGGTGCGTTTGGTACGCAGACATGAATCCATGATAGAACAGGACAGAACAGTTGTTCAGCGTTTGGTAGACAGAACTGAAGATATAACATTAGATAAAATACAATAAATAAAATGAATAAAATATAAAATAGAACGTGTATTTGATGTCTTAGAAAAGAATTAAATTTTACTTTACGGTTATATTGGTAAAACATAAGTCTGTTTCACCTTGTTCCAACTTGTTCCATGGGGTGGGGGTGGAACATGCCTATTCCACTTTGTTCCACCATGTTCCTATCTGTTCCACATAAAAGTTCTGTCAAACATGGGACAATGATCCATGTTTTGTTCTGTTATGTTATGTCCAGTGTACCAAACGCACCCATAAAGACGATAAGCCCAATGGATCGGACTCACTACTCATAGTGCTTTGTAAGGGCAATCATGTGTCGTCCTTGAGGTATGGCCAAGGAAATTTTGGTATTGTTTTGAAGCGTAAAGAAACAAAACTAGTTACTCATGTATTTATTGAATATATCTTTATTAATAATTTGGGCAAAAAGTTGATTACCGACAACTAGTTTTGTTTCTTTACTATTTGAATATATCTTCTGTTTTTATTATTATGTATTTACTATAAATTTGATTTATGATAGTTTCTTCAATCAAAAGCTTCAAATTTGATGACACTCCCATGAGAGTTGTATTTGTAATTTTCTATATAGGATTATGGGATATTGGTTGTATTCCCAACAAATTTTGAACTTTTCCATAGATTATTACTCGTTTGCCTGCCATCTTATTGTAATTGGAGACTTTATATAAAAAAGATGTTTTGATTATACTATATGATCAGAATACGTTTAGGATGTTAGATAAAAACAGTTTGATAGAAAATTGTTTAAAAAATTAATGATTTCCTTAACCAATCTTCCTACAAAAATGTCATATTGGTTCGAACCGACCGCTCCTAGATTGATACGATCTTAACCAATCCAGATCAGTCCCAATTGGTCTGAATCTGAAATTGATCACTCCCAAATGTCCATCTATAGGTTCAATAACCCAAAACACTCCAAATAAGATGATATTACTTGGGAGAACATAGTAGTTGTTGGAAGTTTTCTCTTTTGTCATATATCCACTGGTCAAATGCAAAAAGAAATAGGATCAAAGATCATTTAAATAGAGGTGGGTTCAAACGAGGAGCGTACCTATTTACGAGAAACGCGAGGAGCGTCTTCCATGTACTGGATCACATGTGATTAACAGTACAAAATCACATGTGATCCGCGCGGCAAACCGCGCGACTTGCAAACCGCGGGCCAAACCGCGCGGGTCCAGAATTTTAATCACATATGATTTTGTATGTGAATCACATGTGATCCAGTACATGGAAGGCGCTCCTCGCGTTTCTCGTAAATAGTTAGCGTTCTCGTTTGAACCTTTTCTCCAATTAAATAACCCTCTAAAAAAATCAGTTAAGAGAAACTTTTACCAAAAATATATAAATATGACCAATGACTTGGGCCACTCATAGTGACCCATTATTAGAGAGGCCCAAGGCCCTAAAGACTAGGTTCAAAATGCCCAATTAGTAAAACTAATTTCAAACCACATGTTTCTACATGATAATTGACCAAAAAAAAAAAAAAACTACGTTATACTATTATTTAGGGGCCGTTTACCTAATCACTTACCCGGGTAAGTGTTTACCGGTAAAATTTAACACTATCACTTCCTTCTCGGGTAAAATTTTAGTCCGCCAAAATGACATCATATGCAACAATTTAGCCGGTAAATGCTAACCATGGTAAGAGTCGCCGCCGCACTCACTTACCGGGTAAGACTCTCGGTTCTTTCTTCCGCTCTTGCCGGGTAAGATTCTTGATTTTTGTCATATTCATCCGGTAAGCTAATGTGACTTGGTAAGCACTTACCCGGGTAAGGGTTTCATAAACGGCCCCTTAGCCTTCCTTGCTGGGGTTTACAGTTAATTGCTATTTTAATCGCTCATACTTACAAAAGGAAAAGGAAGTAAGCACATGAAAACAACAATAAATGATAAATAACAGGAATGAAAACCATATAAACGAAAGTCACAATATTTAACAAATCGTAAGGTCGAAAAACATAATTTATGGCTATAAAATACGATAAGACCAATCAGGCAGACATTGTGACCTAGAGCAGCAACATGGTCCACCAGCCCGAACTTTTTAGGATTGGAATTCGGAAAGGATGGACCATTAGAGCATCTCCAATGGTCATTTGAAAATGACTTGGAGAATGACTTGAGGATGGGTTGACCATTAGAGTAAGGACTTGAAAATGGGTTTACTGATCAAAGACTTGGTTACTCTCAAGTCTTTGAAAATTTGTTTGTGAGAGGCAAGAGAAAGAGAGAGTACATTATGGTGGGACCTAGATAACTTTTATATTTTTTTATTACTCTCAAGTCATTCATCTTATTTTACCATTGTGGATGCCCTTAAGGACCTGACGACTTGATCCGTATGGCCACAGCCTTTTGTGGCAAGAGTACGAAAAAGCAAGAAAACAATAATATTGATCAGACAAAAAAAAGAAAATAGGAGGATCAATATTCTCATCTATACATATACATATACATATACATATACATATACATATACATATACATATACATATACATATACATATACATATACATATACATATATATATAGGGTACAAATCAAATACAAACCATGTATTTGTTGCACCCCTTACAAACCACAGTCTGCATATGTGTAGACTGGTTCTGCATATATGCATATGAATACGTGCAAGAATATACATATAATGGACATACATTCATATGAGACAATGCATATATGCAGAACCAGTCTGCACATATGCAGACTGTGGTTTGTAAGGGGTGCAACAAATGCAAGGTTTGCATTTTACGGAGCCTCTATATATATATATATCAACCTGTTTTCGTGAGACCAAAAAATTAACACTAAACCTTCACAGTGATTTAATGTGAAGGTAAGAAAAACAGCAAACCTTCACAGCAAAAACACTCTGAAGGTTTACCATCACAGCACCTTCACAGTCTTTTGCTGTGAAGGTTTAGTGTTAATACTTTGGTCTCACGGTCTCACTGAAATAGTCTGGTCTCACATGATCTCAAGTCTCTCTCTCTCTCTCTCTCTCTCTCTCTCTCTCTATATATATATATATATATATATATATGGATGGATTCCGGTGAGAAAGATAATAAGGATCTCCACCTTTAGAGGCGTAATAGGATGAGATACACCGAAACGAGATGCACTGGATCCATTCTCGTGTCAAACGCGATCATTGGTGGGTCACCTTAACTCTTCTGCGTTAGGAATTGTCCGAAAAGGTTCAATTGAATCCCATGCTTTCATGGTCCCTATCTCTGTCCCGACACTAGTTTAAGAATGGAGATCTTTCTTAGGGGTTGTTTACCAAATTTTCCATTAAGTCTTGTATGGATAAATCTGTCTGTTTGGATAAATTTGTCTGTCCGGATAAACTGATGTTGTTGTTTACTTTTTTATCTGAACCAACCGTCTGAATGACAAAATGACGGATTTACCCCTAAGTAAGAATTATACGTTGTGTGATAAATTATTGTTTGTTTTTTAAGACAAATGATATTTCTTAAACACACAAATTATTTTAACTCAAAACATGTATTCCTAAATCCATTTCCATACCTAAATCAACAATTGTATGACAAATAAATAAAAAGCAAAATATACAAATAAAAGCTGAGGTTGAGAAAAGCAGAGGGGGAATCAAAGATGAAGAAATCGCAGAGGGGGAATCGAGACCTATAGGTCGCCGGTGAGAGAGGTGAAAGAGAGAGAGATGAAGTCGATTAAGAGGGAATCGAGAGGGGGGGGCGAGACCTGCAGGTCGCCGGTGGTCTGTGGCTCTTGCTGTGAGAAATCGAGAGAGAGAGAGATGTAGGTGGAGGTTATGGTAATCGATTGAGAGGGAGGAGAAGGAGTTGCAGGAATCGAGAGAAACGGGATGGTGCAGGTCCGTGTGGTGGTGCGTCGGCAGTGGGGAAGGATCCGGTGGCCGGCAGTCGGCTGCCGGTGGTGGTGGCTGATGTTTGGTATGAGCAGGGTGAAACAGGGAATACTGAAATGAAGGGGGGGGGTCTTTTGTTTCAGCGAGAGTTGTGTTGGGAGAAGGGTAGGCTTGTCTTTTTTTGGGCTGAATGTGGACAACACAGGGTTTCTATCTGTGCGAATAAGCTCATGACTGCGCGAATAAGCCGTAAGTAAACACCCCATTTTGGCTGTGCGAATAAGCCGAGTAGACAAATAAGCCCATTAAGTCGTAAGTAAACAGCCCCTTACCCTTCTCACGATAATTACAGTTCTTACCGGAAACCAGCTTCTATATAATATTATTTCCATAAAATTAAAGGACGCTGTTAAATTATTATTTATTATTATTGTAAAGTAAGTACAGTTTCTGTAATATATAGTTTTTCAATCATCATAAAAATCATGATTACCAGAAAAACTACCCATTATTGCTAACTGCATGTTTTCAGATGGCTTCCAGTGCCTCTTCCTCTGATTTATAAACCAGTTGTTGATTTGCTTCTGATCTAGTCCCGTTGACTCCGCCAGCGATATTTTGTCAGCTTCCTGCATCAATTATTAATCAAGTCTCAATCAACAGGAAACGATAAGATCAAAGATCATAAATGATTACATGTGATATAAACACATAATCACATATGATTAAACACATGTTTCCACGACTTTTCACTACAACAAAATTGAGTTTATAGGACACCAAAAATATAAAACGTCATAATAAACCACTTTATACAACCAAAAAATAAGTGTCCTATCTAAAGACGTTGTAATAAGTTTATAAGACGTTTTTGGGCATCATTTATAACAACTTTTTACAACGTTTTACAAAAAACGTCGTATTAAGTATTTTATAGGACACTAAAATTGACCTATAAAAACAAGTGTCCTAAAAAAAGTTGAGTTTATAGGACATTTTTTCAAAAGTGTCCTATAAAATACCTAATGTGATGCTTTATATTAAAAATGTCCTTAAAAACTTGATAACACGCTAAAAATGTCTTATAAACTTAATACAAGGCCTTTAGATAGGGAGGCCTAGGATGCTAAATCATTCAGAGGGTTTTAGAACCATTAAGAGGCAGACATTTTTTTTGCCTAACAGGATTTACCTCTTAGCGATTCAGAGGTTGCCTCTTAATGGAACCATTAAGAGGTAAACAAACAGCCCCTTAGTCTATTAAGAACTTTAGAATTTGTTGGCGTCCTATAAACCCAATTTTGTTGTAGTGTTTGGTCGCATTCACCTAGTCGCCTGCGTCCCTTTTGGACGTGTTTAATCATACACTACTAAACGAAAGACTTTTACCTACGAATACTTCCCTAAGAAATCTGTCACTAAAGAGTGATTCATCACAAAACCGTCAGAAAAGTTGGTGGGTAGATTTTTGGTGGGTAATGCAAATCAGTGACAGATTACCCAGGGATTCTCTGGATGATCCATGAGTATTTTCTTGAAAAATATCGAATTCTACAAAATCATTGGGTTTTTCTAAGTGATCACTGGTTAATCACCGACGAAAATCTCCCTAGGTAAAATTTTGTGGGTAAAAGTCATTTATTTTGTAGTGATATATAACTACGTGTCCGCATCACATGTGATTAAATCATGTATTTGGCTTTCTCGTTCGATAATAAATTATAAAGTGAACAAATAGTACCGTAGGGTAAGGCCATTTGTAATGTGAATCCCACCATTGAAGCAAAGTTTGCCTTGCTTCATTTGGGAGCTTTCCTATCTTCTTCTTCTTACAAAACTCATGCCTAAGGGAGCTTATATGACCCCCGAATTTCCGCAATAACGTATCCTTCAGTTCTTGGTCTTCTCTGCTCACTTGACCGTTTTCCTTCTCCGCTCCACTAAATTCTTCTTCCGAAGATACAGTTCCATCATCTGATATATACATACATATACATACAAGTGATTTAATGAATCTAACCAACGGGGTTCTTACGCAAAAGTAAAACCAGTAGCATTTCTACGACCACAAGATCAGCTTAAATGGCTAAACTTATGAGTTCAGCTAGTCGTATATAACATACATTCATGCAACAAAAACATATTTTTCGGACAGAAGAACCACTTAAATTGTAAAAATTTCAACGCCCTAATAACTCCACCCGAGGTTATATGTGGAAACAAATTAAAGTACTCTCCAAAATAAGTCCTTGAGGAGACGGGGGTGGCTCTAACATATACGAACTATAGATGGATAGTTCCAAGTATAGTCGATATGGTACTCTAGCACGCTAAATAACCATAACCATACTGGGTTAACTTTTTTGAAAAATTATTATTTTTCAAAAAGTGTACGGATCCTGCAAGTCTGACACCACAAGCCAACTTTTCCTTGCGGTGTCCGTTTATTACTCATAGATTATGGGAAAAAACCTTTTACACCCCCCAAATCAAAACCGCACCTTTTGGTTTTCCTAAAAATCGTTATTTTCGACGGAAAAAATCTAACACCGCAAGAAAAAGGTGGCTTGTGGTGTCGGCATTCCGGACATTTTTTAAAAAGATAATTTTGATGGCTAAAAGTTAACCCAATATAGCTTTTTATGTTGATTTCTACTAGTACGCCCCTGTAACATAGGCTAGATAGACAGAATGTCGAAAGAGGGCTAGACGAGTACAGATTCCCTAAAAAGCAACAGAGATATTATCGGGTTCCAGCTCGGTAAGCTTATGATCGAGGCGGGAGTAGAAAAGAAGACATGCAACCCGATAACGGATTTGTTTTGAAGAAGTGGAATAGGTGGAAAGTTGATTAGTGTATATAATTAAGAGGGATTTCTCACCTTGATGCATTCAAAAGCATTTGGCAAAGATTAAGGTGCAAACAGCCTCGAGAATATATTCATGTTTACGTTCAACACCACTATCTTGTAGTGGATGTTCAGGGACAAGAGTATTGAGAAGGAACTCAAGAAAAGAGCTTTTAGGAGGTGCCTTGTTAGCGAAGGAACTCAAGAAGAGATTTCTTTGTACTAAATGGCATTATCAGCACTAAAGCTTCTATAGTCCAACAGAATCGAGTATGAATCAATTTGGCAAAGTTGATAAAAATCTGTAGGAATTGATCATAGCGGTTGTTCATGAGAAAGGAGTGTGCCAGGCTGAAATAGTCAAAGTAAAGCAAGGGTGAGAATATGTAGAACCCCATTAGATTACATTCTAACAAACCCAAACCCGAGTAGGAGAGAAAAGTGGTTCCAACATATATTGTGGGAAAATAATCAAATGTAGGCTCCTTACTCAGAACTGTTTAAAAGGCTCGCCGCAATAGCCGCCATGGCTTAGCTTGTGTCTCACGCCACGCTATGCTTGTGGCACGTCATGGTCTAATGTGCGGTCTTTTGTGACGCGATATTTGATTTTTCTTTACGTTTTAATGTCTTATTTCCTAGTTTTTAATATAGCCCAATTTAACTTATTTATTAATATTGACTCGTTGAGTAATGGTACAAAACATATGTTTCTATATATAATATTATATATGATATAGAGATTTGCCGCCATAAGTCACGCCTAAGGCTTAAGGTTTGGTCTCGCCGCCACGCGACGCGCTATTTAGAACCTTGACCCATATACCATGTGAGAATATCTCCAACTCTATTAGATTACTAACCGAAAAACCACTTGAAGAGAGAGGGAAGATTCCAAGTGACCGTAACATTCACAATAACCAAATGAATTTTAAGAGATGTTCAACATCGTATCTCAAATAAAACCAATAATTTTGCAGGACTAAATTGAAACATTCTGCCTTGCCAACAGTTGCAGATTAAAACACCCACACAAATCTTGGAAGAGATTATTCAGTCATTCAGATAGAAATCATAACAGATGATGATTATTTTAGATGGGTTGGGTTTCGGTGAGAAGTTAAGGTTAACGTGAGAAGCGTGATAAATGATTATCAACCGTTGGATGAGAAATGGACACACATTAGGATGAGATGTACATGATCATTTCCCTTATAAGGAGCAGTTCATGGGAAGACATTTGTTTAAAAGTGTTCTAATCCACTTCTCACGCATCTCACATTAACCTCAACTTCTCACACGATACTTCGTCTATTTAGATATACCAATTATGCAGCCCCAAAACATTAATGGCGACAGACTCATAACTCAAGACAATTTATGGTGGGTAAAAGATGAACATAGGAGTAAAAGTTTCATATAAAATATAGGATGAATAAGAAATGATTATTAGTTCCACTCATTGAAAAGTTTTTAGGGTGGAATTCATAGCTATAACCCTGTAGCATCTCCAACAAATTAACACATACACACTAGAACTTATTTCTATTCTGAGCATACACTAAAAATAAAACGCTAAAACATAAAAATAAAACGAAAAATTGAGAAACACATTGGTAGCCCTTCATTTGGACGGTATGCACTTGTGTATGTTACAAATTCGTTGTATGCACAAATGTCAGATGAATGGTTACTAGAGTGTTCCTCATATTTCCGTTTTTTTGAAGTTTTCTCTGAACCTAACCCTAGAGGGAGGTTCTGGGGAAAATCTCAAAAAAACTGAAAACTGAAAAACGCCCTGGCAGGCTGGTGGCCCTTCATCTGGGCGGTATGCACTTGTGCATAGGTAAATTATGTTGGTTTTTTTATGCACTTGTGCATATGTACGTGTGCATGTTACAAATTAGTTGTATACACAAGTGTACACCGGTCCAGATGAATGGCTACCACGATGTCCTTCAGTTTTCTGACCTATATATACATACAAACAAAATGGAAAGAAAATAAACAAACAATTGCACGTAACTTTATTAGGCAAATAAACATACAGTTGGAGATTGGTCTTGACTCTTGAGTCCTTTATTTCCATTAATTATTTGTACATCCTTGACCAAAAAACTAGTCTTTACTGCTATAAGAGCATCTTCAACATATTCAACACATCTTTATAACACATTTTCCACAGATTTTCCAAATATTTCTCCAAAATAAAAAATCAAATCAAAATTTAGAATAACTTTACCAATAGATTTATCACGTTGAAGAGTAATATACACAACTTCACTTTTCAACATATAAATACTTCAACCATTCAAAATCATAATAAACAAATATTACTATCAACTCAAAATAAAACATCTACATATATATGTAAATATTAGCATTTAATTTAAAAGAAAATATAATTAATAAAAAGGAAATTGATCCGGATAGTCATTTCAAACAATCAAAATGGTATTCTAACAATTTCAACCAGATTTACCAAAATGTCATCACATCGGCAAAATCTAGGTCCACAATTGCGGACCTATCTAAATGACAAAAAATGTATATGGTTAATATTTCTTTATTTTTATTTTTATTTTGCAGGACTAGTCCTGAAAATTGAGGATCTAGGTCTGCAATTGCAGATATTTGCGGACCTGAACATGAAAATTACTGAGGTAAGAAAAAAATAATTAGATCAATTTAAAAGTATGAAATAGTTATTTTAATTAATTTATGTAAAATAAAAAGGAGGTAGGTTAAAGCATGAAATACGAACAAAAGTGAGTTTAAGAACATCTAATTTCTCTAAAATAGAGAATCAAAATTCAAAATATCTAAATCAAATATTTAACCGTTATATATATTATTAAAATATCATATAAGTTTATTATCCCAATGCGTTTTTTTTAAATATACATAAAATAATGATAGTTTAATCTTATTGGCTAAGATGAATAAAAAATTAATTTCTCTCACCTCCTATTAAGTTTTAGAGAATTCTCTAATAGCATCTCTAACAACATTGCTAAAATAAATAAAATGGTTTTTGTTTGCTATTTTTCACCAACACCATTGCTATCTTGTTTGCTAAAATAGAGATTTATAAAAAAATCTCTAAATATAGAGAACTCTCTATAATCCTTTAAATAGAAGAGAGAAATAATTATTATATTCAACCCACCAATAACATAAATCTTTTACCATTTTATATTAAAATTTTCTTTTAAAGTGTATTGGAATATAAATTAGAGAATACTACATTAATATAATTTGTGTTAAAATCTAAAATAACAAAGTTGTTGGAGATGAATGTAACACTTTATAGAGATTTTAACTTTTGATTCACTAATTTAGAAAAAATTATAGCAAACCTGTTGGAGATGCTCTAAACTTGGAGGTTTCGATTGTTTTATCTATTTTAGAGAACAAAAATAGAGAAGCTGTTAAAACAATTTAGAGAACAAAACTCAAATTTTCTCTACTTTTAGAGCAGATGCTCTAGTAATATTAATGATAATCCTAAAAGGTGAAGAAGGACAAGTGGTCGTTAAGTCGTTTCAGTGTCAGTAAGACTGGCTGATTGACGGAGGAGTACAAGGGGGGTATACCCCACCATCAAATCAAAGTGTCAGCCTCCATATCGTTTCTTGATATTTTCCTTCCTACACAGACAAAACTTTTACGCAACCCGCACGTCTCTGACACCACCTTTGCATCTATAGTTTTTTTAGACTAAATTACAATTTTGATCCCTGTGGTTTGATGTTTTTATTGAAATTGATCCCTATAAAATTTTATTGCAAGAAAATTCGGAAGTATGTGAAAATATTTGATATTAGGCCTTCTCACTGATGGAAGTTAAGGCATTGTTTGGCAAAAAAAAAAACTAGTTTTTTTTCTTACGTGTTTGGATGTCTATAAACTAACTTTTTGAAAGCTTCTTGGAATAGTTTCCAGTAGCTTTTTGTGAATATTCTAATATCGCTCCCATTATTTATTAACTATTATTATAAACAAGTATTAATTTTTTAAATTTAATTATATGTAATCATTATTTAAAATTATAAGTTAATATATAGTTTTTTTCTAAAACTTGTTTTAACAAATTCAAAATTTATAGTATATATATATTTTAATAAATTTTAAATTCTTTTATTTAACAAGTTATATTATTTAATTTTTGTTTACTACATTGATTATATTAATTAACATATTATATTGCTATAAATTTATTTTAATTATATAATTAAATATTGTAATTGATAACTTTTAGAAAATGTATTTTTTAGTCATTTTACATGTTATGAGCTAGTTTTTGTCAAACGTGACTTCTTCATCAGATAGCTTATCAGCTAACAGCTAGTATGCCAAACATGGCCTAAATTCCAACCTTTAACCCTCCAACGTGCAAAGCACATGTGGGTAAAATAGTTATTTCATCTCTGAAATGTTATATGACAACTTAAATTTCTAATTTTTTACAACCACAACCACAACCACCAACATCCCTCCAATGATCAAGAAAAAATAGATGCACAAATAAATCAAATTAATTTCACAAATCAAACCATCATCTTTAAAATCCTCAACCCCAAGTAAACAGTAAATCTAAATTTAAAAAAAAAACCTAAAATGAATCAAATCCTGAAACTAAACTAAATCAGACTTCTAAACTAAAAACAAGACCATGGATGAGCAGAAAACAGATTCTAACTGACCACTCTATTCCTACCTCTTCCCAAATAAACATCGATCTGAACCAGAAGTATATCGATCAAAACTTTTCAGTATGTCCAAAAACAAAATTTTTGGACAACGGTGTTCTAGTGAAAAATGGGATTTCTTCTACAGAAGACAGCAATCCAAAAAATGGGAGTGGGTGGCAAGTTCACCGGAGAAGATGTGCCGAAGACATAAAGAAGGAGAGGGAGTGTCGTAATTTTGATCCGGGGGGTGGAGGGCAGTTAAAACTTTAAGGACCAAACCAAACAATTTTTCATATCACAATGTTTTTTGCTATAAAAAGTTTGTTGGGAATCAATAGAAGAAACAATAAACCACAGGGACCAAAATAGACAGTTACTCGTTTTTTGTAAAATATGGTATAAAATCCAAAAAAAAAACAAGAAAGAGATCAATCTCCAGTATACCATTTTAACAACTTCAATATTAATTAAATTCTTAATAAAAGAACATAGCATTAAAATGACGTCATTCATTGAAGAGGTGCTAGTTTTAACTACCATATAGTTGATTAGCTATGGGAAATATTACACCATCGTTAGATGCAAACACGAGATAGCCGCAAGACACGACCAACCCAAAACATCATGTTCTATTTATGTCCTTCAACGACATAAAGCCACGTCGTTGTTTTCATTTAGAGTAAATTCTGGATTTGGTTCTTAGAGCATCTTCAAGAGATATGCTATAATTTTTCTAAAATAGAGTACAAAAATCTAGAATCTCTAAAAAAAATTACGTTCAACTCCAACATCTACTCTATCTTAGCATTCTATCATTGAATATATTATTAAAATATTCAATACATTTAATAATATATTATTTCTCTCTCCTAAACACATAACTTTAATGTCTTCTATTGGTGAGAAAGTAAAAAAATATTATTTCTCTCTTAAATATAAAGTTTTAGAGATTTCTCCAAATTTGGAGATTTTTTAACATTCTCTCTCTTCTTTTCTCTATTTTAGCATATGTTATAGCATAGCTCTCGGAGGAAAAAAGTTGTTAAAATCTCACTTTTTTCCATTTTAGCATAGCTCTTGGAGATGCTCTTAGAGCATCTCCAACCCTGACACCAAAAAAAAACACCAAAAACACCAATTTTGGTGGGCCCAACAACAACAAAAAAAACCTCAACTCCAACCAAACTCTAAAAAAAACCAAATTTGTGGACCCCACCTTAAAATAACATATTTTATTTACTATTAACTATTTTTAATAACAATAATTATAATTTGTACATATAATAATAAATAATCAGTAATTTATTTATTTAATGAAAGACCGATAAAAATAAAAACGATAATTTTTTAATTGATAATACATTTAAATAAAATCACATCAACTCAAATAACACAAATTAAAAGCATAATTAAATAATACTAATACTCCGATAATTTTATAACTTTTATAATAATCTTAAATTTTTTTGTCGTATTTAAAATTTAATTACATGTATATATATATATATATATATTATATATAAATATTAATTTGTAATAATTAAATAATAATTAAATAAAATTTATATTACTTTTTAAATAAGTAAATTGGTTTACATTTAATTTATTTAATCAAATTTATTTCATCCACCAAATAATCAAATTGGTTTAAAAATTCATTTAATCAAATTTATTTAATTTATTTAATGGTGGGACCACCAATTTGGCGGTCAAGAATCCACCGCCATATTTGGGGAAATTGAGCAAAATAACCATTTTAAAAACAAATCTTCAACTTTTAACCATCCAAGTTTTTTTTTTTACAAAAACAGCCGGAATTCCGCAAGCCGCAAGGCTTGCGGTGTCGGCTTTTTCTGACAAAACGAAAAAAAAATTATTATTTCTGACAAAACGCAAGGTTTGCAGTGGCTTGCGGGATCGTCTTTTTTTTTTTTAAAAATAATATTTTTTTCGTTTTGTCAGAAAAAGCTGACACCGCAAGCCTTGCGGTGTCAGGCTTGCGGGATTCCGGTCATTTTTGTTAAAAAATAATTTGCATGGTTAAAAAGTGAATGTGTTTTAAAAATGGCTATTTTTGTCAATTTCTCCCATATTTGGCGTACCAAATTGATAGCCGCTAAACTTTTTTACAAAATACCGGTCGGTTGGAGGGGGTAAACCGACAATTCCTCCAAAATAACGGACGATTGGAGATGCTCTTAAAGGTATGTCAAAAATTACGAATTTAGTCCCTTAATTTCGTTTGTTACATAAGAAACCTCCAGGTAAACAGATTCTTATGGATTTGGTCTTTCACACTAACGGCCGACAAACATGTCCGTTAACTGTAAAGGTAAATTAGTCTTTTTGGTTTTTCCTTTATTTTGTCATATTTAGACCGCACGGACCAAATACGCAATTTATCATTTTATCAACTCCAGTTTTTTTATCATGAACATAAACCCTATCTAAGAAAAACGTGAATCGATTAGATATATGTGTGGGTTCGCTCGCTTAAAACCGGGGGTCCTTTTCATACAAAGGTGACGAACCACAGATGGTCGAGAATACATCAGGAAGAACCACAGATCTCCATGTCACCGCCGACGATCCACACTTTCTAGCCACCGTCTCTCATCTACGACTCAAGCACCCATCTCTCTCACCCTCTCGTTTTTGCATCTGACTACAAGAACCCAATTCGATATATTCAATCAAACCTAGAAACCGTCACCATCGTCTACAAAAACCCGTATTCAATCGTACACATAAACCGTCAATGCAGTCTACAAAAAAGCTTCTCGAAATCAGTCCAATACGGAAGGTTCAAATCTAGGTTCGAGGATGAAAGGATCACCAAACACGATATCAGATTCAGATTTGCAAGCTCTATTGTGGTCCCCTCTTCTCTCTCCCGTCGATGATGAAATCGAACCCATAAAAAACCCTAATCTGCTTTCTCCATGGATAAGACTGATTAGGATCTACTCTCTCCCTCCTTGTCTGGTTCTTTTGCACCAGATCTAGAATTTGGGTTTTTTATTTAAGCAATGATTTTAAAGTTGATATATGGTTTTGATATAAGATTTGATTTAGGGTTTGCTTTAAAAAAAGCTTGATGAAATTGTACAAATTGTTATATATATGTTAATCGTGATTTTCTTGATTTTGTGTTGGTTTATTTTTTTGAATTTATGTAAATTCTTGAAGATGATGAAGATTCAAGAAAAAAAACAGATATTTGCTTAAAAATGATAAAATAGAATAAACAAGGTAAAAAGACAAATGTATCCACGTATTCAACAGATAAAATGGACACTCATTTACACAAGGGACCAAATCTGTAACAAACTGGATACGTAGAGGTTTCCTATGTAATAAATAAAGTTAAGGGACCAAATCCGTAATTTACTCTTTTATTTAATATGTACTTTATTTATTTATTTATTTTTTATTGACTTAATAAAAAGGGGGTTGCTCTATACACTCATATATGTGAGGAGAGAGTAACAGGTAGGGGCATATTTAGTAATGTATAAACGTGCATTTAGCCCACCCCTAAAACATGGTAGACCGTAGACTAATATACAATAAAGACTTGCTAATCTACTATTTCTCTCATCACATATATATATATATATATATATATATATATATATATATATAACTTTTACATTTTCAGCATTTAATTTGGCAAGATTTTGACATAAATAAATCTACATATAGCAACATGCTTAATAAATCGCAAAATTCATATTTTCTCCACTTTGAAAATACCAGAGGGTGCTCTCAGCTGACATCATAGGATATGATTGGTGGGCATACTTGAGACTCATGAATTTTGAAATAACACATTTCTTTTAGGGAAATTGACTCAAATAGTCATTTTACACCCTTAAATTGATCATCTAATCATTTATTTTCCACTTTTACCAAAATGTCATTACATCGGCAATTCAGGCCCAGATCCACAATAAAAAAATTAACCAGATTCAATTTTTTTATGTCTTTTAGGCAAATCCGTAATTAAGTGATAATTACGGATATAATGAAATTTGGGTTCAATTAATAAGAAAGAGATGAGTATAGGTATCTAGAATGACTATTTGAGTTTCCTTTTGTTTTATATGTCACTCTCACTCCCACTCCCACTCCCCTATTCCTAATAATCCAAAAAAAAACATGAAGGTCCCACAAAATGACACGTCGGCCTACGCAGGGAGTGAGTTGACAGGTGATGACCACCACCACTACCACCAAGGAAAGTGTTCTTTTTGTGAAAGCTGCAAAAAAGCAGGCAGCGGAAACCACGGGAGTCCATGTGAAAACTTTTCCAATCCAACCCTCCCCAACCCCATGCATAAATAATGCCCATGTGGGGATGCACCTCATAAATAATCAACTCTATCCCAATCTCAAAGCCAAGATATAATTAAAAATGATTTCATTTTTTTATACCAACATATACTCTTTTTATTGTTATATTACTTCTAACTCAATAAATTAAAGACCTCTAACAATAAGGTAATAATCAATCATAATTCTTATAAAAAAAGGAAACCGCTAATTATATCGGTTTAAAACCATCGATGTCTTCAATCCTAATTAATGTTCTCACCTTAAAATCAATCAAAGTTTTAACACTACAACAATTCGTTCGGTAGAATCCGATGTTTTTCGAAGAACTAGAATCTCTGGGTTATCTGTCGCTGATTTGAATTACCCGCCAACTTTTGTGACGAATCCCCCTTTAGCAACAGATTTCTCAAACAAAAATCAATAGGCAAAAGTCTTTCGTTTAATAGTGCATTTTGTATTATGGGTATTTTGTTTTCGTTTACTTTTGGCCGATGCATCCTCCTACCTAGTCCAAGTCACAGCTCATCTAATACCAAATACAGCTATGGTTTTAGTACAAAAAACCAGACCTTCTGCATCTTGCAACAAGGGTAGTGTTATTTAAATCTTAGTGATCAACTTGCACCCCAAAAACCCATATGGCCTACACTACACCACAACAACACGTCCAAAATGCCTAGTCATCCCAATAGCATATTTTATAGAACTTAAGTTTATAGAACCTAATTATAAAGTGTCTTTTTTTAAAAGTGTTGCAATGGGTTTATAGGACATTTTTAGGCGTTTAAACAAGTCTTTTTAAAACACTTTCAAAAAAAATGTTGTATTTGCTATTTTATATGACACTATTTAAAAAGGTGTCTCATAAACCCATCTTTCTGTATCACACTTGTGATTATAGGATACTTTTCTAGTAGTGTCGTATAAAATATTTAATATGGCATTTTATTGTAAAAGCATCCTATAAAACTAGTGTAACACTTTAGAAAATATGGTTTAAGATTTGATCTCGTACTATAAAGTACGATATTATGACACTTGACATTTTTGAGCGCCGTATAAAGCCATTTTTGTTGTACTACATACCTACCTACGTGTATAGGGCTGAAATGCAACTACCCCCCCCCCCCCTACCCTATACAGACAGCATTCTGAAATTAAACGCACAATCAAGAATGAAGAAGCTACTGCATAGTAAACAGAACTCAACTGGAAATAGGTTCAAAAGATTACAAGGCTATACCCATTGTCCTAAAAGGATCGCTGCAACGGGCCAACGGCGTTGGCTCAATGCTTATGTCTTCACCCCACGTAACGCCTCTGTCTCCCCATGGCCTAACACACGGTTTTTGTAACACGATATTTGAAACTTGTTTACGTTTTTAATGTCGTATTTGCAAGTTTTTAAATATATATATATATATATATATATATAATCTAATTTAACTTTTTTTATTATTATTGACTCGTTAAGTAATAGTAAAAACATATGTTCTTATGTATATAATATCATAGAGATTTGTCGTCGTAAGTCGCACCTTGAAAAAAAAACGCCACTTTGAGGGTTGGTCTCAACCCAGGGTTGAGATGAGGACTTTAAGATAAATAACAAAATATAAAATAGTTCTGAGAGCATGCAAAAATGATGGGAACAATCTATGCACGTGATCATATGCCTTCTTGAATGCAAAAAAAATATGATTAATAGGCAACTAATAAAGTGGAATAAGAGAACAAATCTTCACATCACTGAAAGTTAACTTGTACTTTGAAGTTTGAAGTAAAATATAATAATAGTTGCAAACCCTTTGAAATCTGAGTGTCCAAAACAATGTGATAATAATGGCTTTGAGCATCAAAGGCTGCTAAAAAGGTCAAGCCTTGCCTTGCACCACTCCCATTTGGAGATGGAGACAAACACCAGAATATTTCTGACCAACTTCCTATTTAATTACAACATGGGTGTAGAATTAATTCTTGATCTAATTAACTAATATTTTATATATATATATATATATACATTTGAAAAGAACAGAAACCGCAACCAGTGGTTTGAACCTTAACATGGGCTTCTTTTGGAATGTTTTCTCATGATTCACATACAGGAGGACCACATGGAACAAGTATCAACTTAGAACTCAGTACTGTGAGAATAGATTACTAATTATATGTACTTTTCAGATTAGCCTCGATCAAATTAACTCTTTATTTAAATTATTCATCATATAGACAGACTACACAAAGCATCTTTTCTTTTTCAGTTTCCACAAAAAGTGTTGCTTTAAACTGTAAACCCCGCAGTTTAGACTATTCCCAATGCATATTTATACCTCCATGCGTTATCTTTCCTTATAAAATGTTCTTTAGGAACTTGAAATCCAGAGGTGATCAGATACACATTTAGAGTTTTAAAATTAAGCATTTCGTGGGCAAAACACATGAGATTGGAAATAACAGCCATAATTAGAGTAGCTCTTGATCAACCTATATAACAATTAAAATCACAGGGTAACTACAATAAGCTCTTTGCTGATCAGAAAACATATTTGAATGGCAGAACCAACTAGCATCCAACTAAAACCTTAAGGGTGTGTTGACAATGATAGAACAAGACACGACCAGACAGTCGGACAGAACAGTTGTTCAGCGTTTGGTAAGACAGAACCGGACAGAACAGATAACATGACCAATTTACCCCTAATAAGTTGTTTATATATTTTGACTAATTATGTAATTTATTAAATTATAATGAACAAAATATTTTTTATAACAAAATAAATTATTAGAAAGTTTTCTTCAAGACGATTAAAGTGATACCAAAATAAAAAAAATTAGAGTAAACTACGATTTTCGTCCCTATGGTTTGGTGTATATAACGATTTTCGTCCCTGTGGTTTAAAAATTGTTTTTTTCATCCTTGTGGTTTGCATTTCATTTCTCTTTTCATCCTTCATCCTAACAAAGTTAAAAAATCATTTAAAATTAAGGGTAATATAGTCTTTTTAGCTTTTTTCTTTATATTCAATTGAATTAAATACTATTAACTAAAACAAAAATCTAACCTAACCTAACACACAAACCCTCACAGCCCCACATCAAACCCATCTTCTTCCTCAAACCATGCACCATTTTTCCTCACTCCTCCCATTTTTATGTGTTTTAATTACTTCTCTCATCAACCATTCAACCCTCTCACAGCAAGTTCATAAACTTTTTTCCATAAAAATTTAAAGATCTTTCTATAATCAGGGGCGGAACACAGGCGTTAAAACCGCACGGGCCGAACCTTGTAAAACTATTTTGTCATTCAAACGCACCTTGTAATTTAGAACTATTTTGCCTACCTAATTTAGAAGTACTAATAATTTTTTTTAAATCACCCAGACCATGGCCTGGAGTAGCCAACACTGTGTTCCACCCCTGTCTATAATCATGCATGTCCTTCCTCCAACATGTTCTATACATATATATATATATATATATATATATCTTGCTCTATTGTTCTCAATATATACATATAAATTCTACAAGACACAAAGTCACACATATGAGTGCTTTATACATATGAGTGCAATTCTCATGGCTATGCTTGTTTCTGTTTCAAATGCTTTGGCTTGTGATCAAACTTGGTGTAACATTTTGGTTCTACCTAAAAGAAGATGAATCTATCAAGATTTATTGGGAGCCCTGCAAAGTATTGCTCTCGCCTAAATCCAATTTAAGAGGTCCAACTTTACCATGTAAGCACACTTTGGTTTTCCGAGATCAACGTGAACGTCAATTCTTTTGTCTTGGAAGGTAGTTTACTGATCACCTCTTGATGATTTGAATAAACACACATGTGTGACTTTGTGTCTTGTAGAATTTATATGTATATATTGAGAACAATAGAGCAAGATATATATATATATATGTATATGTATATGTATATATATATATGTATATGTATATGTATAGAACATGTTGGAGGAAGGACATGCATGATTATAGAAAGATCTTTTAATTTTTATGGAAAAAAGTTTATGAACTTGCTGTGAGAGGGTTGAATGGTTGATGGGAGAAGTAATTAAAACACATAAAAATGGTAGGAGTGAGGAAAAATGGTGCATGGTTTGAGGAAGAAGATGGGTTTGATGTGGGGCTGTGAGGGTTTGTGTGTTAGGTTAGGTTAGATTTTTGTTTTAGTCAATAGTATTTAATGCAATTAAATATAAAAAAAAGCTAAAAAGACTATATTACCCTTAATTTTAAATGATTTCTTAACTTATTTTAGGATGAAGGATGAAAAGAGAAATGAAATACAAACCACAGGGATGAAAAAAGCAGTTTTTAAACCACAGGGACGAAAATAGTAGTTTACTCAAAAATTTATGTAAGTTTGCAAATTTTATTTTCTAACATTTTCTATATTTTTACTATTAGTATTTAAGAATTTACATAAATTAATCAAAACATATAAACCATACAAAAATAATATTTTGAGGAAAGTAAAATGAAAATTTAAAGAGCATAAAATACAATAATTAAAACTTAAAGAATGCATAAAATATAAAATATAATGTGTATTTGATGTTTTTAGAAAAGAACCAAACTTTTTTTTGAAGTTATATTGGTAAAACATAAGTTTGTTCCACCTTGTTCCACGTAAAAGTGTTGTCAAACATGGGACAGTGATCCTGTTTTGTTCTATCCAGTGTACCAAACGCCTAAAGGGGGCTAATAAGACAAAACAAGGTAAATGCTTTCACTATAGAAGGGGAGGAGACCCAGGTTCAAACCCACTTGGTACTATCACATGCTGTGTGACTTGTGAGCCAGGTTCAAATGTCTATAGTAATATGCGTGAATCCCATGGACATGGTCAGCCAAATGTTGGAGACCATGGTCACCCAAAAACCACTAGCATTCAAGATTTTTGACAAACTAAACTACTTAAACCACATAATTCCTATGAGATCATGATTTGCGATCATGAAATAGATATATGTAATTTGTGGGAAGTACATTATATCAAGGCTTTGTATGTTTTGCGAAGTCACCCTCAAAAAATAATCCAGTGGTAATTCAAGCATGCCATAAACACTTGGGGTAAAACTTTTCAAAGGGTAGGAGTTTCTTCTTTTCAAGAACAAGAAAACGTAAATCATAATATATTAAAATGAACCTCAATCGAAAAATCAGTAAACATATTTTCCTCCAATTCTTTAACCAAAAAGGAGCCGATCGAAAGCATGAAGTTAATTTATCCCACACCATATCAACATCTAGACATAATATCATACGGCATATAAATACTTGGTATAAAACTAAAGATTAACACACTACATGGAATTGCAAGTTTATGAACCTAACAAGGGCTAACATAACATTAACTCCTTCATATAATGTCTTAATCAGAACACAGTTATGATGCAAACGATCAAACATTTCAGTTCATTTGAATTTGTCACCTAACTCCTGATTTATTCTTTGTATGAAACTATTTAGCTCACTCCAAATTCGATATCTGTATTTATAACTTGAACCACAAAAAAAGCAAGAAAAAAAAAACTCCAAACAAGAAACAATACCACCAGAAATGAAAATATATACAGGTGTTGTTCAAAGGTCCAGTGTTGTAAACCTCTCTTGATTTTTATTTCCTTTGAAATTTTTATTAAGAATACTATACACTGTGAATGTAAATATATATATATATATATATATATATATATGTGTATATAAGTTCAGTAGAAAACAGCAAAAAACTGAAAAGTTGAAGAACACCCTGGTACCCGTTCATCTGGAGGTATGCACGTGTGCATACAAGTAATTTGTAACATGCACACGTGCATAAAAACCAAAATACAGTTTCAAACTTTCAATTGCTTGTAATGCACATGTGCTGATGTGCATATCATCCGGATGAACGATCACCAGGATGTTCCTCAGTTTTTCATTTTTTTGAGGTTTTCCCTCTCCCTCTCCCTCTCCCAATATATATATATACACATGCATATTATATAAACGAGCGATTACATAAAAAAACACACAATTTATATGTTCCTAAGGAATTAATGTATGTGCATAGCCATATAGTAAACTTTTGAAGAGAAAATTAGATATATAATAACTATCAGGCTCCTTGAAGTTGTAGTACATGAGTATATATTATATAATTATGTATATATATATATATATATATCAATTAAATCTTTCTCCTGTAATTTTCTTCCTATGCAAACAAAAATGTAGAGAATCGCGCGTGACTAAATAAAGGACACTTCCTTTCGTGCCCATGGTCAGGAGTTTGATTCTATATCGACAGATAGAGTATATAGCTAGGACTAGGAGTGCTGGGCTAATATGAGCTTGGTCATGACGCTATCATGCGCCGAACACAAAATTGCTTAAAAACGTAATCAAATTCAGAAGGGGGAAACAACGATTTAAACAAACTGAACTGAATAACAACTGATGGCAGATGAACGAACCTTTACAGAGATTGCTCAGTTGCGTTTCAATGTTGTTGAGGAAAACAGTAGCTTCATCAAATGGCCTTGCGAGATCGGACTTATACTTCACTAAAACTCGGCAGTAAGTTTCCTACACAGTTTATGATACTAACATAACCATGATTGTAGAGATAAAAGATGAATTTAAGTGATGAGGCGAAGGATCGTGAAATCAAGGTTAGCGTGAGAAGTGGATCTGAACCGGTAGATCACTCTAAATCAAATGTCCTTCATGAAATGCCGTTTAGAAGAGAATTGATCCGTGTGGATCTCGGTGCATGTTATCTCGATGCATCCATTTCCACTTCTCTGGCTTAACTCAACAACCGGACCCGGATGAACAGTATGCAAAGAAGGAACATAATATACGAACCATGAACTCATCGAGCTCAGGATCTGCTACTAAGCAAGTAGATGCGGCGGCGTTCCGCCAACAAACGTCGTTTTCTCTACGGATTTCGTCTAACAAACTTACTATTTCCGGCGGAGCACCTAACTGTGAAGAAAAAAAAAACTGTTCAGATAGACGAATGTTTGGTTGTAATAAGAAGAAATGGTTCAACTTTTGAACAAAAATAATGCCGGAAACCGCGCATGTTACGTGTTGATCCTCATACAAATAAGCAGATTACTGGAAACGATTAAACTAGTTCCAAATTCAAAATTCAAAAGCGATTGCGATGATAACCGAACAAACAGCGAAAATAGATGCAGAAAGAAGCTTATCAGAATTAGGATTTGGTTGAATAACCTTTTGACAATCGATAAAAGCATCGAGCAACTTGGAATACAAAGGATGAGAAGCGATTTTTGCTTTGATTATATCATCACAGACATCAACATCATGATGATGATCACCATCGTTTTTATTCTGATCACGTTGTCGGTTGCTTCGACTTCTCGGAAGAAGAATCTGATGTGGCGTGGCTGCCATGGAAACAGCTTCGGATATGACGGAAGCAGCCGCCGATAAAAGGTTTTCCGATCCGTAAAACGTCCGGAAATGATCAACGGAGGTGGAGGTAACGCCGTGGTAGTCAGACGATGATATAAGGTTGGTTTCCGGTGAAATTGTGGTGTAATCGGACATGGAATTGAAGCCGTAAATCTCTTCCATGATGATTACAACTGATTTTACAAAAGAATTGTAAATATTAATGGAGTATGAGTGAATGATTATGGTTTCGTCTTCTTGTATGAATGCCAGAAGAACAGTTTAGGGTTCTGCTTTGGAGGATGCTTTGGGATTTGGTGGAAATTGAAGTGAGAGAGAGAGAGAGTGAGAGAGAGAGAGAGAGAGAGTGTGTGTGTGTGTGTGTGGAGTTTAAAATTGGTTGTGATAAGTTGAGATTAATGCAAACGTGAAAACAGCGAATTTAAATTATTGATATTTCTGATCAAATGTTTTTTTATGTTTTACTCTCTTATTTTAACATGTATCTATTAACCTTTTAAATTATTAATAACTAACTTTTATGCTTTTTTACATTAAGTTCAATTTCTCATCACACCACGAGTACCACTACCCAATGAATTCACTTGCCATCTTAGCGTTACATCAACTTTTTTCTTTTCTACTCTCCTTATCCAAAAGTGGAGTACCGCTAACCCACTGAACCCAATTGTCACCTTATTTTTTTAATTCTTTTATTTATACATTTAATTATTTAACAAAATAAAAATATTTATATATTTTTTAATAAATAAAAATAAGATAAATAATAAAAATAAAAATTCATATCATTCATTAAAAAATTAAAAATTACAAAATAAATTTAAAAATTACAAAATATTAAAAATCTAGTCGTCGTTGTTGTTGAAAACTTGGATACGCCAAATATGTTCGACCAATTCTGACCGAAGGTTATTATGAGTGTCCCGGTTTTTGACTTCTCGAACATTTGCCGCGCGTTGTTCCTCACTGATTTGTGTTTCGATATCATCCGCTACAAGGTCGTTTTCATCGCCACCACAAATGATGCGGTCGATGAAGCGGGTTGTGGCGAATCCATATTGTCTAAAATTGAAGAAATAAATGAAAGAAAGTATAGAGTTTTTTGGTGTGAAAAAATAAGATGGTATAGGTTAATATATATAGTGTGTATAATTTGAAAAAAAAATTAAAATTTTTTTTGTTAAATAGCCGTTGAAACGGTATTGTTTTAAAAAATTAAAAAAAATTAAATATGAACGGGTATCATCGGGTTGGTGAACCCGCTCCCTACCCGATCCCCCCCCCCCCCCCCCACCGTACCGCTACTCGATGTCCCCTTCCCGAACCCCCTTGCCACCTCGGCCTTACCCGAGGGCGGTACGGTGGCCTCAGAACCCTTACTTAAAATCGGATTTGGTTAATAAGAGCATCCACAACAATGAAGCTTCATCTCAATTGCAAATGGGTCACATCAGCGCCACATCAGCTTTCCAATTATCTTGAAATTATATCTCACAACAATGAAATTTCACTCAATTGCAAATGTGACACGTGATCATAAAAAACTATATTTTAATCAAATAACAACAACACTACAATTAAATACTCTTTACTATAATTTAATATGAAATATTTTATTAATTAAATAACTATAATTAAATACTCTCTACAAAACTACAATTAAATACTCTCTACAAAACATCACAAAACATGATTTGACATAAAGCAATTTCTAATTTAGAAATTATTCCTATAATTTCATATACTATTCACTGTCACATCATCAAAAAGTACTGATTTGACATTTGCAAATTACCAAAACCAATTTCTAATTTTGCAATCATACTCACAAGTCACAACCACTACAATTTCTAATTTTGCAATCTTACGTGTCACATTTGCAATCCATATGAAATTGTTATGAAATCATTGTTGTGGATGCTCTAAGGGGAAAAAATTATGGTAATGGAATTTATTTTAAAACTATTTTGTTGAAATATTACGTATGAGAATATAATTTATTCATATTAATCTATACTATATTATAAAGCATTTATGAAAAACTCTTAAAAACAATTCCTAAAGCTTCATGTACAGCTAATTAATGTTAACTGCTTAAAATCTCTTAAAAACAACTAATGAAACTTTATGTACCGCTTTTAATGCTAATTATTTGATTAATATTTATCTCTAACAATCTTTAAATCATTAAATCGTAGACTCTTATTAATTAAGCATTATCTCTAACCACTTTCAAATCCTCAAATCATTATCTCCTCAAAGTGTCATTCTTTAAACAAATTTATAAAAAATATGATCGTTTTCTCAAAACCACATATTAAAATAAATTAGAACATTAAAATCGAGATTTATCGCGCTGCATTGCGCGAGTAGACTTCTAGTTATAAGAAAAAGAGGCTAGAAATATGTGGCCAAAATTTAAATTTTCAGTCATTAAATTTTCCATATTTTATTAAAATAAATAACCATTAAAATAATTTATTTTAGATTATTAAGGTTTTTTTAACGACTAAATCAACAAAAATTTAAGAATTATATCTTTTTAACCAAAAAAAAAGATTTATAAAGGGTCTGGTTAGTAAGGTTTTAAAAGTTAAAAAAAACTTAAATCAACGTTACCGTTTTCACAATATGTCATTCAAACCTCTCGTACTCAACGACATGGCTTCCCTTCTCCCTTTGTCGCCCCTTGCCGCCTCATCATTATTTGTTCTTATACCGTACATATCATTACTGTCATTGGGCCCAACCATAAATATAACGACCCAGACCTTTTTCGAAGTGTTTCGTGTTTGGTGTGGAGTTGTAAATAAAAGTAGAAGTTGAGGGGCCATTTGGTAAATGAGAGAGGGAGTATAAAAGGGCACAAAACCCTAGGTATCATTTCAATTTTCCTGATTTGGTGTGTGTCGGCTGAATAGTAGAGAGAAAGGGAGGAAAAGAAATTTTGGAGTGTGCTTGAGCAATTGAAGAAAAGAGTCATCCATTTTGGAAATCAGAAGGAGTAGTGTTGGAGATTCATTCTTTACAAGCAATCTACCAGGTAATCCTCAAACCATAACTCCAGTTAAGATTCATCTGTGGATTTTTGAGTTTTAAGGGTTTTCTCTTGTCATAAGTCATTTGAGACCTCCTAGGAGGATTTAAACATCCTTAGACCGATGTTTGTTAGTAAAACTTGTGGAATTTGATTGTGGGGTATTAAGTGGTTAGCTATTGCCTTATATTTCGGTTTTGGAGAAACATATTAGGAATTTCAGCCTCCGAACTCGACCCAGCTCCTCGTCCGGAAAAGTTCAGAGGATGAAGGTTACCGGGTGGGTGTCCGGTAGGAAGACAGTATCCGGAGGTGATATTTTTCCGGATAAAAGTGGTTGTCCGGATGGTGGTGTCCGGATAGTAGTTGTCCGGATAGGGGTGTCCGGAAAGGTGGTTGTCCGGATAGTGGTGTCCGGAAAAGTGGTTGTCCGGAAAGTTTGGGCGTCGGGATGGAAATTTTGTCCGGAATATTGGGAGTTTTAGCTTATATCTTGTCTGTTCATTCAGGAAGTCATCGGGGAGTCGGGAACTGATTAGAGAAAAGAAGCAAGAGTATCAAGTGAGTTTTCTAACTAAAATACGTGATTTTAAAGTGTTTTTCTAAAGTGAATACATGATGAGAAATGCCATATTTGTTCTTATGCTTTTATTGCATGAAAGTTGTTTAAAGTTTTATGTGAGATGTATGCATACATTGGTTTGATGTAAATTGGCTAAGTCGGGGGTGTGTTCCGCCAGCTCGTGCCGGGGGGTGTGTCCCGTTTATGCCAAGGGAGGTGTGACCCTGTAAGGCAGCATGAGACTGACTCGTTGTCACCTTAGGGTGACTTCAGGGTGCCAATTTATGAGGGGCGGACCTTATTCCGTGAATGATTTTAATTGAGCAGAATTATGAATGTTTTATGCTGAAAATGATAAACTGTTTTAAATGCTTTGACAACTGTTAGGAGGGACTCACTAGACCTTATGGTCTAACCCTCGCATTTTCAAACTAAAACCCTTTTCAGGAAAGCAGGTGATGAAAGGCTATAGCAAGTGAGCAAGAAGTTAGCAAGGAGGCGTGTTAGCATAGTGACACTATAGTACCATTTAGTTTATTTCTCAGTTGTGTAGGTTGTTTCCGCCAACCAATTTTGTTATGTTGTAAGGAAATTTTGAGACTCGATTTTTGGATATTCTATGGTTTATGGCCTTGCATGTTCTATATTTAAGGAATGAAATGTTTAAAAAATTTTGGGTTGCTACAATTGGTATCAGAGCCATAGTTTAAGGGATTTAGGTGACCGGACGGGCCTAAACTTAAACTTGGGAGTAGAAATCACAACTGAGAATCAGGAAATGCGTTAGGAGGGCACTATTGTAGATACAGGAAATGCGTTAGGAGGACACTATTATAGAGATAGGACTAATAGGGTATTGAGGACTGTCATGCAAGGTAAGTTTGAGATTCCACCTGGCCAGTGTAATTGCGAACTTACAGGTACATGTATGTGCTTAACCTGCCTTATTATTCCGAAGTGGTAGTCAGAAGCTAGTGTTTATGTCGTGTTCCAGTACTTTAGAATGTCAGCAAGATCCCTGAGGGGTAGACTCAGACCCCTTGTTGGGGAAGTTTCATGAGAAGTCTTGGTGATGTGATGTACGTATACATCGTAGAGAAGAAATGTTGTATAGAGTATTACGAGTCGTCTAGAGGTAGCTCTTCGTGAATTCGGAGAGGAAGAATGCTTGAGTTTGAGTAAGACTCCTGTTTCGGGAGAGTCCAAATTCTAGAAATCATGGGATAGATCAGTCAGGATGGTAAGGAAAGACGGTGTCAAAACCTTGAAGGTATCAATGGAGCCCTGGGTTCTTGGTCGAGCTTTCCATTAGCAGGATAAATGAAATAAGATACCTATAGTGAAATGAAACCATGTAGAAATGGAAAGTGAGATAGTTGGTCAATACGAAATAGTATGAAATGGTTGAGTAAGTAGACCGTTGAATGTATGTCAATCGTTGCAAGGCCGAGAGGGCGACCACTGGTCGAAGTAGAGTGTCAATGATAAGTTGCGTGGGTAAAACGATTGACCTTGTTTGAGTGAGTAGCCTTCAATTGCAAGTAGAGTGTCATGCATTGAGTTCGTATATGTGTACATGAGATTTTTCATAAGAAAAGTATAAACGTGTAAATATCAAATTTGATCGGATATGAGTCGGCGTGTGCAAGCGTATGTTTAAAAATATATATATATATATATATATATATATATATATATATACAAATCCATTTTCATCGTGCAATGAAGTCTTGAGGTTTACGATTTGCAAAATATTTCACTCTTTTCATGATAAGCCAAGAAAACGTTTGAACGCACAACTTTTATAACCAAAATGAGTATTGACATGTCGAAGTTATATAAATGAGTGTGAGGACCGACTAGTTTACTTCGTGTCGGTAAATTTCTTTCAAAATTTTGTCGTATGAGAAGATTTTCATCCAATATTTATTTCTGTCGTAACAACATATTTTTGGCTGAGTAAGATTAAATTTTACGGAAAGATTGCATGCAAGCGATCCTCAAGATCGCTACGCAGGGCATTGGAGTTATGAGAATGTTGGGGTCGTGTGTACCCAAGTTGCTTTCAAGTGTTGTTTCTTTAAAATGATCAAAAGTGTGAGATGATTCATTTATCGCGCCGTCAGGCATGAAGGCTATGAACTCAATAGGTCGTAGAGTATTACATTTTAAACTAAGGAAGAACTCCTAGAGTGGAGACGTGTTGGACAAATCAGAGGAGAATGTTGGTAGCTTTGGTAATTGCGTTCTAGAGGAGAGGTGAGCGGTGGAAGAGTCGGAAGTGGACTTTAATGACGGTTGTATGAGGGTCTGTACCCTCGTGCGGTGACTGGAAATACAGTTGCCGAGGGACGGTTGTGTTCAGAGGAAGGACTGAAAGTCATCAAGGTGTTGGTATTAGCAACTCGTTATGAGTAGTGTGGTGAAGTGGGAATGAATTATCCTCGACGCCGAATAAGAGTTTTAAAGTGATCTTGTAATATTGACGTTTCACGAGTGAGTTTGAAATGAGGACGACGGGATGTGAATTTGATTATGATATGTTGGAAGGACTAGGTTCAGTAAGGGAACCTTGTTGAAGAATAGGTTAAGGAAGTATCAACAGGTCAACTATTGACGTTAAAGTCGGCAGTTGTGTAAGGTGTATGAGACCGAAGACTTGAATCAGAAGGTTGAAAGTTGAAGGACCACTTTGTAGGGGTGTTAAGATAGTGAAAGACTGCTGTTTTAGATAAGCGTTTTACCTACGAGATGGATGGTTCGTAAAGAATGAAGCATTTAGCACAAACGAAGTGAGGGTATAGATTATGTCGATCTGTGAGAATGGTTTGGTATTGCAAAGAGCTAGCAAGAAGCGAGCATGTTATAATTAATCAGAAACCCGGGTGTTGTGGTTCAACTAGAGCTGGGGAGAGACAATGTAGCGAGATAGACTTGTAACAACCCAATTCCCATATACACAACAATTCACGTAATGTAACAATACATTCATATAACAAAAGAAACATCATATTACAAGTTCGGTCCTGCAGTCTTTTACAAATAAAAGAAACCATTGTACTACAAGCTTTGTACTATTTACATACATAACATTTAATATCATAATACAACTGCAAAAACAAGCCTAAATCTTCATCTTATAATCCTTCACAAAAGCCATCCCTTGGTTACTCTAATTACTTGCTCTTACATGATCCACCACCTGGAATACATATTTTAAAACAAAATGAGGGTTAGACCTTGTGGTCTAAGTGAGAAAAATCCCTGTTAGTTTACAAACCATTTATATAAACTTCATTCATATAAATCACGCGACACAATCATATATATCTAATCAAGCTCACATATCATGTACCTTTCCTTCTCATTCTCCCTGGCCATATTAGTTGGTAGCAAGCCAACTAATAATATACAACGCTGTACAACATCTACAGCCAAACAACGCTATACAAATTCTATAGCCAAACACACCGGTCCTAAGCCCGACCAACGTATTATAACACATTATAATACTCATGTAAACATAATACCTCAATATATTATAATTCACATATACCATACATATAAACACATAATCACCAATTATCCCATTCCCAAACCATACGTATGTATTCCAGTTGAAAATACTTTTAAAGAAAAACTCACCTGTTTGACTTATCAAAATGTCCACCAAGCTTTTCTCAAACAATTCAGCTTCACTTCAATTTCACAGAATCTGAAACAATCATATACAAGTATTGCCTTACCACTTTGATCACACAAGTCTTACCAAGACTAAGAACTCTAAAGCACTCTAGTCCCTAAATGTTACCCCCAAACCCGAACTTAAGTCGAGTCCACAGTACATTCGATCCTCGTTCATTCTTTATCCATGATTTAATAAAACACAGACTATTGAATACTTAAAAGCATCTAAACTCCCAATTTTTACCAAACAGCAAAAGTATCCGGATACCTCAACTTTTCCGGACAACACAACTTTTCCGGATAACAGGACTTTTCCGGACAACTTATATAATCCGGACGTCATCCGGACACCAAAGTGATCCGGATACCATCCGGTATCCAATTCTATCCGGAAAATATAGGAAAAAGGAACTTACCCGGATAAAAGACTCGTTCGGACACCACTATTATATCATCCGGACACCATCGACAGAACTACCCGGACACCACCAACAGAGCTATCCGGACACATTCAACGTATCCGGACACCACTGCCGGTTTACCCAAAATTCACCCAGATTCGACAGAAAACATTACCAGATGTGAATTCGATTAATCTACTCCGATAGATACTTCCTACTAACCATTATAAACATAATTTGTACTAGAAACATACCTTAATCAGCTTCAATAACTCCACTTTGGTCCTTTACCCTTCTTTCTCTTTTCTTTCTTCTTCTTTTTGCTCCCAACACACATACACACCTTCAATCTGAGTTTTGCTATAATGAACACATCTATACTCTTAATTCAGATATTATCCACACTAATTACCCTTTTAGACCCTAAACTATTCCATAATAACCAAAGTACCCTTAACTTACTAATTCATCTTAACTTACCCAAAATAGTAACTTTAAAGTTAAATAATTTAACGGAATAATATTTTTAACTAACGGACTTACCCGGGGTATTACATCATCTCCCTCTCAAAAGAATTCCGTCCCGGAATTCGGTTAGTCAAAAAGGTGAGGGTATTTGGTTCTCATTTCCGATTCGGATTCCCACGTGGCATCCTGACCTCTATGATGCTTCCACTGAACTTTCACTTGTCTGATCTCCTTATTCCGCAGCACTTTGACTTTATAATCAACTATTACTTCCGGTGCTTCCACATAATTCAGTCTTTCATCGACTTGTATTTCTGGTAGGGAGACCGACTGATCTGGAGTAACCAAACACTTTCGGAAGTTCGATACGTGAAATGCATTATGGATTCTGCTCAATTCTGGTGGAAGATCTAACCTATAAGCTACTTCACCGATCCTTTCTGTAATTGCAAACGGTCCAATATACCTTGGGCTAAGTTTACCTTGTCGTCCAAATCGAATGACTCCTTTCCACGGCGAAACCTTTAACAGTACGTAATCCCCAACTTGAAATTCCAATGGCTTTCGACGGCGGTCAGCGTAGCTCTTCTGTCTATCTTGAGCTACTTTCAATCTTTCTCGAATCTGAGTAACCTTATCGGCGGTTAGCTGAACTATTTCCAGCCCCGCTAACTGTTTCTCTCCCACTTCGTTCCAACACAGAGGCGTTCGGCATTTCCTACCATACAGTACTTCGAACGGTGCCGCCTATATGCCGGAATGATAATTGTTGTTGTAAGCGAATTCGATTAACGGTAAATGCTTATCCCAAGATCCCCCAAAATCAACAATGCAAGCCCGGAGCATATCTTCTAAAGTTTGTATCGTTCGTTCACTCTGACCATCTGTTTGGGGATGATACGCTGTACTTAACTTTATCTGTGTTCCCATCTCTTTTTGAAAACTTCTCCAAAATCTTGAAGTAAAACGACTATCACGATCAGAAATGATCGAGATTGGAACTCCATGTCGAGTTACTATTTCATCAATGTACAACCTAGCTAATCGCTCCATTGAATCGGTTTCCTTTATCGGTAGAAAATGTGCAGACTTTGTCAATCTGTCGACGATCACCCAAATAGAATCAAATCCCTTCGGCGTTCTTGGTAGCTTTGTGATGAAATCCGTAGTAATCTGTTCCCACCTCCACATAGGTATTTCTAGTCATTGTAGTTGCCCAAACGGCTTTTGGTGTTCGATCTTTACTTTCTTACAAGTATCACACCTTTCCACATACTGAGCAATCCCTCTTTTTATCCCCGGCCACCAATAGAATTGCTTTAGATCTTTATACATCTTGTTTGTACCTGGGTGAATAGAGAAACGGGATTGATGAGCTTCTTGTAAAACACGATCACGTAACCCACCCAAACGAGGTACCCATACTCTGTTTCCCAGACACAATAACCCACGATCATCTTTTACTAACAATACTGACATCCCCGCTAACCGTTCTGATTTCAGATGTTCATCCTGATAAGCCTCCACTTGACACTTCTGCAATTCCTCAAATATGTTGGTTAGGAGTTCTGTTCGTAGTGAAATAACTTTTATTGTTCCACTCCTTTCTTGAAGACTCAGCGCATCTGCCACTACATTCGCCTTTCCCGGGTGATAAAGGATTTCACAATCGTAATCATTCAGCAATTCCAGCCATCTCCTTTGTCTCATATTTAGTTCCTTCTGATTAAAGAGATGTTGGAGACTCTTATGGTCAGTATATATCTGACATTTGGAACCATACAGACAATGCCTCCAAATCTTTAACGCGAAGACAACCGCTGCAAGCTCCATGTCGTGCGTAGGATACTGTCTTTCATGATCCTTCAGTTGGCGAGAAGCATAAGCAATAACCCTTCCCCGCTGCATAAGTACACATCCCAAACCCAGTTTTGACGCATCACTATAAACAACAAAATCTTCCGAACCTTCAGGTAGTGATAGAATCGGCGCGCTGCACAATTTCTCTTTCAATATCCGGAATGCCTCGTCTTGTTCTGCTTTCCATTCAAACTTCAGGTTCTTCCGGGTCAGCTTAGTCAAAGGCGTTGCGATACGAGAGAAGTCTTTTATAAATTTCCGATAGTAGCCGGCTAAACTCAGAAAACTACGTACTTCGGTTGCTGCCTTCGGCGGTTCCCACTTTTCAACTGCTTCCACCTTCATCGGATCAACTTGTATACCTTTCTCAGAAACGACATGCCCCAGAAACTGAACTTCTCGCAACCAGAATTCACATTTAGAGAACTTAGCGTACAACTTTTCTTTCTTCAGCAACTCCAGAACCAAACGAAGATGTTGTGCGTGATCCTCTTTGGATCGGGAATAGATAAGGATATCATCAATAAATATGTAACAACCCAAAATACTGAACATAGAATATGAGTCAAATACCCAAAAAGGGGCCCAATTACATCAAAACTCCAATAACATTCTCAAAGCTTAAGGTTCCCAAACGAATACAACCGAGATGTTTAAGCTAACAAAAACTGGATCATGACGGTCTCTATTCTCGCACCAGCGCCTTAAGCCTTCTCTTTTCCTTTGGACGAAGCACCTAAGCCACCCTTTCCTGAAAATGGTTTTTAAGTTTTGAAAGCGAGGGTTAGACCATAAGGTCTAGTGAATTCCCTCCTAAAAACGCGACCACAAAGCATTTTAAGAAACACGTTTCCTTGCAAACAGTACGTAACAATTATGAGCTCAAAAAAGGGTGTACACAGTGGCATGGACCATTAACACCTTACAAAGCCAGGCACGGCAACTCAACACCTTACAAAGCCAGGCACGAAAACTCGACACCTTACAAAGCCAGGCACGACAACTCGACACCTTACAAAGCCAGGCACGGCAACTCAAAGGGTCCTCCACTGTGCAACCCGACTCTACCACAGGCATAAACATTAAAGCATGCAAAAAAACGTACTTGAGGATAATCCTCCTTCCACTTGTAAAATAACACTTTTCATGATGATCAAGTAAACCAATTTGCAGTCATATAAATTCTTCGCAATTCATTTAAAAAGGTAGAAATAATGCATAAGGGAACTCACCTGATACACGGCTAAACGACACTCTAATCGGAGCTCACTTAAACACCAAACGATCACCTGAATTGGGGTTAACAAAGGAGGTATTAGACTCCCTAACTATGCTCCAAAACATCCCCCATAATGTCTTACGACAATCCCCTAAACCAAGCCTCGAATCCAAGCCCGAACGACCAACGAAGCAAAAACGAGAAATTGCCCAACAGAGACTTACGCGGTTTGCTACGCGGTTTGCAAACCGCGTGGTAATCCGCGTAACCCTCTGGTCGAACATTCTCAGTTCTGCATACCAGGGTCAGCTCGAAAACTCACTTAAATCCTCCAAAATTGATTCCAACTGATTGATAACCTCCCCAAACGAACTCTAAAACTATTTATACATTAAGGAGACAATTCTCACTTCTTAAACCATTCAACTCCTCAATCAAATCCTCACGGAACACTCTTTTGAAAACACCAATCCTTTTAAAAAATGAACCAAACCTAAGAATCTCCATTGGAAAGGTGAAATATCACCAAGAGTTCACAAACTCCTCAAGGGATCCATCCAACTCACCTTCCCAATGGGTTTTGCTTCAAAACACTTAAAGAAGAAGAGAATGCATTGAGGATTGAACATCAAAGTTCCATTTCTGACACAAAACTAAGAGATGAAGATGGAGGTATACCTTAGCAACAACTTCTTCAATCTCTAACTGCAACACCTCCCCAAACCTTCAATGGAAGAATTTTGAGCTCCTTCTCCTCTCCAAATTCCTCTCAGCCGCCAAATGACCAAAATCAGGGGTTTTAGGAGGGTTTTCTCTTAATAAGCTTTTCCTTTACACACTTTGGCCACAGAATTTTCGAATATCCACCTTAGACCCCCAAAAGTTTTTTTTTTAACTACTAAGACCACAAAGTTGAAATATGGGGTGTTACATCACCTCCCCCTTAACAGGATTCCGTCCCCGGAATCTCATCACTGAAAAGGTGTGGGTACCTTGCTCTCATATCTATCTCGGTTTCCCACGGTGCCTCACTCCCTTTGTGGAATCGCCACAACAGCTTCACTAGGCTAATCTCTTTGTTCCTTGTTCTCCGAACCTTGCGATCGGTGATAGCTTCGGGCTCTTCCACAAAGTTTAGTTTCTCATCAATCTGGACTTCATGCAGAGGTATAGCCATATCGTCTTCCGCTAAGCATTTCCTCAGATTCGACACGTGAAAGGTATTATGAATTCTCTGCAGTTCCACAGGTAACTCCAACTTATAAGCTACTTCTCCGATGCGCTCAATAATCTTGAACGGTCCTATGTAGCGGGGGCTTAACTTTCCCCTCTTCCCAAATCTGATTACCCCCTTCCAAGGCGATACTTTTAACATCACCTTATCCCCGACTTGGAATTCAATATCCTTACGCCTCTTGTCAGCATAACTCTTTTGTCGGTCACGAGCAACTTTCAGCCTTTCCCTCACTTGGTCGATCTTGTCAGCAGTCAACTGTACTATCTCGGGTCCAGCCAGTTGTTTCTCCCCGACCTCGTTCCAACAAAGAGGTGTCCGACACTTCCTACCGTAGAGCATCTCATAAGGAGCAGTCTTTATGCTTGCGTGGTAACTGTTGTTATACGCAAACTCGATCAACGGTAGGTGGTTCTCCCACGAACCCTGAAAATCTAACGCGCATGCTCTCAACATGTCTTCTAGGGTCTGGATGGTTCGCTCACTCTGACCATCAGTCTGAGGATGGTAAGCGGTGCTCATCTTGATTTGAGACCCCATTTCCCGCTGAAAGCTCCTCCAAAAAGTTGACGTAAAACGACTATCACGATCCGATACTATTGATGACGGCACCCCATGACGGGTCACTACCTCGTCGATGTACAACTTTGCCAACTTCTCCATCGGGTAGGATTCCTTTATTGGAAGGAAATGCGCCGACTTGGTGAGTCGGTCTACAATCACCCAAATGGCATCGTACCCCTTTGGAGTTCTAGGCAACTTCGTCACGAAGTCCATCGCAATTTGATCCCACTTCCAAACCGGAATATCCAAGGGTTGGAGTTTTCCGTACGGCCGTTGATGCTCCACTTTTACTCTCAGGCAGGTATCGCACCTTTCAACAAAATAAGCTATATCCTTTTTCATACCCGGCCACCAATAGTCTCGTCGCAAATCACCAAACATCTTGTTCGTTCCTGGATGGATGGAGTACTTTGACTTGTGAGCCTCCTCTAGTATCATCTTCCGTACATTCCCCAACTTCGGAACCCATATCCTACCATTGAGGCATTTCAGTCCTCGGCTATCTTCTACTAGGGAGTCTACGTTCCCCACCATCCGTTCTTTCTTGAGATTTTCTACCGCGGATGCTTCCACTTGCCATTTCTTTATTTCACCCAGCAGGTTAAACGTGACCTCAGCCCTTAAGGCTATGATCTTCGAAGCTTCTCCCCTTTCTTTACGGCTCAAGGCGTCAGCCACTACATTAGCTTTCCCGGGATGGTACTCAATCTCACAGTCGTAGTCTGATAACAATTCCATCCACCTGCGTTGCCTCATGTTTAGCTCTTTCTGATCGAAGATGTGACGAAGGCTTTTGTGATCGGTGAAGATCTTACACTTCGTCCCATACAAATAATGCCTCCAAATCTTTAAGGCGAAAACGACGGCCGCCAACTCTAAGTCGTGGGTGGGGTATCGTTTCTCATGCTCCTTCAATTGACGGGACGCATAAGCGATCACTTTACCACGCTGCATCAAGACACACCCCAAGCCCAACTTAGATGCGTCGCTGTACACCACAAAGTCTTCCGTTCCCTCGGGTAAGGTTAGAATTGGAGCCTCACTCAACATTTCTTTCAACTTTTGGAAGGCTTCTTCTTGCCCTTCGGTCCAACTAAACTTGACGTTCTTCTTGGTCAAAGAAGTCAACGGAGTGGCAATCTTCGAGAAGTCTTTGATGAACTTCCGGTAATACCCCGCTAACCCAAGGAAACTACGGACTTCGGACGGCGTTCTAGGCGGTTCCCAGTTCTTAATAGCTTCCACTTTTGCCGGGTCAACCTTGATTCCACTCTGGGTCACTACATGTCCCAAAAACTGCACCTCTCGGAGCCAAAATTCGCATTTCGAAAATTTGGCATAAAGTCTTTCCCGCTTCAACAATTCCAACACTGCTCTCAAATGCTCCCTATGCTCTTCCTCCGACTTCGAGTAGATGAGAATATCGTCTATGAAGACGATCACGAATTTATCTAAATAGGGTTGACACACCCTATTCATCAAATCCATTAATGCAGCGGGAGCATTCGTTAATCCGAACGGCATTACTAAAAACTCGTAATGACCGTATCGGGTTCGAAAAGCTGTCTTTGGAATATCTTCTCTTCGCACCTTGAGTTGGTGGTATCCCGATCTCAGATCTACCTTTGAAAAGTAGCTAGCCCCTTGCAACTGATCGAACAAGTCGTCAATCCTGGGGAGGGGATACTTGTTCTTGACAGTGACTTTGTTGAGTTCGCGATAATCGATGCACATCCTCATAGTCCCGTCCTTCTTCTTCACAAAAAGCACCGGCGCACCCCACGGCGAGGTACTCGGTCTCACGAACCCCTTGTCTAGCAACTCTTGGAGTTGAGTCATCATCTCCTTCATCTCGGAAGGTGCCAACCGATATGGTGCACGAGCTATTGGTGTGGCTCCTGGCACCAAGTCGATTCGGAACTCGATCTGGCGATCCGGCGGTAGATCGCACAAATCATCCGGAAATACCTCCGGGTATTCTCCCACTATCGGTACATCTCCTACCCCGCGTTTTTCCTTCTTTGCATCCACCACATAAGCTAGGTAACTCTGACATCCCTTCCTTACACATTTAGTGGCCTTAAGCAAAGAGATAAGACTAGACTTCCTATCTCGACGGTTCCCATAAATCACTACCATTCCCTTATCTGGTAATTGCACATGAATTAACTTCTTGTTGCAGACGATGGTAGCATTATTTTTCGCTAACCAGTCCATCCCCAACACTACATCAAACTCTCCCATCGGCATAGGGTATAAACGTATCGGCATCAAACTCCCCTCTATGTCTATACAACACCCCTCCACCACACTACTAACAAGTACCAAGTTATCATCGGCGGTCTCCACTTCTAAGGCACTACCCAAACGCTTAGGCCTCACCCCCAAACGTTTCACAAAAACAGGAGATACAAAGGAGCGATTTGCCCCCGAATCAAATAACACGCTGGCACAAATAGAGTTCACCAAAAAGGTACCTGTCACGACATCCGGAGTTTCCTCCGCCTCAACCGCAGTCATACGAAATGCACGCCCCTTCGCGTGTGTCGGCTCTTCCTTCTTCTCAACTCCTTGCACCCCTTGACGATTCCCATACTGACCCGGTCCTTCTCTCCTTAGCATGGGACAATCATACCGTTTATGGTTCATCGACCCACAATGGAAACAACCCTGCTTCTTCGGACAATCCCTTGACATATGCCCCGGCAGTCCACAATGAAAACACGTCCCCGAGACCGCCTTACATTCCCCTTTATGCATCCGGTGACACTTCCCACACGGCTTGTCGCCATAACCCCGATTTCCGCGTGGTTCGGCCTAGAAACCTTCCCCTTTCGAGTATCAATTCCCGATCCTTCCCATTTCCTCTTTTCCCCGACCCTCTCGGATTGTTGACGATCTTTTTCCTTCTCTATCAACTCGGTCGCATTTATAGCCGCTTGGAAGGTGGTAGGATTTCTTGCCATTACCAACTCCCGCACGCTGCTCTTCAATCCATATAGATACTTCTCGACTCGGCGCTCCTCGATTGGGACATACAATTCCGCAAAACGAGCTTTTTCAATAAACTTGGAAGTGTACTCCCTCACGGTCATGTCTCCTTGTGCTAGGTTCAAAAATTCTTCTTCCAACTTCTTGATTGCCGCTAGAGGGCAAAACTGAGCTTTGAACCTTCTCACGAATTCCTCCCATTTCATGGTTTTGGCCACTGACGATCCCAACCCTCCAGTTTCGGTATCCCACCAAACGATGGACTCCGACTTCAACATAGACAGGGCATAAATCACCTTATCCTCTTCGGCACACTTACAAATGTCAAAGACCAACTCCATTTCCCGAACCCACCTTATGGCTAACACCGGGTCGCATTCCCCCTAGAAGGTAGGAGGTTTGCAAGATGAGAATGCTTTGTGACTACATCCTCTAGCAGCCGACTCATTCACCACTAACGTCGTGGATTGCTTGTGGCTACCAACCTCTGTCGGGGGCGGGCTAGACAATTCAGTGGCCGCCTTACTCTCACTATTCTCCTTACTCCCCGACGCCGAAACATCGTGCCGGTTCATCCATCGATCTAACTTTTCTTGCAGCTTCACCATCTCAGTGGCGAAGGCCTCTTGAGTCACAAAGGCGTGATTCCCCGATGCCGAGCCCTCTCGATAAGACTTTTCCCGATCAGACAGTGCCTCAACACTTTTAGTTCGACGACCGGCCGGAGTTTTCTTCTTTGGGCGAGTACCTCCCACAGTGGTAGTAGCCTTACGTGGAATGGTCTCACGTCCCCTACCCCTACCCCGGCCTCTTCCTCTTCCCCGGGTAGCCGGCGCCCTCAGAGGGACCACGGGTTCGTCCGCTTGGACCTCCTCAGACGTGGCCATTCTTACACTGGGCACAGACCTGCTCCTTAACGATCTTCCAGACATGACGAAATTGATACAAAACACATAAAACAAACATTTAATACCAACACCACCCCATGAGGTAAATTAAGCATCCTCACGTGCCTGTAAATTCGAAATTATATTGGCCAGATATAATCCCCAATTTACCTCACATGATGATCCTCGACACCCCGTCCCACTCATTCCTCTTAGGTCATTTCCTATGGCCATCCTATATCTCGGTTGTGTCCCTATCCTCAAAGTTTAAGTCTAGGCCCATCCGGTCACCTAAATCCCTTAAACTACGGCTCTGATACCATTTGTAACAACCCAAAATACTGAACATAGAATATGAGTCAAATACCCAAAAAGGGGCCCAATTACATCAAAACTCCAATAACATTCTCAAAGCTTAAGGTTCCCAAACGAATACAACCGAGATGTTTAAGCTAACAAAAACTGGATCATGACGGTCTCTATTCTCGCACCAGCGCCTTAAGCCTTCTCTTTTCCTTTGGACGAAGCACCTAAGCCACCCTTTCCTGAAAATGATTTTTAAGTTTTGAAAGGGAGGGTTAGACCATAAGGTCTAGTGAATTCCCTCCTAAAAACGCGACCACAAAGCATTTTAAGAAACACGTTTCCTTGCAAACAGTACGTAACAATCATGAGCTCAAAAAAGGGTGTACACAGTGGCATGGATCATTAACACCTTACAAAGCCAGGCACGACAACTCAACACCTTACAAAGCCAGGCACGGCAACTCGACACCTTACAAAGCCAGGCACGACAACTCGACACCTTACAAAGCCAGGCACGGCAACTCAAAGGGTCCTCCACTGTGCAACCCGACTCTACCACAGGCATAAACATTAAAGCATGCAAAAAAACGTACTTGAGGATAATCCTCCTTCCACTTGTAAAATAACACTTTTCATGATGATCAAGTAAACCAATTTGCAGTCATATAAATTCTTCGCAATTCATTTAAAAAGGTAGAAATAATGCATAAGGGAACTCACCTGATACACGGCTAAACGACAATCTAATCGGAGCTCACTTAAACACCAAACGATCACCTGAATTGGGGTTAACAAAGGAGGTATTAGACTCCCTAATTATGCTCCAAAACATCCCCCATAATGTCTTAAGACAATCCCCTAAACCAAGCCTCGAATCCAAGCCCGAACGACCAGCGAAGCAAAAAGAGAAATTGCCCAATAGAGACTTACGCGGTTTGCTACGCGGTTTGCAAACCGCGTGGTAAGCCGCGTAACCCTCTGGTCGAACATTCTCAGTTCTGCATACCAGGGTCAGCTCGAAAACTCACTTAAATCCTCCAAAATTGATTCCAACTGATTGATAACCTCCCCAAACGAACTCTAAAACTATTTATACATTAAGGAGACAATTCTCACTTCTTAAATCATTCAACTCCTCAATCAAATCCTCATGGAACACTCTTTTGAAAACACCAATCCTTTTAAAAAATGAACCAAACCTAAGAATCTCCATTGGAAAGGTGAAATATCACCAAGAGTTCACAAACTCCTCAAGGGATCCATCCAACTCACCTTCCCAATGGGTTTTGCTTCAAAACACTTAAAGAAGAAGAGAATGCATTGAGGATTGAACATCAAAGTTCCATTTCTGACACAAAACTAAGAGATGAAGATGGAGGTATACCTTAGCAGCAACTTCTTCAATCTCTAACTGCAACACCTCCCCAAACCTTTAATGGAAGAATTTTGAGCTCCTTCTCCTCTCCAAATTCCTCTCAGTCGCCAAATGACCAAAATCAGGGTTTTAGGAGGGTTTTCTCTTAATAAGCTTTTCCTTTACACACTTTGGCCACAGAATTTTCGAATATCCACCTTAGACCCCCAAAAGTTTTTTTTAACTACTAAGACCACAAAGTTGAAATATGGGGTGTTACAAAATACAATAACGAATTTATCAAGATATGGCTTACATACCCGATTCATTAAATCCATAAAGGCAGCTGGGGCGTTCGTCAGTCCAAACGGCATTACTAAGAATTCGTAGTGGTCGTACCTTGTACGAAAAGCAGTCTTTAGAACGTCTTCTTCTTTAACTTTCAACTGGTGATAACCGGATCTTAGATCAATCTTGGAGAAATAGCAAGCTCCAACTAACTGATCGAAGAGGTCATCAATTCGGGGTAACGGATACTTGTTCTTTATCGTGCGCTTATTTAATTCTCGGTAGTCGATACACATTCTCATCGAACCATCCTTCTTTTTCACAAATAACACTGGTGCTCCCCACGATGAAGAACTAGGCCTGATGAAGCCCTTATCGGATAGGTCTTGTAATTGTGCCATCATCTCTTTCATCTCTGGAGGCGCCAGACGATAAGGTGCACGAGCAATAGGAGTGGCTCCAAGAACTATGTCGATACCAAATTCCACTTGTCTAACCGGAGGAAGACTATTCAAGTCTTCAGGGAAAACTTCAGGGAATTCACTAACAATAGGAATATCTTCCATCCTATTCTTTTCTGGCTTAATATCTATCACGTAAGCCAAGTAACTCTGACAACCCTTACTCACACACTTACGGGCTTTTATCATAGATATAAGGCTAGACTGATGATTCCTACGATCACCATAAATTACTACTGGTCCCTTCTCAGGTAATACCACATTTATTAACTTCTTATCACACACTATGTTAGCCTGATTCTCGGCTAACCAGTCCATTCCCACTACGACGTCAAACTCTATCAAAGTTATAGGAAACAACTGTATCGGCACTCTACATTCCTCTATATTTATCACACAGTCATCAAATACTTCTTTAACTGACACTTGATTATCATTTGCCGTATCTACTGATAGAGCATGTTCTAGCACTTTAGGTTTCAAACACAGGCAAGCAGTAAAAGCAGGAGACACAAACGATTGGTTTGCACCGGAATCAAATAACACCTTAGCACGTGTAGAGTTTATTAAAAATGTACCTGTGACCACATCCGGAGTTTCCTCCGCTTCTTTCTCAGTCATTTGAAATGCGCGACCCCTGGTTACTGGCGGTTCCAGTCTTGGTATTACTGGTTTAACAATCGCTGGCCTGCCCGATGACCCACCTTGCTGTATCCTCCCCCGCGGACAGTCCGACTGAAGGTGATCCGGAGAATTGCATAAGAAACATAACCACGTTACCTTATAATCTTTAAGGACGTGCCCGGTCTTCCCACACTTATAACATGCTCGTAAATCACCTTGGCAATTTCCTTGATGAACACGGTTGCACTTCCGACATGGTCTTTCCGTTGGTCAAAACGGCGGACGGTTATCATACCTCTGAAATCGGGACTTCTTCGGATCGTATTGTGGTCCTTCCCACTTTCTCTTCTCGATACTTTTATCGCCAATATCTTTTCTCATATCTCGTTCAACATTCTCCGCAGCATCAACTGCAGCTGAGAAGGTATCGGGTCCTTTTGCAGTCACTAGCCTTCTAACCTCTGAGTTCAGCCCGAAGATAAACCTTTCCGTCTTCATCGCCTCCGTAGCAACGTAGTATTCTGCGAACCGAGACTTTTCCAGGAAGCTAGCGGTGTAGTCTCGAACGGATAAGTTTCCTTGTTGTAAGTTCATAAATTCCCCTTCTAGTTGTTTGACGGCTGCTTGGGGACAAAATGCGTTCCTGTAGGCTATCACAAATTCTTCCCAAGAGAGGGTAGAATAAATATCAGATCCTTTAGAATGAATAAAGGATTCCCACCAATACAAAGCATCCCCCTTTAACATTGCGGTTCCATACAATACTCTATCTTCGTCAGCGCACTTACTCGTCTTAAAAATGGCTTCTATTTCCTTCATCCATCTCATTGCTTTCACTGGATCCCTATCTCCTGAGTAGGTTGGAGGTCTACAGCTTAAAAACATTTTGTAGTCGCACCTCCTTTGTACTGGTACAACAGTCGATGTGATTGGCATTTCATCTTCCGGTCCAGGATCCCGTATTCCAGTTTCATTATGACGGTTCCGATCAAACATTGTTTGTATGCTAGCCTGCAATCTTCCCATTTCTGCCATTAGATCATCCCTGGTAACAAACTCTGTACCCTGTGGCTGGGCTCTGCCTCCGGCTCGACCTCCAGCTCTACCCCCGGTTCTGCCCCCAGTTCTGCCTCCCCTGTCCCCCGTTCCTATCGGCGGATTCGTACTATTCGGATTTCTTCCTCCTCCTCGATTCGAATTCCGTGTACCGCTTGCCATTCTGTAGATTTAAACAAGGTTAATATACACATAAGCACATACCCCATATAACAAGGTATTCCAGTTCAAACATGTACCTGTAAGATCACAATTACACTGGCCAGGTGTAATATGAAATTACCTTACATGATGTTCCTTCTACCTTTTATACTTCATCATCCCAAGGTTCTATAATGATAGGGACATCGTACTTCACATGCAGTTTAAGTCTAGGTACAGATACAAATACCTAAATCCCTTAAACTAAAGCTCTGATACCATTTGTAACAACCCAATTCCCATATACACAACAATTCACGTAATGTAACCATACATTCATATAACAAAAAAAACATCATATTACAAGTTCGGTCCTGCAGTCTTTTACAAATAAAAGAAACCATTGTACTACAATCTTTGTACTATTTACATACATAACATTTAATATCATAATACAACTGCAAAAACAAGCCAAAATCTTCATCTTATAATCCTTCACAAAAGCCATCCCTTGGTTACTCTAATTACATGCTCTTACATGATCCACCACCTGGAATACATATTTTAAAACAAAATGAGGGTTAGACCTTGTGGTCTAAGTGAGAAAAATCCCTGTTAGTTTACAAACCATTTATATAAACTTCATTCATATAAATCACGCGACACAATCATATATATCTGATCAAGCTCACATATCATGTACCTTTCCTTCTCATTCTCCTTGGCCATATTAGTTGGTAGCAAGCCAACTAATAATATACAACGATGTACAACATCTACAGCCAAACAACGCTATACAGATTCTATAGCCAAACACACCGGTCCTAAGCCCGACCAACGTATTATAACACATTATATTACTCATGTAAACATAATACCTCAATATATTATAATTCACATATACCATACATATAAACACATAATCACCAATTATCCCATTCCCAAACCATACGTATGTATTCCAGTTGAAAATACTTTTAAAGAAAAACTCACCTGTTTGACTTATCAAAATGTCCACCAAGCTTTTCTCAAACAATTCAGCTTCACTGCAATTTCACAGAATCTGAAACAATCATATACAAGTATTGCCTTACCACTTTGATCACACAAGTCTTACCAAGACTAAGAACTCTAAAGCACTCTAGTCCCTAAATGTTACCCCCAAACCCGAACTTAAGTCGAGTCCACAGTACATTCGATCCTCATTCATTCTCTATCCATGATTTAATAAAACACAGACTATTGAATACTTAAAAGCATCTAAACTCCCAATTTTTACCAAACAGCAAAAGTATCCGGATACCTCAACTTTTCCGGACAACACAACTTTTCCGGACAACAGGACTTTTCCGGACAACTTATATAATCCAGACGTCATCCGGACACCAAAGTGATCCGGATACCATCCGGTATCCAATTCTATCCGGAAAATATAGGAAAAATGAACTTACCCGGATAAAAGACTCGTCCGGACACCACTATTATATCATCCGGACACCATCGACAGAACTACCCGGACACCACCAACAGAGCTATCCGAACACATTCAACGTATCCGGACACCACTGTCGGTTTACCCAAAATTCACCCAGATTCGACAGAAAACATTACCAGATGTGATTTCGATTAATCTACTCCGATAGATACTTCCTACTAACCATTATAAACATAATTTGTACTAGAAACATACCTTAATCAGCTTCAATAACTCCACTTTGGTCCTTTACCCTTCTTTCTCTTTTCTTTCTTCTTCTTTTTGCTCCCAACACACACACACACCTTCAATCTGAGTTTTGCTATAATGAACACATCTGTACTCTTAATTCAGATATTATCCACACTAATTACCCTTTTAGACCCTAAACTATTCCATAATAACCAAAGTACCCTTAACTTACTAATTCATCTTAACTTACCCAAAATAGTAACTTTAAAGTTAAATAATTTAACGGAATAATATTTTTAACTAACGGACTTACCCGGGGTATTACAAGACTCGATTATTTATGCGTGAGGTCTTGAAGGTAAGTTTGAGTTGTGTATGAATGGCCATGAGAGTTTTGGTCTGCAGTGTGATGTTATGAGTGAGGAATGTACAGTTATGTAGTGGCAATAGTTGCCAAGTTTAATGTGCCAGCTAGCGTCGTAGTGATGTGATATTAGAGAAAGAGGAAGCATCAGATAGAAGCCTTTTTGGGAGTTTCGGATGAGGTGTTCGAGTGTTAACCAGGTTGTTGGAGCACGTAGGGTGTAAGTTGACGTGGTGATATGATTATGTTCGGGATAGCCTCACGGAGTGGTGGTGGGTAGTTACCCAAAGGAGAAACCAAGTGTTTTTAGTTGTAAGAGTGGCTAAATAAGCAAATTTTGGGGTAATTGGAAGTTTAAAGAAATTGATGGATGTATTAGTCAGAATGTGGTGGAATAGATGTGAAATCCTTAAAGAAGGTGAGCTGTTGCTTATGTGTGAGCGAATTGTCTGAGAAAGTAAAAGTTAGAGTTTAAAGAATGTATAGTGACGTCGAACTCTGGTGTCAATTCGAGGTGAGTTGGTCGAAAGCCTTAAGTCAGAATGTTAGTGCAACCGTTTGATTATGTATAGTGATGAGAAAGCTTTTGTAGCTTGGGAATTGTCGGAAAAGAGGGGCGAGTAATGTTGGTGGGCAGTGCTCCACGCTAACGTGGGGAGGTGAAGACAGTATGTCGGAATAAGTAAGTGAATCGGAATTAGTAAACTTGACAGTAATGCCGATAGGCGCAGTGTTGTGTAGATTGTCCTTGATAAGTGTGCGAACTTTTGGAAAGAGTATTGATGAAGGAAATTGTGTATGATTTTGTGCAGGAAAAAAGTGGATAAGACAACTGAATGAGGTAAGTTAGTGACTTTGTGAGAAACGTTCAAACGAACTGATCGTTCAGTGTAAGCTATTGAGAATAGTAGGGTGTGATCGTGGTTACCCCTCCTAGTTGAGTGGGAGTAACCGAAGTTATGTTATGACTGGACGCTTGTGGCAAAGCAACGAGAATTTGATGAGCCTTCAGGATAAGTGTAATTCGGATAGGTGAGTACTCCAATAAGGAATTATAGAGGTTTCCTACTATTAGACACGTTAAGTGTGAAATGATGAAGTGGTGAGAACGTACGAATTAGTTGTCGAGTTGTAGCCGATGTGATTCGGGAAAGGAGTATGATCTGCATAGACGAATGTCGGTTGGAAGAAGTAATCTAGAAATTTCAGGTATACCGAGGAGGGGACTCCTGGGGGTGAGCTTGTCGGGATATACAAGGTTGGTCTGGTGCCAAGTTGTCAGTGAGCGAGTTTTCCTGGTAGAAGATTCTCATTGTTGTGACAGAAATTTCTGCCAAGTCCTTTCTCTTAAGGAAGTATAAATGTATGAGAGACCTTAATTAGACGTGTTTAAAACTGTGAGTCCCGATGTGTGGACGGAGGCGCGATTGGCCTTGTCTTTTTCAGGTAGTTTTAAGCGAGTATAGCGATCGAAGAGGGTACAAGTAAGTAGTGCTAGATGGCACGATTTAGCAAGTGGTGTCTCGCCGAGAGCGGTTTCAAAGTATGGGGGTGCGGTTATGTTTCCCATCTGAACGGTCTGAGGCAACCGAGTAGAACTGAGTGGTTGGATTGAAAAACATAAGGCTTTGAGCCTTAGAGTTTGAGAGAAAGGTAAGGTGGACTAAGTCTGCGGATCCGTCGAAGCATGAAAGTTGAATAGATAGTGCGCGATCTTGAGGTACTCGATGTGAATTTGAAAAAAAATTCGTAGTGTGATGCACGTCTCTTTTGTGGAGAGCCGATGTGAGAAGTGAGATGATGGCGACCTTGCAAGAGATGCAGGCGATAAGAAGTTGACCTTGTCGTTAGTGAGCGAGTTAGAGTAGCAGCATACAAGTTAGACTGGTCAGAAGAATTAAAGAGTGTTCATCCGACATTTCATGTCTCAGACTTAAAGAAGTGTTTGTCAGAGGTCGTTGTGGCTGTTCCTTTGAGGGGACATCAGTATAGATGAGAGGTTGACTTGCGTAGAAGAACCGATATAAATCGTGAGCGGTAAGGTTGCTAAACGAGATAAGGAAGTTCGTTTGGTTAAAGTTCAGCGGAAGTATCATAAGGGACGAGAGACAACGTGGGAAGTAGAATCAGATAGATGTCCAGTTACCCACACCTTTTCGAAAATGGAATTCCGGGGACGGAATTCTTTTGAGGGGGGAGTGTTGTAATGACCCAGACCTTTTTCGAAGTGTTTCGTATTTGGGGTGGAGTTGTAAATAAAAGTAGAAGTTGAGGGGCCATTTGGTAAATGAGAGAGGGAGTATAAAAGGGCACAAAACCCTAGGTATCATTTCAATTTTCCTGATTTGGTGTGTGTCGGTTGAATAGTAGAGAGAAAGGGAGGAAAATAAGTTTTGGAGTGTGCTTGAGCAATTGAAGAAAAGAGTCATCCATTTTGGAAATCAGAAGAAGGAGTAGTGTTGGAGATTCGTTCTTTACAAGCAATCTACCAGGTAATCCTCAAACCATAACTCCAGTTAAGATTCATCTGTGGATTTTTGAGTTTTAAGGGTTTTCTCTTGTCATAAGTCATTTGAGACCTCCTAGGAGGATTTAAACATCCTTAGACCGATGTTTGTTAGTAAAACTTGTGGAATTTGATTGTGGGGTATTAAGTGGTTAGCTATTGCCTTATATTTCGGTTTTGGAGAAACATATTAGGAATTTCAGCCTCCGAACTCGACCCAGCTCCTCGTCCGGAAAAGTTCAGAGGATGAAGGTTACCGGGTGGGTGTCCGGTAGGAAGACAGTATCCGGAGGTGATATTTTTCCGGATAAAAGTGGTTGTCCGGATAGTGGTGTCCGGATAGTAGTTGTCCGGATAGGGGTGTCCGGAAAGGTGGTTGTCCGGATAGTGGTGTCCGGAAAAGTGGTTGTCCGGAAAGTTTGGGCGTCGGGATGGAAATTTTGTCCGGAATATTGGGAGTTTTAGCTTATATCTTGTCTGTTCATTCAGGAAGTCATCGGGGAGTCGGGAACTGATTAGAGAAAAGAAGCAAGAGTATCAAATGAGTTTTCTAACTAAAATACGTGATTTTAAAGTGTTTTTCTAAAGTGAATACATGATGAGAAATGCCATGTTTGTTCTTATGCTTTTATTGCATGAAAGTTGTTTAAAGTTTTATGTGAGATGTATGCATACATTGGTTTGATGTAAATTGGCTAAGTCGGGGGGTGTGTTCCGCCAGCTCGTGCCGGGGGGTGTGTCTCGTTTATGCCAAGGGAGGTGTGACCCTGTAAGGCAACATGAGACTGACTCGTTGTCACCTTAGGGTGACTTCAGGGTGCCAATTTATGAGGGGCGGACCTTATTCCGTGAATGATTTTAAATGAGCAGAATTATGAATGTTTTATGCTGAAAATGATAAACAATTTTAAATGCTTTGACAACTGTTAGGAGGGACTCACTAGACCTTATGGTCTAACCCTCGCATTTTCAAACTAAAACCCTTTTCAGGAAAGCAGGTGATGAAAGGCTATAGCAAGTGAGCAAGAAGTTAGCAAGGAGGCGTGTTAGCATAGTGACACTATAGTACCATTTAGTTTATTTCTCAGTTGTGTAGGTTGTTTCCGCCAACCAATTTTTTTATGTTGTAAGGAAATTTTGAGACTCGATTTTGGGATATTCTATGGTTTATGGCCTTGCATGTTCTATTTGTAAGGAATGAAATGTTTAAAAAATTTTGGGTTGCTATAATAAATCTCCCTCTTTTTTATTTGATTTTTGTCAATGCTCCCTCCTTTACGATAATTTAATGAACCAGGTATGAACAAATCAAAAAGGAATGGAGAATTGAAAAACAAAAATGATCAAAAGAGTGAGATTGATGGTAAGGGCCACCGACGGTGATAAAAAGCACAAGACGATGGGTCGGCAAAAGATTTGAATGATGCAAAGGTTCTTTTCTTTTTTACATTCAAACTTTCTAGCCAGTTCTATGTACCTTTTTTGAGCTAAAAAGACGTAATTAATCAATATCTTAAAGTTCGAAAGTTAATTTATCAAAAAAAAAATCCAAGCCTTAATTAAAATTAGAAAACCTGTAACATTTTTCAAGACTTTTCCCTAATTATAAAGGTGTGATCCCGAACACGTTGTCACATGTGTGCGTGACTTTAAGCGTGTGCCAGCCATATGTGTTTGTGTGTGCATGAAGGTTTTCTTTAAAGGTGTGAATCATTATAAATATTTCATAACTCATTCTAAATGATACTTGTGGTGCAACGTTGTTGTATGAAGGAACTCACTAGATATCCGATCTAACCCTCGCTTTTATAAAATTGAAAATCATTTTCTTGCAAGCAGATTAGTACGCGCTCGATCAAGGGAAAGAAAAAGATGTGAGAGCTTGGAGATAGTGGATATAGTAAAGCTTTATAGTTTCTTGTTTAGATTTTTTGACTTAGATGCTTGTTTATGATTCTTAGTTGTGGAGGTGTTTAACCGCAAGAGACTATGAGAGGTAATTTAGTATTTGACTTGATGTTTTGGGTCGTTTTGGCATTTATTTATATCTATGGTTGACTTGAGTTTTAGGTTGCTACAACATGAAAGACATGTCAACGAGCCTTGACCAAGCAAATTTACACAATGGTCAGATATAAGTTGACAAATCACACCCAGCAACACATCATCTCAATAAATGAATTGATGGATATCGTTCAAAACAATTCAACCTGGTACTTAAAGACAAGACAGGTTGACAGATGTCGTTCAACCATAACACCAAACCCCAAAACAAGCAAATGGACCTTTTATGAGCAAATAAAAGATAGACTTATTGCAAATCGACGCATATGATCACCAAACGACATATACACTTATGATCTCAAATACCACCATAACCTCTAGTTCATGAACCCTTAAGAGTTTCCTCTATTAGTACTTCATACGACATTGCAATAAGAAACATGATTTGAAAATAACTCAAACTTCATAAGTTGACAAACACAAAATGAGAAAAAAAGTTCTATTTTATATGAATTATTGTCAAAAGAAAAATGTAACACTTGTTAACAAATAGTTTAATTATTTTTTGACCAACGACTAAATAGAGTTTTTTTTCTTTAATCAAAATTAGGCAGATAAAAATAGGTCAATTATTAACATATAACCAAAAATTACCAAAAGATATTTTTACTAAAACATATATTGTATCTTTAAGGGAAAATGACTCAAATAGCTATTTGACATCCTTAAATTGGTTTTCTAGTCATTTTTTTTACTTTTACAACAAATGTCATTACATATGAATTACTGTTATATATATATGTTAGGACAAATATGTCTTCAAGATTTAATCTTGATTTATAGAGTCAAAGTCAATGTATTTAGTCATGTGTAGAAAGTCAAAGCTAGCTTATTGTCTTAATAAGTCTTAGGGTATATAAGGCTTTGTTTAGACTTTCTTTGTAAGCTTTTGGTCATAACTCATATCTTGTAAACACAGAGAGCCGAAATAATAAGATCTACTTTCTCTCTCTACTCTCTTTCTAGAATTTCTCTCTAATCTTGATAGATCTTGGATTAACAATATAGTCTTCATAGTGGAACTTGTCCCACATAGAAACAATAGTGGTAATTTCACTTGAATGAGGGAGCTATATATGTCTAAGATCTATTACTTGTACCACATAGGAAGAGTAATAAACTGAGAAGGATTTGGCATTGGTGTGTGAATTTTGCACATATATTTAACGGTCAAAAGATAGCACTAGCACAGTGCCTGGCGCGGTTGTTTGGCATTGGTGTGTGGATTTTGCTCATATATTTAACGGTTCAACATAATACGATTTTTTAGTGTGTAACACAGTGTCTGGCACGGCTGTTTGTGCGACCCATGTCGCGCCAAAACTCGCACGAGATGTGGAACAAAGGCTGTCGCGAGTATCCGCACAGTTTTACCCGCGCCGGAACCCGCTCCAAGCACTGGACGTTTTTTGACTGTTATTTTGACAGGTTTTCTCTTCTAATTCAAATTTGAATAAGATTTTGAGTTGGTTAATCTTATTCAAATTGGTTAGAGGACATACCCTATATATATGTGCTATTATTACATATCTTCATCAATCTCTTAGGTGGCGTTTGTTTTTTAAGTGGTGCTGAAGTCTGAACACTAATTTCACTTCTGATTTTTAAGTGGTGGCGCTGAAATCTGAATCAGAAAGACTGTTTGTTTTTGTAAGCTGGAATCTGAAAACATCTGAATACGTACTATTGATTATTTTATCTCTGAAAATGTGATACTGTTGAATTAAATTAAATTATACTACTAAAATTACTCTTCATAACAATTGAAATGAGTTAATTGGTTCAAATACAATAGAAAACACGAACAAACTCTCATAACAACTAAAATCAGTTTCCGTTTTGCATCAATTGTGTCGCAATTTCTTCTCTTAAACTAGCCATATATGTTTGGTCAGCGGTACTCCCATGCAAGTGAACCTCTTCGGCCTCATCATCACCATCATCCCCTTGGTCATTGGTTTGATCATATTCAGAAAACAACTCATCACTTAAACCTCCCTTTCGTATGAAGTTGTGAACCGCAAAACATGCAATAACAACGTCTCTTTGAAAAGAAGAGCATATATATAGAGATTCTACAAGATCGAAAAGAAGTAAAGATGCAAATAAGTAAAAACATGTAAATACAAAATACCATCAAACATGTAAAGATGCAAATAAGTAAAAACATGTAAATACAAAATATCATTAAACATGAAAAGATGCAAATAAGTCCAAATAAGCATCTATTAAGCTTGTTAATTTTCAAGTAATGTAATAATAACTTGCTTACTTTGGGTTTTGTATTGATACATCTCTCATCTTAACATATTAATAACTTGCAAATAAGTCCAAATAAGCACCTTTTACTAAACACAAATATCAAACATACAGCCAAGTTACCACAAGGAAAAACAGAAGGTATCAGCCCACTACAACAGCACCAACCATCGACCAAAACTAACAAAAATGCCCGTTGCATCACCACTGTTTGCCAGCAGCAAACATGGTTGCAAACCTGCAGCCCCATATGAGTTCCTATGCCTTGCTACCAACCACAAACAGCCCACACAAATTGCCTATGACATATTGCAATACAATTTCACTACAAACACTATCAATATTATTATATTAACACTTAGGATTATGTGTAAATTTTCAAAGTTAAAGGATAATATAAGCATTAAGCAAATCGATTTCTGCAAATGGCTTTCTGCAAATCGATTTCTACAGATTATTTGTTGATATCTGCAAATCGGCCCAAAAAACGAACCAAAAATCGAAACGAAGATTATTTGCAGAAATCTTGCACCAAAAACCAAAAATCGAGCAGATTATTTCTACCAAAAAAATTGAGCACCAAAAAAAGGAACCAGGGATCTCGACATACCAGAAATCGATTGCACGATTGGAGAAATAGATGGATCTCGATTGATTGGAGATGGAGATGGTTCTTGAGTCGCACACGAGAGAGAGAGAGAGAGAGAGATTTGAGATGGAGGCGGCTGAAAATAAGTGAAAAAAATGATACCCTAGTCACTTTTTCGGTCGGTGGCATTTAAGTGTTAAGTGGGTCTTTTTTAGGGGAAAAAACAAACAAGCTGATTTGCTTGACATCTGACCGAAAAATAGTTAAGTTATAAATAAGTGATGTATTCATAAAAACAAACAACCCCTTAATCATTCTTCTTTCTCTTCATACAAATTCTGCAAACATGCATGTTCTTGAGGATTATGTTTAGTTGTTGAACATAACCCTTTGATTAGATCATTCCTGGGGTGTATTAGTCTTAACCCAAACAACCTTACAGTGGGGGCTAATAATATCCTAAGAGAAGTGATTCTATCACGTTCTAATTAAGGATTTCTTCAATCTTTTCTTTCAAGTTTGTCTATTTTCTAACTTTTACCATTACGGATCTAACTAAAAGACAAAAAAAAAATGAATGTGGTCAATTTTTCTTAAAAATGGCTAAAAAACCAATTTAGATCTTTAGAATACTATTCGAATTAATTTTCCTAAGACCATCCACACACCTGCAAAATCATACTCCTTTCACAAGTGTCACATCAGCTTTGCAATAACACCTTCCACACACATGCAAGACCAAACTTCTTTCTAAACTAATAAATTATAATATAAATAATATAAATAATTATAATATAAATAATATAGATAACTATAATATAACTAATAAATTAATTATAAAATATAGATAACTAAAATTTTACTTTTGTTTTTGTTAGTCCCAGATGGCTAAAACAAGTATTGTAGAAGGGGGGGTTGAATACAATACTCAAAATTTTCACAATTTTAATTCTATTATTGAAAATCTTTCAACAAGAATTACACATAGAAAACTAAATACTGTTGCGGAAAAGAACAGATAAACTATTCTAACAATCTTTCACAACGTATACTAAACAGAACAACTAAGAACACTTAGAACAAAGCTATAAAGTTTAAAGAGAGAAATGAGTAGAATATCTTGAGCACACAGTAATCTTCAAGACTCTCAAGATGTAAGTGATATTCTGCATGGAGAGGTCTTCCTTTTATAGTGACAAGGAGTGTACAAGCATTAAATGCTTGGGACACTTGTCATCATCATATTTGCTAAGGATGTTGGCTCCTGAAAAGTTGATGTGTCATTTTCACTTTTTCCTTCGTATCAGGAAGAGTGCCCATGCTAGAAGAGACTTTATATGGTAATGGATAAAAGGAAAAATTGTCACTTTTATCTGACAATAGGATATTGTCCCATAATAAAAGATCTTCTCATTTTGTCTTCAAGGAGTACACTACCGATGAAAGCTTTGAGATATGTGACACATCTTTGAAGAAAAGCATCTTTGAGATATGTGACACATCTTTGAAGAAAAGCATCTTTGAGACTTCTTGAGATCCCACCTATTTGAGAGTCTTCTGTAACGTCCCACTTTCCATAAAAGTCAAAGTCAAGAGATTAACAATTTAAATGACATAAATGTGCTTGTCCTTACATCAATGCTAAAACATACTTAACAAAAACTTTAACGTTAACATTAATCATAAACATCGGAAGTCTTTCTAAGCCACAGCCGAGCACTATCTAGACATATTAAGATCCAAAACTGGGAGCCTCACGAGCTCCGTCACCTCCATGTCGTCTCTAGTTCTACTTAGAAAAACTCGCTACACGCTTACCTGAAAATGGTTTAGTTTTAAAAGCGAGGGTTAGACCAAAAGGTCTAGTGAATTCCCTCCGAAAATAACATATAAAAACACTTGGAAAACATTTATCAATGCCCATAAATATCATAAAAGATGGTATTGCACTGTGTAATGGACCACATAAACATATTGCGATCAGGGCCCCAGCAGACTCCCTTCTCGCCGCTTTGGAATCCCCACGGACTCCCCTCTACCGGATAGGAGGGAAACGGATTCCAACCCACCGGTCTATCATACATAACCAAGAGTCCTAAGACCCCGAGAACCTCTCTTTGATCCCACAGTGCAGACCGACTCCACATAGTGTACACATACGTTCGTGCAAACATGTAAACATGCCAACTATGCTCTTTATAAACCATGTCTTTCATATAGTCATGCTTAAACATTTCTTTGAATAAAGTAAGTGCATTCGTGGGAAACATGCAAATCAGTTCGTAAACGTTTCATGCTCATTAAGAACCATAATCAGTTAAAACATGTATCACTTTGCGTTATAAAAAGGATTTTAGGGAACTCACCTTGATTGACGTACAATGCACTTCCTAAACACCTTCAAGCTACACCCACAGAACACCTAAGGCAATAGATCCACATCAGATAAATAGTTCAGACCTACTGTTCGGATACCCCTTTCCGGACACAACACCCTTTTCCGGACACAACACCCTCTCCGGATACCACACTTTTCCGGACACAGCATTGTCCGGACACATCAATCCGGACGCTAGACTTATCCGGGCAGAACTACCCGGACACTACGATTATCCGGAGACTTCAGTTACCCGGATACTAAGAAACACCCGGACACCCTCATGGGGCACTTACCCGGACACCTACAACCTATCCGGACACCACCGAATACTGGTATCCGGAAAACTCGGCTGTTCGAACTTTACGATTTTAAAACTGACTTAAACTCCGATTTTTGCCATTAAGTCGATTAGATATATACAAGGGTTCATCCATCAACCTCAAATACTCACTTAATCCATTTATAAACTCCTAAATCGGTTTAACAAGACAAAACCCCTTAAAACCCATTATCAAGAAGATATGGTGAAAACTCAAGAATCACTAACATCTGCTTAACGAAATTCACAACAATAAGAAGGAGAAGCACCACACTAATCAGAAGAACGAATTAGGAAGTATTACCTTGCAGATTCTAGCTTGATTTCTCTTTTCTCTTGATTTCTTCTCAAACCCTTCTTTCTCTCTTTCTTTCTTTTGCTCCCTCTCTTAGCCTCTAAACACCAACACCAAAATACTGAATTAGTGAAATGGAGGTTGCCCTAGGGATTTGTGCCCTAGCCCTCTTTCTCCAAATGACAACTTAGTCCCTCAAGTTAACTTTCAAAGATGACACAAATAGCCCCTTGATTTATCTTTGCATTTCTTGCTAAAAGGACACTAAGCTTCCATTCTTTACAAAAGAAAGCCCGGTTGTTACAACACCCCCCCCCTTAAAAGAATTCCGTTCCCGGAATTCCTTATTGGGAAAAAGATGCGGGTATCTTGCCCACATCAAAACCGACACTTCCCAAAGTAAAGCTATATCTGACTCAGACAACCACTTCATTAAACTCGAAACATGGAACCTTGGGTGCATTTCCTTCAGTTCTTACGGTACTCTAACTCGTAAGCTATTGTTCCTACTCGGTCGATCTTGACTACTGAAGATTTACTAAGGCTTCTCATGCATCAACACTTCCTTTAAGGAGGAACTTGGCTAATCCTCTGCCACAACACGAGATTCATTTACCAAGAGACAGACACACACTTGACCGCTTGACACAAATCCAAACCTGAACTTCCCGACAACTCACAACCCAGAGTTCCTTCATCGAAATACAAGCAATCTTAGATTACTTCTCCTAATCAACAATCGACTATGCGGATAACATTTCCCTTTCTCGGACCACCTCGACCACAGTTCGTCAACCATTTCTTACATCCTCGCCACTTCATCACTCCATCCTTGTACGTAACCCAGGGTAGGAACCTTCAAACCTAACGTTGAAGTGTTCACCTACTCGAATTAAACTTATCCTGAAACACATCAAATCCTCGCTGATTACCACGTTCGTTCGGTCATAAAACATAACTCCGGTTACCCTCACCCAACTGGGAGGAACAACCATGGTCACACCATACTATTCTCACTAGCTTAAACACTGCATGACCAAATCGTTTAAATATTTCTCACAAAGTCACTAACTTAACTCATTTAGTTGTCTCATCCACTTCCTCCCTGCACAAAACATACACAATTTCCTTCCTGAATATTCTTTCCAACGGTTCGCACACTTATCAATGACAATCTACACAATACTGTACCTTTCGGCAATACTGTCAAGTTTACTACTTCCAATTTACTCACTTGTTTCGACATACTATCTACACCTTCCCACGTTAGCGTGGAGCACTGCTCACCAAACATTACTTGCCCCTCTCTCCCGACCTTTCCACATGTTGATATCGCTTTCTCATTACTTACATAACCAAACAGTTGCACCAAGATCTTATCTTAAGGCATTCAACCAAGCCGTCTTGAAACAAGACCAGTGTTCGACGTCACTACACATTCTTTAATCTCCAATTTTTTACCTTCTCAGACATTTCTTTCACACATAAGCAACAATTCACCTTCTTTAAGGATTTCACATCTATCCCACCACATTTTGACTAACACAACCCTCATCCTCTTTAAACTTCCAATGACCCCAAAGTGTGTTTCTGTTCAATTAAAGTTTAGAGCATCTCCCACCTTCTCCGGAAAATGAAGGATTATGGGGGAGGCTAATGGCACCAAAAAAAGGCTAATGGCACCAAAAAAGTATAAAAAAGTATGATGTTGATTGCATTGTTTTCATAACCAATCATTTTTTGATTTAAATATATATATATATATTATTTGACATATATATATTATTATTTATTTGTTTTATATATATTAGAAATATAGAAATATATATATATTATTCTTTTTGTTTATATATATAGGGGTGTCAATTATATAATTATAAAAATAAAACATAAACATTGCGATTTAACATATAAATAGAACATAAAATAATTTATATTACATTTGATTATTCTAAAATAACATTATCCGTAGTACAATTAACACGTAAAAGTTGCTGGTACTTCTGTATTCGATCTGAATACGGGGTAGCCCATCCTGCAGCACACGGATAACGGAAGTGGAAAAAATGTTGAGTTATAGTAGGGAACGTGTATCCTTCTGCCATATCTAATTTCACATAATGGTTACCATTAACGTACCCAATTGTAAAAGCAGCATGTTGATACCACTCTGGCGGAGTGGACCTAAGCGGCAAGTACGTCATACAACCTGCCATATTTATAACGTGTAATATCACATTATACTTTGAAGCAATCAAGACACCTATTTCAGGCATTGTCATCCAGTGTTCAACTGGTGCACCTCCATCTGATTGAAAGAAGTTTAAAGTGTTGTAAACAATATTCCAATATTGACCTCCAAAAGCGTTCCAGTATTCTGTCTTGTGTGTATCTAACTCTTCCATCAAGTTATACCGAATTGTGGGCCATGCATCTTCATGAAGACCCAAACAGACAGCTATTGCTCGGAATCCACAATTTCCATCACCTCTCACATCATGTACATGCGTAATGTAAGGGTGAAACATCTTTGGAAATTGATTAATGTATGGATGTACATTATAGTTTTTGCCCATGAAAGAACTGTGTATCGGTGGTTCCTGGTAACTCATTTTTTCCAAGTCAACAAATGTTGACGCGTTCGAACTACTACGTCTAAGGGGTCTTTCACTTGTAAAAGACGGGTCAACATGAGTTGCAACAGACGGATCAACATGAGTTGCAAATGAGGGATCAACATGAGTTTTTCTGAAAAGCTTATCCTTCAACGAGGGCCGTCCACGAGTAATCTTGTTAACAACAGGTTCACGAACCCATGTTTTTGATGCACTGGCTATCTCTTTTATCTTCCTCAGAAAACTGAACTTACCAGATCTCGATTGCTTGTTAAATTCCTCAGTAAACATTTGGACTTCAGCTTCACAACCTACGTCATCATCTTGTAAAGATTGGCACGGTGATAAATCAAGCGTCGTCCAAAATACATCAATTGAATCAATTGGGATAGGATGACCTTTGTTCAAGTATTGCATTTGTTCGTGCGCACATGGCAACCCATAACTTGTACGTAGTAGACAACTACAATTTTCAGAAAATAAGCCAACAGATTGAGCTCGCTCATACTCTTGGAATATTATGTTTAATGCATAATGTGAAACGAAACCACACAATTGTTTGAAGTGTGTTATGCGATGACGATGTTTAAAATTCATATTCTTATAGTTAAAATTTATATTTAAAATTCATATTCTTATAGTTAATTATTTAATTTATGGTACTCTTATAGTTAATGCGATAGAAGTGTAAAACAAAATTGAGAATACGTTAAAAATGAATTTTAAATATAAAAAATATTTTTTATGTAGTGTATATGATATATATAAAAAATATTTTTTTTATGTATCACGAGTGTTTGTAGTTTTCTTGACTCGGTCTTACTTTATGTTAGTCCCAGATGGCTTAACAAGTATTGTAGAAGGGGGGGGGGGGGGGGGGGGTTGAATACAATACTCAAAATTTTCACAATTTTAATTCTTTTATTGAAAATCTTTCAACTAGAATTACACAAAGAAACTTAAAGACTGTTGCGGAAAAGAACAGATAAACTATTCTAACAATCTTTCACAAAGTATACTAAACAAAACAGCAGAGAACACTAAGAGCAAAGCTATAAGGTTATCAAGCAATATGAAAATCTTGCACTGAGAGAAATCCAGAAAGCGTAACTTGCATGGAGTCTTCATCTTCCTTTTATAGTGAGAATAAGGTACTGAGCATTAAATGCATGGTACTATTATCCTCAAGTCACTTGCAACGTACCAATGGTCTTTGGAAAAGTACCAGTGAACTTCTAAAAAGCTGATAAGTCACTATCACCTTTTTCTTGAAACCAGGAATAGAAGTCATGCAGAAAGGACATCTTCTAAAAAGATAATAAGACAAAATGTTACTTTTGCCTTGTATCAGATTTTGTCCCGAAATAAATGATATTCTTTATGAGTATTCAATACAATATCACCGAAGGAGTTCCACCGATAATATTGTCAAGAATATATAACCATCTGCAAAGAAGTACCATTTCCACAAAGTTCCTACCGAGTTTAAGAAGCATATCGGTGGAAGCTGTTCACCGAATCTGAAGGTATTTTCGGTGGAGTCAGTTCACCGAAAAACGAGAGCTTCTTCGGTGGAGATGAAGGCCACCGAAATTGTGAAGACAATTCGGTGGTGATGATGGCCACCGAAATTGTGAAGACAATTCGGTGGTGATGACTTGTTTGTTTGATGAGAAGAGTCTTATATTTTCCACAAGTAGAGAGTCTTCAAGCTTGGTTTCGGTTGATCTTCGACTTCACCGAACATTTGCTATTTTGTACAAGTCATTCAAAGAACCAAACTAAAATATTCTAAGTAGGATTTTTAGGAAAAACATCGGTGAGTCAATTTCAAATCCTTTGTGACCCAACAATCTCCCCCTATTTGAATTTGAGCTCCTTTCTTAGAATATTTAAGAGTGTTGAAAAGTAAAATGCATTTTGACCCTTTTTACTCTTTTTGGGTTCTTTTCACATAGACCATTCTTTTTGTTCTTTTTGATCTTTTTCTTTTTGTATGAGTATGTATATTATGTACAGTATTTACAAGTAAATGAAAGTAAGGATACGTACCGAAATAAAATTCAAATAGAGAGATACTTGTATTAAGATAAGTTTTCTCGTACATTTTTACAAAATGAGAAACAAAATCTTTACAAGTACCAAAGGAAAAGAGAGAACCTATTTCTCGGTGGTTTGCCTCCGTTTGATTTCATCCGTCACATTTTTGAAGAAGGGTTGAGCTTCGGGAATGTAAGGAAATAGGTTGTAGATACCTTGAAGGAACAGAGTATCGGCAATGGAAATCTAAGCAAACCTGAAGAAGGATCTTCGACCGAAACCATCATTGAAGTAAAGCCCAGGAATCGGTGCAAGGCTCAGAGTTGTAGAGGGATGTGGTACCGAGGTAGGAAGGGACAGATTCAGGTTGCTGACATTTGGAATCTTTCCTTCAGATGCCATCTCTTTGAATACTTTGTCTATGGGATTCTTGACTGTGGGAACCCGAATGTCTTCTTTCATTGATTGAAGTTTGGCCTTTTCATCGGTGGAAAGGATGATGTTGTGTTTTCTTTTGATCTCCTTCATCCTATCCATCAAACCTTCAATGCATTTGATGAATGTGTCCTTCTTCGGGTTTGGACTTTTGACAAGATATTGAGAGATTTCGAACCATTCAGTGAGGCCGAAATTCTTGAGGTGGACATCTGTCAAGCTTTTCAACGAACCATCATCTCTGTTAATGATTAGCCTGATATCCTTTGGGTTGACTCTGGAAGTAGCAATTTTGGCACTTGTGATTGTGGCTGTGCTCATTCGGTGGTGCATGGTTCTTTTGTACCAGGCAATTTCTTCGTTCTTTTCTTCTTCAAATGCACTTAGTACAGATTTTTGAGTTTGGATGGCATCAGTGGACTTCACTTTGGCGGCTTCTTCTTCGGCATCTTTCATGGATAGAGCTTTAGATTTATCCAAAGCTATTTGGGCAAGTTTAGCTTCCTCAATTTCTTGAGGAGAAAGGCCGAGATCGGTGGAAGTTGTTTGAGGAGGAGGCTTGAGTTTTAGAGTTTCAGTACCTTCAGGTCTTGCCCCATACTTAGCCAACTCTTTCTTCTTCTTTTCTTCCTTTGCCAAGTCTTCGGCCGAAATTACCTTCTTTCCTTTATCTTTGGGAGCTTTGCTCGATTGCTCCCCCTCAGATGATGCAATCACTTCCACGATCTTAGGGAATTTGTTTTTCGGTGAAGAAATGGATTCGGTGGTGCCTGTATGAATTGGTGAGTTTTGAGGTGATTTCGGTGGTGGCGATGCGGTTTTCGGTGGTGGCGATGCTTTCGGTAGAGAAGGGGTTTTCGGTGGAGGCTTGTTGCTGGTAGATTTCTTGAGAGTGGGAAGTTTTCTTGGTGTAGTAGTGGTGTTCTCCCCCTCAGCAACAGCCGGAAGCTTAAAACCCATCTCATAAAATACTTTATCGAATTTGGAGTGAAGAGAGGCCAAGCTTGTAGACATGGAATCGGGAACCAGAGAGAAATCACCCAAGCTCATTTCCCATTCAGACTTTTCGGTGGTGGAGGCATTTGTGAGGAATGCCACCTTTGAAGACAAAGTATCAAGGGAGTCATTTATTGGTTTAAGGGCATCGGTGATGGCGTTGAAAAGTATTTGAGGCAACTTAGTCTCAAGAGTTGAAATTCTAGAGTTGTCCTGGGAGATCAAAGAAATGGTAGATTGTAGAAAAGTAGAGTGTTGGCCATGGTGTGTGGAAACATAACCACCGATTTCTGGGAAAGAACATCGGTAGCGTAGGGGATCAGTTTCTGTAGGCCGATGTGGGAGGAAAACTGCTAACTCATCGGGATAGAGAATTCTCGGTGGTGGAGAATCCTTCTGAATCGGTGTTGGTGATCTTTGCGGGGTAGGCAATCGGTGTGGAGTAGGAGATCACCGAGGAGAATCCTGATGTTCCGGTGAGGGAGTCTCGGTGGGATTTTCTTCGGTGGACGGGATGATTCGGGGAGAACCAGTGTCCTCCAAAAGAAAATCAAAGAAGTCTCTCGGGGGGGGTGTAATGGGGGGAACCCTGATTGGGATGTGCATCATCATCGATCATAAACTGACCGGGTGAAAGGCCGTGTAGTGTCAAATCTACTCCTTCGAGGGAAGAGGGATCGAAGTCATCTCTTTTACCCGAAGAAGTGGGTGAAGAGGCAAATGTAGGGACTTCCTTTTCTACAACTGTGGTCTTTTGAGAGACCACAGAGGAGTCGGTTGTGGGTTTAACAAATTCCCTAGAATGGGATGGTTCAGCCAAAGGTAACCGAGATCTTTTTAGAGAAGATTTCAGGGGGATGATGAGTGCCTCCGCTTAGAAGGTTTTTGAACCGGGGAAGCCGTCGAGGGTTCTCTCGTTGGCGTGGTTCTAGAAGCGGGTGCGGAGGTGTCGGTGGCCTTTTGTTGTTTCTTTTTAGCGCCACCGGACTTTACTCGAGGACGGGGAGAAGGGGCCACGACATTTGGAGTGACCTCGGGAATTTCCAGGTGACGAAACCCGGGAATTTCCGCATCACCCCAATGTAGTTCGGGAGAGAGAGCAAAAGAAATCATACCTGGTCGTAAAAGGCGATCGATTGCGAGCGGTTTAACATTTAGAGTTTTGGTGCCAACGAGCGGAGACGACCAGTCATATGTGAATCGTGGAGTAGATGAGTTGCGATCGGTATCCAAAGCTTTAGTAAGTTTATGTTGAATGATCATCGAGATGAAACGAGGATATGCAACATAGCATTTCTTTGAGTGCGTAATTACCTCAACAAGTTCAGTGAATAAGTATTGAGCGAAGTCAACTTTCCTTTGAAAGATGAGGGCATGAGCGAGCTTCGTGATATATGACGACGATTGATCGTGCCCACTAGTCTTGTGAGAGAGACAATGGATAATATGGGCAAAGAAAAAATTCCATATGCCGCCCATTTTGCTTCGAAGGAGAGTGTCGGGGCCCTTTTTAGATGAATCATCAATAACATACCCAAGAGTTTGAACAACGTCTTCAAATATGTTATCGACATGTAAATCATCATATTGAGGAAAGGCTTGGATTTTGAGAGCTAGGAGAACATCATCGACCCCAAAGGTAAGGTCGTGATCGCCTTCGTCGTCGGTGAGAATGGAGGCGTGGATGGCTTTATTAGAGGGGTCGTAAACACACGTTAACCAAAACTGTCCAATGAGCATTTTGCTCATTTTAGGGTTGCAGGTGAAAGCATGGAGGAGAGGAGATCGGGTGAGAAACTTGGTTACCGTAGAGAACTCTGGATGAGATGAGTCGGAGTCGAAGCGGGCAACGTGATTGCATGCATTGAACTTGAGGTCTTCGAATCGAGTGGGTACTGCAGATCTGGAGGATGCCATTGAAATGGGTATCGAAAGTTTTTATAGAGAAGAAAGGTTGCAGGTTTCGTGTGAAAGAAATGAGAGGGAAATGTTTAGGGTTTATGAGTATATATAGAGGTGAGAGAAGGAAGAAGGGGAAAGGTAATGATGATTGTTTTTGGGGATTTGGTGACAAAAACGGCTAGAAGGGGAAAGGTCTCACATCACTGACAGCTTTTAGGGTTTTGTGGACTCAAGAAGGCATGGGGAATTGTATTGGATAAGGAACCAAAAAGAATCAGTGATAATTTGGTGGACACAGTACCGAAGTCTCACCGATGATGGAGAGTCGGTGTGAAATTTGAATTTCGGTGGAAGGGCTAGACGAAAGTATTCCACCGAGTTTCGATTTCGGTAGAAGAAAAGAGAAGACCTTTGGTGTTGGATGATTCCACCGAATTGCTGTTTTGGTGGATGAGAAGAAAAGTGAGTCGGTGAAATTACTCTGGGATGTTTCCACCGAATTGATGTTTCGGTAGAGATGAAATCGGTGTAGAAGCACAAGGAAGTTTGTCCACCGATGTGAGATCGGTGGAGAATAAAAACACATTTTATTCTTGTAGATTGCACATTCCAAGTTCACTTATTAGAAAGTTGAACCTGGTTTCATCAAGGGGTTTAGTAAATAAATCAGCAAGTTGCAAATCGGTGGGAATGAAGTGCAGCTCAATGTCACCTTTGGAAATGTGGCCCCTGATGAAGTGATACCTGATATCTATGTGTTTAGATCTGGAGTGAAGAACAGGATTGTTTGCAATAGCTATTGCACTGGAATTATCACACAGAATTGGGACTTTAGAAAAGAATTGATTGTAGTCCCTGAGTTGGTTTCTCATCCACAGGATCTGAGCACAACAGCTTCCAGCAGCTACATATTCAGCCTCAGCAGTAGAGGTTGATACAGAGTTTTGTTTCTTGCTGGACCAACTTACCAATTTACCACCAAGAAGTTGGCAGCTTCCTGTAGTACTTTTTCTATCAATCTGGGAACCTACATAATATGAATCTGAATAACCAATTAGTTCAAAACCTGAGTCTTTGGGATACCAAAGACCCAGATGCAAGGTACCCTTGAGATACCGAAAAATCCGTTTTACAGCCTTTAAGTGTGATTCTTTTGGATTGGCTTGATAACGGGCACATAGACAAGTAGCAAACATAATATCTGGTCTGCTAGCAGTTAAGAACAGAAGGGAACCAATCATTCCTTGATAAAGGGTAACATCCACAGATTCACCTTTAAGATCAGCATTGAGTTTCAAAGGTGGTGCCATGGGAGTTTTCATAGGAGAGCTATCTAAAAAGTTGAATTTCTTCAGAATGTCACGAATGTATTTACTTTGGTTTATAAAGATCCCTTCTGAAGATTGTTTGACCTGAATGCCCAAAAAGAATGTAATTCTCCCATCATGCTCATCTCATATTCACTCATCATGAGAGAAGCAAACTCATCACATAGTGATTCATCAGTGGCACCAAGGATGATGTCATCAACATAGATTTGGACAAGAATAAGATTACCTGAGGTCTCCTTGATGAAGAGAGTATTGTCAATTTTACCTCTGGAATATCCATGCTTTAGAAGGAAGTTGGCAAGTGTGTCATACCAAGCACGTGGAGCTTGCTTGAGACCATAAAGAGCATTGTCAAGTCTGTACACATAGTCTGGATGAGCTGGATCTTCAAAACCATGAGGTTGTTTTACATAGACTTCCTCTGCAAGTTCCCCATTGAGGAAGGCACTTTTGACATCCATTTGAAAGACTCTGAAATTTCGGTAGGCAGCATGAGCCAGAAAGATTCCCCTCTTCCTGTCTGTATCCTTGAGCTACCAGTCTGGCCTTGTTTCTGATAACTGTGCCTTCTTCATCCATTTTATTTCTGAAGATCCATTTGGTTCCAATGATGGTGATGCTGAACAGATTGGGATATGCCACCGATAGTAGAGAATCGGTGGTGGAGATGGATTACCGACAGCAATACCGATATATAATTGTGAGTATCATGTCGGTGTGGATGGAGGTGAGAAGAGATTTTCGGTGGAAATGCTCTTTGGTTTCGGTGGTGCTTTGGAGATGGAGATGAGTGTAGAGGAATTTTATAGGAGAGAGAAAAGTTGATGGAATTTTATAGGAAAAAGGAAGATGGTGTGGTCGGTGGATGAGGAGATAATTCTTTTGGTAGTCTAGAAAGACAATGGAAAGAATTGAGAGATAATTTTGTGAGGATATAATTCTTTTGGTCACGTAAACCAATTCTCAATCTTTTGGAGATAACTGAGAGATGATTTGGAAAGAATATAGGGAGAAAAAAATCACAAAGAAATCGGTAGCAAGGTGTTGGTGTCGATAATTGGGTGGAATCGGCTGAAATAGTTTTGGCCGAAAGTGATGGGTGTTTGTTCGGCAGAAGGAAGGTGGTGGTTGGAAAGTGAAATAGAGATCATGAAGAGAAAGTGTGTCGATGGATTGCTTCACAAAGAAAAGAGTATATATATATGGTATTATTTTTATTACTATTATTATATATAATAATATATGTAATAATATATATATATATATATATATATATAACTAAATCGGTGGGATTTGATTGCCGAAGGTGTGGTTTACATGGGTAGGAGATTAGAGATGGTGATGTCATGAGAGTGACATCATCATGCTTATGTCATCGATGAATGGTGAATTGTGTCTTTTAAAGAAGCAAAGAAATCACCAAAACAGTGTTTAAGCAATGAAACGAGGATTGAAAACAGTTTTTGGTTTTCTTGGTTTGGAGTCAAAAGAAAGAACTATCCAATAACATCTTTATCCAAAAAGACAGATAAAAATATCATTTTGACACTTCAGCTTGTCATCAAAAGAGTTTAGTGCAAAACTAGTTGCCAAGAATAATTGGAAGGGATGGTGATCGATTTGAAGATAAACAATGTTCCAATATATATATATATATATATATATATATATATATATATATATATTTAGGTTTTGGAGTGAGTGGAGATGTTCACCAATAAAGACTCACCGATGTGGGAATCGGTGGGTAGAGCATCAACTTTGATGAAGAGATGAGACAAATAGTTTGGTGGATAAAATGGATGGTGAGTAGTATGATGGGAAATGGGGTGAAATAGATATGGAGATTGATGGTAGATGAAAGATGTCGGTAGAGAGGAGGTTGGCACTAGTGACTGTGCCAATGGGAGGTTTTTCAAAACAAGGAGATCTAAGAATTCATCATTTTGGCACTTCAGATTGCATGATGATCTTGAAGATTTCGTCAATTTTCTCACTTTTATATTTGACCACATAGATCCATTTGTCCAGCTCAAAATCTGCAATCACAAAGAATTTATTTCATAGGTACCCATTTGGTGTTGGGTCCTTTTGGGTTAGAAGAAAAAGAGTTGGTGTCGCTTAGATCAATTCTTTCTTTCTGACATTCTTTGGCAAAATGAGAAGTATCACCGCAGATATAACATTTTCTCTAAAGAAATGCCTTTTTAGAACTTTGACATTTTTCCTTACTTTTGCTCAAAGATTTTGATGAGATAACAAAGAATTGGGGTGCAGCTCCTAAAATTCCTTTTTCAAAATTTGGAAGGACATAAATATTTTCCTTTGAATTGGACATTTTGAGGCACACAGATCGGGGAAGAAAATCGGTAGGAAAAGTCACAGGTATTTTTAGAAAAATTTGAGGATTTCTTTTTAAGAAAGAATCGGCACCCAAAGACTTTCCTTTTTCAGAGTTAGAAAATATTTTGTTTGAGTTGGAAGAGGAGGATGCATCATCTAAAGACAATAGATAAAGAACTAAATGCTTCAATCTTTTCAGCATCAGAAAGAGATAGAAATAGATGTACCTGTGATGAGGAGGAGACACACTTAGCTGATACAAGAGTAGTTGAGGAGGTGTGGCCTTCTGGATCATCCATTTCATTCATCCGGCTTTTCCACAAAGAGAAGTTGTTGGGGTTAAACTTAGGAGGTTTGGCTATAGAGCCATTTTTAGAAAAAGAGTTTTGAGAGAAAGCTTCATTTTTGGAAGAAGAAGCAGCCATTGCAGATCAAGTTTATGGATTAAACTTTCTGCTCTGATACCACTTGTTAGTCCCAGATGGATAGAACAAGTATTGTAGAAGGGGGGGGGGGGGTTGAATACAATACTCAAAATTTTCACAATTTTAATTCTATTATTGAAAATCTTTCAACAAGAATTACACATAGAAAACTAAAGACTGTTGCGGAAAAGAACAGATAAACTATTCTAACAATCTTTCACAAAGTATACTAAACAGAACAACTAAGAACACTTAGAACAAAGCTATAAAGTTTAAAGAGAGAAATGAGTAGAATATCTTGAGCACATAGTAATCTTCAAGACTCTCAAGATGTAAGTGATATTCTGCATGGAGAGGTCTTCCTTTTATAGTGACAAGGAGTGTACAAGCATTAAATGCTTGGGACACTTGTCATCATCATATTTGCTAAGGATGTTGACTCCTGAAAAGTTGATGTGTCATTTTCACTTTTTCCTTGGTATCAGGAAGAGTGCCCATGCTAGAAGAGACTTTATATGGTAATGGATAAAAGGACAAATTGTCACTTTTATCTGACAATAGGATATTGTCCCATAATAAAAGATCTTCTCATTTTGTCTTCAAGGAGTACACCACCGATGAAAGCTTTGAGATATGTGACACATCTTTGAAGAAAAGCATCTTTGAGATATGTGACACATCTTTGAAGAAAAGCATCTTTGAGACTTCTTGAGATCCCACCTATTTGAGAGTCTTCTGTAACGTCCCACTTTCCATAAAAGTCAAAGTCAAGAGATTAAAAATTTAAATGACATAAATGTGCTTGTCCTTACATCAATGCTAAAACATACTTAACAAAAACTTTAACGTTAACATTAATCATAAACAGCGGAAGTCTTTCTAAGCCACAGCCGAGCACTATCTAGACATATTAAGATCCAAAACTGGGAGCCTCACGAGCTCCGTCACCTCCATGCCGTCTCTAGTTCTACTTAGAAGAACTCGCTACACGCTTACCTGAAAATGGTTTAGTTTTGAAAGCGAGGGTTAGACCAAAAGGTCTAGTGAATTCCCTCCGAAAATAGCATATAAAAACACTTGGAAAACATTTATCAATGCCCATAAATATCATCAAACATGGTACTGCACTGTGTAATGGACCACATAAACATATTGCGATCAGGGCCCCAGCAGACTCCCTTCTCGCCGCTTTGGAATCCCCACGGACTCCCCTCTACCGGATAGGAGGGAAACGGATTCCAACCCACCGGTCTATCATACATAACCAAGAGTCCTAAGACCCCGAGAACCTCTCTTTCATCCCACAGTGCAGACCGACTCCACATAGTGTACACATACGTTCGTGCAAACATGTAAACATGCCAAATATGCTCTTTATAAACCATGTCTTTCATATAGTCATGCTTAAACATTTCTTTGAATAAAGTAAGTGCATTCGTGGGAAACATGCAAATCAGTTCATAAACGTTTCATGCTCATTAAGAACCATAATCAGTTAAAACATGTATCACTTTGCGTTATAAAAAGGATTTAGGGAACTCACCTTGATTGACGTACAATGCACTTCCTAAACACCTTCAAGCTACACCCACAGAACACCTAAGGCAATAGATCCACATCAGATAAATAGTTCAGACCTACTGTCCGGATACCCCTTTCCGGACACAACACCCTTTTCTGGACACAACACCCTCTCCGGATACCACACTTTTCCGGACACAGCATTGTCCGGACACATCAATCCGAACGCTAGACTTATCCGGGCAGAACTACCCGGACACTACGATTATCCGGAGACTTCAGTTGCCCGGATACTAAGAAACACCCGGACACCCTCATGGGGCACTTACCCGGACACCTGCAACCTATCCGGACACCACCGAATACTGGTATCCGGAAAACTCGGCTGTTCGAACTTTACGATTTTAAAACTGACTTAAACTCCGATTTTTGCCATTAAGTCGATTAGATATATACAAGGGTTCATCCATCAACCTCAAATACTCACTTAATCCATTTATAAACTCCTAAATCGGTTTAACAAGACAAAAACCCTTAAAACCCATTATCAAGAAGATATGGTGAAAACTCAAGAATCACTAACATCTGCCTTACGAAATTCACAACAATAAGAAGGAGAAGCACCACACTAATCAGAAGAACGAATTAGGAAGTATTACCTTGCAGATTCTAGCTTGATTTCTCTTTTCTCTTGATTTCTTCTCAAACCCTTCTTTCTCTCTTTCTTTCTTTTGCTCCCTCTCTTAGCCTCCAAACACCAACACCAAAATACTGAATTAGTGAAATGGAGGTTGCCCTAGGGATTTGTGCCCTAGCCCTTTTTCTCCAAATGACAGCTTAGTCCCTCAAGTTAACTTTCAAAGATGACACAAATAGCCCCTTGATTTATCTTTGCATTTCTTGCTAAAAGGACACTAAGCTTCCATTCTTTACAAAAGAAAGCCCGGTTGTTACAACACTCCCCCCTTAAAAGAATTTCGTCCCCGGAATTCCTTATTGGGAAAAAGATCCGGGTATCTTGCCCACATCAAAACCGACACTTCCCAAAGTAAAGCTATATCTGACTCAGACAACCACTTCATTAAACTCGAAACATGGAACCTTGGGTGCATTTCCTTCAGTTCTTACGGTACTCTAACTCGTAGGCTACTGTTCCTACTCGGTCGATCTTGACTACTGAAGATTTACTAAGGCTTCTCATGCATCAACACTTCCTTTAAGGAGGAACTTGGCTAATCCTCTGCCACAACACGAGATTCATTTACCAAGAGACAGACACACACTTGACCGCTTGACACAAATCCAAACCTGAACGTCCCGACAACTCACAACCCAGAGTTCCTTCATCGAAATACAAGCAATCTTAGATTACTTCTCCTAATCAACAATCGACTATGCGGATAACATTTCCCTTTCTCGGACCACCTCGACCACAGTTCGTCAACCATTTCTTACATCCTCACCACTTCATCACTCCATCCTTGTACGTAACCCAGGGTAGGAACCTTCAAACCTAACGTTGAAGTGTTCACCTACTCGAATTAAACTTATCCTGAAACACATCAAATCCTCGCTGATTACCACGTTCGTTCGGTCATAAAACATAACTCCGGTTACCCTCACCCAACTGGGAGGAACAACCATGGTCACCCATACTATTCTCACTAGCTTAAACACTGCACGACCAAATCGTTTAAACATTTCTCACAAAGTCACTAACTTAACTCATTTAGTTGTCTCATCCACTTCCTCCCTGCACAAAACATACACAATTTCCTTCCTGAATATTCTTTCCAACGGTTCGCACACTTATCAATGACAATCTACACAATACTGTACCTTTCGGCAATACTGTCAAGTTTACTACTTCCAATTTACTCACTTGTTCCGACATACTATCTACACCTTCCCACGTTAGCGTGGAGCACTGCTCACCAAACATTACTTGCCCCTCTCTCCCGACCTTTCCACATGTTGATATCGCTTTCTCATTACTTACATAACCAAACAGTTGCACCAAGATCTTATCTTAAGGCATTCAACCAAGCCGTCTTGAAACAAGACCAGTGTTCGACGTCACTACACATTCTTTAATCTCCAATTTTTTACCTTCTCAGACATTTCTTTCACACATAAGCAACAATTCACCTTCTTTAAGGATTTCACATCTATCCCACCACATTTTGACTAACACAACCCTCATCCTCTTTAAACTTCCAATGACCCCAAAGTGTGTTTCTTAGTAACATCCCCTATTTACTCTAATAATCCACCCCCCTTGGATTCCCTAGTACAAACGAATTTATTAACTCAGGAACACCCCGAAAACTCGGGTTCTACAATTCTTTCGATTAACCACCATGATCATAAAATCAGACAAATGTATATATACCGTCATCCCGACTTTCTTACCTAGATTTACCTTAAATAATTCTTTAACAATCAGTGTGTTAGTCTCAATAACACTTCCCCGAGAATTTGTAACACATCCTGTAATAACAAATGAACGTCATTACTTAACAAATCTATAAAATTTTAATCAACCAACCAAAGGCTTATACCTCTATCATGACATTTCAAATTAACTAATGATCATACTACCACTCCGACCCACAATCATCATCATGTCATTCCTTAAACATAACCAAAATTTCCAACTATTTCATTTCTAGGGTCATTCCCTCATGCATAAGGAACAATTTTCATTCTTTAACGATTTCTCATCTAATATACTACAGCTTGACTAATCTATTCATCATCTTCTTTAAACTTACTCTGCCTTCAAGAATATACTTAACAACATACATAACCATAAAGCTTGGTCTCACAGCTGGGCAATCACCCAATTCAGCCCCGACATTCCATTCCGATAACAGTCAAAATAAACACCAACTTACAAACCACGTACTTCAACAACTGGGATTGCAAAACGTACACTCTACCCGAAATCCCAAAAGGACTTCCTTCTAATCCTTCATCTTTCTAACATCGCCTTACTACATCACCGACTGACACATATATCTTGGCAATGGAAGCTACTATTCGTTCGTACATCCACCACTCCCATCATCACACTACCGACCAAGTCTCTCATGGTCATTCGTACACAATTCACCCTTTCCTTCATATTCTCCCGTATACTACAATCGAGTCCGTCTCGCTACTTAGTTCTCTCCCAACTTGTTGAACTATGACTTACGAGTTCACACTTAGCTCAAATACAAACATCCTAGCTAGCTCTTTATGATCCGAGTCCTTTCTTAGGCACGACACATTTTCTTACTGACTAGTATAGTCTACACTCACTCCGCTTGTGTTACACACCTTGTCCTTCTACGGACCCTCCTCACCTCGTAAATAGAACGCCTATTCAACAACAACGTTCTCTTACTAATTTAACACCTCTATAAGATATTCTATCAACTTACACTCATCTGGTTTGAGTCTTCGGCCTCGGCCAAGATACACCGTTGCCGACTTCAACAACAAAATACAACTCTTAACTACTTCCTTAACCTATCCTTTAACATGAGTTCCTTACGGGACCTATTCCTCCCTACACATCATAGTTAACTTTATAACCCGTCGCCCCTATTTCGAAACTTACTCATGTAACATCAATATTACAAGCTCCCTTCGAAACTCATGGCCCACACCGTGGACCTTTCATTCCTGCCTCCCAACACTACTCATAAAGAGTTGCTAAAACCAATACCTTGATGGCTCCTAGTCCTTCCTCCGGACACCATCGCCCCTCGGCAACTGTGTTCTCAGTCACCGAGCAAAGGTACAGACCCTCATACACTTCACACTAAACTCCATTCCCGACTCTTCCAAGGTCCAACTATCCCCTTAAACACATATACCAAAACTACATACGTTCTCCCTTGACTTGACCAACGCCTCTCCGCTCTCGGAGTTCTTCCTTAGCTTAAGACGTAATACTCTACGACCTAGTGGGTTCATAGCCTTCATGCATGACAATACAGTAAATAAATCCTTTTACACATTTTATCATTTTAAGTAAACAACATTTAGAAACAACTCGGGTACCCGTGACCCCATCACTCTTCTAACTTCAAAACCCTGCACAACGATTCGAGAATCGTTGGCATGCATCTTCCCGTGAACCTCAATCTTGCTCAATCCGAATAATGTTATTACGAGAGTAATATATTGCATGAAAATCTTTTCGTATGAGACAATCCTGCAAGAATTACCGACACAAAATAAACCAGTCGGTTCTCACACTCAATTGTATGATATCAAAATGCCAATAAGCATTTTGGTTATAAGTGAATTGCAGGTAACCATTTTCTTGACCATTTTTGTAATAATTTAACTTATCATTAAAAGTGTGGAATACTTTGCAAATCGTTAACCTCAAAATTTCCATGTGCGACGTACTGAAATCGTTTTTTATTTAAACGTGCACTCGTACAAGCTGACTCATTTTGTTCAAAGTTGACATTTACATTTTTATTTTAAATCGTGAAAATTTCATGTTACATAAAAGAACGCCATGCATGAGACTCTATTTGCAATAGAAGGCTACTCACTCAACGAGGTCAACCGCTTTACTCACACAGCTTATCCTTGATACTCCACTTACGACCAAGGGTCGCCCTCTAGGTCTAGCACTAACTTGATGTACATGCGTTCCACATCTCACTTACTCAGCCATTTCACACTATTTTCGCTTTGATCGACTACCTCACTTTCTACTTCTACATGCTTTCAATTCACTATAAGTATCTCATTCCATTTGTCCTACCAATGAAAAGCTCGACTAAAAAGTCATGGCTCCATTGATACTTTCAAGGTTTTGACATTGTTCTATCTTACCATCCCAACTGATCTATCCCATGATTTCCATAACTAGGACTCTCCCGAAACTGGAGTCTTACTCAAACTCAAACATTCATCCTCTCCGAATCCATGAAGAGCTACCTCTAGACGACTCATAACATTCTTTACAACGTTTCTTCTCTACGATGTCTACATACATCACATCATAATGACTCTTACACGACACTTCCCCAAGCAATGGAGCTCGGTCTATCCCTCAGGGATCTTGCTGGCCTATTCCTCAACGTTCTCCCAGCCATAGCACTAAACTGAAAGAAACCGATAGTTAATCCTTGCTAGACGTGACACAACAATTTGCTATAAGTAAGGTATTGTAAGCACGCACATGTACCTGTAAGTTCGTAATTACACTGGCCAGGTGTAATCCCATACTTACCTTACACGTTTGTCCTTGGCACCTTATTCCTAAACGCATTTATAGTGATCGTTCCTAGAGGCAACCCTATGTCTCGGCTGTGTTCCTCATCTTACAGTTTAAGTTTAGGCCCGAATGGTCACCTAAATCCCTTAAACTAAGGCTCTGATACCATTTGTAACGTCCCACTTTCCATAAAAGTCAAAGTCAAGAGATTAACAATTTAAATGACATAAATGTGTTTGTCCTTACATCAATGCTAAAACATACTTAACAAAAACTTTAACGTTAACATTAATCATAAACAGCGGAAGTCTTTCTAAGCCACAGCCGAGCACTATCTAGACATATTAAGATCCAAAACTGGGAGCCTCACGAGCTCCGTCACCTCCATGCCGTCTCTAGTTCTACTTAGAAGAACTCGCTACACGCTTACCTGAAAATGGTTTAGTTTTGAAAGCGAGGGTTAGACCAAAAGGTCTAGTGAATTCCCTCCGAAAATAGCATATAAAAACACTTGGAAAACATTTATCAATGCCCATAAATATCATCAAACATGGTACTGCACTGTGTAATGGACCACATAAACATATTGCGATCAGGGCCCCAACAGACTCCCTTCTCGCCGCTTTGGAATCCCCACGGACTCCCCTCTACCGGATAGGAGGGAAACGGATTCCAACCCACCGGTCTATCATACATAACCAAGAGTCCTAAGACCCCGAGAACCTATCTTTGATCCCACAGTGCAGACCGACTCCACATAGTGTACACATACGTTCGTGCAAACATGTAAACATGCCAACTATGCTCTTTATAAACCATGTCTTTCATATAGTCATGCTTAAACATTTCTTTGAATAAAGTAAGTGCATTCGTGGGAAACATGCAAATCAGTTCGTAAATGTTTCATGCTCATTAAGAACCATAATCAGTTAAAACATGTATCACTTTGCGTTATAAAAAGGATTTAGGGAACTCACCTTGATTGACGTACAATGCACTTCCTAAACACCTTCAAGCTACACCCACAGAACACCTAAGGCAATAGATCCACATCAGATAAATAGTTCAGACCTACTGTCCGGATACCCCTTTCCGGACACAACACCCTTTTCCGGACACAACACCCTCTCCGGATACCACACTTTTCCGGACACAGCATTGTCCGGACACATCAATCCGGACGCTAGACTTATCCGGGCAGAACTACCCGGACACTACGATTATCCGGAGACTTCAGTTACCCGGATACTAAGAAACACCCGGACACCCTCATGTGGCACTTACCCGGACACCTGCAACCTATCCGGACACCACCGAATACTGGTATCCGGAAAACTCGGCTGTTCGAACTTTACGATTTTAAAACTGACTTAAACTCCGATTTTTGCCATTAAGTCGATTAGATATATACAAGGGTTCATCCATCAACCTCAAATACTCACTTAATCCATTTATAAACTCCTAAATCGGTTTAACAAGACAAAAACCCTTAAAACCCATTATCAAGAAGATATGGTGAAAACTCAAGAATCACTAACATCTGCCTTACGAAATTCACAACAATAAGAAGGAGAAGCACCACACTAATCAGAAGAATGAATTAGGAAGTATTACCTTGCAGATTCTAGCTTGATTTCTCTTTTCTCTTGATTTCTTCTCAAACCCTTCTTTCTCTCTTTCTTTCTTTTGCTCCCTCTCTTAGCCTCCAAACACCAACACCAAAATACTGAATTAGTGAAATGGAGGTTGCCCTAGGGATTTGTGCCCTAGCCCTCTTTCTCCAAATGACAACTTAGTCCCTCAAGTTAACTTTCAAAGATGACACAAATAGCCCCTTGATTTATCTTTGCATTTCTTGCTAAAAGGACACTAAGCTTCCATTCTTTACAAAAGAAAGCCCGGTTGTTACATCTTCATAGGTGGGATATGTTGGCCGACCCAGAGATAGGTCGGTGGAGAAGTGTCCACCGATGTGTGAGACAACCATCGGTGGACAATGACTTGCATGTGTTGATAAAGAGTCTCTTACTTCCACAATGAGAGATTCTTCAATCTTGACTTTGGTTGATCTTTGACTTCACCAAACATTTGCTATCTTGTACAAGCCATTATAAAGAACCATGCTAAAATATTCTACGTAAGATTTAGAGCAAACATCGGTGAGTCAATTTCAAATCTTCGGTGACCCAACAGTTTTCTTAAAATAAAGCGTGGGTAAGAAATTTTTATAAAAATATTAAAAAAAATAATGTTCAAATAAATTAATAAATGAATTAAATTAGTAAACATATTAATAATAACTAATATTAATAATAACTAATTAAGTTAATAAATGTTTGTTTAATATATAATAATAGTTGCAAGACCTTGCAATATTAGCAATTTTGTGTAAGTCTTGCAAGACACATGGCATGTCATGTCATCTTGCAAGACCACTTGCAAGACGCGTGTGGATGCTCTAATCTTAAGAGTCGTAAACATTCCATTGCATGGGTACCGACAACGTGTACCATTTGTTTACGTCATTTTATTTTCAAAACACAACCTTACATGTATTGACAAGTTCAAAAAAGTGTTAACGAGTACAAACACCTTCTCCCTTCTTTCTCTTCTAAAATTTTATAAGCAATAAAACTATATTTTAGCGACAGAGTTCCCAAGGAAAAGTTTGTAGCCAAAAGTCTTCCGTTTAGTACTAGGATAGCGGTTGAAGTCTGATATGCATTATTTATTTAATGCATATTGTGTATTTTTCTTATCTTTTTAGTTAGAATATTTTATTTATCCCAACATTTGAGTCATTTTTGTTTACTTATTTTTACCTTTTGTTTCATGGAGCTAAGTTTGTGATTTACCTGTCTTTTACTGATTTAGGAAGGATAAATGTGAATTTAATTATAGTGCAGCCCTGCCCAATGCTACAGCATTGAAGACTGGAAAAATGGAATGAAGAATTAATTTCTAGAAGACTTTTGTGGCTGACTTTTGGTCCCATCATCCAGCCATGTTCTAGAAGACCTGAATTCAAATGTTGTGTTTCTTTTGTAAACTCTTAGATAGCTTGTTGTAGTGACCATAGAAGCATGGGGTGTAATAGTAAGAAGTACTTATTGAATAGTATGTAAATAGTAGAAGTTAGGCATACCACCTTACCTCCTCTTAGTATAAATAGGAGTGGTGTGTTTACATTTTCCTCAGACCACTTTTGGATCAGTTCTCAAACTGATCTGAAATAATCTCCTCTTTAATTTATGCATTTTTACTTTATGTTCTTCATCTTGTTCTTCATGTTCTTATTATTAGTTATGAGTTGCTGCAGCATTGGTACAGCATTGTTGCACTAACTTATAGTCTTTTAATACTTACATTTTACTTTCTTGTCATTTACATTTCTGTCTTTAATTTACGTCTTTCATTTCTATAATTTATATTACCTGTCATTTATATTTAAGCATGAGTGGCTAAGTTTACATAGCTTGGGTGTGAGATAAAAGGGTGAGATTTTGAATATAACGAAAAGTGGACATCGTTTCTCAATAATGTTGTTCACCATTTCATGTTAAGTTTTATAAAATATTCAGTTACTTCTAGATGGTTGATCACTTTGAAAGTGTTAAAGTGCCATGGTGTCAGGAATGAACCATTGATATGCACGTCAATCCAAATGACAAAGGAAGTATGCTCGGAAGAGATATTGATAAAGGAATTTATCGTCTCTGTCTTTTCTAGGTTGATTTTTCCCGATAAGTTGATCATCTATGTGGGTGGTAACAGTGTAGAGTGTGTGCCAGGAATGGACCGCTTAGAACACGTCAACTTAACTGATATGGGAATCAGCTCGGAAGAGTGATTTTAATAAAGGAATTTGTTTATCCGTATACTTGGAAGGCTTCACCTTGCTATTGATAGTTCTGACAACAATGCCAGGAATGGATTGATTGGCTGCTAGATCAGTCGTGAGTCGTTGAAAACCCGAGAGGGCATCCTGAAAAGTAGATGGTGAACTTAAGTGTTGAAAAACGGATGCTGAAGCAATGCTACAGCATTGGCCTGCTGGACTTTATATTTAAATCTCACCCCAACATCTTACACCCTTGCTATCCTTTATTAATTGTTATATAATCTGTGATAATTCCAACCACCAACAGAAAATCATTAATCTTCGACTTGATCCTTGGAAACCATTTCTTTTATTAGACTTTTATTGCACTTTTACTCCAATCTCTGTGGGAACGATATCTGGTATTTTACCATTTTATTACTTGAAAGACGACATTAGATCTCGATGTATACTTGCGTTGAGGTTTAATTATCACACGTCTATCGGTGTATTCAAAGCACTGTCAAAGTCCATGGGTATGTGGTGGAATATCTCATCTGCCTCTTATTCGATTTCAAGGTCCATAGCAATTGTGACCAGGGGCGTAGCCAGGATTTACATATAAGGGGGGCTTGAAGATTTAAAACTTTACCTTGTTGATTATCCAAATAAAAGGTTATAAAATGAGATATGTGATTAATGTTGGTTCTTGTGAGGCTTGTGAGAGTTTGACCGAAAATTGTGATTTGTGCAGATTAAAAAAAACTATCTACTTTTGTTTGTGAATTGATATAAGGGAGATAATATTTTATATTATTATGTTAGGACATTTTCAACCCATAACTAAAACATAATCTTATTATTAAATGATCCATTACTTTCACTAATTTATAAGTATATCATAAATGACGTTAATATATATGTGTGTGTGTGATGGGAGAAAAACAAACTTCACAACCCGACGGGAACAAAAATAACATCATAAAATCTATAGTCCAAAAAATAATATTATAAAAGTCTTGATTTATGTTTTTAAAATTTGTGTTATTCTAGCTTATTTTGATTTTTAATGTAATAATATTTTACAGAAATAAAAAAACTAAAGTTAAATAAAAATAAAAAATAAAAAATAAAAAAGACTTTAAAACTTTTAAAAATAAATAAATATAACTAATGAAAATAGAAAAGACTAAAGACTAAAGCTAAATAAAAACATCAATATAAAAGTGACAATTAATAGGATAATAATAAAAGGTTAAATAGGATAATAATAAAAGGTTTTGAGGAAAGATGGCAATGGGATTCGATTCCTAGGTTATATGTGTAAAACCGTGCACTTCAAACCACGTGAGCTAAGCTAATGTATGTGAATAGCTTTTTATTATATTCTATTAAGCGATAACAGTTAGGGGGGGCTTGGCACCAGCCAGTCCCCCTACTGCCTACGCCACTGATTGTGACTACTGAGTTTATCTGAATTGAATGTTCAATAGTTATAATTTATCGGATTAGTCTGGATATAGTCATCATGCCCACAAAATGAGGAGATTCATAATGTAAAGAAATACCCCATATTGCATTGTCTGAGCCGATAAATCATTTGACTTTTTGGCCCGTAAAAGACAATTCAACTTATTGGGTGAAAAAGGTAAAACAAATCTTATCGTTAATCTAATAAAATACTATGAAAAGTTATAAATTAGTATTTATAGGCTGGTTCTGAGGTTTCGGATGTCAATGACGAAAAGCCAAAAAATGCCCTTGATAAGTATATATAAAACAAAAATAAACCATGTAGACGGTTTTGGAACCAATAATTTATGTTCGTATTTGTCCATATAATAAAAAATGCAGTTTAGTCGATTAAAAATCCTACTTATTTGCCTTAAATATAACACTTTACGATTGAGTTAAGATCAGATTTCAGCAAAAACTAGTTGAAATTAAGAGTGTGTCATGTGCGTGAGTAGTCTTAGAAAATAACGGTTAAGGTAGACCAATTCGTGAACGATTACGCATTGGTGGGGATAAAATAAAATATATAAGAGGGTGTCCTATCACCTGTGCGTGAACAATAAAAGAATTATAACGCTTAAGATTACATATACACAAAATAAAATAAATAGAATAATGCAAAAAATTATAAAATTATAATATCAAATAGTGATATTTGTTTTGATGAGCAAATTCTTAAATTAAATAACCATTTTTAACTTTGAAAGAAATCAAAACCAATATTAGGCTATAGAAATCCAAACCCCAAGCCCTCAAAAATTGAAAAACATGATCAAAAACCAAAATTTTACATATTAATAGAAAGTCTAGCTTATAATTAATGACAAGTATTCTTCTATCATAAAACTTACATTGGAACATAAATAAGTTAACTATTATTCAAATAGATAACAATTTGATATTACAATTTTGTTTAATGGAATTTTAGTCAATAAAAAAACACATTAATATTTGCAATTTAACTTTCATTGTTCCACTTTAACACGAGTTTGGATATTTTAATTACGCTTCGAGTTAGGTATTTGATTTATTCATGACATAGTTTTCATGCAAGGTCGACGTCAATAATTTAAAATGATTTTTAAGTATGCATGTGTATCTGTAAACTCGTTTAACTTCATAATTACTCGAAATGTTTAAGCAAATTAACTTCATAATTACTCGGAATGTTTAAGCAAATTATCATTTGACACGAACGCCTTGTCATGCTCTTATGGTTCAAGCTTATTCACAACAAGACCCACTTGTCTTTCTCTTACTTCAATCCTCATAAAACTATCACATTCCTAATTGAGATACATCTAATTCCACTATAAGTCATGACACAACACACCACTACAACAAAATTGGGTTATAGGACACTTCAAATTTTTAAAAGACTTGAGTTTATATAACCAAACTATAAAACACCATATCTAAAAGTGTTATAATAGGTTTATATGACGTTTTTAGGCGTTTAACGGTTTTTAGGATACTTTTAAAATAAAATATCTTATTATCTATTTTATAGGTACCTATTTGAAAAAGAAAAAAAAGTCCTATAAACATAAACGCCCTATAAAAATGGGTTTATATGATACTTATCAGAAATGTCATACAAAATAGCTAAAACGGCATTTAGTTTTAAAAGGTCTTAAAAACTTGCAAAAATATTTAAAAATGGCATAAAATTGTTAAAATGCCTAAAAACATATTAAAACAGAAAATTAAAGTTATCAACAATAAGTATATATCATTAAAGTTAAAAAAAATACTATATATTAATTGAGAAGAATAATTTTAGAATTTAAAATAATATTATATATTCTAATGAAAGTATGCATTATATAATCATATCCTAGAAACACTATGCATAGATTCCATGTGTCAATGTGTATGATGGATGTCCTACAAATCAAGTCAACATATATTGTTTTGTTGGTCAAACTGATTCCATGCCCAATTTTATTCCAATCACCATAAATGGAAGTATGAACAAGGTAAGGGTACCCAACTAACTACCCATTAAGTCTCTTAATAATATAATCATTCAAGTGTGGAACACCATTCTTTCCATCAACTTTCTTTTGACTTTGACCCACCATTTTTATTAATAACACCTAAATATGATCATTACCATAATTAATAATTTTTATTTTTCAAACTTAATTACGGATTTGGTCCCTGGGGTTTGTGTCATTACGGAATTAGTCCCTCATGTAAAGACAAAAAATAAAGAAGGACGAAAATGCCCCTCATTTTAACGGAGATGTTGGACGGCAGTTAGAGGGAGGGACCAACTCGTTATAAAATGTCATACGTCGTGTCCTAATCCGTAATAAATGAAGTTTAGGGACGATTTTCGTAAAAACCACCAAACCACAGGGACCAAATCCGTAATTTACTCTATATTTTATTAAAAAAAAATCAAGCCATTTAACATGTTTTATGTAGTTTTGATATTTTCTTAAATATAACATATTATATTAAATAAGTAACAAAATCGTTAACGATACACGTATATTAACTCAAGAAATATTATAAGCTGAAAGAATTGAATTAGACATGAAATAAAATGGTCTAATTGAAAATAAGAAAATAGGTAAACAATCATGGCTATTCGCGATATGCTGAAGTATATGGACACAATGCTACTTAAGCCTAACGAATAATGACTTGATACCATAGGGATAATTTACCCGTTGGGAGAGCTTGATTTGTTTATATAACATAAAAACAATACTATAAAATATTGTTATAGTTTTTTTACAAGTATCAAAAAATAAGATACATAAGAGTTGATCGAATTAGTTCACTTTTTAGCCATTTTATGCAATTGCCTCAAGCATTTGCGTAAACTCGATTTTCACATAAATAACTTGCATAAGGATCAACTACAAGGGTTGTGGCGTACTGGTTAAGGCCCTGGGGGATGTGGTGAAATATCCCATATGCTCAGAGTTTTAATCCAGGCGTACACAGTCATAATTTGCCAATGAATTAGTCTAATCAGGGTTGATGTCTTACCGTCATAATTTGCCAAGTAATTAGTCTAGGCATAGCCTAGGACACCATTCCAAAAAAAACTTGCATAAGGAAATTGTTTTCTTTTTCCTCTTAATTTTTTTATGATTCTTTGGTTTGAAATTAATAGACAAAAACGTAATTTAGGTCTAGAAAGTAAGTTCGAAGGAAGAAATAGGACTCCATAGATAGGCCTACTATTTATGAGCAAGGTTGCGAACGAAAATTCTTTGATTCTTTTTTATTTATTTGGAAATTTACTTTTAGTTTCTACAAACTTTACCATACTTTACAACAAATTTATATTTAATCGATAACCTGAATACTGCTAGAGCAATGGCCATTTGATACTAGTCAAGCAAACCAAACTTGGAGAAAGCTAAGGGGCCCTTTACCCAACGCTTATCCGGGTAAGTTTTTACCGGTAAAATTAACACTATCACCTAATTACCGGGTAAGATTTTAGTCCACCAAAATAGTATCGTATGCAACAATTTACCCGGTAAGCGCTAACCGTGGTAAGAGTTGCCGCCCTCACTTACCGGGTAAGACTCTCGTCCCTGCCTTAATTGTTACCGGGTAAGATTTTCGGTCTTTGCCATATTCATTCGGTAAGGTAATTTGACTTGACAAGGGCTTACCCAGGTAAACGTTTGGTAAACGGACCCTAACTTTCAAAATTTCTCATATACAAAAAAAGTTGGTTTATATTGGTTCCTTAATATGAGACGTTTTGAGAGTTGGTTCCTTTTAATAAAGATTTTCGAAAAATGAAAATTGTAGGCGACTTTTAATTCTAACAAGTTCTTCAAAATGAAAAAAATGAGGAGAGAGTGTAAAATTCTTCAAATTTTGAGAGCTCGTCCAAATTGATTACCATGAGAATATGAAGCATTTTAATTAGTATAATCAACAGTTTATCTAAAAAAAATATGTTGAAGTTTAAGTGCATGTTTTAAAGATTTTAAATTTTGATTATTTATTTTGTAGTAATTTTAAAGAATTTTTTAGAACCGCTATTATAAAACCTACGGCGTAAGATCCACCAATTGTGGATCACATAAAATTTGAACTTTCGACCTAAAATAAGATCAAAATGTTAAAGAATAAATGGAACAAAACAATAATATAAGAGAAAAAAAATCTGTAATTCTCATTAATCATAAGCTCTTTAAATAGGGATGAGATACAGGTAGATAAGTACGAGAGATATAAGATATAACATATCTCTAATATACTTATCTCTATCTATATCGTCACATCTTTTAAACGATAACACGCTAGGGCTGTTTGTTTTTGAAAAAATACCTCTTAAAACCTCTTAAGTCTGAAAATTAAGAGGTTTTCAGATTTAAGACTGTTTGTTTTATTTTTTTTAAAAAGTCTGAAAACCTCTTAATTTTTTTTTGAAAGACAACTTTCGAAAGGCTATCTCAGCGCACTTTCAGGAGGTACCCCAGGCCTTCGGCCCAGACTAATCCCCCCCGCTCCACGGCCCAACCCTTAAGGGACATCCCAGGCAGGCCCACGAGCGGGTATCTCAGAGTTGATCACCACGGGACTCGAACCCGGGTAGTAAGACTTTCACCCCTTACCCCCCGGGATGTTACCGGCCACTGGGCTACAAGCTCTTTGATCTGAAAACCTCTTAATGTCCTCTGAAATTTCAAAGGTGCACCATCCACTTAATTCCTCTTTTTTTTACGGGTTCAGTTCCTTCTACCTCCTCCTCAATTGCAAACATGGTTGATGGGTATGAATGTGTATGTTATCAAATAGTGGTCTCTTTCAAGTTGGAAATTTAAAACATAATATTTTTAGTTAATTAAGACGTTTATTGTTTTATAAAAACAAACAATCTTAATACTTCAGATTTCAGACTTCAACACCATCTCTTACTTTTTAGATGTAAAATCAGATTTCAGACTTTAAACCTCTTAAAAAACAAACAGCACCTTATTCTACAACATAAAAGAATTAATAACGACAAAAAATTCGAACTAGTCAAACTTTAAACTAATTATTGATCCAAAACTTTTGGGTAGATGTCTCATTGGGCAGTGGGCACAATAAGTTGGGCTTTAAATTTGATAGTCCAGTAAAGTTTTTTATGGGCCGATGTTAGCCCATTAACAGTATTCTCACCATAACAATTTAACAAATAGTAATAATCATAGATATTTACAAAATAAATATTTCTCACAAAACAGAAATTGATATTTTTTATGGAAACTATACAAAAAATGAGAAATGTCTCTGTGTTTTAGGATTCGTTTCACACATTAGCTGATAAATTAGTTAATTGTTGATAAAAAATTGATAGTTAATAAAGCAGTCGATGAACTAATCATTAGCCATAAGAAGGGAACGACGACCTTAATTCCCATTTTCGTCCCTGATCCCTCGTCTTCATTCCCGTCCATGTCCCCATCCCCAACGGGGAAGGGGGATCACCAACGGGGAAACATAGATTTTTCCTCGTTTAGTAAACTATTTTAAATCAAATATGTAAGGCGCCACATATGTTTGAAGCTCACATATTTCTAATAAACCTAAAATCGAAAGAAATTTAATTAATTAAAAAAAATAAAACATCATTTAATAATTAACAGTCTAAAACCAAAAGAAATTCAATCTAATCCAAAAAAAAAACTTATCTTCACACTTAGCAGAACATATCGAGTAACATCCAAAACCATATCGTGTAATTGTATTTTGATTTAACATCCCTAATACATATTGACATCCAAAAAAGTAACAATTTTAGATTCTGAACCTAGTTAGGAAATAAGAAATTATGAATTACCGAATTATTTTAAAATAAATAATATATATTTAGTATATTAATTAAAATAAATAAAGGGGACGCAGGGGGAGGTGGTGGGAGGGACGGGAATGCGATACCTGGCCACATCCCCGGTTTGAGATAAACGGGGATCCACATCCCTATCTTCGGTTTAGCAGGAAATCCCATCCCCTGCCGGGGTGGTTCTAAGTATGAAATATGAATGAACCTTCATCCCCATCCACTCAACATGGAATGAAAGTTTAGACATGTGAAGAATGCATCAATTATATAATATAAAAGCAAACAATTCTTTTATTTTTATTTACATTGATTTACAGTTTAATAACCCTAACCAAACACATCCTTAGTAATGGGTATATAGTATTTTTAACTAACTAAATGACATTTTTCTTTTTAATAATAAAATCAAAAATTAATTTTTCTATCTCATAACCAAGGATAGAAGTGGAAATTTATCACTCACTTTTAAAAGTTAACATTTGTTTGAGAAGAGGAAAGTAACATATCATAAAATTAAATAAAATTAAACTGAATATAACAAAATACAACTTCATAAAAAAGTGTCATATAATGGTTTCTTCAATTAGTTTTTCTTCTATTCTTTTATGTTGCTATTAAGGCTATGTTTGGCAAACTAGCTGATTAAAAAGTCACGTTTGACAAAAGTAACTTATAAGCATGTAAAATGACCAAAAAAGACTTCTTCAAATAATTATCAATTACAAATTTAATTGTGTAATTAAAACAAATTTATAACAAAATAATATGTTAATTAATACAACCAATGTAATAATGAAAAATTAAATAATATAATATGTTAATTAAAAGAAATTTAAATTTTATTATTACATATATACTATAAATTTTGAATTTTGTAAAACAAGTTTTAGAAAGAAAAAATATATATTAACTTATGATTTTAAATAACCGTTACATACAATATAAAAAAATAATCAAATAATACTAATTGATAATTAAAATATATCCATTAATATTAAAAAATAAATAAAAATAATTTATATGATTAACAATAATTCTAAATAATTAAAGTTTATTATCAATATATAATTAAAATTTAATTTAATAATTTTCAGTTAATATTTATTAATTAATTATAATTAAATTTAAAAAATTAATATTTATTAATAATAATAATAGTTAGTAAATAATAAGGGGCAATATTGGAATATGCACAAAAAGCTACTGAAACGCTACTTCAAGTAGCGTTTCAAAAAGCTATCTTATGGTCATCCAAACATGTACACCAAAAAAAGCTAGCTTATAAGCTAGTTTTTTTTGTTGCCAAACAATGCCTAACAAAAAAATAAAAGAGAAAAACAAGTGCTTTTAAACTTGCAAACTATAATATCACATGCAATGACACTACTAGTAAGTTTTTTTTTGAATAGAAATGATTGAGTCGTGCTTCGGCCAAGCCATCACCCGACCGGGAGAACAATCCTATCATTAAACTTTTGACTGTTACAGAAAACATTAATACAAAGCGAAATGAAAGACTGAAAAACACCGTAACATTTATGACAAGATAAAAAACGAAAGTCTCTCGTAGTCAAGTGAGCCGCTTCGTTAGCTTGTCTATCCACCGCATGGATCGAGATAATCTCCCGACGAACCTGAACTTCCCGAGGAAAGGCAAGGCCCCTGCAGTTCCAACTGGAGGCGATCAATGAATTGATTCCTCTTCTTTTTTGCACAATCACAGCCGGAAGGTAAGGAGAAACAGTGGGAATGTGCCACTTTTCTTTGACGATTTCCTCCTTTTTGAAAGTGGGTATGGTTCACTTTACTTTCTTGATTTTTCCTATTTGTTGATCATGCCAAGTAACCGAGATAAAATTAATTTTCTTACTGAGATTGTAGGGGTATCGAAATTTCCAACGTTTACGGTATTTTTACATTTTTGCTACCATTAACGTTACCAAGTACTCTCCAAAGGCTTTGACAATTTCACCATAGGCTTCGTCGTAAAGGTCGTGGAGTTTGGTGGCGATGGTCGGGAGATCTTCCATTGTATCACCGATAAACGTAAATATGGTCGTCGGAGTGGAGCCGAACGACTTCTTCTCAGATATGAGAGCCACAGAGGGATTCAAAGCCACAGGGGGGATTTAAAAGTTGAAACTTCTATAAATCGAAGCACGTTGATGACGGAGAACTTACCGGCGGTGGGTTTAATTTTGAAATCTGAGAGAGACAAGGAGAGAGAGTCACAACGGCAGCAGGTTGCAGCGGCGTTAGTCGGCAGCAGGTTGCAGCGGCAGTCAGCGGCGGACGTTGGAGGCAGCAACAGGCAGCGTCAGCCATGGCCCCTGGAAGCCAGCAGTACGGCAGCTGGTTAGCCGCCGGCGGCGGCTGGCTTTCTCTCTAACCCTAATCTCTCTCTAACCCTAATTTCTCTCTCGAGAGAATACTGTGTACTTTTTGTGTATCCCTGTATGACACTACTAGTAAGTTATAATCATTTTTTGTTAACTTAGAAAAACACGCGTCAAATTAAAAAGAGATACCTTGAAAACTCCTAATATTTCCCGACTAAATTGATGTTATAGGATGGTAGCACGGACACTCTTAGTTTCCCTTCTCAAATCGATACCCTCCTTACCTCCTTGGCTATGAAAACTTGAAAGGTTATATTAGTAATTTAACATATTCATTTACATATTTTGTTGAAAAACTAGAAATATAATGAATGTGGTTATGTTAAAGGTTGAGGTGTACTATGAAGATCTAAAGAAGGTACAAAAATGAGATTGTGTTTAGTTGTGTGAGAAGAAAACATGGAGTAGTGGGTGGTGGTTCTTTTACCATATAATAATTAATAAAGCTAAAGAAAAAGATGATTGCATGAGTGAAAGTGTTTTCTATTGGGTGCATTTCTAAGGTGGAGATCACTCCTCATCAACATGCACTATATTCAAAATTTAAGGGTGTTTTAGGTTATATTCATGTTGATACACATAAATTATAGAAAAATTAATTGAAATAATTATTTTATGAAGATGGTTTAATCTCTTAAATCATATTTTTTTTTCGTGTTTATCAAAATATATCAGACCCATAAAAACTAATTGCGGATCTGACTGAAAATATTAAAAAAAATACGAATATGATCGATTTTCCTTAAAAAAAAGTTTTTTTTATCCAGGTCTGCAATACACAACTTTTTTATAGAAAAAACGATCAAATTCGTTTTTTTTTGTGCTTTTGAGTTAGGTCAGTTTTTTTTGCGGACATGATGCTATTTTGATAAACACATAGAGAATGTGGCTAAGAACCACCAACTCAAAATGACTTCAATTAATTTCCTTAAATGATAACTATGAGACATCATAAATTCAGTGGTTACAGTTGTTACAGACGTTTGCAATTGAAACCAAGACAAACATGATATTCCACCATATATCTTTGAACCTTAACCATTACGTCATAACCGCCGTGGTTAACATGTAGTATATTCTTATATTTATCGTCTTATTTTTTATCATAACTTATATTATGTTCCAATTAAGATTTTTGATGATTTATTTATATTTAGGATATGTACCTTTTTATAAATAATAATAAAAAAGTTTGTAAAACCAAATAAACGTCATTACTTTATATGTAAATATGATAACAAAGAATTATCATTTAAAAAAATAAATTTTCCTCAATAAAGTCTGAAATTTCATAGTTGAGTGGTTGACTCAGTTTCTATTATATGTCTGATATTTTAAAATAATACTGCTCTAACTTTTAAGTCATATTTTATTTTGTGGGTTGTATTCAAATTCTTTTATATCTAGTAAATTGAATTTTAAGATCAAATATTCACTTTTGCTTAAAAAAAGGATCAAATATTCACTTTTCATCTTTTTTAGAGATGTTCAAATATAATCCCTCTAAATTATATAACCGATGTAATTTACCTATTCATCATCCATTTTTTAAAGGCAACATGCATTAAAAACCAATTATAATTGATATGCATTATTTATTTAATGCATAAAGTGTCGTTTTTTTTATCTTTTTAGTTAGAATATTTTATTTATCCCAACATTTGAGTCATTTTTGTTTACTTATTTTTACTTTTTGTTTCATGGAGCTAAGTTCTTGATTTACCTGTCTTTTACTTAAATACGAAGGTTAAATGTGAATTTAATTACAGTGCAGTCCTGTCCAATGCTACAACATTGAGGATCAGCATTGTGGAATGAAGAAGTGACGTGGACGAGACTTTTGGGAAGCTGACTTTTCTGCATGTTCAGCCACATATCAGAAGAATGAAAATCAATGTTGTGTTTATTTTGAACATTTAGATAACTTGTGATAGTGTCCATAGAAGGATGGGTGGTCATGACTTTTGTGTCTTGAATAATAGAGTTGGTAGTTTCTTTCTTGTAATTACAACTTTACCTCTCCTCCTAGTAGTATAAATAGGAGGGTTGTGCTTTGTGTTTTGTAGACCACTTTTGGATCAGTTCTCACAACTGATCTGAAACACTCTCACCTTTATTTTTATGCAACTTTATTTTATGTTCTTCATCTTGTTATGTTCTTATTATTAGCTATGAGTTGCTGCAGCATTGGTACATCATTGCTGCACTAACTTATAGTCTTTTAATTTTTGCATTTTACTTTATTGTCATTTACATTTCTGTCTTTCATTTCTGTAATTTATATTTATTGTCATTTACATTCAAGTATGAGTAGTTAGTTTAATAGCTTGGGTGTGAGATTAAAGGGTGAGTTTTTAAACATAATGAAAAGTGGACATCGTTTCTCAATAATGATGTTCACCATTTCATGTTAAGTTTTATAAAAGATCAAGTTACTTCAGGACGGTTGATCACTTTGAAAGTGTTAAAGTGCCATGGTGTCAGAGATGAGCCATTGATATGCACGTCAATCCGAATGACAAAGAAAGTAGGCTTGAGAGAGCTACTGACAAAGAGATTTGTCATCGCTGTTTTTTCTGGTTGATTTTGCCCGATAAGTTGATCATCTGTCTTGATGGTAACAGTGTAGAGTGCGAGTCAGAGATGATCCACTTAGAACACGTCAACTTAACTGATATGGAAATCAGCTCGAGAGAGTGATTTTTAACAAAGAGATTTGTTTATCCATATACTTGGAAGGCTTCACTTTGCTATTGATAGTTCTGACACAACACCAGAGATGGGTTGATTGACAGCTAGACCTGTAGTGAATTGCTGAAAACCCGAGAGGGCATCCTGAAAAGTAGATGGTGAACTTAAGTGTTAAGAGACAAATATTGTAGCATTGCTACAACATTGGTCTGCTGGAATTTATGTTTAGACTTCATCCCAACATCTTACACCCTTGCTTTCTTTAATATCTGCTCAATATAATATGTGATAACTCCAAACACAAAAATATTATCTTCGAATTGATCATTGGAAATCATTTCTTTTATTAGACTTTTATTACGCTTTTACTCCAATCTCTGTGGGACGATACGTGACTCTTACCACTTTATTACTTGAAAGACGATATTAGATCTCATTGTATACTTGCGGTGAGGTTTAATTAGCACACGTCTATCGTTGTATTCAAAGCACTGTCAAGAATACAGAGAAAACAACCCCTCTAAACAAGCAACTACGAGATGCAAAAAAAAGAGGGAACAAGGATAAAAAAAAGTCATGGTCAAAGACGGTCAAGACACAAAAGAAGGCAGCTAAAGCTAAAACCAAAGCTCGTCAAAACATAGACACTAAACAAAGGCAAAAACCCATGAAAAATTACAATGGGAATGACAAAAGATTTGGCTTAACGATCCACGATTCCCACCGAATGGAACCCTTCTTTAATCTTCTTGAAATCCATTCAAAAGCTCTTATTCGCATCTCGGAGAACAAGGACTCTTCGGTGGATGCTTTTTTCTAAACACGATGGTGTTTCGATGAGCCCAGAGATGGTTTTTTTTGCTTTTCATATTAAGGGTAGTTAGAACCAATCATATGGTAACCGTTCAGGTCCACGTGGTTTTAGCACATTAATTTAAAATCATATATGATTTTGTTAGTCCTTGTGTTATTTTAGATATGTATTGTTCTCGTTTGATCCTCCCTTTATATATATGTCATTTCAAATACAACTCGTATAAACCAATCTCAACCGTCCATGTTGATTATCAAATCAATGTCAGTAGTATGAATTAAATCGGTTTTGAAACTACTCTCTGGCCTTATTTGTAATTGATTTGATTATTGCTTAAAATTTTCAGAATACACAAAATCAAGAGCCAAGATTGGTTTGTACATTGTGTAACATTTACATGGTTTGTATTTGATTTGTCCTATATATATATACAGTTATACACCCACACATACAACGAAAGTGATTCATTTAGGAACCTTAAATATTTTAGGAAATAAGAACCACCTTTTATATACATTTATAGAAAAATAAAATGATAAATTATAAATGACGAATGACATGACAAATATTAATGATAAAATAATATTTGAATACTTAGGGGGGCGTTTGGTTCGTAGAATGTTTTTGGATGTAATAGAATCTGTCAAAGGAATTTGACTTTGAAGGAATTGGAATGGAATGTTGTCAGGTTTGACCAGCTGTTTAGTTGACAGAATTGGAATGGAATCTGTTAAAGGAATTGGAATGTGTCTGTTTGGTTCACTGAATGTAGCTTTTGAATTGGAATGAAATTTTGGTAAATGACCAAAATACCCTTTTGATAATTTTAATTGTTTTTTTCAAAAGTATATAGAGAACACAAGTATATATAGAACACAAGTATTCTTGCTGTCAAAATCACATATACTCATCAAAATTCAAAATCAAAATTATAAGCAAAATCAAAAGGCAAGGTCACTCCATAATCAAAATCGAAAGCAAAATGAAAATGACATATATTGGAGAAGAAGACGAGAAGAAAAGGAGGATAGAATGAATCACAGGTTCGATGTTGCTGTCGATGGAGAAGAAAACGACCACAGTTTCGATGTTGCTGTCGATGGAGAAGAAAACGACCGACAGGTTCGATTTTCTTGGGGCTCGATGGAGAAGATAGACGATTTCTTGCTGGTTGTTCGATGGAGAAGATAGACGATTGGATGCTGAATCGATTTCTTGCTGGGTTGTTCGATTGGGCTCGATGGAGAAGAACCACAATTTGGGGGTCGATACAAATGGGAGTGTCGATGGAGAAGAACTACAATGGGGTATTTTTGGAATAAAAATAATAACACATTCCATTCCTTTAAAATCCCTACATAATGTGATGGAATGTCAAATACATAAAATAAGGAATTCAATGGAAAGTTTTAAGATTCCATGCTACAAAAGATTGAACCAAACACTGGAATGAAATCTAGTCAATGGAATGTCACATTCCAATTCCACCAGATTCCATCACTTTTCAGTGAACCAAACGCCACCTTATAAAAAGAAGTGATTCCTTGATTTCTAGAATATTTAAGTTTTTTAAACTAAACTTAACTTCTACACAAAATTCCTAAAGTTAGTTGCAATAGTTTTTCATCTTATTCATGCAATGTGATGGCATTATGGAAGGTAACAATAGCATACATGACACTTAATATGTCATTAGTGGGAGATATTGTGGAATTAAAAGTGTTTTTAGTTGAGCATGGCTTGGTGGATTCACTATTAAACACCTAAGAGAGAGAAAAGCCACCATTGATTATAAAGTTTGGTCAACTCTTTAGTCTATTGACATAAATGCCCTTCTTAAACCTCTTTAAAAGACAACCATGGTTTTGCATTTAAATTTACCCCTAGTGTTTAACCATGTTGTATTATACACGTCTTCAAAGATAAGTAATCTACAAAAATGGATATTTTAGAAAAGAATTTTACAGCGTTGTGACTTGTTCGTGTACCTCGACTAATCTTATAAGAATCTGGATATAATAAAAAAAATTGTATGAAAAAGTCCCAAAAACTTGCATTTGTTTGTCACTTGAATTAGCATTAAGGTTGATACTTAGAAGGTTGGTTGGGTATGATTTGGAAGATCTTACAAGAAGTGGTGCAACTATAGTTACAACTCATGGGATTAGGTCAAGGGCAAAATAGTAAATTCAAAATGATAACATACCTAACATCATTAACTTACTTGACCGATCATAGCTACTTTGGTTATCAAACCAAAAAGCAAAAGCAATTAAGCAAAGGGTGTATTTGGATAATGGTGCAATGATTTATAACATATAAAAAATAAAGGGTATGTTTCTTCCAAGTTCAAAATTATCAAATCCAGAATAATAAACAACTTTTATTGCATGAAATAAAGATAAACAAAGCTTGTTTGATCTAAAGTTGATGGTTTTAGATCTGGAAAAGAGATTTGCCAAAGTGGAATAGTCTTAAATACCCTTTTCCATTTCTTGGTTCTATTTAAGGGCAAGAAGCAATGAGCCTAAAAGACTCCCACTTGAGCTTTTTCTATGCTAAAACCATTGGAGTATGCATTGGGGGCAAATATGGAGTGCAAGAAGATGAGATACTCTTGGTTATGTCTTCTCTTCTCCTCCATATTTCAAATAGTTTGATTTTGGCATTAACCATTTATAAAGATGGGTGTTGCCAAAACAAAACGGCAAGTCACGAAACGGCAAAGGAGACTCAATTGAGTCTTATATATATGTCTAAGGCTATATGTAATTAGGGGTGTGATTATGTTAGCATTAATGTATCCGATGCGTTTTATATGATTAATGTTAAGTTGTTGTAGTTGTATGGTTGTTTGCATGAGAGAATGTAATAAAATGAATCCCCTATATGTGTGGTGTTTTTGTTCACATTCTTGTTTATGTGTCATTTCTTAACAATTTATATTGATTTTTTTTTTATTAAATTGTACTTGTAGGGTCTTATGTTGCATTTTCTTTGTAAAACTCTCTTTTTATTTATGGAAATGGTGTGTTTTCTTCCCTTAATTAACAACGGGAGGACGTCAAAGCAGTTCATATTTACTCAGAAGAACATAGAAAATCCAATTCATATTATAATTGATTAGAATGTTTCATGAACTAAAACAAAGACATATGGAATATGTGTTCTCCCATATCACTAGCATTTAGTCTAGGTTCTTCAAATCTTCAAAACATAAAACACAATATAAACAACTTTTACAAGAAATTTAAAAGATCAAGAAGATATAGAGAAAATTCAATATATTCTTAAACATAATAAGAGGTTATCACAAAAAATGACTTTTTTTTTTTACTATTTCGTAGGTCTTAACCAGTCAAATAAAACAATGATTAATGGTTATTACAAGCATATCCTAGGTGTTACCGTGTTAGATCACTATAACCTGAACGTCCGATAATTTACATAATGTAATTTAAATTCGAGACTTTTGATAAACTTAAAAAAAACAGATATAATAACCATCTATATAAAATCATAAGAAAATAACTGTTAAAAACTACCAATGGTATGTTTGTGTAGGAAACTATTAAAACGACCAATGTATGTTTATGAAAATTCTTTCTTTCATCCTTCAGTTGTCATAGATTAATAGTTTATATTCTTTTTGAAAGACAAACAAATATATGAAACAACCAACAAAAACAGCAAAAATATATGTATGATGCAGAATCAAACGAACCAAAACACCCAAAAAGAAAGACAAGAGTCCGTGAACAACCAAAAGACTAGAGCGAAACACCCAAACGAACAACGAAAAAACAACCCAAACAATCCAGACACAACCAAAATAAACACAAAAGTACACAAAAAAAAAAGACTAATGGTTTATATTAATTAATGTAATTAAAATGATATATTATAAACATGATTCTAAAAAGTATAAACTAAATCTTTTTTTATTAATTATACAATTTATAAAAATAAAATACAACAACCACCAAACTTGTATGGCCAAATTTAGGCAAAACCCATATAGATTTGCCAATACTACTTGAAAGTTATTTTACTATATTTACACTCACAACAATAGTCAACTATAACTCCAACACTCACAAATAGTCAACATAATTCTTTGAACCCATTAAAAGTCAAACCCTCCGACTTCTTGGGGGCACACCTTGACTAATTCCACGATACCTTGAAGTTAACCGTCGGATAACCTTCTGGTCGCCCGGATGAGACTTAAACCGGTAACCTTTCAGCAGATTAAACCCAAAATCAATACAAGAAAATCGAGTTTAGAGGACACCAAAAAGTTTCTAAGCGTCATAAATACACCGTTTTACAAGACTTAATTTATAGGACCAAAAAATAAAGCATTCTATCTAAAGACGTTGTAATAAGTTTTCATGACGCTTTTGGGCGTCGTAAGTTTTAGGACCTTTTTATAACAGAAGTGTCGTGTTAACTATTTTATAGGACACTGTTTGAAAAAAATGTACTATTTATAAAGACAACGGTCCTATAAAAAGATGGGTTTATAGGAAATTTTCTCAAAGTGTCTTAAAAAACTTGTTAAGACGCACAAAAACGTCCTATAAACTTCTTACAACGTGTTTAGATAGGAAGCTTCATTTTTTAGTAGTGTAAATTGTCTATAAAATAGTCTATTAGGACCCTTAATTTTTTGGTTGTGTAAATTAAGTCTTATAAAAAAGTCTATTAGGTCGCTTAGAAATTGGTGGCGTTCTATAAACCCAACTTTGTTGTAGTGATCTTTCCGGTCAAACGGTCAAAATTTCCAAGATCCTCTTCCAATCTTCAATAGAGATGCATATAGCAACTCATTCCAAGTGTCCGGTACCCCAGGCAAGCACCAATGGCTGCAATCTTGGGACCGTTCCGCGGCAATTTGTTCTTCGAGGGTCTTGTATGCCATCCGATATATCGATGGATGACCATCTTTTCTGTAATCCGTAAGCCGACTAATGTTGAGATATACAACCGGAGTTTTCATCCCTCGGAGCACGTTGTCAAAAGCCCTCATCTTCGACGGGTACTTGGTTAGATGACTCGTGTTAAAGATCGGTTCGGTTTCTTTGTGACATTGCCCTCCCGAGTTCCATTGACCTCCTCTGTAACAAAATCAAACACCCGCTAAAGGTTTCAAGATAACAAAACGGAATCACTACAACAATAACGGATTTATAGGACGCCAAATATGTCTAAAAGGCTGTTGGTTGGTTTTTCATTAAGTCATGTATGGACAAAGCGGTCTGTGTGGCTTAATCTGTCTGTATAGAATGAGAAGGTTTTTGTTTGGGATAGTTTCTTCCATAGATGGAATGAACATGTTTTTTAATTGGAATGGATAGGTTTGGAAAAAAAACTTGGCTTTGTGCATAAAACTCCCCCCTAGAAGCTTACTGAGTAAGCCACTTTCTATATCATTAAGCACCACCAAACATTCATGTATAGCTTACCGAATAAGGTGTGTGTCCAATTAAGCTCATTAACCAGCTAACAAAAGGCCCTAAATATTTTATAGGACTTAGGTTTATGGGACCACACAATTATGCATCCTATGAATAAGCCACTTTCTATATCATTATGCCACCACCAAACAGTCATGTATAGCTGACTGAATAAGTTGTGTGTTCAATTAAGCTCATTAAGCTGTTAACAGAAGGCCCTAAATATCCTAATAAACTGTTTTATAGGACTTAGGTTTATGGGATCACACAATTGTGCGTCCTGTATAAAGATGTTATGATAAGTTGATATAACAAGTTTTTTAAGACACTTTTGAAATGAAATGAAAGATCATGTCAGTCTTTTTATACGACATTATTTGAAAACTTGAACTATGAACTAATTAGCTCCACGAGTGTATATGTGAACAAAATCGAAAGAATTAAACGTACCTAAAATGAGTGACCGAGTAGCCTCTAAAGATAACTTGAGTTTTGTTTGTGTCAATGTTCGTATCGACCCATCGGGCCCACGTAGATAGCGCCCTACGGTATGCATCAAGTACCTTGAGCCTCGGGTAGACATGGTCGCCTTCTTGGTAATAGTCTTCTCTGTAAATTAAATATATATAATAAAAAAACCCGTAACTAATCGAGTTAAAAGGGTAGAACAAGCATCGGAAATTTGGGATGCCCATGTTCTTAAAGAAAGAAACGTGTTCTCACCCTCTTGAGGTTTTCTCGTGGGTCCACCAGTGTCCTGTATTGAAGATCAAAATATCGGCATCGTGGTACATTGAAGTAGTTTGGTCCATCAAATCCAATCGTAGGGTCTCGAGTGAACCATTTTTACCTTTGAAAGACGATTCTCTAACGAGAAAAGGAGAGCCCACGAAATCGACTGTACAGTTGTAGTCCTATACAAACGGAATTGAAAACACAACTTTTCAGACAAATCCCGACCGTTTAAGATTCGATTGAGATTAAACTTACAAGAGATGATACAAATATTAGCAAAAATTTGGTGTTGGTGTTTTAACTTTTATAACATATAGAACCTCTCTCTAATAGAGTTCTTAGAAAGAGGAGGATGTTCCGGTGACAAGTTGAGGTTAACGTGAAAAGCTTAAGAACTGGTTATCAACCGTTAGATGAGAAATGGACGCACATTAGGATGAGATGCACCAAGATGCCCCGGATAAATTCCCTTCTAAACTGCAATTCATGGGAGGGCATTTGTTAAAAGTGATAAACGGTTCAGATCCATTTCTCACGTTAACCTCAACTTCTCACACGATCCTTCGCCTATATATATATATATACATACATACATACACATGAAGGATCGTGTGCGCGGAAGAGTTGAGGTGAAAAGGGATTTGGGCCCTTAATCACCTTTAATCTCAAAATCCACCCCATGAATCATGCTTGATACGGGAATTGATCTCGTGCATCTTGGTGCATCTTATACTAATGTGCATCCAAGGGTGTAGATCCCTTCCTACTCTTCTCACCATAACTTTCATTCTCACCGGAACCCAACCCTGTACATGTATGTATAGATGGAGGATCAAACGAGAACAATAACAAAATAAGAGAATACGAAAACGACCAAATCACGTGCAAAGTCACATGTGATTTTATATTAACGGGCATAAAAAGGTGTGCGGAAGACTTTGGTAATGTCGCGGGGGGGGGGGGGGGGAAGTTGCGTGAATCTAATGTGATTTTGTATGTGATGTTAGTGTAAAATCACATCTGATTCGACCATTTTCTTATTCTCTTATTTAGAATTTAGTTATTGTTCACGTTTGAACCTGACTCTATATGTACATATAGGTTTTGATTATTTATGTCTAGCTGATGTGAGACTCCAACAGTAACAAGTCCCATATCAATTTTCAAGTTTCAGCTATTCCCCCAACGAAAAATAAATGCAACATATTCCTTTTTGTCCTAAAATAAATGCAACATCTTTTTCCCAAAACTATTGTATGCACACTAGTAATAAAATGCATATGGCATTGATTTTGATCCATAATTTTTTTCCTCCTTTCATATTAAGATACGTAATTAATAGTCAAACACTTTCATTAAACTATATGTGTTAGTGTGTTACGGTGTTACCATGTGTGAAAATGTAGTGTTTATACAATATTGTTTCATATGTGAAACGTTCCGGACCTTTTTTTTCCACACAGAAGGACGTTTCACATATGAAACAACATTGTATCTTTCGTATGTGAAACGTTCAGGACTGAGAATGTTTCATATATGAAACAACATCGTATAAACATTGCCTTTTCACACGTGTTGCTTCATACGTGAAACAACACATGAAAACCGGTCTGTAAGTTTGTACGATTTATTGGGTTTGTAAATGATTATGCATCTAGTCAAATATTGCATCTAAAACTTGCCTAATAGACTCGGATAATTAGTATATATGTAAACTTAACAAGTTGGGGAAGCTTACCTCAAATCTGAAAGCATAAAATCCCTTCTTCTTGAATTCCGTCCTTCCTGATATCTCGTAAACCCTATTTTTGTCCGTTACGGACTCTCGGAGTATGCAAACTAGAGACTCCCACATGTTCCGGTTTAAGGAGTCCCCTACGAAAACTAGCTTCTTCCCTCTCAGCCTTTCGAGAAAATCCGTTGCATTTAAACTGAAACTCACATAAATATCATACATAAATTTTAAAAAATCATCGTTTATGATCGTAGATTAGATGTGATTTGACGGCATTGACAACAAGTGTTATTAAACAAGTTCTATATTCGGTTATTTAGAAACAAAATAAGTGCATGATATGTGATACCACGAGAATACAAGAGTTCGAGGATACGAGACTATATTTATATATGTGTGTGGTAAAAGAAAGAAACTATCTCATAATTCCTATATGAAGTATATATAATTAAGAGGAAGGCTTAAAAAAGAACTCGAAGAAAAGGAGAACAAGAGAACCCCTATCAACCGTTGGATCTAAAAATGTCTCAAATTTGAATATAACCACCCGTCTCATCGCGGATTTAGTTTCCCCAAAATGTAACCGCCCTGTTATTCACACCGTTGGATTAAAACAGGTTGATGGTTCAGATGAATTGATCTCGTTGCTTCTTTGCACACACTCTCACCTATAGCCTGCTCTTTTAATTTTTGTTTTGCAAGTCAGGGGTCTTGTCGGAAATAAAGACCAAATTACCCTTCACACAATCACAATCCCATATCCCATTGTATACAAGACCTACATTGCATGCTAACTAATGGTTGGATGATAAACTCCCCAAAACAAGTCAACGTTTGACTTTTCAGAGTCAATCCAAGTGCTTTAAAGCTCATTTTGACATGCTCTTTTACATCAGCATCATAATCTTTATAGATTTTAATATAGTTATGGATTCACAATCTCAAAAGAATTTGATAAAGTAATCTATTCAAAACGAATTCGAAATTCAGTAAGATTTGACCTCATTTGGGGATACAAAAGGGAACCCTTTTTGTCAATCCAATTAATTATTCGGTCACAAACTAACAAGGATTACATCAAACTCATTAAATAACCCAAGGGATATACATAATCACACAAATAACTAACATAATATTTCAATCAAGACTATTATCAGAAAATCTAGCAAATTTTATATGCATATTGAATTTTAGCAGTTGACCATTCAAGATTATGCAATTGCAAAACATATATAACAATTCAATTCAAATCAAATAAATAATTCTTTAAAATAAATTGAGATCATTTATAAGTACCTGGGGATTTCACATTCAAATGGCTGCCATTTCCATTTCACATATTCATCATCTGGCCTCTTATTAAGGTGACAATCGAAATCACGGCCGATATAAGGGCACGAACCCGCCGGATAAAACGGCTTTGTATCATCTCGAACCCATCTCCCATTAAATATATCACATTCCCCATAAGAACTACTATAATTTTTCATATCACTTGTGAAATTACTCAAATGGGTCCCCTCCAAATTGTAATTTTTCTCAGAAATTCCATCAAAGCTTCCATTTTTCAAATCATTTGTGAAATTACTCAAATGGGTACCCTCCAAATTGTAATCTTTCTCAGAAATTCCATCAAAGATTCCATTTTTCACATCAATTGTGAAATTACTCAAATGGGTACCCTCCAAATTGTAATTTTTCTCAGAAATTCCATCAAAGCTTCCATTTTTCACATCCCCAGTTAAATTCACCATTTGGGTACCCTTCAAACCAAGAACTTTCTCAAAGCTTCCATTTTTAGTGTCCGGGGTGAAATTACCAAAATGGACATCCCCAATTTCAACAAATTTCCCATCAGAACCACCACTTGATTCAACCCTATTCTCACTAATCAACTTCCCAGGGGGGTTTTCACCATTTTTAACAAAAGAAGTGGCATTGACAGAAGGGTTTCTTCTTAAAGAAAACGGCCAAGAAATCACAGAGCTTCGATTACTAACATTAGAACCTTGAAAAACAAAGTTGTTTGAAATGGGATTCTTGAAAGAAACATTAAAGAACACAACAAATAGAACAATCGATAAGGACACAACTCCTAAACCGAACCCAGAAACTACCTTCTTTCTTGGAAATGCGAAATATGGGAAGTGATCCGAAATATGAACAAGTTTCTTCAAGTTCATGGCATGTGGTTTTAGATTAAATAACACACAGTGAAGGTGTTTGTGTGTGTGAGAGAGGAGATGATGAAAATGTTGTTTAAAAGGAAGTTTTTGAAAGATCGATGTTTTTAGGAGGAGTGATGAATACTATGAAAACACAGAGTGGAATGGGGTTTTGAGTGTGGAAAGTTTTCGATGGAAGACAAGATAGCCAGGAGGATGCAGAGAACAGATAGACGATGCAGAGGGGTGGAAATTACCTTAATACCCTTTTGCAGTAACAATACACCGACAAAAACGCATAAATGTTCACTAAATAACAATTTTACTTTTATGTGTTTGAAAAAGATAAGAGAAAATTATGATTTTAGTCCCTAAGGTTTGTTAACAGTTACCACTGTCATCTTTGCGATTCATTGTTATTTAAATATGAGTAGGGGTGTGCAGAAAGTCACTCGATCAAATGTAAACCGATCGATCCAATTAGAACCGACCGACCATAAATGGATATCCCATTGTAATTGGATCGGATCGGATTGAAAAATATCAACATCCAATTTGGATCGAGCAGTCTAGAACCGAACGAACCGAACCGACCAACATCCAGTTAACCATCCGATTACCATCAAGTCATCCATCCATTCATCCAACTATCATCCAATTAATTTGTTTGCAGTTTACTTAAATATGAATTTGTTTTGTGTTGGTTTATGAATTCTTACTCTTACTTGTGTTGGTTTTAACACCTATTAAAATGATTAATCAATTTGTTTCATTGTTAGAAAATTGGATTAAATTAACACGTTGAATGAATCTGATCCGATCTGATCATCCATTGAATGTCAGATAGATCAAATCCAATCCAATTGATATCCAATAAGAATATTCGACGGATATCCAATTTGATTTAATGGCTATTTAGTAAAAATATCAAATGGATGGAACCAAACTAATCCAATCATCCATTGGATTGGAAAAATCCAACATCCAATGGATGATTGGATCGGGTCGGTTCCCTACTTCCCTTCATATCCATTGGATGTCAACCGATGAATAACTCTAAATATGAGTGACGAAAACTGAAATTTTTTGTAAGCCACATGAATGGAAAGAACAATAAGATATCATCGTAAGGATGAAAACAAGTTAACAACAATAAATTAGGAACTATAAAGATGAAAATCACAATTTCAATCATATAAGGATAAAAATAGTAATATTGAACAAACCAGATGGGCAAAAACATAACTTACTAAACAAATAGTTATGACTTATGAGTTTATACCTAAAAATGCAAATTTAAGATAAAGTTACCGTTAATTTGTTACTACTCAGTCCTCAGTCATATTTACCTTTCTTCATCTTGGTCACCTTTCCGCAATCTTCTTCAATTCCATGATTCGAGTTATGAATTAAATAATTATGATAATATAAATATTGTGGAAGGTTTCAAATCAGAAGATCATGATTAAGGGTTGTTTGTTTACCTCTTAATGATTCCATTAAGAGGCAACCTCTGGATCGCTAAGAGGTGAATCTTGTTTGGCAAAAAAATAGTCTCTCTTAATGGCTCTAAAACCCTCTGAATGATTTTGTATCATGGACTTCCCTTAATCATTAAGAGCCTGATTTCATTCAGAACAATTACAAAACAACCATATTTCACTTTAAACTATATCATAAGAGCCACTTAATCATTCTATCAACTTAATCATTCTACACCAAATCATTTAGCAACCGTCAAACAACCCCAAAAAGGTAAAATATATATATATATATATATATATATATATTCAAATTATTGAAAAAATTATAAATATATGAATATTGTGACCTATATGAAATTTTGATATATCGGTTCATACATGTATCAGAAGGATAGTTATGTCATTGAACTCGAAACATTTAACTAGAGAAGGATAGTTATGTCAATTCAGGTGTGAGAGTTTGAAATCTTGAACTGTCAAAGAGAACCTCGTTGACCGACTGACGAAAACGGAGAGACACGTGGATGAAGAAATAGAGATGTGCTAATGTACGCGTGGTGCTTTGAGTTCCACACCACCACATGGTTATTGCTTAGAGCATCTCCAATGGTTGAGAAATTGATTCGGATAATGACTTGGAGAATGATGTTAGTATTTTCTATATATTAATCATACACTCGATTAATTATTGTCCAACGAAAAACCAAAAATATGCAGAAATAAGATGAAGCAGAATATTTAAAGGAAACAAATTCAAATAAACAAAGAACCGCTGAGGCTCGTGTTAAACACGATTCCCTTAAACAGAATTTCCGTCTGTTCCCTGGGTACAACAGCGTAAGCAGTTCTTTTGGAACTTCCGGAGATGACACTCGCCTGAAAAGTTCGCCGAAATGTTGAACTCGTATGCAATGGTTACTGTTTCGTGTGGAGAGAATACCGAGAGAGAAATCAGTTCTAGAAATCGTGAACTATTTTGTGTATCTTTGGATGAAAGCTAGACCACTTATTTATATGAGATTTTTGAAACTGACAAACATCAATTCGTCATTAATAAATCGGTTAATGAACCCAAAATCCATAATAACAAATGAATACTGTAACCGACATACATAAATTCGGATTTAAAAACTGTAACCGAAATACTTAATTAAATTCGAAATACAGTTTCAGTTTCAAAATTATAAACTGGTCAGAAGAATTTTTAGCAAAACCGAGCTGCGTGAGCACGAGATTTTGGAGCTGCATTCGTGTCCGCACACAAGTTCGACGATTTTAGCTTACGAAATCGTCAATCGGAACCCCCCCCTGCGCGAGGGTAGGAGTTGGAGTAAAACACATCAAGGAGCTTGTCAACTCCTCCCACTTCTTTGCTTATAAACCAAAGAATATTTACTCTCTTTTCCTATGTGGGACTCCTTCCCACACCTAACTTGGTTTTTGCTAATTTCATCCAATTACTCAACTTTGAGCATCGATATCTCATTCACACATATTCCGTTTTTGGATGCATTATATATCGTTTCGAAGCTCTCATATAGGAGAACATAAACCCACTAAGAGTTAATTATATATAACGAATATATATATATATATATATATATATATATATATATATATTTAAATGCGTCCAAAGTTTAGTAAAAACCATATTTTTTACTAAAATTTCCAACAAATGACTTGAACATGGGTTGATGATTGGAGTCATGACTTGATGATGTGTTTACTTATCAAAGGGTTGAGAAACCTCAAGTCGTTTGAAGAAGTGTTGTGAGAGGCAACTTCAAGTCTTTCAAGTCTTTGGTGGGACCCACTATTTTTTTAATATAATTTATTTTGATCAAGTCTTTGGAATGGGTTTACCATTGTGGATGCCCTTACATGAGACGCCAACCTCAGTCCATTGACTCCATTCTATGCTGCGACTTGTGTGTTTAGTTTATAGCTTTATATTTCAAACAACATTTTTTTTTTGTTTTAGGCTATGTTTGGCAACTAGCTGGTAGCTGATAAGTTAGTTGTTGACTCATAAGCTAGCTGGTAGCTGATAAGTTAGCTGATGAAAAAATCACGTTTGGCAAAACTAGATTATAAACATGTAAAATAACCAAAAATGACATCTTCAAAAAATTATCAATTACAATATTTAATTATCACGTTTGGTGTACATGTTTGGATGACCATAAGCTAGCTTATAAGCTAGTTTTTTGAAACGCTACTTGGAGTAGTGTTTCAGTAGCTTTTTGTGAATATTCCAATATTGCCCCTTATTATTATTTACTAACTATTATTATTAATAAATATTAATTTTGAAATTTAATTAATATTAACTGAAAATTATTAAATTAAAGTTTAATCATATAATATTAATTTTTAATTATTTAGAGTTATTGTTAATCTATACTACCTTATAAAAAGAATAGTGTCGGGTTTTTTCAGTCAGCGGTTATTCAGTCAGGATTCAGGAAGCGGTTATTTTCAGGATTCACTCCAGTGTCTCCTTCTCCACGATTCACACACTGCCCTAATATCTTTCATTTTCTATCCTCCCTCTCTCTGGTTCGACAGTTCTTTCCTCCCCACAACCTCTTTCTTCCCTGATTTCTCTCCACCCCGCCTCATCTTCCCTTTCTCGCTCTCACCCAACAAGAAACCGAATCGATGCTCTCTTTACCGTCTCCTTCTCCACGTTTACTCATTTCTCTCCTTCCCCATCCCTGTTGTCCCTGATTTCTTTCTGTTTCAAGTTTATCACTCCTAACTTTGAAATACTCTCAATTTTGAATCAGACTCCCACTTCCCAAGATGACTATTGGGATTTCTCTACAAATTTCATATGTATCGACGATGTCTGGTTCATTGCCTGTATGACTATATCGACGTCTGGTTCATCCTTCCAAATCGGTGGTTGATTTCCCTCATGGTTCTTTATGGTTTCATCTTCATAAACATGTCACACGACCTCTCCTTCCAACTGGTTCGAGAGGCTAAACCACGCCCCACCATCAGGTTTCTTCTCAGGTTAGATTTATTTTTTTGGTTTAAAAGATTTTGGTTTCTGTTGGATTTTGGACTGATCGATTTTGGTCTAATCAATTTTCGCTCTGATCGATTTTTGGTTTAATCGATTATGTTTCTTCTTTGATGAAGAACTCAGATTCCAATTTCAATTTCTACCTCCTCGATTGCAGAAATGAGTACGGGAGAACTCGTCAGCGTTGATCCTGTTGACCTCAAATTCCCATGTAAGTCAATCCCATCGCATCATACAATTCATAAATCTTCATTTTGTTTTGTTGAAATTGTTGAAATCTAAATCATGATTGTTTTTGTTCGATGAAAATTAGTTGAATTGAATAAACAGATCTCTTCATCGCTTCAATTAAGCAATAAGACCGATAATCATGTCGAATTCAAGGTAAAATTTTGTTGCTTTTTTCGGGTTTTTTTTATGATTTCGTAAGATCGCAAACTAAAATAAGCTTTTCTATATTTTTGTAGTCAAATTACTTGTATAATTTAGAACAATCAATCGTTAGTTATACGTCTAAATTGTAACTTGGATCACGTTCGTAAACTGAAAAGCGCAATGACAAGGTTGACTGCTCGTGTTCAAAAGGTATACAACTATACATAATGCTTGTTTTCTGTATGTATACCTAATTATCGTTTTAGGAAACTTATAACTTCCATTTAACATTTGAGTTGGTTTAGGGAGACTTGATAAACTGTTGTCGTTGATGCATAGGGCTTTACTTACTAAATTGTCTTACATTTTTCCTTTAGAATTGCAACATTTTCATTTTGATTTACCCCATCCATATTAGTCATTAGAAGAGTAGTTATGGTATATCCATATTAACTGAAACTAATGGGTCACTGATTATGGGTTATTGCAGGTTAGGGATGAACTTGAACGACTTTTAGACGATGATGATGATATGGCGGATCTATATTTATCAAGAAAGTTATCTTCGGCTTCACCAGTAAGTGACTCAGGTGCTGCTAGCTGGTTTCTTCGCTCACCTACTATAGGTTCAAAGATATCTAGAGCCAGCAGGGCAAGTGTGATGACCGTTCATGGAGATGAAAATGACGTTGAGGAGCTTGAGATGCTTCTAGAGGTTCCCTTACAAGCTTCATACTCATTTTGCATCTTTTATTGGGATTTGCTCAAAAAAAACTTTGAGACTTGATAGGTTTTTTGGATGTGTTCCAGGCCTACTTCATGCAGACTGATGGAACGTTAAACAAGTTAACGAGTGTGAGTGATATTAATTTCATAATTCCATAACGTTTTCCCTCTTTTTGGTTAATACTATTTGTGATTTTTAATGTGCAAAGAGCTGATTAACTACTAAACATAAAAATTTCGCAGCTGCGTGAATATATTGATGATACAGAAGATTACATCAACATCCAGGTATACGAGTTTTTTCAACATCTTTGATTATAATGTACATACAAATTGTGATTCTGAAACCACTATTATTGTTGTTACTGTAGCTTGACAATCATAGAAATCAGTTAATTCAGGTCCATTATACCCTATCTGTCCCATAAATAATACTTTTGATTCTTGTATTTGAGGATTATATATCTGATGGTGGTTTGTATTCATGACTGTAGCTGGAGCTCTTTCTAAGTTCAGGAACTGTATGTATGTCCGTCTACTCCTTGGTGACTGGTATATTTGACATGAATATACCTTATACGTGGAATGATGATCATGGCTACATGTTCAAATGGGTAAGTGTTCAAATAATATATATATATATATATATATATATATATATATATATCCATTGATTTAATATTAATGGTACGTATATCCTACTGTCATTCAAATGAAATGAAAATTTTCATGACTTTTTTGGATGTTTGTATATTTAACTTTTTTTTGAAACAACAGCTTATTACCATTACCAACAAAACCAACCAAGGTTTACAAAGCCAAAGTTACATCCCAAAACAAAACGAACAGGAGCCAACCAAAGCAAAACTAAAACCAACAATAACAGGTTTGCAAGCTGCAAACCCCAGCAACCACCACCATGCCAGGGCTTAATCCAGACAGCCCCTAACCAGCTTAATCCAAACAGCACCTTTGGATCGAGAGTGATTTCAATCCTGATTGCTTGTACTATTTTGGATTGAAGCATGTAGGCTCCCTTTGGCTTCTCTTCCACCATTCACATCAATTATTTTCAATGTTGGAGAATCAGATGTAAAAATTTGCAAGGTTTAAGTGATTTCTCTTCCACCATATAAAGAGTGTTGATATGAATTTATTTGCATATAAAATTGAAACATTAGTATGACAGTTTACCATCCATCTGAACTAAATTTGCATATTCTTGTCAGTATACTTTTTAAAGTTCAAAATTGGATTACATGTCTTTTTTTTACTATATTAAGATTGTTGTCACAAATGTAGTATACTTTAATGGAAATACATGGGTTATATTCATAAAAAACCATAATATCTATTTCTGAAAATCTTATTATTTGTCTTTTATAATATCGTTATGTGATGTGGTTATTTATGATACAATGGCCCTAAAGTTAGTGTGATAAATGATGATGGTGGTAACAGATGGAAATGGTTAGGGCAGGGGTGAACCATGACATAATTGGATGTGGTGGGGTGGTGGATTTATATGATTTTAGCATACCAAGATGAATGAATGAAGAAGATAGAAAGATCCACTTTGAATCTGGTGAGGTTTCCTCTCTGTTTTTTTTTGCTAGCTGAGCATCCTTTGACTAATGCATGCTAATTTGTTTATTTCCCATTTAACTTGATGTTTTGCAAACCAAATTATAACTGGATCTAGCTCGAAGAGCGGAACACTACTTTTATGAGAACATGTAGGTTATTAAAGGTTTTACTTTCTCCCACATTAATATTATGGTATTGTCAATCATCCAGAAAAGTAAATTGAAATCCTAATTTGGTTTTATAATCTATGCCAAAATGGTGTTGTAACTTGTAAGTTGTTCTTTGAACCAGAAAAGTTTGAGGTGATTCCGGAAGAATGGCCTTTTGAAAGGACTTTTTAGATAGTGAAATAGGTATTATAGAAGGTGTTGTTGCTAGAAATGATAAAACAGGAGTGTAAAATAGTTATAAGGGGTTAAAGGTTATCTATTATTCATGAAAGTTGCAATAATTTTGGCAAATTTGTTACTAAAGTTAAAGTAAATGCCTATTGTTGTCATTGCCTCTTACAAGGTGTGAATGATTCGGTTCATAATTTTATCATTTTTGAAAGTGTCTTTTAAACAATGAGTTAATATCCTCATCTTTTTAACGGTATATGTCTACCAAAGTTTATTGATCGTTTTTGATTCCGACAGTTCTTGTGTCCACTTTATAACAACAATAAGTAACTTTAAACGCATTGTGGCAGAGTGTTCGTGAGGATCGGTTCAGTGGATTTTTATTCGCTTTGTGGAATCGCGACTGTTACTGATGTTAAGAAGGATTGGGCGAGGTGTGTTCGGACGTGGGAAGGAAGGATCGCAGGTTTTGCATCAACGACTGTATGGGGACAGTCCTGTGAATACGGGGTTTACTGCTGTTCGAGGAGCTGATTGGATTAGTTGTTGTTCAAGGGGTTGTCTGATTAACTGACAGTGCTTTGAATACACCGATCGACGTGTGATAATTAAACCTCAACGCAAGTATACATCGAGATCTAATGTCGTCTTTCAAGTAATAAAATGGTAAAATACCAGATATCGTTCCCACAGAGATTGGAGTAAAAGTGCAATAAAAGTCTAGTAAAAGAAATGATTTCCAAGGATCAGTTCGAAGATTAATATTTGTTTGTTGGTGTTTGGAATTATCACAGATTATATAACAATTAATAAAGGATAGCAAGGGTGTAAGATCTTGGGGTGAGATTTAAACAAAACTTCCAGCGGACCAATGCTGTGGCAATGCTACAGCATTGTGTCTTTCGATACTTAAGTTCACCATCTACTTTTCAGGTTGCCCTCTCGGGTTTTCTACCATTCACTACTGATCTAGCAGCCACTCGACCCATCTCTGGTGTCATGTGTCAGAACTATCGATAGCAAAAGGAGTCCTTCCAAGTATATGGATAAACAAATCTCTTTGTTAAAAATCACTCTCTCGAGCCGATTCCCATATCAGTTAAGTTGACATGTTTTAAGTGGGTCATCTCTGACTCGCACTCTACATTATTACCATCAAAACAGATGATCAACTTATCGGGCAAAATCAACCAGAAAGAACAGAGGTGACAAATCTCTTTGTCAGTAGCTCTCTCAAACTTACTTTCTTTGTCATTCGGATTGACGTGCATATCAATGGTTCATCTTTGATACCATGGCACTTTAACACTTTCAAAGTGATCAACCGTCCTGAAGTAACTTGATATTTTATAAAACTTAACATGAAATGGTGAACATCATTATTGAGAAACGATGCCCACTTTTCATTGTGTTTAAAACCTCACCCTTTAATCTCACACCCAAGCTATTTAATTCTAGCTACTCATACTTGAATGTAAATGACAAGAAATATAAATTACTGAAATTAAGACAGATATGTAAATGACAATAAAGTAAAATGTAAGTATTAAAAGACTATAAGTTAGTGCAGCAATGCTGTACCAATGCTGCAGCAACTCATAGCTAATAATAAGAACATGAAGAACAAGATGAAGAACTTAAAGTAAAAATGCATAAAATTAAAGTTGAGAGGTTCCCAATCAGTTGTCAACTGATCCAAAAGTCTCTACAAAATACAAATCACAAGCCTCCTATTTATACTAAATGGAGTAGAAACTAAGCCATACCAAAGGACATCTACTACACTATTTAAGCACTATTCAACTAGGTACAAAATACTATAGCACCCATGCCTCCCATGATGGTCTTTTTAGAGTTGAACAAAACTTCATCAGGCATTGAATTAATTCTTCTAGAAGATGGTGAGTCATAGTCCCAAAATTAAGCAACAAAAAGCCTTCTAGAAGTTGATTCTTTCTTCCAATCGTCCAGTCTTCAATGTTGTAGCATTAGGCAGGGCTGCACTATATAAATAAACATAATAAGCCTTCTTAACGCAGTAAACGACAGGTAAATCATAATCTTAGATCTATTAAACAAATGGTGAAAATAAGTAATTAAAAGGACTCAAATGTTGGGATAAAATAGCAAATCCTAACTAAAAAGGAGAAGAAAAAGATATAATATGCATTAATAAATAATGCATATCACACCCTCAAATTTAAAGTGTTGTTGGTCCCCAAACAACTAAAAGACCTAAAAAAGAAATTGACTCAATTTTGAAATTTCTTGCAAGAAATTGGCATTAAGTGCCCACATCATGTACATCATATCCCATGAACTAGATAGCCTTTCATAAATCCTTTATCATTCATTTTAACCCAACGTGTGTGTGTGTTATAGGCTAGCACCAATCTTCCCTTTGTTAGACTCAAACACATCCTAAATTTAAAGTCAATAGGGCTTTTTAGGGTTTCTCTTTGGCATATCTTTTCTCACCAAGCCTTTTCTCTCAACAATTTTTTTTTAAACATTTGGCACTTTGTGCTCTTTTCTTGTTGGATTTTTGTACCTTGCCCCTATGGGGCATTTTGGTATCTTTTCCTCATGCATATCAGTTTAGAGCTTTGCTCTTTTGGTTGATCTTTTCATGCTTTTTAAGGTGTAACCTTCCCACCCTCAAATTTGCTTTACAATGTCCTCATTGTAACATTGAAGTGTATAGGTGTTTAAAGGCTACAAGTGGCTTTTTACATGTGAGAAGAAGGCCTAAATCATCCTCTAAATGTGTTTGGGATGTGTGAGTCAACTTCGGTCCCAAGAAGATAGTGGCTAGTTCTAACAAAAAGACACAACTTTTAGGTAAATGCATGGTTTCAAAAATTATTAGGGCTATAAAATCAAAAAGCATTATATAACTAATGTGTCACCTTGCAAGAGAAAATAAACCTAAAAAAAATGATAACATTATCCCAGACTCAAAATAAAAATAAAATTAAAATGGAGGCTAAGGAAGATGATTTGAACCTGCCCTACTCCTTAAGAGTAGGCTGTGAATCCTTGGATGCTTCTGCCAATGCTGTAGCATCCATCTGCTGCTTCCTTTCCTTCAACAGGCGTCCCTTTCAGCTTTCAGCTTCTCATTTTTAGTGGTCAGCCTCCTGTTCTCAGCTTTCACCTTGCTCAACCTGATCAACACCTTCTTGACCTGTTCTCCCTGTTTTGAACTTGGCTTTCAGATCTTTCTTCATCTCTTCCAACTTTTTCTTTTTCACCACATCATCTCGAACCACATGTATTTTCACCCTCGCCATGGTGATCGATTTTCTTGATGAATAATGGCAAGATGGTTTGAAAAACAGAGGGAAAAAGAAAGAGAAGGAAGAAATCGTTTTTAGGAGAGAGAAAGAGACAAAGATGGTTTTTAGGAGAAATAGAAGTTAAAAGGTTGATTTTATGGGGTTTGAAAAAGGCAAACTGAACTTTTGGTTTTGTATCCTAAAAATGGACCACATTGGTTGGAAATGAAAAGGAAATTACCCATTTAGTTTGCCCATAGTACAAGCATGGGTGAAAAAGATATTTAAATGTCATACCTCTTGTACTCTTGCTATTCTTTTGCTGAAAAATGGAAATATTTGGGGTAAGGGTTGGAGTATTTGGTGGGCAAAGGTGCCATCATGTTGTCTTTTGTTGAAAAAGGGTTTCAACAACTCTCACTATTCATGTACTCTCTTTTAGAAAAACTAGTAAGTTGTCCAAAAAGAGATGGGTCTTTGCTTGGATTGTTTTTAAAATCAAAACCCTCCATATTTACACCTTTCCAGCAAAAGTGGCAGGGCCCACTTTTTAGATATTTTTTTTTCAACTTTTTCTTTCACAAAGCCAGGGGCTGGATGCTGAAATGATGCTACAGCATCCAATGCTTATCTTTTGTGCCTAAAGAGATGACTTCCTAGAAAGCAGTAAATTTAAACTAGGAAATTAGAACTACAGAATATTTACAAACATGTATGAACCAAGTGGTTGGAGTGAATGTTTCGGCACAAGAATCCACATTTTCTTCTTTTAACAAGGTGTTCTTCTTTTTCAACAACCGGATCTCTTGTTAACAACTTATTAAAGAGTGGTGGAATTTGCTGGAGCACATTAGTATGCTCCTCAGCCCAAACGGTATTCACCAACTTAAATTGGTGTTTCTCTTTCCACTTATGTTTGTACACGTTTCTCATCACGTGTTTCTCTCTTTGATCATGGCACAAGATTTTAATGGAACAAATGGGGGAACAGGTCATCCCCCAAAGATTTTTCCACACCACCTCACCAACAATAGAACTTGATTTTATGAAGATTCCCGAGTCCATGGATTGATCATCACGTCCCTTTTCAGAAACAACTTGAAAATTTTCTGCACAACATTGCTGCACGAATGCTGCAGCATCCGCAACAATATGTTTTTCCTGCGCAGATTCAAAGTAGGGGTTAATGACAATCTTGGCATTGTGTTGCACCTCTTCACTATTTTGAAGTGAAGAAGGATTGCTTAAATGCTCAGGTTCCTCCTCATAACTTTCCATCTCTTGACTATTTTCCAAAGTATCGACCTCATCCTCATCCTTACCAATACACTCAAAATTTTCAATCTCACTTGGTATAGGATTTTGGTTTTGTCTAATGATCACTTCAACATAAGTTGTGATGTTGGTAACAGATGTTTTTATACTTTGTGTGAAATCATTCATCATAGTTTCAAGAGATTCGAAGTTTTCAACTTGTTCAAAAGAGGTTGTAGGGGGTAAAAATGAGTTATTAAAGTCATCCCCTTGAAAACTCTCAGAAAAATCAACTTGTTCCTCCTAAGATTGGTCAAAAGTATTTGCGTAAGTGTTACTCCACTCTTGGTAGGGTGGTGTTGGTGATGTGAAAGTGCCATGATCTTGATTATTTAGAAAAAAATTAGGATGATCCTCCCATGATTGAGTGTAACCATTGAAGTGTGAGGTATCCCAATTACTATCTCCCATGAAATAATTGGAATCAGGGTTCGAAGGGCAATAATATGTGAAATGATTTCCGCCACAGAAGTCACAGAAAACCGTTTCATATGGCCCAAACGAATATCCCATTGAATCCATATTCACAGAAAGATAAACTCAAAGATTTATTACTTGTGCACACATGGAGACGTATGACAAGCAACAAAGGTGGTAGAAAAATCAAATCTTTTAAAATACTTTTATAGACTTTTAGCGTGCCAATCCCCGGCAACGGCGCCAAAAACTTGACAGTGCTTTGAATACACCGATCGACGTGTGATAATTAAACCTCAACGCAAGTATACATCGAGATCTAATGTCGTCTTTCAAGTAATAAAATGGTAAAATACCAGATATCGTTCCCACAGAGATTGGAGTAAAAGTGCAATAAAAGTCTAGTAAAAGAAATGATTTCCAAGGATCAGTTCGAAGATTAATATTTGTTTGTTGGTGTTTGGAATTATCACAGATTATATAACAATTAATAAAGGATAGCAAGGGTGTAAGATCTTGGGGTGAGATTTAAACAAAACTTCCAGCGGACCAATGCTGTGGCAATGCTACAGCATTGTGTCTTTCGATACTTAAGTTCACCATCTACTTTTCAGGTTGCCCTCTCGGGTTTTCTACCATTCACTACTGATCTAGCAGCCACTCGACCCATCTCTGGTGTCATGTGTCAGAACTATCGATAGCAAAAGGAGTCCTTCCAAGTATACGGATAAACAAATCTCTTTGTTAAAAATCACTTTCTCGAGCCGATTCCCATATCAGTTAAGTTGACATGTTCTAAGTGGGTCATCTCTGACTCGCACTCTACATTATTACCATCAAAACAGATGATCAACTTATCGGGCAAAATCAACCAGAAAGAACAGAGGTGACAAATCTCTTTGTCAGTAGCTCTCTCAAGCTTACTTTCTTTGTCATTCGGATTGACGTGCATATCAATGGTTCATCTCTGATACCATGGCACTTTAACACTTTCAAAGTGATCAACCGTCCTGAAGTAACTTGATATTTTATAAAACTTAACATGAAATGGTGAACATCATTATTGAGAAACGATGCCCACTTTTCATTGTGTTTAAAACCTCACCCTTTAATCTCACACCCAAGCTATTTAAATCTAGCTACTCATACTTGAATGTAAATGACAAGAAATATAAATTACTGAAATTAAGACAGATATGTAAATGACAATAAAGTAAAATGTAAGTATTAAAAGACTATAAGTTAGTGCAGCAATGTTGTACCAATGCTGCAGCAACTCATGGCTAATAATAAGAACATGAAGAACAAGATGAAGAACTTAAAGTAAAAATGCATAAAATTAAAGTTGAGAGGTTCCCAATCAGTTGTCAACTGATCCAAAAGTCTCTACAAAATACAAATCACAAGCCTCCTATTTATACTAAATGGAGTAGAAACTAAGCCATACCAAAGGACATCTACTACACTATTTAAGCACTATTCAACTAGGTACAAAATACTATAGCACCCATGCCTCCCATGATGGTCTTTTTAGAGTTGAACAAAACTTCATCAGGCATTGAATTAATTCTTCTAGAAGATGGTGAGTCATAGTCCCAAAATTAAGCAACAAAAAGCCTTCTAGAAGTTGATTTTTCTTCCAATCGTCCAGTCTTCAATGCTGTAGCATTAGGCAGGGATGCACTATATAAATAAACATAATAAGCCTTCTTAACGCAGTAAACGACAGGTAAATCATAATCTTTGCTCCATTAAACAAAGGGTGAAAATAAGTAATTAAAAGGACTCAAATGTTGGGATAAAATAGCAAATCCTAACTAAAAAGGAGAAGAAAAAGATATAATATGCATTAATAAATAATGCATATCATTAACTAATGTTTGTGGGGCTGTTTGGATCAGTTGCTGGCAGTGGCTGTTTGGATTCGGCACATCTGTTGTCACTCAAACAACCCTGTTTCGGCCTTCTGTCTGTCTTGGGATGTTAAGTGCCATAGCTGTCACGAGTGTGTTGCTGTGTTTCTGCATGTCCGTGTTCGTGTTTCTGGTCGTGTTTGAGTTTCTGCAGGCTCACATTGAGGGTGCAAAGTCTCCTGTTGTATGTGCATTTTTTGGGTTTGGTTTCTGATGGTACAGTGCCTATGTTTTGATCTGCAGTAGTTTTTTATGGTTTGCTACAGTTTGCTCCTGGCAAACTAAGTTGTTGTGTACCAATAATTTGGCATGTTGGTTTGTAAAGAACTTTTGTAAGTCTAGGCTTTTAAATCATGCTTTTCTAAAAAAAATTACACCAGTAGTGATTTATTGTTGTTGATGGTGTTCATTTGCTTGACAACCATTTGATATTATATTGCTTGAGATAATACTTGGAAGTCAGAATTGACTTTTTGCGTGCTTAAAGATGTCTGAGTCTAGATTAAAGTGATGTCGTGTACCCGACCAACGGACGGGTATAACACTAGGATAAGAAATAATACAAAGCATGTAGCAAGATTGAAGATTTGAGTATTTGGTTAATCGAATTGTGTCCCGCTGCATCGCGCGGGTACGATGACTAGTCATATAAATTATTTTTATATATTTTATAATATTAATTAGAGTAAATTACGTTTTTCGTCCCTGTGGTTTGGTAAAAATTGCGGATTTCGTCCCTGTGGTTTTGAAATTTCGGTTTTCATCCTTAGGGTTTGCAATTCATTTCTATTTTCGTCCCTGACACTAAAACCCTACTTGTAAGCATGAAGGACTAAAATAGAAATGAATTGTAAACCATAGGGATGAAAATAGCAATAAATTTAAATCATAAGGACGAAAAATGTGATGAATCATAAATCATGGGGATGAAAATTGCAATTTCAAAACCATAAGGACAAAAATAAAAACTTTCAACAAACCACAGGGACTACAAATGTAATTTACTCTATTAATTAATATATTTTAATTACCGACTACTATTATCTTTTTAAATATTATTTGATTATTTTTTTCATATTATATGTAACGGTTATTTAAAATCGTAAGTTAATATGTATATATATATTTTTTTCTAAAACATGTTTAACAAATTAAAAATTTATGGTATATATGTAATAATAAATTTTACATTCTTTTAATTAACATGTATTATTTAATTTTTCTTTACTACATTGATTGTATTAATTAACATAATATATTTTTATAAATTTGTTTTAATTATATAATTAAATATCATAATTGATATTTTTTTGAAGATGTCTTTTTTTGTCATTTTACATGTTTATTAGTTAGTTTTGTCAAACGTGACTTTTTAATCAGCTAAATTATCAGCCACTGGCTACTTATGAGTCAACAGTTAGCTTATCAGCTAGTTTGCCAAACATAGCCTAAGCCTTACAACATTTAAAGCTCATCACACAACTTCGCTCCCCTCTACCGTTTTTCGCCAGTCCATCATTGTACCTTCTCCATGTTGTCCATTATCAGCCATCGATATATTTCTTTGATTTGTTTTTTTGTCTTTCAATTCTTTGTTTATTACAACAATTTAATGAGACATATAGGAGGGAAACCGATGGCATATGCCAACGGTGGTGATAGACAGCGAACAACGATGAGGTATTTGAATGACATAGGGTTTGACAATGGTAAAACTGTTAGTGCAATATGTCTTCAAGGTTTAAATATAGAAAGGTCAAAGTCAAAGTCAATGTATTGAGTTGTATTGTGTTGTTTACACCTTGTAATGTGTTTAGTATAAATAGGTTTTGTTGTGTATTAGTAGGTAGGACTCTAGACATACTTAACTCACATTCATATCTTAGAGAGAGAAAGTGCAGAATTCCTATCTTGTATACAGTGTTCTTGATCAATGAGATGACAAATTCACATCTTCTCTATCTTGATTGATCTTTAGGGTTTAACAATTGGTATCAGAGCAGGATCTTAGATTCAGAGAGTGTTTCTGTGATCATATAAAAAAAAATTGTGAAGATTATCAAGAAAATTTGATCGATTTCTTGATTTTTCTCAAGAAATCTCGTTTTCTTGAGATTTTTTTCAAAAATTCTTTGTTTGTGATCGAATTGATTCAAGTTTGTGATCAGTAGTTTCGTCATCTGATTTGGAACAAGATTAAAGAAGGATTCGAAGGCTGATTTCAAGATTTGAGGCTTCGATTTTGAGATTTTGTCAGTTTTTGAGTTTTTGGTTCGAAGCTACTGTTCGATCGACATTTTGTAGATTCAGTGTTTTTCAGAGGTTTTTGTTCAAAGATAAAGTGTTCAGACATCAATTTCGAGCTTATCTGTGAAGTCTCTTGCAAATAATTTTCAGATTTCAGACGTTTTGAGATTTTTGTGAACTTTTCGCAAGATCTGGACTTTTCGCAAGATTCATCAACTTTTCGCAAAACTCATCGTACTTTTCGCAAGATTCATCATCTTTTGAAGATCATCAGAATCTAAGTGTAGCTTTTCGCAATTCAAAGTCACGTGAACAGTAACTTTTCGCAACTCAAAGTTACGCAAACAGTAACTATTCGCAAGCCAAAGAAACGCAAACAGTAACTTTGTGTATCCCTCTGTCACGCATACCTCAGATCTTTTCAAGATTTTCTAAGTCTACTATTCGCAACTGTTGCTTGCGAAAACTTTGGCTTTTCGTTTCTTCAGCTTACGCATACTTGTGGTTTTCGCAACTGTTGCTTGCGAAAACTGACACTTAGTCAATTTTTTTTAATGTTCATCTGACCCGACTTTCTGACTTGGTTATTTTCTGGAGATTTAAAAAAAAGTTTTTTGAGAAAATTTTTTATACTGAAATTTTTTCTATAGTGTATTTCATACATTTTAAGAGTTTTTCAAGAAAAAGTTTTATATAATTTTTTTCAAGATGAATTATCAAGCTTCAGGTAATCGTCCTTCGATGCTTAACAAAGATTCGGATTTTGTGAAATGGACGGTCGACTTCATGGATTTCATTTCGAGAAGAGAAAATGGAGATTTAATGATAAAATCTTTCACCGAAGGCCCGTTGATCCTTTATAAACGGGAAGAAGGTTTTACTGAAGAAGAGATATATCGGAAGAGAGCTGATAAAGATGCAACATCATATTTGATCCTTGTTATTTCCAAACTTCCACAATATACTTGTGCTCGATTAAATGCTTTCAAAAATAATCCTATGTTGTGTTGGAAGGAATTAACGAAGCTAATGCATGGATCGTATGTTGATTTCAGGGTAAAGAAAGTGAAGAATGCTGATAAGGAGGATACAAATCAGACAACATCAGAAATTCACAAAGAGGAATCGTCAAAAGCGGAAGAAAAGAAAGTTGATTTAGTGAAAAAGGAAGACATGAAGGATGTGATAGAAGATTCTGAGAAGATTACTGAGCTTACAAAGAGACTATCAGATTTAGAAAAATTAATAAAAGATGAAAGAGAAGAACATAAGAAAGAAAGAGAGGGTCTAGCTCTAAGAATTTCGGATCTTGAAAAGGAATTGAAGATGAAGACTAAATCTTGTGAAGATAACAAAGCTTTTGAACTCCAATTCCAAAGACTTTCCAAGCAAAACTCAGATTTTCAGAAAGTATTATTTTTAGAGAAGCAAAAGGTGGAGAAGGAAAGAGCCGAGTTTGAGGTTAAAAGGAAAGAGTTTGAAGTGAAGAATGGGAAGCTTTCAGAGAAAATTTCTGAACTGCAAGAGGAGTTGGATTTGGAAAGAAGTGAGTTAGAAAAGAGGAAGAAAGCTGAATTTCAAGCCAGGAGCGTAAAGGATGATTTTTCTGTAGAACGGAAGATATTTCAGCAAGAAATTCAGAAACTCACGAAGAATTTGGCGGGTTTATCTACAGATATCATGAAGGAAAAGAGGGTGAATTGTGATATTCGGAAGAAGCTCGAGTTGATGACAAAGGAACGAAATGCCTTAAAAGACAAAGTGAGGTCGTCCAACAACTCCGAGTGTTTTTCAGAATGTCCGATGCGTCCTTCTAACATTTTCTACGAGCATTATGTGGATAAGTCTTCCAAATCATTTGCTGATTTTCCTTCCTTCAAAAGAGTCAACATGAAATGGAAGGTAAAAGGTAAACTTCCTGATAAAGATGTACCAAAATCATCATTTCCAAATAAGAATTTTACAACGAAAGTTAATTCTTTTGTTAATTCTTATTGCGGAAATAATGATTTTGTTAATAATAATTATGTTCAATATTGGTATGGTACTTACCATTTTCCTTCTTATAGAGCTCCGCTTAACGTGTCAGGACCCAAGACTCGTTGGGTACCAAAATCTACTTAATCTGTTTTGCAGATTTAGAGACAAGTGTTGAACTCTCGGAAGATGAAGTACTTGTGCATTCAAGAAGATATTGAACATCACATATTTTCAGGGAGTTTATTAATTTTTTTATATACATGTGATTAATGACAAATCTTTTGGTATTTTGTAGGGGGAGAAAGATAAAAGACAATGGTTTCTAAACACATCAGTTTAGAACCCGGATTTTAAATATAATGGCTTTTGAACACATCAGTTCAAAACCCGCACTTCAACGGTGATGGATTTTGAACACATCAGTTCAAAACCCGCACTTCAACGGTAATTACTTTTGAACACATCAGTTCAAAACCCGCACTTCAACGGTAATGGCTTTTGAACACATCAGTTAAAACCCGCACTTCAACGGTAATGGCTTTTGAACACATCAGTTCAAAACCCGCACTTCAACGGTAATGGCTTCTGAATACATCAATTCAAGACCCGTACTTCAAAGGCTATGACTTCTAAACATATCAGTTTAGAACTCGTACTTATCAGGTGATATCCTTTCATTGTCATATCTTTCTATTTTTAGGACATGTGCTTAAAGGTAACATTGTGTTATATTTTATGTCTACTAACGTTGAAAGTTTGAACCTTCACAAATTTAATTCAATGAAGTGAAAAATTCTTCAATTTTTCATTCAATGAATAAAATGTGTGTTAAGGATGATTTTACGAGCATTTTTGTATCGTCAGAGTTATATTTGTTTCTACTTTCGCTTCTAAAATAAGTCGAAAGGTCAGCGAAACATGTTTGAGATTTTGATACAAGTGCAAAATTGTGTAAATCTAGACTTATACAGAATACAATGCTCACAAAGCCTATTCGTCTTAATCATGAATGGAAACGAAAATATGGGGGAAGCACTACGTTTTTGAACCAAGTGATTGAGATGCTATAAAAGTAATTTATATATATATATATAATAAAATCATTCAGTTTGATAGTCTGTGCCTGTGGCCTATCTGGTTTGGGAGATTAAGTCCCAAGGGGTACTCGTTACCTAGCCCCTAAGATCAACTGATATGGGATTGGCTGACCCAAATCCTGCTATAGAACCAGGTAGAAAGCCATGTTCTACTGGTACAGATGGGATTAAGGTATAGTGATGTAGCCTTTCTGGTTCGGGAGAGTAAGTTCCAAGGGGTGCTTGTCACCTAGCCCCTAAGGCCAACTGGTCTGGGATCGGCTGACCCAAATCCTGCTATAGGACCAGTTAGAAAGTTACGTTTACGGTGTATCTTAGTCTTAATAAACTGTTTGATTATAAAAGATGCCAATGAGCACATAATAAAAGTTGCCAATGTGCACAATATGAAAAGATGCCTAAGAGCACACATCTCTTGAAACTTGGGGAAAATACAAAGTCGCGATAAACCTGTAAATTTGTGAAAATTCTGTTTTTGGACAAATAGTGTGAGTAAGAGCAAAGTATTCTTATAGGTTTTAGAGGTGCATTTGCTTGTTGCTAATCATATTTCGCATGCTAGTCCACCAATTAGATTTTATAAAGGGGTTGAAATTGAACTTTTGTAACTCGATATGCGATGATGTCTTGTTTTTTAATCCAAACGCATGCATTTGATTTCATTTGATGGAAATATCTGTTACATTTCATTAAGTTGAATTTATTTTGTTTGGTGTTCAAATGATTAAATGTTGTTCAATGAATTCTATTTTCTTTATATAAGTTTGTTAAAATGTGCGCTTATATGATTTTTATGCAAATTTTCAGGGGGAGAAAATCAACTTGCTCTACAATTCTTATTTTTAGGGGGAGCAAGATCTTTCGCTTATGGGGAGATTGTTCGTGTTTTTCAAGGGGAAGAAATATTTTTGAAGAGGGAGATTATCCGTGACTGAAATTGAAAAGATTTTTGATGCTCGTGATGCTCACTTTCATCGAAAAAGGGGGAGAATGTCTACATCAATTTCATGTCAAAGAAAGTTTAATATCAAAGATTCGTTTTAATGTCAACGGGGAGATTTGTAGAAAGAAGACGTCGTTTCAAGAAATGATAGGGGGAGTTTTATTCTTCAAGAGTTTTTAAGAAATCGATTGATCATTTCAGTGATCTCTTTCTTTTGAACTCGCGCGTTTATGAAGATCGACACTGAAGAATGAAATTCTCAAGTCAATGGAAATGGGGAGAATTCTTCAAGAGTTTGAGGAAAATCGATTGATCATTCTGTGATCTCTTTTTCTTGAACTTGTGCTTAATTGTATTAAAAAGCTTTGTGTGAAGATTCATATTCTCCTGCTCGAAGAAAGAAGTTCGTTATTTGCCGTTTGAAGATTGGATGGCGTTTTGACTTTGACAAGCTTTGATGAAGACCGAAGATTCAAGAAAGCTAAAGCTTGCTGATCGCATTTGTTTAAACCTTGAATCCAAGGGGGAGATTGTTAGTGCAATATGTCTTCAAGGTTTAAATATAGAAAGGTCAAAGTCAAAGTCAATGTATTGAGTTATATTGTGTTGTTTACACCTTGTAATGTGTTTAGTATAAATAGGTTTTGTTGTGTATTAGTAGGTAGGACTCTAGACATACTTAACTCACATTCATATCTTAGAGAGAGAAAGTGCAGAATTCCTATCTTGTATACAGTGTTCTTGATCAATGAGATGACAAATTCACATCTTCTCTATCTTGATTGATCTTTAGGGTTTAACAAAAACCGTGTTAGATTTTTTTACGTTAAAACATTTCTAGCCGGTTTTATATAGCCTTTTTAGGTTATAAGGATGTGAGTAATCAATTTTCTGATATTCGATAATTTATTTAGAGTAAATTACATAAATCGTCCCTGATGTTTGGTCCCTTTTTGGATATGGTCCCTATTTCGAAAAAATTACACGGATCGTCCCTGAGGTTCGACAAAGCACACGGAATTGGTCCCTCCCTCTAACGGAATCTGTTAACCCAGTTAAGTCTAAGGGTATTTTGGTCTTTTTACGTTAGATTTTGTCTTTATTCTAAAAGAAAACTAAAAAACAAATTAAAAAAAATACCCCCCACCCCCCCTTCTTCTTCCTCACGACAACCCCCCACCCCCTTCCTCACCTTTCTTCTTCCCCACCTCCAGCCACCACCTCCGGCCATCTCCGTCGCCTACAACCACCCTGGTTTCAAACCAGATTCAAGTAGCTACAAGCATCAAAGTGTGAACTGCTGGTTCATTCTCCATGTTTTCACGTCCAAACTTAAATCAAATTAATTCCTTTACGATCTTAGAACCACAAACATTATTTTCCAGCCATAAACTAGATCATGCAACACAAAAATTGATGAACAACGAGTCTCCAACGAGTCACGTTTTTCCGGCCAAAATATGCAGTTTCCGGCGAGAAAGTGCAGAATCCGGCGAACGACTTTCAACCGACGAATCTTGTTGTTTTCTTGACGAAATTCAATCCTGAAAATTTTAGAATAATCAAAAATTGATAATGAACAGATCTGTACTTAAATAACAGTAAAAACTCCGGCAAAAACTCATCATTTCCGGCCAACCCGTTTTTCCGGCGAGGTGGCGCACTGTCGACTTTCAGAAGACTTGCTCGAAAATTTAAGAAGAAATGATCTGTGAAAGTTAAGTGGATCTAAAAACACTCAAACAAACGAAAAATCAAACACCACATCGAGAAAGTCAATGGCCTCTTTCGTACACCATCGCTCTTCTCATCACTGCAGGACTGTGTTTGGCCTTCATCCATGGAGCTTGTTCCCTTTGTGGGTTCTGTCGTAATTAGGGTTTCTTGGATTGATTCTTGTAACCTGGCCCTATTTTCTTGTCTAAAATCACCATTGCTGGTGCATAATAAATCTAGTGCAGGTCCTGTACTTCCAGTTTTTTTTATTTCCATATCAAGTTACTCTATAAATAAGAGAGAGATAGAGAGAAAGAGAGAGAGAGGTTTTGACTGCTCTCAGGAAACTTGCATGCGCATGATTTCATCACCATATTGGTGTGTGTATATCTAAATAAATAACATAATCATATCGATCAAACTGTATATACGTGTGTATGGGTCTTAAAAACCCATGTTGCAAGTTCAATAGGAGAGGAAGAAGAAATGTTGTAGGTTCAGTATGAGAGGAAGAAGAAGGGGGGTGGGGGTTGAAGGGGGTTGCAGGTTTTTTTATTTTTTAGTTTTCTTTTAGAATAAAGACAAAATCTAACGTAAAAAGACCAAAATACCCTTAGACTTAACTGGGTTAACAGATTCCGTTAGAGGGAGGGACCAATTCCGTGCGCTTTGTCGAACCTCAGGGACGATCCGTGTAATTTTTTCGAAATAGGGACCATATCCAAAAAGGGACCAAACATCAGGGACGATTTATGTAATTTACTCATTTATTTATTTAAAGAAAAAAATCAGAGACTTAGACGTTCAGAACTACAAAGTTTAGTAATTTCATCATTAAAAAAATAGTTTTAAAATAGGAAACTTCACTAAATCTTTTTTAACCTTTACTTATATTTTACCAATCACTTGATCGCATCCTAATATTTTACTAAGAACTAATTAGAATATTCTATTTTCATTCCGTTTTAATTAAATTATTTATGTAAATCATTATGTCAGTTTTTCATTAAATGTTTTTCTTTCCTTTTTATCTTAAATTAATTATTTATATCAATTAATTTTGATTAATACAAGATACATATGTAACGACTATAAATATATATAGGGGTGAGTTCAAATGAAAACGCATTTTCAATTGTGCACATGAGGACAAGTCACAACCATTGATCAAGATTTGGAAAACTAATCAATGGTTAAAACAAAATAAGATTAATTAAAAAGTGATTAGGGACAAAATTGGAAATTTGAATATGCGCCTACCTTATTTGACTTTTTATTTTCTTTTTTAATTAAAAACTTTTACCCTCTTAAATTTTAAAATAAATTATCTTAAAAATTACTAGTATTTTAATTAAACAAATTACATCAAAAAAACGAGAATTTTGTACTCTTTGATGTGACATTCATCTTGATATAGTTTTTTTTTATTTTAACCGTTTTTTACGTGAAATGTCATATATGTGTTATATTCATTATGAATATGTATGCACGTCTCTAGGTATCCACATTCAGTATGAATAACAAAGGTGAACGCTCATTCACTATTCATGATGAATAATACAATATTCAGTATGAATAATAAAGTATTCATAGTGAATAATACAACATTCAGAATGATTAATACACGAATTCATGATTCATGTATTATTCATCATGAATCGTGTATTATTCACCATGAATGTTGTATTATTCATCCTAAATGATACATTATTCACGATGAACAATAAATGAGTGACAGTGAATGTGAAGGTGTGGGCAAATCGTGCGCTCTTTTTGTTTCCCGATTCATAGTCGAAAATTGGTTTTATTCATTATGAATATGTATGCACATCCCCAGGTGTCCACATTCAGTATGAATAACAAAAGTGAACGTTCATTCACTGTTCATGATGAATAATACAACATTCGGAGTGAATAAAACACAAATTCATGAATTGTGTATTATTCACCTTTAATGTTGTACTATTCATCCTGAATGATACATTCATGATGAATAATACATGAATGACCCGTGAAAGTGTAGACACGTGACGCGCCCTCTTTTGTTTCCCGTTTCACAACCGAAACTCAATAAGTGTTGGGTTACAGTGATGAATAATGTCTTACGACGTTGAAGAAGTATTTAAAAATGTGATGTCGAGTTACGGACTCACGATGTCGAGGTGTGGTACACATTTGAACTTACATTAATATTCATAATAAATATAGAACATATATAACACTTGATGTAAAACACGGTTAAAACAAAAAAAACTATATCGAGATGGATGTCATATCGAAGAGCACGAAATTCTCGTTTTTTGATGTAATTTGTTTGATTAAAATATTAGTAATTTTTAAGATAATTTATTTTAAAATTTAAGGGTAAAAACTTTTAATTAAAAAAGAAAATAAAAAGTCAAATATGATAGGCGTGAGATTGAAATTATCTTTCTTTTTTACACTTAATCACCTTAATTAATAATTTTAATTAAAAACTCTATTTAATATGAGTCATTGGATCAATAGAGATGGAAGGGTCAAGATCTGTCCCCATGCGCACAATTGAAAATGAGTTTTCATTTGAACTTTCATATATATATATATATATATATATATATATATAGGGGCAGGTTCAAACGAGAAGACAGTCCATTTGCGAGAAGGCGAGAAAGAATGCGGATCACATACTTCATTATTTAAAAAATAACATAAAAAATAAAAAATATTTTAGAAATTAGGATAATTATCATTTTAAATTGGATAAATCCTTAAATATTTCATATATCTTTTAAATTTATTTATTTTTAATTTTAATAAATTCATATTTTATCTAACTTTTATAAAAAAAATTCTAGATACACTTTTGATTAAAAAATCACAATTTTCATCCAATGTCACATGTGAGTTCCACCATCAATTTATTATATTTTTCATCATTTTATATCTAGTTTATTGACCACGTTTTTAATCACATGTGATTAACTTCGTTTAATATTTTATCTGTTATGTATCACATATTATACAGTATGTGAATTTTTGTATATATCACATCTATACATATAATAAATAAGTAACTAGCATGCCACGTGTCGTCTTCTGGTGAGCCGACTTCAGTATTTTCTCGCCTAAACATGTATCTGGACGCGGTTTATATTATAAGTTCATTTAACACACTCACACCCACTCCTCCTTAAATCTCTCCTTAATTCAATTTTTTTAATTTATACGTTACATTTATTACCCTTATAATTAGGTATGTAGTTTACTTTTAATCCCTTACTTTTTTATTTTTCATTTTAGACTCTTATCATATAAATATAAATAATGTATATAAACTAAAATGCATTAAAAACATTTCTATTTTTTACAAAGTATACCATTGTAATCATTTCGTCCATACCTTCGAAATGAGCCCAATATTGAATATTTTTGGATTTAATTATATATTAAATATCATAAATATATACGAATATTTGTGGACGATTACCGACCTTATCGATTCAAGACTTAAAAACTCACAAGATTTTGTATTTTATTTTCTTATTATTGTCTTTTAGCAAATTTTTACATATAGTTACTTAAAAACCTAGACATATAATCAATTAACAACCATATTCAACCAAACATGAACATGAAATAAAATTATGTTTTCAAATTCTCGACTTTAGATTCGAGATACTTCGGGCCGCATCGCGCGCGGGGTATATAACAATCCATAATTTAGAACACGCATAAAATAAATATCCCCAAAATCGCGATCCAAAATTTCCTTACAATAATCATAAATAGGTTTGCGGAAACAACCTACACAACTGAGAATTGAACTAAGTTGAACTATAGTGTCTCTACACTATTCATCTTCCTCTTACTAACGCCCTGCTTACTTGCTAGAGCCTTTCGATGCCTGCTTTCCTGAAAAGGTTTTGTTTGAAAATGCGAGGGTTAGACCATGAGGTCTAGTGAGTCCCTCCTAACAGTTATCAAAGCACTTATAAACAGTTTAACAATTTCAGCAATATCATTCATAAAACTGATCATTCAAAATCATTCACGGAATAAAGTCCGCCCCTCGTAAATCGGCACCCTGAAGTCACCCGTAGATGACAACGAGTCAGCCTCATGCTGCCGTATAGGGTAGTACTCCCCTGGCATAAACGGGACACACCCCCCGGCATGATCTGGCGGGCCACACTTCCCGACTTAGCCAATTTACACCACAATCTATGTATGCATACATCCCACATAAATTTTTAAACAACGTTCATGCAATCAAAAGCATAAGTATAAAACATGGCATATCTCATCATGTACTTGCTTTAGAAAAACATATTAAAAGCCACACGTTTTAGTTTAGAAAACTCACCTGATACGTTTGCTTGCTTTTCTCTACTCTGCTCTTTACTCCCAAATTGTCTACCTGAACGAGGGGACAAATTTATAAGCTGACCAGGACTATCCGGACACTTCTCACCTGACACACAACTTTTCCGGACAGACTACCGGGTAAACCACACTTTCCGGACATCACTACTTTTCCGGACAACAACGCTTTTCCGGATGACTCTCCTATCTGGACACATTGAGATTATCGGACAACTTCTATTTTCCGGACGACTTACTTATCTGGACGACTAAACTTATCCGGACAACACAATCTTTCCGGACAACACTATATCCGGACACCTTCTACAACCCGACCAAGAAGTTATCCGGATACTCACCCGGACACCTTCATACTTGAAGGTTTCCGGACGAACGCTGGACGAGTTTAATGGTTGAAAATCCTATTACATGCCTCTTAATCCTCAAGATAAGCCAATAATCTATCACTAAATGATCTGTAATCGATTTCCCATCAGTTTCTATTACCAAAACACATTTAACGATGATTAAATCTCTCTATTGGCCTCAAATGACTATAATAAGCTATAACCCACAAAAACTCAGAAATCAGCAGATTAATCTTGAAAGGAGTTATGGGTTAGAGATTACCTTAGAGATTACTTGCAGAACACGAATTTCAATCCTTCCCTTCCTTCTGAAATTGACCTTGATGATTCCTTTCTTCCAAAAGCACACAAGACACTTATGAACCCTATTCTTCTTTCTCTCCACAAACTCAGCCGTCAACAATCAAATTCAGTATTAAAATGTTCTTTCTAGGGTTTTGTGCCTTTATATACCCTCTCCCAAACTTACCAAATAGCCCCTCAACTTCCGTTCTTATTATACTTTCCTTTCAAACGTTAAAACTAAACCGATTCGGGCACGGTCGTTACAACACTCCCCCTTCAAAAGAATTCCGTCCCCGGAATTCCATTTTCAAACAGGTGAGGGTATCTGACCCTCATATCAGATTCCACTTCCCACGTTGCTTCTCTTCCTTTGTGATACCTCCACTGAACTTTAACTAAACGAACTTCCTTGTTTCTCGTCTTTCGTACTTTACTGACTACGATCTCGATTGGTTCTTCCTCATACATCAACTTCTCGTCAATGCTGACATCTTCTAACGGAATAGCCACATCGGCCTCGGCCAAACACTTCTTTAAGTTGGACACGTGGAAGGTCGGATGAATCCTTGTTAATTCTTCTGGCAGTTCCAGCTTATAAGCTACCGCACCGATTCGCTCAATGATAACGAAAGGTCCAGCATATCTTGGCCTCAACTTTCATTTCTTCCCAAAACGTACCACACCTTTCCAAGGTGACACTTTAAGCATTACCTTGTCACCTACTTGGAATTCAATCGGCTTCCTTCGTCTATCTGCATACTTCTTCTGTCGATCTTGCGCGCCCCTCATTCTCTCTCGGATAATTTCTATTTTTTCTGACGTCAATTGAACTATTTCGGGACCGGCCAACTGTCTCTCTCCCACTTCGTTCCAACATAACGGCGTACGACATTTTCGTCCGTACAATGCTTCAAATGGCGCCGCTTGGATACTCGCGTGATAGCTATTGACAAAAGTCAACTTCTTATCGTCTGCATCTCTTGCAAGGTCGCCATCCTCTCACTTTCCACAAAAGAGACGTGTAACACACTAAAACTTTCTTCCCAAAATTCCATCGAGTACCTCAAGATCGCGCACCAGCTATTCACTTTCATAACTTCGACGGGTCCACAGACCCAGACCACCTTACCTTTCTCTCAAACTCCAAGGCTCGAAAGCCTTATGTTCTTCAATCCAACCAGCTCAAATCTACTCGGTCACCCCAAACCGTTCTGATGGAAAAACATAAGCGTATGCCATACATTAGGACCGCCCTCAGCGAGTCACCACTTTGCTATGTCGTGTCATCTTGCACTATTTACTTGCAACATCTCCGAATACTATACTCACTAAAAAACCACTAGAAGAATCCAAGGCCTCCCGCGCCTCCATTGCATACTTCCTACCCCACGTCGGAAGTCACGGTCTTAAAACTGTAAAGCCCGTATCTCGGTATGTAATCTCTTTTTATAAATCCTTTTGTTTTAAATTTTGTTTAATATGGTTTCCGTTAGCGGGGTTGGTCGAGTTGGGTCGAATCGTTAAAGTGTCGGAATTTTTGGTTAGTTGCGAGAGGATTGTTAGTTGAGTGGCTAGTTGTGTCAAAGGCCTAAACCCTCATGGGTTTCGGCCCATGCAGGAAAGAAAGACGCAGTCCATGTGTTTTTTTAGTGTGAATGGTAACGTGAGGAGTAAGCATAGAAAAAGAAACCAAAAGAAAAGAACCCTACGGCTCCACATAGTTTTTCTTGTTCTTGTTGTCGTCGGCCGGAAAGAAGGATCGAGAAGAAAGAGAGACAATCGGAGAGAGAGAGAGAGAAAGAGAGAAGCCGAGAGAGAGTTAGGAGCTGCTGCCGGCGACGGGGAGAGAGGAAGAGGAAGGTGATCGCCGACGAGTTGGTCGGTTTAGAGGACGAGAAGGCGTTCGTCGAGGTATTTCGGAAATCTTTCGATTGATTAATTGTCAAAAAACCGCCATAAACCGCCACCACCACCGCCGCAGCCACGGCTGCCGGCGGTGGGGCCTCCGCTGCACGCCGCTGTGGTGGCGGCAGGGGGTGCGTGGGTGTGTGGGTATGTGCGGGTGTGACGTTGCGGGGGAGTCGGGAGTGGGTGACGTTGGGAGGTCTCGCCGGAGGGTGTTACCGTAACCCTCGTCGCCGCCGCCGACCACCACCGCCGCCGGAGGCGGCAGGGGGTGGTGCACGGTTGTTGTCCAACTTGGTATGACCTGTTTCCAGTAGGTTATTAGGCTTCCCGGGGCTGTTTGGGTTAAGCATTGACTTAATAGGATTATAATCTTTAGTTATCATTTCATGTGAATTGCTTTGTTTCTGCCACTGTTTTGCGAAAACCATAACTTTCTCGAGAAATTCCGGATTGGGATGAAACCAGTGCCAAAAGTTCCCATTCTGAGTCTAGTAAGTTTCTTATGTTTTGCGGAAAAACCAGTTCGGACCATAGCTAGTGTCAAACTGCTGTTTTGTACTGAAAGGTACCGTTTTTCACTGTGCAGCAAGTTGGTTTTGTAAAATCAATAATAAATTGTAGAAAAATCGTTAGAGCGCGTGCGATATGTCCCTGGAACCCTAAGACATGGGACTTTGTGATTATGGAAAAATATTTCTGGTTTAATCAGTTTATAAGGGGTTAAACAGGTCCCGAACAGACCTGCGTGTTGAGAGTAAAAACTGGAAAATGTGTTTTTAAAGTTAGTAGTCGTGGACTCGTGGCTTTGGTTTGGGGCGTCACTTTGACAATTGTTAACGCTTATTTAGGTGGAAAAAGGTGAACTGGTGTTGGCCGGTTCGTGTTGCGGTTGAGGTCATAAGCTTTGCGTTTGAGGTGAGTTCTCTCACTATATAGGATGGAGATTATATTCGTGTTGCTATAGTTCGAGTGTGTTGATTATGATTGTTTGTTGACATTATTGTGGTGTGGAATATATATATATAATTGTGTGTATATATTGAACTGTGATTGATGTACTTCTTGATGGATGTTCCAAGAGGTATATGCGTTTGTATAATGGGTTGTGATTATATCTTCTTGAGGGTTGTTCCAAGAAGTATAAGGCCACTTCTTGATGGTTGTTCCAAGGAGTATGGGTATTGGTATAATGTGTTGTGATTATGTCTTCTTGATGGTGGTTCCAAGGAGCATAAGGATTATTATTAATCGTGATATATCTTCTTGATGGTTGTTCCAAGGAGTATATGTATTGGTATAATGTGTTGTGATTATGTCTTCTTGATCGTGGTTCCAAGGAGCATAAGGATTATTATTAATCGTGATATATTTTCTTGATGGATGTTCCAAGAAATTTATGTGCTGGTATGTTTAAGGGTGATGCTGATATAATTGCGATCCTATGTAAGGATTGAATTCACTAAGCTTCGTGCTTACCCCTTCCCAAAATCTTATGTTTTCAGGTGCGAGTAGCAGTCGGGCGTGATGGTACACACAGGCGCAAGGCGAAGATCGTTTGAATTGATTTTTAGTAAATGGGGATTGAATTATATAACTTTTCCGCTGCTTAAACTTTGTTGACGGTTTTAAATAACAACGTTTATTTTTATTGTAATGGGATTTGTTAACTTGTGGTTTGATTATAGTGAAATGCGTTATTTTTTGAAAATTTAAATTCCTTGTAATTTTTGGGACGTTACAACTTGGTATCAGAGCACAGCTTGAGTGAATCAAACACATCTCGGTGTGTTTCGTCTCAAGTTGCGGCTATGAAGTTTTAAACTCTTTTACAAAAATCTTTAAAAATAAAGGAAAAAGGAAAACCCGTTTGGGAAACGGTGATCGGGGGCGCAGTGTGTACAGTCAGCCGACGCTATATGGGAAGGTACGGTACTTAGTGTATTTATTGCTTTCTAGGCATAGGGTATGCATACTAGATTGCCTATGTTGTTTACACTGTACTGTATGATGACTGCTTGCTAGTAGGAATCAATGCTAGTTATAGTAGGTTGTTAAGTGAAAGCCCTATAGGTTGTATGCAGTAAGAATCATATAGCCTTAGAATATTTGATTTAGTTCTATTGCGCAGCTCTTGTTTGAGTCCAACCGTTCTAGGATAGAATCTTGTATTCGAATGTCTATTTGATTCACGCTGCATGCGACTGGGTATTCGCGAGGCAACTCGTTATGGCTAATAGGGATTCCGTTGTAGCAAAGGTAGTGGGATGAGATGAAATTCCTAGTGAGCTGGGAAGAGTGTTTACATATGAGTAGGTATGCTAAATTGCTTTCTAGAACATAGGAGTATGTATGCTAGATTGCTTGGTGCTTAATACACTGTATTGTATGGTTGTTACTTGCTATTAGGAACTTATGCTAACCTTGATAGGTTGTTAAGCGAATGCACTATAGGTTGTATGCGGTAGGAACCGAATAGCCTTAGAATGTTAGATTTAGTTCTATTGCGCAGCTCTTGTTTGAGTCCAACCGTTGTAGGATGGAATCTTATATTCGAATGTCTATCTGGTTTCCACTGTATACGACTGTGCGTTTATGAGGCGACTCGTCAGGGTTAGTGGGGGTTCCGCCCTAGCAAGGGTAGTGGGGTATTATGTTTATTCCTAGGGAGCTAGGAAGAGCGTGTGTATGCGTCGGTATGGACATACGTGTATGGTTTTTGTTTGGGCGAGCAACTACTTGGTATCTCGGGATGGGACTCGGAACGGACAGTGATAGGTGTAGATGGTAGTAGTAGAGCTCCTACTACCGGAAGCACAGGATCAATGTTCGAGTCGGAGAAAGTCACGAGGAATCCAAGGAGTCGAGCGTGAGCGTGTTAGTGTGAGTTATTATTTGCTAATAACTCGTTGTAATATCTACCCTGAATAGCCATCACAAGGAGGAACGACTATAGTAAACATACTAGTACAGGTGTGTACTTGAATTGCTTTGATGGGATGATCGTTGGGGTAGTGTCGAAGGTTATAAATTAGTAGTCGTTGGAATAAAAGGACGATTCTAGTATTAATCACTTGGAGTGACGATGAGGATGATGTTTGTGTCGGGCCAAGATGGATGATTGTGCTAGAATCATAGGCTTATAGAGCCGACTTTGATTTGAGGAAAAATCGTAGGGATTATTTGACGTAATTTCCCAACTTGCCTAAGAGGTTTAAATGTCCGGATGACGTTAGTGGACCGGAGAGATTTGGAGGAGTAGGAGTCGAGGCGTAGAATGCCGACTAAGTCATGCACAAAGTTTGATTTTGAAATAGATTGCATTAACAAATTCTTGTGTTTCAAATCATTTTATGGATGGTGTTTTGGAATTTTGGGAAATGTTCAGCACACACACAAGATTTTGAAATATGGTTTTGAAAGTGCATGAAACCGTTTTATCACGGGAGTTGCAAACTTTGTTAGAAATTGTCTCATTTCGTTATTTTTCCAACGGTTCTTTTGGGTAAGATGATATCCGTGTTTTTGTGGTGTTTAAAATGTCGGGCAAGTAACTATGGCTTGTGACTTTAACATTGGAACTCCTCCACATATGTTAGAGTTGAGACGGAAAGTTATATTCCACGATGTCTGTATAAAGCTATTTGAGTGATTTCGTTAAATAAGTTTTGTCTTACGGCATGTTGAGTCGTGTGGGTTTAATTTCACGAGGTGCATATCTTATTTGTTATGTGACCATTTGGAGAAATCTTGGAAATCAATTTAAAGAACCCCACCTTTTGAGATTTTATGAGGCTTTAGTCGATATTTTCAAATGATGGAAACGGATTGGTTTTTATCTTTAAGTTTGAAACTTACACGAGACAGTTGTGTTTTAACAAAAATATATTTGTAAACCGTTTCATCGTTTTGTATGACTAGCCGACGTGCGTAAGAGTTGTTGGTGAACCCTGTGCCACGTCATTTTATGTTGGAAAAAGAGGAATTTTGGGGTCAAATGTCGTGGAACTGATTTTGAAATTATGTGCACACTTTTGTCGCACCCGGTGTAAGGTCGAGCGGTTACTTTAAATACATGTCATGAGTCAATTCATACTAGAACCGTGACGGTTCATTTTCAAAGAAATTATTTATTTCGCTTTACGTTTTGTGAGTAAACTAAGCTGCAATGAAATGATTTTCAACATGATTTTCATATGTGGGACGAGCGTGTCCATTTTTGCGTAACTACCGACCTGGTAATAGTAGTTCTATTGCTTACGGTCATTTTGAAATGAAAAATCTTGACGTTGAAAATATTTTGTAAATGATTTAGTAAACCATTTGGGAAGTGCGCTTATAAGTGTTATGTGTCATTTTGAGAATTTTAAGGGTGTGAGTCCTTTTGGAAAACTCTTTGGTTTAACCCGTGTCGAGGTTGGGACTAATGTTGATTTTAGAGTATTGCTTGCTTAAACTTTATTTAAACGCGTTTTTGACCGACTTATGGGTCAATTGCACGGTTTTTAATGGCTCGATGTGGAGTTTTGTTGATGGGTTGTTTTGTTGCACAGTTTTGCACTTATTGCACGTTGAGCATTTACATGTTGGGGAGTGAGTCATTCCGGGATAGGCATGTTGTTGGTAGACTGTTTTGCATTGGATCCTTGGTCACGTCAGTCAGTTGTTGGTAATGGTAGGTTGGGTATCTCGGGGTGGGACTCCGGTATTCATGTGTTATGACCTTGACTTTCCAGTAGGCACTGGGAGGATATAGTCTTGGGCACTTACCTGAGAGGTATTCCTGTTATGCCGGGCCTTGAGACGTACCTGGGAGGTAGACGTTAAGGTGTATCTTGATACGGTGTAACTAGGCTTCGTAGAGCGAATGTGGAGGATAAGTAGACGGTGGAAGATTGGGTATTCCACACGTGTTGTTAGGGTAGACCGAATAGTGTCAGTTAAGGGAATGATGCCCTTTGTAATTAAGAGTATAAATGCGCAGTAACCTTTTTGAGGTAAGTATTATATTTTGGTGTCGACTTTTGGGCTTGAGGCCAAACACCTTTAGTGTAATCGGAGATTTGTAGCCGATTTTGAAATAATAATGGCGATGGTAGTAGTAACCCTGAGCTGCCTACTTGTGATGAATGGTTGTGGTGGAATGACCTTCGTGGGTGATTATAAATTTACTGGTTTGATGATGCGTGTAAGGTAAGTTTTGGGAGTCTATTAGAACTCGTAAGAGTTAATCGACAGTTAATGGTAGGAATGATCGGATCCGAGTATCCAGTTGGGTATATTGGTAGGCAACTTTAGAATGGTTAGAGCTTGAGATTTGACTCGGGATGTATGGAATGTCTAAGGTTGGGAGACAACCGAAGTCGCTTGGCTAGGAATGATTTCAATTGTTGGGGTGTTCTGCCGATCATAATCCAGTGTCCTAGAAAGAGTACGTTAGTAAGAAAAGTATTCGAGAAGTTTTAGAAGGGGTTTCAAGTGGACTTGGGAACCTGAGGTTGAGATGAGGGAGAACTATCCGGAGCTATTCGTAGGCAGAGACTTCGAGGACGAAGTCTAATCCAAGTGGGGGAGAGTTTTAAAGCCCGTATCCCGGTATGTAATCTCTTTTTATAAATCCTTTTGTTTTAAATTTTGTTTAATATGGTTTCCGTTAGCGGGGTTAGTCGAGTTGGGTCGAATCGTTAAAGTGTCGGAATTTTTGGTTAGTTGCGAGAGGATTGTTAGTTGAGGGGCTAGTTGTGTCAAAGGCCTAAACCCTCATGGGTTTCGGCCCATGCAGGAAAGAAAGACGCAGTCCATGTGTTTTTTTTAGTGTGAATGGTAACGTGAGGAGTAAGCATAGAAAAAGAAACCAAAAGAAAAGAACCCTACGGCTCCACATAGTTTTTCTTGTTCTTGTTGTCGTCGGCCGGAAAGAAGGATCGAGAAGAAAGAGAGACAATCGGAGAGAGAGAGAGAGAGAAAGAGAGAAGCCGAGAGAGAGTTAGGAGCTGCTGCCGGCGACGGGGAGAGAGGAAGAGGAAGGTGATCGCCGACGAGTTGGTCGGTTTAGAGGACGAGAAGGCGTTCGTCGAGGTATTTCGGAAATCTTTCGATTGATTAATTGTCAAAAAACCGCCATAAACCGCCACCACCACCGCCGCAGCCACGGCTGCCGGCGGTGGGGCAGCCGCTGCACGCCGCTGTGGTGGCGGCAGGGGGTGCGTGGGTGTGTGGGTATGTGCGGGTGTGACGTTGCGGGGGAGTCGGGAGTGGGTGACGTTGGGAGGTCTCGCCGGAGGGTGTTACCGTAACCCTCGTCGCCGCCGCCGACCACCACCGCCGCCGGAGGCGGCAGGGGGTGGTGCACGGCTGTTGTCCAACTTGGTATGACCTGTTTCCAGTAGGTTATTAGGCTTCCCGGGGCTGTTTGGGTTAAGCATTGACTTAATAGGATTATAATCTTTAGTTATCATTTCATGTGAATTGCTTTGTTTCTGCCACTGTTTTGCGAAAACCATAACTTTCTCGAGAAATGCCGGATTGGGATGAAACCAGTGCCAAAAGTTCCCATTCTGAGTCTAGTAAGTTTCTTATGTTTTGCGGAAAAACCAGTTCGGACCATAGCTAGTGTCAAACTGCTGTTTTGTACTGAAAGGTACCGTTTTTCACTGTGCAGCAAGTTGGTTTTGTAAAATCAATAATAAATTGTAGAAAAATCGTTAGAGCGCGTGCGATATGTCCCTGGAACCCTAAGACATGGGACTTTGTGATTATGGAAAAATATTTCTGGTTTAATCAGTTTATAAGGGGTTAAACAGGTCCCGAACAGACCTGCGTGTTGAGAGTAAAAACTGGAAAATGTGTTTTTAAAGTTAGTAGTCGTGGACTCGTGGCTTTGGTTTGGGGCGTCACTTTGACAATTGTTAACGCTTATTTAGGTGGAAAAAGGTGAACTGGTGTTGGCCGGTTCGTGTTGCGGTTGAGGTCATAAGCTTTGCGTTTGAGGTGAGTTCTCTCACTATATAGGATGGAGATTATATTCGTGTTGCTATAGTTCGAATGTGTTGATTATGATTGTTTGTTGACATTATTGTGGTGTGGAATATATATATAATTGTGTGTATATATTGAACTGTGATTGATGTACTTCTTGATGGATGTTCCAAGAGGTATATGCATTTGTATAATGGGTTGTGATTATATCTTCTTGAGGGTTGTTCCAAGAAGTATAAGGCCACTTCTTGATGGTTGTTCCAAGGAGTATGGGTATTGGTATAATGTGTTGTGATTATGTCTTCTTGATGGTGGTTCCAAGGAGCATAAGGATTATTATTAATCGTGATATATCTTCTTGATGGTTTTTCCAAGGAGTATATGTATTGGTATAATGTGTTGTGATTATGTCTTCTTGATCGTGGTTCCAAGGAGCATAAGGATTATTATTAATCGTGATATATTTTCTTGATGGATGTTCCAAGAAATTTATGTGCTGGTATGTTTAAGGGTGATGCTGATATAATTGCGATCCTATGTAAGGATTGAATTCACTAAGCTCCGTGCTTACCCCTTCCCAAAATCTTATGTTTTCAGGTGCGAGTAGCAGTCGGGCGTGACGGTACACACAGGCGCAAGGCGAAGATCGTTTGAATTGATTTTTAGTAAATGGGGATTGAATTATATAACTTTTCCGCTGCTTAAACTTTGTTGACGGTTTTAAATAACGACGTTTATTTTTATTGTAATGGGATTTGTTAACTTGTGGTTTGATTATAGTGAAATGCGTTATTTTTTGAAAATTTAAATTCCTTGTAATTTTTGGGACGTTACAAAAACATGTCTACTTACGGTCTCTCCTGCCTCCTTACTTCCCTAAAAGGAAGAAACTTGGCGGAAATTTCCCTGCCAGTACAACGAGACTCTAAAACTAGGAATCATCACTCTCCTGACCACTTGGCACAAGGCCGCCATTGCACCTCTTGACGAACTCACACCTAAGAGTTCCCTCCTCAGGTTACATGTAATTTCTAGATCACCTCTTCCAACCGATAAGCGTCTATGCAGATCATACTCCCTTCCCGGATCACATTTGGCTACCGCTCGACAACTAAGTCGTACGTTCTCACCACATCGTCATTTCACACTTAACGCGACTAAAAAGGAAAACTTCCATGACCCCTCATTGAAGTGTTCGTCTATCCGAATATGACCTATCCTGAAGACACATCAATTTCTCACTGCTTGCCACAAGTGTCCAGTCGTATGTAACATAACTTCGGTTACCTTCACAAACTATTCTCAATAGTTTATCACTGAACGACTAGCTCGCTGGAACATCTATCACAACATCACCATCTCAACTCAAATCATCCAACTGCCTCATCCAATTTCTTTCCTGCACAAGACGTACACAAATCCCCTTCCTCAAAACTCTTTCCAGAAGTTCACACATTTACCGATGGCAATCTATGCACGCTACTCCCCCTCTCAGTGTTACTGACAAGCTTACTGCTTATAACTTTCTCCTTTAATCTGACATACTATCTTCAACTCCTCACAGTAACGCGAAGCACCGCCTCTCAAGCATTACTTGCCTCTCTCTTCCGACCTTTTCACTTGCTACAACATTCTCTCGATACTCTACATAATCAAACGGTTGCATCAAAATTATAACTTAATGCATTCAATCAAGTCATCTCGAAATGACGCATTTGATCGAAGTCATTACACACCCTTTGATCTCTCACTAATACCTCCTCTAATAACTCCTCCATACATAGGAACAATTAACATTCTTTAAAGATTCGCATCTACTACACCACATCTTTGACTACCCATCCATCGCTTTCTCTAACACTTCCAAAGGTTTCAACAACATACTTACTTAGCAACTCACACAATCAAAAACACTTGGTTTCTTATTTGGTTAATTACTCACATCCACTCCGATATTCTATTCTGGCACAAGCCAACACCACGCCCACTTACTAATCACGTGCTTCCTCAACTTGATTAACAAATTGCACACCTCAACCGAAACCTCAAAAAGGCTTATGCTTCATCTATCCCACTAACATTGCACCACTATGACACTAGTTGGCACACTTGGCTTGACCATTTCTGTCACTACACATCCGGGCACTCTTGGCCCCTAACATCACACTGTAGACCAAAACTCTCATGATCATTTACCCAAATCAAACTTGCCTCCGCATTCTTCCGTATACACGATCGACTCTATCTCGCTACTTAGTTCCTTTTTCAATCTGAAGAACTATAACTTACGAGTTCTCGATTTGCTCACACACTAACATTCTAGCTGGCTCTTTACGATCCGAGCCCTTACTTAAGCTGGCACTTTCCATCTTGGGACGATAAAATCTACACACTCGCTTCGCTCGCATGATAACCGTATCTATCTCCACTCTATTTGAATCACAACTCACGAGTTTCCAATTAACTCAACCATACTCACTCCTGCTAACCCTTTGCGATCTCATAACGAGTACATGAAAAGGGTACAATCTCTCCCAGATCGACATGATCCAAACACTTACTTCATTTGAGCTAAATACCTTATCCCCTATGAACCATCCGACTCTCGAAAGTAAAACGCTTATTTAAAACAGTCATCTCTCACTAGCTTAACACCCCTACAAGGTGGTCCTTCAACTTTCAACTTTCTGATTCAAATCTTCGACCTCATATACTTTACACAACTGTCGACTTCAACGTCGATAGTTGGACTGTTGATACTTTCTAACAAGGGTTCCTTACTGAACCTAATCCTTCCAACATATCATACTCACTTCATTTTTCCGTCGCCCTCATTTCAAAACTTACTTATGCAATGTCAACATACAAGATTACTTTAAAACTCTTACTCGACTTCGAGGATATTTCATTCTTACTTCACCACACTACTCATAACGAGTTGCTAATACCAGTATCTTGATGACTTCTAGTTCTTCCTCTGAACACAAACACCAAAACTACAAACATTCTCTCCTGATCTGTCCAACACCTCTCCACACTAGGAGTTCTTCCTTAGCTTAAACTGTAGTGCTCTACGACCTAGTGAGTTCATAGCCTTCATGCATGACAACGCGATAAATAAATCATTTCGTACTTTTTATCATTTAAAGAAAATATCTCTTGGAACAATTTGGGTACACACGACCCCAACATTCTCATAACTCCAATGCCCTGCACAGCGATCTCGAGAATCGCTTGCATGCAACTTTCCGAAAACTTACTCTTACTCGACCAAAATATGTCTTTACGATAGAAATACATTGGATGAAAATATTTTCATACAACAAAACTATGAAAGGTTTCACCGACACGAAGAAAACCAGTCGACTCTCACATTTATTTATATAACTTCAACATGTCAATACTCTTTTTAGATTATAAAAGTTTTGCATTCAAACGTCTTCTTGACCTTTGCAACAATTTAACTTATAATAAAAGAGTGAAATATTTTGTAAATCGTAATTCTCAAAACTTCAATGTGCGATGTAAATGGATTTGCACTTTTCTGTAACATACGCTTGCGCACGCCGACTCACATTTGATCAAATTTGAAATTTACACATTCACTTTTACGTATGGAAAATTTTCATGTACACACGTACAACTCAGTGCATGAAACTCTACTTGCAATTGAAGGCTACTCACTCAAACAAGGTCAATCGCTTTACTCACGCAACTTATCATGGACACTCTTCTTTCAACCAGTGGCCGCCCTCTCGGCCTTGCAACAACTTGCTATACATACATTCCACTGTCCACTTACTTAACCATTTCATACTATTTTCGTCTTGACCAATTTATCTCATATTATACTTCTATACGCTTCCAACATTCTACAGGAATCCCTCTTCAATGATCTTGTCACTGAATATCTCGACTAAAGAGTCAGGGCTCTAATCCCCTACTCGCTCTTGAATTGACACTTCCAAGATCTCGACACTGTCCTTCCTTACTATCCGAACTGATCTATCCCACGATTTCTAGAACTGGGACTCTCCAGAAACGGAAGTCTTAGGCATAATCAATCGTTCAACCTCTTTGAATCCACGAGGATCTACCTCTAGACGACTCATAACATTCTAATCGACATTTCTACTCCACGATGTATTCATACATCACATCATAACTGATCTCTCACAATACTCTCCCAACAATGGGTCTTACTCTACTCCTCAGGGATCATGCTGACATTCTAGATTACTTGAACCCGTCATATAAACTAGTTTAAGACTACACCCTCGGAATAATAAGGCAGATCAAGCACATACATGTACCTGTAAATTCACAATTACACTGGTCTGGTGTAATCCCAAACGTACCTTACATGACTGTCCTCGATACCCTATTAGTCCTATTTCCACTATAGTGTCCTCCTAACGCATTTCTTATATCATTAATAGTGCCTTCCTAACGCATTTTCTGATTCTTAGTTGTGATTTCTACTTCCAAAGTTTAAGTTTAGGCCCATCCGGTCGCCTAAATCCCTTAAACTATGGCTCTGATACCAACTATAACAACCCATAATTTAGAACATGCATAAAATAAATATCCCCAAAATTGCGATCCAAATTTTCCTTACAATAATCATAAATAGGTTTGCGGAAACAACCTACACAACTGAGAATTGAACTAAGTTGAACTATAGTGTCTCTACACTATTCATCTTCCTCTTACTAACGCACTGCTTACTTGCTAGAGCCTTTCGATGCCTGCTTTCCTGAAAAGGTTTTGTTTGAAAATGCGAGGGTTAGACCATGAGGTCTAGTGAGTCCCTCCTAACAGTTATCAAAGCACTTATAAACAGTTTAACAATTTCAGCAATATCATTCATAAAACTGATCATTCAAAATCATTCACGGAATAAAGTCCGCCCCTCGTAAATCGGCACCCTAAAGTCACCCGTAGATGACAACGAGTCAGCCTCATGCTGCCGTATAGGGTAGTACTCCCCTGGCATAAATGGGACACACCCCCCGGCATGATCTGGCGGGCCACACTTCCCGACTTAGCCAATTTACACCACAATCTATGTATGCATACATCCCACATAAATTTTTAAACAACGTTCATGCAATCAAAAGCATAAGTATAAAACATGGCATTTCTCATCATGTACTTGCTTTAGAAAAACATATTAAAAGCCACACGTTTTAGTTTAGAAAACTCACCTGATACGTTTGCTTGTTTTTCTCTACTCTGCTCTTTACTCCCAAATTGTCTACCTGAACGAGGGGACAGATTTATAAGATGACCAGGACTATCCGGACACTTCTCACCTGACACACAACTTTTCCGGACAGACTACCGGGTAAACCACACTTTCCGGACATCACTACTTTTCCGGACAACAACGCTTTTCCGGATGACTCTCCTATCCGGACACATTGAGATTACCGGACAACTTCTATTTTCCGGACGACTTACTTATCCGGACGACTAAACTTATCCGGACAACACAATCTTTCCGGACAACACTATATCCGGACACCTTCTACAACCCGACCAAGAAGTTATCCGGATACTCACCTGGACACCTTCATACTTGAAGGTTTCCGGACGAACGCTGGACGAGTTTAATGGTTGAAAATCCTATTACATGCCTCTTAATCCTCAAGATAAGCCAATAAATTATCACTAAATGATCTGTAATCGATTTCCCATCAGTTTCTATTACCAAAACACATTTAACGATGATTAAATCTCTCTATTGGCCTCAAATGACTATAATAAGCTATAACCCACAAAAACTCAGAAATCAGCAGATTAATCTTGAAAGGAGTTATGGGTTAGAGATTACCGTAGAGATTACTTGCAGAACACGAATTTCAATCCTTCCCTTCCTTCTGAAATTGAACTTGATGATTCTTTCTTCCAAAAGCACACAAGACACTTATGAACCCTATTCTCCTTTCTCTCCACAAACTCAGCCGTCAACAATCAAATTCAGTATTAGAATGTTCTTTCTAGGGTTTTGTGCCTTTATATACCCTCTCCCAAACTTACCAAATAGCCCCTCAACTTCCGTTCTTATTATACTTTCCTTTCAAGCATTAAAACTAAACCGATTCGGGCACGATCGTTACAGGGTACCTATCTAATATGATAATATACCTCCAAATATAAAAGACGTATAATCACATATGATGATATTTACATCATAAAAAGATCTATTAATATAAATATACATAATCACACATGATTAACTAAAATATCTGCAATAATCACATGAGATAATATGCATAATCACATGTGATAATATGATATGTACAAAAATTAACATATAGTGAATCATATGTGATACGTAATAAATCATTTGTTAACTTAAGTTAATCACATGTAATTCAAGATCCAAAAAATAGAGAAAAAAATTGTGAAAAGCAATAATGAATTGATTATGGATATCATATGTGATATTTGATCTAAATTGTGATTTTTTTATTAAAAGTGTATCCAGATTTTTTATTACATAAAACTTAATTAAAAAATTAATGAATTAATTGAAATTAAAATATAAATAAATCTAAAAGATATAATGAAACTTTAAGAGTTTATCCAATTTAAAATGGTAATTATCCTAATCTCTAAATTTATTTTTAATTTTTAATTTATGGTATTTTTTTTAATTAATGGATTTTGTAGTTCATATTCCTTCTCGCCTTCTCGCATATCAGATTGTTTCTCGCATGATTCTCCATATATATATATATATATATATATATATATATATATATATAATGGGATTTATAAAAAAAAGTTCTATAAAAATTGCTATTATGGATTTTTTATTTAAGTTCTTAGAGCATCTCCAACAGCTTCCCTATTTTGGAGAAAATGAAGAATATGAGGATTTTGAGCTTTACCTTTGCTCCAACAGCTTTCTCATCTCCAAAATGGAGAAAGTAGAAGAAATAACGAGTCTTTCTCCAAATATGGAGATCACTCAAAAAATGATTACCAATTGAGAGGACCAGTAGAAAAACTTTAAAAATAAATATGTAGAGGGAGAAATGATATTTTAATAGATGAATGAAATATTTTAATATTATAATCAATGTTTTTCCTCCAAAATGAGGAATCTGTTGGAGATGAACGTATTTTTTTTTGAGATTTTTACTTTTAGTTCTCTATTTTAATTTTTTTTTGGAAAACTGTTGGAGATGCTCTTAATTTGATTACTTGAAAATGACATGACGAATAGAAAGAAAAAAAAGACGTTTTTTCAAGACCTCTAACTTCTTAAAAACAAATTATATTCCGTAACGAGACCATTTTGAGATAATTTATGGTTTCATTATCTTGTAAATTTTGGGGACCTTGGGATCTATGCAAGAAGTATTACGTAAGGTGATGTTTTGACTTTTGACCCTGTCCTATGACGTTTCTGTGAAGGGGTTATATTCAAGTATCGAGTTAATGGAATCTACAATTTATTTGATTGATTATATATTTGATAGAGTTAGGTTTCGATAAGAAGTTAAGATTAATGTAAACTGTTGGGAACTGAAGATTTGCTAAGTATGGATAGTACTGCCAGAACAACTTTAATACTGCCAGGGCATAATTAATACTGCTAGAGTGAAGTTAGTACTGCTTGTCAAAATTAATACTGCTAGAGTGAAGTTAGTACTGCTTGTCAAGATAAATACTGCTGAAGCAAGGTTAGTACTGCTGAGTCAAGTTAATGCTGCTGGAATGAATTAATGCTGCTGGAGAATATTAGTACTGCTCATGCTGAATGAAGTTAATACTGCTCGTACATAAAGATGTTAATGCTGCTTGTGATCATAAGTTTGGAATGCGAGAATGTTGGAAATAAAGATGGAATGATTGAAGATAATCATGAAAGAATATTCTGAAGATCGATTTTGTTTTGATAGTTATCTTGTAATTATTTTGTATAAATAGATGTTGATAGATAGCTATTCGATACGCGATATACGAGAGTTTCAGAATACGTTTTGTTTTAGAGAGAATTAACCTCAAGGTTTAGAACCCTATTTCTAGAGAAGTAGAAGTCGTCTTGATTGAGCATGTTCATCAAGATTGAGGTTTGGTTGTAAGCTTGTGAGTTGAATTAGTGAATACAAACAGCTGTGTGTTTTCTGATATATTGTTCTTTGATTGTGTGAATTAAAGTTCTATTCCGCAGATTCTTTAATTCTGAGTTCTAAGTATTATTAGTCTTGTTAAGATTTGATCCTGACAAGTGGTATCAGAGCGTGTGTTTCTTAGAATTCTACAATTATTATGGACAATTCTATTGAATCAAACAGTGCTCTTGTTTCTAAGGTTCCCATGCTCAGACCCAATGAGTTTGACATGTGGAAAATTAGAATCAAGCAGTATATTCTGCTTACTGATTATTCCATCTGGGATATCATAGAGAATGGTCCATGTGCTGAAGGAAGAATTGGACCAGATGGCAAAAGACCTCCTCCAAAGACTGATGCAGAGAGAAAAGTCAGACAAATAGAGATGAAGGCCTTAAGCACTCTGCTTTTGGCTATCCCCAATGAATATCAGCATCAATTTCATCACTGCACTGATGCTCAGACTCTGTGGAATGCATTGGAAAAGAGATTCACTGGCACCAAAAGCACCAAGAGGAATCAGAAGGCAATTCTCAAGCAGCAGTATGAAAACTTTACTTCTACTAAGAATGAGTCTATGACTCAAACTTTTGATAGATTTAATAAGCTGATTGGAGAATTGGCCACAGTAGGAGTCAAGATGGAGGCTGATGATGTTAACAGAAAGTTCTTAAGATCATTAGGTGAAGAGTGGACAATGTATACTGTGTCCTTCAGACAGAATGACCAATTGGAAGATAAAGAGCTTGATGACCTTTACAATGATCTTAGAGTCTTTGAAGCAGAGGTTGAAGCCAAAAAGAAGCCCTCTGGATATGTACATAATGCTGCACTCCTTTCAGCATCACCTGATTCTACTGCTAACCCTGAATCAGTTAGTGCTGCTGGAGGAGTCAATCAGGAAAAGACCAATGATTCAGTACTAGAAGCCTTCTTTTCTAGTCATGTTAATTCCTCATTGATTAATGATGACTTAGAACAGATTAATGCTGATGATCTTGAAGAGATGGATATCAAGTGGTAGATGGCTATGCTGTCTATGAGGGTGAAGAGATTCATAAAGAGGACAGGGAGAAACAACTTTTCCCAAAGAAGAGAAGATGGTGCTGGATTTGACAAGTCCAAAGTTGAATGCTACAAGTGTCACAAGATGGGACACTTTGCCAGGGAATGCAGAGGTGGAACATCTCACAACAGCCATCAACAAACTCAGGCTGGAAGCTCCAATCAAAACAGAAACTCTATTCAAGCTCTTGTCTCTCAACAAGGAATGGGATTTGATTGGAGTGATCAAGCAGAAGAGGCCATCCAAAATCAAGCTCTTATGGCTGAAGTTTCAGATCTTCCCACTGAGGTAAAATCTAATCTCTGTACTCAAGCTTGTATAGACACTGTTAAAAGGTATAGAGATCACAATCAGGGAATGTGTGATGACCTTAAGAGATTAGAAAAGGACAGAAAAGACTATGTAGTAATTGTTGAGAAGTTTGAAGAACAGATTAGGGCTTTTCAAGCCAATGAACTTCAACACTCCTATGATACAAACTACTGGAAATGGGAAAAGGATGGTCTAGAGTTCCAGCTTAGAGAATCCAGGGAAGAGTGTGAGAAACTAAAAGGAGAGCTTGAGAAAGTTAAACTTGATGTAGAAAAGTTTAATTGTGCCTCTAAAGTCATGGACAACATAATCAACTCTCAAATCCATAGTAAGTTAAAACCAGGCATAGGGTACAATGCCACACCCCCACCCTACAACAACACCTACATCCCTCCTAAGTCAGACCTATTAGAAACCAAGGATAAGAAGGACTTACCTGAAGGAGCCACTGAAGTAGATCCATCAGATAAAGTAGTTGTTGAGGATAAGACTGAAAAAGAAGGATCTGATGAGGAATGTGTAAGTCCATGTGTTAAGAACAATGAGATGAAAAGGACTGGAAAGGGAAAGGGAGTTCATTATACACAGACCACTATTGTGAACTCTAATACTTGTGAACATTGTTCTTGCAAGAAATATCAAGAGAATAAGCCCCAAAAACATGATAAAAAGAGGGGAAATCAAAGAAATTGGAATAACCAGTGGGCACAAAAGCAAGGAGTTGATCTGCAAAGGATTAACAGACCAAAACCTTGTTTTATTTGTGGAAAATTGAATCATCTTGCCAAACACTGTTATTTCAATCCTATTAACCAAAAGAAAAGTTTTCAAAGAAGTTTTCAAAAATCTTCTGGTTATAGGAAGCCTGCAAGGAATAATGTGGCTAAGAAACAAGCTGAATCTAAAAGCCACATGAGAAAACAGACTGAAAAGGAATGTGTCAATATATGGGTCCCCAAAAGCACTAATGTTAGTACTGCTACCTCAGATAGTACTGCTGACAAGGATAGTGCTGCTAGAAGCAATACTACTGCCAATACTGCTGCTAGCAGTGTTAGTGCTGCTAACACTGTTAGTACTTCTTTTAAAGAGAATACTGCTGCTAGCAGTGTTAGTGCTGCTAACACTGTTAGTACTTCTTTTCAAGAGAATGCTGCTGCTAGCAGTGTTAGTGTTGTTAACTCTGTTAGTACCTCTTCTAAGAACAATATTGCTGCTAGCAGTTTTAGTGCTGCTAACACTGTTAGTACTTCTTTTCAAGAGAATGCTGCTGCTAGCAGTGTTAGTGCTGCTAACTCTGTTAGTACCTCTTCTAAGAACAATACTGCTGCTAGCAGTGTTAGTGCTGCTAACACTGTTAGTACTTCTTCCAAGGTTAATACTGCTTCTAGTTTTTGTGCTGCTAGACCAATCATATTGACAAAGTACTCCAGTTCTGCAGTACCTAAGTTTGAAAATCTCATCAAAACCCAGTGCAAGTACTTTGATGAGCAAGGGAGACCCAAGACCACTTTGGCTTGGGTTCCCAATAAAAACTAACTGATTTATCTGATGTGCAGGGCAACCAACAGCTCAAGGGGAAGAGCATCTGGCATGTTGATAGTGGTTGTTCCAGGCACATGACAGGTAACATGGCCTGCCTCAAGAATTTCAAAAGAATTGATGGAGGACATGTTGCTTTTGGAAATAATCCTGCAGGAGGTAAGATAAGTGGTAAAGGTGATGTGTCAAAAGGTAAGATGACATTTGAGGATGTTTACTATGTTGAGCAATTGAGATACAACCTGTTAAGTGTATCACAGGTCTGTGACAAGAAACATAGTATATTATTTACTGATTCTGAATGCATTATTCTTGCTCCTGGATTCAAAGTAGTTGATGAAAACATGATACTATTGAGAACTCCTAGAAAGGATAATGTGTATTGTTTAGATTTAGAAAGTGTTTCATCTGATTCATCTCTAAATTGTTTGGTATCAAAAGCTTCAATAGATGAATCATCACTTTGGCACAGAAGGATGTGTCACATGAATTTTAAAACAATGAATAAACTTGTTAAAAATAATCTTGTTAGGGGTTTACCATCAAAAGTCTATTCATGTGATGATCATTGTGTTGCATGTCTCAAAGGCAAACAACACAAAACTTCTCATAAGTCCAAAGAGATAAACACTATCTCAAATCCTCTTCAGTTGTTGCATATGGATCTGTTTGGCCCTACAAATGTCATGAGCATTGGCAAGAAGTCATACTGTTTAGTTATTGTTGATGATTACTCTAGATTTACTTGGGTATATTTTCTGAGAACTAAAGATGAGACAAGTGGACTGATCAAATCTTTTATTCTTAGAATTGAAAACCAATCAAATCAAAAAGTGAAAGTCATTAGATCAGATAATGGGACTGAATTTAAAAACTTTGATCTAAACACCTTTTGTGAGGAAAAAGGAATTGAGAGACAATACAGTGCTTCTAGGACTCCACAACAGAATGGTGTTGCTGAGAGAAGGAATAGGACACTAATTGAGGCTGCTAGATCTCTGTTAGCTGATTCAAAATTACCCACTACTTTTTGGGCAGAAGCAGTTAATACTGCTTGTTATGTTCAAAACAGAGTTTTGGTCATAAAGCCTAAAAACAAGACACCTTATGAGCTTTTTCTGAAAAAGAAACCATTTATTGGATTTTTCAAACCATTTGGGTGTCCTTGTACAATTCTCAATACCAAATCTCACTTAGGTAAGTTTGATAGCAAAGCAGATGATGGCTTTCTTGTTGGTTACTCATCTCAGAGTAAGGCTTACAGAGTGTTTAATACCTCTTCTAGAATAATTGAAGAAAGTGACAATGTCAAATGCAATGAGAACACACCAAATCCTATTGGTTCAGGTCCTGATTGGCTATTTGACATTGATTCACTCACTAATTCTTTGGGTTTCAGTAGTGATGTAAATGCAGGACAAAGGGATGCACCACCATCAGATAACAGTATTCAGTCTGTGATATTTCCACTACCTACCATTGATCCTGTTGACTTCTGTGAACCAGAAAAGGAAGCTGAACCCATTCAGAATGAAGAAGAGAGAAGAATAGAGGAAAATCAGACTTCAAGAGAGTCTGAAGTGACTGAAGAAGCTGAAGAAAATCCAGACTTAAATGAGTCAAATCTGGATGTGAACTTACAAGAGGAATCTGGTCATCCATCAAGAACTCAGAAAAATCATCCTCCTGAGTTGGTTATAGGAGACATTGCTTCTCCCATGATGACTAGGAATCAAAGCAGACTTCAAGAGCTACAAGATCAGCAGAATACAGTTAATACTGTACTTACTTGCTTTCTATCCCAAATTGAGCCCAAAAAGGCTTATGATGCTATGAAAGATCCAAGTTGGATAGAAGCAATGCAAGAGGAGCTGCTACAGTTTAAATTACAGGATGTTTGGGACTTGGTGGACCTTCCAAAAGGTCATAGAGCAATTGGCACCAAGTGGATTTTCAGAAACAAGAAGGATGACAGAGGAATTGTGATCAGAAACAAAGCAAGGCTGGTTGCACAAGGGTATACTCAGGAAGAGGGCATAGACTATGAGGAAGTCTTTGCTCCAGTGGCAAGGATTGAAGCAATTAGGCTATTTCTAGCCTATGCCTCATACATGAAGTTCAAAGTCTACCAAATGGATGTAAAAAGTGCTTTTCTGTATGGAAGTATTGATGAAGAAGTATATGTCTGTCAACCCCCTGGATTTGAGAATCCATTGCACCCTGACAGAGTGTACAAGTTAAAGAAGGCACTTTATGGTTTACATCAAGCCCCAAGAGCATGGTATGACACCCTGTCTACCTATCTCTTGGCAAATGATTTTGAAAGAGGAGTCATTGACAAGACCTTGTTCATTAAGAGGAGAAAGAAAGACACACTACTTGTTCAGATCTATGTGGATGACATCATCTTTGGATCCACAAATGATCACATGTGTAAAGAGTTTGAAGAGTTAATGCACAAGAGCTTCAAGATGAGTTCCATGGGAGAACTTACTTTCTTCCTTGGGCTTCAGGTGAAACAGAGGAAAGATGGGATTTTCATAAGTCAATCCAAATATGTGAAAGACATCCTGGACAAGTATGGTTTAACAGACTCAAAGCCAGCAAGCACACCAATGGAGACACACAAACAGATCACTGCAGATCTTGAGGGAGAGGATGTGGATGTCCATCATTACAGATCTATGATTGGATCACTCATGTATCTCACAGCCTCTAGACCAGACATTATGTTTCCAGTATGTGTTTGTGCCAGATTTCAGGTTACACCTAAGCAATCACACCTTCATGCAGTCAAAAGAATTTTTAGATACCTAAGAGGGCAACCTAGATTAGGTCTTTGGTATCCTTATGAATCTTCATTTGACTTGCTTGCATACTCAGACAGTGACTTAGGTGGAGCTAACATGGATAGGAAGTCTACTTCAGGTGGATGTCAGTTTTTGGGTGCAAGACTTGTATCATGGCAGTGTAAGAAACAAACCACAGTGTCCTTATCTACAACAGAAGCTGAGTATATAGCTGCTGCAAGTTGCTGTTCTCAGGTGTTATGGATTCAGAATCAGATGTTGGACTATGGGGTAACATTTCTTCACACTCCAATCTTCATTGACAACAGTGCCATTAGCATTGTTAACAATCCTGTCAAGCACTCAAAAACAAAGCACATAGAGATCAGGTATCACTTTATTAGAGACTGTAATGAAAAGAAATTGATTCAAGTTGCTAAAGTTCATACCAATGACCAGTTTGCAGATCTATTCACAAAAGCTTTTGATGTGGGTAGATTCACTTTCTTGGTAGCAAGTGTGGGCTTGATCAACCTTGAATAAATTCATGATTTTTAATTTTTTATACCTGTATTTCTTTGTATATTTGGTGTTACTAACTAGTTTTCTCAGAACCTCAGTATGCCTCAGATTGACAAGTGCTGCAAAGTGTAAGTATAGTTACTACTGCCAGTGCAGAGTTACTACTGCTAGTACATATTTTTCTACGGCCAATGTGTAGTTAATACTGCTTTGTAGTTAATACTGCTTAGTGGTTAATACTGCTTTGTAGTTAATACTGCTTAGTGGTTAATACTGCTTTGTAGTTAATACTGCTTAGTAGTTAATACTGCATGTGTAGTTAATACTGCTCTGTAGTTCATACTGCTTAGTAGTTAATATTGTATGTGTAGTTAATATTGCTTTGTTGTTAATACTGCTTAGTAGTTAATACTGCTTGTGTAGTTAATACTGCCTTGCAGTTAATACTGCTCAGTCGTTAATACTGCTAAGTCGTTAATACTGCTTTTAAAGAAAATCAGGGCTAGTACTGCTATAAATACTCTTTCAGCCCGCCAAAGTTCATAACGTCTCTTTGCATTCAATTTATCTCTCTCTCGTTCTAACCTTTTCTCCCTAGAATCTCTGTGTTTTCTATCCAAATCCTCAGGAAGAATGGCGACAATGGAGTTTGTCGATGAGCACAATGAGATTGCGATGCTTCAGAAGCCAAAGCAGGCCGCAGGATTTCATGATATTGTGGATTTTCTCAAGTCCACACACATCTCTCATGCCCTAACAGTGTGCCCAACCATATATATCGAGCATCAAAAGCAATTTTGGGAGAATGCCACTGTTATATTCGAAGATGGGCAGAAAATCATTCGAACAAGGGTTTGTGACAAACCCTTGAAGGTCAAAGAGGAGGTTATTCGCATCACTCTTCACTTAGATGATGCCTCAGGTATAACCTATCTCTCTAATGATGAACTTTTCTCGACCTTACCAAGAATGGGGTATGAAGGTCCCATTGGAATTTTTAAATTCTACAAGTCAAAGTTTTTCACCCAATGGCGATTTCTTGTTCATACTCTTATGCACTGTATTTCAAAGAAAACAACTGGATGGAGTGAGTTTAGCAGTACCATTGCTTATGCCTTGGTCTGCTTAACCACTGCCAGAAAGTTCAATTTTTCAGCAATGATTTTTAATGATCTTGTGGCAAACCTAGAATCCAAAAAGAGCTTTTACATGTATCCCAGGTTTGTCCAAGAAGTAATTAACCATGAATTGACGGATTTACCTCAGTCTGCTGAGGTATATGTGCCAAACCCCCTAAAGGGAAGGTTTTCTCAAATATGAGAAGAATTCCTAGGGACTCGGAAGGAGTTGACACACCATTGTTCTCTACAATGATGGTTGTGTCCCACACCACTGAAGGTATGGCATCAGGGTCAAGGCCCCCATTAGACACACCCACTGATGGCCAATCCCCACCTTCCATCACCAAAGAAATCCCACAGTCCATTCTTTTAAGACCCACTCCCAAAATCACCAAGAAGTTTGAAAGAAGAAAGGTACACAAGGTTCCTTCCCTTGATGTATCTCCTAATAGCCCAAAGCCTACAAGCCCTCTATTGGAGCATTCTCCAATAGAGAATATCAAAAGGGTAACCACATGGGTGTCTCCCAACCCCAAGAAGGTGCTCTCTAAGGAGAAGGATGAGCATGTGGGCTGCAAGGCTGCCACTACTTCTGCTAGCAAAGAGAAGGACAGTGGTAACATCACTAAGACCTTCCCCACGGCAACTCAGAATGTGAAAACATTCAGAGGACCCAGGCGCTAAGAAACCATGGGAGTAGGTTGTGCTTTTGCTAGGCAAGAGACACCTACTAAAACTTCCAATGATCCTGTAAGGAAGGTAAACACTTCTAAACCAGGTGAGGATAGATATACTTATGAGGAATTGATGGAAACCATTGCCAACATCAACATTGATGTCATGAATCAGCAGAAGGAGATTGATGAGCTTAAGAAGGTGGTTCTTTATCAACACACCAAGATAGAGAAGAATAAGAAGATGATCACCAAGCTGCTGCAAAGAAGGAAGAAAGCTCAGTATGTTCTGAAAAGGAGAAGATCAACCACTGATGCTTCCAAAAAGGGGGAGTTAGAAACTGAACTAAACATGGAGGATGCAAAGGTTGAGGGGGAGAATGAGCATAAGGTTGAGGGGGAGGCTGAGCAGGTTGCAGAAGTTGCAAATGAAGCAGAAAGTGAGAAAGCAGCAGTAACTGAAACTGCAGAAAATGAGAAGGAAGTAGTATCTGAGGTTCAAGCAGCAGAAACCACATAAAAAGCAGTAGAAACAGTTAATGCTGCAGTATCTGAGATTGAAGCAGCAGTAGCTGAAATTATGAAGAGTCTTGTTGATGCAGCAGTATCTGAAAGTGAGAAGGAAACAGTATCTGTATCTACAGTAACTAAGTCTGAGATTGAAGCAGAGGTATTTGAGATTGTGAAGAATAGTGTTGAAGCAGCAGTATCAAAGATAATAAAAGAAGCAGTAACAGATAGAGCAGCAAAAATGGTTAATGCTGCTAGTCAAAAAGCAGCAGAAACCATTCAAGCAGCAGAAATGGTTAATGTTGCTGAAAAACATAAGGTAGCAGAAACCATCACTGAAGCAGCAGAAACAAAGGAAACAGCTGAAACCATTCCTGAAGCTGTTAAATCACTCAAAAGAACCAAGATGGTGTCAAACAAAAGACCAAGAACAAAGTCTATAGCTTCAAAGAAGAAAGTTGTAAAGAAGCCTAGGGTGGAACCCATTGTAGAAGAAGCTAAGGAGGAAGTTGTGAAAGAGAAAGTTGATCAAAAAGTTGCTGAAGAAGAAGTGGCAACTCCATCAGGTCAACCAAGCAATGTACAATGTGATATGTATATTACTGTGGTTGATACTAGTCCAATCAAAGTTAAACCATTAGCTTCTATGGCTCCTGAGATCATCTTCTGGGACACATTGATAGAGCAGAGAAAGGAGTATATTAGAATCAAAAGAGCAGATGGGAAGTTTGAAGTCTGTTCTACATGGGGAAGACTTATCAGAATATGCTCTAGATCTGACGTAGAGGAGATGTACAAGGTTGGAATGAAGCTGTATGGAAATATGCTGACTGAGAATGGAATGTCCATCACCAAAATGGTACTTGAATACTTGTGTCTAATGTTCAATACAGAAGCAGTTAAGTATTTGACAGAAAGGCAATTTCAAGCTGTTACCAACTGGATGCTTATTGAAAACTGTGGTGTGTATGTCATAACACTTGACTATGCATATCATGAGTATTATTTGGTGGATAAAATATACAAGCACAGCATGACAAGGTTGGGTGGAATGCTAAAAGCTAAGTTGGTGTGTGACAAAGATTCTAAGTTGGCAAGATACCTGGTAAGAAGGATCATCAATCAAAGTTTGGGATTGAATCCTGACTTGTGTGTTCAAGATTAAGTTTTGGAAGCATCATCATCTGAAGAACTTGACTTCTCTTTCTAAAAGTCAAGTTAGGGGGAGATTGTTGGGAACTGAAGATTTGCTAAGTATGGATAGTACTGCCAGGGCATAATTAATACTGCTAGAGTGAAGTTAGTACTGCTTGTCAAAATTAATACTGCTAGAGTGAAGTTAGTACTGCTTGTCAAGATTAATACTGCTGAAGCAAGGTTAGTACTGCTGAGTCAAGTTAATGCTGCTGGAATGAATTAATGCTGCTGGAGAATATTAGTACTGCTCATGCTGAGTGAAGTTAATACTGCTCGTACATAAAGATGTTAATGCTGCTTGTGATCATAAGTTTGGAATGCGAGAATGTTGGAAATAAAGATGGAATGATTGAAGATAATCATGAAAGAATATTCTGAAGATCGATTTTGTTTTGATAGTTATCTTGTAATTATTTTGTATAAATAGATGTTGATAGATAGCTATTCGATACGCGATATACGAGAGTTTCAGAATACGTTTTGTTTTAGAGAGAATTAACCTCAAGGTTTAGAACCCTATTTCTAGAGAAGTAGAAGTCGTCTTGATTGAGCCTGTTCATCAAGATTGAGGTTTGGTTGTAAGCTTGTGAGTTGAATTAGTGAATACAAACAGCTGTGTGTTTTCTGATATATTGTTCTTTGATTGTGTGAATTAAAGTTCTATTCCGCAGATTCTTTAATTCTGAGTTCTAAGTATTATTAGTCTTGTTAAGATTCGATCCTGACATAAACAGTGTGAAATGTATTGAGATGCACCAGATTGTTGGGGAATTTCAGAAAATCAATGGAGAAATAGAGTGATGATTAGAACTTGGATAAAGAACAGAGATCGCGTGAGAGCTCGCTTTCCGTAAGTGATATTTCGGCCATATTCTGCACGGGTATCATGAAATTCACTCGAGGATAATCTTGGTTCTCAGCTATCGATTAAGGCAGAAATCGACTCCTATTTATACACCTTAGAGAATCGTAACCGACCCATATTGATACTGATAATAATATCTCATTTAATGAGATTGATTGTGGATTTAATTAGGGCAGTTACAAACGTGAAGAAGACATTCCAGATGCCGGCGCCAGTCTCCGCGCCAATCAACTGGCGCCAACATCAGCGTCGACAAACATTCCAGAGACTGGCGCCAGTCTCCGCGCCAGCCAACATCAGCGCCGACAACATTCCAGAGCCTGGCGCCAGTCACGGTGCCAGTCAACTGGCGCCAGCACTGGCCCCGACGCCCAGTTCATAAAACCTCATTGTAACTTGTCACTCTTAACCGTCCAACAATCCCGGGTTCTAGTTAGCTTACACGAGTGTGCACTCCACACCTCCTAACTCATGTTATAGCTTAGCTACCAACCCCATTATTATCTTTGTGAATCCAATTACATAAAATGGACCGATGATTTCACTAAAATCACCAACATTCCTCCCCAATTTTAGTGCAATCCTTGATTCACAAAAGGAAATATACAATATAGGAAAACAAACTCATGCATAAATGAAAATATCTGGAAGATTGAATTTCCATCTTAGTACATTACACATTTAAAATACTCGAGAATCCGGGTGTCCTATGGATTGAACCCTTCAACCCATTTGAGTACTAGAAGATAACATACACATGAATTTAAATGATTCTCTAAAGTTTAAACTCGACACTATACAGGTCATGTGTCCTTATCCATTCGTGAGTGCATCAAAGCCAAGTCCAAGCTTCTTGAAGCGGCCACACTTCACACTCATATAGGTAGTTCCTTTCATCATGCACCTGCACATGCATTTTTACAAAAGAACAATTACCTCCTTCACTTGCAGTACCGAGCACATACCGTGGGATGATCATCTTGTGCTCTAATCCCTTAGAGTGAGCTTTCCCATTGAATTCAACTTCTAACGTTGTATTAGAAGGGAATTGGGTATCTCACCGTTAGAGATTTAGATGGACTTTAATCCCATCCCTATCACCGACTTGTGAACCAATTCCCTAGCTAACCCCTTCGTCAAGTGGTCCGCTAGATTTTGTTGCGACCGAACAAATTCAACCGAAATCACCCCATTCGTGATTAGCTCACGAATCATGCTATGTCTAACACCTAAGTATCTAGACTTGCCATTATATACTTGACTATAAGCTTTAGCCAAAGTAGCCGCACTATCACAACGGATAGAAATGGGTGATATAGGTTTCGGCCATAATGGAATTTCATGGACCAAATTTCTTAGCCATTACGCCTCATTACCGATAGCAACCAATGCCACAAATTCCGACTCCATAGTCGAACTCGTGATGCAAGTTTGCTTCTTGGAAGCCCATGAGATGGCACCTCCCCCAAGCAAATACACCCAACCACTCGTAGAAGAGTGATCTTCCAAATTGGTAATCCAACTTGCATCCGAATATCCCTCCAATATCGAAGGGAACCCGACATATGACAAATCATAATCAATGGTTTTCTTCAAGTATTTGAATACTCGTCTTATCGCTTGCCAATGATGAATACTAACCTACTCAACTTTCCTATGGAAAAAGCAATATCCGGCCTAGTGCTTGTCATGGCATACATCAAGCATCCAATAGCCTTTGAGTACTCGAGTTGTGACACCGCTTCACCCGAGTTGGGCATAAGTTTCACACTCGGATCCCATGGAGTACTCACCGGAGAACAATCAAAGCAATTAAATTTCTTTAATACTTTTTCAATGTAATGAGACTGCGTAATTGCAATCCCTTTGTTCTCACGCTTGATCCTTATTCCAAGGATCACCTCCGCCTCTCCCATATCTTTCATGGAGAAACTCGGCGACATAAACTCTTTGGTTTTTTCAACTTGATTTTGGTCGGTGCCAAAGATCAACATGTCGTCAACGTATAAGCAAATGATTACACCGTTACCGGATGTGTCAAATTTGCTATATACACACTTGTCCGCTTGGTTTATCATAAAACCGTTGGACAAGATAACCTCATCAAATTTCTGATGCCATTGTTTGGGTGCTTGTTTCAGTCCATACAATGATTTTACAAGTTTACACACCTTATGCTCCATCCCGGGCATAACAAAACCTTCCGGTTGTTTCATGTAAACTTCCTCCTCCAAGTCACCATTCAAGAATGCCGTTTTGACATCCATTTGGTGAATCACTAAATTGTGGATAGCTCCTAAGGCTATCAACAATCTAATCGTGGAGATCCTTGTTACCGGGGCATAAGTATCAAAATAATCGATGCCTTCCCGTTGCCTAAAGCCTTGGATTACTAATCGAGTTTTGAACTTGTCGATTGATCCATCCTCTTTCATATTCCTTTTGAAGATCCACTTGCATCCCAAAGGTTTACAACCCGGTGGCAAGTCCGATAATACCCAAGTATTATTCCCCATGATGGAGTCCATCTCATCATGTATTGCTTCTTTCCAGAAAGCAACATCTTGAGACTTCGTAGCCTCATCAAATGATTTTGGATCCTCCTCAATACTATAACAGTAAAGGAATTGAGATCCAATCTCATCTCTCGATCCCTCTACCAATTATACTTGGAAATCGGGACCAAAGGATTTTTCAATCCTTCCTCTTTTGCTCCTTTGAAGCATCGGAGATTCGGTTGGAACAATTGCTTGTTCTTCAACCTCACTAGTTCCACTAGTACTTGGAACTATGTCCTTCGGCCTAGGTATTGAAGAGAATCTAGTCTCATCAAATAATACATCTCTCGATTCTATAACGGTGTGAATCGCTATAGAATCATTAGGTTCAATAACATAGAACCTATAAGCTTTGGAATGCTCGGCATATCCAACAAAGATGCAGTCAATACCTTTCTCACCCAAAGTCTTCCTTTTGGGTTCGGGTAGTCGAACAACCGCCCGACAACCCCAAACTCGAATATAACTCAAGTTAGGCCTTTTCTTGAACCAAAGTTCATACGGGGTAATCTTGTTCCTTTTATTGGGAACTCGATTCAGCAAATAACAAGCCATTAGCATGGCTTCACCCCAAAATCCATCACTCAATCCCGAGTAGGATAACATAGAGTTCACCATTTCTTTGAGAACTTTATTTTTCCGTTCCGCCACACCATTTTGCTGTGGTGTATAAGGCGTCGTAGTCTCATGAATGATTCCTACGGATTGGAAAAACATGGGGTCGTAATACTCCCCACCACGATCGGTACGTAAACACTTTATAAAGCAATTCATTTGCAATTCAACCTCCGTTTTATAAATTTTAAATTTAACCAACGCTTCATCTTTTGAATGTAACAAATAGACATAGCAAAATCGTGAAGCGTCGTCAATAAAAGTGACAACATACTTTTTATTACCCAAAGACGGAGTTGAATACAAATCACAAAGATCACTATGAATAAGCTCAAGCACCGACGAGTCCCTTTTCACGTTAGGAAAAGGTTGCCTAGTGATCTTTGTTAACATGCAAGTTTTACATTTTCCGGTTTTAATATCAAAGGCCGGAATAAGGCCGTCTTTTGACATTTCAACCATACGCTTAAAATTAACATGACCAAGCCTTGCATGCCATAAAATAGAATCAACACAAGTGCCATTTGCAACAAAAACAGAATTTGAAACAAAATTCTTTTTATTCAAATTTAACATAAACATATTATTCAACATATAACCGAATCCTACAAAAGAACCACCCTTTGACAAGATAAACTTGTCGGACTCATAAACTTGCCTATATCCTAACTTATTCAAGATACTACCGGAAACCAAATTCTCTCGAATTTGTGGTACAAACAAAACGTCTAAAAGTTCAATTATTTTGCCAGAACTAAACTCTAGCTTAACTAAGCCACGTCCAAGAATGGGAGCACTCGACTCGTTCCCCATGTGTAGCATTGATCCGTCTTCAACCGGTTCCAAAGAGGTGAACCAACGGCGATCCTTGCACACATGACTCGTAGCACCCGAGTCGATCCACCAAGCAACATCATCATCCTGCACGTAAAATGATTCGGATATTAGTGGTACATAATTCAAATTCGAATTAAAACCAAAGTCAATAAACTGACCTTGTCGTGGGTTTTGATCCTTGCATCCTTGCCCACCACCACTTGTGCTTGCTCCATTCTTATTCTTAACAACCCGACAATCCCGCTTGAGATGTCCGGTCATACCACAGGTCCAACAGGTTAATTTAACCTTTTTATTGGGCCCTTTTTTGGCTTCATTGAACTTACGTTTTCCCTTGAAATTGTTGGATTTTCCCTCTTCCACCATGTTCACCGAAGGTGCAGAAACCTCTTTTATCTTCGGTTTCTCAGCCTCTTGCGCCCGAAGAGATTCCTCTATGCGCAAGTGACTACCGAGTTGTACAAGGGACAACTCTTCCTTCTTGTATTTCAACATATGTTTGAAGTCTTTCCAAGAGGGGGGCAATTTATCAATTATGCTCGATACGGAGATGGATTCGTCCATCTTCATATTATATTGAGCATATTGGCCGAGAATGCATAGGAGCTCATTATATTGCTCTATCACCGGCCTTGAGTCCACCATCTTGTAATTATTAAAATTACTAACAAGGAACTTCTTACTAGAAGCATCCTCCGCTATGTATTTGGACTCAAGAGAGTCCCATAGCTCTTTGGCAGATTCAACGTTTTGATAAATGTCAAAGAGGGAGTCACACATACCGTTTAAGACGTGGCCACGACAGATGTAGTCGTCGTTCTCCCATTTGCCGCGACGCCGGGTCATCTCCAACGTCTCGTTTTCCATCACCTCTGGTATCGGAGTGCTTAGCACGTACACGACCTTCAACGTTGTCAACAAGAAGTGCATCTTCTTCTACCATCTTCGGAAATCAACGCCTTCGAACTTCTCAAGTTTTGTGAACTTGGTCGTCATGTCTCTCACGGACTGATCACTCGCCATCTCTCTCACGATGAACAAATATCACTTACGATTGTTGGGGAGTTTCAGAAAATCGATGGAGAAATAGAGTGATGATTAGAACTTGGATAAAGAACAGAGATCGTGTGAGAGCTCGTTTTCCGTAAGTGATATTTCGACCCTATTCTGCCCGGGTATCACGAAATTCACTCGAGGATAATCTCGGTTCTCAATTATCGATTAAGGCAGAAATCGACTCCTATTTATACACCTTAGAGAATCGTAACCGACCCATATTGATACTGATAATAATATCTCATTTAATGAGATTGATTGTGGATTTAATGAGGGCAGTTACAAACGTGAAGAAGACATTCCAGACGTTGGCGCCAGCATCAGCGCCGACAAACATTCTAGAGACTGGCGCCAGTCTCCGCGCCAGCCAACTGGCGCCAGCATCAGCGCCGACAACATTCCAGAGCCTGGCGCCAGTCACGGTGCCAGTCAACTGGCGCCAGCACTGGCCTCGACGCCCAGTTCATAAAACCTCATTGTAACTTGCCACTTTTATGTCTTAACCGTCCAACAATCCCGGGTTCTAGTTAGCTTACACGAGTGTGCACTTCACACCTCCTAACTCATGTTATAGCTTAGCTACCAACCCCATTATTATCTTTGTGAATCCAATTACATAAAATGGACCGATGATTTCACTAAAATCACCAACACAGATAAATGCCTTTCTAAGCCGCAATTCGTGGGAGGACATTTGATTAAAAGTGATCAACAGTACAAATCCACTTCACATACGATCCTTCGTCGTATTTGAAAATAGTTAAATGATATAGAAAATTGCTTATTCAGTAAACTTTTAAGGGAGAACAAAAATATGTTTATTTTCAAACTTGTTTCTCCAAATTAAAAAACATTCTCATTCAATCTATATAGATAGATTAATTCATACAAACATTTTTATTAATACATAACATAATGAAAAACCAATCAAACAGTTTCTAAGATTATCTCAAAAGAAAACCCTATCTGGTACGCTCTCTCTCTCTCTCTCTCTTTTCTCTTAACCTAGCCGCCACCACCACCATCTCGCCACCACCACCACCACCACCATCAGGCCCTAGTGAGTGACACAGAGAGAGAGAGCCGTTGTTTCGACTGCCACCGCTCCGACTGCTGCTTCGACTAACGCCGCCGTTGCTTCGCTGTCGTCGCTGCTTCGCCGCCGCCGCCGCTACGCTCCCTTAGTGGCTCTAAATCCCTTTGTGGCTCTAAATCCCGTTGTGGCTAAACCCCTTGTGGCTTCCTCCCATTACTGTGATACCATGGTCCTTCTCCCGGCCTTCTCTAACAAAATCCAAGATATGTTTGTAGAAGCATATGTTGATTTTGTCAAAGGCTCGGGAGAGTACTTGGTATCGTTAATGGTTGAAAGAATGTGGAAATATCGGAAACGACCGAAAGAATGTTTCCGTAATGTTCTATGTATTCTTATTTTAGCCTCTGTTTCCAGGCATAAGCAGCTTTTAAGAAAACACAACCAAGTAGAGTGTTGGTGATTTTAGTGAAATCATCGGTCCATTTTGTGTAGTTGGATTCACAAAGGTAATAATGGGGTTGGTAGCTAAGCTATAACATGAGTTAGGAGGTGTGGAGTGCACACTCGTGTAAGCTAACTAGAACCCGGGATTGTTGGACGGTTAAAATCGACAAGTTACAAAGTGGTTTCTTGAGCTGGGCGTCGGGGCCACTTGTGGCGCTACTTATCTAGCGCGGGAAGTAGCCCCAGGCTCTGGAATGTTGCCCGCGCACTTTTTGGGGCTACTTATCTAGCGCGGGAAGTAGCGCCGGGCTCTGGAATGTTGTCCGCGCTCCTTTTGGGGCTACTTATCTAGCACGGGAAGTAGCGCCGACGTCAGGGATGTTTTCTCACTTTGTAACTCCCGATTTTTGTAACCGACGTCATTAAGTCCACAATCAAATCTCATTAAATGATAGATTATTTCCTGGTTCAATACAATGTAGGTTACGATTCTCTAAAGGTGTATAAGTATGGATCGATTAGTGCCTTAATCGAGAGACCGAAAACAAAGAGATTATCCCCTAGAGAATTTCGTGATACCCAGGCATATAGGGTCGAAATATCTCTTACGGAAAGCGAGCTCTCACGCGATCTCTGCGTTTTATCCAAGTCATTCTACATCTATTTCTCTCTTGATTTTTCGAATTCCTCCAACAATCGTAAGAGATATTTGCTTATCGCGAGAGAGATGACGAATGATCAGTCTGTGAGAGACATGACTTCCAAGTTCACTAAACTTGAGAAGTTTGAAGGCGTTGATTTCCGTAGATGGCAAAAGAAGATGCACTTCTTGCTGACGACGTTGAAGGTCGTATACGTGCTGAGCACCCCAATGCCGGAGGTGATGGAGAACGAGACATTGGAGGTGACCCGGCGTCGCGGCAAATGGAAGAACGACGACTACATTTGTCATGGCCACATTTTAAACGGTATGTGTGACTCCCTCTTTGATATCTATCAAAATGTTGAATCCGCCAAAGAGCTATGGGACTCTCTCGAGTCCAAATACATGGCGGAGGATGCTTCTAGTAAGAAGTTCCTGGTTTGTAATTTCAACAATTACAAGATGGTGGACTCAAGGCCGGTGATGGAGCAATACAATGAGCTCCTTCGCATTCTAGGCCAATATGCTCAACATGATATGAAGATGGACGAATCCATCTCCGTATCGAGCATTATTGATAAACTGCCTCCCTCTTGGAAAGACTTTAAACACATGTTGAAACACAAGAAGGAAGAGTTGTCTCTTGTGCAACTCGGTAGTCACTTGCGCATAGAGGAATCTCTTCGGGCGCAAGAGGCTGAGAAACCTAAAGTAAAGGAGGTTTCTGCACCTTCGGTGAACATGGTGGAAGAGGGGAAATCTAACAAGTTCAAAGGAAAATGGAAGTTCAATGATGCTAAGAAAGGGCCCAATAAAAAGGTTACTTTAACCTGTTGGACCTGTTGGATGACCGGCCATCTCAAGCGGGATTGTCGGGTTGTCAAGAACAAGAATGGTGCAATCGCAAGTGGTAGTGGGCAAGGATCCAAGGATCAAAACCCACGACAAGGTCAGTTAATTGACTTTGGTTTGTAATTCAAATTTGAATTATGTACCACTAATATCCTAATCTGTTTATGTGCAGGATGATGATGTTGCTTGGTGAATCGACTCGGGTGTAACAAGTTGTGTGTTCAAAGATCGCCGTTGGTTCGCCTATATGGAACCGGTTGAAGACGGATTAATGATACACATGGGGAACGAGTCGAGTGCTACCATTCTTGGAAGAGGCTTAGTTAGGCTAGAATCTAGTTCTAGCAAAATAGTTGAATTTTTAATGTTTTGTATGTACCACGAATTCGAAAGAATTTGGTTTCCGGTAACATCTTGAATAAGTTAGGATATAGGCAAGTTTGTGAGTCGGACAAGTTTATCTTGTCAAAGGATGGCTCTTGTATAGGATTTGATTTTATGTTGAATAACATGCTTGAATTAAATTTGAATGAAAGAATGTTGTTTCAAATTTTGTGTATGATACAATTGAATTGCCTTATGTTGCTTTATAAATTGCTTTATGATACAAATGAATTTTGTGTTTAAAATTCTGGTTATGTTGCAATTGAATTTTGTCTAAATTCTGTTTATGTTACTTATGAATTTTTGTTTAAAATTCGGTTTATGTCGCATATGAATTTTTGGTTTAAAATTCTGTTTATGTTGCATATGAATTTTTGTTTAAAATTCTGCTAATGTTGCAAATGAATCTTGTTTAATATTTTGTTTATGTTGCATATCATGTGAATTTTTGTTTACAATTCTGTTCATGTTGCATGTGAATTTTGTTTTAAAATTCTGTTTATGCTACTTTATGAATTGCTTGATGGATTTTGGGGTGAAGCCATGTTAACGACTTGTTTCTTGTTGAATCGAGTTCCCAATAAAAGGAACAAGATTACCCCGTATGAACTTTGGTTCAAAGGCCTAACTTGAGTTTTATTCAAGTTTGGGAGTGACGAGCGGTTGTTCGATCACCCGAACCCATAAGGAAGACTTTGGGTGATGCATCTTTGTTGGATATGCCGAGCATTCCAAAGCATATAGGTTCTATGTTATTGAACCTAATGATTCTATAGCGACTCACACCGTTATAGAATCGAGAGATGCGATATTTGATGAGACTAGATTCTCTTCAATGCCGAGGCCTAAGGACATAGTTCCAAATACTAGTGAAACTAGTGAGGTTGATGAACAAGCAATTGTTCCAACCGAATCTCCGATGCTTCGAATGAGCAAAAGAGGAAGGATTGAAAAATCCTTTGGTCCCGATTTCCAAGTGTATTTGGTAGAGGGATCAAGAGATGAGATTGGATCCCAATTCCTTACTGTTATAGTGTTAAGGAGGATCCAAAATCATTTGATGAGGCTATTAAGTCTCAAGATGTTGCTTTCTGGAAAGAAGCAATACATGATGAGATGGACTCCATCATGGGGAATAATACTTGGGTATTATCGGACTTGCCACCGGGTTGCAAACCTTTGGGTTGCAAGTGGATCTTCAAAAGGAAGATGAAAGTGGATGGGTCAATCGACAAGTTCAAGGCTCGATTACTGATCCAAGGCTTTAGGCAACGGGAAGGCATAGATTATTTTGTTACTTATGCCCCGGTTGCAAGAATCTCCATGATTAAATTGTTGATAGCTTTAGGTGCTATTCACAATTTAGTGATTCACCAAATGGATGTCAAAACGACATTCTTGAATGGTGATTTGGAGGAGGAAGTTTACATGAAACAACCGGAAGGTTTTGTTATGCCCGGGATGGAGCATAAGGCATGTAAAACTTGGAATGCCATATGTCGGGTTTCCTTCAATTTTGGAGGGATATTCGGATGCAAGTTGGATTACCAATTTGGAAGACCACTCTTCTACGAGTGGTTGGGTGTACTTTTTTAGGGGAGGTGCCATCTCATGGGCTTCCAAGAAGCAAACTTGCATCACGAGTTCGACTATGGAGTCGGAATTTGTGGCGTTAGCCGCTGCCGGTAAAGAGGCGGAATGGCTAAGAAATTTTGGTCCATCAAATTCCATTATGGCCGAAACCAATATCACCAATTTCTATCCGTCGTGATAGTGAGGCTACTTTGGCTAAAGCTTATAGCCAAATGTATAATGGCAAGTCTAGACACTTAGGTGTTAGACATAGCATGATTCGTGAGGTAATCACGAATGGGGTGATTTCGGTTGAGTTTGTTCGGTCGCAACAAAATCTAGCGGACCACTTGACGAAGGGGTTAGCTAGGGACTTGGTTCACAAGTCGGTAATAGGGATGGGATTAAAGTCCATCTAAATCTCTAACGGTGAGATACCCAATTCCCTTCTAATACAACGTTAGAAGCTGAATTCAATGGGAAAGCTCACCCTAAGAGATTGGAGCACAAGACGGTCATCCCAAGGTGTGTGCTCGGTACTGCAAGTGAAGGAGGTAATTGTTCTTTTGTAAAAATGCATGTGCAGGTGCATGAGGAAAAGAACTACCTATATGAGTGTGAAGTGTGGCCGCTTCAAAAAGCTTGGACTTGGTTTTGATACACTCACGAATGGATAAGGACACATGGCCTGTATAGTGTCAAGTTTATACGTTAGAGAGTCTTTCAATTCATGTGTATGTTATTTTCTGGTACTCAAATGGGTTGACGGGTTCAATCCTTAGGACACCCGGATTCTCGAGTATTTGAAATGTGTAATGTACTAAGATGGAAATTCAATCTTTTAGATATTTTCATTTATGCATGAGTTTGTTTACCTGTATTGTAATTTTATTTTGTGAATCAAGGATTGCACTAAAATGGGGGAGGAATGTTGGTGATTTTAGTGAAATCATCGGTCCATTTTGTGTAGTTGGATTCACAAAGGTAATAATGGGGTTGGTAGCTAAGCTATAACATGAGTTAGGAGGTGTGGAGTGCACACTCGTGTAAGCTAACTAGAACCCGGGATTGTTGGACGGTTAAAATCGACAAGTTACAAAGTGGTTTCTTGAGCTGGGCGTCGGGGCCACTTGTGGCGCTACTTATCTAGCGCGGGAAGTAGCCCCAGGCTCTGGAATGTTGTCCGCGCTCCTTTTGGGGCTACTTATCTAGCGCGGGAAGTAGCGCCGGGCTCTGGAATGTTGTCCGCGCTCCTTTTGGGGCTACTTATCTAGCACGGGAAGTAGCGCCGACGTCAGGGATGTTTTCTCACTTTGTAACTCCCGATTTTTGTAACCGACGTCATTAAGTCCACAATCAAATCTCATTAAATGAGAGATTATTTCCTGGTTCAATACAATGTAGGTTACGATTCTCTAAAGATGTATAAGTATGGATCGATTAGTGCCTTAATCGAGAGACCGAAAACAAAGAGATTATCCCCTAGAGAATTTCGTGATACCCAGGCATATAGGGTCGAAATATCTCTTACGGAAAGCGAGCTCTCACGCGATCTCTGCGTTTTATCCAAGTCATTCTACATCTATTTCTCTCTTGATTTTTCGAATTCCTCCAACATAGAGTGGATCATACCCACTTTCGTCAAGGAGAAAAGCTTCAAAGTGGCACCTTCTCACTTTTTCTCTTACCTTCCGGCTATGCTTATGCAAGAAAGTCAAGGAATCAATATTTTGATTGCCTTCAGTTGGAACTGTTGGGGACTTGTCCTTGCGGTGGAAAGACGAGCTTACGAAGCGGCTTATCTGAGTCACTTTCGTTTTTATCTTGTCATTAACTTTATGGTGTATTTCAGTCCTTTCATTTCGCTTTGTATTACTTTGTTATGTAACGTTTGTTTCTTTAATGATAGGATTGTTCCGTTTGGGTGACGGTTAGGCCGTTGCACGTTCGTGACGTAATCATTTCCATTCAAAAAAAAAGATTATCTCAAACTTGTTTTTTTTTAAATAAAGAACATTGAGGTTTTATTATCTATCTTACTTCAACATGTTTTCTATAGTGTGCTCTAAAATAAAGAAATCTATAGATGTGAGAGAAATGATTCTTTATCCATTTCCACCTATGAGATTAAACTATTATTATTCTATATAATTTTAAAAAATGCATTGAGATGATAAAAATCTGAAATACTTCAGGACATCCACAATGGTAAAGCTTTTAAAAAAGACTTGAAAAAAATAAAAAAAATATAAAAAATATGTTAGTCCCACCAACATATATTTTCTCTCTCTTTTGCATCTCACATTCATTTTTTCAAAGACTTGATGTTTCAAGTCTTTGTCTCCAATGGTCAAGCTATCTTCAAGTCTTCTTAAGTTATTTTCAAGCTATCTTCAAATACCATTGAAGATGTTGTTACACTGCATACAAAAATACACAAACTAGACCTCCAACCAAAAAATAGAACAACTACTTCCACCAAGACATTTTTAAGGAAAAAGAAAATTTTCTATATGAACCAAACAATTCCAATACAAGAAAGGCAACCATTGTACACGAGATTTCTTTTACTTTTCTACACACGAAAGCACAAAACCGAGCTCGAAACCGAGTGTTTCGGGTCACCGAGGACCCGAAAGCTCCATTGCTTCAACTACAAGTGAAGATTCTTCCATATAATCCGCATACCTTTGCGGAAAACTTTCTAATGCTCGAAATCTTGGTGTTTCAATTGTTTGTGATGCATCCCATCGTTCTACTAACCCTTCTCCTTCCAACATTCTCAAAACTTCCGACATTTTTGGTCGATACAAAGGGTTGAATTGGGTGCACAAAAGCGCGACTTGAACCATTTCTTCCAACTCGACCCGGTCGAAATTGTTGCTTAACGCCTTATCGACCATTAGGTTAAGTTTTCCATCTTGATGTAGCTTCTTTACCTGCACAATAAACCCGTGTTTGGATCAATAATCACACACAATATTTATGTTCGGAAATTTGCTTATATTTGCATCGGTGTTGGGATCCTTATTGTCAGTAGTACATACAAGGGTGCGTTTGGTACGTAGATGGAACTGAACAGGATTGGACGGGAGAGAGTGGCGTAGGTGGGTGAAAGAAACAAATTTTTAGGGTTTTAATGTTTTAGTGTTTTAAACTACATGGGTAGTTTAGTAATTTACCAAGATTGTCTCACATCCTTGATTGTCATGTGCTGTGTACCGAATGCACCCACAGATAACACAAGGCCAACAGTCTGTTTGATAGCAGCTTAATAAACTTAATAAAGCTCACAGCTTATTTTGTTCATGTTTGTTTGATAGTGATTTATTGATACAGAAAGCGGCTTATTCAGTAAGCTTCTAGGGGGAAGTTTTATGCAGAAAACCAATTTTTTCCCAAACCTACCCCTCCCAATTAAAAAACATGATCCTTCAATCTATGAAAAAACCCTCCCACACAAAAACTTTCACGATCTATACAGACAAATTAATCCACACAGGCAACTTTATCAGGACTTAATGGAAAACCAACCAAACAACCCCTATAACCATTTATACGAATACAAATTCAGAAGAGTGAGTAATCGATCCGGTTCACATCCCCTTAGGGCTACCGGAGGGTTTGACGGACTGTTAACTTCATGTCCCCATAAAATTAGTCAAGGTGCATGTAAACTGGCTCAGATACCCACGGTTAAAAAAAAACCCAAGAAGTGATTTTGGATAAATTGCATAACACAGTTCGTCCAAAATCACTCATTCTTGCAACATGTTTTTATCATTTTTTTTGCAACAAAAACCATGTTCGAAAAGTTGGTTACTCTTTATGTAATGTACTAAGGAAGGAAAGCGAGCGTACCCAATCGAGCATAACGCCTTTTTGGTTAGCCACCCTTCCGAAATCTAAAGCCTTTTGACCCGTAATAAGCTCAAGAAGCAAGACCCCGAAACCAAAAACGTCGGTCTTATCAGACGATTGACCAGTCGACAAATACTCGGGAGCAATGTGGCCCACGGTGCCACGGACCGCGGTGGTCACATGAGAATCACGGTGGTCCAACAACTTAGCCAGCCCAAAATCTCCAACAACCGCCTCGAAATCTTCATCCAAAAGAATATTGGCTGCTTTAACGTCACGATGAATTATCTTAGGGTCACTCTGCTCGTGCAAATACAGTAAACCTCTCGCCGTTCCTAAAGCTATGTTTTTCCTTCTCGACCAATCCAAAATCGGCCTTCCGTGGATATGATCTGTAAAACACACAATCGTACACGCAGATTTAGTTCATGGAACGTAATATTTGACGTAAAATGCGAAAACTGAACCAACCACGAAATCAACCAAAAAACTTAAAAGATCACTTGAAAAAACCAAAAAAACTTAAAGAACCTTTTGAAACGATATAATTTGGCTAAAAACACATTGAGTAACTTTGCGGGCCTTTGATCCACCATAAAGGTGCATCCGCTCGGCAAAAATCCTGGCCCGTCACCGGCTCTGATACCATGCAAGAATATACGTAAGAATATATGGAACCCCGTTATATTACAGTCCAAAAGAGCCCTTCACAAGATAAGGGGGTTCCAATATATATTGAAAGAAAAGGCCCAAGTGGTTGTTTACCAAATTTTCTATCCAATCATGTACGGATAAATTTGCCTTTCCGGGTAAATTGATGTTGTTGTTTACTTTCTTTCTAAATCAACACTCTCAATGACAGAAATGACCGATTTACCCCTCCGTCTAAGGTTGAAATCGACGGTCCAGGTATGTCTCAAGTACACATCGGCTAAGGTTTTAAATCCAAAAAATGGTTCAAGTCTAGCCGATAAGGAACTTTATTTTTTACGTTTTCTTCAAGAACTATGGTTTTTCGCAACAAAAGTCAAGTACGATGATTCAAAAAGTCAACCGGCCTTGGCAAATTTGAGTTTGTCAAGGATCTAATAGCAAATAAAATACGAACCTTTTAACTTAGAAGCAACGCTGCCATTTGGCATAAACGGATAGACTAGAATCCGCTCGTTTTCGATTGAGCAGAATCCCCAAAGGCGAAGAAGATTACGATGAACAGCCAAACTTATGGTTTCGACCTCCGTTTGAAACTGGATCTCGCCACCGAAATTATTATCAGCTTTCAACCTTTTAACGGCCACGATCGTGCCATCACTCAATGACCCTTTGTAAACAGTTCCAAAGCCACCTTTACCTAAAATGTTCTTCACGTTGAAATGATCGGTGGCAGCCCGAAGTTCCTTAAACGTAAACCTCCTCAAATGGCCCAAACATACCTCAGGATCATATTGATCTGTTTAAATGAATCAAATTAATTATTTTGTTACGGAAACAATATCTCTACCCTTTATGTTATTTATTTTGCATATTGTATGAATGTTTACGAGTATATATTCACATGATAAGTTGATGAATATAAACTCGAGCAAAGAATGTATGTTGGCGTACCGTTAACGTCAAAGAATATTTGTTGATTCTTACGATATCGCCACCAAATGAGCAACCCAATAACCAAAATTAGTAGTAATACTGAACCAAAGCTTGTGCCGAGCGCAACGGCCAAACGGCGACTCTTCTCTCCAGACGAAGATTCACCTATTAGAGCAAACACCAACATATCATGAAACCATACTTCATGGATGGCAAACATAAGCTAACTTCTTTTTTGAGCTTATTGAAAAAGGGTTGGGTTCCGGTGAGAAGATGAGGTTAACGTGAGAAATGTGAGAAGTGGTTATCAACCGTTGGATGAGAAATGGACGCACTAATAGGATGAGATGCACCAGATCAATTCCCTTCTAAAATGCAATTCATGGAATGGTAGTTGATTAAAAGTGATCAACGGTTCAGATCCACGTCTCACGCTTCTCACACGATCCTTTGCCAAAAACCCTATTTGGTTAAGCTAGCTAGATCTTTGAAACGCTACTTCAAGCAAGTTTCAATGAGTTCCAATACCCTTGTATTTTTCCAACTACTTTTGATGTAAAATCCCACATCGGTTAGGGATGGGAACAAAGGTCGTCTTATAAGAGACTAGACACCTCGTCCATAGACAAGTTTTAAAACCGTGATTCCAGACGTGGATAAAGCGGACAATATCTGGTACTGTTGACCGGGGAAGTTACAAATGGTATTAGAGTCGAGGATGATGTGGGTTGGATTGTGAGAACCCACAAGGGACTGATCTACATGACTAGTTTACCAGCTAACAGCTAGTTTGCCAAATATAACCATAAAACTGAAGAGGGTGTTTATATGATAAACACCTGTGATACCATCCGGTGGGAAAGAGAGAGGCTCCGGAAAAACAACTGAACAACCATTTTCTGAATTATGCTCACATAGTAACGGGTTGCCTGCGATTCTGGAAAAAAAATAATAATAATAATAAAAAACTCAAATGGGGCATGAAAGAGATACAAGTAAACGAAGGTCAACTAAAAGTAAACTCACTTGAACGTTCGGGCTGATATTTTAGGCAAAGAACCGCTAAGATTGTTATATGACAGGTCTCTACACAAGCAAATGAATCGTAAGATAAGATAAGCGAACAAGAAAATTGAAACCATAAGAACCGAAAATGTAATAAACAAACTATAGGGACTATATCCGACAACTTCTTTAACCCAAGGACCAAAATTGTAGTTTATTCTATTTAGTTATCTTGTAAATAAGATCCTACAACCTACCACTTAAATTAGGGTGGTGCTAAGCCCACCCCCCTGCACACACATATAAGGTGTGTCAGTGCACACACACTGTGTGTGCAGGGGTGTAGATAGAAAAGCACTTAGGGGCTGTTTGGTAGAGAGAAATGAGAGGAGAGAAATGGAAATGGATTTGAATTCTCTTGTTTGGTAGGTAAGGGAAATAAAAACACGGAGAGTTGGTATTTCCCGAGAATTGACTCCCTTTGTATTTGATTTCTCTGATTTAGGAAGAGAAATGGAGAGAATAGGAAAACACGGAGAATTGTTCTCGCGTTCGCTTCTCTCTCTCTCTCGTTCGCCCTGTCTAGGGTTCCGCCCACCACCGCCGCCCACCACCGCCGTTCGCCCTGTCTAGGTATCCCCGTCTCCTCTCTCACTCTGTCTCGTCTTTCCCTGTCTCCTCTCTCTCTGTCTCGTCTTCTCTCTCTCTCTCTCTCGTTCGCCCTGTCTAGGGTTCTGTCTTTGTGTTTCGCCCATCAGGTTAATCATCTTCTAATTACAGCCTTCTTTTTCTGTCTAATTATGTGACTTATAAACTTCGATTTGGAACATCTTTTCAATCCAGTCGACGATCTGCTGTTTGGATGGCAAGATCACCGTTGAGACAAAGAATAGTTGCCATAGGTGCATTTTATGCCATGTATGTTATGATTCGTTGGTGGATGATGTGTAGTTATCGTAGACGTCGTTCGATTGAATCTAGAACATTACGTACAAGATATTTAATGAGTTACCATAATAGGCGTGAAAACATGATGAGTCATTAGTACTGCTAGTTCAATGTTAGTGCTGCTAGTTCAATGTTAGTGCTACCAGTTCAATGTTAGTGCTGCCAGAACAAGTTAGTACTGCTAGTTCAATGTTAGTGCTGCCAGATCAAGTTAGTACTGCTAGTTCAATGTTAGTGATGCCAGATCAAGTTAGTACTGCTAGTTCAATGTTAGTGCTGCCAGAACAAAGATACTACTGCTAGTTCAAGGTTAGTACTGCTGAGTCATTAATGCTGCAAGAACATGATTTACTATGCTAGACAAGTTACTACTGCTGGTACATGGTTAATACTGCTGAACAAAGTTAATACTGCTGAACAAAGTTAATACTGCTGGTATATTACTACTGCTGGAATATTATTAATACTGCTTATGTGAGGTTAGTACTGCTTGTCAGAATTACTACTGCAAGTCAAGGTTAGTACTGCTGGTGCATATCGAATATCTGTTAGTACTGCTCGTGACTTAAGATTCGATCCTGACAGGTTTAAATAATTGATTTGTAAATATAAAAATATGGGTGTAAATGACAAGGTTGGTACAATTCTCTATTGAAATCTCTGTGCAACCAAACAAGAGAAATGATTCTCTGTTGCATTTCTCTGCTGAATTCTCTGTGCTACCAAACAGGATAGTCAATTCCTATTCTCCTGACCAATTCTCTTTCTCTGCAATCATTTCTCTGGAATCATTTCTCTGCAATTCCATTCTCTGTACCAAACGCACCCTTAAATTAAATGGAGGAAGAGAGACAAGAACCTTTTTAACATTATTTTATATTTTAAAAATACAATCAATGTTTTAAATCTTCAAAATTGAGAAACCGTTGGAATTGAAGATAAATATTTTTGGAAGTAAATTATGTTTTCTTGTTCCTGTGGTTTCTTAATAATTCCGATTTTCATCCTGAAACGGTAAACCAGAGGGACCAAAACAATAATAAATTGTAAATTTTAAAAACGAAAATAGCAATGAATTACAAACCATAGGAATGAAAACTGTAATTTATAAACCACAAGGATGAAACTTGCAATTTTTAACAAACCACATGGACGAAAAATGTAATTAACTCTACTTTTTTGGAAATTTTAACTTTTGCTTGAGAAATTATGGTCGGTTGGAAATACTACAAATCTCTATAACTTTTCATAAGGAAATTTGTAATCCAAGATTAACTAATATGGCATGAAGAGGTCAGTTCAAATAAGAAAGACTAAAGTGCTGTTTACAAAACGCTAACTCAGGTAAGTGCTTATCAAGGCACATTAGCTTACAGGATGAATATGACATAGACTAAGAATCTTACCCGGTAAGAGCGGAAACAAGGACCGAGAGTCTTACCGATAAGTGAGTGCGACGACTCTTACCACGGTTAGCGCTTACCGGCTAAATTGTTGCATACGATGCCATTTTGGTGGACTAAAATCTTACCCGGAAAGTAAGTGATAATGTTGAATTTTTACCGGTAAGCACTTACCCGGTAAGTGATTAGGTAAATGGCCCCTAAATATTGTGAGATAATAAGAAGGTAAGAAGGAAAGGTTAAGGGAATGTTCATACGTGAATTATTGAAAAAAATCTATTTAAAAATGCATATGTGAACCAACGTAAGAGATTATTCGTATGAGTCCAGACATGCATCTTCAAATGAATTTTTCCAATTTTTCAACATACGAATTATTTCCTTCTTTCCTTTCTTACCTTCTTTGGCGTTCTTATTTGAACCTCGCACACAGTATATAATTAAGGGAAATAAACATACACAAGAGTGAGGCCTCTAACTTCCGATAATGATTGAGGAACCGGTCCGGTAAGGCTATTGTTGTTTAGTCGCCTGCCTTGACCATAAACATGACTCGAAATCAGTAATTTTCCATAACAAATCCTCTGTTATTGCATATGATAAAAAATGAAACAAACACACAAACTTACAATAGATTCAGGTTTTTAAGATCTCCCAAAGAAGTAGGCAGCTCACCGCTGAACTTATTCCCCGAAAGATCAAGCGTTTGAAGGCTCCATAACCTCCCAATTGCACCCGTGATTGGACCAGAAATCGCGTTATTCTGTAGTGTACTAAACAAACATGACAAATTGTCGATTTTAGTTCACAAAGATCTTCATAGCAGCAAAATAATGTCGGGGCCCTTTTGGTTTCGCGGAATGTTTTCGAGGGATTTGGATGTTGTGGAAGGATTTGGAATCTTTGGTGTGTTTGGTTTTTAGGAATTGGAATGGAATTGTATTCCATTCTCTATAAATAAGTCATAAAAACATATTATAAAAATAATTAAATTACCTTCTTATCAATTGATCATTACATATAAAGTGTTTTTAACATATTTAAAAACATTTTTACAAACAAATCTTATCGTGTGAAATACCAAGTACTCCCATGGAATTTCTAAATCCCATGCCCGGGGGATTTCAACCGGGATCTAAAATCCAAGCATTCATTCTAAACCATAAATGAATTTTGGAATGGAATTCAATTCTAAGTCCTGCAAACCAAACGAGGCCTCAGAAAATGTGATGAAATATGGGGAAGTTGCTTACATAGATTGCAAGTTACTAAGATTTCCGATTGAAGCCGATAACGTCCCGGATAAACTCTGGCCAGGAAGCCCTCTGATGATTCATAAAAAGAAAAGAAGACAAACCCATCAAAATTCAAGTATGCAACACCTAAGAAACTATTTTGTGGCAAAATTTAAAGAAGTTACATCAAAGTGCAACAAATTTAGCTTTAGTTCCTATTTATGAGCCGTTTACCGAGCACTTACCCCCCTCCTCACCTTATTGGATAACATATTTGACCATCAAAATAGATTGTTGGTAAGCACCTTTTACCCGGTAAGCACTTGGTAAAAATCTTCTCCATCACTTACCCGGGTAAGATATTCGGTCCTTGTTATGCATCTTACCGAGTAAGATTCTAGATCTTTCCAATGCTCACCGGAAAGGTAAGTATTTGGTAAACGGACCCTTTGTTTCAATTTTTTTAATTTTTACCGATGCGGTAAAAGGTTGATCTTGTAACCATTTGATGAGGGGGGCGTCAAGTTTACGGTTGCCGTAACCCTTTATTATCCATAAAACCGGTATCCACATCATCAAACGTTAGAAATTTGTCGCATCCATTGAGGATAAACTTTAGTATAAACCAAAGTTTGTTGCATTTTTGCTAAAAAAAGAAAAGGAAAAAAAGAAAAAACTCACAGAGCAGAAACAGATCTATCAGAGTTGCAAGTGACCATACGCCAACTACAAGGATCAACAGATGTGAAATCCCAGGAGTCAAGAACATTGTGTGGATCCTTTACATCCGACTTTATAGCCATTAAAGCCACAACTGCACCAATAAAGATCATGATTTTCTCACACGATTTCATTAACATCAAACATCCACCTTTTCTCACTTAAGGGGTCGTTTTACTAAAACACTTACCGAGTAAGTGCTTATTGTGTCACTTACCTTCTGAATGAGTATTGCAAGTCCAAGAATCTTACTCTGTAAAAGTATCTCTAACAGCTATGCTAAAGTTTTTCTAAAATATAGTTAAAAAAATCAAAATCAACTCCAACGGTTATTAAAAAATCCAATTTATTTAATTATATTATTAACGGATTCAATATATGGAAAGTTGGCTTTGCTTTTTGGGGGGTAATAATTAGTTTTGGGGGAACTATCTAAATTTAGAGATATTTAGAATCCTGTCTCCTGACTCTCCTCTCTAGCACAGGGGATAGCATAGTACTGGAGCAACAAAAATGCTAAAAACACTTTTTCCTCTAAAAAGATATTAGTTCATAAGAGCATCTCCAACAGAGTATCAAAAGTCAAAATCTCTAAAAAGAACTTGCTTCCAACTTCAACATCTATTCTATTTTAGAGATTGTAAATATTAAAATAATCAATACATTAATAAAATATTATTTTTCTGTTCTTAAACTTTTAATTCAAATGTCTCTTGTTGGTGGAAATTATTGGTGGAAAAAAGAAAATATTATTTTGCTTTCATCCTGTCTTTAATTTTAGCATACAAGAAAATTTCTTCAAATTTGGAGATTTTTAACTACTCTCTCAATTTTTTTTTCTATTTTAGCATACAAGATAGCATAGATATGGAGATGTTCTATCTCCAACAGCTTCCCCAAAATGGAGAAAATGAGGATTTTGGGCTAAAATTGTGCTCCAACAGCTTCCCCAAAACTATCCCTAAAATGGAGAAAGTTGGAGATAGAAGATTTTTTTCTACAAATATGGAGATCACTCCAAAAATGATTAACAAGTGAGAGGACCAATAGAAACTTTGAATATAAATATGTAGAGAGATAAATGATATTTTAATAGATAAATGGAATATTTTAATATATAATTAATGTTGGATTCTTCAAAACCGGGAAGCTGTATATTTTTTTTGGGGGGGATTTTGGCTTTTGGTTCCACATTTTGGAGAAATTTTGGGAAACTGTTGGAGATGCTCTAAGTGCTTACCGGGTAAATACCTTCTGAATGAGTATTATAAGACCAAGAATCTTACTCGGTAATTCACTAAAAATATTTTAGTCCGTAAGTGCTTAGTGGATAAAAACGCTTACCATGATCCATTTTAATAGCCGACAATGTTAGACGATGTAAGTAACCGCTTACTGGGTAAGCACCAAAATTTGCTTAAAAATGAACAGCATAAAGATGAAAACAACAGTAGAAGAATGGTTTATAACAGAAAAACCAAAAATGGCAAAATGAAAGATAACAAAAATGGAAAACTAACCTTCATAATTGACACCTGAAGGAGAAAGAGTTGCAGAAGAAACATTCAGCCACGTCAAAACCACCAACCCAAATACCACAAACATACTTTCTCTCTTCGCCATGCTTGAAAAGCTTTCTAAGTTTTGCTCAAAGGCATGAATACAATATATTTGTGGAGTAAAAGAATCTTGCCACTATTCTTTTTTCTTTCTATAAGCTCTTATTGTCTTATTGAAATCTCAAAAGACAGAAACAGAATTAGAATCCTGTAAAGCAAAACCCCAAAATGCTCTCCAACTGTTCGACAAAATTCCCCAACTAAAATTTACACAGTTTCGTATCAAAGATTCAAACCCTTTTCGTGAAATGAAAAGATCTGGTCGATCTTCAATGAGATATGTTGGTTAATGTTGCATTTTCTTTAAGGGTCGTTGTCCTATCTGGTACAATCAACATCATCTCTGTAAGTGAGAGTGTTTTAATGGCGGATAAAGGAAAGATACAAAAGGAATCGATTAAATTAAGTGGGAAAAGGATGAAATAATTGTTTGTATTTTGTTAAATTGTGGGGGAAAGCAATAATTTTATTTTTGCTTTTGATTCAGTGATTGGACTGAAGGGTGGTATTTTTGTTTTACGGGAGACGTGACGAGAGAGAGAGAGAACAAAGTGAAAGGAAAAACAGTAAACTACAATTTTGGTACCTGAAGTTTACCTGAAAATACGAAAATCGTTCCTAAATTTCAATAAGTGCATTGATCATCCGTACTGTTTACATTTTGCTTTGAAAGTCCTCTCTTGTTGTTAACTCCGTTAAAAAAACTCAGTTAAGTTAAAGGGTATATTCGTCTTTTTCTTTTATGAGGACAAGTTTATAATGTTGTTTGAGCAAGAGGGACCAAACTGTAATTTATGCATATATACGTACGCACACGACACAACAACGGTTGCATCTCCGACGGTCTTCTCCGACACCTACCTCCGGCGACCACACCGTCGTCTGACGCCATATCCGACGACTAGGATTGTCATCTCCGACGACTAGGATTGCCACTCCGACGACTGGGTTTGCCATCTCCCGTTGTAAAACACACTCACATAACTACCATCACCTCCGACCATCTCCACAGAACCACCACCACCTCCAGCGATCTCCACATAACTACCACCATCTCCGGCACCGAGCATCGTTGCATTACCACATACCACCTCCGCCAACATACCCTCACTTTCCTTTCCCACCGAGCACCACCGCATCTCCACAGAACCACCACCATCTGCATCGTCCTCCCCTATTAACCACATCCGACGAACCACCACCACCTCATTTCTGGGTTTATTTTTAGGTTTGAGCTGATTGTGTGTATATGTGTGTGTTGTGTATACTGTGTGTGTGTGTGTTAAGTCTGCAACAAGAGACTGTACACCTTATCATCGACACAATTTAGTTTCTTTAAAATCACGAATAGCTTCTCGGCACTCTCTATATGTCTTTCTTTCTCGAAATGTTTCATAAACATATCAATACTGTCACAATGCGGCTGCCAATTACTGGTTTCGACTTGTGCTGCAGCCGTTTCTAGACATTTCAAAGCCATATCGATTTGTTGATTCCCAAGGTAATGTTTCATGAACAATGCCAAAGTTTGAACAAATGGTCCTTTAGATCTCTTAACAAATCCCTGAAAGATTGACTTAACTTCTTCAATTATATCATGTTTTAGATACACACTTATAGCGACATTAGCCAACATGGTGGTGGTGAGAAGGGAGAAAACAAAGAGGAAAATGGGACTTGAATTTGGGTGATTAAAGGATGAATTGAAGCTCATCAGGTGGATCCATTGAGGAAAAAAGAGTTTTAGGAAGATGGGGAAGAAGAGTTTTAGGAGAGAGAGAGAGACAAGAAAAGGACAAAAGTAAGAAAAGACAAAAAAGAATGTGTAAAAAGACGAAAGTACCCCTCTCTTAAATGAGTTTTTTAACGAAGTTAACGACGAGGGACCATTTTCAAAGCAAAATGCAAACAGTAGGGATGGTCAATGCACTTATTGAAGTTTAGGGACGATTTTTGTATTTTAGTGTAAACCTCGGGGACCAAAATTGTAGCTTACTCAAAGAAAAATTAAAAAAAAAGTGGGGTAAAAATGTTTGCAGATCACGTGCTCGGCTTGTCGTCGCCTTTGTTGGCTTTTGCCTATTTTCCAAAAAAAAAAAATTGAAATTTTGGAGCGATAAACACTCGAATTTCTACTAATATATTTTTCAGTTATATTTAAAGAAAATATATTCCGTAATCATTATTTCTGTTCAATTAAAGTTTAGAGCATCTCCCAAAATGAAGAATATAGAAACTTTGGGTTGTAATTTTGCTCTCACACTGGTGGATCTAGGATTATTTTCTCATGGGGCACCTTTAAGGTAGTTTAAATGTCCGTAAAGTTATCCGATGTAATTTTAGCCTAAATCCAACGTTTCGAGGGGGTTTTAAAGTTTTTTAGTTGATTTTAAGAGATTTTTTAAGTTTTTTTGTCGATTTCAAGGGACTTTTTTGGTTTTTTAGTCGACTTCGAAAGTTAATTTTTGTTTTTTGGTTGATTTCCAGACATTTTTTTTGGTTTATGGGGTCCTGGACAATAAGTTACTGGAGAGACATTAAGATATACAACTGAAAAATTCGATTTTTTACCCTTCCCCCAACAATAACCCATATGCATCCGCCCTTGCTCACAGTTTTCCCAAAACTATTTTTAAATTAGAGAAAGTAGGAGAGAGAATAATTTGAAGAAGACTTGAACATGACTTGACCATTAGAGACGAAGACTTGAAAACGACTTTACTCATCAAAGACTTGATGTTCCTCAAGTCTTTGAAAAAATTAATGTGAGAGGCAAAAGAGAGAGAAAGTATATATTGGTAGGACCAATATATTTTTTATATTTTTTTTTTCAAGTCTTTGATAAAGCTTTACCACTGTGGATGTCCTAAAGTTTTTTTTTCAAATATGGAGATAATTCAAAAAATGATTACTAAATGAAAGCACCAACAGAATTTTTTGAAAATATATATTTGAAGAGATAAATAATATTTTAATAGATGAATGAAATATTTTAATATCATAATCATTATTTTTTTCTTTAAAATAGAGAATTTGTTGCAGATAGAAATGAAGATTTTAACTTGGGAAAAGTTCAAAAAAACCCAACAAACTATCTCATTTTGAATGGTTAAGTCCCTAAACTATTTTTTTGAATAAAAAACCATTAAACTTTCTTATTTTGAATGATTAAGTCCCTAAACTATTTTTTTGAATGAAAAACTCATTAAAACTTCTCACTTTGAATGAAAAAAACATTAAACTTTCTCATTTTGGATGATTAAGTCATTGAACATTTTTTAATAAATAAATCATCGAACTTTCAAAGTTGGTTACGTGCATCGTTTTAACAAAAAAAAATACATATAACCGGCTATAAATTTTTTAAAGCAAAATAAAATCTCAATGAGTTTTACCATTTTCAAACCGTACGTCATTCAAACTCCTAGCAAACAACGATACCGCTCCCCCTCGCCACTCCTCATCATTCTCTGTTCTACATATCATCTATCAAACTGTTGAACTCGGTTATTGCGTGGGGTCTGAATGACGTAAGATTTGGGAACGGTAAATTTAATTTAGTTTTTTGTAATTTTAAAACATTTTTAGTCGGTTATAGAATTTTTTTAAAAGTTCGGTGATTTATATTTTTAAGAAAATGTTCAGGGACTTGATTATTCAAAATGAGAAAGTTTAATAGTTTTTTTATCCAAAAAATAGTTTAAGGGCTTAATCATTAAAAATGAGAAAGTTAATGGTTTTTTCATTCAAAAAAATAGTTTATGGACTTAACCATGCAAAATTGGATAGTTTGTTGGGTTTTTTTAGACTTTTCCCATTTAACTTCTGATATTCTATTTTGAAGAACATTTGGGAAATCTATTAGAGATTCTCTCAGTTTATTTCATTCACATAACCTTTTAAAATTTTATGGAAGTAACTTTTGTGCTTCAACAACTATATTATTCATATAATAATAATAATAATAGAAATGAAGGAAAAATATTAAAACTCTATGTAAGATGAAAAATAATATTTTATCAAAATATTGAAATAAATGTTTAATAAAAAATTATATTTTGTTAAATATATTTAAGATTTAATGAACGTATTTGTTATTAGAATTGTTAAAATAAGAAGTAGTTATTGAAATTGAATAGTATAAAAATTTTAGAGATTTGATTTTTAATATTTCTGTTTTAAGAAAAATATTACTTTTTATAGGTAACTTTTATATTTATTTGTTTATATAAATGTCATGTAAAGTTAATAGGTAAAAAACACAAATCATGATTTATGATAGCCAAAATATTAAAAATAAATTTAATAAAAGCACATGCTTGACATCATCATAGATCTTTTTTTGCAGTTGTTCACTTGCTCCCACCTATATATTCTAACAAATCATTCACAATAATTTCGAATATATGTTTATATATATAGAGATAAGCATATATATATATATATATATATAAAGAGTGAGAGACAGAATATATATATATATATAGAGAGAGAGAGAGAGAGATTAAGTTCTGGTTAAAAGTTGAGTACTTGAATTAATATCAGAAGTAGTTATCAATCGTTGAATGCACATTAAAAATAAAATACATCAGGATGAATCGGACCAATTTCTATATCAAGCATGTTTTATGGATAGGTTTGAAATTAAAAATTCAAATTCACTTATAAAATATGTTAACTCAAGTTTTCACATAAACACTCGTCTATCTATCTATATCTATATCTATATATATATATATATATATATATATATATATATATATATAGAGAGAGAGAGAGAGAGAGGAAGGTTCAAACGAGGAGCGCACCAAAACGTGAGAACGTGAGGAGCAATTGACAGTTATGAATCACATGTGATTGGCAATTGTGGATCACATGTGATTCACAACTGATCTGGAGGAGCAATTGACAGTTATGAATCACATATGATTAATGTTAGGAATATTTCATATAGATTTGATGTGTCAAAACTTCAACTTACAAGGGTTCGAATTGTAATATGTTTATTTTATAGTTATCCTTGTAAATTCTAGTTTATCTAGGATTGGTATTTATCTAGTTTCTAGTTTATCTAGGTTTCTAGTATATAAAGAAACCTAGAGATATAGAATTAGATGTTCTTGAAACCCACGTTTAAACAAAAACGTGTAGATGTGTGTGCATGAGCCCCAAGGTTCTTAATCCTAATACTTGAGAAGAAGTATTCGTTTGTTGATAACTTAGGTCAACAAATTGGGGCGTGAGTATGTAATCAGTATGTTTAAATTAATGAACCTTGTTAGCTATACAAATATGTCGTTTAATTCCGCTGTTCATGTTGTGATTTGTATATGTTTATTCCATGATCTAGAACTAATCATTCTTGAGCTTAAAGATCCGGTTTAGGATTTATATAAATCCTATCAGGTGGTATCAGAGCACATGGTGCTCTCTGATCTGGAAGAAAAACAAGGTTTAATGGAAGATTTGAAGAGACGAAAGAAGACGAACGAAAGAAAGAAAAATCAGATTTTTCGCAGAAATTTTCTGGAAAATCACAGCCGGCCGTTTCGCCTATTCCCGGAGATTGAACCGTCGGATCGTCGCGATTTTTGGACAGCAGCTTCGGGACACATTGTTTAACATTATGTCTGGTTGGATTGGCCGTACGACGTCCAGAACGCTCCCAGAAATTCTCGAAATCCAGCAGTTTTTTTTTTCTTGATAAAAATTGTTCTTCACTCAGAATTCCTCAAAGCCATGAAATCAAAGCCGCGATGCAATGGAGAATACATGTCACACACCATGTTAGGATCATGCTCGACAAAAGGAGGATGATTTTTGTTTGTTTCAAGAAAATTCACACACACAAGGTATGAAGGTTTGATGAACGATAGAGGAAGAATGCTTAAATGACTACCCTTTGATCGTCATCAGTTGATTACAAAAAGGAAGATTAATTAGAGTTTGTTTGAAGAAGAAGTGAAAGTTAGAGTTTGTGTTCTTATCATATCTTTAAAGGTATCCTTCACCTGTTAAAGATAACCCGTGATATTATGAAGATTATTAACGTAATTGTTCGAAGAATGTGACTTCAATTTGACGAAATCTTAGAGAAGAAGATTGGTCGAAGGACACGGATCCCCTCATTCATGAGAATGACGTTGTTGTTCACTTGGTTTCTACGGGATATAAGACTCAAGGTTTGGTTTTTTACTTCAACTTCAAATAGATAATGGTTGATTTTCTTTACAACGTAATTGATATAACCTCGAAGACACAAGGATGGTTAGCATAAATTCAGGGGAAGAAGAAGTGTTGATCATTCAAGGGGAAGATTCAAGTTTGATAAGTTTTGGATTTGATTATGTCAAAAAGGGGAAGAGCTACTTGAAGATTCTGATGCTAAGTTTTGTCATCATCAAATAGGGGAAGATTGTTAGGAATATTTCATATAGATTTGATGTGTCAAAACTTCAACTTACAAGGGTTCGAATTGTAATATGTTTATTTTATAGTTATCCTTGTAAATTCTAGTTTATCTAGGATTCCTAGTTTATCTAGGATTGGTATTTATCTAGTTTCTAGTTTATCTAGGTTTCTAGTATATAAAGAAACCTAGAGATATAGAATTAGATGTTCTTGAAACCCACGTTTAAACAAAAACGTGTAGATGTGTGTGCATGAGCCCCAAGGTTCTTAATCCTAATACTTGAGAAGAAGTATTCGTTTGTTGATAACTTAGGTCAACAAATTGGGGCGTGAGTATGTAATCAGTATGTTTAAATTAATGAACCTTGTTAGCTATACAAATATGTCGTTTAATTCCGCTGTTCATGTTGTGATTTGTATATGTTTATTCCATGATCTAGAACTAATCATTCTTGAGCTTAAAGATCCGGTTTAGGATTTATATAAATCCTATCACATGAGAGAGAGGAAGGTTCAAACGAGGAGCGCACCAAAACGTGAGAACGTGAGGAGCAATTGACAGTTATGAATCACATGTGATTGGCAATTGTGGATCACATGTGATTCACAACTGATCTGGAGGAGCAATTGACAGTTATGAATCACATATGATTAACAGTTGTGAATCATTAATGATCCGCGACTTGCCACCTCGCGCCACATCTTGCGCGAATTTTCGATTTGTTCCGATTTTTTAGCAGTTGTTGATCACATGTGATCAGAAGCATGAGAGTGCTCCTCACGTTCTCTTAAATTGATGCGCTCCTCGTTTGAACCCGCCTATATATATATATATATAGGTGGAAGTTAAAAATGAACACCACTATTTTAAAAAAACGCATGAACACTTATCACATGTAATAATACACTGTGCACGACTTTGCCCATGACCTAAATTCGCACCAAAGGCCATTTGCGTCACTGATTAGTATCACATGTGCATCATATGTGATAGGTTACATGATTACATTAATAATACCCTTATCACATGTGATAATACATGTGAGGGGGGGCCTAGGGGTGTGGGCGCGATTTGGCCCGCAAATTAGGTCGTGTCGAACGTCGTCTGCGTCTCCGATTTAGTATCTTTTATCATATGCGATAAACCATAGTATCACATGTGATTGCTATAGTAAATAGGTATTCTCGTATTCTCATAAAATGAAGGTAATCCTGTTTTAATCCTTCCCTATATACATATATATATATATATATATATATATATATATATATATATATATATATATGGGTTAAATCATGTGAGAACCACAAATATGTTATAAACCGTGAGAACCGATATAAAAAATATTTTTTTACATAAAATTTTTTCATCAAATGCTAGGATTTATTATATTTTACTTCAAATATATGTGTTTCATAATATGATAGTTTCACATGGATTTGTTTCACCATGTGAATATTTTTTACGAGTATTTTTCATTTCACTAGGTGAAACAAAATTCGTTTTTTACATGACTTATCATAAGGTGAACACGAACATATGTGTAACAATATCTTAAATCATAGGTTTTGATGGAAAAAAATCATGTTAACAAAAAAATTTACATTGGTTCTTACGGGTTTGTAACCTATTTGGGGTTCTCATTTGATTTGATAAGGGGAGAGATCGAGTAACTAGCAGAACAAGTGGGCATAGGTAAGGCAAAAAGTTAGCCTGATTTCTTTGTTTTTCATTGAAAAATCAAATAGGATAATAACAAAATAGTAAACAGAAGTTAATTGAAATGCCCTGATATTCCTTACTTACAAAAATGTCCAAACTCTTTCAAATGTAACCAAAATACCCAAAAAAATCCACGAAATTACCCTGTGATCGTGGACTTGGATTCCCATCCGTGAATTTGTCCATCAACCACATGCTATGTCCGCGGATTAGATGAATGAGTCCTCGAATGCATTTAATTGCTCCGCGATGAGGGTGAATTGGCATCCACGATGTAGGTGAATTCCTCCGCGAAGGACTCGTTTGTCTGCTTAGCAGATGAATGTTCCGCGATGCACATGAAAAGGGGTCCGCGATGCACATGAAATGGGTCCGCGAAGCAATACAATTTAAAGGAGTCCGTGATCACGGGGTATTTCGCGGATTTTTGGTGTATTTTGGTTAAATTGGGAAGAGTTTGAGCATTTTTGTAAGTGGTAGTGAAAGTTGGGGCATTTTAATAAATTACTCAATAGTAAATTATGAATTTGGTCCTTTTAGTATGCAGGGTTTTACAAAAATAGTTCTTAAAGTTCATATAGAGCATCACCAACAGCATTGTTAAAATAGAAAAAATAGGTTTTTATTTGTTATTTTCTCCAACAATATTGGTATCTTGTTTGCTAAAATAAAGATTCATGGAAAAATCTCTAAATATAGAGTCTCTATAGTTCTCTAAATAGAAGCGAAAAATAATTGTTTTATTCAATCTCACCAATAACGTAATTTTTTTATCATTTTATATTAAGTTTTTTAAAGTGTATCGGAAATATAAATTAGAGAATATTATATTATTATAGTTTGGGTTAAAATATCTAAAATATCAAATCTGTTAAAAATGAATGTAACTTTTTTAGAGATTTTAACATTTTATTTTCTATTTTAGAAAAATTATAGAAAACTTATTGAAAATGTTGTTTGACTAAACGGTCGATGTTAACTCAATCCATGTGCATAGTATATAAGGGTATTTTGGTTAATCCATGTTTTCCCTTTCAAAACAAATAACAAAATTGTACAGTTTTTATAACTCAACAATACAACTCTTCTCCTAAACCAACACCATTAGTAACAGTTAACTGAGACACACAATGAATAAAATCCCAAGACTATGGATATAATTACAAAGATTACTCATACGAACATTTTTTTATAATTTTTATTCCAATAATCAGCATGCTAAACATGAAAATTAAAATCCTAAACCAAAAAAGTCAAATATAAAACCTAAATCAAACCCAAAAATATAGAGTAGAAGCAGTTGTGGAGTAGATTCGTTTTGAGAACCGGTTGGTTTAGATTTGAGTTTCGGGTATGGCTAGGGTTTATATATATATATATATATATAGTGAGAGAGAGAGAGAGAGAAATGTTCAAATGAGAACGCTAACTATTTACGATAACACGAGAACGGTCGTCCATGTACAAAATCACATGTGATTTTACACTACCTGGATTTTGTACAAAATCACGTGTGATTCACGTCCAGATTTCCAGATATTGTAAAATCAATGTGATTTTGTACATGGACGACCGTTCTTGTGTTCTCGTAAATAGTTAACGTTCTCGTTTGAATCCACCTCTCTCTCTCTCTCTCTCTCTCTCTCTCTCTCTATATATATATATATATATATATATATATATATATATAGGGTAGTTTAGGTTATTATGGAGAGGCTGACAATTTAATGACCTTTTCTTTTTGCCCTATAATTAAGAATTCCACTAATTTTCTTTAAAAAAACCTATTTTAAAAACATTCTCCAATGCAAAAAATCTTTCAAAAGCTTTTTCATCAACCTTTTTTTACCAAAAAACTATTCAATATCAGGTTGAGATATACCAACCCTTTTACCAAAAAGATTCACTCCAATACATAAAACCTTTTAAAAACCTTTTTATAATAGTAAAAAACTATAAAAGACTTATGTATTGGAGATGCTCTAACTTTTACTATTGGACGATTGTTGGTCAACGACACAAATGACAAAACCGACAAAAAAGTGCACACCGTTAGATAATTTATGTAATAAATGATGTTTAAGAACTATTTTTGTAAAAGCATGCATTCCTTGAGGACCAAATATATAATTTACTCTAATAAAAATAAATTATTTATCAAAAAGGAAAAAAAAATGGGAATATTGTAGGAGAGAGAGAGAGAGAGGAATTGTCTTGTCCGTGAACTCTATCTCTGTATGCATTCCCTTGTTTGGGGCTATATTCTGTTGTCGGGCAACTTGTACGCACAGTCTCGTGTAATCCTCAATAATATTCCAAAATGCTTATAAAAATTGCTAAATATAATTTCTTTTTCAAGAAATGTATGAATTTTAGCTAAATATAATTTCTTTATACTACATTTTATTTATACTAGTTATAGGTTTTAATCTTGTATTAGGCCATCCGCAGCGCATAATTAAAAGCCCTCAAGCCCTCAACGCCACATCAACGCCACATCAGCTTTTCTCTTAACCCTCTCCTTACCCTAAAATGGTTTACCGGGTACCCGATGCTATTATGGAACCCGCAACCCACCCCACCCTCACCCTCCTCTCACATACACCCTCGGGTTCAGCGGGTTTTCAAGCCCGGAAGCTAAGCCCGAAGGTGAACCCGCAGATCCCCGCACCACTACCCGATCAAGCCCTGGGAACCCGAAGGTGAACCCGCAGCCAAGCCCGAAGGCGCTGCGGGTGGCCTTATTAACTAAAGATCATTTATCACAATTAAATTAGAGGTTGTTTACTGACCACCGGGTAAGTGTTTACCATATGAACATAATAACAATTGGTTGGGACTGTTTATCACTTATGATATGAAAGAAATAAAAGTATCTTCAAAATAAAAAATGATCAGTGATTAAGACAGTGTCGGATGATGTTCACAGTGGCAGACGCCCTATAGGGCTATTAGGGGCCAAGGCCCCTGCGCCTTTTTCAAATTACAAGGAGTAATCTGGAGGCTTCCAAGTTCCAAGTATATAGAAGAAGAAAAAAATTGATCTGGCCCCCTCACTTTCTTGTCCAGTCCAATAAGGTTTAGAGGATAAAGTGATAAAGTCAAACTCAAATAGGATAAAGTCTAAGCCCAAACTAAAGTGATAAAGTCCAAGGGCTGAATTCTGAAAGCAAACCTCAAATCGGACAACTCTTCTCTGGACCAAGAAAGATCGACAGGTTTCACTTGGAGGTAATTGTGGAAGACTTTAAGGCCACGAAAGATTGACGGGTTCCACTTTGATGAGTGATGTTTGACATTTTCATATTTAATGTCTAGTTTTAGAGTTTTTACTACGTTAGAACTAGGGGTGTAAACGAGTCGAGCTTTTTACAAGCTACTCGAGTTCGAGCTCGTTTATCTCAAGCTCGAACTTAATTATTCTCGAGCACGAGTCGATCTTGAACACAAAATAGAACTCGTTTAACTTAACGAGCCGAGCTTTATAACACCAATGCTCGACTCGGCTCGTTCGAAAACTCGATTCAATTTTTCGAGTCGAGCCGAGCCATTCGAGCATACCCTTTTTCGAGCCAAACATGCTAATAAATTTATTAATTATACAATAAAAATATAAAAGTTAATCGAGCTCGAGCCCATTATTAATATTTTGAGCTCGCCTCAACTAATCTACTACTCGACTCGACTCGTTATATCTCTATTTGGATAAGGTATTTTTTGTATTTTGAAATTATATAATATATTAGGTCCGGCCCCTGCGGTTGGAAAGCTTGTGTTCCGCCCCTGGATGTTCAGTCCAGGTTTCTCAGTTTCACTCTTAAGCATTATGCCAATGTTGTCCATGCTAGACATGTCTAAAACCTTGATTTTCTCTCCTCTCTCATTTCTCTCTTCCCTCTTCTCTCCCTCTCTCTTCTACTTTGAGCTTTGCTCTTTTCTGGTGGTTGTTTCGCTTTAACTTCCACCCAAGTGCTACCTTGATTTTATTTTCATGTTACAAAATTTCAAAAATCCAAAATTGACTTTTTTCTTGTTCAGAGGGGCCGCCCCCTCTGTATCAAAATAATAAAAAAAATGAATCTTACCCAGTGAAAAAATTAACAATCAAACGAAATGGTCTTTAGCCTAGCGATATTAAAACCCTTGGTCTTGTAGGAGGTCATGGGTTCAAAACTCACCAAAGATGAGGAGAGTGTGTGAGTTTATTTGTTTCATTTGCCGTATATAAATATTATATAATTCAAAAAAAAAGATTAACAATCAAGGTTCTTACCTAATAAGTAAGAAAGAAGACTCTTATCCGGTTAATACTTACTGAATAAGTGTAACACCCTAAAAACAGGACCAATTTAAACCTTAAAATTTGTACAAGTCATGATCATAAGACTTCAAACTTCTATAACCTGAGGATCAAAATGTAAATGTTTATATACAATACATATAAATCAAATAACCTTTTAATCTAATCATACAACTACAATCAGATTAATTAAGTTATCTAATCCTTTTTCCCAAAAGCATCAAAATAATAGCTAGATCCTCCGTTATCTCTAAGTCTGAGTCTTTCAAAAAGAATCCTCATCGCACTCTCCCACCTACTTCCCGGAGCTTGTACCTAGTAAGAAATTCAACTTTAAAACATTAGGATTTCGCCTAGTGAGAATATTCAAATCAAATTAAAGTTAAAGAATTAAAATTTGCAACAGACCCATCAAACCTGTTCTCGCCCATCTTACCGTAGCACAACTCCTTTCAGCACTGGGAATCTACCCCACTCCCATACTTATGACTAATTCAATCTAGCCATAATGACACCACCAAGAGATTACTCTAAATCATCCCAGATTCAAAGTCAATACTCTTAACTAAGAAATTACAAGTCAAAACTTGCCTATTTCTTAATCCTCTTTTATAAATTGGGAAATCTCTGATCTTCCCTAAAACAATGGAAATCTCCGATCTTCCATTTGAAATGGGAATTACAAATCAAAATCTGCCTATTCCACATTTTATATTTTTCTCACCTCAGAATCAATGGTCCCAATGGGATTTATTATATCGCGATAAACAACCGGGACCCCCGATGATTCAAGGTACACTCAATTACTAAAAATTACATCCCTTTGGTCAATGGCGAGTATTCGGTTCCCATTATACCGTACCCAAGTGCCCCCGATGACCGGATGCCTACTTTTAGCAATTACAACAACACAATACAATAGTATTATAACTCTTTTCAGTGAATATGCCTAACACCCAAAATAATACATTCTACATATGTATATATAAAGAATCTCGATGATTCTAGTATCTCAATTTAGTGACTATTCTCTCTTTGCAATTTAGCACCATTATCAATATAGCATAACTAACTGATCTCTTTATTATAACAAGTCCATTAATTTTCATGCTCAAACACACATTCTACATGTCGATTTCAATATTAATTGTTAGTCCCAGATGGCTAACCAAGTATTGTAGAAGGGGGGGGGGGGGTTGAATACAATACTCAAAATTTTCACAATTTTAATTCTTTATATTGAAAATCTTTCAACAAGAATTACACATAGAAAACTTAAGACTGTTGCGGAAAAGAACAGATAAACTATTCTAACAATCTTACACAAAGTATACTAACAAAATAACTAAGAACACTTAGAACAAAGCTATAAAGTTTTTCAAGCAAACTGGAAATTCTTGCACTTAGAGAAATCTTCCAGTTTGCGTAGAATATCAAGAGCACACAGTAATCTTCAAAGTCTCTCCAGATGTTGATTGTTTCTTCTGCATGTAGATGTCTTCCTTTTATAGTGACAAGGAGTGTGCAAGCATTGAATGCTTGGGACACTTGTCATCTTCACACTTGCTGAGGATGTTGACTTCTGGAGAGTTGTGAAGTCCTTGTCACCTTTTACAAGGTACAGTCAGAAGAGCTCATGCAGAAGAAAAGGACTTTGCATGGTAATGAATAATAAGACAAAATGTCACTTTATCCATGTAAAAAATATCTTCTCAATTTGTCTTCTAAAGATTGCACCACCGAAGGAAACTTGGGATATGTGACACATCTTTGGAGAAAGCATCTTTGAAGCTTCTTTGAGGTCCCACCGAAATGTCACTTTGGGATATGTGACACATCTTTGAAGAAAGCATCTTTGAAGCTTCTTTGAGATCCCACCGATGATAGCCTTGGGATATGTGACACATCTTTGAGATATGTGACATCATCTTTGGGATATGTGACATCATCTTTGGAGAAAGTATCTTTGAGACTTCTTTGAGATCCCACCGAAATTGGACTTCCATTGGTGGGATTCTTTGGCCGAAACAGAGAGAGATTTCGGTGGAGAGATGTCCACCGATGTGTGAGAACACCATCGGTGGACAATGACTTGTATGTGTTGAGAAAAGATCTTTCACTTCCACAATGAGAGAATCTTTAATCTTGACTTTGGTTGATCTTTGACTTCACCAAACATTTGTTATCTTGTACAAGCCATTACAAAGAACCATGCATCCAAAATTTCTCTAAGTAAAAAATGTTTTTCAAAGTATAAAAGGAGATCATGAGGTCATCTTCAAATCTTGATGACCCAACATTAATTACTGAACTTTTAAAGAGAGTTAAATAAACTCACCTGATGCGTAGTCACTTCCTTTAATCCTTAAAAAGTCGTAGGGACTCCTGTCTTCACTACCACAGTTTACTGTAATATTCAATATACATATATACTGATATTAATTCACAAAACAGAACCCTCCACAGCTAAGAATCCTTAATCTCTTAAAAATTACATCTCAAGTCGCAATGAACTGAAGTCGCAACCACCTATTGCGATTCCAATTCTAAATCGCAACCCACTATTGCGATCCCAACCTAAGTCGCAATCCACTGTTGCGACTCCAAAGCCAAGTCGCAACCAACTGTTGCGATTCCAACCCAAATCGCAACCAACTGTTGCGATTCCAACTTCGAATCGCAATGGTCTATTGCGACAAGCATGAATGTCGCAGCTTAAGGTTGCGACATCTATGATGTTCATCCAAGTCTCATTCCACTATGTTCATCCTTAAACCCAGATTTTTGTACTTTTAAACCATGTTTGTTTATGCAAACTTGCAGATATGTTTAATATCCCTATCTTAACATATCCAAAAACTCAGATTCTTATAATCATCAAAATTTACCAAAAACCCATCTAAAACTTCTAAGAAAACTTTTACTAATAAGATGAAGAATTTAAATGAGATAATTACCTTTTGATTCTTCAAACCAACACCAGATTATAGAATTCCAAGCAAATCCTTTCTTCATTCTCTTTTCTCGATTTCTCTATCTCTAACTCTCGGTTTCTCTTTTTCTCTCAAACAAAACCGAAACACACACAACTCACACACTTACACTTAGTCCATAATGACTAGTTAGTTGACACCTCAACCCTTAATTACATGAGTCATAGGACCATTTACCAAATAAACCTCCAACTTTAAAAGAATGACACTACAACCCTCATAATGAAAATCCATTTCAACCAGCAACTTTTAAACAATTACAAATTTAACCCCAAGTTAACTTGTAATTCACAAAAACAATATAACAGAAAGTTCGGGATGTTACAATACTCCCCAACTTGAAAATGATTTCGTCCCCGAAATCAAAGTTAGATAAACAAATGAGGATACCTATCCCTCATACTCTCTTCCGACTCTAAAGTTACGTTAGTACCTCTATGGTGTTTCCACTGTACTTTCAACATAGCTACTTCTTTACCGCTACGTAACCTCCTAACCGATCTTTCCAAAATTGCCTCTGGTTCTTCTATACATCGGCTCTTTTCATCTATTCTCACATCAGTGAGTGGAATCACATCTTCCTCTTCGGCCAAACACTTCCGAAGATAACATACGTGGAAGGTATTATGAACCCCTTCCAATTCTGGTGGAAGATCCAACTTGTAGTCTTGTAATCCAATTTTATCAATAATGGTGAAAGGTCCTAAAAACGAGGACTCAACTTCCCACGCTTTCCAAACCTTATCACACCTTTCCATGGGGAAACTTTAAGCATCACGCGCTCCCCAACTTGAAATTCCTTTGGTCTTCGTTTCGGGTCAGCATAACTTTTCTGTCTATCTTGGGCTGCTTTCATATGCTGCCGAATTTCTTTCACCTTATCCGCTGTTTGTTGTACCAGTTCTGGACCAGCAAACTGTTTCTCTCCGGCTTCTAACCAACATACCGGAGTTCTACACTTTCGACCATACAATGCTTCGAAGGGTGCTCTTCCGATACTTGAATGATAACTATTGTTATACGCAAATTCTACTAACGGTAGATGCGTATCCCAGTTACCACCAAAATCTAATACACAACATCTAAGCATATCTTCCAAAGTTTGAATGGTCCGCTCACTCTGCCCATCGGTTTGTGGATGAAAAGCAGTACTCAGATTAACTTTAGTACCCAATTCTTCTTGCAAGGATCGCCAAAACCTCGAAGTAAACCGACTATCACGATCTGACACTATCGACACCGGTATACCATGCCTTGACACTACTTCATCAATATACAGTGTAACGTCCCTTAATCCCAACATACAAGTTTCATATAATAAACCACAAAATAACATATCATAATTCAGATACGGTCCCTTAAATACTACAATTAGGTCTTTTCAGTACAAACTTTTTCGAACAAAGTGAAATACATAACAACTACTAAATTATAACAGAAATCTTCATAATCATTCAACATCCACAAAAGCTAACATGATAAACCCTATCATTGTCTCTTGTTTGCTCCATGACCTGGAATACATATTTTAAAACAGAAAAATGAGGGTTAGACCTTGAGGTCTAGTGAGAAAAATCCCCGTTAGTAAAAGAAAACATTTGCACATAATTCACGTAAGAATACCAAATATGACTCATGCATCATGCATCATGTATCTTTCCATCTCTATCTCTTTTCTTTTCCTTGGCCATATTAATTGGTAGCAAGCCAATTAATTAATTTACACCGCTGTACTAAATACAGCCAACACCACTGTCCCTTTGTACAGCCAACTTTCACCGGTCCTAAGCCCGGCCAACTAGTACTCATACAATGTAATATTCATATAAACACTATATGCACTATATTACATTTAATCACATATATGTATTCCATTTTGAAAAACATTTCAAATAAAAACTCACCTCGTGCGTTATTACAAAAACTCTTTCAAGGTAATTCACGTAAGTCGCCCCTTCACCGAATCTGAAATCACAAAATACCAAATATTTCTCTTAACACTAAACTCACGAAATCCTCAACCCAAGTCGCAACCCCAAAAAAGACATGAAATCGCAATGAACAGTACAAGTCGCAACCTCTTACTGCGACTTCACCCCCGAAATCGCAACCCACTATTGCGACTCCATCCCAAATCGCAATCAACTACTGCGATTCCAAACCCAAATCGCAATCAACTACTGCGATTCCAAGCCCAAATCGCAATCAACTACTGCGATTCCAATCCAAGTCGCAAACGACCATTGTGACTTCATACCCAAGTCGCAACCAACTATTGCGACTCCGATGAATGTCGCAGTCGTCCATTGCGACTTCGATGAGTATTAGCCTACTGCGACTTCGATGAATGTCTCAGCCTACTGCTTCATCCTAAAACCCAGATTTTTGTAGTTTTATTCTATGCATGATTAGGTAACTTTGCAGATATGTTTTATACTACCATTAGAACACTATTCCAAACCCATAATTATCATATCTTTCTAAAATAGCATAACCCACTTCTAGGATTCATGTAAAACCTATTATACATAAAAAGGAAGAATTAGGATGAATTGTTACCTTGTTTTCTTCAGTTGTTAAAAGCAATTCCAGCAGAAAAATCTATAGCTTTCCTTCTTCTTCTTTAGTTTTCCTTCTTCTCTCTCTTCTCTCTCTTTTCACGAAACACACACACCCAGTAGTTCTTAGGATATTTCTAAATGTGTCAAAAAGGGTGACACCTATTACTTCTTGCTGGAAGTATGACGGTGATGGAGAGGGATTTAGATAAATTGACCAAACAAACCCTAGACTTCACTCATTATAGCAAAATACACCCCTTTACTTCCATATTAAATATTAAAACTTACCCCTTAACTTCTAACTCCTTAAATACTAATATAAAAACTTATAAATTCCAAATTTAAATTAAATAAAATACCTGGTTATTACATACAGCTTTGCCAATTTCTCAATTGGTGATGCCTCTTTCATAGCTAGAAAATGAGCACTCTTAGTCAATCTATCCACGATTACCCATATTGTGTCGTTACCTTTTTGCGTCTTTGGTAACTTTGTCACGAAGTCCATGGTAATCTTCTCCCACTTCCATTCCGGAATTTCCAAGGATTGGAAACTTCCGTAAGGTTTCTGATGTTCAACTTTCACCAACGAACACGTTGTACACATTTCTACCTTTCGAGCCACATCTACTTTCATCGCCGGCCACCAATAATGCAATTTCAAATCTCGATACATCTTCGTACTCCCAGGGTGTATGGAATACTTAGATCTATGAGCGTCTTCGAGAATCAACTCTCGATTTCCTCCAGTTTTAGGCACCCAAACTCTTCCTTGAAATAACTTGATCCCACGACCATCTTCAGTCAACTGAAGATGTTGTTTGCTCATCACCTCATCTTTCAGATTTTCCTCTCGCAAAGCCACCACTTGTGCTTCTTTTATCTTCTCAATCAAAGTTGACACTACATCAATTCTTGCACTTATTGATTTCAAACACCCACCATAATATTTTCTACTTAAGGCATCAACTACGACATTTGCTTTACCTGGATGGTAATGCAATTCACAATCATAATCCTTAAGTAATTCTAACCAGCGTCGTTGTCGCATGTTCAACTCTTTTTGATCAAAAACATGTTGCAAACTTTTATGATCAGTATAAAGAGTACACTTTGTTCCATACAAATAATGCCGCCACAGCTTCAAAGCAAACACAACCGCTGCTTACTCTAAATCATGGGTAGGATAATTCTTTTCATGCTCTTTAAGCTGTCTTGAGGCATAGGCGATCACTTTGCCTCTTTGCATCAGTACACATCCTAAACCCATCTTTGAAGCATCACTATAAACAACAAAATCTTCCGTTCCTTCTGGTAGAGCCAGAATAGGTGCTTCACACAATTTTTGACGTAAAGTTCTGAAAGCCGATTTCTGTTTCTCCGTCCAAACAAACTTCTCATTCTTTCTAGTTAATAACGTCAAAGCAGATGCAATTTTCGAAAAATCCTTTATGAACCTTCTATAATAACCTGCTAATCCCAAGAAACTTCTTATTTCAGATGCACTTCTAGGTGTCTCCCAATTCGTCATTGCTTCAATCTTTGATGGATCTACTTTAACCCCCTCAGAAGTAATTATATGACCTAGAAACTGCACCTCTTTCAACCAAAATTCACACTTCGAAAACTTTGTGTATAGTTTCTCCCTTCTTAAAACTTCTAAGACTTCACGAAGATGTCGTTCATGATCTTCTTCAGTCTTTGAATAGATAAGTATGTCGTCTATAAACACAATGACGAACTTATCCAAAAATGGTCGACACACTCTGTTCATCAAATCCATGAATACAGCAGGAGCATTCGTTAGCCCGAATGGCATTACAAGAAACTCATAATGCCCATATCTTGTTCTAAACGTTGTTTTTGCTACATCTTCATCTCTTACTCGTACTTGATGGTATCCTGATCTTAAATCTATCTTTGAAAAGCATCCCGCACCTTGGAGTTGATCAAATAAATAATCAATCCTCGGAAGCGGATACTTGTTCTTAATGGTTACCTTATTCAACTCCCGATAATCAATACACATTCTCATGGTACCATCTTTCTTCTTAACAAATAAAACTGGAGCTCCCCAAGGTGAAGAACTCGGTCTTACAAAACCCTTATCTACTAACTCCTGAAACTGAGTCATCATCTCTTTCATCTCAGCAGGTGCTAAACGATATGGTGCTCGTGCTATCGGTGCTGCTCCAGGAATAAGATCGATCCGAAACTCTACTTGTCTTTCAACTGGTAGACCTGGAAGATCATCCGGGAACACATCCGGAAACTCACGCACCACGTTGACATCTTGAACATTTTTATTTTCTAACTTTGTATCAATAACATAGGCTAAATAAGACCAACACCCTTTCGATAAACATTTCTGCGCCTTCATCACTGAAATCAACGGAACTTCTCCTTCCTATTTTTCTCCAAATACGAATACATCATCTTTATCGTTCCTTGGAATTCGGATTAGCTTATTTGCACACACAATTTCAGCCTGGTTGTTGCTCAACCAGTCCATCCCTACAATAATATCAAAACTCCCAATTTCCATTAACAACAAGTTAATAGGAAATTATGTTTCCTCTATCGTAATTTTACAATCGATCAAGCTTTCCTTAACCAAAGACTGGACTCCATTAGCTATTTCAACTACTAAGGTGTCTCCTAAAGTAGTGACAGGCATAGCTAGCTTATGCTGAAACAACTTGGATACAAAAGAATAGTTTGCGCCACTATCAAACAACACACGAGCAGGAATAGAGTTTATAAGAAATGTACCCGAGACCACGTCTTTCGATCCTTTCGCTTCATCGGCAGTCATTTGGAATGCACGGCCAGTAGGTTTGGGAATAACCAACTTTTTGCCCTGATCTCCTTTTCTTTTCAACTTCGGACAGTCCCTCCGAAAATGACCTGGTTGCTGGCATTCAAAACAAACTGATCCGGGCATTGTACAATTTGTTGCCATGTGTCCGATCTTTCCACACTTGAAACATTGATTTCCGACCACTCGGCATTGGCCAAAATGTTTACTTTTGCATTTTGAACACCAACTCGGTTCCTTACGGGAATCATTACTAATGTTCTTTCCGAATAACCTTAATTTCTGAGAAGGTTCTGAACGACCCTCCCACTTTCTCTTTTCTCCAACTTGCGCTTTCTCCTCCTTGTCTTTCACATACATCTCTTCTATCACCTTTGCTTCTTAAATCGTCTCCCTTAATGTAGCAGATTTCGAACTGCGAACCCTTGTCATCATATCTGCTGGTAAACCTTTCAGATAATATTTAATCTTATCTTTCTCTGCCGGAGCCACGTGCCCCACAAGGTTCAGCTTTTCCATAAAGATTTCGGTATATTTTCTCACCGACATATTACCTTTCTTAATATTCCTGAATTCTTCTTCGATTCGGTCCATCTCATATTCGTTACAGTATTCTTCCAAAATCTTTGCTTTAAACTGGTTCCAAGTCACGGAGTTCAAAGCTGCTTCCGTCACCGTTGATGACAACACATTCCACCACTGCAACGCTTTGCCGCGCAACATTTGCGACCCAAATCTAACCTTAGATCTTTCATCATTACATTCACAAGCTCTAAAAGCTTGTTCGATTTCTCTTATCCAGTTCATACAAGCCACTGGATTGTAGTCTCCCTTGAATTCTGGCGGTTTACAACTTAGAAATGTTTTGTAAGAGCAGATTCTTTCAACCCTTCTTTCTGCCTCCGACCCTGGATTTACCGTCGGATTTATCACACTAGTATCAACCACTGTTCGTCTTGGCTCCGCATTTCGATCATTGAACATCTTTGTAAACATCTCTGCCTGTCTCCCCATCATAGTATTCATCATTTCTGCTTGCCTCTCCATCGATGTATTCATCAGTCTAGTCACATTATCCATTATTCGTTCTTCCATACCTGAATCTGATGATGTTTGATCAGCCGTACTGGTACCTCCTGGCTGTACTCGACTTCGCATTCCTCCCAAGGAAAGAAAATCTGGTGGCGTATCAGGAACTCCACCTAATCCAGTTTGTCTTTCTCCAGCATCGTCTAACCAATTCCTATCTATCGAAGAATTTGGGGACCTCGGGGGTGTATTCACCATTGTTCTGAATGAGCACCAAAAGAATACTCATCAGTTAATGGTTTATACAACTAAACACACAATACGTACTTTACCGCTAATCAGTCACTGTAACAATTTAGAAACAAGTATGCTTGTGTAATAATATATTCATAATAACAGTAGCTAATTGAAATTGCGAACATATCACACATGAGAATTCTTATTACCATCGTTACAGTACTAACTTCGCGTATTTCGGTCGACTCTAAGACTACCCAGTCTTAGTACTTCTACCCATAACTTACGGATCATATCTTACTTCATCTCAACTTAAGTCTAGGTATCTCAAGATCATACCTAGTTCGCTTAAACTAAAGCTCTGATACCATAATGTAACACCCTAAAAACAGGACCAATTTAAACCTTAAAATTTGAACAAGTCATGATCATAAGACTTCAAACTTCTATAACCTGAGGATCAAAATGTAAATGTTTATATACAATACATCTAAATCAAATAACCTTTTAATCTAATCATACAACTACAATCAGATTAATTAAGTTATCTAATCCTTTTTCCCAAAAGCATCAAAATAATAGCTAGATCCTCCGTTATCTCTAAGTCTGAGTCTTTCAAAAAGAATCCTCATCGCACTCTCCCACCTACTTCCCGGAGCTTGTACCTGGTAAGAAATTCAACTTTAAAACATTAGGCTTTCGCCTAGTGAGAATATTCAAATCAAATTAAAGTTAAAGAATTAAAATTTGCAACAGACCCATCAAACCTGTTCTCGCCCATCTTACCGTAGCACAACTCCTTTCAGCACTAGGAATCTACCCCACTCCCATACTTATGACTAATTCAATCTAGCCATAATGACACCACCAAGAGATTACTCTAAATCATCCCAGATTCAAAGTCAATACTCTTAACTAAGAAATTACAAGTCAAAACTTGCCTATTTCTTAATCCTCTTTTATAAATTGGGAAATCTCTGATCTTCCCTAAAACAATGGAAATCTCCGATCTTCCATTTGAAATGGGAATTACAAATCAAAATCTGCCTATTCCACATTTTATATTTTTCTCACCTCAGAATCAATGGTCCCAATGGGATTTATTATATCGCGATAAACAACCGGGACCCCCGATGATTCAAGGTACACTCAATTACTAAAAATTACATCCCTTTGGTCAATGGCGAGTATTCGGTTCCCATTATACCGTACCCAAGTGCCCTCGATGACCGGATGCCTACTTTTAGCAATTACAACAACACATACAATAGTATTATAACTCTTTTCAGTGAATATGCATAACACCCAAAATAATACATTCTACATATGTATATATATAAAGAATCTCGATGATTCTAGTATCTCAATTTAGTGACTATTCTCTCTTTGCAATTTAGCACCATTATCAATATAGCACAACTAACTGATCTCTTTATTATAACAAGTCCATTAATTTTCATGCTCAAACACACATTCTACATGTCGATTTCAATATTAATTACTGAACTTTTAAAGAGAGTTAAATAAACTCACCTGATGCGTAGTCACTTCCTTTAATCCTTAAAAAGTCGTAGGGACTCCTGTATTCACTACCACAGTTTACTGTAATATTCAATATACAAATATACTGATATTAATTCACAAAACAGAACCCTCCACAGCTAAGAATCCTTAATCTCTTAAAAATTACATCTCAAGTCGCAATGAACTGAAGTCGCAACCACCTATTGCGATTCCAATTCTAAATCGCAACCCACTATTGCGATCCCAACCTAAGTCGCAATCCACTGTTGCGACTCCAAAGCCAAGTCGCAACCAACTGTTGCGATTCCAACCCAAATCGCAACCAACTGTTGCGATTCCAACTTCGAATCGCAATGGTCTATTGCGACAAGCATGAATGTCGCAGCTTAAGGTTGCGACATCTATGATGTTCATCCAAGTCTCATTCCACTATGTTCATCCTTAAACCCAGATTTTTGTACTTTTAAACCATGTTTGTTTATGCAAACTTGCAGATATGTTTAATATCCCTATCTTAACATATCCAAAAACTCAGATTCTTATAATCATCAAAATTTACCAAAAACCCATCTAAAACTTCTAAGAAAACTTTTACTAATAAGATGAAGAATTTAAATGAGATAATTACCTTTTGATTCTTCAAACCAACACCAGATTATAGAATTCCAAGCAAATCCTTTCTTCATTCTCTTTTCTCGATTTCTCTATCTCTAACTCTCGGTTTCTCTTTTTCTCTCAAACAAAACCGAAACACACACAACTCACACACTTACACTTAGTCCATAATGACTAGTTAGTTGACACCTCAACCCTTAATTACATGAGTCATAGGACCATTTACCAAATAAACCTCCAACTTTAAAAGAATGACACTACAACCCTCATAATGAAAATCCATTTCAACCAGCAACTTTTAAACAATTACAAATTTAACCCCAAGTTAACTTGTAATTCACAAAAACAATATAACAGAAAGTTCGGGATGTTACAATAAGAGATGTTTGTCTATTAATAATGTTATATGACAAGGTAAATAAGACCTTCGGTACCGCCAGCGGGCTCGGCTCGGGCTCCTGCGAGCTCCATCGGGTAGTGGTAGGGGGGCTGCGGGCTTCCTCTGCGGGCTCCAAAACCCGATAAACCCGAGGGTTGTGTGAGAGGAGGGTGAGGGTGGGGTGGGGTTGCGGGCTTCTTAGAGTATCGGGTACCCGGTACACCACTTTAGGGTAAGGAGAGAGTTAGGAGAAAAGCTGATGTGGCGCTGATGTGGCGCTTGAGGGCTTGAGGGCAGCGGTACTGATGGCCTAATGACGAGATTCTTATTGATAAACATTTACACAGTAGTCTTCTTGTAAATATTCCCTTAATTGACCGGATTATTTATTTCAAAATTGCAATGTTGAAAGTTACAATAAAATCCAAGAAAGTTTTTTGTATTTTACTTTGTAAGGCCTTCCGTAGCGGGGCTCGGGATGGGTGAGGTGGCAGCGGGGAAGGAGCGGGGTTGGGCTACGGCTCGGGATGGCATGCGGGGCGGGATGGTTTTCGGGGATGGGATCCCGATCCATCCCGAGGATTATTAAAAAAAATAATTAATTAAATTTTTAAAAATATATAACCGTTGAACGGCTCTATTATTAAAAAAAAGAATTATTTTTCTCAATTTAATCCCACTATATATTTAACCCTCAACCTCTTATTTCTCACACCTCTCAACCTCTTATTTCTCACACCTCTCAACCTCTTATTTTTCACACTATCAAATTCTCTTATTTCTCACACCTCTCAAACTCTCTCAAATTCTCTCAACCTCTTATTTTTCACACCTCTCTCATCATGAATTCAAACAGAACACCTACATCCCGTCGTAACCGACCGAATACACCACAATCGCAAGAAGATCAAGAGCTTGGTTTCCAAGCGTTTACACAACAAGGTTATCTTCCGCAATTCTCGCAACAAATTCCGCCACAATGGTCGCAACAAAATCCGCCACAATATCCGCAACAACTTCCCCAACAATTTCCCCAACAATTTCACCAACAATTTCACCAACAAATTCCTTACCAATTTACACGTCCCGGGTTGATTGAACAAGGTTTTACTCCGGCCAACTTCAATCTCGACGACGACATTGTTCCGGAAACCCAACCTTCTACCCCGAACACACCACAATCTATCCCGGCACAACAATCTAACCCGGAACCATCAAATCCGAGACCAACGAAAGCCGCCAAACAAACGTGGAGTAAAGCCGAGGAACTCGCGTTAGTGTCGGCGTGGGTTGACGTTTCGGAGGACCCCGTGGTCGGTAATGCACAAAGCGGTGGTAATTATTTTTATTGATATTATTATTATTATTATTATTATTATTATTATACTTAATTTTACATAAATGTAGGAAGTTTTTGGGGCCGGATCGGGCATGTGTTCTTTACTCGCATGGGTCGTGAACCAGGTTATAGATCAACCCATCAACTCAATAGCAAGTTCAACGACCTCAATAAAAGAGTTAATTCGTTTGGCGGCATCTACAACAACTTGCTCAATAATAGATCAAGCGGGATGAGTGAGGCCGATATATCCCGAACGGCACACGAACGGTATCTAGCACGCCATAAAGTTGCTTTCACTCACGAACAAGTTTGGGACGTCCTAAAAAAATGTCCAAAATGGGGAGCCCTTCCAACGATGACGACAACTTCATCGCGGGGTTCAAAACGTACCCAACCTTCCGATGATGACGATGACGAGCAAATTCAACGACCCATCGGGAGAAACAAGGCAAAAAAATCATCAACGAGTAATACGTCCGGGGCGAATACAGACGAAAGTGTTACTCAGTTGTTGGCGACGTTCAACGACAAGATTGATGATACAATGAAATACAAAATGAAAAAAATCGATCTCGAACTTCAAAGGTTAGAACACGAACGAGAAATCGAACGAGATAAACGATTTGAGAAAGACTTCGAGTATTTCATAACCCCGCATGATCACCTTACGAGAAACGCTTTGAGGGCTACTTTAGCGAGAAAAGAGCAAATCCAAAAATTTCATAATTGGTAGTGTTTTGTATTTTGTAATTTTTATTTTTAATGAATGATATGAATTTTAATTTTAATTATTTATCTTATTTTTATTTATTAAAAAATATATAAATATTTTTATTTTGTTAAATAATTAAATATATAAATAAAAGAATTAAAATAAATGAGGTGGCAAAAGGGTTTGAGGGAATGGGGTACGGGTGTTTAGGGATCGTGAGGGATGAAAGAAAAGCTGATGTGGCGCTGATGTGGAGTGAAATCTTTGAAAGATGCCCTCCATGGGTACTGATGGCCTAAGGAATAGTACAAAATCTAGTCGTGTTTGGATTTTTAAGCTTTAACACATCTTGTAATATTCCAATTTTTATGATTAAAATAAGATAGTACTTGTTTTAATTTGTTAAACAATTAAAATATTTATTATTTAAGATAAACTTACATCGATTTGTTTTTTTCACTTATTAAGTGTTGATATATCGACAAAGTATCGTGTGAGAAGTGAGGTTAACGTGAGAATTAGGGATGGACCCAGAAAATTTTCCATACGATTTTTATCGGAGTGTTTTTCATCTTTTTACTAACGTTCAATATCGTTCGATGTGTTTTTAGCCAAATTCCGGCGTTTCGAGAGATTTTTAACGTTTTTGCTTGATTTCGTTGGGTTTTTAAGTTTTTTTTATTGATTTCGAGAGTTTTTTCGGTATTTTTTGTTGATTTTAAGAGATTTTTTTCGGTTTTTTTGGTTGAATGAGTATAAGATTTGGGTCTTTTTTATCAGTTTAGGTGCACCCCTTGTAGTTTCCAAAATAATACGGTAGCACCTCCTAAATCGATACGGTGGCACCTTCATAAAAACGAATTTTTTTACCCTTTGTCGGAAAATTGTTACGGTGGCACGTGCCACCACGTCCCCCTCATGGGGTCCGTCCCTGGTGAGAATCGTGAGAAGTGGATCTGAACCGTTGATCACTTTTAATCAAATGTCCTCCCATGAATTGTGACTTATAAGAAAATTGATCAAAGTACATTTCGATACATCTCATCCCTATGTGCATGCATTTCTCATCCAACGGTTGATAAATTCTCATGCTTCTCACATTAGCCCCTAAATGTGAGGAACGTGAAAAATGGTTATCAACCGTTGGATGAGAGATGCACGCACATTAGGATGAGATGTATCAAAATGTATCGGATAAATTCCCTTCTAAGTTGCAATTCATGGGAGGACATTTGATTAAAATTGGCTAACGATTCAGATCTGTTTCTCACGCTTCTCATGTTAACCTCAACTTCTTACACACACACAAGAGAGAGAGAGAGAGAGAGAGAGAGAGATGATGTGAGAAGCGTAAGCAAGATCTCCAAATTTGAAGATTTCTCAATCATCTATTTTCTTTCTTTAATTTAACATACGATTTAGCATAACAGTTGAAACAAATTCATAATTAAAAAAATCATTTTAAAATAATTATGATCTAAGTACCTTTTTATTCAAATATTGATTTGTTAAGGACCATAACATTAAAACAGATGAGTTTGCAAGACGCAGATCCCACAAACAACGATAACAACAAAGAATAAACACTCAAGGAAAAAAAAGCCTAAAACAACAACAGAACACAAAACCAACCACAACTAAAATATAGTCCCTCAAAGTTCACCAACAGCCGAATGAGATCCATGAATAGCCCCAAAGTGAATGAGAACTCACGCCGAAACAAGATTGATCCAAGCAAAACCAATGTTTATAAATGTGTAATAATAGTTATGTTACTAATTTAATTAAATAATTAATTTGTTCTAAATAACAAATTAAGTAATGGATTTATTGACTTTATAACTAATAATAAAATTTATTTAAGGGAAATTAATTAAAATACCCAAAGTTTGACCAACTGTTACCAAAATACCCAAAAAAAAATTCATTTTGCAAAAATACCCAAAATACCCGCGATGGATCCCGCGATCGCGGGCTAGGGCTGACATGGCACGTATTTTGGCCCCAAATGCCCCGCGAAGCCCCTCAACTTTGGCCGCGGTGCACTTTTGGTCCCTGCCCGCGATCGCAGCCCGCGATGGACCAAAATTTTCACTTTTGGTCCCTGAAAATTTACACTTTTGGTCCCTGAAAATTTACACTTTTGGTCCCTGTACTTAGACGAATCTTGCATGCTTTTACTGTTTTTTTCCACAATTATTGTACTTTGAAGACCGATTTGTGGTTGAAATTCATTTGCATGTTTGAGATTTCATCCATAAATATCAGTAATATGCAATTCACAATTCACACTTGTTCTTGCTTTCTTTCTTGATTTCTCTCTTGTTTTCTTTCTTTGAATTGCTTTCTCTCTTCTCTCATTTCATCCACAAATGGCATCGTCATCAAACCCTAAGTCTACTCCTGAAAAAATGCCACCTCAAATCGAGGTCGCCATAGCAAAAAAGGAAAAAGGAGATAGATGAACTAACAGAAGAGTGGAAAAAATGATGGATAGGAAGGCAATCCATTTGAGAAAGATCGAAGAGGAAGACAGGGAGATCAAAAGGATGAAAGGGGATATAAAAGCTCGGGAGGCTCGTGTTCGTCGAGAACAAGAAGCAATTCACCATATTCTGCAAGACTTCGCAATTATTCAAGCGAAGGTAAACGAGAAGCAAGCCTGGATTGATGAAACTAAATCAATTTTTAAGTAAGTGGTGGTTATATATTTTTTTTGTTTTGTATTTTTTTTACTGTGTTGTTATTTGTATTTTTTTTACTATGTTGTTGTTTTGTATTTTTTGTTGTTGTTAATTTCTCTGAAAAGTAGTTTTTAAGCCGCTGAACCACGGTTAGGTTGGATACATCATGCAAGGTCAAGTCAGAGGTTACCTCATTCGTGGGCCTACTCCTCTTGTAGAATATATGACAACCCTCAACTCATTTGCTAAAGTGTGTGCGGGTTGTGGTACACAATGGCCATACGTGGTTGCAAAAGCAGAAGCCGTTGAAGAAGGGTCAGAAAGATTGATGATGAAGAGCTTGTTGGATGGAATACAAACTAGCTGTGTTATCAATGTTCATTTAGAAGCATATGTATGTGTGTGTATATATATAATATGAAATGTGGTTTTGACAAGTTGGTATCACTGGACTCATTTAAGAATTGTGAAAATGAGTATTTGACGAATGATGATTCATGTGTGTTTGGAGCTGAAGTGTTTTAAACACACATGAATCACCATTCGCCAAATACCCATTTTCACAATTCTTAAATGAGTCTAGTGATACCAACTTGTCAAAACCCCATTTATAAACAATTCTACCTTCTCCTATTGCCATTCACGATATCTATAAACACATTCAAATAATAATAATTTAAAACGATTTAATGAATTAATTAATATATGATTATTATGTTAATGCGATAGGAGTGTAAAACAAAATTGAAAAAAATATATGAGATGTACCATAAATTAAATAATTAACTATAATGGTGTAATTTGTTAAAATTAAAACGTATCTAATATGAATATATAAACAGACATGTGTACTCAGAGTTAACATTCAGTGCCATGGATGCAAGAACAAGGTCAAGAAAATACTAAGAAAAATTGAAGGTCTCCTATTTTCTTTATGTGTGTAAATATATAATACGAATATATATATATATATATATATATATATATATATCATTTACAAACTAGCTGTGTTATCAATGTTCATTTAGAAGCATATGTATGTGTGTATATATATCATTTACAAATCAGTGTTTAGATCAACAGTATCATAAGGGTTTGTTCCATATGGTTCAAGCTGTGACGGGCCCGGGGTGTGACTGACAGAATGTCTCCTTGGCACGGTTGAAGGGGCGGGATTTGGACACTCTCCACGAGTGTGTCCTACGCATTGGCACCGAGTACATCTTCGTTGTATCGAACTTTCACCACGTGATGGACGTCGGTCGTTCTTTCTCGGTCTCCCGGCCCTGTTCTTATCCATTAAAGGTGGATAGCATGGTGGAAGCGGGTCGGGTGGATACACCCATGCTGCAGGGGGTCCAACTGGGTTTATTACCTCCACGTATGTTTTCCGGTAATATTCGGACGTGAAGAAAGGTACAGCCAAGTCGCTGCAATCTGTACGACCCATATATGTTGCTGCAGCGATGGCATGGTCGCACGGTAACCCAGATTTATCCCATTCGCGACACGAACAAAGGTGGTCTTCCATATTCACAATCGCGTGAATATAGTCATCATGCACCTCGTACTTCCCATACCCGATTGCTCTTACCGGCCATGTCGCCGCACGACGCGCCCTGTACTGAACGATATTCTCCGCCGTTGGTGCGAGTGCATTTTGTATCTTAGCTCCTTTTAGGCGTCGAATTTGGTACCACTCTTGTTGAAAGGCCCGAAAGTAGTCCATAAGATTAACAATCGGACATCTACGCGCAAAACGGGAGAGTGCATTCACAGACTCTGCACTATTCGAGGTCAGAATGTCATACCGTTGTCCAGGAAAATGGGCCGCGGACCACCTCTCCGGTCCAGCATCGTCAAAGACTTTGGCTGCTTCCTTGACACTGTATCGTAGCATATTCATGTACTTGTTAAACTCCCGATCCGTATATGCTCTGCATGCCGCCCAATAGACATCCTTGTAGGTGGTAATACGTTTGTCCTTGGATTTGGCGTTCATCTCCAAATGTCGACAGCATATGGCGTGAGGGGCGTTTGGGTACATGGCAGAGATTGCGGCGCTTATGGAAGGAGCCCTGTCAGACATAAACACCAACCCTTGTGGGTCTCCGATAGCTTGTCTCAACATGGACAGAAACCAAGTCCACTCATCCCCGGTTTCGGACTTGCCTACGCCGAAAGCTACTGGAACGATGGAGTTATCCCCGTCCATGGCAACCGCCAGGAACATCATACCCAAGTAACGACCCTTTAAATGGGCTGCGTCTATTATCAGGACACGACGTAGATTTTCCAGAAATGTGCGGATCTGCAAAAACATAGGTTAAAATGTTATAGTTTATAATGTGTAAATGTTATAGTTTATAATGTGTAAACATATGACGTGTTAAAATACGTACCGCGGGTCCAAGGGCCACGAAGCACATCTCAAACCGTCCACGTGAATCGGTCCGTAGCTGCGTGACAGTACCAGGGTTCTGCATCTACAAATTATATAAATATGTCGGGAGTCGTTCATACGACTCCTCGAACGTGCCTCTCACCATAAACAGTGCATGGCAGCGCGCACACCACGCTTGGTGGTAATCAATCGTGACGCCGAACTGCCGGTGAACGTCGTGGACGATGTCCTTTGGACGCAATGACCTGCTAACATCAAGAAATTTGTTTTTCAGGATCGCACCCAAAGTCTTTTTGCCGGCTTGTTTGTGGTGGGGATTAAGTTGCGTCCTCGTACAAGTGTGTACGTCGTGCAACTTTCTAATCATTATCGCCCCTCCTTTGGGACCCGTGTGAATCGCGTACAACCTCCACTCACACTTTTCTCTAGCACATTCAAGTGTGTTAGGACAACCTTAGGGGGGGTAAAGGTTGTATTTAAAAATATTTCACAAATAAAAATTCTCTTATCAAAATCAACAACAAATATTGCATGCACAACAAATATACAAATAAAATTAAGTGCACAACGGGAATATAAAGAGATAAGGGTAGAGAATATTGATACCGACACCGAGATTTAAAGTGGTTCACCACCAACTGGCTGGCTAGTCCACTTGCCGAGACACTTCTCGACACACTGATTCACTATAAGTGTTCTTTATGGTAGAACACAAACCTTGATACAATGATAATAAAATCTCTTGCTTTTGCTCGAGAACGTGAATCACTCACACTATTCAAATACTTACAAGAGAATATATCTCACAATATTAATCACTCTTGTATAAGTATAACACTTGGATCTTTGAGGGTTTGATCACTCAAAAAATATATTGAATAAGTGATGGTGTAGCTGGTAGTTTCTCCAAGAGATAGATTTTTCAATTCTGTATGTATTTGCTTGGAGTTGAGAAGCTGCATGTATATATACTTGGAGCAGCAACGGTCGAGAGGGTGCCGCGGTATACCGCCTATATGGGCGCGGTATACCGCCCAGAAAAAGCTGACATAAAGAAGTCAACCTGCAAAAGCAACCTGCAGCACTTGCAGCAGAGCCGCGGTATACCGCCATACACCACGCGGTATACCGCCTGAAAAAGTGGCTGACAGCAGGAAGGTCAACCTGCAAGAACCTGCCACACGTAACAGAGCCGCGGTATACCGCCGAGCACCACGCGGTATACCGCCTGAAAAAGTAGTTCGGCGCCAGAGAGGAGTCACATCCATTGTTGAAAGACCATAGCTAAAAATAGTATCTGAATTCTTTTTGCATTATTCCAAAAGAGTCAACATTAATTTAAATCAAGGATTTAGTTTAATTTAAAAATAGTGTTGGGTTAGGTTTTTGAAATATCCAAGTGGTATATTATTTTAGGGTGTTTATTATTATGAGATATATGATGACGTAAACACCAGTTTTGGACTCTTCAGATAAAATCTTCATGTTGTCCAATTAACTGCACACTTGGATAAAATTGTTAGAAAAACAATAATACGGTGTGTTTGTAATCATCAAAATAAATATATAAAATATATAGAGATGTGGTACACTTGCACCAACAATCTCCCCCTTTTTGATGATGACAAACACAACCGCTAAACACGAGAGCATACTCGGTTTCTCTCCCCCTTTTGTCGAAGCAAAAAGGGTTTAAGAAAGACGCTATGCTCCCCCTCGAGAGATGCTCCCCCTCAAAATATGCATATAATTGAGAGTATCATTATCTCATGGGTTATACTCAAGCATGCCTAAACCAAGTCTTAATTTAAAGAACGATTTTTTGTTTAGGGCTTTAGTAAAAATATCGGCCAAATTGTCTTCGGAATCAACTTTTTCAAGCACAATGTGGCCTTTTTGAACATTATCTCGTAGAAAATGATGTCGCAACTCAATATGTTTGGTACGAGAATGTAAAACGGGATTTTTACTTAGGTTTATGGCACTTGAGTTATCACACATAATTGGAATTTTGGATTGACGTACCTCAAAGTCGGTAAGTGTGTGCTTCATCCATAGAACTTGAGCACACGCTCTCGCGGCGGCTACATATTCCGCTTCGGTGGTGGATAAGGCTACGGAATGTTGTTTCTTGGAAAACCAAGACACAAGCGAGAGACCTATAAAGGCACATACTCCACTAGTGGTTTTTCGATCAACCATCGAGCCACCAAGATCGGAATCGGTGAAGCATGTTACTTCTAGCTCGGGTTGTTTTGGATACCATAGTCCAAGATTCGTAGTCCCCCTAAGATATCTAAAAATACGCTTGACGGCTTCATAGTGAGATTGTTTAGGCGAAGATTGAAAGCGAGCACATAAACACACACTATACATGATATCAGGTCTACTAGCAGTTAAATACAATAAGCTACCAATCATGCCACGATAAATCTTTTCATTAAAATCGGTTCCCTCTTCGTCACTAGATAATTTTAGATTGGTGGTCATCGGAGTTTCAACAGGTTTGACATTTTCAAAATTAAACTTTTTCAGCATGTCTTTACAGTATTTTGATTGACTTATAAAGGTACCATTTTCACTTTGTTTTATTTGCAATCCTAAGAAGAATTTTAATTCTCCCATCATGCTCATTTCAAATTCATTAGTCATTTTTGTAGCAAATTCATTACAAAGATTTTCATTTGTAGAACCAAAGATAATATCATCAACATACACTTGCACAACCACAATATCATTTTGAGCATATTTGACAAACAAAGTATTATCTATTTTACCCATAATATAACCACTTGTAATTAAAAAGGATTTTAATCTATCATACCACGCACGCGGAGCTTGCTTTAAACCATAAAGCGCCTTTTTTAATTTATAAACATGCGTCGGATTTTCAAAAATTTTCAAAGCCGGGAGGTTGGGAAACATATACCTCCTCATTTATAAAACCATTTAGGAAAGCACTTTTGACATCCATTTGATATAATTTAAAATTTTTAGCATTCGCAAAAGCGAGAAGCATTCGAATAGACTCTAACCTTGCAACTGGTGCAAAGGTTTCATCATAATCGATTCCTTCTTGTTGATTGTACCCCTTGGCAACTAAACGTGCCTTGTTTCGGGTGACTTCACCGTTTTCGTCTACCTTGTTACGAAAGACCCATCGTGTGCCAATAATGGTTTGACCGCTAGGGCAAGGAACTAAGTCCCACACATCATTCCTAGTAAATTGGTTTAACTCTTCTTGCATGGCCATTATCCAATCCTCATCACCTAAAGCTTCTTCTATGTTTTTAGGTTCTATGGCTGAGATAAAGGCGTGAAAGGCACAAAGGGTATGGATTTGTGATCTAGTCGTTCTTTGGTTTAGGTCACCTATGATTTGATCTACGGGATGGCCTCTAGATGTTCTAAGGTTAGGATCATCTACTCCTTGTGGAACATAACATGGAGGGGCATCACTAGATTCTACATTGTTTATAAGAGATTGGGTTCCTAAGTCCAAGGTTCTAAGATGTTGGGCTAATGCATCTCCTTCACAACCATTATCATTTACTAAGGGTGCACTAGGTTTAGGAGGACTTTCATCAAAGCTTACATTTAGGGATTCTTCTACAACCATGGTCTCTTTATTAAGGACTCTATAGGCTTTGCTATTCCAAGAATAACCAAGGAATACTCCCTCATAGGCTTTTGGGTCAAATTTGGTCAAATAAGATTTGGTATCTAAAATAAAACATTTACAACCAAATACCTTAAGATGGGCTAAGGAAGGCTTTCTACCACGTAGGATCTCATAAGGGGTCTTATTTAGGATACTCCTAATTAGCACACGATTGAGGACATAGGTCGCGGTAGCTACGGCATCACACCAAAACTTTTGGGGAACTTGATGTTCATTGAGCATAGTCCTACTCATTTCTTGTAGGGTTCTATTTTTCCTCTCCACAACCCCATTAGATTGAGGAGTGCGAGGAGCAGAAAAATTGTGCGTTATACCATTTTTGTCGCAAAACGCACCAAATTGAGTTTCATTATCGAATTCGCGTCCATGGTCCGTACGAATCGAAACAATCGTGCAACCTTGTTGGTTTTGAATTCGTTTTCCCAAAATCTTAAATTTTTCAAAAGCTTCATTTTTATGTTTTAAAAATAAAGTCCACGTATATCGGGAAAAATCATCTACAATTACTAGAGTGTAATAATTTCCTCCAAAACTTTGAATGGCCATAGGGCCAAAAAGATCCATGTGTAAAAGTTCTAAAACTCTTTTAGTTGAAATCACATTTTTTGATTTATGAGAGACATGAGTTTGTTTGCCGACACGACATGCATCACAAAAATGATTATCAAATTTTAATTTTGGAAGGTTACTCACAAGCTCCTTATTTTTCAAATTTTGAATTAATCTAAGGTTAGCGTGACCTAAACGTCTATGCCACAAAGTCGAATTATCATATACGGAAGATAAACAAACATTTTTATTTACATCAGTTTTACAGACATAAAGATTTCCTTTTATAACCCCATTCAAAAGAACTTTACCATTTTTCAGAATTTTGCAAAAGTCTTCTTCAAAAACAACAATTATACCATTTTTGCACAGTTGACGAACACTTAGCAAGTTAAATTTCAAATTATCAACATGCGTAACATCTAAAAATGTAACATTGTTGCAAGAAATTGTACCTTTCCCAATTACCTTTCCTTTGGAGTTTCCTCCAAAAATTACTAGTCCACCATCACATGACTCATATGATGAAAAAAGATTATGGTTTCCGGTCATGTGACGTGTGCATCCACTATCAAGAATCCAATCCATATCAAGATTTATCTACAACATTTAAAGTACAACTTTTATGGTCCCCACATCTTATGGGTCCTTTGAAAGTTAGTCTAGAAAGCATAGAAAACCACATATAATAATATATTTTCACAAAAAATATACAGACAAGGAAATTATTTACTCAACCCTTTTCGGTAGCTCTACTTGGAAGCGACCAGAAAAGACGGTGAGGGTGGTAAGCGCGAAGGCACTTTAAAAACCGACCTCATTAGAATTCGAAGAATTCGCCTTTATCTTTCCTAGACACCGTATCCAAATAGGTGAGCCTATTCGGAGTTGATTCATAATTTTCAAACACAGAGTATATATATATATATATGTATATAATATATATATACAAAAAAAATTTAAAACCATAAACGCATGCCACCGGGATTATCAACACTAAAGGAGCCTTTAGGAATCCACTTTGGTACCATTTTAATTTTACGATCATATTTATCAAAGACGTAAAAAGGAGCATGCATATTCACACTATTTTTTGGTCTAGAAAATTTACTATTATACATGCATGCATAAGATTTCCTAGACTTATAATTCACATTATTTATGTTGGACATATATGAGGATTTTTGCACATACGGTTTTCTCATTTCAATATTTTTAGGTGGTTCAAAATATCTTTTGATAGGCATACATAAGCACTTATCTTTACACGTATCGGAACCAACGCCTTTTCTACAATTAGTGCTATTTGACATATTTAACATTTTAAGCACTTTCTCATTGCTACTTTGAAAGGCATGTGCTAACAAATTATCTTTTTCATGTTTATCACATTTTTCTTTTAAACATGCATTTTCCTTTTTAAGCACATCACAATTAGCACATAAATCATTTTCAACTATTCTTTTCTCAAGGCATGCAATTTCTTTATTTAAAATGTCACAAGAATTGCAAACATATTTTTCACTTAATTTATTTTCTAAATTTATGATTTTTTCATTATCGCATGCAATTTTTTGTTTGCTATCATGAATTTCCTTTTTACTTAATAATAATTCTTCCTTTAATTTTGCGTTCTCATCTTTATAATTATTTGTAAGCATAACCATTTTTTGAAAGGCATCATTTAACATATCAAGATCATCATCATCATTACATTCATCATCGCTAGAGTAATTTGAGTAACACGAGTTTACCTCATCGTCGCTTTCCGCCATGAGACAAATGGCTTCATACTCATTTTCATCTTCACTTGCGCTCCACGCGCCTCCAACGAAGGCTTTCTCCTTCTTGATTTTAGGTTTATTTCTTTTTGGACATTCGTTGGCATAGTGATCCTTGTCTCCACATGAGTAGCAAAAGCCCTTCTTTTTCTTGGCTTCTTCATCATCACTTGATTCGCCATTTTTATTTATTTTGTCGTTCCGTTTATGGAACTTTCGGCTTCGGTTTTCTCCACCACGGCGATAATCTCCTTTACTTTGAAACCTATCATTTCTTGAAAACTTTTTGTTAGCTAAAAATTTAGAAAAATTTCTTACCAACATGGCTACATCGTCAAGATGTTCGGGTTGATCCTTTGAGGAGCTAGCTTTCTCCTTCTTTTTCTTCTTCTCCTTCTCGTCACTTGAAGTTGAAGCTTTAAGCGCCAAAGATTTCTTTTTATCATGCTCCCGATCTTTGTTCCTTTTTAGTGCAATTTCATGCACTTTGAGATTTCCAATGAGATCATCTAATTTCATCATTGAGAGGTCACGGGAGTCTTCCAAGGATGTGATTTTCGGCATCCACTCCGGAGGAAGCGCTCGAAGAATTTTTCGCACGTAATCTTCGTTAGGATATGTTCTACCAAGACCTTTCAAGCTCACCATGATAAGGTTAAAACGTTTAAACATTGAGTCGATTGACTCATCTTTTAACATCTCAAACATTTCATAATCATGTACAAGAATATTTATTTTTGAGCTTTTGACTTGAGAATTTCCTCTATGAGTATTATTTAGATTTTCCCAAATATCGTGAGCAGTTTCACAAGAATAAACACGTTCAATCTCATCTTTAGTAAGTGCCGAAAAAAGAATATTTTTAGCTTCAAAATTTAAGCAAACCCAAGCATCCTCAGCGGCGGACCATTCCGCTACTGGTTTTTCACTAATTACTCCATCTTTGGTTTTGGTGGGTTTATAATCTCCATTTTTAATAATGTCCCAAATTTTTCGACTTTTGCCACGAACGTAGCATTCAAAAAGATTTGCCCAAAGACCAAAATTTTCGGTGTCAATTTGCGGAATCTTTGTAGAAATAATTCCCTCAGAGGTTGCCATTTAAAATACAAGAACAAGTTTTTTTAAAAAACACAAATATTTTTAAAGAAACTTGCAACCCGCTCTGATACCAATTGTTAGGACAACCTTAGGGGGGGTAAAGGTTGTATTTAAAAATATTTCACAAATAAAAATTCTCTTATCAAAATCAACAACAAATATTGCATGCACAACAAATATACAAATAAAATTAAGTGCACAACGGGAATATAAAGAGATAAGGGTAGAGAATATTGATACCAACACCGAGATTTAAAGTGGTTCACCACCAACTGGCTGGCTAGTCCACTTGCCGAGACACTTCTCGACACACTGATTCACTATAAGTGTTCTTTATGGTAGAACACAAACCTTGATACAATGATAATAAAATCTCTTGCTTTTGCTCGAGAACGTGAATCACTCACACTATTCAAATACTTACAAGAGAATATATCTCACAATATTAATCACTCTTGTATAAGTATAACACTTGGATCTTTGAGGGTTTGATCACTCAAAAAATATATTGAATAAGTGATGGTGTAGCTGGTAGTTTCTCCAAGAGATAGATTTTTCAATTCTGTATGTATTTGCTTGGAGTTGAGAAGCTGCATGTATATATACTTGGAGCAGCAACGGTCGAGAGGGTGCCGCGGTATACCGCCTATATGGGCGCGGTATACCGCCCAGAAAAAGCTGACATAAAGAAGTCAACCTGCAAAAGCAACCTGCAGCACTTGCAACAGAGCCGCGGTATACCGCCATACACCACGCGGTATACCGCCTGAAAAAGTGGCTGACAGCAGGAAGGTCAACCTGCAAGAACCTGCCACACGTAACAGAGCCGCGGTATACCGCCGAGCACCACGCGGTATACCGCCTGAAAAAGTAGTTCGGCGCCAGAGAGGAGTCACATCCATTGTTGAAAGACCATAGCTAAAAATAGTATCTGAATTCTTTTTGCATTATTCCAAAAGAGTCAACATTAATTTAAATCAAGGATTTAGTTTAATTTAAAAATAGTGTTGGGTTAGGTTTTTGAAATATCCAAGTGGTATATTATTTTAGGGTGTTTATTATTATGAGATATATGATGACGTAAACACCAGTTTTGGACTCTTCAGATAAAATCTTCATGTTGTCCAATTAACTGCACACTTGGATAAAATTGTTAGAAAAACAATAATACGGTGTGTTTGTAATCATCAAAATAAATATATAAAATATATAGAGATGTGGTACACTTGCACCAACAAAGTGTTCAACTACGTATTTGCTTTTGTCAGATGCCCGCACGCGACTTTGGAAACCCTCTTCCAAGAACTTGAGTCCGATCTGACTTGCTAAGAGATCCTTCGAATCGAATATCTGACCTGCTGTTAAACTTTCGCTACGAATATAAGGTGTAGGTTCGTAGCTTTGTGTCTGGGTATGGGAGTCTGGAAGAATAGGGGGCATATCAAAAAAGTCATTTATCTGACTACATGATTTTCTACTAGGGATATATTCTTCGTGATCATCATTATCGGTGTCTGATCTGTCTATTTCAGAATTACCCGTTCTGAAAACGTGGGTTTCGTCATCAGCAACTCCAGCAGTACGCCATTCGTGTGGTTGTGGTGATGGTGGTGGTGGTTGTTGTTGTTGAGAATCAGACTGCTCTATTTGGAGGTCTTCGTTGTCGTCACCCTCCTCGTCACCGTCGTCGTCACCGTCGTCGTCACCGTCGGATACGCCGGGATACACAAAGAGTAATGGGGGTCTTTCTGAATCGACTGCAAGGTGCAGAAAAGTAGAGATATCCCCATCGTTGGATAAATCCACAAATGACCCATCGCCATTTTTAAACACTAACTTGCAAATATCAGAAGAGTTGATTCCACATTTTTGCATGGCGTATGCAACAAACTTCTGATAAGTATAGTTTACTGACACTTTTACACCATGCTTAGATTTATAAGCAAAATTCCACTCATTGTTATCTTGCACCCATTCACCATCAAAACAGAAATATAGCTTAGCTTTTGCAACAGATGAACTCATTTTTTCAGTAGTATCTCAAACACAAAATATTGCAGAAAGAAATATTGCAACAATGAAATCGTTGTGTGAGAATTATGGCTTGAATTTTACGTCTATTTATGAATGAAACAACCAACATATCAGAAAACCAATCTCTCATTTCATCCACAAACTGATATTCCAAAAACATTGATTTAACATTGATTGAAACATGCAATTGAATTTCAACCACAAATCGGTCTTTAAATTGCAATAATTGTGGAAAAAAACAGTAAAAGCATCAAGATTCGTCTAAGTATAGGGGCTGAAAGTGTAAATTTTCAAGGACCAAAAGTTGAAAATTTCAGGGACCAAAACTGTAAATTTTGGCCCATCGCGGGCAGAGACCAAAAGTGCACCGCGGCCAAAGTTTAGAGGCTTCGCGGGGCATTTGTGCCCAAAATACGTGCCACGTCAGCGTATCCCGCGATCGCGGGACCCCATCGCGGGTATTTTAGGTATTTTTGCAAAATTAAATTTTTTTAGGGTATTTTGGTAAAAGTTGGTTTGACTTTGGGAATTATATTCCCCTTTATAATAGACATCCATTTTAAAACAAATAAAAATCCAAATATTTGAAACTTCAAAAACAGAAACTGTACTTTACAGGTCTAGTGAATAAGAAGAAATGATAGAGGGAGAGATAAGCTGCAACTTGCAGGCTAATCTAAGAAGCAACAACATCATTGCCCTCTTATATCCAATCACGAAGGAGAAATCAAAAAGCATCAAAATTAATTTCCATTTGGGGAAACCATGTTGAAAACTCCTTCACAAATTCCGCCTAAATAAACACACTTAAAATTCATAAACTCATGTGCTTAAACTTCGATAGAGACTGTTTGGTTCGCGTAATTTAAAAGAATTTGATGGAATTGAAATGACAAATTATTTACTGATGTTTGGTTCGTAGAATGGATTGATTGGATTCTATCGGATTCCACTTAATTTCGTCAATCAGGTTGTAGCGCAGTGGTTGATCGACCTGAGTGATGTGGTGGAATATCCCATCTACCCAGGGTTCGATTCTAGGCGTCTTCAACATTGATAAAACATCTTTATGTTTCAAAATTGTCAGAGATTAGTTCGGGCTATGCCTGAGATACCCTTTCCAAAAAATAAAAGGATTTGAATTTTATTTTGTGACAAATATAATTTATAATTTTGTTTTAGAAAGACAAAAATAACCTTTGTATCCAATTTAACTACCATCCTGTCCTGCCCTCGCTACTCCTGCCGGCAACATATCCACCACCACCATCATCAATTAATATTATCATTTCATCACCGTCACCGTCACCACCACCATCCCCACCTGTATCATAACCACCATGCCACCATAGTCGCCACCCTACCCACTCCCAAGACACCACACCACTATTGTCATCATCACCACCATGCCACCATTTTTTTACTTTCATATTCGCCACCCTACCCATCCCTCAAAACACCACACCACTATTGTCATCATCACAAATTCACAACCATGACCCCACTCCCGACAAATGCGTATTTCTATTATTTTGCGAGACTTAATTCAAATTCATGTCAACCAAATGCATCGTTAAGTTTCATCAAATTTCATTTCAATTCCTTCAAAGTCAAATTACTTTGATGGAATCCAATTCCATCAAATTCCATTCCGTGAACCAAACGCCCCCTGAGTATTTCGTTTAATTCTTTTTCGAGTTCCAGCTAGAAATCAAGGTATGGTTTCAGCTCAAATCTATAATTTCAATGTTAAGCTAAAGTCGGTTTGGAGTTTTATGTAGACCAGTTGAATTTAATCAAGCCTAAACGGGTCCATGACTCGATTTCACCCACCAACGCTGTTGGGTGGCAATTTGTGTTTGGGGTTTTCAAAAAAGGTCATTTTCTGCCATAATTGATGCTAGATATAGATGCTTTTACACAAATTTTAATTTTTTTAATAATAATAAAAAGAAGTTCTTTACTCATTCATAAATTAGTAACATTTTAGAGTAGTTTTGAGAAAATTTCTTTAAAAATATAAATAAAAATTTGGAATCTAAGAAGAAATTACATTCATATCTAACAAATTTTGATTTTGGAAACTAATATATTAATTATATTGTTTAAATAATTTACATATATAAAAAATATTATTTTTCTTATACATTTAACATCTAAGTCTTTTATTGGTGCCATATAATTAAATAAATACTTTTTCTCATGGTACTAATTTTATAAATTTATATTAATTCACACTTTTTCGTGTTTTTTCTATTTTGGATAATTTATTGAAACAAAATATACTGAAAATTTTCTATTTTATCTCTTTTTAAAATCTGTTAATTTCTAAATATGATATAATAAATATTTTATGACTGGAAATCCAAAATAAAGAAAATATATATTAAAAAGAAGTCGGAGATTTTGAAATCATTTACTGGTATAGGATTTTGGGATAAGGAGTATTTAAATATGCTCAAACCTTGAACCTTAAACCCAAAGGTATTTTTGTCGCTGGGAAACCATATTCACCCTATATTTATTAGTATTATGTTCAATTTTCTATACAAATACGATATATTGAAAGAAGTTATAGGTTCTTTTTTGGTTATTTATTTATTATTTATAAGTTGGTTGCTTAATAATTATTTTGAGATTTAACTAAGGGGGCCGTTTATAAAACGTTTACTCGTGTAAGTGTTTATCTAGTCACATTAGCTTACCGGATGAATATGGTAAAGACCAAAAATCTTACCCGGTAAGAACGGAAGCAATGACCGAGGGTCGAAAGCAAGGACCGGGAGTTTTATCCAGTAAGTGAGTGCGACGACCTATACCATGGTTAGCACTTACCGGCTAAATTGTTGCATACAATGCCATTTTGGTGGACTAAAATCTTACTCGGGAAGTAAGCGATAGTGTTGAATTTTACTAGTAAGCACTTACCCGGGTAAGTGATTAAGTAAACGACCCCTAAATTTGTATAATTTCACACTCTCTTACTTTCTTAAATTTAGAAGAAAAAAAAATTGAAAAATCTTTTGAGTAAAAAACTTATCCAAAACATATTTTTTTTTCTCATTTTGAAGAGATGCTATAAATATCGATTTTACTTATTATGATGCAAGTCTGGATTGAATATTGATATATTGGTTGGTCATTCTTCCTTTGTTGAATATTTTAAATATTTAATTATTCATTAAGAAGGTTGTTTGGATTTGGTGAACCACTTTACCACTCAACGAATACATTTGAACGTCTTAGTTGGACTTGAATATGTCATATTTTTTTATTGAAAGATACATAGTTGATTTGATTTTTATAAGGGTAGTTTGGACTTTGGTGTGTTGAACTCTTTATAATGATAGTTTTATAAGACATTATAATTTTTGCTTAATGGTGAAGTTACTGTGAAAGATTTGAAAAAAATAAAAATATATGAAAAATGTGTTGGTCTCACTATAATATATTCTCTCTCTCTCTCTTTTTTTTTGCCTCTTACATTCATTTTTTCAAGAACTTGAGAACATCACGTGTTTGATGAATAAAGTCATTTTCAAGTATTTATGTCCAATGGTCAAGTCTTCTTCAAGCAACCATTGGAGATGCTCTTAGGACCCGTTTACCACATGCTTACCCGGGTAAGTACTTACCAGTCAAATCCAACACTATCACTTATTTACCGGGTAAGATTTTAGTCCGCCAAATAGATTTTCTATGCAACAATTCACCCGGTAAGCATTAACTGTGGTAAGAGTCGTCGTCATCACTTACCAGGGTAAGACTCTCGGTCCTTTCATTCATTCTTACCGGATAAGATTTTTGGTCATTGCCATATCAATCCGGTAGGTAATGTGACTTGATAAACGCTTACTCGGGTAAGTGTTTGGTAAGCGGCCCCTTGTTTTTATAACAACTCTCTAATTACACTTTTTGCTTAAAAAACTTATTTATTTTTTATACCTTTTATTATCATGTCACTTCTAATTTTTAAATCATCAAATTAAGAATCTATATAAAAGTTTACAATAATATTTCTTGTAAGACTTTTTTATATGTGGTTCCATGTATTTTTCAATATCAAAAATTATTTTATCTTTATAACAAATATCAAATATTTAATTTTAAAAAAACACTAACAAAATAACACTTCAAACCTAGTTCACATTATTTATATGGCTGAGGGTAAAAAATTATCACCATCAATGGAACACCCTTTAACCAGCATACCATATAAGTTGTTACCTGTTTCATTAAGCCACAACCAAATAATCTTGTATGATCATACATCCCATTCAGCCTATTAAAATAGTTACTGAACCAACCCTACAACAATCTTGTACTTCGAAATCAAACGGGCCACAGTTATTCCCTTCTTCGATATTCTACAATGTCATTCCAAAGAAACGATACAATGAAGGAAAACACAACACTTCTTTTGAATGCGACGAAAGATGAGAACTTGTGAAAACACGAAGGTTGGCCAAATTTATGCAGCGGCAGTTATGCATTCAATCGCTTGTTTGCATATTCCCGTCATGGTTGCCTCAGGCCCGTACACCTGCAAAAGGATTTATAACCAAAAATAAATTTGAGGTGGACAAAATCGATCGAAAATAGACTTTTAAAACATGTATTTTGAGAATAATAACGATCTAAAAATATATGTTCCAAAGTAATATTAGAACGATTGTTTTCTTATACATTAGCTAATGACCAACATCCATCAAAATGTAAGGGTGTGTTTACTTGTGACTTATTGGGCTTAATGAGGATTTTGGCTTATTCGCGCAGACATTATTGCCTGTTTACTCATGACTTAATCGCACAGTTGGTTTAGGGCTGTTGTCCCCATTCAGATAAAAAAACATGACTTTTTTACCCCTCAAATAAAAACAACGGCTAAAGAGCAAAAATGCAACCCTAGCTTTTCTCTCCTTCCACGCCTCTCTCCCCTCCAGCCGTCTCTTCCAATCCAGCGAAATTCCGGCAGCTTTTCCGGCGACTTTGTGTGCCATTTTCTCCGGCGAGTTTGCTTTCTCGTTTCTCCATTGACACAGGTAATATTTCTCCCTTTTTGGTTCGATTTCCCCCCCCCCCCCCCCCCCCCCCCCTTTTTGCTTCGTTTTTTACTGATTTTTTTTGTATAGAATTAGTACGATTCCCACCCCCTTTTGCTTCGTTTTTACTGATTTGGTGTGATTATTGGTTCGATTTCCAGTAGTGTAAATTTGACCCTATTATTGTTTCTTGATTTCCAGTTCTTTGTCTATGTATGATTTTGTGTAAATTTGTAACATATCGGTTGATAATAAAGAGATGTAAATAAATGATTTGGTTGTATATTATTGGTTTGATTTCCCCCTGTTTCTCCATCTACTTTGTTTGTTGATTGTTGCAAACTAATTTTGTTTGTATGTTTATTGTTGCAAACATATTTTCTTTGTATATTATTGTTGCAAGTAGCTATTTCTCCATTCTTTGTATGTTAATTGGTGCAAACATATTTTCAGATATATAATTTGGCTTAAAAAATAAACAGAATATATAAAACAGCTTATAATTCATACTCAGGGATAAATCGGTCATTTCTGCTATTCAGACTGTTGATTCAGATAAAAAGTAAACAACAGCAACAATTTATCCAGACAAACACATTTAACCATACAAGACTTAAGGAAAATTTTGGTAAACAGCCCCTAGGGAAGTTTGACTTATAGATCCTTTTTCTTCTGTACTAATGTACCATAGTTTCCTATCTAATGTGCAGTAAACTACAAATTTGGTCCTTGTGGTTTGTCGAAAATAACCCTTTCGTCCCTGCAGTTTTAAAATTACAAGATGGCCATTGTGGCTTGTACAAACGTCCAGATTTGGTCCCTTCTTCTAACGGCCGTTAAATGATAGCCATTTTTGTCGTTTTTTCAATTTTTTTTGTCTTTTACCCAATCAAAATCGATTTTATGATTAATCGATGTGGTTTTTGATTGAGTAAAAGACAAAAGGGTCAATAAAAGGACGAAAATGTCCCTCATTTAACAGAATTTTTTAACGATCGTTAGAGGGAGGGACCAAATCCGGACGTTTTTGCAAACCACGATGGCTATCTTGTAGTTTTGAAACTGCAGGGACGAAAAGGACAAATCACAGGAACCAAATTTGTAGTTTACTCTTTAACGTGACAAAGTTCGCAAAACTTCTTACTTTTAATCCATTTTGATCGATAATCTTTTGATATTTGTAAGATCAGATTAGGTAGATGTCAAGTTTAATGTTCACTTTTCCATAACCCTTTTCATTAACTTTCCGTAAACAGGCATCCACGTCAACAAATCTTACAGATCAACACAGTCCCTCTTGTTTTTAAGATCATATTTGTTTTTCGAGCTTATACTTTGACAAATTCATCAAGACAGTCCCTCTTGTTTTTAAGACGATAACGATGAGAAATAAACAGCAGAATAATCTTTACCTCAATCGGGATGCCGATTTCATCTCCAAGTGCACGCATCCTCGCAAGTCCTCTTTGGTAATTTGGACCTCCTCTCCTTACATATATGTGCATGTTGGCAGCTTTCAACTTAGACTCCTACAGGGCACGTAAAGATCCGTCATTTTTTTTCCTTTACCCATTTGAATGAAAAAAACGAACTTTTGAGATTGATTCAATGCAAATGAGTAAAAAATTAACCTTCTCCTTCATGGCACGAATGATGCCGTTGAATGTGGCTGCAACATCAGTGAAGTTAGCAATTCCACCTCCTACTACAAGGGCTCTCTTTTGACCATCTGGATCAGCAGTCGCACACTGTACATGTAGTTTTTATAAATATTGTATCTATAATTCTATATCACAAAGAAGAATAAAAACCAAAGCCTTATTTTTCAGTTTTCATCTGTTCTAGAAAATCGAATGGGATATACGGGTTTCGTTTGGTTTGGTTATTTGTTCTAGAAAATAAAAATGAAATACAAAGGTCCTGAATCTTCATAATTACAATCCTACAGGTACTCCCTCGTCCCACGATAGGTGTCCATATTTCTTTTTTAATTTGTCCCAAATAAGTGTCCACTTTCATAAGTAAGGGGATGTTTACTTACAACTTAATGAGCTTAATATTCGGCTCAGTTTATTCGTTCAACCATACATGAGTGTTTCTTTACGGAGTAATCGTTAAGTCATTAAGCTAAAATGGCTATATGGAATAAGCCACGAACCCTCACTTGTCCATTAAGCCATCCCCAACAAATTAATACCAGAAATGCCAAAAAATAAGCCAACCCTCTCTCTTTGCCCCCATCAAACAGTCAAACCCATTTTTCTCCCGTCGCTCAGACAGCTTAACCCATACATGAGTGTTTCTATATGGCTTAATCGTTAAGTCATTAAACTAAAATGGCTATATGGAATAAGCCACGGCCCCTCACTTGTTCCCATTAAGCCCTCCCCAACAAATTAATACCAAGAATGCCCAAAAATAATCCAACCCTCTCTCTTTGCCTCCCTCAAACGGTCAAACCCATTTCTCTCTGTCCCTTAGACAGACAACTTAATCCATACAAGGCTTAATGTAAGAAAAGGTAAACAACCCCAAGTGTCTGAATTCCAATTCTACCCTAAATTAGTATGAGATGGAGAAATCCATTACTCCCCTTATTATCAAGGGTAAAATTGTCATTTAATTAATTTAAAAAATGTAATACTTACACATTCCTAAGATTGTATGCCTTTTTCCTCGTGTACGTTTATTTTGTAACGGAGGGAATATTATTCAGGCTTCATGATTAAAATGAAGATTGAGTCACTTACATCAATAACAACTCGAGCATACTGCAAAACCTCTTCTTCATTAGGTGCACCGCTGTATTCTGCATAGTTTCCAAGCTCGGAAGCAAAACCAAGATCTCCAACCTGGTTTACATAATGAATTCAAAAGTAAGAGAGCTTAATTAATCAGCTGTCTTTGCATAAATCGAATTATAAGGATGTGAAACATACTGTATCAGCATATATGACGCTGGCACCTCCACCAGCAACCATGGTCCAAATTCGTCCCTTTGGATTAAGAACAGTAAACTTCAAAGATGCACTAGTCTGCAACATTCCGATATTCAGTTTTACCGATAGTTATCGTAGATCAATAGTTTGGACTCATAATGCTCGATGAAATTAGCCCCATCATCATGATGGTACACATAGTAACCCTCCAAATGAACTTAAAACATTGACATAAGTTATTGGTAGCCCACGACTTTGAGCTTATAGGGTGTTTTCGGCATCACAATTGTTCAGTGTTTGGCAAGACAAAGCCGGATAGGAAAGAATAGGAAAAATGACCAATTTACCCCAAATGGGCTGTTTATATCTTTTATACATTTTGATTAACTTATGTAATTTATTAAATTATAATAAAATTAATATTTTTAATAAGAAATATACCATTAAAAAGTTTTCGTCAAGACGATTAAAAAGGCACCAAAAAGTTTACATAGTTTTAAAAATTTACATTATACATATAATAGAAACCGTATAAAATAATATTTTGAGGACAGGAAAGTGAAAGTTTAACGATCATAAAATAGAATAAACAAAATTTAAAGAATTGATAAATTGTAAAGGGGGGTGCATATTTGATGTTTCAGAAAAGAATTATGTTTTATTTTGAGAGTATATTGGTAAAATCCAGCTTGTTCCACTCTGTTCCTGTCTGTTCTACATAAAAATTCTGTTAAACATGGAACTTTGATCCCTGTTCTGTTTTATCTTGTCCAATGTACCAAACGCACCCATAAGGAGCTCACGAGTCTACTTTTCTATCCATGTAGGATGAGTTGTTACACGTGCATTATTCGCCTTTTGTTTGATTATCCGCAACGACCACGAGACGGCTTAATTTCAGATTCACAAACTTTAAGCCAAAATAACTTGAAGATGGTAATTGATTGGGAGGGTTGGGTTCCGGTGAGAACTGAGAAGTTGAGGTTAACGTGAGAAGTGGTTATCAACCGTTGGATGAGATATGAATGCACATGAGGATAAGATGCACCGGATCAATTCCCTTCTAAGTCGCAATTCATGGGAGGACATTTGATTAAAAGTGATCAATCCACTTTTCACGCTTCTCACGTTAACCTTAACATCTCACACGATCCTTCGCCATTGATTGGAATAGTGCAACAAATATCAAGTATCCAAGACTAATTATGGCTAGTAATAAGCACCTTTTCATCTAGTCCATGAATAAAGCTTTCAGTGGCACTCATTACTCTTCCGAAAGGCAATGGGAACTCGATGTTGCCCCACCTGGAAAATTAGAAGCATTGTAAGATGAGACTAGAAGGCTGCTATTTGCTGACTTTGACTCTATGGAAACTAGAATTATATAATCGTACTTCTTGAAGTTTTTAAAGGCTGCAGTGTCATCAAGCTCTCCTCTCATATCAAGAGGATAAGGCTTTCCATCAACCAGGGTGAATGGGTTCATTTCCAGGAAAGTGAAGTCAAGATCTAAATACACAAAAACGAAAAGATCATTGGTCAGTTTTGACTGAAATTTATGAGATTCTTTACATGGGTAAGTAGTAAAAGCAGAGTTTTTAGAGAGAAAAAAATATAAATTTACCAATGAATAGAGAATATATGGATGTGATGAACTCCTCGATTACAGGTTTGATCTGCATGATTGCAGAAATAAGTATTAAAGATTCAATTTGCATAAACAATCATGGGTATAAATTGTAATTGCATGATCCCGAGTAATGAGAGAATTACAAAAAGTTCAAGAGATGAAGACCGTTAAGTTACTAGATTGAGGGGATGTTTGTTTTAAAAAAAAAACTCCTAATACCTCTTAAGTTTGAATCAGTCAGACCTTTTTACATTCAGACCGTTTTTTTCTTCAGATTTCAGATCCTCTTAACTCTTAGATACATCTGAAATAAGAAGTGGTGACCTAACTTCTTAAAACCTCTTATCGCGGCGGATCAGTTCATCCTCTCCTTTCTCTCAATATTTTCAGATTTCAGACGTTACAAAAAAAATGGTCTTAAATTGATTCAGATTACAGAATTCAGCACCACCTCTTATTAATCAGAAGTGAAATAAGACTTTAGACCTCTTAAAAACAAACGCCACCTGAGTCTTTCCCTTGCCTATTTGCAAGAGACTGTCTCCTTAACTCGAACCTATGTCCTCCACTTGCAAATGAATAACCTTGAAACGTTTCCCCGGATCCACTCTTAAATTGGGCTCTTTTCATGGAGTGGACACATCACACATTGAGGATAGATAGACTAATAAACTCACCTCCAATGGAAGGGTCGCAACAAGTGGAGCGCATATCTCTTGATTCAAAGACACCCCAGTTGGTAAAAATATTGTCTTGACCTGCAAACCAAAAAAATGTGAATGAAAAGAATATAAAATACAAAATACCAAATGAAAAAAATAAATATAAAATACACCCATGTACCTTGTCCCAGTTCTCTTCAATGTCAATTCCTCCACATTCTGAAAAACTAATGCTACACCCTAATCGCTCAGAAACAATGTTGACATAAAATTCATCGTTATGTGGAACAAATGGTTCAACAATGAATGTGGTTATGGGTCCTTTGCATCCTCCCATCTCAACCTATAAGTCAATACAACTTGTTAAAAAGCACGATCAAAAAGTTCCAAGATGTAAAACAAGAAAAGATTATAGCTTAACATACATAGAACTAACACTGTGTTCTCGAGTTTTGGAAGGAAAGAAAAGAAAAAACTGGAAAGAAAAAAGAAAAGAAAAGAAAAGAAAAGAAAAGAAAAGAAAGGGAAGGGAAAGAAAGAAATATTTGTATTTGTGTTCTTGAGATTGAGATTGAAGGAAAAGAAAGGAAAGAGAAATAAATAAATAAATTTTCATGTTCTCGAGTAGAATAGAAAGGAAACTTTTACCAATATACCCTTATTTATTTTATATTGCAATGTAATTAATGAGTATATGTGTAATTTTATAAATATTTTTAATTCTTTTTAAATTCAATTCTTTCCTTTCCTCCCATATTTGGGAGGAAAGTTTTGGAAGGAAAATCAACAACATTTTTCTTCACTTCACTTCCCTTTCCTTTCTCTCCTTAAAAGCTATGCTGTTAATATCGGATATCGGTGCGATATCGGTCAAGGACCGATATTCGATATCTCTGATATATCGGTTCATATAATATTTCTTAGAATTATATATATATATATATATGGAAAGGTTCAATAGAGAAGTGCAAATATTTAGAGAAATAGAGAAGTAAAAAAACACGGGACCGTTCATATATGAACGTTCATATATGAACGGTCCCGTGTTTTTTTACTTCTCTATTTCTCTAAATATTTGCACTTCTTTATTGAACCTAAGGCTATATATATATATATGCATCCATAAACATATCATATGCATTAATTAAAAACATAGTTCAAGTGTTCAACATCAAAACATCAACTTAAATAAGGCTGGAAGCTGCTGGAAAAGCTTCGATCAACAGAAAGATAGCAGCTTCGATCGACTTCCCTTTCTTGAAAGTTGAAACAGTGAACCGAGAAGAGAAAGAAGGGTTCGATCGCTTTATTTTTTGGTAGAAACCTAACTTCAGTAACTTGAGGCCTTTCTAAAGAAGCTACAAAGCCCAATACTTCTAAAAAATAAAAAAAGTCCAACATGAGCCTTCATTAAAAGAGTCCAAAACAAAAATCCCCAAAAAACGGTAATATCGGCCGATATTTTGACCTAAATATCGGCGATATATCGGTCAATATCGCCGATATATCGCTGGCCGATATTTTATCCGATATTTGCCACCCCTGTATGTCCGATTTCCGATATATCGCCGATATCTCGCCGAGATATCGTGATTTTAACAGCATAGCTTAAAAGAACTCGATAGCTCAACATTTTTTCTTTCCCTCCTACTTTCTTTCCCTTTCCCTCCCTTTCATTAGTAAAAAACTCGAGAACACAACAGAAGTGAGAGCATACGGGTGAACAAGATTGTTGCAAAACGGCGAACTGTCTCGCTATAATAATTGTACTTTATAGTATTACACTTGCAAGTGATAAACGTAGTTTGTGTTTATGAGCATATAACACAGTGGGTTTGCTCTCATTTTTTCACACACACACACAAAATATACCGCCTTTGAATTGAGGAAAGAATCAACATTTGACTATAAAATTTAATAAAAAGAACCTCGTATTTTTTAGATTTAGAAATGATAATGTATACATGTGTCACGAACACATATAGATATAAAGAAGTTCCGCATATTTATTACGTTTTTCTCTAAATCTAAAAGAAGTTACGTCAACTTGGAAAGTAGTTCATTTGACTCTTAAGTAAATCAAACTTGTACTCATTATATCAAACAATGGAGTATAACATATACCAACAGAATACACAAGTTGTAATACAAATGACCATAGCAGCAGTACTTACCTCCTTGCCAAGACGTGCTTTTACAAATTCAGAAACTTGGGCCAAATCGAGATTCAGGGCAACAAGGCCACTCTTCCCACGCTTCCCAAACAACATATCTGGTTTTACAACCAATTTGGATGAGGAAAGCCAAGGTTCCCTCTCTATCAGCTCATTCAAGTCGGTTGATTCTGTAACCTAGTGTTCCAAAAAAATATGCCAATCAACAATAACACCACAAAATCTTGTTCGAGTCATACTAATATAACAAATACTCCTCAATCAACAATCATCAAGAGTTCAAAACACCCAGAATCATAAGCAACCACCATTTATGAGATTTCAACTGCTAGTCTCAAGGCCAGTTGATAGGATTGGGCCATATGGCCAAATTACCTTTTAGGCCTTCACCAAACAATGGGAGGCGACAAACAGTAATTAGCTTTAGATTGTCGAAATGTTAGTAATGTCAAAAAGACCACCATGTGTCGAAGAACATTTTTCAAGGACAACCCTGTTATGCTTCATCAAGTTGTACAGCAGAATCACTTAATAGTAAGATCATAAAGCATTTAAAGGCTACTTTGAGATCGGTCCATTTAGGTGACTGGAGATATAAAATAATCAACGTATTTGCTACAAAATCAACACCACTTGACCATAAGATAGTAATTCCCAGTAATACCATCTTACCTATTAGTGAATAATTTAATTCATGGCTTTATAATTTTGATTTTCTTCTGGTAGCGATTTTGACAGTTAATAAATACATGCTTAGAGACCATATGAAACCAAATAGTTCCTCCATTCAGTTCTATTTTCAGATTCGCATGCCATCATATATATCTTATAAACCATTTGTGATCTAACTACCAGCAACAAATGTTTAAACTTAAAGGGATCAGATCCCTTCCCCCCCCCCCCCCCCCCCCACCCACCCAAAAAAAAAAATAAAAAAAAAAAAAGTTCACGTTGAGTTAACAGCTCGCTGGCAGTTGATTTTGACATGGAAGGCTATATAAAATTCCATGGTATCGTAGCCTGGCTAAGATGAATGTTTGTACTTGTTCATTTCATCTTCACTTGCCTCAACAGTGTTAAACACAGGCCTACATCTGGTAGGCTGATCCAGAGTAAAAGTTACAGATCGGTTTAGACACACTTCCTAGTGCAGTATATATATATATATATATATGATCCAATGGTGATGCATAGTTGCCAATTGGTTTTGAGATGGAAATCATAATCAATTTTACATTGCAGAATCAAATGCATCTTTCGCTTTGCAATTTACAAAGAGAAATCCTCTTTTTCCTGTGAACAAATGAGCTAGAAAACGAATCGATTGCTATAAGAATTAGAGAAACAAATAAAACCCTACGGATCTAACACAGGACTGAAATCTCTTTACCTGTGCAGATTTAATAGCCAATTCGGAACCAGAAATCCTCTTATAATGCTCCTTCACCAACCTCTTGGAATCATACTCTCTGATCTTCTTGCGTGCCATTATCGTTCCTTGAAATCCCTGTTCTTCCCCAAAGGAAACAACAAAACCACCACAGATCTCAGCTTTCTTCAAATTTTGATCAAATCAATGCACATGTAAATGTAATGATCGAATCACATTAATAATGTGAGATTTTGGAAACTTACTGTTGTTAAGATGGTAGGAGGTTGTGAGGGATTAGATGCGGAGGAGTCGACGAGATATTCACAATGGACACTGCTGATTTTTATAGTTCGAAATTTTTGAATGTTATTTTTAAGCCAAAATGTAATAAAACGAACTTTAAATTAATTTTTTATTTAATATAATTGTATATTTGTTTCCTCAATTAATATATTTTATTAGGGGGTCTGGGTCACATTATATCTTACATCAAATTTCAAAAATAATGTAAAAAGTAGTGTAAATTTTAGTGTTAATAGTAAGTCTTCTCCGGTGGGTAACACTATTTTTTACACCAAAGTTAAAAGTTAAAAGTAATGTAAAAAGTAGTGTAAATGAATAATATTACACCAAATCTAGTTTAATACTATTCATTACACTAAATTTAGTGTCAAAAATAGAGACTCCATTGGAGATGTGAATAATGTTATTTACACCAAATGAGGGTGTTTGTGATTGCTTATCTAAAACAACTTATGCTTATTTTTAAAAGTGCTTATCAACTTAAGACATTGTTTGGCAAAAAAAAACTAGCTTATAAGCTAGGTACATGTTTGGATGACCATAAGCTAGCTTATCAAAACGCTAGTCTATGTAGCGTATGAGGAGCTTTTTTTGTTTTTTACTTTTTTTTTTCAAATATACCCTCAAATTATATAATTATTATTTATTTACTATTTTTTTAATATGTTCTTTTTAGTCATTTTACACGTTTATAAGCCAGTTTTGTCAAACGTGACTTTTTTCATCAGCTAGCTTATAAGTCAACAGCTAGCTTATCAGCTACCAGCTAGCTTATAAGTCATAAGCTAGCTTATCAGCTAGTTTGCCAAACATAGCCTAAGTGGTGCTAAAAAAGTGTTGGGGGTAAAAATGTAATTTGGACAAATAAGTTATAAGGAGTTTCAAATAAGTTAGAATGGATTAACTTATCAAAAACAATTTATTTGTGGTGGGGAAAAGTCATAAGCACTTTTTTTTCCAATTCAAACACTCAAAATAACTTATTTGCGGTTAGGAAAAGCAATAAGCAAATAAGTCAACAAAATAAGCAATCCCAAACACCCGTGTTTAGTGTAAGATTTAGTGACCCCATTGGAGATGGTCTTAGAAACCGTTTACCAAACGCTTAACCAGATAAGTGCTTACCCGTAAAATTCAACACTATCACATACTTACTCGGTAAGATTTAGTTCATCAAATAATATAATAACATAGGACAACGGTATTAAATATTGTCCTTTTATTCATACATGGGTTAATGGTCTTAAATCATTTTTCTTGTTGAAATTGTGATCCCAAAATCGTTGCATCTTGATTTATAGTTTCTAATCATAGTTCTCGTCTGAACGGGTTATTCTAATCCACTATTAGGTCCAAAAACGTTATCCTTATGACATATGGCCCGTTTAACTTCATACTTCAATGCTTTACAACTTTGACCCTTGTCTCAGACAATTTGTTACAACTTGGTACAACTTTATGCAATATCGCACTATGTCTTCAGTTGATTGTGTCCGTTTTTATATATTAATACATCTACTTACATCAGTTCACGACATATAAGTTTATTGTTATATACGTTAAATAAACTTTCTTCACGTGTTGGCGATTTGCCACAATGGTAGAACGATGGACATTTATAAAGAAGACCCCAAGTTCATATATAAGCACCATCACTTAGGTGAATGATTGTGTAAGAAGTTGAGGTTCAAGTGAGATGCGTGAGAAGTTGATGTGAACCATATATCACTTTTTATCAAATGCCCTTCCATGGATTACGTCTTAGAAGGAAAATTGATCCAGTGCATCTCATCCTAATGTGTGTCCATTTGTCAACGGTCGATAATCACTTCTCACATTTCTTACGTTAACCTCAATTTCTCACTATAACCCATCTCCACAACTTATTGCTAATTCACAACAATTTATTTCATAGGGTTGGGTTCCGGTGAGAAGTGCTAAATATGATGAGAAGTGGTTATCAACCATTGGACGAGAAAATGGATGAACATTAAGATTAAATGCATCGAGATAAGATGCACCAGAACAATTTCCTTTTAAGCCGCAATTCATGGAAGGTATTTGATTAAAAGTGATCAACGGTTTAAAAGTACTTCTCACATAATCTCATATCTTTTTTCATAATAATGTTGGAATTTGTACGATGGCGTATACGTGTACATCAAGTTTTAAAATTAAAAGTAAAATAAAGTAAATTAAAAGGCAAACATAATCCCATAAAAATCGATATTATTGATAACAATGAAATTCAAAATCCGACAATTTTATGTTAATGTATTTAAAACATTTCTTCTCATTTAAGCATCATTGGGGGGTTTTCAATTGATTGCTGGTCCAAAATTTGGGATATTTTGAGTTTGTAGGGATGTTGGATAGCCATCTTTATCAAAAGCATTTATCTCAAAATTTCCACAAATGCCCCCATTTTATTTCCAACCATAATATTTTTTTTGACAATTATTAAATTACATTATTTGAGTTTTAGGGGTAATTTACCATGTTCTGTTGTCAACAACGGTTTATAAACGGATCAATTTTGATCAAGTTTAAACGTTTTTCGTTATATTATATTTATTTCAATTAAAAATATGGGAAATTAATTAAAATGCCAAAAATTTGACCGTGTGTTACCAAAATGTCACAAATCTCTTCCATGTTACAAAAATGTCACAAAAACCGCGGTGGGCCCCGCGATCGCGGGCCCCAGGCCCACGTGTCACCAAACTTTGCCCAAATAGCCCGCGTTGGTCCCTCAAGAATGCCCGCGGTCCAGCTTTGCCCCCTCAAGAATTCCCGTGTTTACAGTTTTGGTCCCTGCCCGCGTTGGGATCCCGCGATCGCGAGTTAACCCGCTACTTTTCGAATTTACAGTTTGGTCCCTGAAGTTAGCCCGCGATCGCGGGATCCCAACGCGGGCAGGGACTAAAACTGTCAACACGGGCATTCTTGAGGGGGAAAAGATGGACCGCAGGCATTCTTGAGGGACCAACGCGGGCTATTTGGGCGAAGTTTGGTGCCACGTGGGCCTGGGGCCCGCGATCGCGGGGCCCACCGCGGTTTTTTGGGGCATTTTTGTAACATGGGAGAGATTTGTGGCATTTTGGTAAGAAGATGTTTGACTTTTGGCATTTTAATTAATTTCCCTAAAATTATATGTAGATTGCATTTGTTGCCGTGAGGCTTATTACAAATTGCAACTTTTGTGCATGTGGTTTTTTAATTACGATTTTCGTCTCTAAAACTAACTACTATCGTTAAGTATGAGGAAAAACAACAATAGTAAAATGAAAATCATAATTCATAAGAACAAAAATGTAAGAACAAAAATAACAAGTTTTAATAAACCATAGAAATAAAAACCATAACTTACTTTATAAATTATAAGGTCAACTAAAAACATTTAATGCCATCTTTTTGGTTTCTTTACATGTCTTTTTCACTATTTAATATGAGTTCTTATTCTTACTTACTTCAAAATATGAATGCCATTACTTCAAAATATTAATATGGATATAAATTTATTTAAGATGGGGGACCAAAGGTCTGGTGTCATTAGAGCATCTCCAATGTAAGGTTCTTACAAACAAAAAGTGTAGTGGCTTGTAGGAACTACAAAGTTCTTATAAGAACCAAAATTCCTTTAGGTTCTTAAATAAGAACCTTGGTTCTTACCATGAAGTTTGTGTAAAATGACAAGTTTCTTCATTTCTATTGGTATTAAAATTAAATAATTAATACTTGTTTATAAATATATAATAATGATTGATGTTCACAAATAAATGAGACCCATAAAATGAGATTTTTATAAGAACTAACATTGTAGACTTTTATATACATTTTTAATTTGATGAGTTAGAAATAAGACGTCATCAAAAAGTGTAAAAATTAGGTTCTTATAAGAACCTCAATTTGAAATGCTCTTAGTGAACATGTTCCTTGTAGTTTAATTCTTTTTGGTGCTATCATCCTGATTTGTTGTGCGTTACCTTTGTCGGAGTCGGTGACATTTGGTTGTTGGAAAACTTGTTAACAAATATCAAAATAAAGAGTAAATTACAGATTTGGTCACTATGGTTTCATGAAAATTTGGATTTGATCCCCGAAATGAATTAATTACATCCATGGTCATTGTGGTTTTAATTTTGTTATGGATTAGGTCCCTTGTCCTAATTTTGTTAACCCGAACTCTCTAAAATAAGGGGTAATTAGGTCTTTTAGTTGTCATTAATTTAAAAAGGAAAAAAATAACACATTTTTATATTAATATAACTATACGGAGTATAAAACAACCTACATCGTCCTGATCCCCAATTCCCCACCCCAATACACAGTGAACTTAACCATCGTCGATCTACTTGATCGTTCTACTTCCTCTCCACTATAAACAAACATCTCCATTTTACCACTTTGATATAATTTATACATAAAAACATATTTGATTTAAACCTCGTTTTCAACGTTTGTTTTCGTTTCTGTAAATCGTTTTTCATCTTCTTCTCGTAGTTGCTCATCAATGAAGGTGGGTTGTTCACCATCAACATTCTACAGCCCACTGCTTGTACAAACGCATTAGATCTGTATACACACACATCCACGGACCACGATTAGCTTTGATTTATTGCACCTTCTTAAACACAAAAATACGACCACCTTCTAAATGGGTACGGGTTTTCTTCGATTTTTCAGTTTGCAATGAGGTTTTCTTTTATTATGAATCGAGTGTTGGTTATGGTGTTGTTTGGAAGAAATAGTTTAGCAACAACAACAAAAAAACACAAAACAGAGAGATGAAAAACACCTGCACTTTTATTGAAAGAACAATGGCTAATTTTAAGCTTTTCAAAACAACCCACTAAGCTTTATCTATGGCTTAGTGCAAATTCAACAATGAAAATCTCAATCAAACTAAAACTATCCTAAAGACTAGAACTTTATTCCTGAAAACATGGATCACTCCAAAATATGCTCCCTCATATCTTCGTACAGTGTGGAGTGAGAAACAAAATGGTAGGAAAGGGGATGCGCTACTGCTAGTTTGGTTTCTCGCCAACGATGTGTAGCGGTTGTCGGCGAAGCCCCTCCCCCTTCCACACAAAAACCATTATTCCTACGCCGATCTCAAGTCTCCGTCGATGCATTCATCATCACCTGCAACTCCCATTCAACACACCACATCCCCTCAACCCAAAGTCGCTTCTGGTTTATGTTGAACTTGAACTCACCGCTGCAAATCCTGGTGGTTGGTTTACCTCTGTCATGAATTGTTGCTTTACTTTTGGCGGTGTGGGATCAAGCGTTTTGTAAACATATAATAAGATATATAACCGTAAGTATATAATTTAAAAAATCATTAAACTTATAAAATGAAACAATGTAAAATTACCAAAAGGCCCTTGATTTAATAACAGTGCAGGTTAACAAAATTAGGACAAAGGACCTAATCCATAGCAAAACTAAAACCACAATGACCATGGATGTAATTAATTCATTTCGGGGACCCAATCCAAATTTTCATGAAACCACAGGGACCAAATCTGTAATTTACTCCAAAATAAAATTAGAAGAGTTGCATATTTATTGTGTAACACAAAAACATAATCTATACCACACATGTTTTTTCTTCCTATAAAACAAAACTTATTTTGAACTTTTATAGTCAATCTCGATACAACATTCATATTTAGGACTTCGGTACCGCCAGCGGGCTCGGCTCGGGCTCGGGCTCCTGCGGGTTGTGGTACGGGGCGAGCGGGTTTACACTTCGGGCTTGGCATGCGGGTTTGAAAACCCGTTCAACCCGATGAATTTTCTTTTTTTTTTAATTGTTTTTTAAAATTTTGAAAATTTAAAATTTTTATATAACTTAGGGGTTGTTTACAAAACGTTTACCCGGATAATTGTTTATCAAGTCACATTAGCTTACCGGATGAATATGACAAGGACTAAGAATCTTACCCGGTAAGAGCGGAAGCAAGGACCGAGAGTCGAAAGCAAGGACCGAAAGTCTTACCCGGTAAGTGAGTGCAACGGCTCTTACCACGGTTAGCGCTTACCGGTTAAATTGTTGCATACGATGCCATTTTGGTGGACTAAAATCTTACCTGAGAAGTAAGTGATAGTATTGATTTTTATCGGTAAACACTTACCCGGGTAAGTGATTAGGTAAACGGCTCCTTATTAATCAGTTTATGTTCATCCAATCATGTACTCAAAAGATAAGGTATTAGCTTGTTTTTCCCAAACGATACCTAAATATACAATGCTATAGTAAATAAATTTATAAAAATATATTATTATTTCTTACGTTTAGTTTTTTTTAGATATCGTGTTCAAAGAAGACGATAGTTTGTAGAATTGTTTGTATGGTTAGATTTGAATAATCAAGGATCATGCGATTCGCAGCCTTTAATTCAATAAGGCCATGAGTACCCGTACGGCCGTATCCAATGAACCCACTTGCCACCTCAGCGTCAAATCAACTTTTCTCTTTCCTACCCTCCTTACCCAATTCTTACCCAAAAGTAGAGTACCACTACCCAATGAACCCACTTGCCACCTCATCTTTTTTAATTCTTTTATTTATACATTTAATTATTTAACAAAATAAAAATATTTATATATTTTTTAATAAATAAAAATAAGATAAATAATAAAAATAAAAATTCATATCATTCATTAAAAAATTAAAAATTACAAAATACAAAACACTAAAAAATTACAAAATACAAAACACTAAAAATTATGATATTTTCTAATTTTCTCTTTTCTCGCTAAAGTAGCCCTTAAAACGTCTCCCGAAAGGTGATCATGCGGGGATATATAGAACTCGAAGTCTTGTTGATATCGGTTTTCTCGTTCGAGTTCCAACGGTTCTCGTTGAACCTGCAACTGTTGTTGTTCGAGTTCAAGTTTTTTTATTTTGTACTCCATTGTACCGTCAATATGCTCGTTGAACGAGCTTATGGTCGTCAACAACTGAGTAACATTTTCGTCCGGATTCGACCCGGTCGTATTACTCGTTGATGTTTTTTTGCCTTATTTCTCCCGATGGGTCGTTGAAGTTGCTCGACCTCGTTGACCCGAACATCTTCATCATCATCATCGGAAGGTTTGGTACGTTTTGAACCCCGAGATGAATTTGTCGACATCGTTGGAACCGTTGACCATTTTGGACATTTTTTTAGGAAATCTCAAGCTTGTTCATGGGTGAAAGCAACCCCAATATCCTCTCGGTACCGGTGGTGTGCCGTTCGTAAAATGTCGGCGTCACTCATTCCGCTTGATCTATTATTGACCAAGTTGTTGTAGATGCCAGCAAAACACGTTATTTTCTTGTTGAGGTCTTTGAACTTGGTGTTCAGTTGATGAAATGATCTATAATCTTGGCGACCCATAGAATTATAGAACACCTTCGAGATTCGGTTCCAAAAACTGTCTACATTTATGTAAATTCAAGTATAAAAATAATAACAAGAATATTAATAATAATAACAACAATATTAATAATAATAACAACAATAATAATAATAATAAAAATATTACCACTGGTTTGTGCGTTACCGACAACGGGGTCCTCCGAAACGTCAACCCACACCGACACTAACGCGACTTCCTCCTCTTTAGTCCACATCTGTCGGGTGGCTCTATTTTCATATTTTTTTTATTTTTCCTTTTTGCTTTGGCGTCGGGTTTGATTGTTCCGGGATTGATTGTTGTGTGGAGATCGATTGTGGTGTGTGCGGTTGTTGGGTTTCAGGAACAAAGTCGTCGTCGAGATCGATTGCGGGTTGAGGAAGTTGGTAATTGGCGGGAGTGAAACCTTGTTGAATCAAACCATGATATGTAAATTGGTGAGGAATAAACGGGTGTTGCGGCAATTGTTGAGAAAACGCTTGGAAGCCAAGCTCCGGGTCTTGTTGCGGTGTATCCGATCGGTTACGACGGGATGTAGGTGTGGTGTTTGGATTCATGATGAAATTTGAGAGAAATGAAAGAAGGTATTGAATTTGAGAGAAATGGAAGAAAGTATGTTTTGGTGTGAAAAAATAAGATGGTATAGGTTAATATATATAGTGTGATTAATTTGAAAAAAAAATTAAAAAAAAATTATTTTTTAAACTAGCCGTTCAACGGTATTTTTTCAAAAAATTTAAAATAAAAAAATAAAAAAATAAAGTGGCAACGGGTAGATCGGGTTGGGGAACCCGGTAGCTGAACCCGGCTGCTACCCCCCCCCCCCCCCCCCCCGCGGTAGCGCTGCCCGTTTGGTACCCTTCGAACCCGATCGCCAACAAGGACGAGCCCGAGCCCGTACCCGATGCCGGTACGGGTGGTCTAACGGACTACTTCCCCTTGCTTTTCTTTTTTGTTGTTATTATCAATATATTTAAAATATAGAGTGGATCGTATTTTTCGTCCATGTGGTTTATTGAAAATCCGATTTTTGTTCCCTATGATTTATATTTGAGTAAATTACATAAATGGTCCATGTGGTTTGGTCTAAATCTGGATTTGGTCCTTATTTTGAAATAAGTACACCAGGCATCACTGTGGTTGTCATTTTGTTACGGAACCAGTCCCTGCCCCTAACTCTGTTCCTTTTTCCTCCGTTAAGTCGAACACGTGCGTGGCATATGAGGGGTAAAATAGTCAATTGACTTGTTCCCTCTCTTTTGTACCTGCCATTAGTAATAATTAAGCCTAAACTTTCATATCACGTCCTTCTACCTTCTCTCATCTTCTTCATCCATACCGAAACCCATCTGAGTAAATTAGCATCATCAAGAAACGAGGTCATCATCAACAAACAATTTCATCAAGCTACTGAGTTTAGGAACATGGTGGGTGCGCAGTGGCAAGTTCGTACCAACGATGATACGATTGACTATCTTGAAATTTATGGTAAGTGGGTCATACTTGAATGAAAAACTCAGAGTCACAATCTGTGTATATTTTTGCCCATGTATGACTAAAATGCATGCTTTTTTGCAGATATTTATCATACCATAGTTACATTGAAGGTTTATCATAGAGGGTTTTTCACAAAGGCACCTGGTAGGGAGTATGTGCAAGGTAAGATGCATTACGTAGACTTGGTTGATACAAATGAGTTTTCAGTTCATGAGTTGGAGTCAATGATGGAAACATTAGGGTATCCAACATGCATCCCCACATTTTACCATTATAATGTCCTAGGTTTAAGCTTAGATTATGGGTTAAAAGCACCACGTAATGATGATGATGTTAGGAGTCTGTTGAAATATGTTGGTACTAGCAAAGTGTTTGACATATATGTTGAACATTGGAAACCAAGTGTGTCAACTTATTTAAGAAGTCCTAGTGCATGTAGTAAGGTGGTGATAGAGGAAATAGAGGGAGACAACTCACCAGAATACAACAGGGCTAGAAAGGTCCATAAATCCCAACATATGAAGTCCAAAAAGAGACTTGAACTAGAATGGATACCACAAAGTGAACAACAAGGTGGGGGGTGCAATAATGTAGGTCAGGGGATTGATCTGAACACTAGTCATGGTGTGGTTCAAGCCAAGGGTGTGGGGATTGATCTGAACAATAGTCATGGTGTGGTTGAAGACAAAGGTGTGGGGATTGATCTAAACATTAGTGACCATGATCATGTGGGTGAGGGGATTGATATGAACATTAGTGACTACTTTGAGAGTCTAGAAGGTTTTGATCCTTTTGAGGTCCTGATAGATGATGAGGGACACTCTGTTGAGGGAGATGGTGTAGGGCAAACTAGTGAGACAGTTAAAGTAGTTGAGGGAGATGTGGTTGATAAGGATGAAAGTATAGTTGATGAAGGCAACATACATCCTGAGGTTGAGGTAGACATGGAAGGCATGAGTTTGCAGACTGACCTTAATTCTGACATGGAAGGCATGGGTTTAGATGCAATTGACATGGAGGACTTTGAAAGCAATACAGATGAGGATGACATAGAGAAAGAAAGGAACGGAGCATTGAGGAAGGTGAGAAGGGAGATGTCACATGTTGATTCTGAGAATGTTCCACAGTTTTATGTTGGGAAAGTGTTTGGGACCAAACAAGGTATTAAACAAATGATACATACTCATGCAATTATGACTAGGAGACAGGTGGTGCTTGTAAAAAATGATAAAGTGAGAATTAGAGTTGTATGCAAAGGATCAATGGTAGAGATGAGTCAAGATGTTGGTGATAGTAGTCAAGGCAGGAGGACCACATGTCCCTGGGTTCTACATATATCCAAAGGAAAACATGATGAATCCTGGATGGTAAAAACCTATGTAGATACACATAAATGCATGCAATCTAGAGAGATCAAGGCTTGCACAACAGGATTCTTGTCATAGGAGATTTCAGATACATTGGTGCATAATCCAAATGTCCCAATTAGAGCTCTTCAGGTGGAGATGCAGAGAAAGTATGAGGTCAAGGTGTCTAAGATGAAATCTTTCAGGAAAAATCACTGGCAATGGCTAAGCTGCGTGGAGATTTTGCAGATTAGTACAACCATTTGAGGGATTACTTAGGTGAGGTACAAAGGACGAACCCAGGCACCGCTGTCAAGTTACAAGTTGAGTCTGAAAGTGACCCTGCAAGTGACACAAGGAAGTTCAAGCGTGTGTATATCTGCTTAGGTGTAACGACCCACTTTCCCATAACATACAACAAATAACATATATTGCATAACATTGTTACATTCATAAAAGAAAATACATAATAAATCACAAACGGTCCCTTCGGTCTCGAAACTACAAAATACATAAACGTTTCTTAATCAACGTCCATCAAAAGCTTCCTATTCTTATCCCTTTCCTTCGCCGATCCTCAACCTGGAAAACATATTTTTGAAAACAAAATGAGGGTTAGACCAAACGGGTCTTAGTGAGTTAATCCCGGTCCTTTCCAAAATCGTTATAAAACCTTTTTATGTAAATCCTTTGTATCGAAATAGTTTATATAAACCTTTAATAATCCTTTCGTAGAATATAAACATACCACACGTATTTAAATACCAAACAAGACTCGTGCACCGTGCTCAACTCATCCTCATTCCTCATTCCCATGGCCATATTAGTTGGTAGCAAGCCAACTAATAATTCAACATTGTACGACAATTACAACCAACAACGCCGTACGACAATTACGACCAACAACGCCGTACAACAATTACGACCAACACTTCCGCCGGCATAGTTCGGCGTGCTCTCGTGTAGTGTAATACTTACATAAATATAATATCTCATCATATTATATTTCAACATAAACACACAATTACACTATTTATCGCATTCCAAATCATATCTCAATATATGATATTTTCATTTATAAACCTTTCATCACATTCCAACCATATATATATATAAATACATATATATCTCTTAACGTAAACACATAATCACACCATATATCATATTCTCAATCCATACATATCCATCTCATATATATATATATGTATCCCAGTTGAAAACGTTTTTAAAGTAAAACTCACATTGATGTCGAGACTGCCGACTTTCCGGAAATAAGAAACCGTAACCAATGCTAACTTTATTCTCTCCAACCGGTTAAAATCTCGTATTCCTTATTTCGTTTTGATAGTTGTTAAAACTACTTTTCTCTTTGTTTCTTCTTCCCCAAAACCTTAAATAATATCTCTCTTTCCATTACGTATCCCTCTAACCCATTCTATATATTTGTGTATGATGCCAATGCAAGAAAATGAATTGCCAAGAATATATATATATATATATAGAGAGAGAGAAAAGTCTTTAGGTATCAATTACACTTACTTCGTGGCTTACTCTCCTCCAATCTTAAAAAGATGATAATCTCTTTCAAAAGATGTATCATCCTTGAATCCTTGCCATAAGTACACGTGTGTACATTTACATAAATGCATGCATGATTTAATTTAATTTATATACTATTATATCTAATATTTGATTAACATTTAAATTAAATTTTAACTTGACTTGTTTTAAAAAAAACAAATACATATCTTTGAAAACATCTATCCGTAAACCTTCCTTTTTTTTATTACTAAACCTATCACATTTTGGGTTATTACATTAGGGGTATTGAAACAGGGATTTAAAGCTGGCAAGAGAGAATTCATTGGTGTTGATGGTGCTTTTATGAAGGGACCTTATCCAGGTCAAATATTATCTGCAGTTGGGATTGATCCCAACAATGGGATATACCCTGTGGCTTATGCAGTGGTTGAAGTTGAGACCACATCTTCATGGACATGGTTTCTAGAGTGCTTGGGTGAGGACTTGGATCTGGATGCAAGGTCAAACTTCACCTTTATAACTGACAGACAAAAGGTGTGTTTCATTTACCATTATTTCCTTATTACCATTAACCTGAAAACTAACAATAAATTCATATTGTAGGGTTTAGTTCCTGCCATGTCAGAGGTGTTTCCTTCTACAGAGCACATGTATTGTTTAAGGCATGTTCATGAAAACATGAAAGTTAGATGGAGGGGAAAGGAATACAAATATCTTCTTTGGAAGTGTAAATCTGCAGCTACAACACAACAATTGAAGAGGGCAATGGATCAACTTAAGGCAGTGAATGATGATGCCTTTGAATGGCTAAATAAGATCCCACCACAACATTGGTCAATGGCACATTTCTCAGGTATGCTCCCTGTGCTTAACATGATCCCTGTGTTTAACATGATCCATGTGGTTTAAATTATTCCAGGAAGGAGCCATACAGATGCCCTATTGAACAATATCTGTGAGGTGTTCAATAGGCAACTTGTGGAAGGGAGGGACAAACCAATAGTCACTGCATTGGAGTATGTACATGCATACTTAATGAAGAGGCTAGTTACTGTTCAGAAGGTGATTGATGAAGCTGTAGGACCTTTTACACCTACTGTAACTAAAGTGTTTGAAGCCATCAAGAGAGAAGATGTGAATTACACTGTGCTTTGGAATGGAAAGAACAAGTATCAGGTTACTGAACCATGGTCAGACCAGTGTATTGTTGACATGCAGAAGAAGGTGTGTTCTTGTAGGTATTGGGAATTGACATACATTCTATGCAAACATGCTGTAGCAACCGTATGGGATATGCAGAACAATGGCATGGCTGTGGACATCCCTGAAAAATTGGTACACCAATGCTATTGGTTGCAAACTTGGAGAGAAATGTATGCCTTCAAGATTCATCCCATTGATGGAAGAAAATTGTGGAATGTTGTTGATTACCCAACAAAACTTACACCACCTGAACATCATATACCAATTGGTAGGCCAAGGAAAATGAGAAGGAAGAGTGCAGAGGAGGCGACTGAAGGTGGAAAGAAGATGAGAAGGGTTGGCAAGACAGTGAGGTGTGTAAGTTGTGGTAAACAAGGTCACAATAAGCGTACTTGCAAAGGACAGGGGAAGTAACTCAGTGCATGGCCATGGTTTCTTTTGGTTCAAGTTAATATTTTGATTTTGGATGACAAACTGTAATGGTGGATGATATGACATTTAAACTAGTCTTTTGGTTAAGTTTAATCTTTTGTTTCTTGGTTAACAATTGTAATGGTGGATAGCATGGTGCTCTTTAAGTACCCTTTTGTATATTGAACAACTTCCCCAGTATAATCAATGATATGGTCCACATTTTAATGTTTTGTTGTTTTTCTGTGTATTGCACTAGTGTCAATAGTTTAATGTTTTGTTTTTGGATAACAGATTACATTCCATTAATGGAGGACAAAATAACAGATTACATTAAATTTCCCACTTTCATTAATCAAGATGGTAACATATTACATCAGTTTCCCAAAAAACATACTTGCATTAACCCTAAAACTAACAGATTACAACACTAAATTATGAACTAGCTATGAAATACACCACAATTGACAACCAAATCATCCACAACAGAATTTTCAATCTGTTGATGTGTTTCCTATCTTCTTGAATAAGTTCTTCAAGTTCATCCTTTGTCTTCAATAAACCAGAAATCGTGTACCTCAATCCATCAGTAGTTGGTAGGTTAACCCAGCAAATGAATCCACATTTTGATCCCTAATGTAAGAAATAGATGAAGAAGATAAGATTTAGGGCAAAAACCACAAAGCATAAATTTTTACATAAACCCTACCAATTTTGAGCAAACATAGTATTTTTTTCATAGATTATTCCGAGTACATGAAGTGCGCACGATTGCAGGTGCTCCACACCCACAAAACACCATTTTTATTTGTCGAACAGAGTGAAAGGGATGAAGATTGAAGAAGATGATGTAGTCGTTGGGTGCTATGTCTTAAAAGGAGAAAGAAAAAGTCAAATGACTATTTTACCCCTCACATGCCACGCACGTGTTCGACTTAACGGATGAAAAAGGAACGGAGTTAGGGGCAGGGACTGGATCCGTAACAAAATGACAACCACAGTGATGCCTGGTGTACTTATTTCAAAATAGGGACCAAATCCAGATTTGGACCAAACCACATAGACCATTTATGTAATTTACTCTTTATATTTTGTACAAGTTTGGATGACCATAAATTAACTTTTTGAAACGTTACTTGGAATAGCTTTTCATCAGTTTTTTGTGAATATTTCAATACTGCCCCAATTATTTATTAACTATTATTATAAACAAATAATAATTTTTCAAATTTAATTATTATTAATTAATTAATATTAACTGAAAATTATTAAATTAAATTTTAACTATACATTATTGTTAATCATATAAATTATTTTTATATATTTTTAATATTAATCAATGTTTTAATTATCAATTACTATTATCATTTTAATTATTATTTGATTTTTTTTAATATTATCTGTAACGGTTATTTAAAATCATAAGTTAATATATATTTTTTCTAAAACTTGTTTTAACAAATTCAAAATTTATAGCATATATGTTACAACAAATTTTAAATTCTTTTAATTAACATATCATATTATTTTAATTTTTCTTTACTAATTAACATATTATATTGCTATAAATTTGTTTTAATTATATACTTAAATATTGTAATTGATAATTTTTTGAAGATTTCCTTTTTGGTCATTTTGCATGTTATAAGCTAGTTTTTGCCAAATGTGACCTCTTCATCAGCCATCAACTAGCTTATGAGTCAACAGCTAACTTATCCGCTAGTTTGCCAAACATAACCTTTGTCTTTAGTTTGGACCTCTAGGGTTGAAGGTAAGGCCGTAAGGGAGGGGTGAAGTTACCCCGGGTGGCATGCACATGAAGGAAAAATGATTCGTCTTCTACTATCATTTGTTTATATTTGTGCAAAACGTGTATTTCTCGGACACGCTAACCGGCCCACACAGTCTGTCATATCCAATGTGAGGGGCTTACCTGACTCACTCAGCGGCAAGGCGATTGCAAGGGGGTCGAGAGCCCGTCTCCTGCAGGATTCGAACTCGTGACCAACGGCTATTTGTGCAAACATCTCCTTGCTCCTTAACCAACTGATCTACACGCCATTGACTATCATTTGTTTACATGCCTCCTTCTAAAAGCATCTTCAATTAAGGTTCTTATAAGATCCTTATTTTTATTTTTATGTTGCCAACACTCTAACTCATCAAATTAAGAACTTTTTTAAATGTCTACAATAGTAGTTCTTATAAGAACCTCTTTTTTGTGGGTCTTTTAATTTTTTCAACATCGATAATAATTAAATAAGTTATATTAATAATTATAAAGTAAACAAAATAAAATAAAAAATGAGGAAAATGTCACTTCTTACAAACTTCATGGTTAAAGGAGTTTGGATTCTTATAAGAACTCTCCACAATAATAGTTCTTAGTTTCTTAAAATACATTGCCCTTTTTGTTTATAAGAACCTTGCATTGGAGATGCTATAATATTTCTTCTTTCTATTAACACAGGGATAATCAAAATCAATTACATTTTAAAAAATAGTTATAATACTCAACTCACATGATATTAACCCATTTATCCTTAGATCTTAATTTAACAATGGATGTCAAATAACAAAATAAACAGCCTCATACCTCTAGAAGCAGAGGCATAGGAAGTAGGGGAACTGAGTGGTGCCCTGTCCCCTCCAATCTTTTGATGAAAACCCAAAACAATGCAAAAGATTAAAAATTTACTTATTGGATATACTTAAGTTATGTTGCAAAAAAGAAACTAGAACTCAAATTCAGTTGAATGTAAATCTTTAGATATTGCAATTTGATTGAATTTTATGATCATATGTTAGATCATGAGTAAGATATGACCATCTTTTGGTTTTTCAATCGCAATGAAGAAGTTAATTCGTGGACCAAGCACACGAGTGTCAATCTTAAGCTATCTAAGTAACCAACACAACAACATTAAGCAAACTTTTATTAAACTTGCACCGTATCAACTGTATAAGTTAAAGTAAAGTATCCTTTTTGCCAATTGATTCTTACCATAATATATATGCAAAGTTGTCCATGACTAATTTTAGCCCCCTATACTTTAAATTCCTAGCTCCAACCTTTTCTAGAAGATCGGTTAAAATGAGTCAAAAAACTTCTCATAATCTACTCTTAGTAGCTTATCAAAAAACTAACTTATTAATTATTTTATGTTCATCCAAACATGTACCCAGAAGATAAGGTAGTTTATAAACTAGCTTGGTTTTCCCAAACGATACCTAAATATATAATGCTATAGTAAATAAATTTATAAAAATAAATTATTATTTTGTACGTTTAGGGGTTGTTTACAAAACGCTTACTCGGGTAAGTGTTTACCAAGTCACATTAGCTTACAGGATGAATGTGGCAAGAACCAAAAATCTTACCCGGTAAGAGCAGAAGCAAGGACCAAGAGTCGAAAGTAAAGACCGAAAGTCTTACTCGGTAAGTGAGTGTGGTGACTCTTACCACGATTTGCGTTTACTGGCTAAATTGTTGCATACGATGTCATTTTGGTGGACTAAAATCTTAACTGGGAAGTAAGCGATAGTGTTGAATTTTACCGGTAAACACTTACCCGGATAGTGATTAAGTAAACGGCCCTTAGTTTTATTTTTAAAATATCATGTTCAAAGAAGACGATGGTTTGTAGAATTGTTTGTATGGTTTTTTAAAATATCATGTTCAAGGATCATGTGATTCGCAGCCTTTAATTCAATATATTTAAGGGAAATTAATTAAAATGCCAAAAGTTTGACCCTTTGTTACCAAAATGCCACAAATCTCTCCCATCTTACCGAAATGCCACAAAAAACCGCGGTGGCCCCGCGATCGCGGCCCCCAGGCCCACGTGTCACCCAGGTTTGCCCACTTTGCCCGCGTTGGTCCCTCAAGAATGCATGCGGCCCAGCTTTCCCACCTCAAGAATGTCCGTGTTGGCAGTTTTAGTCCCTGTCCGCGTTGAGAGCCCGCGATCGCGGGCTAACCCGCCACGCGTCGGCACAGGGTTAACCCTAAAAAAAATTTGAAGACAAAAACCCTAATTTTGATTCTCATAGCCGCACTATATAAAGGGTGGGGGGGACCAACTTCGGCCACCTCTCATTATTTTAAATCATCTCAAATTTTTTAATAACTCTCTCACAATTTTCTCCACTCTCTCAATTTTGTCGTGTGGAACACGTGTTCGAGTTTTGTGAAGATGTCTCGTATTACCTCTATGGTATGTTTTCCTTATGTTTTTTGTTATTTTTTGTATGTTATTTTAAGTTAAGATATATGATTTGTATGTTGTTAGAGTGTTTATAACTTTTGTTATGTTTGAATATGTTCTATGTTTAACATTTTTAAGATATATGATATGTATGGTTTTATGTTTGAATGTGATATTTGTATGTTATAATGTGTATGTTGTTATAGGAGTATTTTTATAAAAAAATTGTTAAGAGTGTGTTTTTTATAAAAATAATTCTTAAAAGTGTGTTTTTATAAAAAATTGTTAAGAATGTGTTTTTTTATAAAAAAATTGTTAACAATGTGTTTTTATAAAAAAATTGTTAAGAGTGTGTTCTTATAAAAATAATTTTTAAAAGTGTGTTTTTATAAAAAATGTTAAGAATGTGTTTTTTTATAAAAAAATTGTTAAGAGTGTGTTTTTATAAAAAATTGTTAAAAGTGTGTTTTTTATAAAAAAATTGTTAAGAATGTGTTTTTATAAAAAAAATGTTAAAAATGTGTTTTTTTATAAAAAATGTTAAGAGTGTGTTTTTATAAAAATAATTCTTAAAAGTGTGTTTTTATAAAAAACTTGTTAAGAATGTATTTTTATAAAAAAAAACTTGTTAAGAATGTTTTTAATAAAAAAATTGTTAAGAGATTGTTTTTATAAAAATAATTCTAAAGAGTGTGTTTTTATAAAAAAAATGTTAAGAATGTGTTTTTTTATAATTTTTTTTTGTTAAGAATGTGTTTTTATAAAAAAATTGTTAAAAATGTGTTTTTATAAAAAAATTGTTAAGAATGTGTTTTTTTATAAAAATTGTTAAGAGTGTGTATTTATAAAAAAATTGTTAAGAATCTGTTTTTTTATAAAAATTGTTAAGAGTGTGTTTTTATAAAAAAATTGTTAAGAATTTGTTTTTTTATAAAAAAATGTTAACTTAGGTCCCTACGGTTTTAAGAATGACAACTTAGGTCCCTAAACTTTTAAGAATGACAATTTAGGTCTCTAAACTTTTAAGAATGCCAATTAGGTCCCTAAACTTTTAAGAATGACAACTTAGGTCCCTACGGTTTTAAGAATGACAACTTAGGTCCTAAAACTTTTAAGAATGACAATTTAGGTCCCTAAACTTTTAAGAATGACAATTTAGGTCCCTAAACTTTTAAGAATGCCAATTAGGTCCCTAAACTTTTAAGAATGACAACTAGGGTCCCTAAACCGCAACTTCTATATATAACACTATGATACGTTGAAATAAAATAAACCGCAACATCTATATATAACAATATGATACGTTGAAATAAAATAAACCGCAACATCTATATATAACACTATTATACGTTGAAATAAAATAAACTGCAACCTCTATATATAACACTATTATACGTTGAAATAAAATAAACCGCAACATCTATATATAACACTATTATACGTTGAAATAAAATAAACCGCAACATCTATATATAACACTATTATACGTTGAAATAAAATAAACCGCAACCTCTATATATAACACTATTATACGTTGAAATAAAATAAACCGCACTTTATCTATTTATAACACTATTATATGTTGAAATAAAATAAACCGCAACATCTATATATAACACTATTATACGTTGAAATAAAATAAACCGCAACATCTATATATAACACTATTATACGTTGAAATAAAATAAACCGCAACCTCTATATATAACACTATTATACGTTGAAATAAAATAAACCGCACTTAATCTATTTATAACACTATTATACGTTGAAATAAAATAAACCGTAACCTCTATATATAACACTATTATACGTTGAAATAAAATAAACCGCACTTTATCTATTTATAACACTATTATATGTTGAAATAAAATAAACCGCAACATCTATATATAACACTATTATACGTTGAAATAAAATAAACCGCAACATCTATATATAACACTATTATACGTTGAAATAAACATCTATATATAACACTATTATACGTTGAAATAAAATAAACCGCACTTTATCTATTTATAACACTATTATATGTTGAAATAAAATAAACCGCAACATCTATATATAACACTATGATACGTTGAAATAAAATAAACCGCAACATCTATATATAACAATATGATACGTTGAAATAAAATAAACCGCAACATCTATATATAACACTATTATACGTTGAAATAAAATAAACCGCAACCTCTATATGTAACAACCGGGTTTTATTTTAGAAGAATGGGAGTTTAGTGTTTGCCATGCTTAAATTGCAAAGCTAAGTTAAATGACCATCTTGGTTGCTATTGAAAGTTTAGTGCTAATTGTCTAGTAAATGGAAGTTTACTTGGAGGGGCCAAATGGAAATTTTGTGAGAAGGTATATAAAGGCACATTCTCCTAGGGTTGAATGAAAAATCAGTAATTGGGTTTGGCATTTGGCGGCTAAGAGATTAGAAGAAGGGAAGAAGGGTTTGGGAAAGAATTAAGAGAAAAGGGAGAATCAAAGAAGAAATCGCAAGGTATTGCATCCTAAATTCGTCCTCCTACTTATTGTAGTACTTCTCTTCTTGTTGTTAGGGATTCTTAAGAGCTGATCTGTTGGTGCAAGTGTACCCAGCTTTAAATATTATGATATATTTTTGGTACACATAAAATCACATCTCCATATTTATTTTGATGATTACAAAACACACCGCATTATTTTGTTATCTAATATTTTATCTGAGTGTGCAGATATTTAAATGATCTCGATAATTTTTTATCTGAAGAATCCAAGTCTGAAGAGTTTCGTCATTTTATTTTAAAATGATAAACACCCTAAAATATTTTATCACTTGGATATTTCGTATCTATATAAATATATTTGAATCAAATATATATATACAATATTTTTTTTATATATATTAAATCACTTGATATATATATATATATGCTGCTACTGTTCTTCATTAATTGCAAGAAGTGTGTTCAGCCGTTGTAACCCTGCGTTGCCTTGCTTTCATTGGACAAATCTTTAGGCGGTATACCGCCAAGGTCTTCGCGGTATACCGCGGGTACTGTTCATCTGTCACATCCTCTGCATTTGAAGCTTCTATTGTCAGAAACCCTATCAGGCGGTATACCGCCATGTGCAACGCGGTATACCGCGGGTACACAATGCCGTTTGTTTGTGCAGGTTGACCTTCTCCTCTGCTGTACTTTTTCTGACGCAGGTATACCGCGATGGTCTGGCGGTATACCGCGAAACTCTCAAGACTGATGATCATCCAGTATAAATACAAGCATCCAGCAGCCTTCAATGCTACACCAAACTTCAGCAATAAATTCTCCCTCAGCATTTGATTATTATTCTGCTGCTTTCTTACTCACACTAAATCACTTAAACTGATAAAATTAATTTTTTGAGCAAGAAATCTTGAGTTGATAGCAGATTAAAATCTCTCGATTAGTTGAATCAGCAACACAACTCAAGTGATCAAAACTCTCTAAAAATATACAAGTGATAAACCTTATTCAAGAGTGATTATTCATATTAAAATTTATACCCTCTTGTAAGTGTTTGAATTAGAGTGAGTGATCCACATTAATCTCTCAAAGAAGAGTGTTTCGCGTTTGTTGTATTAAGGTTTGTGTTTCTACCGTAAAGAACACGTTTCGTATTGGATCTCCGAGAAGTGTTATTTTCTCGAGGTGGACTAGCCAACTTTGTGTTTGGTGAACCACTTTAAAAATACCGTTGTCAAGTATTCTCTTTCCCTTATCTATTTACATTTCCGCTGTGCATTTAAATTATATCTGTTTATATAATTGTTGTATACTTATTTTTTTTATCTCTGCTTTATTTATTCTGTATTTTTTTGTTCAAAGAATTTTTTGAAAGAAAAAGATTTTAAATACAACCTTACCCCCCCCTTAGGTTGTCCAACATTTGGTATCAGAGCAGGTCTTTCAAAAATATTCTGCATTTTTTTTTCTTATTCTTCTAAATGGCTCAACAAACTAATATCGTGTTTTCAAAACCTCCTTTGATAGATACTGAAAAGTTTGGCATTTGGGCCGAGCTATTTGAATGTCACGTGCGTGGCAAAAATCAAAAGATTTGGAATATTATAGAAAAAGGGAATTTTAAACCCACCATTGTGAAAGATGATGTTTATATTGATAAACCTATAGATGACTGGACTACTTCTGATGAAGCTCATTTTTGTTTAAACTTCGAAGCTAAGAATATATTATATGCTGCTTTAACAACTGATGAGATTGAAAGAGTATATACATATAAAACTGCAAATCAAATATGGGAAAGTTTAAATAATACTCATCGTGGAAACACGGAGGTTAAATCTAGTAAAGTGAATATTTTAGTTCACGATTATGAACTATTCGAAATGAAACAAGATGAGTCAATTGACTCAATGTTTAAAAGATTTAACCTTATTGTGACTACTTTGAAAGGTTTGGATCGCACTTATCCTAACGAGGACTATATAAGGAAAATCCTACGAGCCCTTCCTTCGGAGTGGATGCAAAAGATAACATCCTTAGAAGACTCCCGTGACCTTTCCATAATGAAGATAGATGACTTGATCGGTAATCTTAAAGTGCATGAAATTGCACTTAAAAGAAACAAAGATCGGGAGCAAGTTAAAAAGAAATCAATCGCTCTCAATATCTCAACACCAAAAGATGAGAAGAAAAAGGAGAAAGCTAGCTCCTCGAAAGATCCATCCGAAACTCTCGATGAAGTCGCCATGTTGGTAAGAAACTTTTCCAAATTTCTTAATAATAATAATAAATTTTCTAACAATGGCAGATTTCAAAGAAACGGTAACTACCGTCGTGGTGGTGAAAATCGAAGTCGTAAGTTCCATAAACGAGACGAAAAAGTTAAGAAAAATGGCGACTCGAGTGAAGACGATAAAGCTAAGCCAAAGAGAGGCTTTTGCTACTCATGTGGTGACAAAGACCACTACGCCAATGAATGTCCGAAAAAGAACAAGTTCCAAAAGAAGAAGGAGAAAGCCTTCATTGGAGGCGCGTGGAGCGAGAGTGAAGAAGAAGATGACTATCAAGCCATTTGTCTTATGGCCGATAGCGACGACGAGGTAAAATCTTCTTACTCGGATTACGATAGTGATTATGAAAGTGATAATGAAAATAATCTTGAAGAATTATATGAATCCTTTCATAAAATGGCCGCTCTTGCAAATCGTTACCAAGATGAGAATACTATGTTAAAAGAAACTGTAAATGCATGTAAAAAGGAAATAAAAAATGTTAAACAAAAATCTGAAAATGATATGGATATAATTGCTAAATTAGAAACTAAATTAGGAGAAAAAGATTTTTGTAAATCTTGTGATGTTTTAAATAAAGAAATTGCATGCTTGAATAAAAAATCACATGAAAATATTATTTGTACAAAATGTGATATTCTTGATAATGAGATTACATGTTTAAAGGCTAAATGTGCTTCATATGAAAAAGATAACATGCTAGCTAAAGCCTTTGAAAGTAGTAATAAAAAAGTTCTTAACATGCTTAATATGCCTAACCGTATAAAATGTAGAAAAGGCATTGGTTCCAATACTTGTGTTGATAAATGTTCATGTATACCCATCAAAAGATTTTATGAATCACCTAAAGTAAATACAAGAAATCAATATGTGCAAAAACCTCCGTATGTGCGTAAAATAAATAATGTAAATTATAATACGAGAAAACCGTATGCTCGCATGTACCATGATAAATATTCTAAACCTAATAATAATGCGAATGTAAATGCTTGTTTTTATGTGTATGATAAATATAATCGCAAAATTAAAATGGTAAATAAATGGATTCCAAAAGGAATGTTTAGTAATGATAATCCCGGTGGTATGCGTTTATGGTTTTAAATGTGTTATGTATATATATATAGTTTAAATATATTTTGTTGTATATATTATATATATAAGTAATATATAATACTATTCATATATATATATACATTCGTACTGCACATATATATATATATTTTATTTAATTTTTAATTCTTATATATATATATTTTGTTTGTCTTGTCATGTGTTATATATATATATTTGTGTTTTATATATATATATTAATATTATGTAATGTATTATATATATATATATTCTGTTTGACTTTATATATATGTATGTTGGTTGACTTTTGAAACTAATTGTCAAGGACCCACGAGAAATGGGGACCATAAAAGTTACATCTTCATTATTGTAGATTGACCTTGATATGGACTGGATTCTCGATAGTGGTTGCACACGTCACATGACCGGAAACAATAATCTCTTTTCATCATATAAGTCATGTGATGGTGGACAGGTAATTTTTGGAGGAAACTCCAAAGGAAATATAATTGGTAGAGGTACAGTCTCTTGCAATAATGTTCAATTTCTTAATGTTAATCATGTTGATAATTTACATTTTAATTTGTTGAGTGTTCGCCAATTGTGTAAAAATAATACAACTGTTGTCTTCGAAGAAGATTCTTGTAAAATCATAAAAAATGGCAAAGTTCTTTTAAATGGCTTTGTAAAAGGAAATTTATATATTTGTAAAACTGTTGTATCTGATAATGTATGCTTATCTTCTATTAATGATGTTTCTACTTTATGGCATAGGCGTTTAGGTCACGCTAATCTGAGATTAATGCAAAACTTAAAAAATAAGGAGCTTGTGAGTGACCTGCCAAAATTAAAGTTTGATAATCATTTTTGTGATGCTTGTCGTGTCGGCAAACAACATCACGTTTCTCATAAATCAAAAAATGTTATTTCTACTCAAAGAGTTTTAGAACTTTTACATATGGATCTTTTTGGCCCGATGGCTATTCAAAGTTTTGGAGGAAATTTTTATACTTTGGTTATTGTGGATGATTATTCCCGTTATACTTGGACTTTATTTTTGAGACATAAAAATGAGGCTTTTGAAAAGTTTAAAATTTTGGGAAAACGAATTCAAAACCAACAAGGTTGTACGATTGTTTCCATACGTACGGACCATGGACGAGAATTCGATAATGATGTACAATTTGGTGCCTTTTGTGATAAACATGGTATAACTCATAACTTTTCGGCTCCTCGAACTCCTCAATCTAACGGGGTTGTTGAAAGGAAAAATCGAACGTTGCAAGAAATGAGTAGAACTATGCTAAACGAACATCAAGTTCCCCAAAAGTTTTGGTGTGATGCCGTTGCTACCGCGACCTATGTGCTTAACCGTGTCCTAATTAGAGGTATCCTAAATAAGACACCCTATGAACTTTACCGAGGTAGAAAACCTTCCCTAGCTCACCTAAAAGTTTTTGGTTGTAAATGTTTCATTTTAAACACCAAATCCTACCTAACCAAATTTGACCCCAAAGCCTATGAGGGAGTGTTCCTAGGTTATTCTTGGAATAGCAAAGCCTATAGAATCCTAAATAAGGAGACCATGGTAGTGGAAGAATCCCTTAATGTTAGTTTTGACGAGAGTCCTCCCAAACCGAGTGCATCCTTAGCAAATGATAATATCCGTGAAGGAGATGTCTTAGCCCAACAACTTAGTACCTTGGATTTAGGTACCCAACCTTCCACAAATAATATTGAATCTAGTGATGCCCCTCCATGCTTTATTCCACAAGGTATAGATGATCCTAACCTTAGAACCGCTCGAGGCCATCCCGTAGATCAAATTATAGGTGACCTAAACCAAAGGACAACAAGATCACAAATCCTTACCCATTGTGCTTTCCATGCCTTTATCTCAACCATAGAACCTAAAACCATAGATGAAGCTTTAGGTGATGAGGATTGGATATTGGCCATGCAAGATGAGTTAAACCAATTTTCTAGGAATGATGTGTGGGACTTAGTGCCTAGCCCTAGTAGTCAAACCATTATTGGCACAAGATGGGTCTTCCGAAACAAGGTAGACGAGAACGGTGGAGTCACACGAAACAAGGCACGTTTAGTTGCCAAGGGGTACAGTCAACAAGAAGGTATAGATTATGACGAAACCTTTGCACCGGTTGCAAGGTTGGAGTCTATTCGAATGCTTCTCGCTTTTGCAAATGCTAAAGATTTTAAGTTATTTCAAATGGATGTTAAAAGTGCTTTCTTAAATGGTATTATAAATGAGGAGGTATACGTTTCTCAACCTCCCGGTTTTGAAAGTTTCGAAAACCCGACACATGTTTATAAATTAAAAAAGGCGCTTTATGGTTTAAAGCAGGCTCCGCGTGCGTGGTATGATAGATTAAAAACCTTTTTAATTGTTAGTGGTTATATTATGGGTAAAATTGATAATACTTTATTTGTGAAATATGTTCAAAATGATATTGTGGTTGTGCAAGTATATGTTGATGATATTATTTTTGGTTCCACTAATGAAAAACTGTGTAATGAATTTTCTGCGAAAATGACAAGCGAATTTGAAATGAGCATGATGGGAGAATTAAAATACTTCTTAGGATTGCAAATAAAACAATGTGAAACTGGTATTTTTATTAGTCAATCTAAATATTGTAAAGATATGTTGAAAAAGTTTAACTTTGAAAATGTGAAACCCGTTGAAACTCCAATGACCACAAATTTGCAATTATCTCGTGACGAGGAGGGAAACGATTTTAATGAAAAGATTTATCGTGGTATGATTGGTAGTTTATTATATTTAACTGCTAGTAGACCTGATATTATGTTTAGTGTATGTTTATGTGCTCGTTTTCAATCTTCACCTAAACAATCTCACTATGAAGCTGTCAAGCGTATTTTTCGATATTTACGAGGTACTACTAATCTTGGCTTATGGTACGCAAAGCAACCCGAGTTAGAAGTAACGTGTTTTGCCGATTCCGATCTTGGTGGATCTATTGTTGACCGAAAAAGTACTAGTGGGGTATGTGCCTTTATAGGTCTCTCACTTGTATCTTGGTTCTCTAAGAAACAACAATCCGTAGCTTTGTCTACCACCGAAGAGGAATATGTAGCCGCCGCAAGAGCATGTGCTCAAGTCCTATGGATGAAACACACACTTACCGATTTTGAGGTACACCTAACCAAAATTCCAATTATGTGTGATAACTCAAGTGCCATAAACTTAAGTAAAAATCCCGTTTTGCATTCTCGTACCAAACATATTGAATTGAGACATCATTTTTTACGAGATAATGTTCAAAAAGGCAAAATCGTGCTTGAAAAGGTTGATTCGGAAGATAATTTGGCCGATATTTTCACAAAAGCTCTTAACAAAAAAGCCTTCTTTAAATTAAGACTTGGTTTAGGCATGCTTGAGTATAACCCTTGATAAATACTAACTCTCAAATATTTCATATTTTGAGGGGGAGCATCTTTCGAGGGGGAGCATAAGCGACCTTCTTAAACCCTTTTTGCTTCGACAAAAGGGGGAGAGAAACCGAGTATGCTCTCGTGTTTAGCGTTGTGTTTGTCATCATCAAAAAGGGGGAGATTGTTGGTGCAAGTGTACCCAGCTTTAAATATTATGATATATTTTTGGTACACATAAAATCACATCTCCATATTTATTTTGATGATTACAAAACACACCGCATTATTTTGTTATCTAATATTTTATCTGAGTGTGCAGATATTTAAATGATCTCGATAATTTTTTATCTGAAGAATTCAAGTCTGAAGAGTTTCGTCATTTTATTTTAAAATGATAAACACCCTAAAATATTTTATCACTTGGATATTTCGTATCTATATAAATATATTTGAATCAAATATATATATACAATATTTTTTTTATATATATTAAATCACTTGATATATATATATATATGCTGCTACTGTTCTTCATTAATTGCAAGAAGTGTGTTCAGCCGTTGTAACCCTGCGTTGCCTTGCTTTCATTGGACAAATCTTTAGGCGGTATACCGCCAAGGTCTTCGCGGTATACCGCGGGTACTGTTCATCTGTCACATCCTCTGCATTTGAAGCTTCTATTGTCAGAAACCCTATCAGGCGGTATACCGCCATGTGCAACGCGGTATACCGCGGGTACACAATGCCGTTTGTTTGTGCAGGTTGACCTTCTCCTCTGCTGTACTTTTTCTGACGCAGGTATACCGCGATGGTCTGGCGGTATACCGCGAAACTCTCAAGACTGATGATCATCCAGTATAAATACAAGCATCCAGCAGCCTTCAATGCTACACCAAACTTCAGCAATAAATTCTCCCTCAGCATTTGATTATTATTCTGCTGCTTTCTTACTCACACTAAATCACTTAAACTGATAAAATTAATTTTTTGAGCAAGAAATCTTGAGTTGATAGCAGATTAAAATCTCTCGATTAGTTGAATCAGCAACACAACTCAAGTGATCAAAACTCTCTAAAAATATACAAGTGATAAACCTTATTCAAGAGTGATTATTCATATTAAAATTTATACCCTCTTGTAAGTGTTTGAATTAGAGTGAGTGATCCACATTAATCTCTCAAAGAAGAGTGTTTCGCGTTTGTTGTATTAAGGTTTGTGTTTCTACCGTAAAGAACACGTTTCGTATTGGATCTCCGAGAAGTGTTATTTTCTCGAGGTGGACTAGCCAACTTTGTGTTTGGTGAACCACTTTAAAAATACCGTTGTCAAGTATTCTCTTTCCCTTATCTATTTACATTTCCGCTGTGCATTTAAATTATATCTGTTTATATAATTGTTGTATACTTATTTTTTTTATCTCTGCTTTATTTATTCTGTATTTTTTTGTTCAAAGAATTTTTTGAAAGAAAAAGATTTTAAATACAACCTTACCCCCCCCCCTTAGGTTGTCCAACATGATCCTTGTTGATTTCTTAAGTTTTCACCATTTTCCTTTATAATGAGTTTTCATGGGTTTTGGCTTATTCAATCGATTTAAGGGATTAAAAATGGATTAAGTGGGTGTTTGGGGTTGGTGGATGAACCCTTATAGTTGTCTAATCAAACTAATGGCTTAAATCGGAGTATTAATCGATTTTAGAAATTCTAAGTTCGAACAGCAGCGTTTTCCGGACACCAGTGTTTGAAGGTGTCCGGATATGTTGAAGATGTCCGGATATGTTGAAGGCGTCCGGATAAGTCTGGCGTCCGGATAAGTCTGGCGTCCGGATAAGTCTGGCGTCCGGATAAGTCTGGCGTCCGGATTAGTATGGCGTCCGGATAAGCTTGACGTCCGGATAAGTGTAGTGTCCGGATAAGTGCTGTGTCCGGGAAGGGATATCCGGACAGTAGAACTGGGATATTTTCTGATGTGAATCTTTTGCCTTAGGGGATTCTGTGGGTGTATCTTGAAGGTGTTTAGGGAGTACATTGTACGACAATCAAGGTGAGTTCCCTAAACCTCTTTTACGACGTAAATGTTAAATGATTCATTTACTGATTATGGTTTTAACAAGCATGAAATATTTATGAACTGATATGCATGAAAGAAATGTTTGATATGTTGAAATGATGCGCCTGATTTATAAAAGGGTCAAATGTTTTTATGAAACGTATGTGCATGCTATGTGATGTCGGTCTGTACTGTGGGATCAATGAGCCTCGGGGTCTGATGATCCCTTGGATATGTTTGACGAGACGGTGGGTTGGAATTCGTTTCCTCCTAGACGGGTATCGGGGAGTCTGCTTGGGCCCCGATACGAGAAGGGCGAAAGGGGAGTCTGCTTGGGCCCCGATCGCGTATGGTTAAGGGATCCATTACACAGTACAGTACCATATGTGATGATTTATGATGCATTTTCACGAAAGGATTTTATATTGTTTATGCATGTTCTTTTACGGAGGGAATTCACTAGACCTTTTGGTCTAACCCTCGCTTTTCAAAACTAAACCATTTTCAGGTAAGCGTTCCGCAAGTTCCTCGGGGAGGAAATAGAAGGGACATAGCACATTTGGAGATTAGAGCGACTCCAAGATTTAGACTACGGACATAGATAGAGCTCGGCTGTGGATTTTTGTAGACTTCCGCTGTCACTTTATTATTAAGCTCGTTATTGATGTAGTGAACAAGTTAAACTTTTGTAATGTAAAACGCTCAGTTCTATGATTTAATGCTTGGAAAGTTTTTGGGACGTTACAAATGGTATCAGAGGCATAGTTTAAGAGATTTAGGTTACCTTTAGGGCCTAAACTTAAACTGTAAGACGAAGATCACAGCCGAGACATAGGATTGCCTCTAGGAACGATCACTATAATGCGCTTAGGAATAAGGTGCCAATGACAAACGTGTAAGGTAAGTTTGGGATTACACCTGGCCAGTGTAGTTACGAACTTACAGGTACATGTGCGTGCTTACAATACCTTATATAGCATTCTATGATGTCATGTCTAGCAAAGGTTAATTATTGCTTTCTTTCAGTATTCGCGAATGGCTGGGAGGAATTTGAGGAGTAAGTCGGTACCTGTTGTACCAAGGAATCAGGAGGAAGAAGTCCTAGAGAACGGACCGGTTAACCGCGGAAGGGGTCGCGGGAGAGGTCGCGGAAGAGGCCGTGGAAGAGGTCGTGGAAGGACAAGGAGTGTGGAAATTCCTGTCAATCAGGAAGACTCTGTTCAGGAAAGTTCTGCTACTGTAAGAAGAGGGAACCCAACGAGGGGACGTGGTAGAGGTCGGGGTTCCACATTTGTCACTCGAGAAAATTTGGCTGCTGAGTTGGGTAAGATTCAAGAAACTTTGCAGACTCTCCTTACTAAACAGAATTAGTCAGGTTCGGTAAGCAAAGAGCCGACTGAGAACAAGGAGAGTGCAGAATTGTCAAGCCCGGTAGGGACTGGTACTGGGGGCCACTCGAAAGCTTTATCCTTGGTAATGAATGAGTCAGCAGCTAAGGGTTGTAACTTCAAGGTCTTTGCTTCATGCAAGCCCCCTACGTTCGAGGGCGAATGTGATCCGGTTCTGGCAATGAAGTGGGTGAAGGAAATGGAGTTGGTTTTCGATACTTGCAAATGTGCTGATGGGGACAGGGTGATGGTTGCCTTGTCCACGTTGAAGTCTGATGCAGTGTATTGGTGGGAAGCCGAAACTGGGGGAAAGGGTTCAGCGATGGCCAAGGGGATGTTGTGGGAATCGTTTGTTGACAGGTTTAAAGAACAGTTCTGCCCACTCGCGGCAGTGAAAAGGCTGGAAGAAGAGTTTCTGGGTTTAGAACAAGGAGGAATGATGGTACGGGAGTACACTTCTAAGTTTATTGAGAAGTCCCGTTTTGCTGACTTGTATGTACCAACGGAAGGGCGAAAGGTGAACCACTTTATCCATGGTCTGAGAAGTAACATTCGGGAACTGGTCCTGACGAGAAACCCCACTACCTTTCAGGCGACCATCAATACGGCCGAGCTGATTGAGATGGAAAAGAACCGTCAGACTTCGGAAAAGGGTGGCGACAAGCGTAAATGGGATGGGTCGGGCAGTGACTACAGGAAGGGGAAGGTGTTCCGACCAGATAACCGTGCAAATAAAGATACCGTGGGAAAACCGTGTACGAAATGCAACAAGGTGCACCGGGGTGATTGCATGGCAGGTTCAAACTCATGCTACCGGTTCGGCTTGCCTGGTCACGTGTCAAGGGACTGCCCCAAAGGGAAATCATGTTTTCAATGTGGAGCTACTGGTCACACCAAGTATGATTGCCCGCAGTTAAAGAAGGGAGGATCAACTCAGTATGGGGAACGTCATGGAGGAAAGAGCAGTGATAAAGGAGCAGAGCCGACGCGTCCGAAGGGACGTGCTTTCCGCATGACTGCGGATGAGGCGGAGGAAACTCCAGATGTCGTGGCAGGTACGTTTCTAGTGAACTCTCTATGTGCCAAGGTGTTATTTGATTCAGGAGCAAACCGCTCTTTTGTATCGTATGAATTTATGAAATGTTTTGGGGTGAGGCCTAGGCGTTTAGAGAGAGCTCTAGAGGTGGAAACTGCCAACGATGGTTTGGTGTTGGTTAAGGAGGTGGTAGAGGATTGTGTCATTGATATAGAAGGAAGATTGGTACCTATGAAATTATATCCCATAGCAATGGGAGAGTTCGATGTGGTGTTAGGTATGGACTGGTTAGCCGCGAATTTTTTAACATCGTTTGCAACAAAAAGTTGATCAGAATTCGATCGTCGAATGGGGATCCCATAGTGATTTATGGGGACCGTCGTAATAGAAACAATAGCCTGATCTCTATGATTAGGGCTACTAAGTGCTTGAAGAAAGGGTGTAGGGGATACTTGGCGTATGTGTTGGATGCCAAGAAAGAGAAGCGTGGGGTGGGAGATGTACGGGTAGTAAACGAGTACCCGGAAGTATTTCCGGACGACTTGACCAGTCTACCCCCGGATCGTCAGATCGAGTTTCGAATTGATTTGATGCCCGGAGCTGCACCGATTGCCCGCGCACCTTATAGATTGGCACCATCAGAAATGAAAGAAATGATGACTCAGTTGCAAGAACTGTTAGACAAGGGATTCGTCCGACCAAGTACATCACCATGGGGAGCACCTGTGCTCTTCGTGAAGAAGAAGGACGGTACTATGCGGATGTGTATTGATTACCGGGAACTCAACAAGGTCACGATCAAGAACAAGTACCCGATACCTAGGATTGACGACTTGTTCGATCAGTTACAAGGAGCCAATTACTTTTCCAAGATAGACTTGAGGTCAGGTTATCATCAACTCAAGGTACGGGAGGAGGATGTGCCGAAGACTGCCTTCAGAACCAGATATGGACACTACGAATTTCTGGTGATGCCGTTTGGATTAACCAACGCCCCGGCAGCATTCATGGACTTAATGAATAGGGTATGCCAACCCTATTTAGATCAGTTCGTGATAGTGTTCATAGATGACATTCTGATATTTTCGAGATCGGAAGAGGAGCACGAAAGCCACCTTCGTACAATCCTCGAGCTGTTGAAGCAAGAGAAGTTGTATGCGAAGTTTTCCAAGTGCGAGTTTTGGCTGAGGGAAGTACAGTTCCTCGGGCACGTGGTTTCTGAGAAGGGGATCATGGTAGATCCGATTAAGATTGAAGCCATTCGAGACTGGGAGCAACCCAAGAATCCGTCAGAAGTTCGAAGTTTCCTCGGACTGGCAGGTTACTATCGGAAGTTCATCAAGGACTTTTCGCGTATCGCCACGCCACTGACCTCTCTAACCAAGAAGAATGTCAAGTTCACTTGGTTGGAAAAGCAGGAGGAAGCCTTTCAAAAGCTAAAGGAGATGTTGAGCAGTGCTTCGGTGTTGTCATTACCTGACGGTACGGGTGATTTCGTAGTTTTCAGTGACGCATCGAAGCTCGGTTTGGGTTGCGTACTCATGCAGCGGGGAAAGGTGATCGCATATGCCTCGCGGCAATTAAAGGATCACGAAGTTCGGTACCCCACTCACGATCTGGAGCTGGCGGTAGTGGTCTTCGCTTTAAAGATTTGGCGGCATTACCTGTATGGGACGAAGTGCCAGATCTTCACGGACCACAAAAGCTTATGTCATCTCTTCGACCAAAAAGAACTGAATATGCGCCAAAGAAGGTGGATGGAATTGTTGACTGACTACGACTGTAAGATCGAATATCATCCGGGGAAGGCAAACGTGGTGGCGGACGCTTTGAGCCGTAAGGAACGAAGTGAAACCCCCAGGATTGTGGCCATGAGGGACGAGATCACATTCAACCTGCTAGCTGAAATAAAGGAGTGTCAGGCTGAGGCGCTCGAAGCTGAAAATCTTAAGAAGGAGAGAATGGTGGGGCAAACGTCCATGTTAGTGGAAGATAGTCGAGGGGTGAGGTGTCTGAATGGGAGAATCTGGGTTCCGAAACTCGGAGGGCTCCGAAAGCTGATTCTCGAAGAAGCTCACAAATCGAAGTACACGATTCACCCCGGAACTAACAAGATGTACGGAGACCTGCGACGAGACTATTGGTGGTCGGGAATGAAAAAGGATGTAGCCCATTTAGTGGAGACCTGTATGACGTGTTCACGAGTAAAGATCGAGCATCAAAGACCGTACGGGAAGCTCCAGTCGTTAGAGATACCGACATGGAAGTGGGATCAGATTACGATGGATTTTGTGACCCATTTGCCAAAAACTCCGAAGGGTTATGACGCTATTTGGGTGATTGTGGATCGACACACGAAATCAGCCCACTTTTTGCCTATACGAGAGTCTTACTCGTTGGAGCAGCTAGCCAAGTTATACGTTGATAAGATCGTAACCCTCCATGGCGTGCCTTCGTCGATAATTTCCGACCGAGATAGCAGGTTTACATCCAACTTTTGGAGAAGCTTCCAAAGAGAAATGGGTTCGCAGATCAAGATGAGTACCGCTTATCACCCTCAGACCGACGGTCAGAGTGAGCGTACGATCCAAACATTGGAAGACATGTTGAGGGCATGTGCTTTAGATTTCCAAGGCTCTTGGGAAAAGCACCTACCATTGATCGAATTCGCTTATAATAACAGCTACCATTCGAGCATCAAGGTCGCGCCGTTTGAGGCACTCTATGGTAGAAAATGTCGGACACCTTTGTGTTGGAACGAAGTAGGTGAAAGACAGTTAGCCGGACCAGAATTGGTACAGCTGACTTCGGACAAGATAGTCCAAGTGCGCGAAAGGCTGAAGGTCGCTCGCGACCGCCAAAAGAGTTATGCGGATAAAAGACGAAAGGACATAGAATTCCAGGTCGGGGATTTTGTTTTGTTAAAGGTGTCCCCGTGGAAGGGAGTGGTATGATTTGGGAAACGGGGGAAGCTAAGCCCACGTTACATCGGACCATTCGAGATCACGGAGTGGATTGGGGAGGTGGCGTATAGGTTGGATCTGCCGGAAGAACTGCGCAACATCCATAATGCGTTTCACGTGTCTAATCTAAGAAAATGTCTAGCCGACGTGACTAAAACGGTTCCGATAAATGACATTAGGGTGGACGAAAGGTTGAATTTTGTAGAAGAACCCGAAGCTATCACGGATGTTAAGGTAAGGAAGTCACGGAGCAAGGAGACTAAGCTGGTTAGGGTGCAATGGCGACACCACAAGGGCCCGGAGGCTACGTGGGAGCTGGAATCGGAAATGAAGTCGAGGTACCCACATCTCTTCCAATAAGGAATTCCGGGGACGGAATTCTTTTAAGGGGGGAGTTTTGTAACAACCGGGTTTTATTTGAGAAGAATTGGAGTTTAGTGTTTGCCATGCTTAAATTGCAAAGCTAAGTTAAAGGACCATCTTGGTTGCTATTGAAAGTTTAGTGCTAATTGTCTAGTAAATGGAAGTTTACTTGGAGGGGCCAAATGGAAATTTTGTGAGAAGGTATATAAAGGCACATTCTCCTAGGGTTGAATGAAAAATCAGTAATTGGGTTTGGCATTTGGCGGCTAAGAGATTAGAAGAAGGGAAGAAGGGTTTGGGAAAGAATCAAGAGAAAAGGGAGAATCAAAGAAGAAATCGCAAGGTACTGCATCCTAAATTCGTCCTCCTACTTATTATAGTACTTCTCTTCTTGTTGTTAGGGATTCTTAAGAGCTGATCCTTGTTGATTCCTTAAGTTTTCACCATTTTCCTTTATAATGAGTTTTCATGGGTTTTGGCTTATTCAATCGATTTAAGGGATTAAAAATGGATTAAGTGGGTGTTTGGGGTTGGTGGATGAACCCTTATAGTTGTCTAATCAAACTAATGGCTTAAATCAGAGTATTAATCGACTTTAGAAATTCTAAGTTCGAACAGCAGCGTTTTCCGGACACCAGTGTTTGAAGGTGTCCGGATATGTTGAAGATGTCCGGATATGTTGAAGGCGTCCGGATAAGTCTGGCGTCCGGATAAGTCTGGCGTCCGGATAAGTCTGGCGTCCGGATAAGTCTGGCGTCCGGATTAGTATGGCGTCCGGATAAGCTTGACGTCCGGATAAGTGTAGTGTCCGGATAAGTGCTGTGTCCGGGAAGGGATATCCGGACAGTAGAACTGGGATATTTTCTGATGTGAATCTTTTGCCTTAGGGGATTCTGTGGGTGTAGCTTGAAGGTGTTTAGGGAGTACATTGTACGACAATCAAGGTGAGTTCCCTAAACCTCTTTTACGACGTAAATGTTAAATGATTCCTTTACTGATTATGGTTTTAACAAGCATGAAATATTTATGAACTGATATGCATGAAAGAAATGTTTGATATGTTGAAATGATGCGCCTGATTTATAAAAGGGTCAAATGCTTTTATGAAACGTATGTGCATGTTATGTGATGTCGGTCTGTACTGTGGGATCAATGAGCCTCGGGGTCTGATGATCCCTTGGATATGTTTGACGAGACGGTGGGTTGGAATTCGTTTCCTCCTAGACGGGTATCGGGGAGTCTGCTTGGGCCCCGATACGAGAAGGGCGAAAGGGGAGTCTGCTTGGGCCCCGATCGCGTATGGTTAAGGGATCCATTACACAGTACAGTACCATATGTGATGATTTATGATGCATTTTCACGAAAGGATTTTATATTGTTTATGCATGTTCTTTTACGGAGGGAATTCACTAGACCTTTTGGTCTAACCCTCGCTTTTCAAAACTAAACCATTTTCAGGTAAGCGTTCCGCAAGTTCCTCGGGGAGGAAATAGAAGGGACATAGCACATTTGGAGATTAGAGCGACTCCAAGATTTAGACTACGGACATAGATAGAGCTCGGCTGTGGATTTTTGTAGACTTCCGCTGTCACTTTATTATTAAGCTCGTTATTGATGTAGTGAACAAGTTAAACTTTTGTAATGTAAAACGCTCAGTTCTATGATTTAATGCTTGGAAAGTTTTTGGGACGTTACACTATATATAACACTATTATACGTTGAAATAAAATAAATCGCACTTTATCTATTTATAACACTATTATATGTTGAAATAAAATAAACCGCAACATCTATATATAACACTATTATACGTTGAAATAAAATAAACCGCAACCTCTATGTATAACACTATTATACGTTGAAATAAAATAAACCGCAACATCTATATATAACACTATTATACGTTGAAATAAAATAAACCGCACTTTATCTATTTATAACACTATTATATGTTGAAATAAAATAAACCGCAACATCTATATATAACACTATTATACGTTGAAATAAAATAAACCGCAACCTCTATATATAACACTATTATACATTGAAATAAAATAAACCGCAACCTCTATATATAACACTATTATACGTTGAAATAAAATAAACCGCACTTTATCTATTTATAACACTATTATATGTTGAAATAAAATAAACCGCAACATCTATATATAACACTAACTATAACATCTGTGAATGACTATGTAGAGGGATTTCTTTAACATCGACTTGACGCTAAAGTGCAAAGTTGCCTACATCGAGGACTTAAGAAACCGCTTTAGGGGATTAGGTGATCGCGCGGATACCCTTGATGTTATCTTTAGAGGGACATCGTTCGGGCCATGGATGGATGTGTCTTACTCTGCTGGCGACCCTACGCTAGTACACATGTTTCTACAGTTGGAGGTCGAGGACGCCAACGCTGAGCCGGAGGAGATGCATTTTGATTTCTTCGGCGATCGATTGCATTTTGGGCGTCGTGAGTTCTGTCTAATTACAGGACTACGTTTTGGAGAGGCTCCCCCCTTCCTCCCTTAGCAGACTGCTCCTTCGTTCCTAGGGTTTGGGGCATTTCAGCATCTCGTTTGAAGCTGAAGGCAGCCCGGGACATGATGAAAGAGGGCCTTAGTGCCCTAAGTGACGCCGATGTTGTCCGTGTATGCTTGGTGGTGATCGTGGATATGGGCTTCATGGGTCGTGAGTATAGCCAATATGCTTCCTCGACGGTCCTTAGGGCCGTCGAGGACCTTGAGCTGTTTAACAGCTACCCGTGGGGTAGCCATATCTGGACACATTGCTACTCAATCTTGCACCGAGCCATAACCAGACGCGACTCCGATCGACATGGAAAGATGAACCTCTGTGGTTTTACATACGTCTTCAAGGTTAGATACGTAGTATAACAATTGTTAATAATACATACAAACTGTTTGGCTTTTCTTTTTACGTACTTGCTCTTCTTGTCTAATTCCAGATATGGATCTTGGAGATGTTTCCCGCATCAATCCAATATTTCGTCAAGCGCGACGACCGAGTACTTAGGGGAACCCGTTGGGACAAGCGTGTTACCCTAAGTAGGTCGCTTTGGGTTCAGTTCTTCAATGAATCTAGACATGTAAGTTCTTTTACTATGTTTACAATTTGCATACGTTAGTCCCGCTTATTAATTTTTTTTATGTTTTATCATATATTTAGCTGCCACTCTTGCCTTTCGCTCGCCTTGAGCCTACTGCCGACGAGATGGACACAGATTGGTACAGAGACAGCGTGGCCTTTATTGACGCAGAGGCGGCAAGGGCTCGACGTCCCTCTCCTTCCACATCTCACGAAGATGAGGAAGACGACGACAGGCCCCTTTCCGGTGGATATCAGCAACCCCCTTCCTCCTCCTATCCGCCGCCCCCTTCCTCCTCCTATCCGCTGCCCCCTTCCTCCTTCTACCAGCCGCCCCCTTACGATCCATATCAGGCGGCCCCTTCCTACGGGCCACATCGTGGCTGTCATGAGTACCTGTGGGACTACGTCCACGGGCCGCTAGAGTCACGTGTAGAGTTTCTGGAGGGAGTCTACAGACAGTTTAGCGCTGTCCATGTTAGTGTTTAACTTAATTTGTTGGCCACGTTTATTTAGTTTGTATATTAATATTACGTTCTAAATTTGTTTTAGCTGTCGAGTACGACACTGATCCCCGCTTCATTCGGACAGGGGGCACAGTCGACGTTTGCCACCACATCCTATCCGTCATTCCCTGAAAATGTAAGTGACATTGAGTAACCATTATAGTTATATGTTTGTTCCTAAGTTTGTAACTCTTATAATGATCAATGTCACGCAGGCCGGGATGTCGGGGGCATACACCTCCCAAACGACGTTCGCCACCACATCCTATTCTACTATCCCGGAGAGTGTAAGTGACACTGAGTAACCATTATAGTTATATGTTTGTTCCTAAGTTTGTAACTCTTATAATGATCAATGTCACGCAGACCGGGATGTCGGGGGCATACACCTCCCAAACGACGTTCGCCACCACATCCTATTCTACTATCCCGGAGAGTGTAAGTGACACTGAGTAACCATTATAGTTATATGTTTGTTCCTAATTTTGTAACTCTTATAATGATCAATGTCATGCAGGCCGGGATGTCGGGGGCATACACCTCAGCATTCACGGACATCTTTGGCGGTTCGGCCAGAGAGTATTACAGGCCGGAAATGTCGGAATCGACGTTCGTCACACAACCACCTTCCATGCATACTGTAAGTTATTTTGGTAGTTTTGGTTTAATTGTGAACATTTCCTAAATTGTACTTAAAACATCTAATAACTTAATTTTCAGACGATGGGGTCTCCTATTCTCGAGGAGCACTTCTCGGAGCCGGAAGATGACCCGATGGATGTTGTAGATCCACAGGTGACCCCGCTCCCTCAAAAGCGGCAGCATAAACTTTCAAAATGGTTGAGTTACCCGTTTGGAAAACAAGGATCTACGACACCACTGCCCCCTAAAAAGCAAGCAAAGATTGCGGGGGGAAACAAGGGAGGAAAGAAGGCGGAAAAGAGAAAGGGAAAGGTGGCTTCACCGGAGCGTCTACCGACATCCGATATATTGAGGATGTGCAAGACTGGTCACCTCCCCCCCATGATATTCGTCCCTTACTTTAGCCTAGAAATCACCCCCCGCTTTTTCCAAGTATTGCTGGCGGATGACCCTTTGGAGTCTGAGTTACAGGATGTGGTTAGTATGAAGTTTAACTATAGTCATATAATCAAATATATTTATATTACATGTCTAACCATCTATTTTTTATGTATAGCACATGGATTGTTGGGTCTCGCTGCTCCAAAAATCTCGTGGAACAGACACGAGGTGGACCATGATGTACAGTATTTTCTTTCCCTACCTGGTGCTCCCCCATCAAGGTCCCGCCTCCGTGGCCAACTCATGCAATGGTGTGGAAGGGGTTTCTTGGGCTCTCCTCGATGTGGTATGTAAATCGTTTTACTCTTATTTTATTTAAGTTGTTTTGTTGCTAACTAAGTTGTCTAATATTGTAATATTTCAGGTGTACATCCCAATATGCATTCATCCCAAACATTGGCTGCTTGGAGTGTTTGAGTTTGACGCTATGACCATGACCATATATGACAGCGACAGTGCCAGTCTCTTCAAAGACCAATTGGAAGACCAGATGAGAAGGTTTAAAGCTGTGCTATTTGACTTCTTTTGTCGGGTCAAGGACACGAGGCATCGCGATAGGTCAGAGCTCTTTCGCCATAAGCTCGCCAAGAATACACCCCAGCAGGCCGGGATGAATGCGGATTGCGGTGTCTGGGTATGCCGTAATGCCAGCATGTTGATAAATAACGATGTGGTATTTGTACACCCCTACCACACCGTGGCCGAGGCCAATGCATTTCGCATACATATGGCGGAGTCCATTTATGCACATTGTCAAATAAAGCAAAGTTAGGTTGTTTATGTAACATTAAATAATTGTTATTTTTAGTATTAACTTGTTTTGTTAAAGTATTGTGATTGACTTGGTGTTTACTTCATTTGGTTTTTGCTAATTTCATCCAATTACTCAACTTTGAGTATCGATATCTCTTTCACACATACTCCATTTTGGACGCATTATATATCGTTTCGAAGCTCTCATATAGGAGAACATAAACCTACCAAGAGTTAGTTATATATAACATATATATATATATATATATAGAGAGAGAGAGAGAGGGGTAATAAAATATAAACCACTAAATGTGTGTAAACTATGTAAACCAATCCTAGCCCTTGATTTTTGATCATAATTAATATGTCATTAAAGGTAAAATAGTCTTTCATACATTTAGTGGTATTTTCGAAAATTTCATTAATAAGGATAATTATCCTTTATTTTAGGAAGTGATTGACTTTATCATTTTTTTTAATTTTTCTTTTAAAATTTCTTTTTCATCTTCTTCTTCTACATTAAACGATTTTCAAAACCATCTTCATCATCTCCATAACCCTTCTTTGTTCCAGAAATTAGTTCCAATTTTGTTCTATCTTTTAGTTTAATAATCGTCGTCATCATGTCGTATAATATGGAAGAAGAACCTTTGCCACAACAGCGGATTTCCTATGAAATTTGGGTTTTTTTCATACCTTTGCCACAACAGCGGATTTTCTATGAAATTTGTGGTTTTTTCATACCTTTGCCACAACAGCGGATTTCCTATGAAAACCATCATCATCTCCATAATTTTCAGTTAGGGCTGGGAAATTTTTGTTTTTTTTTTCATACCTTTGCCACAACAGCGGATTTCCTATGAAATTTGGGTTTTTTTTTCATACAAACTGAATCGGTAACAATGGTGGGTTAGTGAGCATCAATCGAATGTGAAACAACACTGTTGTTTTCGAAACAACCTTGATTTTTTCATAATTTTGTCTGTCAAAATCGATTTGTTTCATACCTTCTGTTTGCCGACCTTCAATCGCAAATGTTTTCAGTCGATTTCGGTTTCAAAGAATAATGGGTTGATTTTTAGATTGTTGTGGTCGTGGAACCTGGAAGGAAACTGAATCGGTAACAATGGTGGGTTAGTGAGCATCAATCGAATGTGAAACAACACCATTGATTTCGAAACAACCTTGATTTTTTCATAATTTTGTCTCACAAAATCGAATTGTTTCATACCTTCTGCTTACCAACCTTCAATCACAGATGTTTTCAATCGATTTTGGTTTCATAGAATAATGGGTTGATTTTTGGATTGTTGATTGTTGTGGTCGTGGAATCTGGAAGGGAGTGGATCCCTGATTTCATGCTCTTCTTATTTGTTTCCAAATAAAAATCAATTCCCTTTTCCTATTTTGCCCTTTTCATACTTCAAAATGGACCCGCATGCCACAAATTTCATAAATAATTACAATCATGCCACCGTTTAAATCAGGATCATTGATTGAAATAATCAATGGTCAAGATTAGGTTTCATAGTTTACACCAATTTCATGGTTTACAATTTAGTGAGCCTCTCTCTCTCTCTCTCTCTCTCTCTCTATATATATATATATATATATATATATATATATATATATCTATACATATAATAAATGAGTAACTAGCATGCCACGTGTCGTCTTCTGGTAAGCCGACTTCATTATTTTCCCGCCTAAACATGTATCTGGACGCATTTACATTATAGGTTCAATTATCACACCCACATTCACTCCTCCTTAAATCTCTTATTAATTCAATTTTTAATATTTATATCTTACATTTACTACCCTTATAATTACCTATGTAGTTACTTTTAATCCCTTACTTTTTTATTTTTCATTTTAGACTCTTATCATATAAGCATAAATAATGTATATGAACTAAAATGCATTAAAAAAACATTTCTATTTTTTACAAGTTATACCATTGTAATCGTTTCGTAAATATCTTCGAAATGAGCACAATATTGAATATTTTTGGATTTAATTATGTTAAACATAAACTAATTGATCATTTTGCCTCTCCTCTCATCACTTGCTTCGTGCTCCTCTCACAGGTACAATCAAATTGAGTCCTCAAATTTTGTGAAGATTCCTAATTGGAAAGTTAAATCTTGAAAATATATCCACCCAAACCCATTTTCCATATTCTATTATCCAACAATCCCCAAAAGATTCAAGGGTTTTTGTTTGTTTCTTTTGGTTGAGAAGAACCCTATTGGGGTTTCGCAATCCAACTGAGGTGGGATGCAATCAGAACCTTAATGTTTTTTGCCAAGAAAAAAGCTTTAAATTAAATGGCTTTCTTCTCAATGTTCATAACTGATTATTTTATGAATTTATGTTGTGTCGATTTAGATCTTTCACGAAAAAACAATCAAAACTACTGTTTTTGGACCAATTTGGGGAATTCGGATTTGACTGAAACTAATTTGGGTTTGTTTTATGTTTTGAAATCATCTTTTCTTTTTTGGGTTTATTTTGATTTCTAAGAATCTTTTAGATTTTTACAATTTTACTATCCTTTTAGTAATCAAGCTCTGTTTTATTGTTAATATGAACATGTTTCATTTCTGTTGTTGGAGAATGTTGTTTTGATCTTTTTTTGCTACTAAACTATGAACAATTAAGATATGAGAGAAGAAGTCATATGACATCAGAATGAATTATGCAAATTAATTGATCAATTTACAGTAGATATTTAGGGGGTGTTTGGGATTGCTTATATTTTTGACTTATTTGCTTATTGCTTTTCCTCATCGCAAAGAAGCTATTTTTAGTGTTTGGATTGAAAAAAAGAAAAGTGCTTATGACTTTTCCCCACCACAAATAAGTTGTTTTTGATAAGTTAATCCATTTTAACTTATTTGAAACTGCTTATAACTTATTTGCCCAAATTACATTTTTACCCCCAACTCCCTTTTATTCCAACATAAGTTGATAAACACTTTTGAAAATAAGCATAGGTTGTTTTAATAAATAAGCAATCCCAAACACCTTACACCGCTGGGTTTTGCACCAAGTTGCTGCTTAAATATGAGTTCGAACCTTTTTCAAAAATATAAATATGCAGATTTTTTAGTATAGTATATTTAATTATTTATACTTTCTTAATCATGATTGTATTATTTCCTCTATTAGCTTATCACGTTTTGGTACAACAATAAGTTAATCCAAACACTTTGTACTGTATATAACTTCTCAATTATAAATTTTTAATATTTATTCATATTTTTTATTAATTTTTTGCAAAACATCCTTTGTCAAAACTGCCTAAAACAAGGACATTTTGTAACCAACTGCAAAAAAAACAACTCTAAAGGGAAAAAGCTTGGAAAAGTAACATCGTACTTTCGATAATCATTCATATCTGTAAGATAAGTTTTCTGACATGATTTAATTTTTTTAAATTACTCTGTGTAATACACGGGTTCAAACCTAGTATATATATATATATATATATATATATTTAAATGTGTCCAAAGTTTTGTAAAACCCATATATATATATATGCTACTGAGTGAACTCAATGAACCGGCGAAGGGGTTTTTTTTAAATGGAATTCTTATTCTCGAAGCCGAGTTTTCTTTGGTTGGAATGCTTAAAAATATCATCCCGGTCATTTGGTGTCTTCCTTCTGATGCAAAAATTGGTATTATGTAATGTAGAACATTATCTATATTATAGAAACTTGCATTTGACAGTACCATATAAATCTGATCTAAATTCTCATTAATTAGCTATGTTTGACTACTTAAAGACTAATTTTCTGCCTAATGAAAGACCTTATTCAAGAGCAGACGAATATTGCAATTACTTTTTCAGTCGAATCTTACAGGCTCTTTTCAAACGAATCTTGTAGTGAACTATTCAGACGAATCATGCAGTGAACTATTCAGACGAACCATGGCTGGAGGTTCAAGATTGTAACACCCTAAAAACAGGGCCAATTTAAAACTTAAAAATTGCCACAAGTTATGATCATAAGACTTCAAACTTCTATAACCTGAGGATCAAAGGTAAAGGTTTTATATACAACATATCTTAATTCAAATAACCTATTAATCTAATCATACATAATAATTAGATTAATTAAGTTATCTAATCCTTTGTCCCAAAAGCATCCAAAATAGCTAGATCCTCCATTATCTCTAAGTTGAGTCTTTCCAAAAATCCTCATCACACCTTCCCTCTTATTTCCCGGAGCTTGTACCTGGTAAGAAAATTCAACTTTAAAACATTAGGCTTTCGCCTAGTGAGAATATTCAAATCAAATTAAAGTTAAACAATTAAAAACTCAACAGATACAACAAACCTGTTCTCGCCCATCTTACCGTACAATAACTCCTTTCAATACTGGGAATCTACCCCACTCCCATACTTATGACTAATTCGTCTAGCCATAACCACACTACCAAGAGTCTACTATAAATCATCCCAGATTCAAAGTCAAAACTCTTATCTAAGAAATTACAAGTCAACACCTGCCTATTTCTTATTACTCTTTTCATAATTGGGAAATCTCTGATCTTCCCTGTAACAATGGAAATCTCCGATCTTCCATTTGAAATAGGAATTACAAATCAAAATCTGCCTATTCCACATTTCATATTTTCCTCACCTCAGAATCAATGGTCCTAATGGGATTATTATATCGCGATAAACAACCGGGACCCCCGATGATTCAAGGTACACTCAATTACTAAAAATTACATCCCTTTGGTCAATGGCAAGTATTCGGTTCCCATTAGACCGTACCCAGGTGCCCCCGATGACCGGATGTCTACTTTTAGCAATTACAACATAATACATAAGTATTATAACTCTTATCAGTGTATATGCATAACACACAATGTAATACATCTCAATATATATTTTACATATACATTTATAAAGAATCTCAAAATTCTAACACCTTGACTTCTTAGCTGTCCCCTCTTGCCTTTTAGCACGGGGTGAACATAACATAACTTTTAATTATCTACTCGGACTCGTTATTGATTAAGACGAGTCCTTTATCAACATGTGCAGACATACCTATTACATATCGATTTCAATATTAATTGCTGAATTTTAAAGAGAGTTGAATAAACTCACCTGATATGAAGTTACTCTTCTTTTTAATTCTTTTAAAAACGTAAGGACTTCTGTCTTCACCACCACAGTTTACTGTAATGCCCAATATACAAATATACTGATATTAATTTATAGAACAGAACCCTCCACAACTAAGAATCCTTAATCTCTAAAAACTACATCTCAAGTCGCAATGCACTGGGCTAAGTCGCAACCAACTACTGCGACTCCAACTCCAAATCGCAACCCACTATTGCGATTCCAACCCAAGTCGCAATCAACTGTTGCGATTCCAATGCCAAGTCACAATCAACTGTTGCGACTTCATCCCCAAGTCGCAACCTCCTATTGCGACTTCAACTCCAAGTCACAACGGTCTATTGCGACATGCATGAATGTCGTAGCTCAAGGTTGCGACATCCATGATGTTCATCCAAGTCTCAGTCCACTATGTTCATCCTTAAACCCAGATTTTTGCAGTTTTTACACCATGAATGTTTCTGTTAATGTGCAGATATGATTAAGGTTATAAATATAACAACCCACTCCAAACATACCAAAAATAAGACGCAATTAATATAAATATCGCCAAATCATGGCCCAAGTTCACACCAACAAAATTCCAAAATTTGGGTTTACGGAAATAACCCTAGTTACAACTGAGAGTTTCTAAGCAAGAGAAATAAGGAAAGGTCTACTAAGTTAATCCACGCTCGATCACGCTTTCTCTTTCCCACTAGTGGAGCCGCCTCTAACCTGCTTACCTGAAAAGGTTCAGTTTGAAAATGCGAGGGTTAGACCATAAGGTCTAGTGAGATCCCTCAGCTACAACCACACCACAACATTCATATTAAAGAGTCATGAGATATATAAATCAATAAGAAGTGGGGCGAATAACCTTCCCCAGATAGTTCACGTTCAAACACGTCATATGGGCCACACCCCCCATATATATAAATCGTGCTATATCATATGGGTCACACCCCCCATATATAGCATACCCCGCCGTATGGGACACCCCCCTCATGTACATCGTACCATCTCACATGGGACACCCCCCCATGTATATCATAGCGTGCATATGGGACACACCCCCCATGTATAGCACCTCATGCATATGGGACACCCCCCCATGTATAGCACCTCATGCATATGGGACACACCCTCCCATATATATATATATATATATATATATATATATATCACATCATGCATAATAAATTCATATGCAACATACCTTAAATAAGCATGCATGTACGAGTAACAACCAGTACCATCAAGCTTAGTTAGAAGAACTCACTTGATGCTCTTACTTATCTCCTCTAAGCTGGTTCCGACTCCCAAACGACTTCCCTGAACGCACAGGCAAAAGTATAAGCTAAACCATCTAACTTATCCGGACAACAGGTCCATCCGGACAACTCACCCATCCGGGCAACCCAGCTATCCGGACAACAGGTCCATCCGGACAACTCACCTATCCGGGAAACACAGCTATCCGGACAACATAGCTATCCGGACAACAGGTCCATCCGGACAACTCACCTATCCGGGCAACACAGCTATCCGGACAACATAGCTATCCGGACAACTGGTCCATCCGGACAACTCACCTATCCGGGCAACACAGCTATCCGGACAACAGGTCCATCCGGACAACAGGTCCATCCGGACAACACGTCTATCCGGACAACCTACCCACCCGGACAACACCTCTATCCGGATACTAAACCCTCCGGGTGCTTACCCGGACACCTTCTTCTAATGAAGGTGTCCGGACGGGCGCTGTTCGAGTTTTACACTCCAAATCCCGTCCTAAGCTCCGCCAAAGCAACGATTCGGCAATAACAACTACCCAGAAGCGTACTAGAACCAAACCCCACAATATACATCCATAAAAACATAAACAAGAGGAGTTTAAACCTTCCACAAGAGCTTTGGCATGACTTTTATCAAACTAAACTTCTCAATACTCTACAATCAACAACCTGATTAAATGGGGTAATGGATTGAGAGTTTACCTGCTCAAATGCTTGCCAGAAACGAATTCCACAACAATCCTTCTTCTGATTTCCAAGGTTTGATTATTTCTTTCTCCAATGCACCAAAACCTTCAAGAGCTCACTTTCTCTCTTTCTTTCACAAAAACAGCCGACACATGCACCAAAATCAGGAGAATATGGTTTCTCCTAGGGTTTTGGATCCATTTTATACCTTATCCCACATTTACAGAATACCCCCTTCAACTTCCATTTTATTACATTTCCTCCACAAGGCTTGAAACTCTTATTATTTGGGCACGGTTACTACAACACTCCCCCCTCAAAAGAATTCCGTCCCCGGAATTTCGTTCTCGAAAAGATGAGGGTATCTGGACCTCATACCCGATTCCACCTCCCAAGTAGCCTCTCTCCCTTTATGGTATCTCCACTGAACCTTTACTAGACGAACCTCTTTATTCCTCGTCTTCCGGACCTTACTGTCCACGATCTCTATTGGTTCCTCCACGAACGTCAATTTCTCGTCAATACTGACATCTTCCAACGGAATGGCCACATCGGACTCGGCCAAACATTTCTTCAAGTTCGACACATGAAACGTCGAATGAATTCTGCTTAGTTCCTCCGGCAACTCCAACCTGTACGCCACCTCTCCAACACGCTTGGTGATGGCGAAGGGTCCGACGTACCTTGGTTTTAGTTTCCCCTTCTTTCCAAATCGGACTACTCCCTTCCACGGTGATACTTTGAGCATCACCTTATCCCCTACCGCGAATTCGATTGGTTTTCTTCTCTTATTCGCGTACGCTCTTTGACGATCCTGAGCCACCTTCAATCTTTCCCTGATCACACTGATCTTGTCAGCCGTTACTTGCACGATTTCCGGCCCTGTCAACTGCTTCTCTCCCACTTCATTCCAACACAACGACGTCCTGCACTTACGCCCATACAACGCTTCAAACGATGCCGCTTGAAGGCTGGCGTGATAACTGTTGTTATACGAGAACTCAATCAACGGTAGGTGGGATTCCCACGAACCCTTGAAGTCTATCACGCACGCACGTAACATATCCTCCAAAGTCTGAATAGTTCTCTCGCTTTGTCCATCCGTCTGAGGGTGATAGGCGGTGCTCAAACAAAGTCGCGTGCCTAACTCCCTTTGCAGACTCCTCCAAAACGACGACGTGAAACGACTATCACGATCGGAGACAATGGACGACGGCACTCCATGCCTCGTCACTACTTCATTGACATACAATCTCGCCAGCTTCTCCAACGAGTCGCTCTCCCGAATGGGTAGAAAGTGAGCCGACTTGGTGAGACGGTCAACAATCACCCATATAGCATCATGCCCCTTCGGGGTTCTAGGCAACTTCGTAACGAAGTCCATTGTAATACAGTCCCATTTCCACACCGGTATCTCCAAGGGTTGCATCTCTCCGTAAGGTCGTTGGTGCTCTGCTTTGACCCTCAGACAGGTCGCACATCGCTCCACGAAGTACGCAACATCTTTCTTCAATCCCGGCCACCAATACAGATGCCTCAGGTCTCGATACATCTTATTTGTACCCGGATGAACCGAATATCGCGACTTATGCGCTTCCTCCAATATTCGTTCATGTAGACCTCCCAACTTAGGGACCCACACCCGGTCCTCAAAACGCCTCACCCCACTCGGGTCACACTTCAAGGATGTCACATAGCCGACCATCCTCTCGCTTTTCCACTTCTCCTCTACTAATGCTTCCTCTTGAAACCTCCTAATCTCGTCTATCAGACTAGGAACCACTTCTAATCGAAAGGCCACCACTTTCGTTGGTTCTCTTCTCTCCTTCCGACTCAGGGCGTCGGCCACGACATTCGCTTTACCGGGATGGTAAAAGATCTCGCAGTCGTAGTCACTTAGCAACTCCACCCAACGACGCTGTCTCATATTCAGCTCCTTTTGGTTAAACAGATGCTGAAGACTCTTATGATCAGAATATATCTGACATTTAACCCCGTAAAGGTAGTGTCTCCAAATCTTTAGCGCGAAGACCACCGCCGCTAACTCCATATCGTGCGTCGGATAATTCTTCTCGTGCTCTTTCAACTGTCGAGATGCGTAGGCGATCACCCTTCCATCTTGCATCAAAACACACCCTAGCCCCAACTTGGACGCATCACTGTAGATTACGAATCCTTCGGTTCCATTAGGCAAGGATAGAACCGGAGCACTACTCAACTTGTCCTTCAACTCGCTGAACGCTTCTTCCTGGGCCTTCGTCCATTCAAACTTAGAATTCTTCTTGGTCAGAGCGGTCAACGGCGTAGCTATCCGGGAAAAATCCTGAATGAACTTCCGGTAGTAACCCGCTAAACCAAGAAAACTTCTTACTTCGGATGGCGACCTCGGGGTCTCCCATCCCTTAATGGCCTCCACCTTGGCCGGGTCCACCTTGACACCATCTTCCGACACCACGTGTCCTAAGAATTGAACTTCTTTAAGCCAGAACTCACACTTTGAGAATTTGGCAAATAACTTTTCCCGCCGAAGCAGGTCCAGCACCAAGCGAATATGCTCTTCATGCTCGCTCCGAGATTTGGAATAAATGAGGATCTCATCGATGAATACAATCACACACTTGTCTAGTAGTGCGCTGCACACCTGATTCATCAGATCCATGAATACCGCCGGAGCATTCGTCAATCCGAAGGGCATGACTAGGAATTCGTAATGCCCATACCTTGTACGAAAAGCCGTCTTCGGCACATCCTCTTCCCTCACTCTCAGCTGATGGTAGCCAGACCTCAAGTCTATCTTTGAGAAGAATTTTGCCCCTTGCAACTGATCAAACAAGTCGTCGATCCTCGGAAGCGGATACTTGTTCTTGATTGTCACTTTGTTGAGCTCACGGTAATCAATACACATTCGCATCGATCCGTCCTTCTTCTTGACAAATAGTACCGGCGCTCCCCAGGGTGATGAACTAGGACGTATAAATCCCTTGTCCAACAACTCCTGTAATTGCGACATCATTTCCTTCATCTCTGCCGGTGCCAACCGATATGGTGCACGAGCTATCGGCGAGGCGCCCGACATAAGATCGATCTTGAACTCGACCTGGCGATCCGGGGGTAAACCCGTCAGGTCATCCGGAAATACCTCCGGAAATTCACTCACCACCAGTACATCCTCCAACCCCTTCTTCTCCTTCTTAGCGTCTAAAACATACGCTAGGAAACCCCGACACCCCTTTTCTAAACAATGCCTCGCCTTCATCACCGTGATAAGGCAAGACTTGCGCTCTCGTCTATCCCCATAGACTACGACTTCTGACTTATCTGGCAAGGCAATACGAATCATCTTCTTATTGCACACAATGCTGGCATCATTTCTAGCCAACCAGTCCATCCCCACTACCACATCAAACTCCCCCATACCCATCGGGTATAAACGCAAAGGGAAAGTATGACCCTCTACTTCGATGCTACACCCCTCGAACACTTCCCTCACCACGACACAACTATCATCGGCAATTTCTACCTCAATCCCACGCTCCAACCGCTTCGGCGTCACAGACAGACACCGAGCAAAGATCGGCGATACGAACGAACGGTTCGCACCCGAATCAAACAACACTTTAGCAAACTTCGAATTAACAAGAAATGTACCTGATACCACATCAGGCTCATCAACCGCCTCTTCCGCAGACATCTGAAAGGCTCTAGCTCTTGCTCGGCCCGGTTCCACTTTCTTTTCCCCGCCTTTTCCTCCTTGACCTCCTCCAGATCCACTAGCAAAACCCTTCCTCAACTGTGGGCAATCGGATTTGATATGATCCGGAGAGCCACACAGGTAGCACACTCTCGGGCTAGAACAATCACGCGCCATGTGCCCCTGTTTTCCACACTTATAACACCCATCAGGTTCGAAGCAATCTCCACGGTGCACTTTGTTACACTTTCCGCACGGCCTGTCACTGAACCTATGCCCCACCCGCAACTCGGGTCTAGAGGGCTTCAACCTTTTCACCTCCCGAACTGGTCCATCCCACTTTCTCTTATCAACGCTCCTCTCCGACAGCTGACGATTCTTTTCTTTCTCATTTAGTTCTGCCACGTCAACCGCCGCTTGAAACGTTGCAGGGCCACGGTTCTGTACCAGTTCCCTTATGTTGCTCTTCAGACCCAAAATGTACCTTTCAACCCGCCTTTCTTCAGTAGGCACATATATCTCAGCGAAGCGTGCCTTTTTAATAAACTTAGCAGTGTATTCCTGCACGGTCATCGATCCTTGCACGAGCCCCATAAACTCTTCCTCCAACTTCTTTCTTGCTGCTAGCGGGCAAAACTGTGCTTTAAACCTCCCAATGAACGTCTCCCACGAGGTTACCTTTGCCACTTCCGAACCCTTTCCTCCTGTTTCTACATCCCACCAAAAGATCGCATCTGCCTTTAACATTGACATGGAAAACAACACTTTATCCTCTTCAGCACACTTACTAGTGTCAAACGCCAGTTCCATCTCTCGGATCCACCTCATCGCCAATATCGGGTCCCGCTCTCCACTGAAGGATGGAGGCTTGCAAGACACGAAAGTTTTGAAGGTACACCCTTTTACTGACTTCGACTCTCCCGCCACAAAAGGATTTGCATGAGAGTGGCCCTCAGTCTCAGCTGTTGGTAATTTGGATGCCTCCGCCTCGGTCTCTTTCACACTTTCAGTCTTCCCTTCCGATGCCGACCCAATTCGCTGCTTCAGTAAAGCCTGCAAGGTCTCTTGCAGTTTGCCCATCTCAGCAGTGAATCTCTCTTCAGTCACAAAAGCCTGATTGTGGTTCGAACTCAAGCTCTTTGATGGGCTATCATTCCCAGAAGCAGTGCTCTCGGTTTGGGTTGGTTCGCTTACCACAGGCACTTCCCCACCCTTAGCCTGACGGACAGTCGGCGCTTTCTTCTTACCCCTAGTCACCATGCCCGTTCCTCCAGTCTGAGCGGCAGCTTGTCGGGGTGCTCTTCCCCGGCCCCTTCCACGACCTCCGCCCCTCCCGCGGGTAGCCGTTTGCCTCGGAGGATGCACTGGCTCATCCTCCACAACCTCTTCCACCCGGATTTCCCCCACTTCCGGGACAAGCTCCACATCCGGCACAGATCTGCTCCTCAAACTTCGTTCCGACATTCTCAATTACTTAAACATTACACAAAATAACGCTTAACAACAATCCCAAAATAACAAGGTAAGAGTGATCACAGTCATGTACCTGTAAGTTCACAACTGGCCAGGTGTAATCCTGAGCTTACCTTACATGATAGTTTTTCACCACCCTATTATTTACTCTCCCCAGTGAGGTCTCCCTAGGCCTTCCTATTTCTCAGTTGTACTTCTACAGTTTAAGTTTAGGCCCATCCGGTCACCTAAATCACTTAAACTACGGCTCTGATACCAACTATAACAACCCACTCCAAACATACCAAAAATAAGACGCAATTAATATAAATATCGCCAAATCATGGCCCAAGTTCACACCAACAAAATTCCAAAATTTGGGTTTACGGAAATAACCCTAGTTACAACTGAGAGTTTCTAAGCAAGAGAAATAAGGAAAGGTCTACTAAGTTAATCCACGCTCGATCACGCTTTCTCTTTCCCACTAGTGGAGCCGCCTCTAACCTGCTTACCTGAAAAGGTTCAGTTTGAAAATGCGAGGGTTAGACCATAAGGTCTAGTGAGATCCCTCAGCTACAACCACACCACAACATTCATATTAAAGAGTCATGAGATATATAAATCAACAAGAAGTGGGGCGAATAACCTTCCCCAGATAGTTCACGTTCAAACACGTCATATGGGCCACACCCCCCATATATATAAATCGTGCTATATCATATGGGTCACACCCCCCATATATAGCATACCCCGCCGTATGGGACACCCCCCCCATGTACATTGTACCATCTCACATGGGACACACCCCCATGTATATCATATCGTGCATATGGGACACCCCCCCCCCCCCATGTATAGCACCTCATGCATATGGGACACACCCCCCATGTATAGCACCTCATGCATATGGGACACACCCTCCCATATATATATATATATATATATATATCACATCATGCATAATAAATTCATATGCAACATACCTTAAATAAGCATGCATGTACGAGTAACAACCAGTACCATCAAGCTTAGTTAGAAGAACTCACTTGATGCTCTTACTTATCTCCTCTAAGCTGGTTCCGACTCCCAAACGACTTCCCTGAACGCACAGGCAAAAGTATAAGCTAAACCATCTAACTTATCCGGACAACAGGTCCATCCGGACAACTCACCCATCCGGGCAACCCAGCTATCCGGACAACAGGTCCATCCGGACAACTCACCTATCCGGGAAACACAGCTATCCGGACAACATAGCTATCCGGACAACAGGTCCATCCGGACAGCTCACCTATCCGGGCAACACAGCTATCCGGACAACATAGCTATCCGGACAACAGGTCCATCCGGACAACTCACCTATCCGGGCAACACAGCTATCCGGACAACAGGTCCATCCGGACAACACGTCTATCCGGACAACCTACCCACCCGGACAACACCTCTATCCGGATACTAAACCCTCCGGGTGCTTACCCGGACACCTTCTTCTAATGAAGGTGTCCGAACGGGCGCTGTTCGAGTTTTACACTCCAAATCCCGTCCTGAGCTCCGCCAAAGCAACGATTAGGCAATAACAACTACCCAGAAGCGTACTAGAACCAAACCCCACAATATACATCCATAAAAACATAAACAAGAGGAGTTTAAACCTTCCACAAGAGCTTTGGCATGACTTTTATCAAACTAAACTTCTCAATACTCTACAATCAACAACCTGATTAAATGGGGTAATGGATTGAGAGTTTACCTGCTCAAATGCTTGCCAGAAACGAATTCCACAACAATCCTTCTTCTGATTTCCAAGGTTTGATTATTTCTTTCTCCAATGCACCAAAACCTTCAAGAGCTCACTTTCTCTCTTTCTTTCACAAAAACAGCCGACACATGCACCAAAATCAGGAGAATATGGTTTCTCCTAGGGTTTTGGACCCATTTTATACCTTATCCCACATTTACAGAATACCCCCTTCAACTTCCATTTTATTACATTTCCTCCACAAGGCTTGAAACTCTTATTATTTGGGCACGGTTACTACAATAAACTAAACCTACTCACATACTCAGATTTCCCAAAACATCCGTTTTCATAAAACTCAACTCTACACTTATCTAACAATTTATGAACATAAAAGTAAGAATAGTTTACCTTAGATTTCTTCAATTACTTCCAAAACCCCAACTGAAAATCCTTGTTTCCCTTGATTCTCTTTTTCTCAATTCTTCTATCTCTCGGTTTCTTCTTTCTCTCAAAACCGAAAACAATCCCACACTTACACACAATTAGTCACTTTAAGACTAATTGTGTGACACCTCATGCTCAACTTAGTGAGTCATCAAACATTTACCAAATGCACCCTTAACTTTCAAAGAATTACACAACCAACCCTCAATATGCAAATTCACTTCAAATAAAGACTTAAATACTTACAAACTTAACCCCAAGAATTATACAAAATAACACAACGAAAAATTCGGGATGTTACAAAGATCAAGGGGGAACAGGTCGGCGAATGTGGCTGGAACTTCACGTTCGGGAGCCTGCCAACCACTGAACGATGGAGGTCGCCGGAGTACCTGGAAGGTACCAGAAACAGAGGAGGAGTGGACAAACTGTGGGCGAACTGCGGCCGATTTTCCATTCACGCCTGAGGAGGAAGCAGACTGGGAGATGGCATCCGACAATTACTACTTCGATAATGGCATGAGAACCCCACCAATGTATGATTTTATGCCGACGGGTCTTCGACAAAGTCAACGAATTACTCCCGCAGTGCAAAAAGCCATTGATGAGGCGAACGCCGATATCGAAAAGGTAAAGGGTATGTGGAACCATAACAGGGGGATTCAGCAAGGGAAAATGGAGTATCTAGTGGAGAAGAAACGAGAACTGGCCATGACTAGGGCTCACATTCGGCAGCTGCAACGAGAGATTAAGGAAGCTGAAGAGGAACTAGAAGAACTCGAATCGGACTACATAGGAATGGAGGACGTGATCAAGGAAAAGGTTAACTTGATCACAGGACTCCAGGACGCCTTCCAGTAATAGATTTCTTTGTTTACATGCACTGTATCCGTTTCGGTTGGGAAGATGATTTGCAATAATTTTTATATGATGTTGTTAATTATTTTCCTTGTTAAATAACTTAAGTGAATTTCTATATTAAAAACATTAAAATGGAAAGGAAACAATACATTAAAACTACATAAAATGATAACCTAAAAACTATAGGGACCATTAATGTTTTTTTAAATTTGCAACAAACTTCAGGGACCAAACTGTAAATTCGAAAAGTAGCGGGTTAGCCAGCGATCGAAGGGGCCCAACGCGGGTAGGGACCAAAACTGCCAACACGAGCATTCTTGAGGGGGGAAAGCTGGGCCGCGGGCATTCTTGAGTGACCAACGCGGCGGGCAAAGTGGGCAAACCTGGGTGACACGTGGGCCTGGGGCCCGCGATTGCGGGGCCCACCGCGGTTTTTTGTGGCATTTCGGTAAGATGGGAGAGATTTATGGCATTTTGGTAACAAAGGGTCAAACTTTTGGCATTTTAATTAATTTCCCTATATTTAATATAGAGTGGATTGTATTTTTCGTCCATGTGGTTATTGAAAATCCGATTTTTGTTCCCTATTATTTATATTTTGTACAGGTTTAGATGACTCTAAGTTAGCTTTTTAATGCGTTACTTGGAATAGTTTTGCAGTAGTTTTTTTATGAATATTTCAATATTGCTCTCATTATTTATTAACTATTATTATAAACAAATACTAATTTTTAAATTTAATTATTATTAATTAATATTAACTGAAAATTGTTAAATAAATTTTTAACTATACATTATTGTTAATCATATAAATTATTTTTATATATTTTTTAATATTAATCAATATTTTAATTATCAATTACTATTATCATTTTAATTATTATTTGATTATTTTTTTCATATTATCTGTAACGGTTAGGAAAATTAATTAAAATACCTCAAGTTCATTTTTCAATTTCACAAATACCCTATATCTCTCCTCGTTTGCAAAAATGCCTCAAGATCCTGCGATTTAACCGGTGATTGCGGACCCGTGCATTTGGTCCTCGATTTGGTCCCTCTATCGCGGACTCCAAACAAAAAAATGGAATTGTTCCTCGATCGAGGACCAATTGTTTTGCAAGTCTGACAATCGAGGATTCCACCCACCAAATGAATATTTAATGCATTGATAATTTGGTTTCAAGTGGTACATTTAATGCATTGATAAATAAATCCGCGACCCACCCACCAAATCGAGGACTCCCACACAGCCATTTTTAATGCTCAAAAATTGAAGGTTTGTGTCCGCGATAAGTTTGAAAAAACCGCGGACTCCCACACTCAGCCACAAACCATAAAATCGAGGAAATCATTTTAATCCGCGATTGATGGTCAAATCGCGGGTTCTTAGGGCATTTTTGCAAACCAGGAGAGAGATGGGTATTTATGTAAGTGAAAAATGGGCTTGGGGCATTTTAATTAATTTCCCTATTTAAAATCAAAAGTTAAATATATATTTTCTCTTCTCTAAAACTTGTTTTAACAAATTCAAAATTTATAGTATATATGTTACGATAAATTTTAAATTCTTTTAATTAACATATCATATTATTTTAATTTTTCTTTACCAATTAACATATTATATTGCTATAAATTTGTTTTAATTATATAATTAAATATTGTAATTGATAATTTTTTAAAGATGTCTTTTTTGGTCATTTTGCATGTTATAAGCTAGTTTTTGCCAAAGTTGAATTCTTCAACATCTAGATTATCAGCTAGTTTGCCAAACATAACCTTTGTCTTTAGTTTGGACCTCTAGGGCTAAAGGTAAGGCCGTAAGGGAGGGGTGAAGTTACCCCGGGTGGCATGCACGTGAGGGAAAAATGATTCGTCTTCGGCTTTCATTTGTTTATATACCTCCTTCTAAGAGCATCTTCAATGAAGGTTCTTATAAGAGACTTGTTTTTACTTTTTTGTTGCCAACTCATCTCTAACTCATCAAATTAAGAACTTTCTTAAATGTCTACAATAGTAGTTCTTATAAGAGCATCTCCAACATGTTTGCTATAACTTTTCTAAAATGGATAATCAACCGTTAAAATCTCTAAAAAGAGTTAAATTCATCTCCAACATATTTTCTATTTTAGAAATTTTAACTCTAGTTATATTAATATAATATTGTCTAATTAATGTTTCCAATACATTTTTTTTAAAAATTTAATATAAAATGATAAAAGTTTAATGTCATTGGTGGGATTGAATAAAATAATTATTTCTCTCTCCTATCATCAAGTTTTAGAGAAATCTCTAAACTTAGAAAAATTTCAAGTTTTTTCTATTATAGCAAACAAGATAGCAAAGCTGTTGGAGAGGTTTAGAAAACAAAAACTTGATTTTTTCTATTTTACTCTAAGAACCTCCTTTTTGTAGGTCCCTTTAATTTTTTCAATATCGATCATAATTAAATAAGTTATATTAATAATTATATAAACAAAATAAAATAAAAAATGAGGAAAATATCACTTCTTACAAACTTCATGGTTAAAGGAGTTTGGGTCCTTATAAGAACTATCCACAATGATAGTTCTTACAATGCATTGCACTTTTTGTTTGTAAAAACCTTGCATTGGAGATGTTATAATATTTCTTCTTTCTATTAACACGGGATAATCAAAATCAATTATATTTTACAAAAATCTTTATAATACTCAACTCACATGATATTAACCCATTATCCTTAGTTCTTAATTTAACAATGGATGTCAAATAAGAGCATCTCCAACAACTTCTCTAAAATAGAGAATGAAGGTTTTGTTCTTTATTTGTCTCCAACAACTTTTCTATCTTGTTCTCTAAAATAGAGAAAACAAGATAAAACTTCAAGTTTAGAGAATTCTCTAAAACTTGGTAGGGGTGAAAGAAATTATTATTTTATTGATTTTCACCAATAAGATTAAACTATCATCATTTTATATAATTTTTTTAAAAAGTGTGTTGGGATGATAAAGTTTATAATATTTTAATAATATAATTATTGTTGAAATCTCTAAAATAGAGAATCTGTTGGAATGAAATATAATTTGATTTTAAAGTTTTTGACTTTTAGTTACCTGTTAGGCCGTGCGTACCGCCATCGGGTACCACGACCGGGTTCACATCGGGTTGGGGCGGGTAGCCCGGGTACACGGTACGGGTACCGCGGTTTCGGTGGGTGCGGGTAAGACCATGAGTACCGCTTCCTATCATACCCACTGAACCTGATGTCACCTCAACGCCACATCAGTTTTTCTCTTTCCTACCCTCCTTACCCTAAAGTGGAGTACCGCTTCCTATCATACCCTCTGAACCCTGATGCCACCTCAGCGCCACATCAACTTTTTTAATTCTTTTATTTATACATTTAATTATTTAACAAAATAAAAATATTCATATATTTTTTAATAAATAAAAATAAGATAAATAATAAAAATTCATAACATTCATTAAAAATTTAAAAATTACAAAATACAAAACACTAAAAACTAATATTAAAAATTATGTAATTTTCTAATTCTCTCTTTCTTCGCCAAAGTAGCCCTCAAAATATCTTCCGTAAGGTGATCATGCGGGGCTATGAAAAACTCGAAGTCTTTATCAAATCGTTTTTCTAACTCGAGTTGCAACTGTTTTTCTTCGAGTTCAAGTTTTTTCATTTTGTAATCCATTGTATTGTCAGCCCGATGGTTGAACGAGCTTATTTGACTCATCAACTGAGTAACGCTTTCGTCCGGATTCGACCCGGTCGTATTACTCGTTGATGCCCTTTTTGCCTTGTTTCTCCCGATGGGTCGTTGAAGTTGCTCTATCTCGTCGACCCGAACATCTTCATCGTCATCATCGGAAGTTTTGGTACGTTTTGAAGCCCGGGATGTATTTGTCGACATCGTTGGAACCGGATTCCATTTTGAAGATTTTTTGAGGACCTCACAAGCTTGTTCATGGATGAAAGGAACCCCATTATCCTCTCGGTACCGGTAGTGCGCCGTTTGTAAAATATCGGCTTCACTCATTCCGCTTGATCTATTATTGACCAAGTTGTTGTAGATGCCGGCAAAACACGTTATTTTCTTGTTTAGGTCTTTAAATTTGGTGTCCGGTTGATGAAATGTTCTATAATTTTGGCGACCCACAAATTTATAAAACACCTTCTCGATTCGTTTCCAAAAACTCTCTACATTTATATAAATTAAAGTATAAGAATAATAATAATAATAATAAAATAGTACCACCGCTTTGTGCGTTACCGACAACGGGGTCCTTCGAAACGTCAACCCACACCGACACTAACGCCACTTCCTCCTCTTTACTCCACATATGTCGGGTGGCTCTATTTTCAAATTTTTTCTTTTTTCCCTCTTGCGTTGGTGTCGGGTTTGGTTGTCGTTCCGGGTTTGATTGTTGTGTCGAGATCGATCGTGGTGTTTGCGGTTCTTGGGTTTCAGGAACAAACTCCTCTTCGAGATCGATTCCGGTGTTGAAAGCCGCGGGTTGAGGAAGTTGGTGATTAGCGGGAGTAAAACCTGGTTGGAGCAAACCTTGATATGTAAATTGATGAGGAATATAACCTTGTTGAGCAAATGCTTGGAAGCCAAGGTCCGGGTCTTGTTGCGGTGTATCCGAACTCCTCGATCGGTTACGACGGGATGTATGTGTGGTGTTTGAATTCATGATGGAAGAAAGTATTGAAAGTATTGAATTTGAAAGAAATGGAAGAAAGTATTGAATTTGAGATATTTTTTGGTGTGAAAAAATGAAGGTAGTAGAGGTTAATATATATAGTGTGTATAATTTGAAAAAATAAATAAAAAAAGAGCCGTTGGTAAACGGTTATATTTTAAAAAAAATTACGCTGTGTTCCCGAACCCACCCTTACCCGCGACCATGAACCCGAAGTGAACCCGCCCTACCCGCCCCCAACCCGAGGGTGAACCCACCGTGGTACCCGAAGGTGGTACGCACGGTCTAAGAGTGGGTTCGGGAACCCGGTCCTAAATTTTTTTTTAAATATAATCGGTGGGTGCGGGTAAGAGTGGGTTCAGAGGGTATGATAGGAAGCGGTACTCCACTTTAGGGTAAGGAGGGTAGGAAAGAGAAAAGCTGATGTGGCGCTGAGATGGCACTAGGGTTCAGAGGGTAAGATAGGAAGCGATACTCATGGTCTTAGAGATGCTCTAACAAAATAAACAGCCTCATGCCTCTAGAAGCAGAGGCATAGGGAGTAGGGGGAACTGATTGGTGCCCTGTCTGCAAAAAGTTAAGATTAAAATTTACTTATTGGATATACTTAAGTTATGTTGCTAAAAAGAAGCTAGAACCCAAATTCAATTGAATGTAAATCGTTAGATATTGGAATTTGATTGAATTTTATGATCATGTGTTATATCATGAATAAGATATAACCATCTTTTGGTTTTTCAATCGCAATGAAGAAGTTAATTCGTGGACCAAGCACACGAGCGTCAATCTTAAGCTATCTAAGTAACCAACGCAACAATATTAAACGAACATTTATTAAACTTGTACCATATCAACTGTATAAATTAAATTAAACTATCTTTTTGTTCATTGATTCTTACCATAATATATATGCAAAGTTGTCCCTGACTAAATTTTTAGCCCCCTTTACTTTAAATTCCTAGCTCCAACCTTTTCTAGAAGGTCGGTTAAAATGAGTCAAACACGGGTATAGAGGGTTGACCAAAATAAGTCAACTCCATAAAATTATTCAAACCCTTGTTTCATCCTAATAAATAAATACTCGCATCATTTTTTCAATCCATCATCGTTAGGGGAGAGCATCGGTCGGGTTCGGACGAATCGGAGCCCAAAACCCAATCCCTGATCTGTCCCTATGATTATGAAATTACAATTATCATCCCATAATTTATATCTCATTGCTATTTTCGTCTTTATGGTTTAAACTTGATTGTTTTCTTCGTCCCTATGATTTACAATTCATTTCTATTTTTAGTTTTTTACACTAAAATGTAATAATCAACCTCAAAAATGAAAATATAAATGAATTACAAACCATAGACATGAAATTTCAAAACCATAAAAAACGAAATAACAAACCACTTGGGTTGTGGTGTACTGGCAAAACCTTTGGGGATGTAGTGGAAGCTCATCTACCCAGGGTTTAAATCCAGTCACTGCCAAAACCCTTGTGGCCATGGAGGTTCACCTGCGATGACTCTAGGCCATTCATGGTCGCACGGTGATTAGTCGATGCACGTCAGCTGGCCCGAAAACCCACGGTTACAAAAAATGAAATACAAACTTTTTAACAAATTTTTAATGTAAAAAAATTATTAATTAGTTGGGTTGTTAAAAAATATGTTTTTAATAAAGTTCCAACGTAAACGTGTCCATCATAATCACTACAAGTTATTGGTGAATCGATTTTGGTCTATATCTTTTATTTAAAGCCAAGAAAATGAACATTTCGAATTTTCGATAATCTTTTATTGATCGTCCAATGTTTTTTTTTTAAGTAAGAGAAAGGGTATGAAATATAATAATTTTATGTTGTAAACGGAATATATATGAAATAAACACATTAATATAAAAGTAAAAGGATAAATTCATGTGAAACTGTTACTTACGGTGATACTAGTTCTCACAATATATGAGACTCTCAAATAATTAACCCCTTAATAAATGTGTGAAATATTATTATAATATAATTAAAGCTGTAATAGTAGCATTTCATATCAACCGTACCACATATTGTCCGTTTTATTCACATGTGAACTTACAGTTTTAAAAACACATTTAATAAATAATGTATATGGTCTTTTATAAGACAATTTTTATTCTTTTTCCCCCACCAATATAAGATCTCAAATTGAAGAAAGTGTCGAAGTTGAATGTAACTTTTGAAGATTTTAAATTTTAATTATCCTAATTTACTAATCTTAAAAAAACATATTGGAAATGTTCTAATTTTATTTATAAAAAAAAAACTCACTGTAAAATATTTTAGATATGTAATTATTGATTACAAAATCTCCTTAAATATTCATCAAATTAAACATTACATTTTTTGTTCTTATGATTTGTTAAAAGTTGTATTTTCATTCTTATATTTTATAATTCATTCCTATTTTTGTTTTTATGCTTACAATTTACTGGTTTTCGGTCTAGTCCCTATGGTTTGCAATTTGTTTTACTGTTTTAATTAGCCCTACTTAAACTTAAAGATAATAATTAGCCCTAAAAGAAAAATAGATTATAAATAATAGAGATGAAACATCGGAATTATTAACAAACTATAGGGCGAAAATTATAATTTATATTTTAAATCCAAATGAATCAATCACTACCAACTTCAAGATTTTGAACTATGAGGGTGAAATAGATGTTTTTGACATGTTCCACATGCCATCTTTGATTCACGTTTTAAGCATGATACTACACCAAATAATATCATTCGAAGTCGCCAAAATATGATTACAACCCTATACTATTAGAATATTAATTTGAGCAAAAAGTTGATTACTATCAACGCCTAATAGTCTCACACAAAACTCGCTTTTTAGGAACCACATGTGAGGAAACATTTCAGAGCTGACTCAACGTTTGAGGCTAGTGAAGGGGATTCAAGTCTGTCTTTCGCAGAATTCAAACGTGATCTCATTGGGTATTAGAGGAAAGTCGTTCCGCCCATTCGCCAATAAAATATTGTAAGAATGTAAATATACATTTTGGATGTCAAATGGTTAATTGATGTTAATATTATTGGTAAGTATGAGTATCTAGACTAATTCACACACATCCTGACTAATAATTCTATTAATTCTTTGTAGAATATAGCGATTGTTGTGGTTAACCACAATGCTTTAACAAACTCGTTACTTCAATCACTTTTGAATCTTTAATTATCATTTGCTTTTTTGCATCTTAACGGGTATCGCTTAGAAGAGTCACACTTTGTGTCTAACGACATACCAATAAATTTTTACTTAAAACCATAGTAGAAATTATTATATTTTCCTAAGTTGGGGTTTATAGAGGATCTTTAACAAATTCTCTAAAATAGAGAAAAAGACTTTTATGCTCTGAATTGCTCGAACGGATTCTATATAATGTGCTCTAAAATAGAGAAAACTAGATAAATCTCTGAGTTTAGAGAATTATCTAAAACTTGATGTGTAGAGAGACAATTCCCTATAACTTGTTTTTATAAATCATCTATAAAGAATGGAATTTAATTCCATTTCAAATCTTACAAACCAAACACACCAAAAACTCCAAATCCTTCCACAAAAACTCGAGGCGCTTACCCGGGCAAGCGCTTACCGGTAAAATTCAACACTATCACATACTTACCAGGCAGGATTTTAATCCACCAAAACGGTATTGTATCCAACAATTTTCCTGTAAGCGCACCATGGTAAGAGTAAACGCCATCACTTACTGGATAATTAAGAGTCTCGGTTGTAATAACCCCAAAAATGAATTTTGTGATTTAAATGGAAGTTGAGGGGTATATTTGTTTATTGTGAAATGTATGGGGTTAAAAATGAAATATGGGAAATTAATTTGGAAAACATTTTTTTAGGGTTGTGTTGGTGTGTGTGTGTTGCTGCTATTCATCGAGAAAGGAAGGCAGAAAGGAAGAAAAGCCATGGAAGGTCCCTGTGAGTTAATTCGAGAGAGAGACGACGAGAGAGAGGCAGCGAGAGAGAGACGACGAGAGAAGGAGTCAGCGAGAGATTGAGATAACGAGAGATAGAGAGGAATGAAGGAAGAGAAGAGAAGGGAACCTTGCGTTGTCGACTCAATCCTTGGGGGTTTGAATGCATCAATTTTGAGGTATGCTTCCTCTCAATTCATGTTCATATGGGGTTAGAAATTTACTTAATCTGTTCTGAAAATTAAGGTTTAGTATCAAATTGTAATATGTGGGTTTGAAATTAGGTTTGTCTTTCACTTTGGAAGAATGTAACCCATATGGGTTATCTAGGTGTAAATGAATTCTCATATTTGAAAGAAACATGAAACTGAAAGATATGTTCTCTTGTTAGTAGGTTGAAATCAAATGAGTAGATAGTAAGATAATTACTAATGACGTTTCCCCATGCTTTTGGTTTTCATTGGAAAGTTTTTGTGAGAAGAGATCGAGTTAATCCGTATTTTGGGTTCCGGTACCGAAAGTTTTAAAGGTTACCGGAACTAGTTTTTAAAGAGTACCGGGACTTGTTTTTAAGAGGATATCAGAACTTACCTTTTAATACCAGAAATGTTGTTGTAATTCCTTAGGACCCGGTATGAGCCTTTATGCAAACACATCCAAGATTTGCTTAATTAAGTTGTAATATGGACTTATGCAGTCCACGCGAGTTAGGTATTAACGTTAGTGGGCTTAACTAATTAAAGGATTTGGGTAATTGCTTTGGCCCACGTGTTCATGTAGTAACCATCCTTGCAAATCCAAAGTCTAGATGGCCACGTGATAAGTTGAAGGAATTGCAAAATTGGAATTTTAGTTTTAAAATTTGTAGATTGTGGTTATGAGTTTATTGGCCAATATTTATTTAATTTGGGTCATATTATTAGTGACATGATCCAGTATTGATATTTAGAATCCAGTGTTATTATTATTATGTTGGGAATCTAGAGTTGGGTAAATTAATGGATCCGGTATAGTATTTCAATTGGATGGGTAAGCAAAGACCATTAATTATGATCTTTGGACTAGAAGTGTAATCTACCAACTTAGATAAGTTTGGGTTAATTTCGGGATTTAACTCGAGTAATAAATGAACGAATTATGACGTACGTTATTAATATAATAGGTGTTCCACCTAGAGATCGGAAGTGTAAGTGAGGAGCTTTGGAGCGAGCAAGCCAGGTGAGTTTTCTAACTAAAATGTGTGACTTTTAATGTGTTTTCTAAAGCGAGTACATGATGAGAAATGCCATGTTTTATACTTATGTCTTTAATTGCATGAAAGTTGTTTAAAAATATATGTGGGATGTATGCATACATTGATTGAGATGTAAATTGGCTAAGTCGGGGGTGTGGCCCGTCAGCTCGTGCCGGGGGGGGGGGGGTGTCCCGTTTATGCCAAGGGAGGTGTGACCCTGTAAGGCAGCATGAGACTGACTCGTTGTCACCCTAGGGTGACTTCAGGGTGCCAATTTACGAGGGGCGGACCTTTATCCGTGAATGATTTTTATATGGACAGACTTATGGATGATTTATGTTGAAAAGTATAAACTGTTTTTAAATGCTTTGATAACTGTTTAGAGGGACTCACTAGACCTCATGGTCTAACCCTCGCATTTTCAAATTAAAACTTTTTCAGGGAAACAGGTAATGAAAGGCTCTGGCAAGTGAGCAGGGCGTTTAGCGAGGAAGCTCGATAGTATAGCGACACTATAGTTCAGTCTAGTTTTGTTCTCAGTTGTATAGGTTGTTCCGCCAACAAAATTTTGGATATTATACAAGAAATTTTGGGACGCGATTTTGGGATGTTTTATATATATATGAATTGAAATGTTTAAATTTGTTTGGGTTGTTACATCGGTCCTTGCCTTAACTCTTACCGGGTAAGATTCTTGGTCCTTGTCACGTTCATCCGGTAAGATAATGTGACTTGGTAAGCGCTTACCCGAGTAAGGAAGCGTATGGTAAACCAAACGGCCGCTAAGTACCTCATAAACACTCCGTCAAACCAAAAAAAGCCCTTACTTTCATGGTTTATTTCGTTTCATCTTTAGTTCTCTTCATTTCATCGGTGAATAAGATACAAAATCACATAATATTTTCTTTGTATCGTATAATATAAATGAAAGCATTTGATCAAGAACTTAAAAAAGAAAATGATTACCATATAAATAAATTGTAAGTTGTTGGGCTTCACAACCAACAATATTCTGTTAATATAAAGAGTTCAGTTCCTGCTAACAGACAGATTCTTACCTCCAAGATTTTCAGACATAAGTAACTGCTTCCACTTAACAATGAGTGCAAAAATGCCAAATGCAGGGAGGTGAATTAATCCCACTCCAAAATACCTGCAAAGAGTTATGTTCCCATGACTTAAAAGCACCCAAAAACATATTATCCGGTAAATTAAATGACTAATTATAAGGGTGTAAAGATGAAAAATGAAAAATGCAAGATGAAAAATGAAAAATGAAAAAATAAGGGATATAAAGTAAATTAAATGACTAATTATAAGGGTGTAAAGTGTAAGTAAATTTAATAACTAATTTCTCCTTTTGCAAAATGACACTCTAGTATATTTCTAAGCTGTTTACCTTTTTTTACATTAAGCCCTGTATGGGTTAAGTTATCTGTTTGGAAAATTTTGTCTAGTCCGAGGGACGGGAGACCAATGCGTTTCAGGAGGCAAAAAGAGAGGGTTGGATTATTTCTAGGCATTTCTGATATTAATTTGTTTGAGGTGACTTAATGGGGACAAGTGAGGGGTCCTGGCTTATTCCATATAACCATTTTAGCTTAATGGCTTGATGATGAAGGCATTAAGCCACAAAGAAACACTCGTGTATGGTTGAGCGAATAAGCCGCCCAGACCATTAAGCTCATCAAGCTGTAAGTAAACAGCCCCAAGTTTTTACGGGAGCAAACTGTTTTGAACCAGAGACAGGTCAGATGCAGATCACTATCAAATTTGTTTAAAAGGTCACCCTCCTATTTGAAAACACATTTAAAAGTCATTCATATCTAAAGGGACCCGCGGCCTTGAGACTTGGATGTGGTTCTTGAAACTAGGTTCACACTTTACAGCAGAGGTATATAAAGTTTACGTTCGTTAGATTCGTACCAGATGGGAGCATAGGGAGATGATAAGTCAAGGAAGACATATGGCCACCTGCAATAACAAGAATTGGGTTCATACTAACTACATGAATCAATAAGGTATATATATAGCTATTAAACTAGAGAAGAAAACAAGCTGGCTGTTAGGATCAAAAATCACACACACACACACCGAATAATAGCTGCAGGAAACAAAAAATGAACATGCAGAAAATCACACACACACTCTAACACGCCCCCTCCAATGGAGGCTAGACGGGCGCTAATTGTCCCAGAGAGTCGAGAGGGGGCTAGATGGGTGAAGGGCCGAGAAATTAACATAAATAGACATATTGGGTTAACTTTTTAAAAACTTAGCCACCAAAATTACTAACTTTTTAAAAAATGCCCGGAAACCCACAAGTCTGACACCGCAAATCACCTTTTCCTAGCGGGGCAAGACTTTTTCCTGACAAAATCAGATTTTTCCTGACAAAATCAGTTTTTTTCTGACGAAAATAGCGCTTTTTAGGAAAACCGCAAGTTGCGGTTTTGACTTGGGGGACGTAAAAGGTTTTTTCCCCATGATTTGTCAGAAAAAGCCTGACACCGCAAGGAAAAGGTGGCTTGCGGTGTCAGACTTGCGGGATTCCGGACATTTCTAGAGAAAAAAAAGAATAATTTTGGTGGCTAAAATTTTAGAAAAGCTAACCCAATATGGCTATTTATGTTAATTACTCTTGAAGGGCCAGAAGAGTACAGATTGCCCAAGAGTGTCGAGTCCCTAGAGTGGTAGACCTTCTGATACCATGTGAGAATATATGGAACCCCAAAATCACTCGAAGGGATGTTCCAATATATATAGTGGAGAATTGGTCCAAGTTCTAGCCGATATGGGACTCTAGCAACTATAAAATTGAAAACATAATGATCACTGCTATTCATGAAAGAAAGTTTCCGGCCTACCACATTGATACACAAGCATGGAGAATCCACTGGAAGATGACAAATGTACACGTCCATAGAGCAAAGTATGCTAAACGGAAGAAGGGAAACCGCTGCGCAAAAAAACTCAAGAGACTCAAGTCAGCAAGACACTGACGTATAACTTGCAAAGAAAAATATGTACATATTTGAGGCATAAAAACTACCAAGTGCAAGGGAAGTGCTTTTAAGATAGATAAATAAGACTTATATAATTGAGGACAACAAATGCTGTGTAATTATTGTGGAGGCTGGGGGAAATGTCGAAGCTGAATAAAGTGGTCCATGAAAAGATTGCAACTTACTAGACGATTTAGAATCACTTCAATGAGGAGGAGAACAGCGTTGATGGAATGCAAGCTAACATTTAACTGTAACAAAACAAGGATGAGATAACACATAAAATAATATAGAAATAAATAGATCACCAATCTATAAGGGCATGTTTGTTAGCAGCTTATGGAGTTTAATAGGACTCACAGCTTATTCGGTCATACATGAGTTTTGGTAGTGGCTTAATGATATAGAAAGTGGCTTATTCAGTAAGCTTCTAGGGGGAGCTTTATGCAGAAAGCCAAGTATTTTTTTCCAAACATGCCCCTCCCAGTTAAAAAAACACGCTCAAACAAAAACTTCCCCGATCTATAGATTAACCCACACGGACAGTTTTATCCATACATGACTTAATAGAAAACCAACCAAAAAGCCCCTAAGTTTTACACAAAATGAATGCATAGCACCAAGATGAAGCTTAAAGCATCCACAATGAGCTTTTGAAGACTTTTTGGGAGAGCTTTTTGGCCACAAATTGTAAAAAAAAACACCACACTTTTTTGCATGTGAGTTGTAACAACCCAAGTTCTCAAAAAACTTGTGAGTCCCACTTTTTTCTTGTTTTGCTTGGCCACCTAAGTTTGCGGGTCCCACTTTTTTGGGAAAAAGAACTTTAGGTTGCGTTTGGTACATTTGACAGATAGGACAAAACTCACTGTCCCACAAGACAAAAACTTACCTTTTCCACGTTTGGCGCGATATGGGAGAAGACAATTACTTTTGTTCCACCAAAATAGGTGGAACTTTACGGGACAAAAATGAGACAGAAACTAAAAAATTACTAATCTACCCTCATTTGATAATAACCCTAATATGGTATTTGTTTTAATGGTCACCACCGTCCATCACCACCACCACTACCACTATGGACGCTCTTAGTGGCAAAAAAAAGTGAACCGAGTAAAAACTTACAAAATTTAACTTGTACGTTGAAGGAGTAAGAAATGGATAGATTATGAGCCAAAACACAGTATCTGTGAGCCCCACCGAACCCGCACATATCTGTTTATTGAGAAAGAGACAGAGAGAGTGTGAGTGAGAAGGAATTTAACACACACTTATAAACAAACAGAAAAAAACGGCTTTATTTATAAACATGCCTGGAAGACTATTTGAAAGAAATAGCCCCACATGCCAGCAGTCTTGCGAACATAAACTTCTTCATGGTTACTTGGTTTCATGGGCATGCGTTGAGGAGCCAAGCTATGTTCTATTAAGGGAGCTGTGAGGGTGCCTTGTTCTGAGTCTAAACCCACATGATTAATGTTATCATCACCAACTTGATTCCAATATTGGCAACACCCGTAAATGGAGAGTGAAGATGCAAGCTACAAACAATAGTTATGCATAAAATTTGTTATTCAACAGAACACGGAGTACAAAAAGGATACAGAAATGAAACTCTATTATTCCCACAAGGCCACAAAGTTCTAAAAGGAGGAAGTTGTATAATAAATGAATATAATTATAAACTTGATTCCTATCAATTTTTTAGTTGTTCCTAGAGAAAAAAATGAAAATGTGCATTTTATAACACCGCCGTTTATAAAACTCATATGTATGATTAGCAACATTGCATACCCCAAAATAGAAAGTGACCAAAGCAAATGTCCACCTATTCATCATCAAAATAAAACAAGATGTTAATAAAATTGACATGTGTTAAACACTTAAAAATACAACCTGCTTATTACTTATTGCAATTAGCAACTTCCGGTGAAGTAGATACCTATGACAAATTATCTTTACAGTTTCTGTGCTACATTAACATGCTTTAACAGGGTTCTAAAATCTTCAAATCAGAAAACGAACCTGATGAAAATGAGAAAATGACCAAAAAAAACATAGCATATGACTACTGAACATTTTCGGTTTCAAGACATGAAAAGGTAAAAGGCTGGATGCAAGTTTCTAGGATGCCTGGTAGTGATTAGGCCATTTGCAGTCAATTCAGCATGTTAGAATACGAGAACATAAAAACTGCATATGAACTTTAATAATAAATATATCATGGACGATCTTTAGACACAACAGTTCAAACTCAACTTCCTACGAGCACTTCGCACTAATGTCTTGCTTAAATAAACAATGAAGCGTAGAAGATCCAACAAATAAACTTACTGAGTGTAAAAGAAAAGCACTCTAGCTCCCCCAATCACTAAATTAGAAATGAGCAATGCCAATAGTACACTGAAAGCAATTAATCTGTAAGCAAGTAGCCAACCAGGATGCATTGCTTTCAAAGAAGTCTTCCAAGTTTCGTCCTCATACAAAATCCCAACGGGTTCAACATCTGCCTCATCATCTCGTTGGCGGCATCTCTTTTTGTTGAACACTTCATATTTGACGATTAATAGCACAGCTGCTATGATAACAATGAGGACCCATAATGCACAAATGAAGAACCTCCAATTCAACCAGTAACTCAGGGCTGTTGTATCAGCCATCAATGGTCGCTACAATCTGAGGCTCCTGTTCAAAAAAGTTCTATGATTATATATTTTTAGCTCAGTGGACCAGGTAGCAATTTCAGGCTCCTGTTCAACAATTTTTGCTGAAAAATTAACATCGAAACGATTTACTGTTACTGGTAGTTGCAAGGATTTTTACGGTAATTACATAATTCAGGTGATTTTCATTCATTAGATTCTCTACTTCCCTTCCTGTTTCTCCATTAGTGGTATCTTTGTAGCCTTGTAGGTGACTTGAAGTAATAAGGTTGTCAGAAAATAAAAATTAATGTAACAAGTTTTGATTTGGCCTGTTTTGCATCATGAGGGACATAAGGGCAATAAATATCAACCAAAAAAGTGTTAAGACTTCCATAAAAAACCAAAACCATATCAATTGTGGAGTAGCATAACAGACCTAAATTAGGGGAAATTGCCAATTTCATCAACCAAATTCACTTTTTAGTAACTTCTTAGATTATCTTCTCAAAATAGCCAAAGTTTAGGCGAATCCTAGAAACTTGAATCACGCAGAAAGTACATCATATAGCACAAGTACGCCAGAAAACCGCTGCAGAAGTGCGTGTTTGTGTGTGTATGTGTGTGTGATAATGAACAATAACACCATCAAGGTCGGATTGCAGTTCGACAAAGTGAAATTGAAAACAAACTTCAAATTGGAACAACTATATCATCATAAAGCAGAGATCGTAGATTTACAACCATACATAAATGTAAGTCTATATATTCACATCAAAAGCATCGAGAAATCACTTAAGAAAATACAATTATTCAAACAAAACTCAAGAAATGATTGCTTAGTTACTTACTTGTATCTGTTCACGGAGACTGATCTTTCATCGTTATCATATGCTCACCGATCAGCAGCAAGGAGACCTTGGGATTTGAAGAACAATACCAATGGTAAATTTTCCGGTAGTTGGTGGAAAAGGGGTACTCTGCGAAATTTGTATTAAGACCCTTCAAGAAGCAAAAACTACAAAATTGGCCCCTACGAAATTTTGGTATTGTACCATTTCTATTAGTCTCTCCAACGGTCAACGGTACAAGTTTCCATGTAAAAGAGGGCTATTGAAATACTTAAGTATCATGTTCATATTTGTAGAAGTGATTAGTGAATCTATCTACTAACTCTAATAAATTCTATTCGGAGTCTTTAAAGCTACAAGTTTTGTTTTTCGTGTTATTTTTTTATCGAAAATGATAGTAATATAATCGTTTATATGAGCATTGTTGATATTCAATTTTTATGTTGAGGAATAAGGATGACTGGATGAGATTGGTCCAAGACCTATACCGAGTCGTATGGTACCTAATTTCAGTGGGACTCAAAATTTGGACCGAAAACCGAACCGTATGTACAAGGTTCAGTTTTGTTTTGGGACAATATGTACAAGTTTTGGTTTTTGTAACTAAGAAAAACTGAATGAAATGAAATTTAAATTCGGTGGGAATCCACGACGACAATATAGAAGATATCACCCATTATACTACAATATGGTGAGCATAGTCGTGGCACCCGACCGATAGAGTTGGCTAGGCATACGACAACTTCATACCATGCTTTTCCCATCCCGGATGGTAGACCGAAAATAAACTTCGGCCATCGGTTGTAGATCCTATGTTTTAGGGATGACCCTTAAAAACGTGGACATGGTGAAACTCGACAGAAGGTTCACCCTTTAGTAAGTAGTTCGAATGGCTGGATACATGTTACTATGCCCTCATAAGGTATCTCCACCGCTTGTTACATTGAATCAATCAACAAGCAAGCATCCCTATTAGCAGGCAAAAACATGAGAAGTCATTAATTTCAACCAACCCCAGGTTATATATTGTACGACGTTTAACATTAATGTTTTAAAAATAAAATTACAAATATCACTCATAGGCTATTTGGTTGTTTGACATTAAGTCTTGTATAGATAAAGTTGACCATGTGGATTAACATCTCTGTATAGATTGAGAGAGTTTTCATAAATGGAATGCACGAGTTTTTTAATTGAGAAGTTAAGAATTAGAAAAGAAACTTGGCTTTATGCATAAGTATATCCTCATAAGCTTTATGTATAAGCCACAACTAAAGAATCATATTTAACTAACTGAATAAGTTATGAATCTCATTATATTTATTAAAATGCTAACAACCGGTCTATTAATAACCAATGATAGATAAGAAAGCAACTAACGAAAAGTTATATTTTTCCAATAATTTTTTAACATAAACCGAAAATTCGAGTTAAATAAATTACCAAGAAAAGATAATACAATTTTTAAAACTAATTAAAAAACTTTGTTTTATTCAAAAAAAGAAATTCAAAAATTGCTATCAAAGCCCACTTATAACTCATATAAAGCCCACTTTGAAAATGTGAGTCCACATAAAGCCCATTCCATCAAGGAAACCCTACTCTTATAAAAGCTCTCGTTTTCCATGCCTTCGAAACCCTAGTTTCTGAACCTCACTCGAAATCGGCGAATATGCAGATCTTCGTGAAAACCCTAACGGGTAAGACGATCACGTTGGAGGTGGAATCCTCCGACACGATCGACAATGTGAAGGCAAAGATCCAAGACAAGGAAGGCATCCCGCCGGACCAACAGCGTCTCATCTTCGCCGGAAAACAGCTCGAAGACGGAAGAACCCTAGCCGACTACAACATCCAGAAGGAGTCAACTCTTCACCTTGTCCTACGTCTCCGCGGTGGCGCAAAGAAGCGCAAGAAGAAGACCTACACGAAGCCAAAGAAGATCAAGCACAAGCATAAGAAGGTGAAGTTGAGCGTGTTGCAGTTCTACAAGGTAGATGATTCGGGGAAGGTGCAGCGGTTGAGGAAAGAGTGCCCTAACGCCGAGTGCGGAGCTGGAACTTTCATGGCCAATCATTTCGATAGGCACTACTGTGGTAAGTGTGGACTTACTTATGTTTACCAGAAGGCTTGATTTTTGTTGAATTAGTTTAATATTGAACTTGTTTTACATGTTATGGATTATCGTTATGAATTTTGTAGTTATCGGTTTAAGCCTTGATTATGAGACTTGTTTTTGAATCGAAAGATTTGAATGCTTTAGTTTATTATTACATCATGAATTCTCAGTCGTTCACAAATATATGGTTATCGATATCCTAATTATATCATACCTAGGCGGCGTTTGTTTGTTGAGGTCTGAAGTCTTATTTCACAGCTGATTAATAAATGGTTGTGCCTTAAGAGGTTATATGACATTAGGCTTCCTCTTCTAATTTCAGACGTATTTCAGACTTGAGAGTCTTTGAAATCTGAAAAAACTGTCTGATCGTAAAACCATCTGAACTTTTCAGACTTTAGTGGTATTAATAGTTTTTTTAAACCAAAAGCCCCTTAAAACATCTATCTTAATCGTTATTTTGTTTTTGATTGATGAACATGATCCGGTTTACCTGAATTGTGTAATAATGATGATATTGTGATATACCCATTTATTGCCTTGCTCGTAATTGTTTGTGCATTTTCATTGCAAATTTTGCAATTAAAATCCTGATACTAATTGTTTATGTAAAAGAAATTACCTTTTGAAAGCCTGTTTTCCACATGGTTTGAACTTGGAACTCATTTTGTATTTGAGCAAAGTTGTTCTGCTCCTTTGCTATGGTGATAAGGGGGTGTCTAATAATGTGATTAATGTCATATAGTTTTGATTTTGGTTTTATAATGCTTTAATGCACTTGAGTCTTAAGGAACCGTTTATCAAATGCTTACCCTGGTAAGCGCTTAACGATCAAATATAACACCATCACATTTTAGTCCGCCAAATCGGTTTCGTATGCAATAACTCACCCGGTAAGCGCCAACCGTGGTAAGAGTCGTCACCCTCACTTATCGTGGCAAGACTCTTGGTCCTTGCATTTGCTCGTAGTTGGTAAGATTTTTGGTCATTGCCATATCAATCTGGTAGGTAATATGACTTGCTAAGGGCTTACCCGTTGGTAAATGGTCCCATAATGATGATTTTGTTTCAATGTTTAGAGGCTTACTCAATTTTAATGAATATCATGGTACTTTGCTTTCTTATCCATTGCAAAGGTTAGAGCACATCTTTTCTCATTCTTTGAGAAGTCAATGTATGTTGCTTTGTTTATTTCGTTTGATATGTTTAGCTTTTGTTTGGTCTAATGTATCCATTACCAAAGCCAGCTTAATGCGATGTGCTAATTTAGTTGGATTGCTTGGTAGTGGCTTGATATAGGAAGTGCTTAGTCACTAAGTTTCTAGCTTTATGTAGAAGCCCAAGCTTTATCTAGAAGACACTTCTGTCTTTCTATGAAAAAACCTTTCCAAACAAAAGCCTTTTCGATCTATATATATATATATACATATAGATTATCGAAAATGGTCCCGTGATGTGATGTAGTCATGTCTCAAGTCTTGTGCGTTACAATGAGACCATGGCGTTTTTTCAAGGAGGTAAAAAGGAAAAAAAACTCTTTAGATAAATAATAAAACTAAGGGACTGTTTACTTGTGGTTTTAGCAGTTTTTTGTTTAACCATGCGGAAGTGTTTGATATATGGTTTAATCATTAAACTGATAATCTTAAATGTCTATATGAATAAGCCCATCCTTTTGCCCCAGTTAGGGTGTGGTTGGTAGGACTTTTATGTGGAATAGACTGGAACAAGATGGAACAAACTGGAACAACCCTGTTCTACCCTTAACCCTATGGAACAAGGTGGAATAGACTTATGTTTTATCAATATAACTTCAAAATAAAACTTAATTATCTTCTAAAACATCAAATAAATCTTCTACTTCATATTTTATTCATTCTTTGAATTTAGAAAGGGTATATTGGTCAATGTTATCTGCTATGTTTTGTCCAGTTCTGTCTTACCAAATGTGGAACAACTGTCCTGTCATTTTCTGTTCTATCATGTCTGCGTACCAAACGCATCCTTAATTCCTCATAAATAAATTAATACTAGAATGGCCTATTAATAATCCAACACTCTCTTTGTCTGTTTCAAATCCATTAGTCTCTCGATTAAGAAATTAGAATTATCAATAAATTATTTTCAAATTTCATCTTCCATGTTTGCTACAAGCTTTTTAAGGATTGTTATAAAATTAATAAATTATGTGAATTGCACCAATCTTTTGATTTGGTCGATCATTGAAGTTGAGGAAGGATATCAAATGCATTACATTTTGAATCGACTCCAAAAGGTGTTTTTGGTAAATTTAGAATAATGACCATTGTTTCATGTTTACTATGACTTTCATATGAAACATACAAAAACAAAGTTAAGAGTCTTCTTTTTCTCATAAACCTGGGTAAGACTCAATATTTTCTCAATCTCTTACCATATAAGATTCTAGATCTTTGTCAAGTTCACTTGGAAGGTAAGACACTTCGTAAGCGGTTAGCAAGTAAGCATTTGTAAACGACTTCTACGTGAGGGTGGACTGTGGAGTCTCTATCAATAAACATTTTGTTAACAACTGATAAAAATCGTTTAATTAAGGGGGTGTTTGGGATTGCTTATTTTTTGACTTATTTGCTTATAGCTTTTTCTCACCGTAAATAAGCTATTTCAAGTGTTTGGATTAAAAAAACAAAAAGTGCTTATGACTTTTTCTTACCGCAAATAAGTTGTTTTTGATATAAGCAAAATTTACCGCAAATAACCCTGTTTTTTTTTCTTATCAACTTATTTATCCAAATTACATTTTTACCCCAATTTTTTTTAAACCCTACGCAAGACACACTAGAAGAATGCCCTTTTTGGTCATTTTACATATATAAGCAAAATTTACCAAACATTGAAAAAACTCCTTATTTGCTTATCACGTTTTCACACCATAATAAGCCAATCCAAACACTTTTTAAAATACTTCTTTTCCTCACCACATAAGTTGATAAACACTTTTAAAAATAAGCGTAAGTCAAAAAATAAGCAATCCCAACACCCTCTAAGTTACAAGGAAATTGACCAAAATAACCAACCTGTAACAACCCAATTTCCATAAAACACTCAACATTACAACCAAAATCGGTCCCCAAAGTATATTAAATACATAAATCCCAACTCTAGGTACGCAGCGGATAACACCTTCACAACTGAGATGCTACAGAAGCCCGAGATGAACTACAAGCCTCCACTAGGCTATACCTCTTCTACAACGTCACCTCCTTCCATTTTCTTCAAATGAAACCCCAATCCAAAAACTCCTACCTGAAAATGGTTTTATATTTGAAAAGCGAGGGTTAGAATCATGAGGCCTAGTGAATTCCCTCTTTAAAACAGTTCCACACAAACGCCAAATCAAAACGTACAAATTGTCACATTATAAATGTAAATACAGTTAAATGCTGACTCCACATAAGGGTATTTGCATAGTGGTCTCAACTCCCATCACCTCATGTGATGTCCACACTCGGGGCCGCCAGTAGATCCCCTCAGCTTCATCAATCCATCAGATACAAGTAATATGAACAAGATCTAGAATTCAATCAATCCATCTCTCATTGATCTTCAAAGGTATGAATTACAAAATAGAGAGAGTTTACAGAGGAATGATATTTGGAATTGTAAGTGTTGTAGTTGAAATGTAAGCTAATCTAAGCTATTTATACTTAGATTGAAAGTTACAAAATAAGTCCCTCAACTTGAATACAACTTATAATTTGAACACTAACATTCTCCCCCTTTGTATTCAAGTGAGCCAAATAAACTTCATCTTCTGAGCTGCTCCGGTGGAATGTACCTTTTTCTGATTCCAAATATAATCTCAAATCTTCTGAGTGCATGCCTGTATTCAAGTCTATCTTTAATTGCTTTCAGTGCCTTGTTGATCAGTACTTTCTCTTTTTCTTTCAAAATTACCAACTTCTGTTCATCCAGTCTGATTCTTTCATCCAGCCTTATCTTGATCATTTTGAGTGTGCCATCACAATACTTGTTCACTTCAATAAATCTGAGGAACTTCTTCTTCTTTTGATCATTGTGATAGACAACACCAAATTCTGGGTTTTCTAACACAGTATAGAGTGGAATACCTTGTATGTCTGGCAAGTTTCTGTTTGGTATTCTAGTATTCACTCTAATCTGATTTCCTTCCAATCGCCATTTGAAAATCTGTTAGATACGCCAGTTTGATCAAGTTCTTCATGAATCTTTTGACAGCTTGATAAGCTTCAGAATATGTAATATTCTTGTTTGGCATCCGTGCAAGAATATCATATAACCGGAAGAAGTCTCACAGGTTAATGATTTGAAATCGGCTTCACTGAAGTTCCATTCCTTTCCATCAGTTCTGAAAACATAGAATCTCGGATATAAGACATTTAGAATCTTCTCAGACTCTATCTTGTTGATCTTCACTATTTCTTTATCTGTTCTCACAGATTCAAGTTCACGATCTTTGTTGCCCATCATGTGTAGATACTCAATCTGGTGGAATCTGGAAAACTTATCAATGGAATACAGTTTTACCTTATCAATCGGCTGAATCACTTTCACAAACAGATCACTCCGAATATCTTCTTGAAATGGAGTAATGATACCGATTCTGTGTCCTCTTCTTTCAATCAAGGCCTCTCTATCAATCAACATTTGAAGATTTCTCAATTCAACCTCAGACACTGGATCTTTTATTTTTTCTTCAGGCAAGTCAGGAATCACAGGTACTTCTATCACTGGATCAGGCACTTGAGCAACATTCTCATTTTCATTTTCCGAATCTGAACCCGGTTGCACATTTACCCCATCAAACACATCATCGAATTCTTGTTTGATCTTTACAACTGTTATCTCCGGATCATCTTCAGAATCAACATATATAACATCTTGAATAAAATCATCTGCCATTCTTTCCTCAAACGTTCTGTTGTCACATCCATCAGGCTTTTCAACCGTAGGACTGACATCATCCAGGAATCCCAAATCTTCACTCTCATTCACTTGAGTACCACCAACATTACCAGTACCCGTTTCCACATTAGTTTCCACATTTCCAGGCATTTGAACACCCGAACCACTCGCTTCTCCCACTTTCTGCCTTATACTTCTCTGCCCCTCATGGTGATCATGATTGGGATCTTGATCATCATGCCTACGTTTGGTGGTTTGGGCTTGAAAACCACACTTCTGTTCCACCACTTTGATTCGGTCAGAAAGCGAAGAAAATCCAAACGAAATTGCATTGGTCATGTCGTGTAAGGATTGTTGAAGAGTTTGAAATTGATTCGGTAGATTGGCTTGTTGTTCGGTTTGGCGGCGAAGAAGACCAAGTAGATCCACTTCCTCTTGTGTATTATTATCTCCTTGTTCTAGTAACCTGGTAAGCATTTGAGATTTGAGTTCATGTAAAGGGAAAGTTGGAAATACCTTTGGGTTAGGTTGAGATTCTGGTTGAGTTTCGGATGGTGTGGAGGAAGATTCGGCTACAGCTTTCCCTTTGACTAACTTTTGAACATCGGCAGATAAATTCACAATAACATCCTTTAATTTTGCTATTTGAACTTTGTGACTGTTGTTGAGAGACTGAATGGAAATTTCGAGCAGTTTCACAGATACATAGTTATGGGGAGGAGGACCCATCAGAGCACGTAAAATCGGAGCACGTGAACTAACACCCAGACCACTTAGGTTACTGGTTGACATTGCAGCCATAGTGACTGAATGGCCTGTGTTCAATGATGTCATGGTGTTAACATTGACAGGACTTCCGCCCAATCCTTACACAGTACCAACGAATAGCGGCTGCACTCGGGGCGTTCCGGTTGGATCACGAAGAACTTCAACGTTTTGTGTCACCAATGATGAAGTGACAAACGGTCTTGGTGTCCTAGGAAATGAAGTATAACCAAAAGGTTCTAGACTCGATGTGCATACAAGCGAAGTCGATGGACGTGGAGGTTGCCTATCTGTTTCAATACCAGCGAACACCGACTGTGTTGCCGATAGTGTATGTGCTAATCCCCCGTGTGAAAATGAAACACCAACTTGTTGAGAAGTTGATGAGTGGCTTAAGGAGGTTGTGCGTTGCGTAGTTGGTTCCACTATGACTTCTTCAATGTCTTGTGGTGACGGACGCGCACTGACAGTAGATGTGGCTACCAGGCTAGACACAGTGTGGGGAGAATCTGTAGTTAAAACTTTTTCAGATTCTTTCTCACTCTCACCATATTTTTTTCTTTCCATTTCACACATCCTCACAACATTTTCTGTTTCAACTAATGCTCCCTCATTTCCCCTTATATCTCCTCGAGCACCAGAATCAGAAACAACATTTTCAATCATAAAGTCAAGGTTATCCATATTTTGATCATCATTGTTATCATCATCGTCTGAACTGTCATCTTCTCTTTCATCATCTGCATTATCATCATCAGAACTTGAACTTGCAGAGTAAAAAAGATTTGCTGGATCATCAATGTCAGCACTAATATCATCTGAGTCTTCCTCAGTGTCTTCTGAACCAAGAATCTCTTCATCGTCATAAAAAATCTGAGACGCCTGACCAAGAGCACCCCCATCTCCTTTTCCCCTTACATCATTTTTACCGCTCAACACACCCTGTTCAGGTACCCCAGTATCCTGAACTCTCGTACTAACTACTGGACCCTCACTACTCTCACATAGTTGGTTGGCACTTTAGGTAGGCCCTACCGGCGCTGGCTGGGCCAGAAGTGCATTCTCTTCTCTATACTCACTCAAGAATGGTGACTCTTGGTCAGCGTACGCGAGAAGTGCTTCAGGTAAAATCATTATATTTGGAAAAAGTAGACCTTTAGGAATTCGGAGATACTTCATGTAATTAGTTGGACCAAGGACAACTCCATCACGTCTCGGTATATCTTGGTTGGCCTCAATAATGTAGGTAATAATGATCTGAAGATATCTCTGAAACGGTACAAACGATCTGGCTTTTGATGGCTTTGACTTGTCGGTGACCACCTCTATCAGATCATTCCATATAAGCACAACAAAGTCAATCTTGCGGTCGAATACAATTGCATGGAACATTCGAAGAACTGAGATACTGGCAGTGTCAACACCCGTGTGTTTAGAAGTCATGCATCTATTAACAACACTGAAAAGAGTGTAATAGATTGGCGGTAGATAGTTCCTCTTGAATTTCGATGCACGTGTTAGAACTCCAAGAACTGGATCATTGTATCCCATAAGCACAATATCCCGGCACACATCTTCTTCAGATAGCATATCTTCAAAAGTAGCAGAATACGGAAGATCTAGAACAATCCGCAACCTTTTCAAAGTAATTTTGGCATCAAAGTGATCAACTTTCAGAGTAAAGAACTGGTTAGACTCTGATCTTGATACAAACTGAATAGTATACCACGCTTGTTGCAAATAGATCTCCGGTACTTGTTGTGTCTTTTCAAGAGCAGTTCGAAGCGGGTGACCTTTGAGTATTTCCACAATCAAATGATAATCCATCCGAACATTGGAATCAAAAGTGTAGTTGTTTGGCTTTAGTTCCAATTTATCTCGTGGAAGAATGAGTTCATCATCTAGATTTCGCGCGTTCACCGAAGGATGTGATGAACGATGTGATGGAATCACAGTATTCTCATCAGAAGAATTTCCATCACCCTGCTCTTGCATGTGTGCCATGATCTATGGTTGAAAGAATTTGACCATCAGGATATGAGTTGCAAATCACCAAGATTTTCCAAAAATTCCTAAGTCTGGGATACTGTCGGACAACACATCAAATACCTAGTCGTATGATACACGGTGTCGGACAAAGGTTGTACGACCAAAAGTTGTCGGACAAAGCTTTGTACGCCAGTTATGAGCCTCTATGTTGTACGACAATTATGAGTTTTTGAAGACAAGTGTTGTTCGACAATTATGAACACTTCGAACTAAACTTGAATTTTCAAACCCAGGGCTAAGAAATTCGAAAATAAAGCTTGTAAAACAAATACCCTATGTGCGATTTGCTATCAGAATACCTATCCTACCATCTTTTCACGCATAAACTAACACATTGAATGATTCAGACTCAGAATACGAAAGGTTTTGTAAAACCCTTTTCGACAAAACTAGAAATCAATAAAACTGATATAATAACGGATGAAAATCAATACTGAGAATAGAATCACTGACCTGAATCGAGTATGAATCCACAGAAACAAAAACAACAACAAATGATCAACACACTCGATTTTCTACTTGAGAGGATATGGGTTTCAAGAAAGTCAGACAAAATGAAACTTTTGAAAAATCGCTCTATATATACATCTCAGGTTAGAGTGACAAGTGGCACAAGATGGTTGGTCCAAACGTTTGACCACCACAAGTCAACTAGTCGTACGGAAGAGTGTACGATTAGTTCATCTTTGTCGGATGAAGTAGTGTACGACAAAGGATTCATGGAAGTCAGACAAGAATTGTACGACTTGGAATTATGCACAGTAACCGTCGGATGAAGCTTGTACGACTAACATTTTAGTCGGACACAGCTTATACGACTTGGATAATTTGTCGGTCAAAGCGTGTACGACTAAACTTTGTAGTCGGACACAACTTGTACGACAACATCCAGGAGTTGAACATTTTCAAAAAACGAACATTTCAAATTAAAAGATGTTCAGCTTTTAACTCGAATTTTTAGTGTTATTTTAAAATCATTTTGCTCCCCCTACAAAGATGCATAAGTTTTGACAAAGTATTTTTTCATCATGTAGGGTTTGCAGAAATCTTTTGAGGTAGAACACTTACCTCTTCTTCAAGAATTATAGACTTGTTGATCAAACACATTGTTTTTATGCTCCCCCTTAACAAATGCTCAAATTACTTTATTGCCCCCCCTAAACACATGAGCACACACATCAAACTGCACAAAGAATATAAACCGATAAAATTGTAGTACATACGGTAAAAAGAATAAAATTGAAATAAACTTTGTAAAATACTAAAAGATATTCAAATTTGAACAAATCATAAAGAATATTCAATAATATGAAAATATGTATTCTTCACTCAAATTTATAAAATTTGAATGACTAATAATTATTTTCAAAATATTGAATGAGAATTATGATTGATCAAACTTTCAAGTTCAACATGCCTAGCTTTGAAACTAGAAACGTGAATCGTTTCTCATCCAAAGCCTTGGTAAACAAGTCGGCAAGTTGAAATTCAGTAGAAACAAAGTAAAGTTCAATTGTACCTTTTTCAACGTGATCTTTAATAAAATGATACCGTATGTCGATGTGCTTTGTTTTTGTGTGTTGAACCGGTTTGACAGATATAGCGATTGCGGACTTACTATCACAATATATTGGGATCTTTTCATACCGACATCCGAAGTCCATCAGTTGAGTTTTCATCCAAATGACTTGTGAGCAACAACTCGCAGCAGCAACGTATTCCGCCTCCGCCGTAGAAGTTGAGACACAGTTCTGTTTCTTGGACGCCCAACTCACCAATTTATCTCCCAAAAATTGTATGTGTCCGGTTGTGCTCTTCCGATCCAATAAGCTTCCACCATGATCCGCGTCAGAGTAAGCCGTTAGCTCGTATCCCGTGCCTTTCGGATACCATAGACCAAGGTAGGTGGTTCCTTTGAGATAACGAAATATACGCTTGACATCCCCGAGATGATATTCCTTAGGATTCGCCTGAAATCTCGCACAAAGACATGTAGCAAACATAATATCCGGGCGACTAGAAGTTAAGTACATTAAAGATCTGATCATACCTCGATAGTTTCGTATATCTATTGACTTACCATGAGGATCCGGACCGATTTTCGAACCTGGTGCCATAGGCGTACCGATTGAAGTACAATTCTCCATTTTGAACTTCTTCAAAATGTCAAATGTATACTTTGACTGATTGATGAAGATTCCCGTGGAAAACTGCTTCACTTGCAATCCAAGAAAGAAGTTAATCTCTCCCATCATGCTCATCTGAAATCTATCAATCATCAAATCAGAAAACCATTTACATAAACCAGGGTTAGACGCACCAAAGATAATATCATCTACATAAATTTGTACTAGAATCATCTCACCATCTTCACGCTTGACAAACAAAGTCGTATCGATTTTACCTTTTTCAAAGCCAGAGACGAGTAGAAATTGTGACAGAACGTCATACCATGCTCGAGGGACTTGTTTCAATCCATACAAGGCTTTATCCAAGATATAAACGTGGTTTGGATGTTCCTTGTCGACGAAACCTTCGGGTTGAGAGACGTATACCTCCTCTTTGAGAATACCATTTAGAAATGCTGTCTTCACATCCATTTGATATACTGTGACGTTCTTGTAAGCCGCGTACGCCAGAAATAATCTGATTGCTTCAATGCGTGCGACTGGAACGTATGTCTCGTCATAATCTATCCCCTCTTGTTGTCGGCAACCTTTCGCTACAAGTCTCGCCTTGTTACGAACTATGATGCCATCTTCATCTTTCTTGTTTTTGAACACCCACTTTGTGCCTATGATACTCTTATTAGCAGGACGTGGAACAAGCCTCCAGATTTTCAACGCTTCGAATTGATTTAGCTCTTCTTGCATAGCTAAAATCCAATCCGGATCATTTAACGCTTCCTTAACAGTGAGTGGTTCAATATTGCTCAAAAACATTGAAAACTGTAACATCTCGATTTTTATAAAAGATGATGTTTGAGTTTATTAAATAATTTGAGTATAATAATTTGATAAACTATGATTTATTATGTGATAGATTAATTTTAAAGTTATCCCCGATTTAGTTACGTTAATTGTTTTGTGGAGTAATAAGTTAAGGGGTAAACTTTAATTTTAATTTATAAATGGAGGGATTAAACTTGTTAAGTATGGATAGTTGGAGGGTTGTTTGGTTAGGTGATTGAAATCCTAACACCACCACCGCCTCTTTCTTGAATTAAGAAACAAAAGTGAAACAATTACTTCACTTTCCATCTTGTTTATGTGTGTGTGTGACGGTACAAGAGAGAGAGAGAACCGAGAGGAGAAAAGAAAGAGGAAGAAGAAGAAAGCTAAATTGTTTAAAGCTGGAAATTTAGGTGAAAACTTGTGAAATTCCAAGGCATGTTTATATATAAATTTCTCTCATTATTGTTTATTAAGTTTTCTAAATGATTTAGAAATAAGTCTTGATGATTTGGGAGGATATGTGAAATCTGGGTATATGGTTATTTTCAGTTGATAACCTTAAGTATATCTGCATAATTACAAAAACATGCATGGCTTAAAACATAAGATTTCTGGGTTTTGTACGATTTTAGTTAGTTGAGATAGTTTTGAATATCGTCATAGTTAATTGCGAGAGTTATGAAGATTTGCGATAGTCATAACTGTCGCAACCTTGGGTTGCGACAAGCTCATGGTATCGCAATAATTAGTTGCGACAAGGAGTACATCGCAATAGTTGGTTGCGATGAGGCATTTATCGCAACAGTTGGTTGCGATAGAAAGTAAATGTCGCAACAGTGGGTTGCGACAAATACTGTTTGTTGCGATGAGGGTTATCGCAGCCAGTTGGTTGCGATTTAGGATTTTCAGTCTTTAAGGGTCCTAAACAGTAGATTAATACCAGTACAAATATGTATTTGAGTATTTCAGATCTTTGTGGAGTTGGTGACGAAAGTTCATACGTTTGAGAAGGAAAAGTTAGAGTGATACTACTGCTATCAGGTGAGTTCATTCTTACCTTACCTTTTTACAATGTTTTAAATTATGGTAAGGTGTATTTTATAAATGAACTGTTTTGGAAGGATTTTGGAAGAATGATTTTATAAAGTAAAATCTATTATCTTAAATTGATGGTTGTGCTTAAATTCATTAATGATATTGGAAAATGATTTATAGCAATAACCTGTACGAGTTGTAATCATTGGATTTATTGGGCAAGGGAGTTACAATAATATTTATATCCAGGACCATGAGTGATAATATTGATGGTTAGATTTATGTTATAAGGAATTGACATATTAAATGTGATTTTGCTTATACTGAATAATATGAGGGAATTATAAAGGAGATTTGCTCATACTAAATAATATGAGGAATCTATGTGGTATAAATAGGATTTGCTCATACTGATTGCTATGAGGAATCTACATTAAATAAATACCGGTACGAGTACAAATAGGTGATATGGATCCATAGGCACTAGTGGTTATGAACACGTGGAATAGATGAGGATTAATCGTTATTCCGATGGGTGTGAGAAATCGTGGAATAAACGTAATTTCCGATTTCTAAGGAAAAGAAGGGATTGGCATGTGTATATTGTAATCTCTATTTCATTTCCAATAAATGGGCATGTGTATATTGCGATTTATTGGACATGAGCATTAATCTAGAATCCGTTGAGATTCGTAGTGCGACTCTGGACCATGAGAAATGACTGACTTAGGGTCAGGTCGTCGTCATGGAATTGGAACATGAGAAATGACTGACTTAGTGTCAGGTCGTAGTCATGTAATCGGGTTTAACCCCGTTATTGAAAGATGGTTATGCGTATGGTAAGAAAAAGAGTAAACCAGGTTTGTTATGCCTTGTTTACATTGATTTGTACAAATATTATTTTGAAACCTAATGTTCTCACTAGGAGTTAGCCTAATCGTTTCAGATGATGTTTTCTTAACAGGTACTAGCTCGGGAAAATAAAGGGATGTGGGACGAGAGCTTTTGGATTAGCAGAGAATTTTGGTACTGAGGTTTTGATGGATTGCTTAGATAACCTAATTAATCTGATTATAATGACATGATTAGATTAATAGGTTATTCGAAGAATTTCATATGTGTAATTATGACCTCATAGTAAATGCTCTGCGTATGTATAAAGTTCTAAAAGGTTTATGATTAAATCTTATTATAAAATCGAGGTTTAAATTAGCCCTGATTTTAGGGTGTTACAATATGGTATCAGAGCATTAGTTTAAGTAAACTAGGTATGCTAAGTGAGTTACCTAGACTTAAGCTGAGATGAATTAAGTAATGATTCGTGAGATATGGGTAGAAGTACTAAGACGGGATAGTCTTAGAGTCGACGGACATACGTGAAATTAGTACTGTACGATGGTAACGAGGATTCTCATGTGTAGTATGTTCACAATCTCAATTAGCTACTGTTATTATGAATATATTACTACACGGGTATACTTGTTTATAAATTGTTACAGTGACTAATGATTGGTAAAAGTATGTTTCGTATGTCTAAGATGCGTGTAACCATTTTTATGGTTATCTCTTTGTGTTATATCAGAACAATGGTGAATACACTAACAAGGTCTTCTAATTCTTCGGAGGACAGAACAATAAATGATCAGGGGTTGGAAGAACAACCTGGAACTGGCGGGACCCATGAAAGTCCGCCGAGCCAACCTTTAAATAGGTGGATTGGAAAGTCAAACTCATAGAATGAGTACTGGTACTTCTGATTCGGTAATGACGGAATCTAGTATGGAGTCCCGTATGATAGAATAATAGTTAATGGTTTCAAAGTTCTTATCTCCTTAGATGATTTGAGTATGTCTAAAGTTGATATTGAAGCTTACACCATGAATAAAGGATTTGAAGCTTTCATGGATGGTTTTGATTATTCTTTTAAGGATTGTTTGGTAGTTAAATGTTACATTTGATGGAAAAGAGATTTGTAGTAGTCTAAATGTGTTTATGTCAAGTTTTCATGCATTTTCTTCATCAAAACGACCTGGGTTTGAGTTGGGGTGTCAAAGAGTTGAACAGGGGCTGTTGCAGGTGCAAAATGGCTGTCCAGAGACTTGCGCGGCCTTCGGCGCGACTTCAAGTCGCGTGAGAAACCGCGCAACTCACTGTTTCAGCATTTCTCAGTTTTTGTTTCTTGCGTACCGGTGTCGTTTCAAGGCGTAATATAGGGGAATGGGTACTCGTTTTGAGTATAAAATAGCATTTGAACCCATTGAACATGTTAGTTAGTGCCAATTCCAATCTCCAAATCTCGGATTTGAAGTTGGTTGTCGGTTTCGATCCGTTGTCCGGTTTTGCTGATTTTGGTGACCATAATCAAGTTTGAAAAGAGAAAAGGTGACGGAAAAGGGAAGATTGAGTTCCATAGCATTTGAAGAAGGAAAATCACCAGTGATTATTATTTGGAAAAGGAAGTGGGATTATAATCTAATTCTACTTTAATTCCATCAGGTAATTTCCTAATTACAATTCTAATCTATGGACTTGTTACAAAAAAATAATTTTTGGGTATTCGTGCTCAATAAGAGAGGTGGGTAATGGGAGAATCAAAAGTGGACTTTAGTGCCGGTTGTACGAGGGTCGGTACCTTTGTTCGATGACGAAAATACGGTTGTCAAAGGATGGTTGTATCCGGAGGAAAGACTAGAAGTCATCAATGTGTTGGTATTAGCAACTCGTTATGAGTAGTGTGGTGAAGTAGGAATGAAATATCCTCGACGTCAAATAAGAGTTTTAAAGTGATCTTGTGATAATAACGTTGCATGAGTAAGTTGAGATGAAAACGATGGGATGTGAATTGGATTATGATATGTTGGAAGGATTAGGTTCAGATAGAGACCCTTGTTGAAGAATAGATTAAGGAAATATCGATAGGTCGACTATTGATGTTGAAGTCGGTAGTTGTGTAAGGTGTATGAGACTGAAGTCTTGAATCAGATGGTTGAAAGTTGAAGGACCACCTTGTAGGGGTATTAGGATAGTGAAAGACTGTTGTTTTAGATAAGCGTTTTACTTACGAGGTGGATGGTTTGTAAGGGATGAAATATTAGGAACGAACAAAGTAAGTGTATAAACTATGTCGATCCGTGAGAAATGTGCCCTGTTTATGTAATAGTTTTGAATCACAAAGAGCTAGCAAGAAACGAGTAAGTTTGAGTTAATTAGAAACTCGTAAGTTGTGGTTCAACTAAAGTTGGGGAGGGATAAAGTAGCGAAATAGACTCGGTTAATTATACGGGATAACATGAAGGTAAGTTTGAAGTGTATGAATGACCATGAGAGACCTGGTCTGCTGTGAGATGTTATGGGTAAAGAATGTACGGAAGAGTGGTGGCATCAATTGCCGAGATAAATGTGTCAACCGGTATGTAAGGTGATGTTAGAAAGAAGTAAGCATCAGATGGAAGTCTTTTCGGGGATTTCAGATGAAGTGTACTATTTTGTCAATAAAGTTGTTGGGGCATGTGGTTTGTAAGATGATGGGTGTGTTAGTCAAAATGAGGGAAAGTAATGATAGAAAGTAATGAGACAAGTAATGTTTGGAGGGTGGTACTCCACGCTAACGTGGGAAAGTAATGATAGAAAGATCGAACCTAAGAATGTAGTTATACGAAGTTCTTTTATGTTTTGTGTGATGTTCGGTTTATCGATTTGTGAACTTAAGAAATTTGAACTATTACCGGTATGTTTTTAAGACTTATGGCCGATTATATGAATTGAAATCCTCAAAGATTTTATTAGTCTTGTTTTTTAAATGGTTACTTATTGATTTGACTATTTGAGTTTGAGTTATTGAACTAACTTTGAATAGGCTCACTACTTGGGGCACGGGAATGGTGATATTTAAAATGGCCAAACCGGTAGATGACGATGTTATGTACATAAAAGAATTTTAAGTATTGCACGACGAATTTGTGGCATTTGGTTAGTAAGTTGAAATCCTCAGACGGAATTTACTAGTATTATGATGTGTTCATGGCAATAAACCGATATCAAATGGAAGTGTGAGATCCCACCTCGGCTAGGAGAGGGAAACGAAGTCCTCCTTATAGGGTGGATGGATACTTTTCCTTGCATGAGGCCTTTTGCCTGTCACTGGGTGCGGTCTGGGTATGTCCCACGTATGCCTGTGCGGGCAGGAACAAAACCGTGAGCGTTGCCGGCATGCTGTTATGCAGAGGGTATGCGCAAAGCGGACAATATCGTGTACGGTGGATCTGGGGATATTACAGATGGTATCAGTTAGTGACCTAATCCGATTAGAGATTAATTTGTCTCCTAATATCCATGTCTTAATTCATTTGCGGATAACTTTGTCCGGCAATAGGATTTGGATTAATAACCAAAGGAGACTGATGAAATTTTAGGTCGTTTTCAAGTTGGGGAACGGGTAATGTTGAAGGATGTAAGATCCAGGAGATGTGGAAAACCGAGTCCTTGTTCTTTATGGACTTTTATCTGTGATTAAGTATATAAGACTAGAAATTAAAAGGGATATATGACATACTTTATGTTGGTAGGATGTGATTCCATTTACTGATGAAATAATGGATGTGAAGAGTCGTTGTGTGGAAGAACCGGAAGCGATTTTAGAGAGATCTATTAAGAAATTACAATCTAAGAATGCGGTCATAAATACAATGGTATTATATCATTGAGATGTTAATGTGACTTTAGAGTCGGAAGAGGATATGAAGATCAAATATCCTCATTTGTTTACCTAGCTTTGATTTCGAGGACAAAATCATTTTCAATATCCTCATTTAACGCTTCCTTAACAGTGAGTGGTTCAATATTGCTAAAAAACATTGAAAACTGTAACATCTCGATTTTTTATAAAAGATGATGTTTGGGTTTATTAAATAATTTGAGTATAATTATTTGATAAACTATGATTTATTATGTGATAGATTAATTTTAAAGTTATCCCCGATTTAGTTACGTTTATTGTTTTGTGGAGTAATAAGTTAAGGGGTAAACTTAATTTTAATTTATAAATGGAGGGATTAAACTTGTTAAGTATGGATAGTTGGAGGGTTGTTTTGTTAGGTGATTGAAATCCTAACACCACCACCGCCTCTTTCTTGAATTAAGAAACAAAAGTGAAACAATTACTTCACTTTCCATCTTGTTTATGTGTGTGTGTGGCGGTACAAGAGAGAGAGAGAACCGAGAGGAGAAAAGAAAGAGGAAGAAGAAGAAAGCTAAATTGTTTAAAGCTGGAAATTTAGGTGAAAACTTGTGAAATTCCAAGGTATGTTTATATATAAATTTCTCTCCTTATTGTTTATTAAGTTTTCTAAATGATTTAGAAATAAGTCTTGATGATTTGGGAGGATATGTGAAATCTGGGTATATGGTTATGTTCAGTTGATAAACTTAAGTATATCTGCATAATTTCAAAAACATGCATGGCTTAAAACAGAAGATTTCTGGGTTTTGTACGATTTTAGTTAGTTGAGATAGTTTTGAATATCGTCATAGTTAATTGCGAGAGTTATGAAGATTTGCGATAGTCATAACTGTCGCAACCTTGGGTTGCGACAAGCTCATGGTATCGCAATAATTAGTTGCGACAAGGAGTACATCGCAATAGTTGGTTGCGATGAGGCATTTATCGCAACAGTTGGTTGCGATAGAAAGTAAATGTCGCAACAGTGGGTGTTGTAAGATTTATGCAACCTTAGAGATTCACTTAAAATAGAACTCAGTGCAAGTATACACCTTGAACTACTATCGTCTCGTAACAAGTAATAATGGTAAAAGTACCAGATATCGATCCACATGGAAAACTTGTGAAAGCTTTTCAAAAGTCCAGTCTTTAAAAACCGATTTCAGATGGAGATTTCGAAAACCGATTGTTTGATTGGTTGGTTTGAGTTATCAGCTAAAAATTAATTCTAAAGAAGAAGCACAGGGTACAAAGCTCCATAAAGATGAAAACAAGTGATAGAGTAAAAAGGTATTATAACATCCAGCCAGTCCTCCAGCACAAGTGCTATAGGACTGCCACTGCACCAACTATCGGTTCAAACGGCCTCCCAAGAGTACACACTGGTCAACGTGTTATCGATACGATATCAGTTATGTTAGACTTCGTGAATCCAACACAACACAGTGTTACCATCCTACACCGTAAGAGCATAGTACTTGTTAGGCACTAAAACTATTTAGAGTCTTCTCTTATCATTTCAGTTAATTAACCTTATCCTTAACACTGAATGTTAATGCATTTTCATACATAAAATTAGTTGTCAATTAATTAAATGCAATCTTCAATGTAAGATCAATCACCTGAATTAAATAGTTAGATACAATGCTATATTCAATACACCCCTTTACTTTCACACAGATTTTACATCTAAACTTGGCTTTACACCCCAAGCTCAGGCAATTAGCCCATCATGGCTTGATTTCTTCTTTCGAAAGGTGTAAGAAATGTAAATGACATAAATGGAAAATACTGAAAGGAAATTGCAAGAAAGTAAATTACAGAAATGTAAAGACATAAATTAAATACAGGAATTTCAACAACAAGAAAATAAAAATAGTAAATAGATAACAAGAATTAAAATACAAGGAACTAGAAGCAAAATCACTAAACTAACGTGGTAACTTGGTCGCCAAGTTATGGAAACTTGTCGCACAAGTTACGTCACAAAACTACTATTTGCCTTGAACACTTTGGAACTTAGAAGTACTTAACTTTACAAATCAAAGATTTCGAAATCTAGAAGGAAAGATATCCAAACTAAGATTAAGAGCTTTGAAAAATAAAGTAAATGCTTAGAAAACGAGATGAGTCGAGAAAACAAACTAGGTGTGACAAACTTTGTAAAATAAACGAGATCTTTGGAATGAAAAATGCGAGAACCGTAAATAACAACACAAGGAAATACTTCGAAATTAACTTGATTAAACTTGAAACCGAGAGATGAAATACAACTGAAATTCGTGACCAAAAGATAATTTTCAGCAACTAGTAACAAGTGTTTGAGAGCAAAATGTAAGAAACTAATTAATTCTAGCAAGTGACAAGTGATTCTAAGAGTTAACAAGCCATTCATTATATAGGGGAGTTGAGTGGAGACAAAGCAATCAAAAGCTGATTAAGACTGATGTCCCAATGTACTTCATGTCCCCTCCAAAAGTCAACTCCAACCTTGTCATCAAAAGAGGCTTCGGCCCAAAGTTTCTTCAAAAAGGGCCCAGCTGCTAACTCCTTCAGCACTCCTACAGCATTCCTTCCGCGTTCAATTCCTATAGTATTGCCGTAGTAGTGCTCAGCCAAATTCTGCAATTTATTCAAAATAGTCCCAATAAGATCCAAAAACAGAGATTATACCATTAAATCATGCTTGACACCTAAAACACAGAAAATGCTAAAAAGCTAATAAAAATGACTCAATTACTGACTTTGGGCAAATAAAACGGACTAAAAATCTACTAAAAATGGCTAAAATAGAGTTATTAAAATAACCCTATCACAACCTCAAACTTAAAACGTTGTTTGTCCCCAAACAACAAAAATAAACAGAAAATAAAGACTCAAGTTTCTAAAAAGACTAAGAACCTAAAAAAAAGTAGCCCTTGTTTTATCCATAATCATAATGCAAACCACTGTTTAAGCACAAACCTGTTCAAAGCATACCTAGCATGAAACCAATAGCCCTTCATAAACTGACTTATTCATCTAAGCATGTAAGCACACCATCATAACCTACCTAAACTTCCCTAGTGTTAACAGAAATCATCAAGGCATACACTGTTTGGAATTGGGGTATGCATTCGGCTTTTCCTTTGCTTTTGATGCTTTGCCTTTTTCCACACACTCACATTATCACTCAATGGCACAATTTTCCTGCCATTTGTAACGTCCCAAAAATTACAATAAATTTGAACTTTTAAAAAAATAAGCATTTAATTGCATACGACACCGTTAATAATCCAAATAACCGTTTCGTTTGCAAATTTAAACAATAAACGTTCTCATTAAAACTAAACAGCGGAATTAAATTGTTTTTGAGTATAAATTAAATCTCATGACTGCAAAGAGCCCTTCGTACACGCCAGTGTGTACTGTCACACGTTAGAGCCACTAGTACCTGAAACCACAGTTTATAGGGAAAGGGTAAGCACGAAGCTTAGTGAATTCAAACACATACGCAGATAGCAATTATATACACACCACTCCTATCCGCACATACACAACCAACACAAGCAGTTAAAAGGTACAAGCAAACATATGCAAGAACACCTTCACATGTATCCTTCGGCTCCCCGAATTCACACAACACTCGTGTAGGCTTCCCTCGGTCTCCCCGAGTTCATACCACACTTGTACACAATTCCTCGGTCCCACCGAGCCCGCGGTCCCACCGAGCCCTCAGTCCCACCGAGATGTATATAACACTCATTTATGCCAGACATTAATTCAACCTAGTACTACGCACCACAATTCAGCCAGTACACACAACAATTCAGTTAGTACACAGAAACTACCGCGATGTACATGTAATCCCTATTCTACGCAGTGAGAGAACTCACCTCGAAAGCGTTGCAGAAGTTCCCAACTGACCACCCAAACTTGCCAACTCCAAGATCACTTCTCGTCACCTAAAGAAGTGTTACAAAGTGTCAACGCGAAGCCCCAACCCTCAATCATAAACATAAGATTAAACGAAGGACATTTCATCTTTTCGGCCTAAACTGCAGGTCTGTTCGTGACCTTCTTAGCCCTCCCTAGACCCACTAATCCAGGAATTAAATCCCACAAACAGGAGGGTCTAGGTCTTAGCTTTCCAGGGACATATTATACGCGTTCTAACGATTTTCCTACGATTTTATACGATTATTCTAAGATCGAAACGTAAGGCTGGCAGATTCGGACCTGCTGCAAAAACGGCCCTTTTGCACCTAGCTAGAGGCCTAACCAGGTTTTCGCTAAAACATAAAAAATGTGCCCGGCACAGAATGTGAACCGCGGGCACCAGTTTCGCCTCAAACCGAGCTACGACGGAAAAGTTATGGCCGATGTAAAACAGGGACAGAATGGGATTCTCACATAAATTGACGATTTTGAAACGGTTTAATGTTTTCGCGATTAAGCTTAGGGTTTAGGTAATCTGGCTGGACCAATACCAGCACCACCCACTGCCACCTCCGGCAGTGGTGGTTGGCGGCGGCGGCGGCCACCGGCGGTGGTGGCGGTTTCGGTAAAACGAACCGATGAGGCTAAAGGAAACGATCTCACCAAACAAACTCGATCGTACCTACACCCACGCACGACTAACCACCGATCGGCACGTGACAACCACTGACCGTGGTGTACGGCGGCGGCGCCATGCCGTCGGCAGCCATGGCTGCGACGGCGGCGATGGTCTTGAGTTGTTTAGATGGTGACGAAAGAAAGAAAACGAAGGGAAGAGCCTTACCTCGATGATGACGACACAGCAGCGGTACCAAACTCCGGCACTTCCTTCTCTCTCGATCTCTCCCTCTCTCGCTGCACTCTCTCTCTCTCTCGCCGGCAAGAACACAGCGTCGGTTGTGTGGGTGTGCTCCGGCGGCAGCAGCAAAGAACGGTGGGGGGGGGGGATTTAGGGTTGTGGTTTGTTGTTTGCGCCGTGAACTAGAACGAGAAGAGGGAGGTGCTAGGGTTTGAGGTTGTTGTTTGCGTGAGAAGAAAACGAGAGGGAAGAGGGGGGGGGGGGTCGGTTCTACATGGGCCGAACCCCATGCAAGTTTTAAGAAATTACAACAATGGTCCCTGAAGATAATTTTCAACTTAAGCCCCAAAACCCAAACTTTTTAACAATTAAAGTCCTTGTCGCCTAACCCCGTTAACAAGCAACGTTAAGAGAAAAGATTTAACATAAAAGAAATAAACATACCGGGGTACGACTTTACAACTCTCCCCCGCTTGAATTAGACTTCGTCCCCGAAGTCTACGCCCGCAAATAGCTCTGGATAGTCCTTCCTCATCTCGGTCTCGGGTTCCCAAGTCCACTCGGAACCCTTTCGGTGCTTCCCCTGGACCTTCACCAAGCCAATTACCTTGTTGCACGAGGTCCTCGTCTTCCTGTCAACAATGGCGACCGGGTTCTCAACGTAATTAAGTCGCTCGTCGATCTGAATATCTTCTAGAGGAATCACTGCAGACTCATCCATCACACACTTCCGCAATTGAGAAACGTGAAAAGTGTTGTGAATCAGGCTCAACTCACCCGGTAACTCCAAACGGTAAGCTACCTTCCCCACACGCGCTATGATCTTGTAAGGTCCAATGTCACGGGGCCCTAACTTTCCCCGCTTGCGAAACCGGATCACCCCTTTCCAGGGTGACACCTTCAGAAGAACATAATCCCCGACCTGAAATTCCAAATCCGATCGTCTCTTGTCGGCGTAGCTCTTCTGCCGGCTTTGTGCAGTAACTAATCGATCCCGGACCATCTGAATCATCTCAGTCGTCTTCAACACAACATCGGTACTTCCCAAAACTCGATGACCAACCTCGTCCCAGCAAATGGGCGTCCTGCACTTCCTACCATATAACACCTCGTAAGGCGGTCTGCCAATACTGGAATGGTAGCTGTTGTTGTAGGAGAACTCAGCTAACGGAAGATACTGATCCCAACTACCCCCAAAGTCAATAACATATGCCTGCAACATGTCCTCGAGTGTCTGAATAGTACGCTCACTCTGCCCGTCGATCTGAGGATGAAACGCCGTACTAAAATGTAACCGTGTACCCATCTCACCCTGAAACTTCTCCCAAAACCGGGAGGTAAAACGAGTATCCCGATCAGAGACAATTGAAACTGGCACCCTGTGCCTGGTCACAATCTCTCTGATGAAAATCTCCGCGAGCTTCTCCACCGAGGAGCTTTCTCTGATGGCCAAAAAGTGAGCGCTCTTAGTCAGACGATCGACAATCACCCAGATAGCATCATTCCCGCGTGGAGTCCTGGGGAGTTTAGTGATGAAATCCATCGTGATCTGTTCCCACTTCCATGCCGGAATCTCTAAAGGCTGCAGTTTCCCATGCGGTCGTTGGTGCTCCGCCTTGACTTTTCGACAAGTCATGCACACCTCTACACATTTGGCGACATCCCGCTTCATGCCGGACCACCAGTAATCCTCACGCAGGTCTCGGTACATCTTTGTAGCTCCGGGATGGATAGAAAACTTGGACTTATGCGCCTCGTCCAACAATATTTGCCTGTTCCCACCAGTGAGGAGAACCCAAATTCTACCGTACCGAGTCAATAAACCTCGACTATCACGGATAAAATTCTGAATCTCCCCCGAAACCCTCTCGCGTTTGGCATTCTCATCTAGAACCGCCACTTCCTGACCACTACTTATCGACTCGAGAAGAGGTGCAACCACTGTTAACCGTTGACACAAACCCCGTAGTGGCTCACCAACCGGATGTCGACTAAGTGCGTTCGCAACCACATTCGCTTTACCCGGATGGTAAAGTATCTCACAATCATAGCCTTTGACCACATCGAGCCACCTCCTCTGACGCATGTTGAGGTTCTGCTGATCCATCAGGTATTTTAAGCTCTTATGATCAGTGTAAATCGTACACTTGACACCATACAGATAATGCCTCCAAATCTTGAGAGCAAACACCACCGCCCCCAACTCTAGGTCATGAGTCGGGTAGTTCGCCTCATGGGGGAACTGCCTCGAAGCGTAAGCTATAACCTTACCGCGCTGCATGAGCACGGCACCCAAACCTTGGTGAGAGGCGTCACAGTACACCACCAAATCCTCCATGCCCTCGGACAAGGTCAACGCCGGAGCCTCGCATAAACGTCTGCGTATTTCCTCAAAAGCCCTCTGTCACTCTTCTCCCCAGCTAAAAGCAGCAGATTTCTTCGTCAATCGGGTCATAGGCAACGCAATCTTGGAGAAATCTTGGATAAATCTCCGTTAGTACCCTGCTAACCCTAGGAAACTTCGTACCTCGGTGGGAGTTTTCGGCACTTCCCACCGCATCACTGCTGAAAACTTGGCCGGATCGACCATAATACCATTCTGATTCACGACATGTCCTAGGAATTGGACCTCTCGTAACCAGAATTCACACTTGGAGAACTTAGCATAAAGCTTCTCCTGCCTCAAAACCTCCAAAATTTCTCGCAAAAGTATCTCGTGCTCTTCCTTTGACTTCGAATACACAAGAATATCGTCGATGAACACAATCACCGACCGATCCAGCATCGGACTACACACCCTGTTCATTAGGTCCATGAACGCCGCTGGTGCATTGGTGAGGCTGAAAGGCATCACCACAAACTCGTAATGGCCATAACGCGTGCGAAAGGCCGTCTTCTCCGTATCCTCACTCCTTACCCGCATCTGATGATACACCGATCTCAAATCAATCTTAGAGAACCACGAGGCTCCCTGAAGCTGGTCGAACAAATCGTCAATCCTTGGCAGCGGATAACGATTTTTCACCGTAAGCTTATTCAGCTCGCGGTAGTCTATACACATCCATTGAGACCCGTCCTTCTTCTTCACGAATAAAATCGGGGCTCCCCACGGTGAACAGTTCGGCTTAATGAACTCCTTTTCGTGAAGTTCCTGCAACTGAGCGTACGACTCCTTCAGTTCCGGAGGAGCCAGGCGGGAAGGTGCCTTGGCTACCGGAGCAGCACCCGGAATCAAATCAATGCGGAACTCCACCTGTCGCTCGGGAGGTATCCCCGGTAAATCATCGGGAAACACGTCAGCAAATTCCCGTACAACTGGCACATCCTCCGCGGTCTTCTTCTCTCCGTCGACGCGCGTGTCTATCACATACGCTAGATACCCCTGGCCACTGCTGTAAGTACCTCTGAGCCCTCGCAACCGAACATATCGCTGAGGTTCGCCTGGGCGAGTCGCCCTGCACCAGCAGTTCTCCCCCGCTTGGGGTTCGAACTCGTACTTGTTTGTGACGACAAACAATCTCGGCATTGAAGGCATCCATCCAATCCATGCCCACAATTACGCACAACTCTCGCATAGCGATCGGAACCAAATCAATAGGGAATCTCACACCATAGATTTCCAAAGTGCACCCCCGGTACACGCCAGAAACCGTCAAGGTCCTGTCATCAGCAACCTCAACCACAAGCGGACAGCCTACCGTCCTACAACTCGGCCCAAAACGCTCACTAACAGTGTGAGACACGAAAGGATGAGTAGCCCCGCTATCAAACATCACCACAGCAGGCACCGAGTTAACTAAGAACGTACCTGTCACCACCCTATGCGTAGCTTGTGCCTCTTCCACTCTCAGTTGATGAACTCTACCTCGGGCCGCCTCCATCACCGCAGCAAGTGAAGCATACTGCGCAGTACTTACGAACTCCCTGATCTCGATACGTAACATATTCTTGTACTGCGTCCTCTTCATGTCCGCAGAAGCAGCATACTAAGGACAGAAAAATGCCATTTCCGTGAACTCTCGGTTCATCTCCTTTACAGTCTCCGCAGTCTGAGAGAGCTCCAAGAACTCTTTAGCAATCCTCTCCATCTCCACTAGAGGCACATACTCTGCCCGAAAACGTACGGCAAACTCCTCCCAGGTCAAAGTAGTGCGCTCGCTAAGCGTCCAAGCAGTAGCACACCAGTCTTTCGCTCCGTCTCGTAACAGATTCACCGTGAAGCGAACCTTCAATTTCTCCGGACAACCACTGGTAAGGAATGCGCACTCCAATCCGATCCCGATACTATAACTCTCTCGCTCGGGACTGCCCACCGGCAGGGGGTGGAATCGCCGCGATGCGTTCCTCTACCAACACTACTACCTCATTACGAATGGCGGTACAATCTCGGGGATCGCCTCCCCAGTAGCGTGCGTCACATCAGCCGCAATCATCTCTCGAATCTGCTCAGTGGCAACTCCGGTACCAAAATCTGAGTCAGTATTGTTGTTCCTCCTTAACGAGCTATTAGCACACACTAAACCTGCTAACTACGCTCACGCTCAACTCCTCGGATTCTCCGTGACTTTCCCCTACTCGAGCATTGATCCTGTGCTTCCGATAGTAGGAGCTCTACTACTACCTTCCACACCTATCATCACTCGTTCCGAGTCCCATCCCGAAGTGTCCAAGTGGTTTCTCGCCGATAATTACACCCATATGCCCGTACCAGCATATGTACACACTCTTCCTAGCTCCCTAGGAATTTCACCCCAAATCACTACCCTTGCTACGACGAAATTCCTACTAGCCATGACGAGTCGCCTCGCGAATACCCAGTCACATGCAACGTGAAGTCAAATAGACATTCGAATTCAAAATTCTATCCTAGAACGGTTGGACTCAAACAAGAGCTGCGTAATAGAACTAAATCAAATATTCCAAGGCTATGCGATTCTTACTGCATACAACCTATAGGGAATTCGCTTAACAACTTACCATGAGTAGCATAAATTCCTACTAGCAAGCAACAAACATGCAGTATAGTGTAAATAGCACAGGCAATCTAGCATACATACTCCTATATTCTAGAAAGCAATAAATACACTAAGTACTGTACCTTTTCCCTTGGCTTTGGCTGACTGTACACACTGCGCCCTCGATCACCGTTTCTCAAACGCCTTTTTCCCTTTCTTTTATTTCAAAAACCTTAAAAGAAAATTTCATAGCCGCAAACTTGAGTTCAAACACACCGAGATGTGTTTAATTCGCTCAAGCTGTGCTCTGATACCAACTTGTAACGTCCCAAAAATTACAATAAATTTGAACTTTTAAAAAAATAATCATTTAATTTCATAAGACACCGTTAATAATCCAAATAACCGTTTCGTTTGCAAATTTAAATAATAAACGTTCTCATTAAAACTAAACAACGGAATTAAATTGTTTTTGAGTATAAATTAAATCTCATGACTGCAAAGAGACCTTTGTACGCGCCGGTGTGTACCGTCACGCCTTAGAGCCACTAGTACCTGAAACCACAGTTTATAGGGAAAGGGTAAGCACGAAGCTTAGTGAATTCAAACACATACGCAGATAGCAATTATATACACACCACTCCTATCCGCACATACACAACCAACACAAGCAGTTAAAAGGTACAAGAAAACATATGCAAGAACACCTTCATATGTATCCTTCGGCTCCCCGAATTCACACAACACTCGTGTAGGCTTCCCTCTGTCTCCCCGAGTTCATACCACACTTGTACACAATTCCTCGGTCCCACCGAGCCCTCGGTCCCACTGAGATGTATATAACACTCATTTATGCCAAACATTAATTCAATCTAGTACTACGCACCACAATTCAGCCAGTACACACAACAATTCAGTTAGTACACAGAAACTACCGCGATGTACATGTAATCCCTATTCTACGCAGTGAGAGAACTCACCTCGAAAGCGTTGCAGAAGTTCCCAACTGACCACCCAAACTTGCCAACTCCAAGATCACTTCTCGTCACCTAAAGAAGTGTTACAAAGTGTCAACGCGAAGCCCCAACCCTCAATCATAAACATTAGATTAAACGAAGGACATTTCATCTTTTCGGCCTAAACTGCAGGTCTGTTCGGTACCTGCTTAGCCCTCCCTAGACCCACTAATCCAGGAATTAAATCCCACAAACAGGAGGGTCTAGGTCTTAGCTTTCCAGGGACATATTATACGTGTTCTAACGATTTTCCTACGATTTTATACGATTATTCTAAGATCGAAACGTAAGGCTGGCAGATTCGGACCTGCTGCAAAAACGGCTCTTTTTCACCTAGCTAGAGGCCTAACCAGGTTTTCGCTAAAACACGAAAAATGTGCCCGACACAGAATGTGAACCGTGGGCACTAGTTTCGCCTCAAACCGATCTACGAAGGAAAAGTTATGGCCGATGCAAAACAGGGACAGAATGGGATTCTCACATAAAATGACGATTTTGAAACGGTTTAATGTTTTCGCGATTAAGCTTAGGGTTTAGGTAATCTGGCTGGACCAATACCAGCACCACCCACTGCCACCTACGGCAGTGGTGGTTGGCGGCGGCGGTGGCCACCGGCGGTGGTGGCGATTTCGGTAAAACGAACCGATGAGGCTAAAGGAAACGATCTCACCAAACAAACTCGATCGTACCTACACCCACGCACGACTAACCACCGATCGGCACGTGACAACCACTGACCGTGGTGTACGGCGGCGGCGCCATGCCGTCGGCATCCATGGCTGCGATGGCGGCGATGGTCTTGAGTTATTTAGATGGCGACGAAAGAAAGAAAACGAAGGGAAGAGCCTTACCTCGATGATGACGACACAGCAGCGGCACCAAACTCCGACACTTCCTTCTCTCTAGATCTCTCCCTCTCTCGCTGCACTCTCTCTCTCGCCGGCAAGAACACAGCGCCGGCTGTGTGGGTGTGCTCCGGCGGCAGCAGCAACGAACGGTGGGGGGGGGGGGGTTAGGGTTGTGGTTTGTTGTTTGCGCCGTGAACTAGAACGAGAAGAGGGAGGTGCTAGGGTTTGAGGTTGTTGTTTGCGTGAGAAGAAAACGAGAGGGAAGAGGGGGGGGGGGTCGATTCCACATGGGCCGAACCCCATGCAAGTTTTAAGAAATTACAACAATGGTCCCTGAAGATAATTTTCAACTTAATCCCCAAAACCCAAACTTTTTAACAATTAAAGTCCTTGTCGCCTAACCCCGTTAACAAGTAACGTTAAGAGAAAAGATTTAACATAAAAGAAATAACCATACCGGGGTACGGGCTTTACACCATTCATCTCATATTGAGGTATAATGTGGACTCTTTGGTCTCTTTTAACATTTAGGTGTCTTTGACACACTATTAAGCACAAAAAGAGCACCTTTGCTCATGCAAGATTTGTAAGGCATCATGAGATAATTGTGAGGTTTGCCTTAATGTGTGTGAGGCAAATCTTACCCCACCTCAAACTTGAAATGGACAATGTCCCCATTGTCAAGAAAAATAGGATCAGAAGAGGTCTGTTTGGGGTTTTTATGTATAGCTTAATGAGGAGACATACCCTTGATGATTAACTTTTACAAGGTTGGAAAGCTGTGAGTGAGCTATGCTGGCAGTTTACACTTATACAAACATCATATCAGATTATTGTGGCTATAAGTACACACCAATCATGTTGAAACAGCAGGGAAAACAGTGGTGCATGCATACAGATTATGAGGGAAACAAGTTCATAAAATCAATACCCAACAAATTGAAACAGAAAAGCAAAAGATGAGAATGAAAAGAAACAGGACTCAAACACTACTATCATGACTTAATGATTCAGACACAAGGCGCCAAAAACTTGTCTTTAGAGTAACTCTTGTAAGATTTTTGTTGATCCAAACCCTCAGTGATTTGATAATGACCCTCTCTTAAACACTTAGTGAAAATTGTAAGTAAACAATGTATTAGAGTTTCACTATCGCTGATAAGTACTAAGACCTTACAGTACCGCTGATAGGAACTCTCGCTCTTTTAGTTTAAAACATTCAGCGTAACTGTTCATCCAGTAGCTCTGAGCCTGTTTAGTCTCTGCGATGATCGCTGATAAGTTTTAGTTTGTTTACTTATGATCCCTGAAGACAAAGTTTCACGTCAACATATGTTCTACGCTGAAGTCGAAGATCAAGCTCAAGAACCAGCGACAAGTCTACTAGTGAACTGATGCGGATATCAGCGAAGCCAAGATTTGTCCACTCAACGTGAAGTATCAAGTAGAAGACTTCAGCAATCGCTGAACTTTATCATTCGCTGATAAAGAACTGCTTCAACGAAAGCTGATCATGAAGTTTCCTTACAAAGTACTATTGTCTTACCTCCCTTGCACGACTCCGTACGAACTGTCAGAACGGACATCCCTTTTGTCTGTAATCGTACACCAACTCTGATTCTACACTGTGCACCATGCGGCTACTAGGTTGTCTACAAATCATGCGACCACTCAGCTGCTGCCACGTGTAAAGCCATACTGCCATGCATTAAATGCATGCAATATATAAGAAGAACCCTACTTCAGTATTGAAGTGCACTGGCCATCTTCTTCTTTCTATCTGTGTGTTAGGTTATTATTCGTACTTTCCTTATCTCCTCTCTATCTATTTCTAGTGCAAGAAACTTAGTGTTCTTAACTTGTTTAGATTAGGTTTATCCTTAATCTTGTTCCGCAACAAGTTGTAATTTTTTTTAAGATTTATCAATAAACAATTTAGAAAAGTAAAAATAGTGTGTTTGTATTCAACCCCTCCCCCCCCTTCTACAAACTTGTATAACCCTTTGGGACCAAAAAGTGGTATCAGAGCAGATTTGTTTAATCTAATAAACAAGATCTTATCTATACTAAGATTTTCCTTCCTTGCTATTTCTGAAAATGGCTACCAACACAAACACTAACACTATTGACAATGGTTCTCTTGCAAAACCCCCTAGATTTTCCAGAGATAACTTTAATCTATGGAAAAATAGGATGATTCTCTTCTTAGAAGGTGTAGACCCTACTATGCCTTACTATCTTGAAAACGGCCCATATATTCCTGTAAGAATTGATCCTGAAGTTCCAGCCGCTGAGAATAGAGCTGCTATTCCTGAAAGGTTGGTTCCCAAGGAAATTCATATGTGGACTGATGAGGATAAGAAGAAAGTGGCTATCGACACAAAAGACAGATCCATACTCTCCATGGCTCTTCCTGACGAAGTCTACCATTCCGTCATGAACCTGAAAACCTCAAAAACTATGTGGGACACAATCTGTGTTCAGTATGAAGGTACATCTGAAGTCCAGGACTCACGTAAGATCAACCTGGTAAGACAGTATAAAAGCTTCATTTGTGGTAAGAATGAATCTCTCTCTGAAGTACATCAACGTTTTAACTGCTTAATAATAGATCTTAAAACTGTTGGTAAGGAATATTCTAACTTTGAAGTTCTGACAAAGTTCTTAGAATGTTTACCTGAAAGCTGGGACAGTTATTCAATGTGTCTCAAGATGTCAAAGGATCTAAAATCTATGACTCTCTCTACCTTATATGGCACGATGCTGAATCATGAGCAATCAAGTCATCTTAAGAAGAATCTTGTAAAAGATTCCAAAAGCACACCTGTTGCTTTAGTCTCAGAGACACCTTCTACTCAACGATCTACTATCATTGTCACTGAGTTGGAAAGTAACTCTGAATGTTCATCAGATCCTGACTCTTCAGATCTTGATAAATCTATGGCTCTCCTATCTAACAAGTTCAGGAGATTCGCCAAAAAGAAAAAATTCAGAAAGAATAAACCTCTTGCTATAACTGACATGCCAAGATCATCAACTCTTGTTGATAAGGCTACGACTACTTGCTATAACTGTGAAAAGATAGGACATTTTGCTAGCGAGTGCAGGTCAAAGAAAGTTTCTAGAACCTAAACTTTTCCCAAGAAAAACTTTACTCCAAGGACTAGAGATGAAAAATACAAAAAGCTGAAAGAAAGGTATTCAAAGCTGAAAACCTTGAAGAAGAAAGGCAAAGGCCTGATGGCTGACTACGATTGGGCTGCTTCTGACGAAGAAGAATCATCTGACTCTGAAGATGATGATGAAGCCAATCTCTGTCTCATGGCCAAAATCGAAGATAAGGAAGAAAAGTCTGACATTCCCTCTACTTCAACCTCTGCTACTAAGGTATCACCTTCCTTCTTTACCAATATTGAAAATATTGATGAAGCTGATAGTCTTCGAAAGATAGATCTCTTGACTAGAAGTTTATATGAAGCCATGAATGGCAAAACTGTTATTGAAAACCAAAACTTTGATCTCGCTGAACAGCTTAAAAACTGTCACCTTCAAATAGAAAAGCTTTCTAAAATTGAAGAAGATTTTAAAGATCAAGTTTATTTAAATCAGCTAGTCAAAATCGAGCGTGAATAAGCTATCGCTGCATTAAGAGCTGAAAAAGCTACTGTTGATGGATGGTATAAATCCTCAACAATGATCACTGAGATAATAAAGTCTCAGATTCCCTTGAGTGATAAACGTGGTCTTGGTTACAAAGCTGATACTCTAGAACCAATCACTGACTGTTCCATGCTTAAGTTTGGAATGTTCGTATCCTCTATCCCTGACACTTTCTCCTCTCAGTGTTCCTCTTCAAAACCTCCTATCCCTGAGGAAATCTCTACGTTAACTTCTAAAGGTAAAGAAAAAATTGTTTATTCAAAACCTACCCCAGTCTTTAAAAACAAAGGTAAAGGAATCGCTTTTAACCAAAATCCTCAGAAGGGTACCTGTGTACCTAAGCTGAATGCTTCTAAGGCTTCAGCGACTCATCCCTTTAACTCTAAGAACAAGGTCCCTGGATTTATTCAGAGATCTACTCCTAGAATCAAAGTGGATGTTATTAGTAAGAAATCTGAAGAACTGAATGTTCCTATTTCCAATGCCAAAGGTATACTTAGTACTGGTCCTACTCATTTAAAACTAACAGCTCAGCATGCAAATGGTCCTAAAACTACTTTTAGTTATAGGAAATGTTATCATTGTGGACTTACAAATCATATTGCTAGTAAGTGCCCTACAGAGTACAGACACCAAAGCTGAAAAGTTAGCTAAGGTGAAAATCAATGCCCCCAAGGCAAAGAAGACCACTGAGGTTAAGAAATTAACCAAAGTGAAGACTGACAAAGCTGAATCTTCAAATGCTGCGAAGACTGCTGAACCTTCCACTTCCTCAACCACCACTGACAAATCAAAGCCCAAAATGATATGGGTGCCCAAATCAAACTAATCTTCCTTTGTTTGTAGGTTAAGATGGGTATCTGGTATCTCGATAGCGGATGCTCTAGACACATGACTGGAAAGAAAAGCCTGCTCTCTGAATACAAGGAAGAAAAGGGTCCCTCTGTGACTTTCGGTGGAAAAGGAAAAGGACATACCCGAGGGTTTGGTGTACTCTCAAATGGTACAACAACCTTCAGAAGAGTCGCATATGTTGAAGGGCTGAAGCATAATCTTCTAAGCATCAGTCAGCTTTGCGACATGGATAACAAAGTAGTCTTTACTAAGTAATCCTGCTTTGTCACTGACAAAAAGGAGAAGATAGCTCTCAGCGGTTATCGTTTAGAAAATGTTTATGTAATAAACATGGACTCAACAACCACTGAAAACTCTTGTTTCTTCTCAAAAGCCTCATCTGATGTCAACTGGCTATGGCATAAGAGGCTCTCTCATCTCAACTTCAAGACACTGAATACTCTTTCTTCTAAAGAGTTAGTCACTGGTCTACCTCAACACTCATACGCCAAAGAGTCCTTATGTTCAGCGTGTGAAAAAGGGAAGCAGACCAAAGCAAGCTTTAAGACTAAGCAAGTTTCCTCAGTGTCATCTCCTCTACAACTTCTCCATATGGATTTGTTTGGCCCTGTTAACAAACAATCCATCGCTGGAAAGAAATATACGCTGGTCATAGTTGATGAATTCTCTCGCTATACATGGGTAATGTTTCTCCGTTCTAAGAGTGACACCCCTGAAGAACTCATCACATTTGTCATGAAGATGGAAACCCTGAACAACATGACCGTTCGCTCAATAAGGAGTGATCATGGGACTGAATTAAAAAACAGTTCTCTTGACTTCTTCTTTGAGAGTAAGGGTGTTTCTCATAACTTTTCTTCAGTGAGAACACCACAGCAAAACGGAGTCGCTGAAAGAAGAAATAGAACTATTATTGAAGCTGCACGTTCAATGCTCAGCGATTCTCAACTACCTACTCAGTTTTGGGCAGAAGCTGTCAACACTGCTTGCTTTACGCAAAACAGGTCGCTGATAGTCAACAGATTCAAGAAAACAGCCTATGAACTTTTCCATGGGAGAAAGCCTTCAATTAGGTTTCTTCACATCTTTGGATGACAGTGTTTCATACTGAACAACAGAGATGCCCTTGGAAAATTTGATCCTAAAGCTGATGATGGAATCTTTCTTGGATACTCCTCAGTTTCCAAAGCCTTCAGAGTCTTCAATCGTAGAACACAGACTGTAGAAGAAACTATTCACGTCACGTTTGACGAATCCCGTTCAGCGAATTCTCGACCTTCTGTTGATACTGAAGAACTGAATCAATGGATGTTTTCACGTCTTGGTGTTTCAGAAGATATTCCCACTCATACTCATCCTGCTGAAGATGATGGTCCTACTATCATCTCTGGCGTGCAGAATAGTGAAGCTGAAACATCTTGGGTCTCAGCTGTTCCTCTTAACACTATGCCTGCTTCTGAACCTACCTCAGACATACCATCTACTTCTCAGCAATCAGTGAATGTAATGACATCTACACCTACTCCTCTCTTGGCTGAAATACCAGAAGTTGCTGAAGCCTCATCTTCAGCCCCTCAAGTTCAGGTTGAGTCAGCGACTTATGCTCCGGCTCAGTGATGGACTATAAATCACCACATTGATTAGATTCTTGGTGATCCAAACGCTGGTGTTCAGACTCGATGCAGTGCAGGTAATATTTGTTTATTTGTTAACTTTATTTCTCTGATTGAACCAAAGAAAATAAATGATGCCCTCAAAGATCCAAACTGTGTCAGCACTATGCAAGAAGAGCTGACAGAATTTGAAAGAAACAAGGTTTGGAATCTCGTTCGAAGACCAACTGACAAATCAGTGATAGGCACTAAATGGGTCTATCGAAACAAGTTGGACGAACATGGAACTGTAACCCGCAACAAGGCTCGACTTATTGCTCAGGGATACAGACAAGAGGAAGGTATAGATTACGACAAAACTTTTACTCCTGTAGCAAGACTAGAATCTATTCGTCTATTCTTAGCCTACGCTGTACACAAAGACTTCAAAGTGTATCAAATGGATGTTAAGTCAACATTCCTAAATGGAAAGCTGAATGAAGAAGTCTACGTAGAACAACCTCCAGGATTCTCAGATCCTAAGCATCCAGGTTATGTTTATAAACTGGATAAGGCACTTTATGGCTTAAAGCAAGCTCCTCGTGCATGGTATGACACTCTATCCTCTTATCTCCTGATTGAACAGTTTGAGCGTGGTAAAATTGATAAAACTCTATTTTTCAGGAAAGTAAAAGGTCATATCATTCTTGTTCAAATATATGTCGATGATATTGTATTTGGTTCTACTAACCCTGACCTATGTACTCGTTTCTCTAAAAGGATGAAATCTGAATATAAAATGAGTATGATGGGTGAGCTAACATATTTCCTTGGTCTTCAGATAAAACAAAATGAAAAAGGAACTTTCATTAATCAGGGAAAGTATGTTAAAGATATGCTGAATGAATTTTAATTTAACTCAGAGTTCAGCTATGAAAACCCCTATGGCACCGCCGCTGACACTCAAGAAGGATACTAATGGTACACCTGTTAATGTCACGACGTATCGTGGGATGATCGGCTCTCTTCTGTATCTTACAGCTAGCCGACCTGATATCATGTATGCAACTTGTTTGTGTGCAAGGTATCAAGCTGAACCCAAGGAATCTCATATGGTCGCTGTAAAGCGAATCATTCGTTACCTTAAGGGTACTCCGAACCTAGGTCTTTGGTATCCCAAAGATTCAGGGTTTGATCTAATCGCCTATTCAGATAGTGATTTTGCAGGTTGCAAATTGGATAGGAAAAGCACCACAGGAGGTTGTCAGCTCCTGGGTGGAAAGCTAGTGAGTTGGACAAGTAAAAAGAAAAACTCAGTGTCCACCTCCACAGCTGAAACTGAATATGTAGCCGCTGGAAGCTGTTGTTCTCAGGTCTTGTGGATGAGAAATCAACTACTGGACTATGATCTTCAGCTTTCGAAAATTCCAATCTACTGCGACAGCACAAGTGCCATCGCTATAGCCAACAATCTAGTGCTACATTCAAAGACCAAACACATCGAAATCAGGTATCATTTTATCAGAGATCATGTGATGAATGGTGATATCGAACTTCATTTTAGCTCCACTGATTTTCAGTTAGCCGATCTATTCACTAAGCCGCTTGATGAGACAAGATTTAACTTTCTCATCAGCGAGCTTGGAATGCTGAGATTTCAGAGGTTTGATAACCGTCCGCCTTTCCAACCAGCGGAAAGACCTTGTCCGAAATGCAACCGTATCCACCAAGGAAATTGTCAAGTTGATTCTCGGGTTTGTTATAGGTGTGGGAAAACCGGACATGTTGCTAAAGACTGTCGAGTAACACGGTTTTGTTTCTCATGTAACTCTCCGGATCACATTCAGTCTGACTGTCCGAGGGGAAGAGTACAACAAGGGGGTACGTGGGGGAAACCAGCGGGTGTTAGACCAGTAGTACAAAGGCCAGAGCAACCAAGAGCAAGGTGCCGTGCATTTCAGATGACAGCACAAGAAGCGGAGGAAACTCCGGATGTGGTTACAGGTACATTTTTAATAAACTCTACACGTGCTAAAGTGCTATTTGACTCCGGTGCAAACCGATCGTTTGTGTCTCCTTCGTTTGCTGCTTATATGCATTTAAAGCCTAAAGTGTTAGATCATGCTTTAATGGTAGATACTGCAAATGATAATCAAGTATCCGTTAAAGAGGTTTTTGATAGTTGTGTGATAAATATAGAGGGGTGTGGAGTACCTATTCAATTATTTCCTATAGCCTTGATTGAGTTTGATGTAGTAGTGGGGATGGATTGGTTAGCCGAGAATCAGGCTAACATAGTTTGTGATAAGAAGTTGATCAATGTTATCTTACCTGAGAGGGGACCGGTAGTGATTTATGGTGACCGTAGAAATCATCAGTCTTGCCTTATATCTATGTTAAAAGCTCGTAAGTGTGTCAGCAAAGGTTGCCCGAGTTACTTAGCTTATGTGATAGATATTAAGCCAGAAAAGAATAAGATGGAAGATATTCTTGCTGTCCGTGAATTTCCAGAAGTTTTCCCCGAAGACTTGAATAGTCTTCCTCCCGTTAGACAAGTAGAGTTCGGTATAGATCTGATTCCTGGAGCCGTTCTGGTAGCCCGTGCACCGTATCGTCTGGCACCTCCAGAGATGAAAGAAATGATGGCACAATTACAAGACCTATCCGATAAGGGCTTCATCAGACCCAGTTCTTCGCCGTGGGGTGCACCAGTCCTGTTTGTGAAAAAGAAGGATGGTTCGATGAGAATGTGTATTGATTACCGGGAACTGAATAAGCGCACGATCAAGAACAAGTATCCGCTTCCCAGAATTGATGACCTCTTCGATCAATTAGTTGGAGCTTGTTATTTCTCCAAGATTGATCTAAGATCTGGTTATCATCAGCTGAAGATTAAAGAAGAAGACGTTCTGAAAACTGCTTTTCGCACAAGGTACGGTCACTATGAATTCCTGGTGATGCCATTTGGACTGACGAACGCTCCAGCTGCTTTTATGGATCTAATGAACCGAGTATGTAAGCCATATCTTGATAAATTTGTTATTGTGTTTATCGATGATATCCTTATCTACTCCTGATCCAAAGAAGAGCACGCACAACATCTTCGTTTGATTCTGGAATTGCTGAAGAAATAAAAGTTGTATGCTAAATTTTCAAAATGTGAATTTTGGCTACGGGAAGTTCAATTTCTTGGGCATGTAGTCTCCGAGAAAGGCATTCAAGTTGATCCGATGAAAGTAGAGGCAATTGAAAAGTGGGAACCGCCGAAAACGCCAACCGAAGTACGAAGTTTTCTGGGTTTAGCCGACTACTATCGAAAGTTTATAAAAGATTTTTCTTGTATCGCTACGCCTCTCACTAGGCTGACCCGGAAGAATCTAAAGTTCGAATGGAAAACAGAACAGGATGAAGCATTCCGAATATTGAAAGAGAAACTCTGTAGCGCGCCGATACTAGCATTACCTGAAGGTTCTGATGATTTTGTTGTTTCCAGTGATGCTTCCAAACTGGTATTGGGTTGTGTACTAATGCAGCGTGGGAAGGTTATCGCTTATGCTTCTCGTCAACTAAAGGATCATGAACGGCAATATCCTACACACGACATGGAACTTGCAGCAGTTTTGTTCGCGCTAAAGATTTGGAGACACTATCTCTACGGTTCTAAATGTCAAATTTTTACCGATCATAAGAGTCTCCAACATCTTTTCGATCAGCGGGAATTGAATATGAGGCAAAGAAGATGGCTAGAGCTGGTGAATGATTACGACTGTGAAATTCTTTATCATCCGGGAAAGGTGAATGTGGTAGCTGATGCACTGAGTCGTCAAGAAAGAAGTGGAACAATAAAAGCCATTGCACTACGAACTGAACTTCTACCTAACATCTTTGATGAATTAAAGAAGTGTCAAGTGGAAGTTTTTCAAGAAGAACATTTGAAATCAGAACGGTTAGTGGGAATATCAGCATCACTCGTAAAAGATGATCGTGGGTTACTGTGTCTGGGAAACAGAATCTGGGTGCCTCGTTTGGGTGACTTACGTGATCGAGTACTACAAGAAGCTCATCAATCTCGTTTCTCTATTCATCCAGGTACGAATAAGATGTATAAAGATTTAAAACAATTTTATTGGTGGCCGGGAATAAAAAGAAGCATTGCTCAACATGTGGAAGGTTGTACTACTTGTAAGAAGGTAAAGATTGAACATCAAAAGTCGTTTGGTCAGTTGCAACATTTAGAAATACCTATGTGGAAATGGGATCAGATTACTACGGATTTCATCACAAAGTTACCAAGGACTCCGAAGGGATTCGATGCCATTTGGGTGATCGTTGACAGATTGACGAAGTCTGCTCACTTCCTGCCAATAAAAGAAACTTATTCGTTGGAAAAGTTAGCCAAGTTGTACATCGACGAAATAGTAACTCGACATGGAGTTCCAACCTCGATTATTTCTGATCGGGATAGTCGTTTTACTTCAAGATTCTGGAAGAGTTTTCAAAAGGAAATGGGAACGCAAATAAAATTAAGTACAGCATATCATCCTCAAACCGATGGTCAGAGTGAACGAACAATCCAGACTTTAGAAGATATGCTACGGGCCTGCATTGTTGATTTTGGGGGATCGTGGGATAAGCATTTGCCGTTGATCGAATTTGCCTACAACAACAGTTATCATTCCAGCATACAAGCGGCACCGTTTGAAGTTCTGTATGGTAGAAAATGCCGAACGCCTCTGTGTTGGAATGAAGTGGGAGAGAAACAGTTAGCGGGACCAGATATAGTTCAGTTAACCGCGGATAAGATTACTCAGATTCGGGAACGATTAAAAGTGGCTCAAGACAGACATAAAAGTTACGCTGACCGACGCCGAAAACCGCTAGAGTTTCAAGTTGGAGATTTTGTAATGCTGAAAGTCTCACCTTGGAAAGGAGTCATTCGATTTGGAAAGCAAGGTAAACTTAGTCCGAGGTACATTGGACCGTTTGCAACTACAGAAAGAATCGGGGAAGTAGCTTACCGGTTAGATCTCCCGCCAGAATTAAGCCGTATACACAACGCCTTTCATGTATCGAATTTTCGAAAGTGTTTGGTTACACCGGATCAGGCCGTATCTCTACCGGATATACAAGTTGATGAAAAGATGAATTATGTGGAGGAACCTGAAGCCATAGTTGACCACAAAGTTAAAGTGTTGCGGAACAAAGTAATCAAGAAAGTAAAAGTACAATGGAGACACCATAGGGGTCAGGATGCTACTTGGGAATCAGAATCCGAAATGAGAACTAAGTACCCTTACCTTTTTGCTTAACCGAATTCCGAGACAGAATTCTTTTGAGGGGGAGATGATGTAATACCCCGGGTAAGTTCGTTAGTTAAATTCCCTTTCCGTTAAATAAAGTTAACTTTAAAGTTGGATGTTTAGGGTAAGTTTGGGTAAATGTATAAGTTAAGGGTGTTTTGGGTCATTATTGGATAGTTCAAGCCAAGTTTGGAAATTTAGTGTGATATTATCTCCTAACTATCCAGATATTATCACAACTCAGATTTAAAGTGTGTGTATGTGTGTGTATTGAGACAAAAGAAGAAAAGGAAGAAAAGAAGGGTTAGGGCATCATTTGGTGTACTTGGAAGGGATTTAAGGTATGTTCCCTGTGTATTTTATGTCTATAATTGCTAGTAGGAAGTTCCTATCGGATTAGAATAGTCGAATTCATGTCTGGTAATAATTCAGTCGATTTCTGGGTTAAAAATGGGTAAACAGTCAGAGGTTTCCGGATAGAATGAATGTGTCCGAGTAGTTTTGTTGGTGGTGTCCGGATGATATTCTAAAGGTGTCCGGACGAGTCTTTTATCCGGGTAAGTCTATCTTTTCAATAGTTTCCGGATGAAATAAGATACCGGGTAGTATCCGGGTTACTTTGGGTTCCGGATGTTGTCCGGATTGTTTATACGGTCCGGGAAGTTGTGTTAACCGGATTGTTTAGGTTATCCGGAAAGTCCTGTTGTCCGGATAGTCTTGTGGTATCCGGGAACTTTGGGTTGTTTGGTCACTTTTGAGAGTTGAGATACTTTTGAGTATCCAGGAACCTGTGTTTTGTTGACTATTGGATAGGGAATGAATAAGGACTGACTATTCTGTGGACTCGACTTAAGTTCGGGTTTGGGGGTAACATGTGAGGATAGAGTTATCTAGAACTCTTAGCTTTAGTAAGTCTTATGTGTTCTATATGGTAAAGAATACTTGTATCTAATTGTTTCAGATTCTGTGGATTTGGGGTGAAAGCTGAACTGTTTTTGAGAAAGGATTGGAAGCGTTTTGATGGGCAAACAGGTGAGTTTTACTTTAAAACTTTTTTAAACTGGAATACATATATGTGTGGATTGGGAATGTGATAGATGGTGTGATTATGTGTTTATGTTTGAAATATAATATATTGAGATTTGTATTTACATGAGCATTACACTATACGAGAATACGTTGGTCGGGCTTAGGACCGGTGGTGTTGGCTGTAATATTCGTACAGCGGTGTTGGCTGTAATTGTCGTACAACGGAGTTAATTTATTAGTTGGCTTGCAACCAATTAATATGGCCAAGAGAATGAGACAGGAAAGTATATGATGCATGAGTCATAATTGGTATTTGAATTTGTGTTATGTATATGATGGTTGTGCAAATGGTTTTAATACTGACAGGGATTTTCTCACTAGACCTCTAGGTCTAACCCTCATTTTGTTTTAAAAATATGTATTCCAGGGCGTGGATCGGGTAAGAGCAAATGACAAGGATAGTCAGGGGATAGCTTTTGTGAAGACTTATGTCATGAAGATTAAAATGTGTTTTGTAGTTATAACCTCGTTATCAGATATCATGTATTTAGTTAGCGAAAAGTTTGTAATGAAATACTCTATTTTAGATTGTAAAGACTAAAGGGACCGTATTTGTTATATGATGTATCTTGTTATGTAACGATGTTATGCAATGTATGTTACTTGATGCTTGTTAGGGGAATCCGGGTCGTTACATTTCACTATCGCTGATAAGTACTAAGACCTTACAGTACCGCTGATAGGAACTCCCGCTCTTTTAGTTTAAAACATTCAGCGTAATTGTTCATCCAGTAGCTCTGAGCTTGTTCAGTCTCTGCGATGATCGCTGATAAGTTTTAGTTTGTTTACTTATGATCCCTGAAGACAAAGTTTCACGTCAACATATGTTCTACGCTGAAGTCGAAGATCAAGCTCAAGAACCAGCGACAAGTCTACTAGTGAACTGATGCGGATATCAGCGAAGCCAAGATTTGTCCACTCAACGTGAAGTATCAAGTAGAAGACTTCAGCAATCGCTGAACTTTATCATTCGCTGATAAAGAACTGCTTCAACGAAAGCTGATCATGAAGTTTCCTTACAAAGTACTATTGTCTTACCTCCCTTGCACGACTCCGTACGAACTGTCAGAACGGACATCCCTTTTGTCTGTAATCGTACACCAACTCTGATTCTACACTGTGCACCATGCGGCTACTAGGTTGTCTACAAATCATGCGACCACTCAGCTGCTGCCACGTGTAAAGCCATACTGTCATGCATTAAATGCATGCAGTATATAAGAAGAACCCTACTTCAGTATTGAAGTGCACTGGCCATCTTCTTCTTTCTATCTGTGTGTTAGGTTATTATTCGTAATTTCCTTATCTCCTCTCTATCTATTTCTAGTGCAAGAAACTTAGTGTTCTTAACTTGTTTAGATTAGGTTTATCCTTAATCTTGTTCCGCAACAAGTTGTAAATTGTTTTAAGATTTATCAATAAACAATTTAGAAAAGTAAAAATAGTGTGTTTGTATTCAACCCCCCCCCCCCTTCTACAAACTTGTATAACCCTTCCGGACCAACAATTTTACAAAAGATTGTTTGTTACTCGCACCAAATTGTTTATTCTTTGTAAAACTACTGTTTTTAACATTCTGTTTGGTTGATTCGGACTTTGTTTGCTTTACCCGCCATTCTTGCACTTTCGCCTTTCCATTCACAAGATTATCTGAAACAACAGAAGATTTAGAATTAGAACCTTTAGAACATTGAACTTGAGTTATCTTTGACTTTTTACACTTCTTTCTTTTCTCTAAAGATGGTTTGTTAGTGTTTGAACACCCACCTTTACAAAAATTACTTGAAGGTTTTTCATCTGAAAAAATAAAATTTGTATGGTCCGGAAGCTTCTTTGAGAAATCAAATGAACAAACTTTTCCTTTGTCATTTTCCTTTGGCTTTGACTTGGTTTGAACAACATGACCATTAGACACAAAATCACAATCAGAATCAGAATCGACATTGTGAACTTCAAAATTCATTTTAGAATCAGAAGTACACCATGTTTTAAAAGCATATTATAGAAAACGATAAAACTAATGTATTATAATCAAGAACTTACACTTTACAAATCAAAAGAAACTAACAATGAAGATCTTCTAACCCTAATACTATCTCTAAAAAGATATTAGAGAATGAAAGTTTTGAGAGAGAAATGAGAGCAAATGTAAGCTTGATAAAATCGTCCGAATGAATGCAAATGAGGAGAATTGCTCTTTAAATAGTCTTAGCTTCAAGTTACACTTCAGCCCTTCAGAATTTACGATATCAGTCCTTGCACTTATAAGTAAGACTCCTCTACCCTTTATCTTTCAAACAATGTGAGGCGCAGTCCTTGTTGTCCTGAACTTTCAACACTTTTTCACATCAGCCCCTCTTTATTTGATTATTTCGTATAACACCCTAAAACAACAAAACATTTCAAGTTAGTAACTCTTTAAATAATAAATGTCAAGATTGTTGATTTTAATTGTTGATCCAAACCCTTAGTGATTTGATAATGACCCTCTCTTATATACTTAGTGAAAATTGTAAGTAAACAATATGTATCAGAGTTTCACTATCGCTGATAAGTACTAAGATCTTACAGTACCGCTGATAGGAACTCTCGCTCTTTAAATTAAACATTCAGCGAAACTGTTCGTCATAAATGCTCTGAGTCTGTTCAGTCATTATGATGATCGCTGATAAGTTAGTTGTTTACTTATGATCCCTGAAGACAAGTTTCACGTCAACAAAGGTTCTACGCTGAAGTCGAAGATCAAGCTCAAGAACCAGCGACAAGTCTCCTAATGAACTGATGCGGATCAGCGAAGACTCAGATTTGTCCACTCAACGTGAAGTATCAAGTACAAGACTTCAGCTATCGCTGAACTCTATCATTCGCTGATATGAAATGATAGATCGCTGAATCAACCAAAGCTGATCATGAAGTCCTCCGTACAAAATACTTTTGTCTTAACCTCCCTTGCACGACTCCGTACGAAGTGTCAGAAAAGAACCTCCGACTGTCTGAAATCGTACAACCACTCTGATACTACACTGTTCATCCATGCGGCTACTAAGGTTGTCAACCAAGGTCAATGACATGCAACCAACCAGCTGATGACACGTGTAAAGTGTATACTGACTTGCATTCAGGAGATTTGCCAAAAAGAAAATGTTTAGAAAGAACAAACCTCTTTCCATAACTGACAAGCCTAGATCATCAGCTTTTGTTGATAAGGCTACTGCTACTTGTTTTAACTGCGAAAAGACAGGACATTTCGCTAACGAGTGCAGATCTAAGAAAGTTTCTAGACCCTCAGCTTTTACAAAGAAATCCTTTGTTCCAAGGAATAAAGATGACAAATATTCAAAGCTGAAAGAAAAATATGCAAAGCTGAAAAGCTTTAAGAAGAATAAAGGCCTGATGGCTGACTATGATTGGGCTGCTTCTGATGAAGAAGCATCATCATCTGACTCTGAAGATGATGAAGCAAATCTATGTCTTATGGCCAAGATTGAAGAAGAGGAAGAAAGTTCAGACATTCCCTCCACTTCAACATCTGCTATTCAGGTATCACCTTCTTTCTTTACCAATATTGCAAATATTGATGAAGCTGATAGTCTCCGTAAGATCGATCTCTTGACTAGAAGTTTATACGAAGCCATGAACGGCAAAACTGTGGTTGAAAACCAAAATCTTGATCTCGCTGAAAAGCTTAAAAACTGCCACCTTCAAATAGAAAAGCTTTCTAAAATTGAAGAAGATTTTAAAGATCAAGTATATTTAAATCAGCTAGTCAAAATCGAACGAGCAGAAGCTATCGCTGCATTAAAGGCTGAAAAAGCTACTGTTGAAGGATGGTGTAATTCTTCAACAAAGATCACTGAGATAATAAAGTCTCAGATTCCCCTGAGTGATAAACGTGGTTTGGGTTACAAAGATGAAACTCCAAAAACAACCACTGAGCGTTCAATGCTTAAATTTGGAACGTTCGTATCCTCAGTCGCTGATACTTCATCTTCTCAGTGCTCCTCGTCCGTTACACCAATCCCTGAGGAAACTCCTACCTCCTCAAAAGGCAAGGAGAAAATGATTTATTCAAAACCTACCTCTGTCTTTAAAGACAAAGGTAAAGGAATTGTTATTTACCAGAATCCTCAGAAGGGTACCTTAGTACCAAAACTGAATGCTTCTAAAGCTTCAGTGGCTCATCCCTCTGGATCAAGGAAGCAGATATCTGGATTTATTCAGCGATCTACTCCTAGACTCAGATTGGATGTCCTTGGTAAGAAATATGAAGAACTGAATGTTCGTCCCATTTCTAAAGCCAATAGTTTACTTGGTGCTGGCACTTCTAATTTGAAATTAAAAGCTCAGCATTCAAATGGTCCTAGAACTACTTTTAGTTATAGGAAATGTTATCACTGTGGACTTACCGATCATATTGCTAGTAAGTGCCCCACAGCCACCAAAGCTGAAAAGATAGCTAAGGTGAAGATTTCCCCCAAGGCAAAGAAGACCAACCCTGGTGCAAATCAGGTCAAGGTGAATTCTACCACTGAGGTTAAGAAATTAACCAAAGTGAAGAAAGACAAAGCTGAATCTTCAAATGCTGTGAAGACTGCTGAACCTTCCATTCCAACTACTTCCACTGACAAACGTGTATACATGGTTAAGTGGGTACCCAAGAAAAACTAATCTTCCTTTGTATTGCAGGTTAAGAAGGGTATCTGGTATCTTGATAGCGGATGCTCTAGACACATGACTGGAAAGAAAAGCCTGCTCGCTGAATACAAAGAAGAGAAGGGTCCCTCTGTGACTTTCGGTGGAAGTGGAAATGGAAAAGGACATACCCGAGGGTATGGTGTACTTTCAAATGGTACAACCTCTTTCAGAAGAGTCGCATATGTTGAAGGGCTGAAGCATAATCTTCTAAGCATCAGTCAGCTTTGCGACATGGATAACAAAGTAATCTTTACTAAGGAATCATGCTTTGTCTCTGACAAAAAGGAGAAGATAGCTCTCAGCGGTTATCGTTTGGAAAATGTTTATGTAATAAACATGGACTCTACAACCACTGAGAACTCCTGTTTCTTCTCAAATGCCTCATCTGATGTCAACTGGCTATGGCATAAGAGGCTATCTCATCTAAATTTCAAGACACTGAACACTCTTTCTTCAAAAGAGTTAGTCACTGGTCTACCTCAGCATTCATACGCCAAAGAGTCGTTATGTTCAGCGTGTGAAAAAGGGAAGCAGACCAAAGCAAGCTTTAAATCAAAGCAAGTTTCTTCAGTGTCATCTCCTCTACAACTACTCCATATGGATTTGTTTGGCCCTGTTAACAAACAATCCTTCGCTGGAAAGAAATATACGTTGGTCATAGTTGATGAATTCTCTCGCTTCACTTGGGTAATGTTTCTCCGTTCTAAGAGTGACACCCCTGAAGAACTCATCAATTTTGTTCGGAAGATGGAAACCCTGAACAATCTGACCATTCGCTCAATAAGGAGTGATCATGGGACTGAATTCAAAAACAGTTCTCTTGATTCCTTCCCTGAGAGTAAGGGTATTTCTCACAACTTTTCTTCAGTGAGAACACCGCAACAAAATGGAGTCGCTGAAAGAAGAAATAGAACAATTATTGAAGCTGCACGTTCAATGCTCAGCGATTCTCACCTGCCTACTCAGTTTTGGGCAGAAGCTGTCAACACTACTTGTTTTACGCAAAACAGGTCGCTGATAGTTAAAAGATTCAAAAAGACAGCCTATGAACTCTTTCATGGGAGAAAGCCTTCAATCAGCTTTCTTCACATCTTTGGATGTCAGTGTTTTATACTGAACAACAGAGATGCTCTTGGAAAGTTTGATCCTAAGGCTGATGATGGAATCTTTCTTGGATACTCCTCAGTTTCCAAAGCCTTCAGAGTCTTCAATCGTAGAAGACAAACTGTTGAAGAAACTATTCACGTCACGTTTGACGAATCCAGTTCAGCGAACTCTAGACCGTCCGCTGATACTGAAGAACTGAATCAATGGATGTTTTCTCATCTTGGTGATTCAGAAGATATTCCCACTAATGCTCATCCAGTAGAAGATGATAGTCCTATCATTCCAAATATGCAGAACAGTGAAGCTGAAACTTCTTGGGTCTCAGTTGTTCCTATAAACACTATACCTAACGCTGAACCAAATGTCTCAGACATTCCATCTACTTCTCAGCAATCAGTGAATATAATGACAACTGCATCCATTCCTCTCTTGGCTGATACTCCTGACGTCGCTGAAGCTTCATCTTCAGCTCCTCCAGTTCAAGTTGAGTCAGCGTCTCACGCTCCGGCTCAGCGATGGACTATAAATCATCCAATTGATCAAATTCTTGGTGATCCAAACGCTGGGATTCAGACTCGACGAAGTGCAGGTAATATTTGTTTATTTGTAAATTTTATTTCACTAACTGAACCAAAGAAAGTAGATGATGCCCTCAAAGATCCAAACTGGGTCAGCGCCATGCAAGAAGAGCTGACTGAATTCGAAAGAAACAAAGTTTGGAAACTTGTTCAGAGACCAACTGATAAAACAGTAATAGGCACTAAGTGGGTCTATCGAAACAAGTTGGACGAACATGGTATTGTAACCCGCAACAAAGCTCGTCTTGTTGCTCAGGGATACAGACAAGAGGAAGGTATAGATTATGACGAAACATTTGCTCCTGTAGCAAGACTTGAATCTATTCGTCTATTCTTAGCATATGATGTACACAAAAACTTCAAAGTACATCAGATGGATGTTAAGTCAGCGTTTCTGAATGGAAAGCTGAATGAAGAAGTGTATGTGGAACAACCTCCAGGATTCTCAGATTCTAAGCGTCCAGGTTATGTTTATAAACTGGATAAGGCACTTTATGGCTTGAAGCAAGCTCCTCGTGCATGGTATGACACTCTTTCTACTTATCTCCATATTGAAAAATTTGAGCGAGGTAAGATTGACAAAACTCTATTTTTTAGAAAAGTGAAAGGTCATGTCATTTTAGTTCAAATATATGTTGATGACATTATATTTGGTTCTACTAACCCTGAGCTTTGTACTCGTTTCGCTGATAGAATGAAAGATGAGTATAAAATGAGCATGATGGGTGAACTAACATATTTCCTTGGTCTTCAGATAAAGCAAAATGAGAAAGGAACTTTCATAAATCAGGGAAAAATATGTTAAAGATATGCTGAAGAAATTCGACTTAACTGAAAGTTCAGCTATGAAAACCCCTATGGCACCACCGCTGACACTTGATAAGGACACTAAGGGTGTTCCTGTCAATGTCACGTTGTACCGTGGGATGATCGGCTCACTATTGTATCTAACAGCTAGCCGACCCGATATTATGTTTGCAACATGCTTGTGTGCACGATATCAAGATGAACCTAAGATATCTCATATGAAAGCTGTAAAGCGAATCTTTCGATATCTTAAGGGTACAGCGAATCTAGGTCTTTGGTATCCCAAAGATTCAGGATTCGATCTAACCGCCTATTCAGATAGTGATTTTGCAGGTTGCAAAATGGATAGGAAAAGCACCACAGGAGGATGTCAGCTCCTGGGTGGAAAGCTGGTAAGTTGGACAAGTAAAAAGCAAAATTCAGTGTCCACTTCCATGGCTGAAGCTGAATATGTAGCTGCTGGAAGCTGTTGTTCTCAAGTCTTGTGGATGAGAAATCAGCTACTAGACTATGATCTTCAGCTCTCCAAAATTCCAATCTATTGCGACAGCACAAGTGCCATCGCTATAGCAAACAATCCAGTACTACATTCAAAGACCAAACATATAGAAATCAGATATCATTTTATCAGAGATCATGTGATGAATGGTGATATAGAACTTCATTTTATCCCAACCGATTATCAGTTAGCTGACTTATTTACCAAACCTCTTGATGAGACAAGATTCAACTTTCTCATCAGCGAGCTTGGAATGCTGAACTTTGAAGGATAAAATCTTCAGCGGTTCACATTAATCAGCGAAAGGATAAAATCAACTTGTATAACCCATTCTATCATCTTCTCTCTGAATAAACTTGATTCACTGATATCAAGGTATGTTCTCTCTCTGACAATCGCATGAAAATGCAAGATTTCAAAACAAAATGCATCGCTGAATATCTCTTCCTTAACAGCGATATTTTTGAAATTTCTTAAAACCTTCACTGAATATTTTCATTCAGTACTTCATGTTTTCAAAAGTATCTCTGAGTTTTTCAAAACCTCAGAGACAACCAAGAATATGAAAGGATAGTTGTGACGTCATTGCAACGGATAAACCCCGACACGTTTTCTCTTCCTGACACACGTTTGCACGTCTCGTTCATACTTCCAATCAAATGCAAACACGTGTCCGTGTCATGATGAAAATCTTTTCCCGCTCAAGATTTTCTCTTTCTAAAATCTCTATATAAACAAATTCTTTGTTTATATTTTTCTTTTACGCGATCAATCTTCCTCCGCAAGAAAGAATTCACTGTTGCATTTGTGATTTCAAAAACTTCAAGAACTGTTCATCATCTTCTTCATCAAACATCAAGGTTAATATGTTCTTATTTATTACCGAATGCGTATAACTTGTTTCCGATCTTCTCATTGTTTTAACAAGATCAAACAAAAGAACTTCGTAAAATGAAATCATTTTCTTTCGTGGTTTTATGAACACAACCATTTCATGGTTGTTCTTCAAGTTTAAATGCAAAATCTTAAACTTGTTCTTCATTCGTTTCCAGAATCTATTTCTTCATAGAAAACTGGAAAACAAGAAAATGGGTTTTACATTTCGTTTCAAAATCAAGAAAAACCCTAATCTTCATTAAGACATTTTGTCTGAATGAAATGGATAAAATTCGAAACATCTTATTGGAAATTCTTTCCACGTTAAGATTATTCTTATTTGTTAACATCTTTGGTTGAACTGTTAATACAGAGAAATGGCCTCGTCTGACATTCCTGCTACCGCTGAGAACATCTCCACTGACTCTGAGGAAGTGGAAATCCTCAAGGCACCACAAGTCAAGTTCAAACTTGATCAACTAGACTAGACTAAGATAAACAACCTTTCTGCGCTTCTCGAGTTTCCTCCTCGAAAGCAAGTCACACATCTGACTGATGCTGTGAATTTCCTGAAGAATTGCTGCATTTCAACAGCCCTGACCATTTCACCCCCTGCAAGTCAGCTGCTACTATCTCAGTTCTGGTACTCTGCCAGACACTCTCAACTACCATCCGCCAAAGATCCCTCCAAAACAGTTGATTGTATCCTCTGCGATACTGAATATGGCACGATAAAGATCACACCCGCCATCATTCGCAAAGCTCTGAACTTTCCCATCGCTACAAAGGAAAAACCTTTTGTTCCTTTCCCTGACCATAAGAAGATCGCTGACAAAGAAGCTCTTATTGCATTTTTTGATGCAATGGGCTATGTATGGGAAATGGGCAGAGACAAGAAGCCTGAGAAGAAGCTAACACTGCTGAAGAAATCGAAAATGCCCAACGAGATGAACTTCATCTTCGCTCACCTTATCAGCTGCATGACTGCCAAGACCGGCTCTTCTGATCAAGCCGCTCAACCTCAGCAAGCTATGGGATACGCTCTGCTGAAAGGTCTACACATTGACTGGGCATCTCTCATCTATGATGACTTGCTGCAAAGAGTAGACTCTGCCGCTGACAGGCCTGCTTGGGTTCCCTACCCTCGATTTATCAGCGCTATCTTTCAATATGGCCTGAAGGACAGCTACCCGCAAGAGGGCGATCTCAAACTCTCTCAGATTGGCCCTAAGGTACTCGACTTCAAACCTGTTGAAAATGAGGTACGTCTTTCTACCCTCTTAACTCTTCTCAACCCTTCTTCTTCTACTTCTGTGGCTCCTTCAGCGACAATACCCATCGCTGATACCCTGGCCACAAAATCCTCTCCTTCTAAGAAAAGGAAACATTCATCTACCCCACTTGATTCTAAAAGGATCAAGAAAACAAAGGAGCAACCCCAGCAATCTCATGCTGAAGACTCCTCAGCTCTTTCTGCAGAGCTGAAGGAACGTTCAGTGGTACGCTCTGCCACACCTGAACAAGCCATCCATTTTATCCAAACTTCAGCGTCTCTAAACGTTGAGGTTACAAACTTGGAACCGACCCAACCTCCTTCAGTCTCTCAAAAGACTGATGAAGTGATTGTCAGCGAATCCAACGCTGAACTCATAACCCAACCCCCATTCTTATCCTTCGCTCCTCCCTCCACTCATTTGGTCTCTACTCCAGATCTAGCTGGAGCTGCCATCATTTCCTCGGAACATAAAGCCGATTCTCCAGGAATGATGAAGACAGGACCTGCAGAAAAATCCATGGGTACTTTTGAAGATGACATGGAACTTTACTCAGGAACCCGTGATTTCGATGAATTCACCAATCCTCCTGCATGTAAACAACAACCCATAAACACTGTGACTAAACCCCAAACTTCTGAGCTTTCCTTTGTTCACAAGTTTTTATATGTTACAGGTCCTAATTTGGGAGATATCAACGCCTCTCTGAAGTCCGTGGAGACAAAGCTGACAGGTCTCACCACTACTCTCTCCAATAACTCTACAGCTGTAACAAACGCTGGAGAGAATCTGAACAAGCTGACAACAGTGGTAGAGAAGAAGGCTTCCACAGATGACATGAAGCAAGTTGATAAAACTCTCAACGACTTCGCCAAGGTGCTCGCTGATATCTACATAGACTACACCTCTCTCAAAAACTCAGTTTCGTCCATGTCCAGCGAGGTAACAACGCTGAAGACATCGGTTGGAACACTAGAGGGAGATATGTCTGCTGTGAAGACAAATGTCAACACTCTGACGACTGACTTAAGATCTGTAAAGACTGACGTTGGTTCGATGAAGACTATGATCGAACAGCTGTTGCTCAAGGCAAATGCTCCTGCTCCTGCCCCTGTCCCTGAATCTGAACATTTTACAGCGGCAGATCGCATTGAGCTCGGGAAGATCAATCCTGCTATTTCTGGCCTTGAAGACAGATTAGCAAAGATTGAAGTTTGTGTAGGTCTCTCTGGCCAAGAAGACAGAGAACCTACCAACGCTGCTGAATCAAGCCATTCCTCCCCCAGTCATCATGAAAAAGAGGGGGAGAAGAGCGCTGAAGATTTCGCCAAGAGCGCTGACCTTTCCCATGATGAATCTATCAGGGGAGAGAAGACGGATGCTGAAGAAACCACCGCTGGACCTCAGGGAGATGAAAACCCTGAGGAAACTGAGAAGCTCGCCTCTGTATCTGAGGGGGAGCAACTCGAAGAAGAAGCTGAGAAAACTGAATCAGAAGCAGAAGATGATGAAGCCGTCGACATCCCTGATGATGAACCATCTTCTTCTCCAAAGAATGATGATGATGATGATGACGAAGATGACGATGACTTCTTTATCGTCAAACCTGCTCAAAAGATCAAAGCTCTTAAGGGAATCTCGATAAATGAACCTTCAAGGGAGCGGACAAAGACAAAGCCCTCAGCCTCTGGAGCTGAGAAAGGCAAAGGCAAAAGCGTCGCTGAAGATGACAATCTGATGATCTTGCTTGAAAAGCCGGTTTGTCAGGTATGCTAAACATCTCACTCCATCCCTCCTCTATCATACCTATCAGTTCTACTACCCAAGCCTATACACTTGAACCAATTCTCTCTATCTGATTCTACCCAAGTTCTTACTCGTAAGATCGCTGTGTTTCAGCTAGTCCTCTCCCATGTTTGAGGATATCGCTGAAGGCTCCACAACTGCGACTTCAATAATACCAGCTGCTGCTGAAGAAATAATCCCAGTCTTAGATTTAATCTCTGAGACTGATGAACCAGAAGAACAGCTACTCTCGCACAGAGGCCGACCTTCCTTAGCTCCTCAAAAGCTAAGTGAAGAGGATCAGAAAAGAAGAGAGGAGATAATAAAGCGCTTCGAGGATCAGCGAATCATTCTGAGGCGTGATCAACTTCCTTCAGTTCCTCCAAAGTTCAGAATTTCCAAAGCTGATTACCAGGAACACCTCAGAGCTGAACGCCTACTCGCTGAAAGAAAGGAAGCTGAAGAAAAAGACAGAGAATACGCCATCAAACTTACTCAACGATCAATAAAAGACCCCAAGCTGAAAAGAGTTCCCATTGATGTTCAACGTCAGCTATGGGATGATGCTCAAGAGATCGTTAGAGAAAAGACCAAGGTCTCTGATACGACTTTGGAATGGGCTAAACAAATGCTGACCTATCGATCTAGACCATCCAAAATCGTCAAGGCAAACATCAGAGGAAGACTATACGCTGAAGTTCCTGTTGTTGAAGTGGATGTCTACAGAGATGATGAAACCAAGCAAACTTTCTATGCTACTACCTTAGAAAAGTTTGGTCTCTCTGAATGGTTAGAAACAAAATTAGCCATTCAGGGATCGCGCTCAAAGTTCAAAAGCCATGTCGAGAAGATCTTAAACAAACAGATCGACCTGCTTTCATCTGCTGTGGATATTCCTCCTACTCTTCCTCAACCAAGAAAAGTCCCTGATAAGAAAAAGAAAGCCTCTGATTCAGGTCCTCATATTCGGAATGAAACGGGCATTGGTTTCTCTCGTGCTGAAATTGTTGGCCTTGATGCCGATCTCTCAATGCTTGACACCTCTCTACCTCCTGGAGAAACATTCATTCCTGGCACAGTTGTAAGTGATCCCTATGGTATATTCTTTTTAGACTACTATGGAAATCATCACTTTCAACGTATCTCTGAGCTAGAACAACTCAGAGATCTCGTATACTGGTGTGAAGTCAGACGCAACATCAAAGCTAGACACCTGAAGCCCTTGATTTTTGAAGCAGCTCTGAAGAAAAAGAATCAAGGAGAAGATGTCCCTGACTGGATGATCCCCACATCAAAGACCCTTGATGAACTTCTCATTAAGGAAGAACCTTTATAAGCTGATATGATCGCCTTTTCTCTATTGTATCAGTTATTCTTTTGTACTTGTAATTTATTTCGCTTGTACTTGTAATCTTTTCATTTCTCTTTGTATCCTGATTCAAAGTTTTAAAGAAAGATTTCAGCGAATGTACTTTACTCCATCAGTACTGAAAAGATCCCAGAAAACAGTAAAAGGGACAAATATTTTATGAGTTCTTTTTATCCTTATATTTTCATTTAATAGCAATTTTCTTTGTTGCTATGTCATAATCAAATAGGGGGAGATTGTTGATCCAAACCCTCAGTGATTTGATAATGACCCTCTCTTATATACTTAGTGAAAATTGTAAGTAAACAATATGTATCAGAGTTTCACTATCGCTGATAAGTACTAAGATCTTACAGTACCGCTGATAGGAACTCTCGCTCTTTAAATTAAACATTCAGCGAAACTGTTCGTCATAAATGCTATGAGTCTGTTCAGTCATTATGATGATCGCTGATAAGTTAGTTGTTTACTTATGATCCCTGAAGACAAGTTTCACGTCAACAAAGGTTCTACGCTGAAGTCGAAGATCAAGCTCAAGAACCAGCGACAAGTCTCCTAATGAACTGATGCGGATCAGCGAAGACTCAGATTTGTCCACTCAACGTGAAGTATCAAGTACAAGACTTCAGCTATCGCTGAACTCTATCATTCGCTGATATGAAATGCTAGATCGCTGAATCAACGAAAGCTGATCATGAAGTCCTCTGTACAAAATACTTTTGTCTTAACCTCCCTTGCACGACTCCGTATGAAATGTCAGAAAAGAACCTCCGACTGTCTGAAATCGTACAACCACTCTGATACTACACTGTTCATCCATGCGGCTACTAAGGTTGTCAACCAAGGTCAATGACATGCAACCAACCAGCTGATGACACGTGTAAAGTGTATACTGACTTGAATTAAATGCATGCAGTATATAAAGAGATGAACCCACTTCATTTGAAGTAACTTGCTAACTCTGGACAAGTTCAATCTCTTATCTCAAGATAGGTTATTATTAGTAATTTCCTTATCTCTCTTAGTGCAAGAAACCTTAGTGTTCCAACTTGTTTAGATTTAGGTTTATCCTTAATCTTGTTTCCGCAACAAGCTGTAAATTGTTAATGATTTATCAATAAACAATTTAGAAAAGTAAAATCTGTGTGTTTGTATTCAACCCCCCCCCCCCCTTCTACAAACTTGTATAGGCCTTCGGGACCAACATTAATCACATCTTTTAACACTCTCCCTCAATCTTGACATTTGAACAAGTCTACCATTCTCAATTTCTTGCACAGATAATCATGCTGATGTAAAGAAAGAGACTTTTAAATATATCAGCTGTATTTTCTAAAGATTCAACTTTAACAGTTTTCAGTACACCACTAGTAACTTTATTTCGAACTTGGTGGACATCAATTTCTATATGTTTTGTTTTCTCATGAAAAACTGGATTATTTGCAATCTGAATTGCAGATTTGTTATCACACAAAATATTTACAGGAAGTAAATCTGTGATATTAAGACTAGATAAAATTTCTAGAACCCAAAGTATTTCACAAGTAGCAGAAGCCATGGCTCGATATTCAGACTCTGCTGAAGACCGAGACACAACAGTTTGCTTTTTGCTTTTCCAAGAAATAAGACAATTTCCTAGAAATAAACAATACCCAGTTATAGACCTTTGTGTAGATAAACACTTACCCCAATCTGCATCAACGTATGCTGATAACTTGAAACAATCCGAAACAGAAAATAAAACACCTTTACCTGGAGACCTTTTTAGATATCGCAGAACTCTAAGAGCTAAATTCAGATGAGAACGCCGAGGCACATGCATGAATTAACTAAGACAATGCACTGCAAATGCAATGTCAGGTCTAGTGGCCAACAGATAAATAAGTCTTCCAATTAACCGCTGAAACCCAGATATATCAATTAATACAGGATCAGAAGAGGAACCTGATGACTCAGTTACTATTAAATTCATATCCATTGGAGTATTGATAGGCTTACAGCCTAAATATCCAAAGTCAATCAAGAGTTCCAAGCAATACTTTCTTTGGCTCATACACAACCCATCTTTAGATTTTAAAATTTCAATCCCTAAAAAGAATTGTAAATTTTCGAGATCTTTGATCATAAAATTCGTTTGCAAATGTTTTTTCACTCTATGAATCTCACTATTATTATTTCCAGTTATGACTATGTCATCTACATACACAAGTAAAACAATAAAAGTATTTCCAGATTTAAAAGTGAACAGAGAATAATCGCTACTGTTTTGATTAAAACCAAAATCGAATAAGCAATTAGACAGTTTCTCGTACCACTGACGAGGAGCCTGTTTTAGACCATACATAGATTTCACAAGTTTGCAAACGTGGTCATCATCACTAGAAAAATACCCTTCGGGTAGTGTCATATAAACTTCTTCTGTCAAGTCACCATACAGAAAAGCATTGTTTACGTCAAGTTGATGCAAATGCCAATTAAACTGAACAGACAAAGCTATAACACATCTTACCGTTACCATTTTAACAACGGGAGAGAAGGTTTCTTCATAATCAAGACCTTCTCTCTGACTATAGCCTTTAGCTACTAATCTAGCCTTGTATCGTTCTATTTCACCAGTAGACTTATATTTGATCTTATATATCCATTTACACCCAATAGGTTTTCTTCCTGGTGGAAGGTCAGTTATGACCCAAGTACCATTCCTATTTAGAGCATCCATTTCATTATTCATTGCAATTACCCAATTAGGATCTTTGCAAGCTTCAGAAAAACTACTTGGTTCAATAGATTTATTTAGATTTGACACAAAACAAAAAATTTCTTTTGTGAGATGAGAGTAATTTACTACTTTTTCAATACCATATTTCACTTTGCCTTCTATTACAAAGTCATCCAATTTTCGGGGAAACTGAGGAACTCTACTAGACTGTCTTATAGACTGAGACGAAGAAGATGGATCAACAGTCAGATTAGGCAGATCTTGACCCTCAGGAGGGGGGTCTACAACATTACGAGTATCATGTTCAATATCAGTTCTTGAATTTCCTTGATTTCTAGCAGACAAGATAGTATCAACACCAGTTGATTGGTTGTCAACATTATCTTGACTACCAGAGGAATCAGGATGATTAACTTGAGTTGTAGACCGATCCCTAGATTCCTCATTGGGCAGATTTTCAGAAAAAACATCAGTAGAACTAGTGACATTATCAAAGAAATTTAAAGTATTCAAGCTTTCAGAGTAAGATTCCAGATTGTCACTCATTTTGAAAGGAAAAACATTTTCGTAAAATGTTACATCTCTAGAAACTAAATATTGTTTAGTATCTAGAGTATACAATCTATAGCCTTTCTTGGAATTTGAATATCCAAGCAAAACACATTTTTCAGCCCTAGAGCTGAACTTATCAAAATTATTTTGTTTGACTGCAAAGCACAAACACCCAAAGTTCCTTAAATGAGTGAGAACTGGAGGAAAACCATAGACAATTTCATAAGGACTTTTACCATTCAGAATAGAGGATGGAGTTCTATTTATAAGATAGGTGGCTGTGAGAATGCATTCAGACCACATGTACAATGGAACCCCAGCCTGAAACATTAAAGCCCTAGCAACGTTTAGTAAATGCCTATGTTTACGCTCCACAACACCATTATGTTGTGGAGTGTAGGCACAGGAAGTTTGATGAACAATGAGAATTAAAGAAATTTGAAACTTTGTGATTTAAAAATTCAGTTCCATGATCGCTCCTAACAGTTTTAATGGTTTTGTTAAACTAAGTTTGAATGAGGTTGAAAAGAGTGACAATATTGTCATAAACCTCATCCTTTCCCTTTAAGAGATAAACCCAAACTGATCTTGAGAAATCATCTACAACAGTTAGGAAATATTTAAAACCATCCTTGCTAGAGACTTTATAAGGACCCCAAACATCTAAGTGAATTAGTTCTCCTATTTCCTTTGACTTGTGATCACTAAGATCAAAATTAGTACGAGACTGTTTAGCCTTGTGACAGATTTCACAAGGAGAAGAAGAGCCCAATTTTATATTTAATTTTTCTTTCAAAACATTCAAGACTGGGTCAGCTGGATGTCCTAATCTACTATGCCATAGCTGATATGATATGTAGCAGCTAATGGTAGTATTAGAACAAGTGGACTTACCATTACTAGGCAAGTTAAAGAGATATAGACCTCCAGCCTCATTACCAATCCCCATCAACCTCGTTCGTTGACAGTCCTGAATGTAACATTTATGCTCATTGATAACGCCACCTTTTGGCGTTATTTTCGGTTCTCAAACCAATGAGATTGGCTTGTGTTCCAGCAAAAAGGCGAAGTTTTACGGTTTATTGAGTGAAATGTGCAGGTAATCTAAAAGGAAGACAAACTTCGAGAAAAGAAGCGGAAAAGAGCCCAAAACGAGTCCCAAACGAAGCCAACGGAAGCCCGAGATCCAAGTCCAAAACCGCGGCACACAGTTCCCAAACCGCGGCCCAAACCGTGGCACACACTGTTCCATGCCGCAGCACACTGTTCCCAAACCGCGGCACACGCTGTTCCATGCCGCGGCACACAGTTCCCAAACCGCGGCACATACTGTTCCACGCCACCACGCGGTTTGGCGCGCGGTTTGCAAACCGCGGCACAAACCACCGCACGCACGGTTTTGGGGTTTTTAAGGCCGATTTTTCAGATTTTAGGTGATGATGACGATACCACTTTTCGGAGGACGGGAGCAGCAGCTTTAGGGGCGATTTTCAGAGCCTTTTCGGAGACTTTGGAGCCACGATTCGAGGAGACGTTCACGATACGAATTGGATTAAAGCGGATAGAAGGGAGTTCATCATTACATCTTTCAAGTTCACGTTTATCATGTTTTCACACACTTTTTCATCTCCTTTTCTTACGTTTTTATTCCCCAACATCATGAACTAACTTTAAGATGTTGGGGGTTGGATTGAATTAGGTTTGAACATATGAACGGATGACGAATGACTTTTATCAGTTTTTCTTATTTTAATGAAGCTTGTGATTTAGTTTTTAATGCTTTTGTGAATTTGGCCAATTTACATCTGATTTGTTTGTTTCAATTAAGTTCGAGAGAATTAACTGTTACTTGGAACTAGAAATTGCATGCCTAAGGTGAGAAACTGGTGATAGAGATATACCAGGTAAACCTTAGTCCCGTTTAATATCTTGAACTTAATGTGTTTTGAAATCCATAGGTTGAGATCGAAAGATAAAACTTGCCCTTTTCAAAATAAAACCCGTTGTTGCTCGAAAGAGAATAATGGTGACTTTTAAAGATTGGGTACTCATTAAGGGAATAACTGGTAATCGTTTTAAGTCTGATATTCGTATGTGAAAACCTAAGGAATTCCAACCCTCAACTGTTTTCTCTATCTGAAGTTTCCAAAGTTGTTTCCTGTCTTGTGTTTGATTTAATTTCTGCAATTAAGTAGTTTATAAACCAACCTCTCAATTTGCAATCGTTCAGTTAATAGTAATTATAGTCATTGTGATACTTAGTTCCTAGTTCCCTGTGATTCGATACTCGTACTTTCTAAGTACTATTACTTGACTTCGACCCGTACACTTGCGGTAAGATTTAGGGGGGGTGATACCCGCCTATCAAGTTTTTGGCGCCGTTGTCGGGGAACTAGTTGCAACTGATAGCACTACCAGCTATAAGCACTATTAGATTGAACAATTTTTTATTCTGTTATTTATTTTGTCACCTTCAATTTCTGGATTACTGATCTTGTTACTTTCCATTTCAGGTACTAATTGGCTTATACCAAGGAAGACCCGAGGGAAGGGAATCGAGCCATTTGATCCGGAGATCGAAAGAACCGCCCGCCAGATACGAAAAGCGTCCAAAGCCCAAAGAAAATTAAAGATGGCCGACGAAGCACCTCCTCGCAACAATCCTCCTCCCCCTCCGGCGAGAGTTCCGATGCAGTCATTTGCCAACCCAAACGTGGCAACCGCACGGATAGGCATCCAACCGCCCGCTAATGCGGCGAATTACTTCGAGATCAAACCGAGCACCATCGTGATGGTGCAACAAAATCAATATGGAGGAGCACCGACCGAAGATCCTCATGCACATCTCCGTGCATTCGAGAGGATTTGCAGCACCTTCAAGATTAATGGCATGAACGAAGATGCCGTCAAGTTAAGATTGTTCAGCTTCTCACTCAAGGGGAGAGCTGAAATCTGGATAGAGAGTTTACCAGTGGATCAGATCACCACCTGGGCCGACCTGAAGGCCGCATTTCTACAGAAATTCTTCCTACCGGGAAAAACTGCACAATTAATGGCTGACATCACTCATTTTGCGCAATGGGAGCAATAGACCTTGTACGAGGCTTGGGAGCGTTACAAAGATATGATCAAGAAGTGCCCTCATCATGGGTTGCACGGATGGGTCATCATCCAGACATTCTTTAGTGGACTCACCTGCAGTTCAAAAACGATATAACTGCCGCATCGGGTGGAGCACTAGTGGATAAATCTTATGAAGAGGCATGCGAGTTGATCGAGAACTTAGCTGAGCATAGCTATGCCACTCCGAGATCGTCTGTTAGAAGGGTCGCTAGTGTTCAAGAAAATGATGAGCTGAAGGAACTGAAAGCTCAACTAGCGTTTATCACGAACCACTTGAAGGGAGGAAACCCTCAAGAACCGGATCAGGTTCAGTTTGTGCAAAACCGCAACAATCAACCAAGGAACGACCCGTTCTCCAATACATATAACGAAGGGTGGAAGAAACACCCCAACTTTTCATGGAGTCAACCCGGTCAACAACAAGGTAATTTTTCTAACTCTTCTCATTCTTCTCATATTAATAATGTGTACCGTCCTCCAGGTTTCAACCAAAGGAACGAAGGACCATCCGTAGAGAAGAAACCGAGGCTAGAAGATATGATGATGAAGTTCATGGCCAAGATGGACAGCACGGTTGGAGAGCTAACTTGTCTCTAGCTAACTTGTCACACAACACAGTTCCCAAACCGCGGCCCAAACCGTGGCACACACTGTTCCATGCCGCGGCACACTGTTCCCAAACCGCGGCACACACTGTTCCATGCCACCGCGCGGTTTGCAAACCGCGGCACGCACGGTTTTGGGGTTTTAAGGCCGATTTTTCAGATTTTAGGTGATGATCGCGATACCACTTTTCGGAGGACGGGAGCAGCAGCTTTAGGGGCGATTTTCAGAGCCATTTCGAAGACTTTGGAGCCACGATAGAGGACGATTCGAGGAGACGTTCACGATACGAATTGGATTAAAGCGGATAGAAGGGAGTTCATCATTACATCTTTCAAGTTCACGTTTATCATGTTTTCACACACTTTTTCATCTCATTTTCTTACGTTTTTATTCCCCAACATCATGAACTAACTTTAAGATGTTGGGGGTTGGATTGAATTAGGTTTGAACATATGAACGGATGACGAATGACTTTTATCATTTTTTCTTATTTTAATGAAGCTTGTGATTTAGTTTTTAATGCTTTTGTGAATTTGGCCAATTTACATCTGATTTGTTTGTTTCAATTAAGTTCGAGAGAATTAACTGTTACTTAGAACTAGAAATTGCATGCCTAAGGTGAGAAACTGGTGATAGAGATATACCAGGTAAACCTTGGTCCCGTTTAACATCTTGAACTTAATGTGTTTTGAAATCCATAGGTTGAGATCGAAAGATAAAACTTGCCCTTTTCAAAATAAAACCCGTTGTTTCTCGAAAGAGAATAATGGTGACTTTTAAAGATTGGGTACTCATTAAGGGAATAACTGGTAATCGTTTTAAGTCTGATATTCGTATGTGAAAACCTAAGGAATTCCAACCCTCAACTGTTTTCTCTATCTGAAGTTTCCAAAGCTGTTTCCTGTCTTGTGTTTGATTTAATTTCTGCAATTAAGTAGTTTATAAACCAACCTCTCAATTTGCAACCGTTCAGTTAATAGTAATTATAGTCATTGTGATACTTAGTTCCTAGTTCCATGTGATTCGATACTCGTACTTTCTAAGTACTATTACTTGACTTCGACCCGTATACTTGCGGTAAGATTTAGGGGGGGTATTACCCGCGTATCAAGTTCTCCAATAAACACCTTATTGTCTCTAGATAACTTGTGAATAGATAACAGATCCACATTAAAATCAGGCACAACTAAGACATCAAACAGAACCAATTCATCAGTGAGTTTCATATTCCCAATTTTATTTATTTTTGCTTTGGATCCATTAGGGTGATTAACAATAAGATTCAAGTCTGACACATCTACAACATTACTAATGCTACTGAGAGATGAGGTCATGTGTTGAGTAGCCCCAGAATCTATAATCCAACTAGGTATAGATGAAGAAGAGAGGGACATACCTGCCATGTTGGCGGAAGCCACACTGGAGGTACTAGAGTCAAAAAGAGTCAGAAGTTTAGAAACTTGCTCTTGAGTCAAATGTTGAGAGGGAGAGCATCCTTGGAGTCCCGTAGATGAATGACTAGTGTTGGGAGTGCTAGATGTCTCTACATTATTGGAAGAGGGTCTAAAATTGCCATTTACATTTGGTTTTCTTTGAAAATCCTTTGGAGGAAACCCAATGAGTTTGTAACACCTTTCTATGGTGTGGCCAATCATGCCACAGTGTTTACATAAGAGATTTGGATTTGGTGGCCTTATATGCTTACGCTTGTTATCAGAAGCTTTACCAAAGTAGGCAGAGGATTGTGTTTTACTAGATGAGGGGCTAGATGTTCCTCTGTGAGACTCTTCCCTTGAAATAATGGAAAAGGCTGTTTTTACAGAGGGAAGAGGATCAGAGGTGAGAATAGTACTCCTTACAGGCTGGTAAATGTCATCTAGACCCATTAGAAATTGCATGAGTTTTAAAAGTTGGTTATGTTCGGAAAAATAGATCTGAGGTGAACAAAAGGCAGGATTCCTAAAACACTCAGGGTGCTAGGTCAAGCCGCACCTCAAAACCTTCAAAGTATGTTGGAAAAATAGTGACAAAAAAAGATACAGCGGAAGCAAAAGAGCTAATAAAAGAACAGTAAGAGCACAATAGGTAGTAACAGATAAACAACAGTGGTGGGGCCCGAGGAAGGCCACAAATCTCACCTGAACAGAAGAAACAACGAGTAATAAGAGAACATATTTATATTATTCTTTGTCCTATCTTAAAACGACAAATAATGAACCAAGAACTCACAGAGGATTACATGATAATCATCACAAGATAAGAACAACAGCACAATGTACATCTAAAACTTTTAAGATCTGAGAAACAAGAAGAGAGGAACACACACTCCGTACAGATCTAAGCACTATATTGCAGCGAGGCAAGTACCAGATCTGTAGAGATTTTTTGTGATATAATCGAAGACAAATAACACCAGAATGTAAAAGACAAACAACACACACAGATCTTACTAATAACGACAGAAGAATGCGGTCCTTACTATCACTGCTGGACTACAATGAGTCACAACTCAGTAGGCCATAATAGCCTGAACAATCGTATGTAGATCAGATCTGTGAGAAGACAAGTTTTGCTAGTAATTTGTAACCGAAAAATGGACCAGATCTGAGAAATGATTTCTTCCAGATCTGGTACTAGATTTAGGTAACAAGAAATCCAGGTCAGAGAAGATTTACACTAAGATCTGTACAAGATTTTCAGAAAAAGAAACCAGATCTGAACAGATCTGTAAGTATGAAGAATAGATCTGTTTTGTAACACAAGTATACTTTGCAAGATAACTACTGTAAGCATAAAAAACCAGTCCAATCGACGAGACTGTGGCTCACAATACCGTCCTTGTTACGCTGTTGCCAATCGTAACTCTAGTAAGGAAAGAAAACGCACACAATCGATCGAAAGGACTAGAAACAGAGATGATTCGGATCTAAGATGAAGAACAGACAACGGATCGAGCCTTAAGCTCTGATACCATATAGAAAACGATAAAACTAATGTATTATAATCAAGAACTTACACTTTACAAATCAAAAGAAACTAACAATGAAGATCTTCTAACCCTAATACTATCTCTAAAAAGATATTAGAGAATGAAAGTTTAGAGAGAGAAATGAGAGCAAATGTAAGCTTGATAAAATCGTTCGAATGAATGCAAATGAGGAGAATTGCACTTTAAATAGTCTCAGCTTCAAGTTACACTTCAGCCCTTCAGAATTTACGATATCAGTCCTTGCACTTCTAAGTAAGACTCCGCTACCCTTTATCTTTCAAACAATGTGCAGTCCTTGTTGTCCTGAACTTTCAACACTTTGTCACATCAAGCCCTCTTTATTTGATTATTTCATATAACACCCTGAAACAACAAAACATTTCAAGTTAGTAACTCTTTAAATAATAAATGTCAAGATTGTTGATTTTAATCACATCTTTTAACACGTATTCTCTTCTTTCTTTTGCCAATTCCTTTTCTAATTCAGTCATATCTTGAGAAAGCGCAACTATTTTCTCTTCAAATGACTGTCTTTCATTTTCAAACTGTTCGCGTTCACGATTTAAAATTTTCTCAATATCAGATATTGTTCCTTTATCTTTGAAAGAATTTCTTTCCTTTTCTAATTCAGTTTCTAATATCATGATATTTTGAGAGAGTTCAAAAATCTTTTTCTCGAAACAATTTGTTTCATTTATGAAATTGACATTTTCACTTTCAAATTGTGTATGCTCAGAGAGAAGAAATTTCTCAAGATCCATCACTTTCTTAGAAAGTTGGAGACATTTTTGATCAACTTTCTGTTTAGCATCAAAAGTAGCTTTTGATGAAACAGAAAACTTTTTAATCAAGGATTTTTCAATAATAACAGTCTCCTTTTCCACTTCATCTTTGAAACTAGAAGAAAGTTCCTTAAAGCTATTTGAATAAACAGCTGAAAGTAAGTCCTTTTCAAATTCAATTGATTCTTTGTTCTAGAATGGAGATTTCAAGCTCACAAATCCTCCCTTCTAGAACCAACGTTGGAACATATCTTTTAGCTTCAAAAACTTGTTCGGTGTTTGGCTTTGTAGCATAGATATCAAAATAATCGTTTGAAAGTGTTCCATTTGGATTGTTTAGAATCTTCTCAGTCTCTCGAGTATAACAAAATGGAAGTTGTATATGTTTTGTTGATGACCTTTTTATCGATTCCTCTTCTAAAGTTTCCTTTTCACTTGTCCAAGGAATTTCAAACTCGGGCCAATATCTTGCATATCTTAGACATTTGAAATCATACAATATTGGTAATGTAAAGATAGCTTTGGCCAAATGTTTGGGGTTTTCGTAACCAAGTCCCCAGTACTTATTGACAGAACTTACAAGTCTTGGCTTGTTCAAATGAATTGTTTGGTCAGTTTGGCCTCTCAAATACAACTTCTTTTCCAAATCTTCAATTTTGTTTAAAAACTCTGTATTTTGATTTGATAGATTTGTCAAAGATAATTCACTTTCATTATTCCTTGCTTCTAAATCTTTGATTTGTTTGTTTAATTCAGATAATTGAGAATCAAGGAATGTTTTTTCTGTTTCAAATTGATTATGTTGAACCTTGAGAGTTATAATTTCTGAACATTTTTCTTCTTTCTCAATTTCAACACCATCAATCTTTTGTTTTAAGTCATTATTTTTCTTCCTTTCTTGTTCAAGATTATCTCTTAATGCTTGAACACCTGGTACCATGTTCTCGATTTCACGTAATAAACTAGCATTTTCATTTTCTAAAAATGCTAATTTGTTCCGTGAATCAGATAATTCATTACGCAAAGTAGTTACTTCATGATCTACCGGTTCAGGTAAGGGAAAAGAATTTACATGTGTTGTAGTGTCTGAATTATCCTCATCATCAGAATTAAATTATGCTTGACACATGTTGGCATGTTCTTCCTTTTCTCCCTCATCATCTGACTGGTCAAGCCAATATTCTTCTTCAACTAGAAGTGTTATTCCATCTTCCTTCTGTTTAGCCAACAGCAACTTATGCTTGTAGTAATCAGAATTCTTGACAACTTTCTTCTGGAAATCCTTAGCAAAGTCACCGGGAGTTCCACAGTTATAACACTTTTGAGCCTCAACCAACTTCTTTTCTTCAAATCTTTTCTCACCATTCTCAAACACCTTCTTTCCCTCAGCTTTCTCTGATCTCTTATCCACATTCTCAAATCTTTGTTCTCCAAAAGGTTTCTTCTCATAACTGTTATTCTCAATCCTTCTTGAACCAGAAGTGTATCTTAGGTTGTTTGAAGAAGGATTTTTGTAGAACCTTTTCTGAAAATGCCTAGTCAATAATATCATAGCTTGCTCTAATTCGGCACCATCATCAGAAACATTACCCTTGTAACCCGTGTCAAATATCCCCGAATCATCAGATATAAAACTGCTTGTTTGCATCTCAGCTTGAAGTGCAATTGGTTCTGGAGATATCTCTTTCTTCTTCTTCTTACTCTTTTTCTCTTTCTTCTCTTCTATCTCCTCTTCATCTTGTTACATGGTCTCATATAGTTCGTGTAATGGCATGGTAGAAAGTCTAGGATTTTGTTTCATTTTCCTAGAAACACTCTTCCACTCTGGTTGTAAGATGCTAAAAAACTTGACATTTATCTCTATCAAATCCTTTTTAATCTTGTTCTTGCTGAGATCATTGAGTAAAATTATGAATCTGCCATAAGTCTGATAAAGTGTCTCATCCTACTTAGCTCTAAACTCTTCATATCTGTTTATACACAAAGTGGTTTTCATCTGATTGCCGATTTGAGACCCTTGCAACATTTTCTCCAATTGATCCCACATGCTTTTTGCATTATCTTTAAAGCTATCAATCTTGTTGAAAACTTCATTTGGTATCCCCATGATTAGATAGGATCTAGCCTTTTTATCTGCATCATATCTAGCCTTCTGTTCAACAGAATACTCAGATATAGGAATCAATTTAGGAGCCGCGTTTTGTGTATTCGGAGCTTGAACAGGTGCATACACAGGTTGCATCGGACCATTTCTTAGCGAATCTAACAAGTTTAACCCATTTTAACCCATCTGTTCCCAAAGAATTCATGATATCATTTCTCATCATCTTGAAAAATTACTTGTTTGATCTTTAAACAGATAAGCAAAATGTGAATATTGGCAACTGTCGGACAGAGTATAATCGGACAACTGTCGGGCAGAGTTTGAACAGTAGTAGTCAGACAGACTGTGTACGACTAGAAGTGTGAACAGTAGTAGTCGGACAGATCGTGTACGACTTTGACCAACTGTCGTATGAAACTTGTACGACTTGAGCTTATGAACAGTAACTGTCAGACGCTTCTTGTGCGACTAAGTCCAATGAACAGTAACTATCGGACGCGTCTTATCCGACTAAAATGTGAAGTCGGTCAAGAGTTGTACGACAGTTATGAGTGCTAGCTATGTACGACAGTTATGAATATATGAACACACTTTCGTACGACAATTTTGAATGTCGAATACCAAAAGTTTTCTAAGTCTTCTAAATCGATCAAATCACTACCAAATGATCTGAAACTTTGTAGGATGGTTCGCACAATCAATCTGAACACCTTTTGTTCAGGAAGAATCACCAAGAAAACACCAGAAATGTCAGTTTCGATATGACACAGTAAACTTTCGAAAAACTTTCAAAAATCCACTGAAATCCTTCAAAATTCGTAATCTGATTCTGTTTCTTTGCACGAATTGATTCAGAACACTAATTCAAACAAATCTGAGATGAATTCTTCAGCCAAAACACATCCAAATTCACAAAACGATTTGAAGTCCGAAAATATCCAAAAATTGCCCAAATTTCTTCAAGATTTCTTCACAAATCGCTGAATCTGCTTGCTCTGATACCACTTGTGATCCCAGATACAAGTAATATGAACAAGATCTAGAATTCAATCAATCCATCTCTCATTGATCTTCAAATGTATGAATTACAAAATAGAGAGAGTTTACAGAGGAATGATATTTGGAATTGTAAGTGTTGTACTTGAAATGTAAGCTAATCTAAGCTATTTATACTTAGATTGAAAGTTAAAAAATAAGTCCCTCAACTTGAATACAACTTATAATTTGAACACTAACATGATGTCCACACTCGGGGCCACCAGTAGATCCCCACGGCCTCCAGAAGATGTCATATCCGTGTGCACAAGAAACGGATTCAAGGCATGCGATCCAATCTACTCTCCAAGGATTCTCAGCAATCCGAGGTTCACCTCCCTCACTGTGCAACCCGACCCCACATATAAACAATCACTCATAAGAACATGCAATCAATGTGTACGTAGGAAAATACTTTCATAATGCATAAAGATCATGTTTCATTTCAAAGGTTACATATGCATGTTACCATCATGATATCAAATTCAGTCATTTAAAACATTCACAAATCATTTTCCAATTAAGTAGGGGATAAGGGAACTCACCTGACCTTTAGCAAATCGACACACTCTCCGAAACTCACTTTAGCTCAAACCGAACACCTGAATTGGACGTCATAAGAATGGTGTTAAACCATCTAATTACATCCCAAAATATCTCTACTAAACCCTAAAGCAAACCCCCAAACGACGCCTCAATTCTAGACACGAAAAACGAAGCAACCCGAAGAAGGTGCACCAAACAGAGACTTGCGCCACTTCTCATGTGGTTTCCAAACGACGTGGAAGGTCGCAACTTCCTGTTCATGCCTCCCAGGTCTGCACAACAATTTCAGCCCGAAATCTCAATTCTAAAACCCCTAAAATGCTCCAAATTGGTTGTAAACCTCTAAAATCGATAGTTTTTTATACTCAAACCTTTAAGAACCAAAAACCATCATCCAAAACACATTTACCCCAACAAAATCAATCCATTGATTCGTGATTTCAAACCCCAAAACCCAAGAACTCCACTATAGCCATTTTCAGAGATTTGTATGCAAAAAGATGAAGTTCCTCAATCATTTACCAAAACCCATGTAGGAAAAACAATATCAAACTCTTCTTTTCCTTTCCCAATGATTTGGACTCAACAAATTCATGGTTTACAAAACCCAAACCACAAAATCAACCCAACCAAACATGAGGAAGAAGGTATATAAGTCATACCTTGAAGATGATGGAGTTCTAGCCATTGAATCCTTCTTGCACCAAGCTCTAGATAATGAAACTTGGTTTCCTCTCTAGCCCCATTCTACCTCTTCAATACATAAGATGAAAATGAGATGAGGATTTAGGGTTTTTACCCCTTTAATAAATTTTCAAATTTGCCATTAAATCCTGAAGATTGCACACTTCATACTTTAACCCCAAAATTTTCAAAAGATTCAGATTTTATGGACCTGAGGTGTTACACAATCTCTGCAACCAAATTTACTTTTAGCCATTTTTTCAGTTGAATTCTAATTTTATCTGGTTTGCACAAATGTTTTCCGCATTTGCCTAAATTCGTTTGAAATTAAAAAAAAATCTCTATGCAGTTTTGTGTATGGATTCCCATTTGCGTAAATATATTTTTTTACTTTTTCTTTTAATCTAAAAATAGGCTTTATGCAGTAAACTCTCACTATATTAAGACTTTAATTTCAAAAGTTATTAAAAAGTGAAATTGGTTAGAAAGATCAGCTATTTTAACCAATTTATATCTTAGCTTAAAAAACACATGCTTGCATTGTCATTGTCTAAACCTTTATTTCTAAACAATAATAAGTGCAAATTAATTATTTTGCTGAAACTTTTATGTTGGTGGGGGTGTTTACTCCCCTTTAAGGGTTAAGCCGTAGTCAGCTAGGCATTGTTTGGCAAAAAAAAAAAGTTAGTTTATACTTTATAAGCTAGTTTTTGTACATGTTTGAATAATCATAAACTAGCTTATAAACTAGTTTTTTGAAACGCTACATGATTTTTGAAACGCTACATGGAGTAGCGTTTCAGTAGCTTTTTGTGAATATTCCAATATTGTCACTTATTATTATTTACCAACTATTATTATTATTAAATATTAATTTTTAAATTTAAATTAATTAATATTGCCTGAAAATTATTAAATTTAATTTTAATTACATATTGATATTAATTTTTAATTATTTAGAGTTATTGTTAATCATATAAATTATTTTTATATATTTTATAATATGTTTTAATATGTTTTAATTACCAACTACTATTATCTTTTTATGTATTATTTGATTAGTTTTTCATATTTTATATAACGGTTATTTAAAATCATAAGTTAATATATATTTTTTTCTAAAACCTGTTTTAACAAATTAAAAATTTATGGTATATATGTAATAATAAATTTTAAATTCTTTTAATTAACATGTTGTATTAATTTTTATTTACTACATTAGTTGTATTAATTAACATATTATAATTTTCTAAATTTGTTTTAATTATATAATTAAATATCGTAATTGATAATTTTTTTTGAAGATGTCATTTTTTGTCATTTTACATGTTTTATAAGCTAGTTTTGCCAAACGTGACTTTTTCATCAGCTTACCAGCTAGTTTGCCGAACATAGCCGTAATAGACCGATGGTTTTGAGAGACATAGAGAGGGTTGAATATTTTTGATACACTCATGCAATTAATTTGTTTAAGGTGGCTTAATGAGAACAAGGGATTTTGACTTATTCTATATTGGGGACTTGGGGTCATGGGATGTGCATCGGTTGGGTCGGGCCCCAAAACCATAAACCCGGTCGGATAGTGGGTGAAGGATGGTTCCCTTGAAATCCGACCTAATATTGAATAAACCCGAAAATTTCGGATATTCAGATATTTCGGGTATTTTGGGTCGGGCTAGGGCCAAAGCCATCTTTTTATTTATTTTTTTGCCTTTTTCCAAAAAATTAAAATTCTAACGAGTCGTAGTTCCTTCCATGTTCCACGAGTCGTCGTCCATCGAGTCGTATTAGGTTCAGGACTAATTTAGGAAAAAAATAAATAAGGAAATTTTATTTATATTTATTATTAAAAATTAAATTAAAGTTCGGATATTCGGGCAGGTCGGGTGAGTGGGGTTGATAGCCAACCTGATCCGATATACCCGCACAATATCTTGAGTTCGAGATGTTCGGATATTGCTTTAGGTCCACTTTTTTCGGTTTAGGTCGGTCGGGTTTTGCTCACCCCTAATTCTATATAACTATTTTGGATGAATTGCTTGACAATTGAGCCATAAATAAACACTTTTGTATGGTAAAAGGCTTAAGCCATCTACCAATAAATTCATTAAGTTGTAATTAACAACTCCATCTACTATATGGTTTTACAGGGTTACTAAATTATTAAATAAATATCCAAACCATTCTTTAACTAATACTAAAATAAAATTTATAAAAACAAAATCATATTGCTATTATTTGCCCAAATATTAAATTATTACTAATAGACATATAAACAAAAATAAATGTTTAAAAGATAATATACTTAATTTAAAACCAATAAAATACAATGTTATTGTAAAGGCACCAATTTTCCCCCACATAACCACCACATATATTTGGGTGGGTTGAATGGACTTGTTATTAGAAAGAAGCAAAGGCAAAGGTAGGAACATTGATTTGGAGAACTTGTTAATTGGCAGGAAACCTCACAACATAATTTAAGTATATTATGTGGGGTGGGTGTACATTACACACCAATTACTGGCCCACTTCCACCATTTATGGTATACCTTCTAAGTTCTAATTCATCTTAATTTTCTTTACAACTTTAATAATGTCATCCATTTTAATAAAGTTGGCTAAGCCATTTCATAGTCCATTTTGGTTCCTAAATCAAATTATATATTTTATATATATATACATAGAGAGATAATAAGTTGTAAACCGTCGATTTATAGGTTTTTTTATGAAATTTTTTTATGGAATTATTTATTTTGATTAAATTGTTTCATATCATTCATTTCTTGATGAATTTTTTTATGAAATTTGTAGTTTCATAGGTGAAAACGAAAATATATTAAACAATTTCATAAGAATGAAAAAACCCTATGAAAATATAAATTTCATAAAAAAAATCGTCAAGAAATGAATGATATGAAACAATTTCATCAAAATAAACAATTCCATAAAAAAATTCATCAAAAAAACCTATAAAATCGACGGTTTACACGAAAATGGTGGTTTACAATTTATTAGGACTCTATATACACACACACATGTGAATGATTTTATAAGAAATTGAGGTTAATGTAAGAAGTATGAAAATGAATTTAAACCGTTGATCATTTTTAATCATATGTCATCTCAAAAATTATGGCTTAAAAGATAATTGTTTCGGTGCATCTCATCATAATGTTTATCCAATTCTCATCAAACAATTGATAACCATTTTTCACGTTTTTCAAGTTAACCTCAACTTTTCAACAAAACTCACATCTATACGTATATATTTGGGAAATTAATTAAAATGCCACAAGTTTGAAAGGGACTTACCAAAATACCCCAAAAAATTAATTTCTTACCAAAATGCCTTTTTTTCTCGCGATAAGAGCCCGCGATCGCGGGCAGGGACCAACTGTGAAATTTTTTGCAAGATATATTTACACTTTCAGTCCCTGGCCCCCGCGATCGAGGCCCGCGATGGCCCGCTATGGGGACTGAAAGTGTAAATAATCTTGCAAAATTTTACACTTTCAGTCCCTGCCCGCTATAGAGGGCTCCCTCCGCGGAAAAAAAGGACATTTTGGTAAGAAATTAATTTTTTGGGGTATTTTGATAACTCACTTTCAAACTTGTGGCATTTTAATTAATTTCCCTATATATTTCTCATCACATTTACTTTTTTTTCATTTTACCCTTAATAATAACTTGATAAAATTTCTTCTACATTATTAATAGTAAAATTGTTCAGTAGTTAATTAAAAAGTATAATAATTACATATCTCTAAAACTATATTTTTATATTATAAACATCTATTTTGAAACAAATAATATATTATTATTATTGAGAATGATATAAGTATTATATAAATATTGAAACATCATCATCAAACTTAGAGTATGGGATAACTATTTCATTTTATACATAATAGGTACTATATCGCCAAACCTTTGTTAAATTACACAATTAAACGATTAATTCATAGGTTTATTAGTTTTATACACGCTTTTGAAAAAATTAAAAATTTTAATTTACTTAAGACAATTGTTTTTAATATAGAGTAAACTACAAATTTGGTCCTTGGGGTTTGTCGAAAATAATACTTTTCATCTTTGTAGTTTCGAATTACGAGATGACCATCGTGGTTTGCCAAAACGTCCGGATATGATCTCTTCCTCGAATGACCATTAACAAAATTCGGTTAAATGAGATACATATACATATTCGTTATGGGTGAAAGTGGTTAAAAGTATTTACGGGGAGGAGAGGGGTCTAAAGAGGGAAGGTGGTTTCAATTCGGGGAAAGCTTTGGTGTGGTCTAACATTTGTAGAATAGGAGAAGACTTATTTAAATTGGGGGTAGAATTCTCGTCTTCGTTTGGGGTAGAAGTTGGTAATGGTTGTGAGACGAGGTTATGGTCGGATAGATGGGTGGGCGGCTTGGAGTTGAGGAAATCGTTTAAGCGACTTTTCCAACTTGAGACCAATAAGGAGGTCAAAATTTCCGAGAGAGGGCGTTGGGTTGGAGATGGGTGGGAGTGGTGTTGGGGGTGGAGGAGGGAGCCAAGGGGGAGAGAATTAGGTGAATTGGAGAATCTTTGTAATTCACTACGAGGTTGGAAACCGAGAGTTGATAGGAGAGATTGTGTGAAGTAGACTATGGGAGAGGATGGGTTATTCTCCTTGAAAAACTTAAGTCCGTAATCGTAGAGAAAGAGATGGCTAGAGATAGTGTGACGGAGGAAACTTGGTGGTCAAAGACGGTCCCGAAAAAGATTGGCATTTTCGTGTAGAGAACGAGACTAGGGCGCATTCCATGTAGGACGATCCTCGATAAAATGGGGATGGATATATCGTCCGTGCTATGTCCTAGGTGCGAGAAGGATATGGAGACGATCGATCATGCATTGGTAAAGTGTCAAGAGGTGCACAAAGTATGGCAAAAGATGTTTCGTTGGTGGAAAATCGATAAAACTAATTTCGACTCGATTAATGATGTGTTAGTGCAACCAAATTCTGTAGGAGACAACAATTTTCGACCGAATTATTGGATGGATGCGGTTTGGTCCTTCTTATATTTCATTTGGGGACACCGTAATAGCATCGTGTTCAAAGGTGAGAAAAAGCGATTGGAAGAGATGTTTTTTGAACTCCAACGAAGAAGCTTCGAATGGATCGAGAGTAGGTGTCGAGACACGAAAATTGATTGGAAGGTGTGGCTTTCCGAACCGGAAACTCTGCTGCGTTCGTGAATCTGTTCGCGTGCGATTCTCAAATCGATTTTCGGTCTCTTTTTCTTCTGTTTCGACCTGGTTTGAATATTGCGTAACTGATTCTGTTTTGGTTCGGATTAGATAGACTTTGCTTCTGTTTTGTTCGTGGGTTGGACATTGTGTTGGGTTTGCCCCTTGCAAACCGGTTAGACCATCCACACGCCTGCAAGATCATACTCCTTTCACAAGTGCCACATCAGCTTTGCAATAACACCTTCCACACACATGCAAGACCAAACTTCTTTCTAAACTAATAATAACTAATATTAATAATAACTAATTAAATTAATAAATGTTTTGTTTAATATATAATAATGGTTGAAAGACCTTCCACAATTAGCAAGATCATGTAAGTCTTGCAAGACACATGACATGTCATGTCATCTTGCAAGACCACTTGCAAGACGCGTGTGGATGCTCTTACCTGGTTTGGGTGTGGCTTTGTATCTCATGATGTAACTTTGCAGATGCTTTTCAAAAAAAAATCGTTTATCTATATATTTTTTTGTCTTTTATCCAATAAGACCAAAACAGACCAAACCTAGACGGTTTTCCAAACCATGATGACCATCTTGTAATTTCTAAACTGCAAAGACGATAAATGTTATTTTAACAAACCATAGGGACCAAATTTGGAGCTTACTCTAATATAAAAGATCAATGGATTTGAACAAATAATCGTGATTAATACGTTGATTAGTCATTAGTGTGTGGAACTCCTTCATTACGCTTCATATGTCATTATAGCGTGCAGACACACCGATGGTGGGTGGTCATCGCACGCTTTTTTTTTTCTTCCTTTGACAAAAATTATCTCGAAATATTTTAATTAATATATAATAAAAAATTAATTAATTTTTTTTCCAGTTATTGTATTATTAAAAGTGTTTTATTAACTACTTTGTTGTATTTCGTATTTATTTCATACATAATATTTATATTAGTTATATTTTAAGGTATGGTTTTTATATTTATGAATACTCATATATTATGACAAGTCATGTGTCCCGATCAAGCTATGATGTGTGATGTCCTCCGTTGTTATTTACTCTGATATATATATATATATATATATATATATATATATATATATGTTTGGTTGTTTAAATTAGATATGATGTTTCATGTAAATGTCAAACAACGTTAAAGAGGTGTTTGACGTTTTTAAAATGATTATTACGATTTTCAAGCATGCATTAAAATAAGTATTCATATGCAATAAAACGATCGAGGTTAGAAATAGGTTATTTTACATTAATTGTTTAGAAAATCAGAATTTTTAAAACAATTTTTACTTCTCAAAATTTGATTTAAAAAAAACAGAATTTAATCAAAATTGTATTTATCAAATGCTACAAAAAGTTTGATTTATAAACCAAGTAAATCAATCATAGATCAAACCTCACTAGTGTTGATAAATCCTATTCCTTTATTCAATGGTGGAAATCAAACAAATCTCTCTCTCTCTCTCTCTCTCTCTCTCACATACACATGAGCACCAAGTTCGGTTGAAAACTGTATTCTTATTGCAAAACAGGGAACTATTGAGAGCACATCACGTGTCTGAGATATTCATAAAAAATAGCGTAAAAACTCAAGTATGTTATTAATGATCAATATTGAAACCTATTTGTTCACTCAGTGGATTTCCAATTCACACTAGGTTTCAAACTTTCAATATATATACATACATATATACGTTTATATGAGAACAATAACGAAATAAAAGAACATGAAAATAGTCGGATCACATCACTAAAATCAAGTGTTAAAACACATTGATTCACACGATTTTGTCAGTTCCCTGAAGTCGAGGGCCAAGTCGCCCGCTCACTATTACATTGACCGTATTTTGTGATCCCATATAATTTGGACGTTTTCTTATTCAATACATATATACACACACATTGATCACTTTTAATCCTTGCTTTTCACATGGCATTGGGGTTTTCAATAATGTAAGACCATCCGTAGCGGTCACGGGTAAGGCCTAGGTGGCAAGCGGGTAAGCGGGTAAGGGGGGGAGCGGGTAGGTGGGAGCGGGTTCATGAACCCGATGAAGAGAAAAGGGAACCCGAGGGATATGGGTGTTGGTTTTTTTTTTTAATGTTTTAAGGGGTATCGGGTAGGAGTGGGTTCATTGGATAGTGGTACTCTACTTTTGGGTAAGGAGGGTAGAAAAGAGAAAAGCTGATGGGTAGTAGGAACGTATCAAAAACTTTAAGTTGACAACTCCTCCTCGAGCCAATTTCAATGCGTGGTGGATGGGTGGACCCATGACCGTCAGTATTACCACAAGTCTACAACCATCCCCTAAATACTATAAACGAATCAATCCAACTACTCCAATCTTTATTAATGGGTTTTGTTAGCTTTCCTATCTTTATTTTAATCAAGCTAATGTATTAAAATAAAATTAATTATGCACTCTTTTATTAGAAAAATATGGGTTGTTAACAATTGATTTTTTCTTATAGGAAAGAATTAAAATGTAGTAACTTTACAAATTGATATTCATACTGTTAATAGGTACAAGATCTAATGAAGTGCGGTCAAGATGAGCGCTAGATATAAAGAATTGAATGTTCGTCGCACTAGTTAAAAAGAAAAAGATAAGTGTTATACTAAATAAGAATTATCACGAAGTTTATTATATTTTCATACATTAAACCTAGGGGTGTGCAAAACTTGAATCCGAACGGGATTTTATGCAAAACCCAAATGTCACGAGATCCGAATATTCGAAACCCGACTTTGGGGGTTATTTGCGTTCGGGTTAGGTTTAATTTCTGGCAACACGATCCGTTCGAAACCCAATATATATAATTTTTAAATCTAATTTCATTTATCTAATTATCTTTCGAATCGATGCAGCACTTAATCGTCTGAATTTGGTGCGGCTTCATGGCGAGTTTGGGTTTCGTTAGTGCGTTGGGTTGTCGTTTGGATTTGCTAAAGTATTCTTCAAGGTAGTGGCTGTTTGGTGTTGTTGGGGCTGATCGATGCGGCTGTTTGGTACTGTATTGATTTGATCGATGTTCGTTGCGTACAGGGGCGAAGCCGGGATTGAGGATTAGGGGGAGCATCATTGGCATACAATCCATCCACAATGTCATAAGTTCATGATGACAATTATAAAAGCTTATCCAACTTACTAAAATTAAACAATCACAAGTATAGTGATTCACGCAATCAAATTGTGAAAACAGGCCGCAAAGAAATGAAGAAAACATAGTCTCTACATAATTTGCTTACGGTTTTAACCTCACTTGAAGAGCGCATCTAACATTTTTTTGGCAACTTATGGTTTCAACGTCACTTACCTTATCGGGTGAGCATTACAAGTAATGGGAATCATATGCATTAGAAGGCAAGACAACGACCGGAAATATTATTCGGCAAGTGAAGTGGTGACTCTTACCCCGTTTAATACTTTTATCAACATCCTTCCTATGAAATTTAGATGGTCAAGAATCTTAGCAGATAAAGTAAAGGGTCGTTTACCAAACGTTTACCCGGTACGTAATTGCTTACCAAGTCACATTACCTACCGGATTAATATGGCAAGCACCAAAATTCTTACCTGATAAATGAGGGCGACGACTCTTACCACAGTTAGCGCTTAACGGGTGAATTGTTACATACGAAACCAATTTGGTGGACGAAAATCTTACCCGGTAAGTAAGTGATAGTGTTAAATTTTACTGGTAAGCGCTTACCCGGATAAACGTTTGGTAAACGACCCCTAAATAAATGTGGCAACTCTTACCCAACAAACACTTACACGACTAACGATTGTTAAACAATTACCAAAAGTGCTAAAGCAGCTGGAAGAAGAGTTTTTAGAGGAACATTAAACACTTTCTAGTTCGAAGCCTAAACTTTGCAATTATCAACATTTGGAAGTTTGAGCTAGTATTCGTCATATCCTTCAAGCCTACGTGGCCCTCAATGGATAATGCAACAATAGCACTAAGACTTTGTTTGAGAGGTGTGAGATAAATTCAAAATGGGTGCAGATTAAAAAAACTAACAAAGAAAACATAGATCCCAAGGGGAGCACGTGCACCTTCTGGTGCTAACGTGGCTCCGCCATTGGTTGCGTAGGTTTATCACTGGCAAACCTTCGTATTGTTCCGTTTTAATCTGGTTCATGTGGTTTTTCATGTAACCAATTGTGTATGTAACCAACTGTGTAATTTCTGTTTGGTGGAAATGAATTGCATGCTTTTCTAAAAAAAACTAGTTAAAAAGTAAAAGATAAGTTTTATACTAAATAAGAATTATCACGAAGTTTATTATATTTTCATACATTAAATCTAGGGGTGTGCAGAACTTGAACCCGAATGGGATTTTATGCAAAACCCAAATGTCACGAGATCCGAATATTCGAAACCCGATTTTGGGGGTTATTTGCGTTCGGGTTAGGTTTAATTTCTGGCAACATGATCCCTTCGAAACCCAATAAATATACACATATATATAATTTTTAAATGTAATTTCATTTATCTAATTATCTTTCGAAAATCCTAACTCTTATTCGTCGTACTATTTTCTAATATCTAACCTTACTATTGATTGCATTAATCCTTTCAACTGATGAATTCAATCGGTTCATCCTCAAAACCAATATTTTCTATATAACTATACCCGAACCCAATCGTTCTGAAACAGGAGCAATCCAAAATCCGAAAATCCAAAACCTAGTGCTTGTTTTTCATATCCGAAAATTGATCAAAATTTTGAGTTGACCACCTAAACCTGTTGTCACACCCCTATTTTAGAGCAATTATAGAAAATTTTGTTAGAGATTTTCTTATAACTTCATAAAATCATATCCAATGCAATGTTTTTACAAGCAAAAAGTGAAGTGACTGGTAAAATTACCATTATGGAGAGTTCTTATAGGAATTAATAGCCTTGGTTCTTATCTTAATATTGGTGTGGAATGACATATTTGTTAGTTTTTTTTATATTTTCTTGATTTTATAATTAAATATTTATTTATAAATAACAATTATTGAAACTGAAAAAAACACATGAAACCCATAAAATGAGGTTCTTATAAGAACTACCGTTGTAAACTTTTATATAAGTTCTAATTTTGATGAGTTGGAAATTAGGTGACAACAAAAAATACATATTTTTACGAAATGGTCTTTCATCTAGCGATATCGGAGCTTTTGGCCTCCTAAAAGGTCAGGGGTTCAAACCCCATCAAAGGTAAGAAGGGTGTATGAATTTATTTATTGTATTTGTCGTATATAAATATTATATATTTCAAAAAAAGTACAACTTTTTTATAAGAATATTTATAAGTGATGTTCTAAGATGAATATTTAAAAATAGAGGGGGCCAAAGTGTCAATAACAATAGTTAAGGGGTTAGTGCTTTTGAAGTGACCAAAAACTTGCTAAAAAGGTAAAAAGGAAAAAGGAAAAAAAAAAGGAAGCAAAGAAACGTGAAAAGACGAGTCTAGGGGGCTCTAGTCGTTTGCCAGTTTACCCGCCAAAAACAAACAAGTGGGTCCCACCAGTAGTAGCCTTCCTGCCTGCCTTGGCTTCTATTCAACGTTTTGCTTCCATTTGCGGGTATCGTGAAATGACCAGCCTGCCCCTGTCCGGCCATCTTTCATTGACAAATGCAGCCATCAGTCGTACCTCTCAATATTAGGTTCAACCGGCGTTTTATGATTTGGTAGTAATCTTGTTTGTACTTTTGGTTCACGTTGATTATCTTATAAATATTTAATATTTAATCAATTTCAAATAATTACTTTTTATTAGTAAATTAAATAAGTTTTAATTGAAACGTTTCCCAAAAATTAATTATATTTTTTCACAATTCAAAATAATAGTCTTGGGTCAAATGGTTATCAAGTTATATAACATACGTGAAAATGTTTAAATTTTAGTCGCCTTCAATTTCCATCCCTACAAAATAGTCAGAAAATTGTAAGTCTACGGCGTAAACATTTTTTTCTTGTGGGTTTTTGACATTTTATGACGTATCCATATGAAAAGTGAGTCTATCGTAAAATTTCAAGTCAAAGTTGCAACTTTCGACGCCGTCAAAAAAAATGTCCTGCAACGACTTTTGTGGATTTTTTTTCGAAGTGGCTAAAATGTAAAAGTTTTTAACTACTGAGGTTATTTATGATAATAACCAACAATCCAATGGATGGTAACCAAATTTGTTGAATAAGTGGTGATTGGTTTGAGATTTATTATCAGCGTGATACGTTTTGTAATTGTATTGAAATAAATAAACCAACTTGTATAGGATATATTATATACGAGCATTGGGCTTGAGGATGATAAGATATATGCAAACATGATATATATTCAAAGTAATAGAATAGATGTATATGTAAGGACCTCTAACTTGTGAAAAATGTATGAAAGAGACAAAGTCAGATAGGATTAAATTTTTTAAAGGTCGTTAAAAAAACATAATCAATTTACCGGAACCACACACCTCTAGTTAAGCACACTAACTGTATCTCCCACCTTCTACCTCTCTAACTCCACACCTCATGTCTCCTTTAGCTATAGATCCCCACCATTGGTGCACTACCTTAATCATGCATCTCCAAAAGTTTCTATCAAAAGTCACATCCTCGAGAAAACCTAAAGCCTACATGTCCAACCTTAGCTACTCACCTCACGTCCTTCTCGACCTACTCCTCGTCATTGCCTCCCAAAACCGTCACACTTTATACCTTCCTCATTTTAGCTATCGTCTCTCTCGTACAAACATGATCAAACCATCACAAAATGCTCATCCCCCAATTTTATTTGGGAGAGACACGACTTCCAACATTGTTCTACCACAAATCCATCTAAGGATGCTTGTTTTTCAACTTGTATCTTCTCCCCGTGGGTATTCCTTATGGACCAACACTCTAATACATGCAACATTTATGGTTTGATGGCTGTTCTGTAAAATTTGTTTTTATTTTTTATTTTTGTGCGACCTTAATATCACATAACACCCCAAACAACTATCCATTTTAGCCACCTCGTCTTTGAACCATGAACATTAGATACTTGAAACCGTCTTTTTGAAGTACAATTTGCACCTAACGGCTATCTGCTAGCCACCCTCTCATCGATACACTTTTTGTTGAAATTGAATCATAAATATTCGATATTCGAATGGATAATGTAATAAAAAAGAAGAATGCTTTCTAAAACACTAAAAGGTACTAGAATATACACAATTGATTAATCTTTACCAATTTTCGATAATCAATTTACAACAAAACTACTATGATTGTTCTTTACAAGAGTTAATGTTAGGTTTTTAATTAATGTAATGTGATGTATGATGTTGTTTAGGTGCACATAATACCTAAAGGCAAAGCAACCTCTCAAATAAGCTACGGGCCTTGGCAACCCTCCTAAACGAAATGTCTGTTTCCAATTTTCAACTATTAATAAAACCATATCAAAACAAATTTGTTCGGTTTAAAAAGTCCAATAAACCCATATCCTAATTTGTCTTAAAAATTTGATAATGATATAATATGACTCAATTTACTACTTTTTAACAGACTGATGCTATATGCACCCCATTTTATACCTGAATCGTGTTAAATCATGCATTAAAAATGTAAAAAATACGAGTTTTAATGTTGATCCGTGTGAGAAGAAACCAAAGTACATTAAACATATCACATAATTGGGTTGAAATCCGGTCAGAGAGAAGTTATGAACTGATGAGAAGCGTAAAAAGAGATCTGAATTTTTAGAGCAATCCTAATTAAAGATTAACTCTCTTATTATTTATTTAATAAATCAAAATCAAAATCAAAATCTTTCTATTTTATTGAAATTGAAAATCTCCAAAATTAGAATAATAAAAGGGTCTTTATCGGTTATGCTTCCAAGAAAGAAATACAAATCGAAATGCGTTTAAAACATATCACGTCCAAATAAAAAAGTCAAAGAGAGAGATGAATCGAGGAGCGTGATTCCAGAAATTTGCTGGGTCGCGTGTTCTGTGGATCCCACCATACTACGTATTTTACGCTTTTCATTTATTTATTTATTTATTTTAAAAATAAATAAAAAATTAAATAAAAGTGTTTATTTCCCAACCTCCATCCATCATCTTCTCCCTGTTTGCGTAACCACCACCGCACCGTTCAATTATTTCTCCCCCATCACCTTTCCCTATGCCATACCACTTCTTCAATCAGTTACTTCTCATCTCTCTCTCCCTCTCTCTCTCTATATCCATCACTTTCTCTCACTAAAATTATCCATTCTTATTGATTATTCGCTTCTATCGGATCACTAATCGTTTAGAGGTATGGTATTTTCATCCCTGAAATCATCTTTGATCTATTATTGTTGTTGTTATTGTTATTGTTGTTGTGGTTCGTTTATTGAAGTGATTCAAGTAACGATTTGCCGGTTATGTTGTTTTTTTGCTTGTGATTGTGCAGGATCTAGCGAGGTTTTGGAAATCTGAGGTAATTATCGAGTGTTATTTTGTTGATTGACTGATTGATTACTTCATCTTTCAAGGATTTTGATTTTCTGATATGCTTGATATGTATTTTTAGCTTCTT